>CM060985.1:107786757-109073547 GCA_030765065.1 Deroplatys truncata
TGTTTTGAAACGCTCTCCGATAACAATTTATCCCAAACCTCTTTTTAATATCCCCACTGTACTAAATGGCTCAGATTTTCCTCCCTATTAATAGACAAATCTAAAACTTTACTGTAACCGGAAAAGCAGAACATATCTACCAGATATGAATTTCAAAAATTGTTGGGCTTTCTGCATTAGAAGCATTTCAGTGCTGTTTTTAGTTACCGAATGTCTGTTATCTAAATGGCAGAGTTAAGCACTATTGGGCATGACGAGGTATGCTGCGCAGTCAACTAATAACTGCCATTGCAGATAACACCATCGATTGGGATACTTTTTCAGATGTATCGACGCAAGACTTAAGCGAGCAAACAATGGCTGGTAGATGAGCCACAGTAAACAAAAGACAATCATCTGGACCACCCTAACTGGCGCAGTTCTTCACGAACAAAAGCCGCCCGATGCATTAGGCTAATTGAATCCTCCATATTTAAACCACCATTAGTCTAATCGATGTAACAAGCTACGCTGTCATGGGCATGCTCCTTTATCAGGTTCTTCAAAACGGCATCATCGGGATGAAAGCTCACTCGCTTTAAAACTTTGCTGCTATCCACCTATCTATTACATTCCCAGAGATTCGTATGAGGGACTGCCGAAAGTTTTCAGCTATTAGTAAAATGGCAAAAGTAAATAGAAAACATATTCATGGCCGGGCACGGTACAAGAAGAGGTGCGTATCTCCATAAGAAAAAAAAACTGGCAGTTTGCCCACTTATTCTAGTTTCCTGTTAACGGCAGATTTCCTTTAACAACCAAGAAAACATTTATAGCTACGTGTTCCTCTTTCACCACGCCTCCATCCATCCTTCCGGCCCCCTTAATTCTTATCCCATCTTTTATTGATAGTGTTGATGATACCGTTTTATAGAACAGACAATTACTATTGAATATTGTTACATGTGTGATTATTAATTTAGCTCACCCCAACTCGCAGGCAGTAGTTTTAACACTTAAATGATTTCAGTCTAATTAAATAAACTATAAATTCAATAGCAGCCCGCCTTAAAGTAACATGTGTGGCAGTATTTTATATCACAACAGTGTAAATGCCAGAGTGATTATAGTGTAAATAAGCATTATTGTATGACATTGATTTGAGATGTTTGTTAATTATAAGCATTGTTAGGAAATAAGTTTACACGGCCTCACTGAAACTGACAATAGGAGCGGGTAACAATGTAAGGATGGGGTGAGTTGTTTATTAATTAGAAGAGACAAACAAATGACGTCAGATTAGCGCGCTTTTCTGTAGAAATGGAGGGAATGTTTTCCCTAGAGCATTTGTGTTCGTAATTTTGATTGGATATAAAAATAGACGCTAATGTTGGCGCGCTTAATTAACCAATAGCACCTCTGTTATAATATTTAGGCATATTGGGGTGAGGGAGTATAAATTCCGTGCCAGAGACGGGTAACGTGCAGTTTGACAGAATAATTCACAAGGCAAACGTCGCTCAGTCCAACAGAAGGATTCGCGGGTAATACGTCGTTCAGTCCAACAGAATCATACAAAGGTTATATGTCACGCAATTCTACAAAATCTCTCGCGTTGTAAAGTTAGTTATAAATGTGAAATACGCGAATTAATAATGTGCAGTAAATAAGTGATTATAGTGATATTAGAAAATATAACAGTTTCAGTCTGGCGTGTATCAAGAGTCAATATGTGAAATTAATTAATTGTGACGGTAATAAAAGTGTAAAAACAAATTCTTTTATAAGTGTTATCTTTCAGTAACAAATCATTTCCGTTTACACACCCTGTTCAAGAGATATGCTCGACTGAGTAGTAATAATAGCTAGCCGGAGCACAATGAACCCAAAATGCAAAATAATAAAACAATAACAGGCGCTCAGCAAAAAGATAACACGAGTTACCGCGACAAATTGGCTCCCATACGTGGGGCAGATAAACATGAAGCATCTTCCAACTACCAAAAAATATTCTACTTCACATGTGAATGTAACAATATCTAAAAGATGTATATTACAGTCATTTTATATGTTTATATTATTATATCCATGTGTAATAATGTTATGTGAATATATTACGTAGTTTAATAATGTAGGAGCTGTGAGAAATAGGTCAAAAGTTGCTAACAAAGAGGTAACAATGAGGTAACCTTGAGGCAATAATGAGTAAGAATGTTTGATAATGCTACTTGTCATTATTGGAGCAACAATAATGTAATTTTTGTGATAGTTTATAAAGTAGCCAATCAAGAACCAGAAAAACCTTTAGTAAAATGAAGGTATTCTATTGGAGTAGGATTAGCCAATCAGAAACTGAAAAGGAGAAAACTTTACAAATTTAGAGTTCAGTTGCCTGCAGACAGCATTAATAACCAGACGCAAAAAGTGTCCTCGAGAAGTATAATACGTATTCGTGTGAGACAAAAAATTGTTTACGCATTAAAAAGTGCAAGTATTTAATAAAAACATCTCACAGCTTTCTCTCTCTATATATCAGTGAAGTGTTATTTAAATCGTATCAAGCATTAATAAAGGGAGTGAAGTAAAGTTATAATCTTCGTAAGCCTACATTCTTGTTGCACCGCAACCCTGCTAAGAGAAACGTGTCTCTAACAATAATACTGACGCAGCTGAGGCAAACATAAATATAATATTTAAAGAAACAGTCAAATTACAAAGTTAATATTTTTTTAAGCTTGGGGCAAAGGCCATCTGAAAGTACATTTGAGGCAAAGACTACCAGTTCGGCTCCCCAGCAGTTGAAATATAATACATCATCTTCAAACTGACTTTCCATACGTAGCAGCAACAAACATTTCTCAAATTCCAGCACCTTGCTGTGTAAATTTAAGGGGAAGGCGTGGGTTATTAAATTACATTGAAAGATTGCATAACACACATTACCTGGGATTTATTCCCAAAAACGTTTGACTTTTCTACATAGTTAACAACGGAAACAGGGTGAAGTGAGATGCCACAGACCGTAAACTGGTCACACACGACTGGTTCCAATGACCACTTCCACACAAGTGACGTTATCTTGCCCCCACCAACCGAGTCTAGCCAAAGCCAGACAGGGCTGGGTTCATACCAGACAATTTCAAACAGATTTCTCCCTTTTGCGTGGTGCGCCGAAAGGAAAGACCGTCAAGCCGAAATATAATTAAGGAGGCCCAATAATGCTACGTCTGGTGGCAACAATACAGCACAATAATGCGTCTGGTAATGACAATAAAACTGATATGCCACAATATTTATTGCATTTCCATTTATCTGGATGGCATCGACCATTTCCGTGAAATCCAACAAGAGAAAAATGTGTTTAGGATAAAGAAATCAAGGAAAAGCATACTCCATTTTTGTCTTTTTGAATGTTGTTGCCTAGTTTATGGCTGTTTAAACAGTGCTTTATAAACGCGGTTTATAAAACTTATACACTGACATTGGGTGTAAATCTCGCAAAAACTGACATTCGTTAATTTCAAAATACGTTTCGAATTTTTAATACGAGTATTATGAACACCTTTATTTATATAAAGCAAATTAGAAGTTTGGAATAAAATATTTTTCCATTTATAATATGAGGTTTTTGTAAAATTATTTTTTTCCAACACATTCACTTTTTCAAAACGTTCCATATGATGTAATTTTTATCCAACTCCTCTGAAATTGTTCATGTGGAGTTCTAAAACAAAAGCAATTAAAACTTCCATTTAAAATGTTTGTCTTTAAAACAATTTTCGATCCTTTTAAAGCATTACAGAACTTAAAACCAACTAGAAATTTACAATGACAGGAGTTTAAAAATTATTTTGTTTTAAAACCAAGGCTATTAAAAACAATTGTATAATAATTCTGTGCGCTATAATCAAATAAATGACATGGCATTTAAAAAACGATTGTTTTTAAAATTTCATCGTGTGGAGAATTTGGCACAGGATAATAAACTTCAGTTTTGAAATGCAATATCTCGGAAACTAAAACAGGTAATCAATCTGAAATTTAAAACCCTTGAATGTTTACATTAACACAGCACTGAAAAATCATATTTTCAGTAGAGCATATACTTACGACTTCATTAATTAACTGAAAAAAAATTACGAATTCTGAAGCATCTATTTTATTTAGATGATCTTCCAATGAAACTCCAAAACATTTCAGTGCAAATAATAGCTTATTTCTTATTAATACTAGAAACTCAAAATTTACACCACTTGTAAAAATGCTGATTACAGTTGCCATTGGATTGGATTGGATTGGATTGTGAAGCGGAGGGGATTAGGCATCGATCCAGGAATGCGAATATTATACCGATGCCCCACAGGGGAAGCTCCCGAAAGGAGACACCGGGCGGCCCGAACCAGGAGCGACGCACGGCAATGACATTTTCTAGATTGAAACGCCCGGGCAGTCGGACAGGCCGACCGGGGTCCAACAGGGTCCAACGACCTCCCCTAAGGAATGGTCCTTTTACCCTGGCAACCAGCCGAAGGCGGAGGAATAGAGAAAATTCACAGAGAGCATCCTTTTCCTGCCACGTTGCACCGAAACACCATCGCCGGCACTTCAATTGAAGTAGACAAATGGGCTGAAGAATGGATGAAACGATTAGCGGAAAGAAATGGAGGGACAGGAAATTAGGGGGATGAAAGAAAACAATTCAACATTCGCCTGATGATCCGGGAAAACCCCGAAAAAAACCCATGAGTCAAAGTAGGTGGTCACCGGAATCGAACCCGGTACCTCTAGAATGCGGTCCACGACATTACCACCTGAGCCATCCCACTCGGCTCCCAGTTAATCATGCATACCTATAAAGGTTTTAATATAAAATGAATAATCCGGTTAGAATAAAATTAAGAAAGATTCAAGCAAGCAGTGGCCGTGTCTGGCTTATACTTTCACTTTCGTCGCAAAAGATATCTCTGCTAGGAAAATCACGATATACATTCTTGGCATTGATGTAACACATTGTTTCGCTAGAGTCTTTGACAGCCCTAACTGGCTGTCAGTACCATGACGAGCATCTGTTGCAGAATGAATCAATAAGGCTCTTTTGACGAAAACATAAAACCGGCTGAATGTTTGCTTAAACTAGAGGGGAGTTCAACCCTTTAACTTACGTTTATCAAAGTCACAAAATACTTTTCCAACAACGAAAAGTTATAGAAAATGAAAGTAGTCAAGCGTCAAATAAAAAGCATGCGACTGCTTGTAAATTTACTGAAGTTGAAATTTCTTCCCAATGGGTGTATGTAGTAATATTTAAGCGATCGTGCATGATAATTTGAACTACTTATTAAAATGGGGTCCATGCTTGCACATCGATGGGATAATTTACACGAAAGCTCACACGTCTTAACATCCAACTAATATAGGGAGGTTTATAAGTAGGTATACAGTAATGATACAGGACATGCATATGCAAAGAAAAATCTTCTTTTAACTTCACTGTAATTTCACTAAAATGCCTTCAGCATTTATAGTCTCTTGTAGTCTACATTTCACACTCAAACATACTTTTGTACACAATTTTTTATTTGCATAAATTTCTTGACATGCCTCTCTTATGTACTGAATTACTTCATCAACATTATGGGGTCTTCTTGCAAATACCTTATGTTTAACAACATCCCCCAAAAAGAAGCACATAAGAGTAAAATCTGGAGATCTTGGTGGCCAGTCAATCGAGCTTTGTCCTATCCATCTGTTTGATAATTTGTCATCTAGAAAGCATCGCACAATTAGGGCATAGTGATCATAAACTCCATTTTGTTGAAAATAGAAGCCATCATTACCCTCCTGTTGACTTCTTATTTGTGGTACCGCAATCCGCAAGATATCGTTGAGGTACACGTTTTTGTCTACACTTGTGTTCAAAATGATATATCCAACGACTCCTTTACAAGACAGACTGCCCGATCAATTACCCGGGTTGATTCAACTGTCCTTCAATTCTTAAGTGGGGATTATGTTCCAGTAATGCTCCAAAATCTTAGATTCGTTAATCTTTAGTTAAATTCTCACTCATCGTAACACAAGAGACTGAAAACAATGAATAAACAACAGATAAAAGAATAGACAAAAGAAAAACTAAGCAAGGCTGGGAAACTTAAAAAATGAAATAAGTAGCCATAACAATCAAACTTACTCATCTCAATCCATCAAATGTACCAATCATACAAGTGTAGACATACTCGTATGCCGCTCCCTGTATGTTTGGTCTAATGCAATAGGGTCAGCCTTCCGACGGCGGTATTTGCCTATTTTGTTCAGAGTCGTGGCGAGCGATATGGCTCAGGCGATAACGTTCAAACCCCCGGGACCAACCAATCTGACCAAAGGTTTTTTTCGCGGTTTTCCTCGGTCGCTAGGTGAATCCTGGGTTGGATAATTTCATCCTCGAATTTTGCTATGACCCTTTTCATCACTACATTTCATTTCCTTCTTCTTCACCTCCATATCAGGCATTGGACTGATCACCCATCCTGGATGATGATGATCCAGATCTTGGCCCACGACAAGGCATTGCCTTTACTTGGGGTTGTAAGTCCTACAAAGAGGATGTTAATCCTTTAAAGAAGAAGAACAAGAAGTTCAGACTCGTAGGCTTTGTATAAACAAATAAAATAAATAAATAATACAGCCATATAAGTTGAGACTGTACAATATCTCCAAAACTAAGCGTTGTAGAAAGAAATGCCTTGAATAAAAGTTGCTTGATATTATGGGGGAAAGTAAATACCATTACCAATGTTTTATTTAGAAGATGTTATGATGAACATTTCAGGGTAAATTTAATTTGACCCTAATTGTATGTTCCCATTTTAAAAAATTCAATTTACCCTAAAATAACGTCCTTCAAACAAAACACGACTAATGCCATTTACTTTTGCCCATAATATCAAGCAACTTTTATTAAAGCATTTCTTCCTACAACGCTTAATTCTGGAGATATTGTACAATCTTGGCCTAAATGGTCCAATCTCTCTGTGTGTGTGTGTGTGTGTGTGTGTGTGTGTGTTGCATGTTTACTAGATAAAATATGGTAATTTTATAGTACCTATATATTTCTATTTCCATAGTGCGTGCTTTTTGTAACTTAATCATCTATTACAGCATTTTTTGTAATAAGCACTTTTATCAATATTTTTGCCTATCGTAATTTCATTAATTTTATTATTTATTAATATTATTTAGTAATGTATGTTACCTTATTACTGTAATTAATATTTCGCGCTCTGACCCAGTGAGCCATTGTTGACAATATGCCTGAGGAAGTTTGCAATTCCAACATTCCTTTCTAACGTCAGCAGTTGCATTATTTCGTGTAATAATAAAATAGGGGTTACTCAACACAACAAAGCATACGGTAAGTGGTCAGTTAGATTAAACTATTGGTTTACGACTGGGAAGTCAATAATTTTAGTATTAACTGATCGTGTTGTTCATTAATACTGTTATATACCGGGGTGAGGCCAAAAGGTTTGGAGCTAGGTATTCAATTTTAGTTACCCCAGAATAAGCATTAGGAGGCATAGCTGCAGAGGCAGCGAGAGGACCAGGATCTTAACTACGCTTTTCAGAGCAGGCGTGGTATAGTTATCACAAAATACACAGGATTTCACATTAGTCACATTAGCTGTGGTTTATTGAATATTCACATTGTCGCTCTACATCACTCATAAAAGATTAAAAGAAAGGCATTGGAGGGAGATGTTCCACACACGAGTTCACATTCACACGATTCACACACGCTTCCATGACAGACACTGGACCTAAAGTAACTGACGTCACGCTACACACACCACACAAAAGAACTAGTAACGCTTACTTCCTCCCCCCTCTCCACCTTTGGCCGGGAGGTGGGGAGAGATGCCAGTCGGACTAAATTCAAAATCCCAGCCGAAAGAATTATGCCCAATAATACTGCCGCTACAAAGCAATAATGTGTCCGACGTGACCATGCACACACATACACGCCACAATAGGATGGCTTTATTGTTTTCTACCTCCCACGTGGGCGAAAAAAGTATTGACCTAAAAAGAGTAGAGTTGCTTCATTACAATAGGATGTTTAACAATAATACATAACAGAGTCACTAATAATTACAAACCAATGGAGAAATTATTTTAAAATTGATAATAGAGTTTGCCATAAAAACATTGCAACCGAAGAGTGCAAATTTAAAGTCATAATTTTTATACTTTATTAAATGAATAGTGGAATTTAGTAAATCGGATATGGGTATTTGATATTTCTATACTGTCCGTTCTGCCATGTCACAATGTGTTTTAAGTGCCTATTTGCCTGCCTATTTTAACATTTCAGCGCCGTGCTCTAGTGACGTCCAAATAGAAGGTTTCATATGCAACTGAATACATGTACATACGTCCCTCTATTTTGTGCGAGAACTGAATCACAAAACACTATTCATAGGCAAAAATTTATTCTACAGAGGGAGAGTAGGTAGAAAAGTATTTTAAATTACATACGAGCAAACTTAATTTGAATACATCAGTTGGGGAATTTCATTTGACGTTTAAATTTTAAATCTCTTGCAGTGTAGGCTCTCTCATCCCGCTGCCTTACAAATTAATAGCAATAGGTTCAATAAGTAAAACATAATTCACTGCCCTATAAGATTCTGAAGAAGGTCGGGAACTTTATTCAAAATGCAAGAGTAGTTCAGCGCCAGTCAAGTGAAAGCTCTTTGACGTCAGTGAGCAACCTCTTCGGCTCCCTGCTAGGAATTCCAGCAAGAAGTGTAGATCAAGGTGGATGCCCTGCTGCAAGGGGGGGAAAAGCGAAGTTACCATTAGCAAAGGATACCTACGTGCTTAAAGACATAAAGCCTTGCCTTCGTTTCCTTTCGTACACTTTGCCTGCGAATCCCCAGAAAACGTTTTGTCACGGGACCGTGATGTATCACACCTGAGTTGGGTAACTGCTACCAATGAAGGAAAAGTTGCACAATGCTATCCCGTAAACTAGAAGGAAGTAGCTACAAAAATTCCACATAGTTACCTGCAGCTAATTTTCTTAAGTCAGCCTAACATTATCCTTCACTCTCTCTCTCTCTCTCTCTCTCTCTCTACCCTATATAGGTACGTACACTACCTCTTACATGCATTAACGTTTTTGAAGAAATGTGAATATAAAATAAACGTATTTAATGTATAGGATGTGGTTATTGCAATGAACTTCAATTTATTTATTTGAAATCTTTCCTGATTAGAGGGCTGATATGCAGAAAAAGTATACCTGTATAATTATATTTTGAAATTTAGAATGATAATAATTATAACACTTACTGTAGAAACCTATCAAATTAATAACAATCACCTTCAAATGAAGTATACATAATAGTATTATTCTTTTCATAATAAAATTCTAGATTAGTAGTTCAAAAATCTGATGTGTTACACTCGCATGACTTTCTCTACTCTTGTACAAACGCTTATTCTCCATATGCTTCATGTTGATGGAGATATCAAGATGTCAATCTTATTGATAATTTTCTTGTAGATGCAAGGGGAATATGGTAGGTTTTAAGCGATAGTCAAATATTTTAACGCTGGTTGCTATGTGGCGCATTCCATTCTCTTTGCATGTCCAGGACATAAAAAAATCTGATGTGTTACACTCACATGACTTTCTCTACTCTTGTACAAACTATTTATACAAACGCTTATTCTCCATATGCTTCATGTTAATCGAGATATCGAGATGTCAATCTTATTGGTAATGTTCATGTAGATGCAAGGGGAATATGCTAGATTTTAAGCGATAGTCAAATATTTTAACGCTGGTTGCTATGTGGCGCATTCCATTCTTTTTGCATGTCCAGGACATAAAAATATCTGGTTGGACCAGGTGTTTATTTGATTATGTTAGCAGTGGATGCTCTTCCATGTTGTGGAAAGGGTCTAAACTCCAATTGATGTTTTTATTTTTCGATTGAACCACTTCCACAGTTTGAAAATTGTCACTTCTATCATCATTGTCTGTAGGACGAATGCTATCTTCACTAGTATGGTACCCTTCTTCTGAAACGTTTTCCGAACTATCAAACATATTGCCTGCAGCTTCCAGTTCACATTCGGTATGCCATGATAAAAGTATTTCACCACTCACTATGATAAATAAAATTACATCCTCCTTCAACAGTCAATCAGACGTAACTGATTTGTATTCTCCTGCGTTTACTTTATCAACAATGTATTGCTCATTGTTGAAAAAGCAAGCGGCTGCTACATTGTTGTGTGCATTGACATACATATGAGTTTAGATACAGTGGGTCGTAAAACTTAAGGAAAAACGCCTATTCTCCATATGCTTCATGTTAATCGAGATATCGAGATGTCAATCTTATTGGTAATTTTCTTGTAGATGCAAGGGGAATATGGTAGGTTTTAAGCGATAGTCAAATATTTTAACGCTGGTTGCTATGTGGCGCTCTCCGTGCTCTCCGCAACAACGAAAAAGCTTTCTGTTCTCTAAAACTTAAAGACTTGGAATATATTCTGCTACAGAATCAAGTAATTCATCTCGAAGTTTACAAAGCATAAGTTTGCCCGCTTTCTCTTGAATAACTTAAGAGCGCTTTTCGGTGTCATCACACACTGCATCGTACTGAACACTCCTGAACCTCTTGTACTGGTCGATCCACCCTTTTCTCTATATCCGTTACGAGACATTCCAACCTGATAATCGCAGCGCTAGTGGTGGGAGCATGTTCGACGTCTTCTAATGACGTCAGGACTGGTGGATAACGTCATTATCCTTCAAGGCACCTGATTGGCTGCTTTCGGTTGCACGGTGACAGCAGCGCTAACGGCCAGCAGCAGATCTGGTGGCCTCCAGGGGAAGATGCAGGATCTGTGCGCATCTAGACATTGGCGAGGCGACTACTTTCGAGGCAACTAGCTCTTTACAGCCAGAAGGCGTGAGTATCGTTCACGGCATTTTTGGTCATTTTCTAAATTATTATACATTACGTTTTTGGTGAAAAGTTTTTAAATTCAAGCTTTGTGTCGTGGATTACATTGCAATACCGTTCGGAAAGGGAAAGATTAGGCTTTGGTTCGTAATGTATTTAATGTTCTTTAATTGCACATATTAGCGGGATAGAAAATTCATACATGTTTCTTGTATTGCACTTTATTATTCCGAAGGAACGTTCAGCGGAAGATTTAATACTGTGTTATGAAATCAGCTACTATGTTAAAGTTATAAAAAGGAAAATGAATTATGAACTTAAAATGAATAACATTTGTTCTTGTGAAGTGATTACCTGCCACTGTTCGTTGCTGCTATTAATAGCAACATTTTGTAGAGAATTGCTTTGTTGTTGAGTTATCTAGAAATCCTTGTTGCAATGTATTTTAGTTATTCCCGATCTTACGTCCTCTGGGTTGAGAAATAAATTAATTCTACAACTATAATTTTGTGGTTTCCTGTTCGCATAGTAATTAATGTGCAAATAAAAAATTATTCCATTACAAAAATGGTACCAAACGGTACAACCTGTATTTACACCTTCTGTGCTTAGTTAATTTGGCTACATTACACAATCAAGACGTTTCCAGGGGTTGACAATGAGCTGCATATAAAACTGGCGCAAAACACATTCACCACATTTGCATTTAATCGCAGCATAATTACTATATTTCTTTTTACTCCCGTGGTGTTGATGTGTCCATGTATCTCAAATATTTATAAATTTGCGCTAGGAAAAATTCACGGCCTCCATACACACACACACCATTAAAATGCAACTAATAGCCTGTCTTTCTCTCTCTCTCTCTCTCTCCCTCTCCCTCTCTCGTGCGCTCAAGGGCACTGCCTGCTTTACCCGTCTTTCTTTGTCTTGACTCCAAGGTAAGTTGGCTGCCATCGAGAATGCGGTCTCTAAATCTGGCAGGCGGAGTTAGCCAACGACCGACGTACCACACTAGAAATGAAGTTCGTACTGTCCAGAGAGGGTGGAAGGGGATTAGCGCATATATATCATTATCATGTACACCTTATTATGATATTTAGTATTTAACCTAATTTAGGTTCTTGCGGTCCAAACCTCCAGACGTTTACCGAGAACCAATGCGGTGCAAAACCATTCCGCTTCGACAGGATGTTCTGCGTTTGTGGTAAATGCCATCGCAATTTTCGCTTAAAAGTTATAAGAAAACAAAGATAGACACAACATTAAATATGTAACGCACAAAACACATTCCTTCCTTTGTGTCCTCTGCCATCCAAGGGTTTTCGTTATTGTCCGCCAAAGCTTAATTGCTCCAAGCTGGTAGAAGTTACAGCCATAGATCTCCATTTCCATGACGTCCTATAATAAATCAATTCTCTTTTACCTGTTAAAGGATTCCTTCAAACAATGCATGGCTTTCGTGCGAAGGAATGCTTTTTGAACTGAAATCGTTGAATACATATTTTAGCAATTTGTAACATGCCACATACATTTTGGTTCGTAACATTGTGAAAACATAACAACCAATTGACAACTTTAATACAAAACTAGCAGCTAAATTTATGTAAACATAACTAACTAAAAGTCTGTGTTTAAACATCACGAAAGATGACTATAAGTTAATGGCATAAAATTCGAACCACTGGATGTAAAACTATACTTCCTTTTTTGTACTTGTTCAGAAGAATGTCGCCTTTTATCCTAGCTACTGGTAGCTCTTCTATTATAGAAAAATGTATGCGCTTATATAATATTGCCTTTCGAGTTTTACCAGCGACAATCTTAACTGTCCTTATGAGACAACCATGCACCGCTGCTATTCGCTACTGCCGTACTAGTGGACACGCAAAATGTCAGGAGGTTTGGACCCATACCATAGAGGTTACTAAAGAGAAACTTTTGTGTTTTCCCACCATTATGAGATAACTCACTAGAATCTAGCGATATTCGGGTTGTTAGGTTCCATTCATAACCAGCAACTCCTCCGCAAATACACATTGTTACATGTATTGGGAAGGTTAGTTATACACTGGTGTGCAAAACCTAAAGACGAAAATAATCTTTGCATGCTGTGACACTTCCAAGTAACATAGCTCGATTAAACTTGAATCATACATAGAGGAAACTGCTACGGTATGCTACAGGAGGGAACTAAACGAAATATGCAATGAGACGAACAGAAATACCACTTTTATTCATAGACCATAAGGTACACTAAGGTGAATGCGACATATGATGGCTCTCTACATTTACAGAAACAGTGCTTAAAAGGGTTAATGATCACCACGGACAGCAATGCATGCTCTGCATCGTGCTTCCATGCTGGTCACAAGGTTGGTAAGTAGTTCTTGTGGTAGGGCATTCCATTGTTCCACCAGCGCTGTGGACAACTGTTGGATGGTCGTTGGTGCATGTGGATGTGCTGCAATGCGTCCCCAAAGCATCCCACACGTGTTCGATGGGATTTAAATCGGGAGAACGGGCAGGCCAGTCCATTCGCCGAATATCCTCTCGTTCCAAGAGATCCTCCAACCGCGCTGTTCGATGCGATCGCGCATTGTCATCCATAAAAATGAAGTCAGTGCCGACTGCACCCCTGAAAAGACGCACATGGGGAAGGAGTACAGTGTCACTATACATTGACCAGTGGCGTACCGTGTTCAAAGATTTGGAGGTCGGTGCGCCCATGCAACATTATGTTTCCCCAAACCATAACACCGGACCACCAAAACGATCATGTTCAAGGATGCTCCTGGATTCATTGCGTGTTATTACCTCTCACCTGATGAGTGTACGTCGAGAATCATTACTTAAACTGAATCTGCTCTCATCCTAGAAGAGCACGCGACCTCGTTCCTCGTTGGTCCAATTTTGATGCTCTTAGGACCATCGAAAACGGTGCCGCCGATGTGCGGATGTCAATGGAACACAACCTACTGACAGTCGGGCAAAGACTACCTCTGTGTAGTGTAGTCACCGTGCACTATGTATCGTGAGATTACGTGCCTAACTGTTCTGTTAAATGTGGTTGCAATTGCACCCGCTGTTTGGCGTGGATCCCTTCTTGCCTGTTGCACAATGCAGCGGTCATCTGCTGCTGTAGTTGAGCGTGGTCGACCACCACCTCTCCTTGGGGCAGCAGAGCCTGTGGTTCGGAAGTTTCCCGTGCACGTGAAACAATGCTGTGAGCAATTCTAAACTCCTGAGCAACACTCGTCACACTTCGCCCTTCTTCCAGTTTCCCGATGATGCTTCCCCGTATGAAGTTATCCAAATGGTGTCAACGGGCCATGTTTCAATGAAGAACACCACTACAGTGCACCGTAACAGCTGGCTAAATGCCACACACCGTCTTGTCCTGTTTCGCCAACTACCCATTTGGTACTATAGGCTCGCTACACTCACGCCATGTGAGATCTAGCTTTACGTGTACGTGTGAGAGACCTCTGGCAACATTCTCCTACACCTTCCTCTACTTTCACCAAGTAGTTCATTTGTTATGTTACTTTACCCATCTCGTACTTAGGTTTTGCACACCAGTGTATTATACCTGCTAAGTTGGCGCCCTGTGTTTAATTTTACAGATGTTCAACTTTGCACGCCAACAATTTAGTCCTCAACTGATGCACTGGTAATATATATTATTTTATATTCATTATTACATTATATTATTTATAATACTATTATATTAGAGTTATATTTATTAGGCTAAATATACGAACATTTAATTATTAATTCGTATTAGATTAAGTTATTTGACTATTATTATTGTTAGATCTTACCTTTTCGTTGATTAGAATCCCTTTATTTCTTTTTCAATTTTTGGTGTAAGTGTTTTCCGTTTGTGTGAGGTTTTATTTTTACGAGAAGAAGATCTATGTAGAAAAACATTAAGAAATGTAATTGTTTCCTTTAGTAAGTACGCCGATATCATATTAAAACGTAACAATAAGTTGTTTTTCATACTGTTAGAACTACGGTCATTTTCAACGTTTAATTACATAAGCATGTTATATGAATTAAGTCCTTAGCACGGTTCAGGATTAATTATACACTTAAGGTGCATCCAGGTTATAGGTAATCAGGATTGTGGCGGAGAAGGAAGTTGATGACCAAACCTTTGCACCGAAGAAAAGAATGTTGCAGAACAGTCTATATGATGTGACAATGACTCACAATACTACCAGAAGGCCGAAATAGTGCGTCTTTTGTAAATAGGTTGTCTGGCGATTTCTCTGGTTATGTATCCAGTGACTCAAGTTAGAACGTTGACCGTCCTGACATATGGGATCAGTGATCTTTGTTTTTTTAGCAACCTGAGTAATGCTGTTTCCCCTATAAATGAATATGCCTTTTGATATCTTAATTACTTCCACTAACTGCAGTTAATGGAACAAAATTTTTCAAAATGTTTTCTGATGGACGTTTATACGTATAATGTTCTCTCTCAAGTTTTGTTATTTAATAAGTTTTAATCCGTTCAATGTTTAAGAAGGCATACAAATTTGCGTTATCATCTTTCATCTTCATAAACCAGTTCATGGTATACACACAATAATTTGTCGACTTCTTGGTATTAGTTCAGATAACACAGTGAGAAAAAGAAATAGGTATAAGACTTTAATTTCTACAAACGTTCAGAGTTTCATTACGCTTTTGAAAATATCACGTGATTATGCACATTAGGGAGAAAATTCTCAGCTAATTAATAATGCACGCGGATCAGCTGGTTCTACTAGTTGTATTTAACCCTTTCCGGCGCAATGCTGTCGTATGGCATCAATATGTATTGAGCCGTTTCTGGCTCTTTCGAGGGACTGTTTCGCAGAGATGGCCGCAGCTCTTCTTGCATCCGCAGTCATAAGATACAATGCTGGCCTATGCTTCTTATGCCGACAGCCTGCCTTACACTAGGTGCCGGCTGCACAAAGATCTACAGCACTCGCGAGGTTGCGCCCTCTCCGCCAGCACAGGTGGCGCTAATGTTGGTTCTACGTCATCACATGACCTGCCCAGTGCGTACTCCAAGCGATGCCTGAAGAGGAAAAAAGACAAGGTATGACTTCGTTTTCGACTAACATCGAAGAAGGACTTGGAGTAAGCTTCGTGTCTGGGAGTGGCCGTCTCCACACCTTTTGGTACATTCTAAATTTCTTATAACATGTATCTTCGGGCGTAAGCAAATTTCAAAATTCTTATACAGTGTTGAGCGGCGTGTAACATTTCATGGAAGCGAGTTTGCATTAAATATTTGGAGTGTTATCTTTTCTTTCGTAATGGAAAATATGGGTGAGAAGGACGGAGTTAAATGCAACGTGCTTTAATTGTCATATATGTCTTGAGTTAATGTATTCAGTACCTTTGGGACTGTACGGATTCTTGTTCTTATTTAAAACTTCTTTAAATATTTTGATTCCTTTAAGTTGTAGTACTAAATAATTATTGCTCTGGGAGAATGCCTTACTTCTAATGCATTCTATAATAGGCCCAGCAACTTGTTTTTCTTATTGTAATTTTTTTAGTAATTGTGACCTCTATGCATCGACTACTTCTAAATCGGCCTTGTAAGAACGTTACAGTATATTTTGTTTTTTTGAAGTTGGATAAAAATCTTGAATTGCAAGCGTTAACCTTCAATAATTCGCCTTTTTGTGATACATACCTATTTAAATTTGATACCAGCATAGCCTAAAATAAGAAGCAAAGGTAAATCATTTATTTCCTTTCTTTCATTTTTATATAACATCAAAGTATGTGTTCGGGTACAGTGATAACATTCACACATATCAATCACCGTTTATTTTACGTGGGTCCATCCTCTCCTTTACCACATACTTGTTAACACCGCAGCTAGCATTCAAAAATAGTGATGTTAATTGCTGAGTTAAGAATCCGAGATTAAGACAAGCTCTAGGGCACAAGTATCCATCATGCACCATCAAGTTTCAAGAACCAGATTCACTCGAAAATAAATTGCGCTGGGAAGGGCTGCGATAAAGTCATTGAAAGATATTACAAGGTAAATTGAATTATTACAGGAAGGATGCGGACTATCTAAATGTACTTGGATTGTATAAGGATATCAAGAAGAGGAATTTGGTGATGTAATAAAGCTAGCGTCTGCAACTTTAGGAATCTGCTTTAAGTGAGTAATGAAAACTTATCTATTTGGTAATTAAATCTGCTAACTTCGGAACAAAAACTATGCAGTTCAGAGCAAAGGGCCATAAATGGGCAACAAACACGCAGCTGCTTGCTCTTTCCGGTGTTACCAACAGCGATTAATTCCCTTTTCACCTAACGAACCTGTGACCTTTTGTCTGATGAGATGGAGGACCTGGTAAACCGCGAGGATCCCTAGACGATTAGTGAAAGTGTACCCAACAGCGTGACGTGACGAAGCAAGATAAATGTGGGGCAGCGCTGAACGCTTCATCGTCCTTCACTTGTTTCGTGCTTCAGCTCATTCATTTAACTTCGGGGGTAGCCTCAGGGCAAAAGGGTGGCCAACAGATCCTCAATCCTGCGATAGTATACCAACATTAGTTTGTAAACAGCTTGACGCTCCCTTTTAGTTGGATGGTAACATTGTAACCTCCACTCGGGATTTGAATTATGTCAAATTGTCTTCAGCCCAATTATTCCATCATTTACCAAGAATATAAAGATCTTTAATAAAGATTTTATACCAGTCTTGCATAGGCAGTAAGTTGTGAAACTGAATCAAACTTGAAAAATTAAAACTCACAACTGTAGCTCGAAACACAGGTCCTCGCTCTCCGTACCAATGCTCTTATCGCTTGAGCGAATATGGCATCTCGCATACGCATAAATAGTCTCATCTGATTCCAGTATCCCGGTAAACATTCAAGGTGATCTAAAATACTCGATATATCGCACCTCAAAGGCAAAGTTGAATATTGCAAGTACCTTTTTAATGCCCGGCTTTTAAAATTAACCTCTATTAGAATTAAATATATCTAATAGAGTGCTAGTGTACTAATACGTACAGATGAAAGATTCACCTCCATGACTGAATTTCCAACCACCTATTCGTGCTTTCCTTGTCGATGCTCTTACCGCTTGAGGTACCATAGCGAGATACTCATATCTGCATTATTAAACATCCTTAAAGTCTTCTGTGGATATTCGTGGAGGGTATTGCTAAAATGTCCTATAACATCATTTAATTATACTAAGTAAATTATTTAGCGGCATTTTAATAAGTAAAAAAGGAGAATAATAAATTAATAATACATACGAGATATGAAAGCTTCAATCAAAAAAATCAAATTCGTCCAAATATTAGGTTTCTCAATAATATCCTGAATAGTATGAGTATGAATCTCATTAAACTTGATAATGTGATTAGCATGAATACTTTTTTTAAAACATCTGTAAACTCATACGTCATTACTACACTATTATGGCAAATATTAAACATTTCTAAAATGCTCTCTTCTGAAACAAGAGTTGTAGTAACTGTTACTCCAAATTTAAAAACTAGATTTTCATGTTTTAGGAAATCCACCATCCCCAGATATTCAAAATAGATTGTAGGATACAAAGAAATATTTTTATAGTCTTTAGATTACGAATGCTAATTTTCTCATAAACAGAATACAAATCCTCTGCATGTAACATTTATTATGCAGAAGTGAAAACTTAGATGTTACTTAATAAACATGCATTTAAAATACTGTGCACCTGAGATTCACCATTAGTAACTATTAACGAGAATCACGACTATACTCTTGGTTCATAGCAAAATCATTGATTTGCCAAGTCGAAAATGCGGCAAAAACATTATAGGTACCCTTAGGTACACATTCCTAAGAGCCTGCAGTCACGTTCCCCATACATGTATCAATTTAGCCCTGCACTCCATTCAATCGCTGAATACAAAGCGGCATAGGCCTCCTATGTAGCTTGACTTTCATACTTTCTGACTTGCTCACTTAGCTGTAGAACTGACTCAAGATTTAAATGTAACTGTAAAGTCTATAATGTATTGGAGTAAATAACCATCAACAAAATAACGTCCAAAATGATCAGCTGACTTTATATACACTTTGCCGAAGCAATAATTACAATTTGTGATTAAATAATAGGTTAATAACCATTAAAACCAGTGGTTTTTATTCTGAGTATTCCATAAGTTATTTTGTTATTCTTTGCGTCCACGCCAAAACAAGTTCACACTTTGCTCATATTTTATTTAATATTACTGTTTATATAATCCATCATATTGAAAGAGACAAACTGGTCGTAGGATACAAAGTGTGGTCTACGTTTACGCGAATAGCGCATAGCTACAAGCTAACAGATTGAAGAAGAAATAAATATTGTGGCGTATTAATAATTTGGGTGTTTCATTGTCATTACCAGACATATTGGTTCTTTCGTCTCTCAGTCAGTTTCGGCCGCAGACACCCCTTCCTTCTGTGCACTAATTACTCCAGCCGGAAGGCACTTTCATGTTGACTGGGATGACGTCACTTCTGGCTGTTAGCTTGGCTAGCCACGAGTGGTGGGAATATAGCGTGTCTATCTTATTTAGGATTCCAAAAGAAGCGCATCCCGCGTGCAAGCCGGCGTTTGAATC
Organism: Deroplatys truncata; assembly: GCA_030765065.1. NCBI lineage: Eukaryota > Metazoa > Arthropoda > Insecta > Mantodea > Mantidae > Deroplatys > Deroplatys truncata. The sequence goes on from CM060985.1 coordinate 107,806,366, forward strand.
TCTCTTAATCTTTCATATTTCATATTTAATAATGTAGGAATCCCAAATGATTGGGAAATTAATATAGGAACATTTAATTAGTTTTTTATGTTACGGATTTTGTACAGTGGAAAACCCACGCCTTCCTCTTAACCTCCACACCACGTTTCGGTTCTCCGCAGCCAAGTGAGTATATGTCCCCTCGATGTATGTGCTGGGTACTAGAAATTAATTTAATTTTCTTGTGAACTTTTAGGCCTCTACCCAGCATAGAATAATATTTGCAAACGCTAAATTATCTTACGTTTGAAGCTGAGCCTACCGATTTTGGTCACTAGACTAAGCAAAAGTTAGGGTAGAGAATGTGTAACTTACCAAGCCAGACGATGCAGAAACCATGCATTGTGGTACGTCAATAAAATGCTACTCACAACTCGGTTAATGCTGAAGATTAGATGATTTCGTTTTCCACCCTTCTTCCTTTGCTTTACAGGTTTTAATTTGGATACAATAGCCAGTAAAGTGTTCATGGATTTACCTATAGGGAAAGAATAGAAGGTCAAGAATGATGAATCCAGTAATACTATGCTGACGCATGCTAGTAAACAATGTGAAGTCTCATCCGCGTTCTACACCTTGATTTTCTGTCTAACGGAAAGCGAATTGCAATTGCTGTCAATATGATCTCCGGAACAGAATATCCACGGATTGGAAGCGGAAGATAGAGATGAGGCGAGAGCGCTCAAGAGCACCAGATTTGATGGCGAACAAATTGGGGTCCCTAACCTTTCCAGACTAACCATCCGCGATCTCCTTTTTGATTTCCCCCCCTATTCGCATGGACAGGTTCGGGTAGAAGGTCCCTGCTAAGATGAAACAGTTTTCTCCTTAAAGCAGGACCACCGTATACGTCCCACACTACCATCCATTCAGCCGGCTCTACAGCCCTAAAAAGAAACTATCTGTTAACCTGGGAAAACCACGAAGTAATCCAAAGGAAATCGAATCGAGAAATTCGCTAGAGTCTCAGCCATCCAGCTCGGTGGTGTGTATCCAGACTATCGAAGTACCGAGGTCGCATCCATAGTTTTAATATTCATTTAGATATAAGTACTAGACGCAGAAGGAAGACTGAATGGACGTTTAGCTGGTTTGTAAATCTTAACGTTCGTATTACATTCTTTCCATTAGCTCTTTGGAAACAAAGAAGTTTCACCATCTCTATGGTGTGGAGTAGCATTTCTATCTGATATTTGGAGGTCCCGATTTCACATTGGGCGAGTTACTTGGAAAAAGCTTTTTCCCAATGTTTCCGCTAATGCGAGAAGTCGAATGCCTGACAATCATTAATCACTTCTAACCCCAGCCCTCACTTGAGCATCTTCTCATCATTTCATTCATAGTTCTGTATCACTTATCTTTAAAGTAAAAAATAAAAACAAAAATAACCACTATAAATTTCAAGCCGCATAGTTTAAGATCTGAAATTTTTCACCCAAAAACGGCGAATGTTTTCTTCACAACGACAAATTTGCTATAAAAGTTTGACACACAATTTGTATTTTAACGCAATATAGTTTGTCTGCATTTTCTAATTTTTCAATTAAATAAAAGTCAATGGAAATGAAGAACCAGTACTTTAGAGAAAACTCAAATATACAGGCCGATAAGTTTTCTACCCTTACTACCTCTAATCAGAATTGCTGATTATTTGTGGGGAAAACAAGAACTAACTTTTTTTTCATTTGAAGGTTTATTGAAGGTGTGGGAGGCGGAAAATTTCCGAGTGTTGTGGTGTAATAATAATTTGGGGATTTCATTGTCATTACCAGACACATTGTTGTTTTCGACTGGGATGACGTCACTCCTGGCTGAGAGTTTTTACTAGCCACTCTGTGCTGGGTATATAGCGTCTGTGTTACTTAGGATTCCGAGAGAAGCGGATGGCGAGTGCAAGCCGGCCTCTGGATCGGTCGACATGTCCCCTTACCTTTCATATTTAATAATGTAGGAACCCCAAATGGTTGGGAAATAAATCTAGGAATGTGCAAGTAGATTTGTGTTATGCATTTTGTACAGTGAAAACCCCGCGCCTTCCTCTTAACCTCCACACCACGTTTCGTCCTCCGTGACCAAGTGAGTATACGTCCCCTCATTGTACGTGCTGGGTACTAAAAATTAATTTAATTTTTCATTTGAATCTTTAGCGCTCTGCCCAGCATGTAACAGTATTTTCCCCTTTCTTTCTTTAAAAGTGCCTGGCTTAAGCTGTAATGCTATATTCATCGCATTTCCACTTTTGAAGAATGCTATTCTCTACCCCTCCCTCTCTCCCTTCCTCCCTCCTCTCTCCTCTCTGTCTCACATACAATGTTCGATTATATGGGACCATAAAATATATATTTTAGTGAATTATCCATATCCAATTTATTAGGTAGAATGCTTACTTCGTCTACCTAACGTAACAAATGAATGATATTTTATTTATTGAAACAGTAACAGTAACAACTCCTTGTATTTATAGTGTGACATCAAGGACAGAGTTAAACGGCCTAATTATAAGCGAATTCTGTGCATCAGAAACACTAATCAAATTTAAACATTACTATAAAAATAACATAATATAGATAGTTCAATTTTGTTCATTTAATATGACAGTGAAAAAGATAAACAAAAGGTGTAAAAATCACTTAAGAGATGAGCTATAGTTTTGGTTTCTATGTCAATTTGAACATTTTTGTAACCTCCCAGATAAGCGCCACTGCAATTTCTGCTCTCTCTCTCTCTCTCTCTCTCTCTCTCTCTCTCTCTCTCTCAGCGTGATAATAACGCTCGGGAAGCAATAAAACATTTCACTGAAGCTTATTTATGGTACTGGTAAAAGATTCGGAGAATCCTGTGCTACTGAGAAACCATAATGGTGGTAAAGGGTTCTCAGGACTTTATGGGTGAGTAAAGCAACATGGGAACGATTCGGCGAACTTGGTTTCACAAATAGACACGGAACGTAAAAAATTACTTTGTTGATTACTTACGCACACACCGGAACTGTATCTCAGAAATGCAATAGAAAATTAGGGTTCCCAGTTTCCATTGCGACACTATATTATTATTGTGTTATCATATTTTAAGTAAAAGCGCTAGCTTCTGTGTACATAGTTTGAATCTATTATGGTATCATTCACGTTGACAAGGCACGCATTATGAGTCACTCAGTTGTTAAAACGTGTCATAATAAGATAAGATGCCCGGTAGGTCCACATGTATATTCCGGAGCTAATAACAGCAACACCTAAGTTGCGGAGTAGGGGGAAATAGTGGCAGTTAGCAAGTTTCTTCTCACATTTCCAAGCTTAAGACTGGCAGATTTAAGAATAAATACGGTGTGGTTAAATTTTGTTACTTTTACAATGTATTTGACACTTGGGTTTTCTTTTTTATGTATTATTTGTCCCCGTTTTTGCACTTTTCAGACTGAATAAATGAGATTCATATCTAACGAACTCCATACGTGTCCTTTGTTCATTTTTCAAGGAGGACGTTGTACAGACTGGTGTTTCTGTGTTACAGTGGTATTTTTTATTCTGATTAGAGACTGAATGAATTCATAAATATACTGGGATGTCGATGATAGAAATGAGAATTTTATTAGGGGTGGAAATTCTCGTATGAATTAGTGGTTTGCTTTATAAAATTTGTCCACTCCGCCCATGTGCTGTGGGTAATGCAAGAAATGATCCTTCGCTATGGTAGATGTTCCCCGAACACAGCACATGTCTGGTTTTATGAGTGCTTTTTGGGCATATGGAATCTGCTGTTTGCAGAATGAATTATTTTGACGGTTGCTGTGATACATCATCGTCTTTCTTTCCGCGTTCATATTAAGAATCTTCCTGTTTGTTATGTCAATTGAAACTTGAGCTTGTGATTTATCACTTTGACTAGTGACAGTTCTACCCTCTAAGGTGAACAATATTGCATTTCATGACATTGATGAACCCAAAAACACTCGCCACCTTTTAAAATGTGTTTATATATACAGGGTGGACCATTTAAGTTGAGACTGTACAATATCTCCAAAACTAAGCGTTGTAGAAAGAAATGTCTTTCATAAATGTTTATTGATATTATGGAGGAAAGTAAATGTCATTAGTCGTGTTTTGTTTGGAGGCATTATGATAGTCGTTTTAGGGTCAATTTAACTTTTTTTAAATGGGCACCTACAATTAGGGTCAAATTAGGTCAATAGCGACGCAGCAGCTATGGCCCAAGGTTATCGGGAAGTCAGCGCCAGCGGTCCGAGTAAAAAGATACCCGACGCTCGCCAGCGTAAACATCGTGCGCGCACTCGGGAGATAACTAGAAGTTCTTACCTCCCTCCTCCAGAAATCGTGTCGAAATATTTCTAGTACATTCGAGAACATTGTGGAAAGATTATACTAAGTATATAAGCGAGCGTTCTCGCACAGTCAAGTCGAGTAAGAACAGAGTTTCTGAGACAGTGATTGAGCGAGCGTGTTAGCGAGCGCGTTTCGGGTGCGACATCAAGAGCGATTCTTCGGCTGTTGTGACGTGCAGCGAGTGCTACTGCGGAGCTACGGGTGTGGAGATCTTGTGTTCGACTCCGAAGTGAAATAAACTGTACGACGTTAAAAGACTACTTCATAAAGCTGGAGAAGTGACGGAGAATTGAACTAGTTCACCTTAGTGAAGTGAAAGTGTAAACTAAGTGAACTAGATAAAATAAAACAGTGACAGTTGAAAAACTGGACAAAATCACCATATATCAATTCTACCAATCAACATATGATTAGGGAAGCTCCCGTCAGTGCATCACTATTTATCCCCGTCCCTTTCCCATTCGCGTTTATCACAATTTAGTCAATTAATTTCCCTCCTGAATATGCGTGTATATTTTGCCAGTCCCTGACGAGGTCATGATAATAAACAGGTTTTTGTCCGAAATTTATTCGCCTGTTAAAAACGCAGATTCAATTCAGCTTTAAATATTAAACTTCAAAACTTGTGTTTTAAAATTCATATGCTCAATAGAATGTAGCTTTTAAAAATATTTTCTATATTATGTAAAACTCACATCCCAAAGTTTTGGTGTAATACGCTACTTGTATTGCTCTACATCAGGGTTGTCACTGGAGGGGACAAGGAAACACCCATCTCCCGGTTTTGTACTTCAGTTTGCCTACCGTCCTAGGAGCTTCTATTCTATTATCACTGTGTCGCCGTAATTTCTAACCATCACACACGAAGTTGGAGGGACAGAGGAGAGGAGAATGGCACTTAGTCACAAAATGGCATGCCTGCTCTATACTAGATTGAAGTTATATTATTTTTATTGAATATTAAATCTATTTTAAAGATGTTAATAGTTAAAACGTGTATTAAAGAACAATTATCATAATAAAGCTTTACACCTCTCTACCATTAGTGTAAGGTAGGCAGAGAAAACATTCCATTCCAACCAAATATTCAGTATTGATATTAATCTGAAAATAACTGTTGCTCTGAGATCCATTAAAATCAATACTTAGAAAAATAACTCAATACCGGAAAGTCCTTCTATCTAAATTCAGTATTTTTCAAGGCGTTATGAAGACTTACACGAAATTTTCATTGCAAGCTAACCTTTACATGGAAGAATGTTCGTTAATGTATGTCACCTTAAAATGGCTCTAAAGATCTTCATTAAAATCATATGTTTGTCATACTGACATGAGGAACGGAAGTACTATTGAATTTTTGTTGTTTAGCATATGAAATTTTCTTCATTTTGATTCACTTTCGTGTAACTAAGAAATCATAAGAGATAGACAAGAACTTGTGTATGAACTCATTAAAATATACTATTTGTGTCAAATACTCTTTTTCGCAGCTTTTTTCGAAATATTCTACACTACACTATTAAAAATACCTAGCTCTGTCAATTATCAGAAGATAGTCGATAGTTTCCGATTACAATTTTGTTTCGTTTTCTTTCCAGAAGCTCTTTATAGCTATGTCGTTAATATAACATTAGAGGAATAATTTATTTCTTTCTGACAAAGTTTTGAATCCATTCCTCTGTGTTTCCGCTGAAATTTTGAAGCGATAAATAATATCTGTATGCTATATATAACTAAGTTCTTGTGATTTAATTTAAAGTAATTTTTAATAAAAATATATTGGCCGTAGGGTAAAGTATACAAAAGAATTGCCTTTTAATAAATGCTATAATACTGCGACGAATCCGGCCTAGCCGCGCGTGGCGATGTGTCCTTCAGGTTAGTTGGAGAGGGCTCCAGCCTGATGTAAATTTCGAGCGCAATCGAGATGCAAGGAGATTTTTCTGGAAGTTTCTTCCCCCGCCTCTTGCGAAATCTTTCGAAGCTCTTGCAACTATATACATCTTCCAAATTCAAGGATTCGGCTTTCATAACCTGTTCCGACATCAGAGATTTTAATACGAGGGGCACTATTTATATTTTGAGCCTTGGCAACCCTGAATGTTGTAGGTGCCATCTGACGTTACCAATGCAAAGTTTGACATTTTTGACCATAATCGACTTCAAACATTTTGTCAACAGAGCGTCATTTGTTTTGTTTACACTAACTTGAAAATTGTGTGTCAACAAAAACATGGAATTAACTCGTGAAAATGTACGTGCAATGATTTATTACGACTTTCGACGTAAATTATCAAGACAAGAGTGCATCGATCAACTAACTTCCACATATGGCAACGAAGCTCCATCCTTTGCCACCGTGAAACGCTGGTATAACGAATTTAATCGTGGCCGCCGTTCGCTCAATGATGAAGTTCGTGAAGGTCGTCCAAAATCAGTTTCTGTGCCAGAAAACATTGAAGCTGTGCAAAAACCAGTAATGAAAGATCGTCATGCGACATATTGTGAGATTGAGGCAACCCTATGCATTAGTTTCACCAGCATATATAAAATATTGCACGATTATTTAGCCATGAAAAAGGTTTGTTCTCGTTGGATTCCACATAATTTGATGCAATCTCAAAAAGATGCTCGTGTCGATTGGTGTACAAAAATGCTCAAGAAATACTATAGCGGTGCCTCAAAAGACATATATAAGATTGCAACAGGTGACAAATCATGGATCTATGTGTATGGTACGGAACGTAAACAGCAGTCGACTCTATGGGTGTTTCAAGATGAAGCAAATCCAACAAAAGTTGTTCGCACTCGAAGCACTTCGAAGAAAATTGTCGCCTGTTTTACAGCAAAACTGGCCGTGTGGCAACAGTCCCATTACAGGAACGTAAAACAGCAGCGTCGAATGGTACCACAACTATTTGTTTGCCGGAAATCTTCAGTGAAGTAAGGAAAACCAACAAGAACCGTAGGATCGTTCTTCATCAAGACAATGCGAGCGCACACACATCTCGTCTAACAACAGAGTATTTGAAGGCTCAAAAATCGGATTGATGGGTCATCCGCCATACAGTCCTGATTTGGCACCCAAAGACTTCTTTTTGTTCCCGAACATCAAGAATAAATTGCATGGACAACGATTTTCGTTGGTAGATGAAGCCGTTGATGCCTTCAAAAATCGTGCTTTGGAGGTGTCTCAAGAAGACTGGAATAAATGATTTGACAAATGGTTCTAATGGATGCAAAAGTGTATTGATCATAAAGGAGAATATTTTGAAAAACAATAAAGCAGTTTTCAATCAGAAATTGCTTTGGTTTAATTATTAGGCTCAAAATATAAACAATGGCCCTCGTAGAATTGCTCTACCCATGTTTTCTTGGCCGTCTTCATCTCGTCTTCCCTTAGGAGAATAAAGTATTACTCGGTACGGTATATAGTCATGAGTAGGCTTCGGACATGACTTTAGGTTAAGTTAACTTCTATTATACTGGTACTTTGTTTACAAGCGAGTGGAGAGGAGAGGGAAAGTAGTCAGGTGCGCTACGGAGTTTGTGCTGTGCTGAGTACTGTCTACGCTATAGGTATAGGTGGGCACAGAAGTAAGTATACAATTCTGTAATAAACTTAAAGCTTTTATTTCAAAGTATAAATAAAATGAAAAAAATAATAAATCTGAACTGTGGCAGATGAAATAATGTTTCATGTGTGATTTACATGCCTGGACAATTATTACAATGGATTACAATATATTTTCTGAATGAATCAAAAGCAAACCGTCTTCTCAAACCCAAAAAGGTTTGTATCTTGAAAAACTCCGTTTCACATCACATGATATTACTAGTGCAAAACGAACGTCACACACCTCTGGGAAACGCAAGTATTTTCATTATTTAGAATAATGTTATTCGTAACATTAATAATACTATTAATGCCTAATATAATTGCATATCCTGGGTTTTTATCTAAAATACTCTTCAGTTTCTGCTGTGTTATTTTAGCAGCAGAACATTTGTCTACTTCTGTAAAATGTTGTGTCAAATTATCGACAAGTTTTAAGAACTCAGGTATGACAAAGACAAATAAAATTTGCGTAAAGTAGACTCACAAGGTAATTTCATAGCTGTATATTTTTACAGAAACGTTTCAAAAGCAGAATTTTGCAGTTTATTAAATGGGATATTTGTGCTTATCATCATGTCAGATGAATCCCTGTAAGCTTCGGTTTGGCTACGTACGTTCCTGGTTTCTGATGTGGATAATATATCCTCACCCCTCATTTCTAGGAAGCAACCTAATGTTTTGTGGGGTTTTTGTTACTTACAGTGTCTTGCAATAAAAACCCTTCTCTCTCCTTTTATTTCAATCTGGCTACATGACAAAATATATTTTCCCCTTTTACATCAAAAGACTCAATTACATATTCATTTAAAAGTAAGACACTCATCTTACTGGTTGTTATCAGCATGTTTTGTCAGCTATCAACGGCTGGACTTCTGCAGCTTCAGAACAGGTTGTATATATACTGATCGCTTGCTTAGAGTGAATGTCTGGCAGTGCTTGGGGTGAGGGAGGTCTCAGTGAAACCCTGTGCGCACGTTTTCCAGTCAAAGTGCAACGAAACAGCAACCATGTCCGAAGCCTAGTCATGAGGCATTCTACCGTGGCTGTACGATTTTTTCTTATATGTTTTAATGCCTTCAACCATTGTCTTGTAAAGTTACAATTCTTTTCTTATAACCTGGCGTCTTACTCTGGCCCTCAGGCTCAATCCCAAGAATGATCTAAAGAAGCGCATTTCCGACGGTTAGCGAGTTAGTGAGCTGTTAATGCAATGTAAAGTGCGGGTTACTCAGTGAACTTTACGAGCTAAGGATAGTGCGACTATGATAAGTTTTATGTTCGACACTCCAGTGAGCAAAGTGGAAGGAAGTAGAGGCTACTTCGCGCGTTATTCATTGCATCATTATACATAAAGAAGATCAAATTGCAGAGATAGTAAACTAAGTCACTAGAAAACTGCAGTAAGTGAAAACTGAATGATGCCACAATATATAAAGCATATATGCGAAGCTTTGAAGGTTAGAAAAACTAACTTTTGAAGATAAAAGCAAAAAATATCCAGTATACATGGGTCCGCAAACAAGTCGTGTATTATTGCGAATGTGTGGTTATGAGCCGCCACTGACGTGAATTGCTTGAGGATATTCCCCTTGAACAACGCCGGAGTATGTGGTACAGCATGATGGAGCACCGAAACATTTTACTGCTATTGTAAGAAGACATCTAAGGTAGAGATATGGTCCAAGGTGGATAGATCGAGGAGGGCCTGTACCTTGGCCTTCACGATCACGTGATTTTAATCCTTTGGATTTTTCTGTATGGATTCATCTCAAAAGTGTAGTGCACAGCACTTCCGTTGATACAGTTGAAGTACTGGAACAGAAAATTGTACATGCTTGTCAAGAATTCCGAGATGATCCGCAGGTGTTTAAAAGAATTCAAAATTCACTGCAGAGACAAGTGCAGCATTGCATCCAGATGCAAGGACGACACTTTTAACACCTTTACCAGGGAAGAGTCACAGTATTAATAAATATAACATACTCAAGCAGAATTGTATTTCTTGTTAAATTAAGCTGCGAGTGAATTCTGAGGCAACTTAGAATGACAGTTATTAAACGAAAAGTCTATTTTTCAAATTCATTTGTACTAATTCGTACGATGTTGATTAATTAAGTCAGTGGTGGCTATGCAATTATCTCGTACATGGTTCGTTTGCGGACCCGTGTTTACTGGAACGTTTTTGCTTATGTATCGTATATTTTCAACCGTTTCAGTTCACGCTATTAATTATGATACATCCTATACATATTTTTCATTGCGCATTGCTTAAAAGAATATAAAATGCACGAATGAGACGTAGATATACTACTGTGATCTGATGTTAAATTTTCCATTGTTTAGATTGATATTCAGGTAGTATAGAAAATAGATACTGCGGCGTTAGTTTTCATTTGTCACACTATTTTCAGTTTTACAAGCAAATAAACTTCGGCATTATGTGGAACAAAATATCCTCCATGCCACAAGTTCTTGTTCCTGTTATTTCAAAGTATGTCCCTTCTTAATCACGCAGAATGTCAGAATTGTGAAATGTGCTGTTTCCAGAGAAGAGAAATGCTTGGGATTGCTGCAGTATCTCTTATCGTACAATGTGTTCTGCCCGACGGCTGCCGTTTAATTTCCAGGATATCCTCGCCGTTTATGCTGCAGGCACGTCTGCAGAGTGTTGTGCTCTACTGACTCCCATGGGTCTGTTGTACATGACTGCTTGTTAGGGCCAACCAAATCATGGAGAACTATTATCCATTTCCCTCCTTCTTCTCTTCCATTTCCGCTTATTCCTTGTTCTCGTTAATTATATTTGTTGCATGTTCCAATATTTGAGAATGTAATCAGCTTATATGCTCCGCTGAGAGCCATTATTTGCTTACGATTTGCATATTCCGTCTCACTCGGTAGGCATAGGCAAATCACGTTCGTGGAAATGTAGCCAACTGTGTAACTACAACTTCATTTGCTTGGAGCTTTTAACTTCCCAATCTGATTACAAGAGGTTTTGGCTGGAAAACTTGAATTACTGAGGCATTAATAAGTGTCACAATAAAAACATATACCTACTGTCTTTGAACTTTCTGATAAAGCACACTATCCCATTAACTTAAATGTTATCTGTGCTATATAAGGATAATTTATCTAACAACACTTTAACTACGAGAGGCGTCAATTAAGTAAGTTTCCTATTTTATAAGACATTACACACAATCTAACATGTTGAAATAATTTTTTTAACATTGAACAATCCTTCTGTTACTTTTCTATATATTTACCATGTTTTTTCTAATAAAGTTTGGTAACGTGACATATGTTTTTCCAAACCAGTGTTGTACCAGGTCGGGTCCTGTGCTCGTAACCATCTGTTCACTTCTGATTTGACTTTATCTTCGGTGTAATGCTACATATGCCATCAAAGGAAAATGTCCTGGACTTTTGTCCCGCAAAATTCTCTTCTTTCATAACAATGCTCGACCTCACACAGTACGAATGACCCAGTCGGAGCTTGGAAGATTCAACTGGGATGTTTTCTCGCATCTTCCATGTTCACCAGGCTCTTACCACAAGTAATTTTCACACATTCCCCAACTCATCTTGGTGGTAAGCTCTTAGACACCGATGACGAAGTCAAATCAGAAGTGAACAGCTGGTTACGAGCACAGGACCCTTCTTGGTACAACAGTCGTTTGCAAAATTTGTGTCACGTTACCAAAAATGCTTGGAAAAACCTGGCGACTATGTATAAAAGAAGCAGAAGGATTGTACGATATTAAAAAAACTCGGATGTGTTACACTCACAAGATTTTCTCTACTCATGTACAAACTATTTTACAAACGCTTATTCCCCATATGCTTCATGTTAGTCGAGATATCGAGATGTTAATCCTATTGCTAATTTTCTTGAGGATACAAGGGGAATTGTCGGCTTTAAGCTATAGTCAAACATTTTAAAAGCTGGTTGCTATGTGGAGTATTCCATTCTCTTTGCATTACCAGGACAAAAAAAAATGAATACAGAATTTGAGAAAAAGTATAAGTATTGGAAAGTTTAGGGGAATAATAAGCAATATCTCGAAAATGGTTCACTCAACAAAAAAAAATGTAGGACATAAATTGTGTATTTTAACACGATCTACATTTTTTGTGTAGTAAAATTTTGTCTATCTCTTATGGTTTACCAGTAATGCAAAAGTCGTTCACAATGAAGAATACTTTTGGAGGCATTCCCAGAAAGTTCAAGATATACATTTCATTTGCCATGAAAATATCCTAAACATATGATATTTTAATCAAAATCGTTAGAGCCATTTTTGAGAAAATTAAAATTTTCTAAAAATGTTCCATGTAAAGGGTAATCTGGGATGGGGGGATTTTCTTGAAAAGCTTCGTGTCGCATCTCAGGAAGATCCTGAACCTAAATACCAAGTTTGGTGTTTATCCGACTGTTCGTTTCTGAGTTATGCTGTACACAGACACACACACACACACACACACACACACACACAGACACACCGACAGACACACACACACACGGACATGTTTCCAAAAATGTTTTTTTTTATTCAGGGGGACTCAAAACATGTATTTCCGGTGAAATCTTGGTATCGAATTTTTGGGTGGAATATAATACTTCCCCTACTTACTATAAGTAGTAGAGAAAGTAAAAATTCTTTCAGCATGATAAATTGTGTGTAATGGTTTTTATAACACAAGGAAACTTACTTATTGGCCACCCCTCGTACATCGGCCTAGTAAATTGCAACATAAAAAACCGGAAATAACGCGACACGTTTCCGAACCTTTCTTCTACTAGATCTGATTCGACAGAAAAGAAAATGTAAATTACAACTTTTATTTTTAGTTCACTCTTAACATTTATAATGCGAACCGACCTTGAACGAAGTATACTCTCCCGTGTGGCTTAGTAATATATATGTTATTACTAAAATTGTACACCTCATAAGTTGGAAACTGGATCATATAGGCACATTACGTCAACAAAGATTGGTCCAACCATGTTTTCCTTGTCACCCTAAGTTTCTATTTCCAGCTGGTTTGTATGAAATTGGTTTTGGTATTTCATTGCTATCCTTTTGATTTAAATAAGCCCACTGTTCATTTCTTCGGTTTATTATTATATAATTTATGTTCTCTATGTTTAAATCACTTCTTATGCTCTCATTACAATTTCTTCTGCTCCTTTTTCTCTTCTAAATTTCTTAAAAACTACATATAAACATGTGGGGAGTGCAAGGGTTTGTATATTTTTATTTCTGTTTTCTTTCCTTTCTTTTTTATTTTAATTTCTGTTAATCGTTGCGTTAAAATGGTTCATCCTGTTGGTTTTATTGGGGGGGGGGGCAGTCATATATCGATTGAGCGTGAAAGCTTCAATGCTATGGAAGAGACTGAAACAATAGCTTTTCCTGGTTCAAGTCCTGGTTTTAAATATATGGTTCAACTTTTTAGTCTTAGCCTACACAAGAATAGGTTGAAATAAACGTATATTTTAACATCGACCTGAAAGTTTATTTGCGGACCTATATGAGAATATCCACTCCCGCAAGCATATTTACAATAAAGTGCTGAGAGCTTTCATGGGAAACGGCAGTTAATTCTTCACAGAAAGCTAAAATTATTGTGGGATTGGTGAGAATATTTGTTATCTGGCGCAATGCAAAATTTCCGGGACACCATTTATATTCCATGCGGTTCAGTCTAGAGATCTGAAGAAGCAGTGTCACTTACTGTCAGGTTAAAGATCCGGGGCAATTTATCAACCAATGTATGTGCAACCTTACTATAGAGTTGCGCAAACACAGCACTGTTGATGTAAACAAGGATGCCAATGCGCTGCCTTATTTGTTACTGTAAACTGTGCAGTCTAGTCATGGTGGGAAATGAATTAGGACACATACATCGGAATGAGAGACAGAAGTGTATTTATTATACCTTTAATCACGAAGCGGAGTGTACACGGCCTCACCGGTAAACAACACCCCATTGCGCCAACTCACTCCGCCCTACTCCATGCATCGTAAACTTCACTTCATCTTAAGTTGTCTCGGATTCTTAGCCTGCTTATCGCGAAACCATTCTTCTGGCACTGCCAAGTATGAATGGGCACTCTATCGGGTTGATACTATTACTTAACCAACCTTTGCTGGTAGGCAGTAGGTTAGCAACGAGAATATTGTGGCGTATTGATAATTTGGGGGGTTATATTGTCATTACCAGACATATTGTTGTTCTACATTGTCATTACCAGACATAGTTGATTTCCTTTTATGTTGACTAGGATGACGTCACTCCTGGCTGGGAGTTTTTGCCAGCCACGAGCGGTGGGGATATAGCGTCTGGCTTACTGAGTATTTCGAGAGAAGCGGATCGCGCAATGCAAGCCGGTCTTTGGATCGGTGGACATCTCCTCTCACCTTTCATATTTAATAATGTAGAAACCCCAAACGGTTGGGAAATAAATCTAGGAGTGTGTAAGTAGATTTGTGTTATGGATTTTGTTCAGTGAAAAACCAACGCCTTCCTCTTAACCTCCACACCACGTTTTCGTCCTCCGCAGCCAAGTGAGTATACGTCCCCTCAATGTACGTGCTGCGCACTAAAAATTAATTTAATTTTTCATGTGAACCTTTAGGCCACTACCCAGCATGTAACAATATGTAGAGCAATAAGGCACTCAGTCTTCAGCAAAAGGAGCAGGACCACATGTAACATCTGCATTTGCATAATTTCGCAGGAAACGCTCTACAGAGCAGTAGATAGTAATGACTATCTACAACCTAAAATTTTCCTTTTGAAGGCCATCTGGAACGTGGCTATTCAGCAGTTCGGAAGTCTTTCTAATGCTCCATATTCCGTTTGTGTAGCCTGCATATTACTTAAGTCGATGTGATGCTGCTTGACCATAGAATTAAAATCTTTGTTCATCGTCTCGAACACTCCTGATGTTAGGATATTACTCGGTGATGGTGGCCATAGATGACTCCCCACTTCTCCGAGGGATGGTCTTCAACGTCTGATGGTTTAGGGAGATCAAAATGGACTGCAGTCTTATCAGAACAACTCATTCTGTTGTGTTGGGGATAACACATACACAATAAAACTACATTCTTATGATGTCACAGCTCTTTCTAGCATATATAAAAACTTAAGGGGCACTTTAATCTTATACTATATACAATGGACCCGGAAATGTTTAATTTCTCCGTTTACAGTTATCCCCTACAGCCTGCTGACATCGCATGAAACGGAAGTTATTCTGCTTTTCTTTGGAAAGGCATCATAGTTATTACGCAAACCCTACCCTAAACCAAAGCACTCAAACTGCAATTAAGATCCCTGATGAGCTGTAATTGTAAACTAGGGAGGTGATGTAAGCAACAACTCTTTCTTGGGTTCACTGCTAATGTCTTCCCAATATTCAATGCGTTCTAGCAGTTAGATAAAAAGTTAATCTCCTGGGTATCCTTGCTTACGAAGGTCATTTTAAGTTTTTCTTTTAAGACAAATTTTGCATGCAGTATGTCATTCTTATTTCGTGATGTACGAAGTAATAGAAAATAAAAACATAAGAAAAACACATTAACAGTGGTTCAAATTGTTTCCGGAATTCTCTTCATGTGACACACATTTTCATCCACTTTTCTAGAGGAAAAGTTTCTAAAGCTCCAAAATACCTACATATTCTTTGTTACGTCCTGTGTACAAAAATGGTACATTAAGAAGTTCTTTTGAAACACACCTATCTCACATTTAATGAAAGTCTAAGAGGTAGGTGAAATTGGGGTTAGTAGAGGAAAAAGTCAAGAAGATATCCTTTTTTTTTGGTACATTGTAGACTTGAATGTAGGGCCTATGAAATATGGCCAAAGCTAAAACTGAATCCCAGAGATCCCTCTTTACTTGTCGAATGTTACATGCATAGCCTATATAAAGTTGAAAGAATACAATAAATGTGTGGCTGATCAGAAATCTCCTGTATTATAAATAACTCGCCGGTTTTATGCCGAATTTCCTTGATAAAATAAGTGCAGGTTTTGTACCTCATTCTAAAAGAAACATATTTTTGATCGTTTGCGATTTTTCTAACTCATGGCTGTTCATTTGGACATTTATGAGCGAGGAAAGTAAAAGAAAAATCTTCCTGTGAGGCTTCATTGATTTATTTCTTAAATATCCCAACCTGCCGATGTATGCATTTATTCTTCCATGATAGAGAGGTAAGTGATTGAGAAGCTGCATTAAAGTTCTAATATATACTTGAACCATAAAGGCTATTCTATTGAAATGTATAAGTACAAGAATACTAAAGCTTTGTTAGTCGCAAGACACTGAAAACTACCAATTGTTTCATTGTTTGATGAAAAATCCTCCAAAAACTGATTTTATGGAGTTTATGGCTCCCCCCGCCTTTTTAATCTCTAAAAATGTGGACTATACTGCTTTGTTTGCTTGCAAGGAGCAAGACATAAGACAGTGGCATTACTGAAAACCATGCTTCAGTATACAAGAGATAAACTAAAAAAAATTAAGTTCCACTACAACTGGCTCATAAATATGACCTTAGATCCTTTATCAATATTATAAATGCCTGTTACCTGTATGTTTTAGAAGGTAACGAAGCAAAATATTAACTTCCTGACTTTTAATCACAAAAAATAACATTCTTACCAGGGTTTTCAACTATGAAGTTATTCTGCATTTCGTGTTCAGAACTCCACTGTGATCGTTAACTCTTTGGTTCCTGGTTCACGTTTTCAGTTTCACATCACTTCGAAAATTCCAGACCATCGACATGTTCTAACTCTTTAAATACCAACATATGAAGAGTTTTGCCGTTAATGACACTTGAGTTTGATATGTAGAATGAATTAAACTCTACACTCGCTATATACCAGTCTACTTTATTTAATTTACTTATCAAATTGACAACACATTCTACAGAAAAAGGCCAATGTTCCAAGTAATTATTTATTTTGTTATAATCCATATCTGTTTAGTGATCCATGGTCCTGTATAACTTACTTCTGAATAATATTCTCAAGTAATCTGTTTTCATTTATTACACAAATACATTGTTTTATATACCTATCATAAATATATTTTGAAGACAACTATCTCTAAATATTATTTTGAAATGTGAATATTGTTGCATGCTGGGGTGAGGGCCAAAAAGATTTCCAGAAAATGAATAAGCTTAGTTCACCCCAGCATGCACACGGGGACGCAACTTGCTACAGCAAGAAGACCGGAACCTTGGTGTATAAAATTTAGAGGAAGGCTTGGAGTTTTGCATTACACAAAAACATTACATAACACACATTACCTGGAATTTATTAACAAACGTTTGGCGACTCTACATTATGAACTAGGAAGAGAAGGTGGTGGGAGATATCTCGAACCGTGGACTGATCACACGCACGTTTTGCTACAACGACAGCTCTCACTCAAGTGACGCTATCTATATCCCCCTCAAACCGTGTCTAGCCACGCCAGCCAGTGTTGGCGTCATACCAGACGATTTCAAACAGAGCCCTTCCTTTGCGTGGTCCGTTAAGACGAAAAATTAAAGAAACCCAATAATGCTATGTCTAGTAGCGACAATGCAACACAACAGTGCGACTGGTAATGACAATGAACTTACTGATACACCACAATATCTTTTAGCTACCTTCTCATCTGCAATCTCCGAACATAAAATCTTGACAAGAGAACTTCGGTCATCAGCACATCTTCACTTCAAGGTTTGAGCATGCTGCCCGTTCTGTACTCACAATGTCCAGATCCACCTTTTCCCTGGTCATCCCATTCTTCGTTTCACTTTGGGGTTATAATTCATCATTTTAGTTAGCATTCTTTCTTTTTCGATGGCTTCGTCAACTTCAGTCTGCCGAAAATTGGCTCAAGTTTACCTAGCAACCAGGAGGTTAAAAGTCCTTTGGGAGAACCGTCATTATACAGGTTTCTTTTAACCAGAAACTCATTTCATGCCATCATCAATTCATTTAAGCCATTATACCGAAGCCCGACATCCACAGGTTGTGTATCTTCCGCAAGCGGTTACGTCGTCTTTTAGGTGCAAAGCTCAAGTCAGTTCTCGACCATATATTTAATTTTGCTTCTGTCTTTTAATTTGAGTCCTTTGAATGGCGGCATGAAACCTTTGCCTTGTCGTGTTTATAAATAAGAGGTTTGGTTTTCACTTTCATCTCTTCTTTCTGTCTAATTAACAGAAGCCTAGTGGTTACAGTTTACTCTTTGTTCTTCCGTTCAGTGAATTTAATAGTACTACTTCCATTGCACAAAGTCCTTGCGTCCTAATATCCATTATTCCACAAATCCTAAACAAAGGGTTGAGCTAATGAAAACACTGATATATTTTCATTGTTTTAGACAAGTAATATGATATATAGCCCTGAAGCAGGGATTTCTACGCATTATGCTCATTATACGTAAAATACGTGAAAAACGTGAAGTACATGGTAGAAAAATAAAATGAAACCGCATTTTCCGTCATGATTAATCAGTAATATACATGGCGCAAAATAAAAATTTCAAATACACACAGTACCTTAGGAATTCACATTAAAAGTCCACCGTTACTATAATTTTGAGAGTATCGTGGTTTGAGCGTTGGTTATATACATTCTACTTTGGCAGAAATGGAATAAAAATACAATTGCTGATGTTTTAGTACTTTGTGTCCTAACACTACACTTCAATGGTTTAAATTGTTAATAAATTATTGGGAACCGTCGCAATGAAATGACGGTTGTATAAACATTATAAGAAGGGAGAGCCACCAGGTTTCACAATTTTTTAAAAACACAGTACAAGAAATAGCATTCTTTTAAACTATTCATGCATGGCTGTATTAATAACATTTGTTTTTAATACGCAGGAAAATGAATACTTAAAATGTAAACAATTAAATAAACCTTTATATTATTAACATATTGCAGAAGTGATTTTCTAAACATAAACTAGTTTTCCAGGCCACGTAAATAATGTTAGATTGCTTGTAACTTGCTTTAAAAACGAAACATCCGCCTTAAAGTTACACAGAAATCTAAAAGTTAGGATTACTGGAGGGATTAAAACGTGCTACAAGTAATATTATTCTAAAGCCAAAAACAATATTCAAATAACGGTCAAAATTAAGAGTGTTTCCACCACCTAGCCTTATGCGTATTTACAACATTTCAGGATAAATACGAGGGTGGATCGAAAAGTAACGCACAATAATAATTTTTTTACAAAGCAGTTTAATAGTTAAAACAAAATCAAAAATCACAAATGAACTTACACCTTTTACCTACTTTTCGACATAGTGACCAAGTTTCTCAACACATTTCTCCCATCGTGATACCGGTTTCAATGTGCCCTGTTCCTAGAAGTTCGTTTCCTTGGTGTATAGCCATCTGTGGACTACTGATTTCACTTCCGCATCTGTCGCAAAGCGTTAGCCGGCCAGGAATTTCTTCATGGGACTAAACAGGTGAAAGTCCGACGGTGCAAGGTCCGGACTGTATGGTGGATGCTGGAGCACTTCCCAACCAAGTTGACGATTTTCTGCGAACAGCAGCAGCAACATGGAGGCGAGCATTGTCATGAAGAATTTTGACATCGTAAGCATTCATGTTGTGGCGTTTGTCACGAAGGGCAAGACGCAACTTCACCAAAGTTTTCATACAGGCTGCAGCATGCACCGTGGTACCGTGTTCAACCAAGTCCACCAATACAACACCATGCATATCCCAGAACACCGTCACAAGATCTTTCCTAGCGGACTGAGTAACTTTGAATTTTTTCTTCACTGGGAAACCATACTTGCCTGCTTGGTTTCGGGCGTGTAGTGGTATGCCCACGACTCAGCATCAGTGACGATTCCTTTCAGAAAGTCATGCCCTTTTGCGGTGTACCGCGTTAGGTGATCTAAGCTCGTCATCATTCGCCGGCCCTTGTGGTTGTCTGCCAGGTTCTTAGCCACCCAGCGAGCACTAACTTTACGAAATTTCAACGTATGATGAACAATATCGTACACTGCACCATCCGAAATGTTGAACTGTTGCGATAAGGTTCGCAGTTGCACACACCGGTCGTTCAAAATTGCCGCCTTAATGCCTCTGACATTCCGCGGGGTTACAGCTGTTACTGGCCTCCCGGAGCGTGGGGAATCGCTAAGGTTCACACGACCCTCTAGGAAGAAATCACACCACCTGGAGACGTTGCTACGGTTCATACAATCATTCTCATACACGCCACACATGTCCCTGTGCCCTTTAGTCCACAAATATCGAACCACATCTTTCTGCTCTTCACACGTGGACGACAGTAACGTGCGTGCCATCGTTGTTGCGTAATTCACGCTTCTCTCGCTAGAGCTGCACATAAAACAAAAATACCCTCTGTAGTGAAAACTTCAAACTGTATCTGTGTGAAATTGCAACATTCCAGCTGCAATACCAAGGTAGAAAATAATTATTGTGGGTCACTTTTCGATCCGCCCTCGTACATCACTGCACGCCATTGCATCGGTATCCTATACTCCATCCCAGACAAAAACGATCCTGTTGTAAACAAGGTGGAGGAACTCGACTCCCCACGTTCATATGTGCACATAAGTTTTGTAATTTTACCTGTAGCTTTTCGATAATAAATCGAGTAAGGCATTGTCAGTAACTTATTACATCTGTGTGTCACAGAATTAATACTTTCGTATAGTGTCAGGATGGTTACGCTTCGGGGTTTCTTTCTTAGGCATTGCGATCATCTGCCTCTTGCCACTTCTTAAGGTTTGCCTCGGCTGTGTTTTATTTCTGCAGATTGACAGGCCTGCTCCATGATATGCTGACTGCTTTTAAATTGCGTACAAGGTGTGAAGTATATGAGAGATGTAGGAAATACGTCTTAAATATGAGAAGCGAATCTGCAGGATAAACAATAACATGAGCATTCACTTGGAGACCTACTTTGTTCCGAGACGGCCGTATGGTATAGGAATACAACTTATGCATTATACAAGTGTTTCATTAGTAATACAAAGTTAGACTGCATATTATTTAACAATAATAAGTTAACAGTGTATAACTGCTCTGTCTTGGGTTTAATCTATGTCTCTATGCATTGTAAGCATTCCTTTCAGAATTCACGACCCTGGAACGCATCTGTGGTGTTTGAAGGATAGAGAGATATGAATCTAAACATTTGTAGACTTTTCTCTCCCCGAAAATAATTCGCGCTGAGCAGGGATTAGTAAACTTTCTACAGTGTTGTACTTCTTAGAGGCAGTTATTGTACGAAAACAAATAACAGAAAACACACGTGAACATCCCTCCACCAATCAGCTGCCTAAGAGCGATCAGTCTCACTGTCTCTATCTCTCTCTCTCTCTCTCTCTCTCTCTCTCTCTCTCTCTTTCTTCCTTCCCATATGTTTACAAGATGATCGTTCTTGTTCGAGTAGAATTCTGTTCTAGCAACATTTCGATTCTAATGTTTCTTTATTTTTCCCAATATTTCAGAGCTTTGGGAGTTACGTTTCCTTGGTTTAGCCTTCCCTCGTGTATCCTTCATTTCGTATCGATATAACAACGTTCAATGCTTCATTTTTGTGTCCTTAAGTTATTTTTAGACCAGTCCCATAGAAAATTGATACCGCTGGGTGAAGTCAAAGATTGGTTACCTGAAGGTGGAAATCAAACCGTTCCAATCTAAAGGAATGGGCCACTTTCTATGCACGTCATTGTGCCTGAATAATTGGATTTCGAGTTGCACGATTCTTGCAGTGTCAGAATTGTCGAATTCCATGCACTTTACGAAACATTGCTCATATATAAATTCAAAAGCAACGGGGAAAGCCACATTCTTACCTTATGCACATATTGATATGTAGTCCAATAAAATGAACCAGAGGGCAGATGCATTCAACATTTTAATCCTATGTGCATTTTTCAAGAAAAGGAGTGCGCCTTTTTTTCAAAGTTCTCTGTAGTTAGCTTCTAAAATTAAAAATTAGTTTATTGGTTTATTGTACAACTAAAAGGTGTGTTTCAAGATTGATTTGTTTAGTTTTGTTATTATTTGATTCAAAGTTAATTTTACGTCTTTATGAACATTTATTTTTTAAACCTATATTTTGCTCTTATTCTTTTGATCCATTTTTATAGTACATTTTGTATTCATTATATAAAAACCTTTCCCTGTATCCAAAGTATTACCCCTTTCAAAAACTGAGATTCTTACAGCGTTTTACCATTCCTCTGGTATCTTAGCTTTATACCAAATTAATTTTCTATATTTATTACTGTATATTTAGGTTCTTAAGGTGCATATTTTAATAACTCTGTCAGTATGTAAGCTTTTCTGGGAAGTTTCCAGTTTAACTTTGTTAGAGAAGAGTCTGTAATTCATAGAATGATGGAACAAACTGTATAAACGCTAAAAATATTAAAATACTACGTTAGATCTAAAAAATGTGACAGATTGGTAGGATGAGGATAACCGAGTTTAGAAATAAAAATATTTGTCAGTAATCCTCCCATTGCCACGAATGTTAATATTATGTGATCTTTGGTCCCTTATGACGAATGTAACGGAGATTTCAAGACGTGTTTCCAAGAATAAAATAAAGATTTCAGCATGAAGAGCTTTTAGCACACTGTGCATATATTCCATCAAAGATTAGAACGGATTAAATGAAATTAATAAAAACAATATTCAAAATTTAAAAACAAAACAGTACAATGTTAGTAGGACAGCTAGTATTTATAATACACTATATCTCAAATGATCTGGAAAACAACGCAGTTTTATTTATGAACTTTCTTTAAGTACTATGGTCCTCATCCTTCCTTTCTCTATTGGACGTGAAGGATCGGAAATTTTTCACAGAGGCTTGAGGTTCTTTTACTTGCCGTAAATCTACGATAGGACCACCGACTTTACTCCCCTTCCAAAGGAAGCCACGCTAAGGATGTTACGCCCAAAAATTACATCGCCCTCCCCCGGGTTTGAACCCGCGACCTAGAGGAAATTCCCTGGAAGCATTCTGTAATTAAGGAGTTAAAATAATAATAAAGGTGGTTTATGAAACTCCCTGAGTAACATACAATTTTCATTCAAACCTAAGACGAATGTGTTCAAGTTGTTTTGGTCAAATGGCACAAATTTATACATAAGGGATTGAAAACACGAATAGGAGTGTTTCTTGAGGTTATAAAATATCCTACAAATATAGCCAAACAGAAATATACTGTTACAGAGGGTTTAAAATATACAGTTAGGGCAGGTTTTAAAAATTTCGAGGTACCATTAGATTTTGGAAGTAATAAGACAAACCATGGCTTTTTCCAGGTCATGTAGTAAAGTGGTATAATATCTGCCCAGATGAGTTAAACAGTGCAAATTTCTACATGGGTTAAAATATGGTGGCGGAGGTAATTTTAACAGCTCTAAAGCAGCGTGAAATATACATTTTTTTTTTCTCTTTGAGTATGAGCATAGAAAGTTCTGCTTTCTTCCGTGGCCGGGTAGTCAATGAGCTGACTTCTCACCCGGAGGTCCTTAATTAGAATTATTCTCAACCCTTCATAGTGTCTGAAATTGCGGATGCAAGAGTGAATGTGCCTGTGAAAATAAGTAGAAAGAAAAGAAATGAAACAAAAAATAAACAAAAACCTATAGTATCCTAAACTAAAAGTATCATCAAATGTTTCAGTCAAAGTCCACGATATTGCCATAGCAGTTATAAAGGACTAGATGAAAGCGTTGATTTGTATGATAAAGGTTAAAGATAAGGGTAGCGGAATGCTGAGTGTTTTAGAGTAGCTTATTTTTACAGAGCGTAAAGCCCAAGAGTAGCAAATTCTGTCAAAATCATACCAAGAATACGAAATCAGAAGTAATTTTGTTTATACGAGCACGATATGCACTCCCCTTCCAATAACTCATCGTTGAACATTCTACAACCCCCTATTTGTATTAATAAGTGGGTAATGTTCTTCTGAACAATTCTGTTAGCCCCTTTGGGCTATAAGTGATTAAAAAATTTCCATACAGAAAAAAAATTATCTGATATTCAAATTCAACCAAATAGAATTGAAGTAGGGTGGCATGAATGAAACGCTCTAGCAATACCACCCAAACGATTTTAAAATTTGTAAATATATTTTACAGTCTATATACGTTGAAAAGAACAGTGGTAGTTTCTCTATTATAATTGGTTTGGATGGTGAAACGAAGGGAATTTGGCACTGCTCCAGGAATGAGTATATTATACCGACACCCCACGAGGGGGACCCCAGGGAGGGAAGTATGAGGTGAAGGGAGACACCGGGCGGCCGGAACCAGGAGTGACGGTACCTACAGCAGGGGGCGGTCCTTTTATCCCGGCAACCAGCCGAAGGCCGATGAATGGAGAAAGTTCATAGAGAGCATCCTTTTCCCCTGCCACGCTGCATCAAAACACCATCGTCGACACTTCCAACCTTGAAATAGACCAAACGGGGTGAAGGATGAACGAAATGATGAATGGAACGAAATGGAGGGACAGGAAATTCTGAGGATGAAAGAAACCACACCAGCATTTACTTCATGACCCAGGAAAACCCCCGAAAAAAACCGTGAAGAATAATCCTATTTATTGTTTCAGAAGTTTTCTTCTTCGAATTATTCTTCTGAACCTTTTATCACAGAAAAACTAACCATTGATTTTGGTTCCTCTTGACCATCTTAAGGGATTATTCAGAGTGGGCGGTCTCGGAGATTGAACCCGGGACCTCCCGAATGTTGGCCACAGACATTAGCTCCTGAGCCACCCCGCTTGGTCTGTTTATAATACTAGATAGATTACAAATAATAGAATTAGTTAAGTAGGTAATAGGAATCTCTGCATTTGGCAAACACAGATACATGAAATTAAATGTTCTACAAAACACAAAGTGTAGAATAATTTGTCCCCACCCATGTTCTGCAACACTAAGGTCAGAGAGTGTACATAGCTTCTCTTCATGTTACGACCTTGGCTTGCGCAGACGTTTCCAATTCTTCCTTATTTGTGATTTGTTTTGTCGACATGAAGGAGGCTTTCATTTTCTGCTTTTCTCTCTGCACTAATTCTTCTCCTCAGGGATGAATAAAACAAAGGAGAAGGTTCACTTGTGTTGTGTTGCGCGAAATTGACACCTGTGCCTTGAGCGCTTTACCCAAGCTCATATTTTGATGGCGGCGTCCTTAAGGGCACATTCTTACATTCAGTTGTTAATCCTCCACACAAAGGGAGTTGCTTTAATGCAGTTTACCTTTCTCTAGCTTGAGCTAAAGTTTTAACATTTAAGTCTCTGCTTGCCAGGGACAAATTATTCCTTAAAAAGATTATATTGCTTCCACGAATCTCATCCGCAAAAATATTACTGTTTTTATTGTCATTTTACCTTCTTTGGTGAAAGCCAAATATCTTCCGGGAAGAGCTATGTGTAATCAGATTTTCTGTTTATGGTGCATTGCTGTGAGATAACAGAACCACATTCAGTTTCCCAAACCACTTTTTATCTTCCTCTTACACTGTTGTCTAGATCTTTTTGCCTCCTCGGCATTTATTCGATACCTTTAATGGCCTCTATTTCTTTCCAATATCTAGACCGCTTAAACTGTGTTTCCTGTAAGTAGGTTAGGAATTTATGTGCATTAAGATACACGAAATTGACGAATAAAAACAATATCTAAGATAGTATTCGTATTTATTGAGGAATCAAAGTTAAAAGTCTTATATGTTACCTCCACATGAACCTTTCTACCCATTTTTCAGAAAATTATATTACATAGGTTCTTTTTTCTATCCACTTCATGTTAGTCAAAGAGATTAGGTAGGTACAAGGAGATTAGGGGAATGCAGTAGACTTCAAGCGATAGTCAAATACTTTAGAGCAGGCCCTATGCGATGGCTTCGAAATTCCCCTCTCTTTCCATGGCCAAGAGACAGAGAGAAGGAACAGTGATTTCCCTATTGAGAAAAGCATATTTAACAATTCAAAACAATAACAAAGAATAACTCTGAAATGCTTAAAGCCATAAAAATGTTTATTTGACATAGATTATGTCCTTTAACTAGTTCTGCATTTTTTATTTAGTAAGCAATTGTCTCTTATGGATTACCGGTTATGAAAAATTCATTCAAAATAGTTGGAAGATATTTAATTTTTCATGAACATATCTTAAACATATTTTTGTATATTAATGAAAATATTAGTCATTCTTGAGAAAATCCATTTTTTTCATGTAAAGGGAAGTTTGAGGTAGGACATTTTCTTGAAAATCTTCCTGCAGCATCCTCGTTCGGAAGGTTCTAATCGAATGTTTGCCTTGCGTGTCACACCCCACAGGGAGACTAAAAAGGCTTATTTCCTTTGAAATCTCGGTGTCGAATCTTTGGGTGGAAAACAATACTTGCTCTACTTTTTGAAGGTAAATTAGTAGGGAAAGTAAAACGGGTGTTGGGGAAAATACGAGGACTGATTGATAAGTTCATGACTTTGACGAGGGATTGCTTTCTAATCACAGGTTTCTTGTTTGCACTCAACTCTTACATCTATTCTGGGTATAATCGTCATTTGTTTCTTAGAACGTTGTTGAGAGCGCCTAAAATAAACAGATGTGTGTTGCTTCTTAGAAAATGGAGAAAAGTGAATTTCGTGTTCTGATAAATCACTACTTTTTTGCGCAGTAAGACGGTGAAGGAAACGGAAGAAAAGCTGAACAAGTATTATGGGGACTCTGCTCCATCACATGGCATGGTTCACAAATGGTTGACAGAATTTCGATGTGGCCGTTCGAGCACAAGAGATGCCTTACGCACAGGACGGCCGGTTGAGGTCACAACAGAAGAAATGGTTATCAGAGTTCACGATAGTGTGAAAATCCGTGAAGTAGCCAAGACCGTAAACTTCTCAAGTGAACGGGTGTATAACATTCTGCACGACGTTTTGGGTATGAGAAAGCTTGTCACGATGAATGCCCGCGACTGACTGCTCACAGTTGAGAAGAAGCGAATAGGTGTGACCATTTCACAGGGAAGTTTGAACATGTTCCGGCGCAACCCAGATGAGTTTTTGCGGCGTTATATCACGGTTGATGAAACTTGGATCTATCACTATCAAACTGACCAAACACCTATCAAAGCAGTGGATTTCCTTCGCCGAACCTGCTCCAAAGAAAGCGAAAACGATTCCGTCGGCAGAAAAAATCATGGCAGCTGTCTTTTGGGATTCACATCCACAACCTAGAAAAGGTAAAACGATCACAGGTTCATATTATGCCGCAATGCTGGATCAGGTTCACAAGGAATTGTTAAAGAAACGATCCCATTTGGTAAAGAAAAAGGTTCTCTTTCACCAGGATAATGTACCCGCACACAAGTCACATTACCATCGCAAAATTTGTGTAATTGGGCAACGAACTGCTAGCTCACCCACCGTATTCTCTAGATTTGGCTCGAGCGACTTCTTCCTCTTCGCAAACTGAAAAATTGGCTCGCTGGGAAAAAATTCACGTCCAGTGAACATATCATGGCAGAAACAACCTACATGTTTTACAAACTTCGAACAATCGAATTTTTTGGAAGGGTTACAAAAATTGGAGAAATATTGGACAACGCGTATTGAGTTGAAAGGAGAGTATGTTGAGAAATAAAATTGTTTTTTTGGAAAAAAATTATTTTCTTTAAAAAAATCACTCACTTATGAATATCCCCTTGTATATGTCCATAAAAATATACTGAAGTTCAAAAAATGGTATAAAAAGCCGATACACGAAATTCGCATGACTTTCTCTAACATGTGATTTATTTTCACACTAACACTGATACTGCATCAATATTGTTTTCACAAATTCTATCATTAACATCCATTGACCTATTAGTTGCTTAACTATGCAGCACGAGAACTTAAAAAGTACTTACGACATTGTAAGTCGCCATTTGGGTATAAAATGAATTTGAACTCTCCTTGGGGTTTAACGGAAAAGAATGCGAGTCAGTTGGGGAATTTGAAGTCGTACCGGCATATTGTATCATGGTAGTTCAGTTGGTTCAAATCCTGCCTATGGCAATGAAATTTTCAGATTTATACTACCTTTCCATTCAAAATGTTAATTAGCAATACTGATCTACTTCGTTATACACGGTAAACGAAGTTAAAATGCAATCGTTATTCAGAGGGCACAGAACTAAACTAGAAGAGCAAATTTGCTATCAGTAGATCTCTTCTTCTTTTTTTTAGCTTTGTGTTATACATAATAAGTGGTAACTCCAAGTTACAAGGTGCAAGAGATGCATGTTTTGAAAGTTCAGCATATATATCCTGCTTCACGTTTATAGGTTGCATTGTCAGGATTTCTCAATGTCATACGTACAATGTTCCCAAGGGTGATCTGAAATTACTGTTTTTATAACATTCATTTATGAGGAAAATATTGACAAAGAACAAATTTGTCATAACCTTCCTGCACCTACATAGCAGTAGCCATCCTATAATTCAGTGTCAGCTAAATGAATGCTCTGTGACGTTAAATCTTTATCTTTGGCTTCCCGGAACAGAGAGAAAGGAGCTCACTGTAAATTCAAGGACAGCTGAAGCAAAGATAAAGAAGAAGTCAATGATAAGGGTATGACTAACAAAAGGGAAATGTATGTTCTACTTTCACATTCGCTTCTGTTAATGCCGTCACCGCAGCTCCGGGAGCCATTCTATTGGACTTCACAGCTGATGTATAGCAAAAGGGTACGTGTGTGTGTGTGTGTGTGTGTGTGTGTGTGTGTGTGTGTGTGTTTACCTTTTCGCGCATACAGTGGTGTCCTGTTTTGTGGGTACAGTTCTAGAATATTCACATAAATATATTATTCTGAGCAATGGGTTTACTCGTTATCACTTATAATAACCCTGTCGTCCTCCGTAGACTCGTGGTACCGTGCTAGCCTCTAGTTCCCAAGATCGCGGGTTCAAACCCGGCGGAGGGCGATGGATTTTTTCGGGCGTAAAACTCCTTAGCATGGCTTCCTTCGGAAGGAAAGTAAAGCCGGTGGTTCCGTGTAGTAGATTTACGGCACGTAAAAGAACCTCAAGCCTGATAAAGAGGCCTCTGAGCAAAATTACCGATCTTTCATGCCGAATATAGAATGGAACGCTAAGGAGCATAGTAGTTAAAGTGCGTCCATAAATAAAACTCAATTTTTTAATAATAACCCTGTTTAAATATATAACTAAACAACACCCAGTTTTGCACAATATCTCCAGTAAAAATAGTTTAAATGGCAACATAACGTAAAACTGAAATACATGATACTTTTTACTCTCAAAGAGGAACATTTACTAGACATTATTTTAATAATCTGGCCAACTTCCATTCTTGTCCAATACCTGATTTAGTCGCCTAGGCACTGAATCACTTAGGTGTGGAAGAACTCTGGCTCTAAACGCAAATGTTCCCACATTTCACAACAATATTCCCAGAGGGCGACGAGTGATTCAGTAGTCTATAGTAAATGTGTCCTCTTTGAGAGTGAGAAGATAATGTATTACAATTTTACGTTATGATGCCATTAAAATATTTTTCATGGAGATTTGTGCAAAACAGGGTTCAATTTAATTAAATATATGCATATATAAGGTTTTATTATAAGTGATAAGAGTAAAACTATTGGTGAAGTTGTGTATTTATTTCTGAATAATCTAGAATTGCGCACGTACAACAGGACGCCACCGCATGCGCGAAAAAGGTGAAACGAGACACACACCTAATCCTTGCTATAGATACACACCCCACCTGTGAAGGCCAGTAGAATGCCTCCCAAAGCTGCGGCGACGGCATAAATTGGAAGCGAATGTACATGCATGATTGCAAAATTGAAGCTAAGGAACCTAGGCGCCAAGACAAAGTTTCAACTTAGGGATTTTGATGTAATTGCAATTTACTTCACTTTGTCGTCTTCTGTGGTGTAGTGGTTACCATGTTAGCCTCTAGTTCCCGAGGTCGCGGGTTCAAACCCGGTGGAGTGCGATGAATTTTTTCGAGCGTAAAAATTATTAACATGGCTTTCTTTCAATTTTTCGTAGATTTACGGCATGTAAAAGAACTTCAAGCCAGATAGGCCTCCGAGCAAAACTCCCGATCTTTCACGCACAATATAGAATGGGACCTCAGCACTTAAAGAGCGTCCATAAATAAAACTCGAATTAATTTTAATTTAGTACTTATAAAACAAAATTAAAATCGAACGAGTTTAAAATATGCATTCAAAAAATATTATAGCTCCTTAAGAAGTGGAGTAACCCTGATTATTACAGATAAAACAAGAAGCGTGTTTTTACAATTTAACGAAAATTATATTGAAATTTTTAAGCTAAGCATTAATGTACTAAATGAAACGCCACTGCGTTTTATTTAATAATGACTCTGTAGAAATAATCCGCCTTTTTGTTCTCTAACACCTACTTATAGTATGTAAAGAAAGTATTGTATTCCGCCCAAAAATTTGGTATCGAGGTTTCACCGGTAAACACAGTTTGAGTGCGCATGGACAACATAACTCAAAACCGAAAGTCAGGTAAATAGCAAACTTCGTATATAAGTTCACATCTTCTAAGGATGCGAGACGTGGATTATCAAGATATTCCCATCTTCCAAACCACTTTTTACATATAATTTTTTTCTTTCCTGATTCTTCAAAACAAGCTATAACATGCATGTATTTAAGATATTTGCATGAATAATAAAATTAATGTATTTACTTCAATCGTAGTCAATGTATAATTGTCAATTAAACCACTAGAGATAGACAAAGGTGTACTACATTAAAATGTATCTCCCTTTGGAACATACAGTTTATTTTACATAACTTCTTTATGACATCAGGCATTAGCCAGTAGTTATTGGTTTGAATTTTCAATGCTGGGTCATTTTTTGAATTGTTTTAATTATTCAGTTGTTTCTCGCGGTGTCGTGGAATGAATATCGGATTTCACAGTCAGTATATAGACCCTTCCTTTTTAAACATTCGACTATCGCTTCTGAAATGTGTAATTAAACCGCTTTTGTAAATGTTTATCTGTACTAACGTCAAGGTGGTTTCCAAATCATCGAGTTTGAAATTAAGACTGGCATTTACTTAGACTATTTTACGAATAAAGTGAAGTGATTTACCCAAAAAATCATGATGATTATAACAAAATCATAAACTATTTATATTTATTTGCAATATAAGTGGCGTTGTTTTCAAAAAAAAATTAGAATGGTGTGGTTATATTTTGTTTTTTTCAGTGCAAATTGATCATATAGGTATTGTCATCTGACGTGCAGAACTTGCAGTAAGAAGCTACTCTTCTAAGGTCGATGAAAAGTGGCAACAGGGTCGGTAGCGCATCTTTACTTGCGCACGCTTTTTAAGCTTCCGCGCATGCGCAAATTGTATGAAGTAATTACCTTATGGAACCAAATAAATACGCGTTGTGCACACTTGAAGAAGTGCAATAGCTCACGAAGCATTTCCCGTACTGTTTCCACTATCATTACACCAGTGATGCCATTTAGTGTGACGTTTAAATGTCACTAGGTGGTGGTACACTACCACAAAGATTAGAGCTACTGTAGCAGAAGTATGTAACGTGCACCATCATAATCTCAACTACAGTTTAATTTACGGTGTACTTAATTATGTGTACACAATAATAAATATCCACAAAAAACTCGCCAGAGAACATACATGTTTATTATTATTATTATTATTATTATTATTATTATTATTATTATTATTATTATTATTATTATTAGCTGAATTTTTATCAACTTCTTCATAATAATAATTATTATGCAGCAGATGCTTTTCACATTTCCAGGGCTGTCCGACTACAATTTTATGAACATCCCCTTATGAAAGCTTTCCTTCAGGATTGTCTACTTTAAATTATTTTGTTCAGGTACACCTCTTATATGATGTAATGCTTCGGAGATATTTTTTACCTCCTGTGTACACAAAAACTTTAACATCTTAAAGCCACATTTTGTTTGGCGTTAATACGTGTTTCTATTTAACGCTCTACACTGAAGGAATTTTACCAACACGGTTCTGCTAAGTGACGTGCCGCTTTAAGAGCTCAGCTTTTACCGTAGTGCTGAATATTCTCGATACAAAAACATGCAGGCTTAAATAAAAGCCGCCCATCAATTGCGGCGGTGCGGATAAAATGTAATACATTAACAGGTGGGGGGATACGCCCCTCTAATGAGGAATGTAATTAGTTGAATGGACTCATCCTATTGTTGGGGAGGCGGACTTCAAATCGATTTCCACGTACTTGATGCAAACGTTTGGTTAAGTTTCAAATACCCCTGTCGACTAAATATGGAACCAAGGTAACTACATAATATAGTCTACAGAAAAGAAACTATAGAAAATTACATTATGTATTATAGATGTACCGAAAGTGTTACAACACTGTTTCACTGAACAAAAAAAAACAAACAAGATGACTGGACATGAGAAAGCAGATGAGCCTGCCAAATAAGCCACCAGGCACCCTGCTAGTGACCTCACAATAGCTTCACCATATCAAGATATAACATTTATCAAACAGCACTTACAGAAATTGAAAAAAGAAAGACTGACATTAGAAGTAAACTCCATTATGCCCTCAGCAGCTCTACAAGTATCTACGGGGACCATCCAGGAAGTAGTGACCGTTTGGTTTTAATATATTCGCAAAACATATTTTATTAAAAAGTTATGTCACTTGCGAAATTAAAACCTACTTCGCTTCTCCGCATAATCATCTTCGTTATTTAAGCATTTGTCATAACTGTCCACAGCTGTAGAGTTCCACTGTTGTAGTCGACTGCCGCCAGTTTCACCAATTTCAAGATATAAATCTGTAACTCAGCTAGAGTAACATGTCTGACTTCTACGAATTTGTTATCAGTGGTTCTTCAAATCATCTGTAATGAGTGAGTGACAAACGTCCGGGCTGAGTTTCATCATGCACATTTGCTCGTCTATTGTTGAACCATACCACTTTATAATATTCTTTAGTTCATTACTGTATCACCTTACACTTCGTTTATTTGGCGTAAATTTCTGCAGGTTTCAACATCCAAACATTCAAGAATTCAATACCTCTCACCTCAGAGTTTTTGGGGCTTTATAACATATCTCTCATTTTGAACAATCACAGAACGCACGTTCGTCTGAAAAGCGCACAACACTGAGAAAAGTATGCAGAAAAATACTTGGGTAAAAGCCTGACAGCAATCTGTGCAGAGGAAATGCACAAACGGTCGTTACTTCCTGGATTACTCTCATACAAACTTATCTGGACATTCCAACGAAGAAACCAAGTGGTTCTTTCTGGGATTAGAATTGGTCATTGTAAACCAACTCATTCCTATTTGCTTACTTATGTTCCAACCCTGCTCTGTACCATCTGCAATATACCACTTATTCTATTTCACTGTCATTTGTATACCAAATGGAGTCAACAATCTAAAGATATCGGTATACCTAATGCTCTCAATAACCCTGGTATGGTTACAAACACACTACGTATTGTACACAACACAAACTTATATAAGACAATGCAATTAAACCTGTAACTCGTATACATTTTTATATTCATCCACTTATAATGCACATGTCTTATTGTGTACCGTGTTGTAATTTAATGTCACTGGATGTTCTTAAATGGCTATATTCACGATAAGACTTCATTGTTAAAGAAAGCAAAAATAATCAAATAAACAATTTAATGTGTTACATTCACATGACTTTCTCAACCCTGTGTAGTGTATTACTGGGCATACAAATTATTCTTACGAATATTCATTTTCCTATCTACTTTATTTTAAACGTGATAAAGATTTCCAGAAATAGCTGCATTACACATTTCGTAATACATAGATTCAAATAGAATAGCGATTGTCGAATATTTTAGAACTGAACGCTATACGCTGACCTTAAAATTCCATACTCTTTCCATGACTTCGCGAGAAATAGCTGAAAATTTACAGATCTTTATAAGAATGATAAGTAATGAAGAACTCGAAACAT
This sequence comes from Deroplatys truncata, assembly GCA_030765065.1. NCBI lineage: Eukaryota > Metazoa > Arthropoda > Insecta > Mantodea > Mantidae > Deroplatys > Deroplatys truncata. Next base: position 107,840,464 of record CM060985.1, read on the forward strand.
TAATAACGATATCTCAGAAATGGCTGATGTGATGAAAAAGATATTTGCAATAAATTGTGTATTTTAAAGACATCTACATTTCTTGTGTAAAACGCTTTAGTCTATCGCTTAACGTTAATCTTGTTTACAATACTATACAAAATGTCTTCCGAATGAAGGGGACTTTAACGACTATTCTCAGAAAATTCAAGATATACATTATATTTATAATGTAAATATCTTTAATGTATAGTATTTTAATCAAAATCGTTAAATTAAATTTGAGGTTTATTTATGGACGCTCCTTTACTACTATTACTATGTTAGATCAAATGGGTTACTCCATTGTAGTGATTGGGTAGCAGTAGTAAAATATAAAGCGATCGTAATATGGTGAGTATAAAAAGATTCTGTTATAAGCATCGTATGAAAAATTGCTGTTTCTTGGTTCCTGGCTGAGTCAAACTGATACCACATTGCTAACATTATGTGGTAATCATACCAAAAATCCATTACTGCCAACCACTTTAATGGGTATTTCTTTTTTAATAGCATAAGTTATTTTCAGAAGATTTGAAAAAAGATATATAGCTCCAAATCTACACGAAAGGATATTTATCTTAAAAATCTTATAACACACACACATACACACACACGACTTTCTCCCTCCACTATGGTTTACTCCCATATAAAATAAAAAATTATTCTTACGAAAGCTTATTTCTTTATTTACTTCATTTTAATAGAGTTAAACATTTGCAGAAATAGTTTCATTACGTATTTCGTTATAGGTACAAGGGGAACAGAAAAAATTCAATCGATACTGACATGCTCTTTTCGCGATGGAAGGAGCATTTAGTGACTTAGCTTTAAACATATACGTTGCATACACGTGATTTTCTCTACTCACTGTTCTATACACTAATTTTACAAACGTTTATTCTTTCGTCTACTTCTTGTTAAACAGATAAAATTAAATTACACATTTCGTTGTAGACATAAGAAGAATGCAGTAGGTAATGCGATAGTCAGTTTTTAAAATCGCTATGTAATTTTTTGAATGCATGCTCTTTGAATGACCAAAAGAAAAAACGAATAGTGACCCACCACATGAAAAAGTAAATATATCTGAAACTTAAAGCTAATAAGTAAGAATATCCTGGAAACAGTTAACATCACAAAAATTATTTGACATAAGTTGTGTACTCTAATCGATCTGCAAGTTTTGTAGACTAAGATTTTGTGCATCTCTTTCGGTTTACCAAGAACTTCGCAGGCTACTCGCAGGAAATTGAAGATGTGCATTATATTTATCATGCAAATATCTTTAACATGTGATATCAAAATAATTCAATCAGTTTTTCGAACGAAAACGTTTCCATGTAAAGAGTGGTTGTGATAGGGGATTTTCTTGAAAATCTTCGAGACGTATCCTTAAAAGATATTGAATTTAAATACGAAGTTTAGTGTTTAACCGACTTTTCGCTTTGGAATTAGGCTGTTCTCAGTCAGTCAGACAGACAGACAGACAGACAGACTCATGCATTCACACATGATTTTTTTTTTCAAAACGATGTCTGCTATTTTAATTCAGGGAACCTCAAAAGTTATTTCTGACGAAACTTTGTTATCTAATTTTTGGGTGAAATGCAATACTTCCTTTACTTACTATAAGCAGTAAACAAAGTTAACATTTCCAACCTTATTTACTATCACTTGAGCTCTTCAAAATATTACATGTTACACAAATTGAGTTTTATTTATGGACGCTTTTTAACTGCTGTGGTCCTTAGCGTCCCATTCCATATTGAGCATGAAAGACGAAACTTTTGCTCTGGGGCCTCTTTATTAGCCTTGAGGTTCTTTTACGTGCCGTTAATCTACGACACGGGACCACCGGCTTTACTTCCTTTCCTAAAGAAGTCATGCTAAGGATTTTTACGCCCGAAAAAAATCCATCGCCTTCCGCCGGTTTTGAACCCGCGACCTTAGGAACTAGAGGATAGTATGGTAACCACTACACCATGGAGGACGAACTCTGCTTGTTACGGTATGCATTGCAAGTATCTGGATAATTGTCAGAAATCACCAAAATTTTTTCCAAAAATATGCTAGAACTCAAATTTCAACGCTAGTTCTGAATGTGGTGCTACAAATTATGAGGGTGTTAAGTATGCATACTAACTGATCTTCCTCCTTCAGATCAGTAGGCCTGTGAGTCTCTGCTATTGATAATGAGTTAATTAGTCACCTTTTTAATTTTCTTGGATAACATAATACATATATTCTATATTATTTTATACCACACACTGTAGTGAAATGTGAATAAAACACATCAAGAGTTCCTTCTTCCCTCCCTGGTGCTCTTTAGATTTTCACGCGGAGTTCCCGGAATAAAAACGCGATGGTTATATATGTGCCAGGCGTCGCAACGCGAAACCAATTAATGGGTGATCCAAGCACTTGCGAAATGTAAATAGCAAAGCACGGGCAGCTGGTACCATTCAATAAGCCTTGCGAAGGTGTCTCAAGGATAGGAAGAGTCAATGTCACATTGTTCCTTAGGACAGAACGTTTGAACGTGCACGTATGGAAAAATAGTAAGATACAAGTGCGCTAAAAGCGTCATTGAAAAATCTGTTTTACATTCACATGACCTTCTATGGGTATACAAGTTCTTACGAAATTTAGTTTTCTTATATAATTCACATATATAATCGACATAAACCTTTTCGGAAATAACTACATTACAGATTTCGTTTCAGATACAAAGGGAATAGCTATTAGTCAACTTTGTCCTTAAAATGCCATACTCCTCCCATGACAGCAATCGCACGAAACAACTGAAAATCGAAGTAATGTCTAAGTATTGAACAATTCCAAAAATTAATAACGGATATCTTGGAAATGACTGATGTCAACAAAGTTATTTGAAGTAAATTAAGTGTTTTAAATAGATCGGCGGCGCCATGGCCGAGTGGTTAGACCGCATATCTCTCACCGAGACGGCCCGGGTCCAATCCCAGGGACCCGCATGTTGGAGTTGTGGTGGACAAAGCGGGTTTTCTCCGGGTTCTCCGGTTTCCCCCGACATTCCTTCCACCAACTGCTCCATCATCACCCTTCCTTTCATCCATTTCACCATCATTTCGTTTCATCTAATTCCTTCCCATACCAGGCATCGGGCTGATCCATGAGTGTCTGCTCCTCGACGGGCCTCTGACCCAGGCACCCGCCTGTAAGTCTTGGGGGGGGGGGTGTAAGTCCTACATAAGAGGAGGTTAAACAGAGAAAGACGAAGAAGTTTTAAAGAGATCTACACTTTTTAGTACGTTTTCGTCCATCGCTTAGCGATTACCAGTTTTTCGTTTCTGAGATATGCTGTTTTCTTTCTTTCTTTCTTTCACTCTCACACACACATACACACGCCGTTTTCTAAAAATACTTTTTGCCTTCTCTATGCGTACCTACTAAGAAGAGAAGGTATTGCATTCCACCCAAAAATTTTACACGCAGATTTCATTGGAAATACTTGTTTTGAGGTCCCTGAATACACAAAAAACTTGCATTTCCGGTGGAATTTCGGTATCCAATTTTTGGGTAGAATGTATTACCTTCTCTACCTACTATGTACGTGGTAGAGAAAGTAAAAAGAGCCGATATTTTACACTTTGCCCAGGTAATTCAAAATAGTAGCTTTAAATTCCGTCAGATTTATTCCAAATTCCCATCACGTTTATAGAAATGCCTAGGACGTACCGCAATGCGATATAAAACATATGGCGCCACAGCCAGGCTCCTCTGGATGGAAATTTCATTACGTTTTGGCCCAGCGCCATTTTGAGATTGAACACCCTGTTCTCACACCTTCCTTGTCATGGGAGAGAAACCAAATAATTACCCACGCAATACGTGAGTGCTAAAACATCTCGCCGTTAACCAGAAGTGGGCCACTATGGCATGTTTGTGCAGTAGCATGATGTCACAGTCTCCCTTCATGAACTCCCCTTGCTTCATGATTGATCCTCTCTCGCAGGGCTTCCTCTCTTGTCTTGATTATTAAAATGTTTTCGGCTTAAGGGAAGGAATTTAGACAAATTACCTCTCATCTATTTTCCGCTTATTAAGATAATGAATAGAACAGTATTAATCAACTACTATGGTTTAGACTATTTCTGATCTGTTCCGCCTCTTTATTGTAGTTGTTGACTCCATCCTTTAGCTCAAGGGTGGCGAAAACGACTTCCTTCCGCGAGTCACCAAATATGCAACCCGCACTGCATCACTCAACAGCATGTGAAAATCAAACGGACGGTTGCAGAGAGGGAACGTGCGCCTGCGAGTCAAAATAACTCGCGAGTCACGTTTTCGCCACCTCTGCTTTAGCTGATCGCCCTCGAACAGTTCGTAGTTTTAGTTACTACACTACCTATCTGTATTTATTTGCCTATGTCTTCATTTTTGTTTTCTCTACCACATACTTAGTAGGTAGATACCGATATTTCAACAGAAATACACGTTAGGAGGTCCCCTGAATCCAAAAAGGTATTTTTAGAGAAAGATCTGTGTGGGCGTGTATGTAAACTACGTAACTAAAGACGAAAAGTCGGATAATTGGTATTTAAATTTAGTATTTTCCATAGATGCGACACGAAGATTTTCAAGAAAATCTCTCAATCCATGGAAAGCTTTTTTAATCGTTTTTCTCAAAAATGGATCTAACGATTTGATTAAAATACCTTATATCAATAATATTTATATGACAAATAAACTGTATATCTTGAATTTTCTGGGAATAGCCTGAGAGGTCTTCTTCATTCAGAAGGAATTGCCTATAATGTTGTATAACCGGTAAACGTTAAAGGATAGACGAAAACGACTACACAAAAACTGTGGATCTCTTTAGAGCACAATGTTTCAAATAAATTTTTCTGTGGCTTCAGCCATTGGTGAAATATGTTATTAATGGTTGAATGTTTTAATTCTTTGTCATCCTTTTAACCTTCTATCGACATTCAGTTGTCTCTTGGGGTTACATGGAAAGATAATGGAATTTTAAGGTCAGTATACAGTGTCCACTTAAACATATCGCTATTGCCTCGATTAAGATGAAGTAGATAGAAAAATAAGCTTACGTAAGTATAGTTTTATACTCATTAATAAATGATAGAGGGTAGAGAAGAGCATGTAAATGTAACACATCAGATTGGTTTATCATCCTGTCACGTAGTACAAATTTCATTTCCGGTATCCAATTTTATTAATACATTTTTAGTGAGAGTCGAACATTCCTAGCCACACAACAAAACAGGTATAGCTAAAGTCTTATTAAATTTAAGGTGGGTTTTCCTAGGGGGTTTTCCTTGCTCTAATTGTACCACAAATATGTTGAAATTTTTGTTATGGTGAAGGCAATCTACGTAATGGAAAGAAACTCTGATTAAAAAAATACCCTCCCTCTCATTTAAAATGGTTTTACTTATGAGTTCCAACAGTGTAATAAGATGTTAATTTTGTATTCCAGAAAGTGTTGCATTTTATGTGGATATTTTGTCGCGATTACAGTTCAGTTTCTTACGATAATTAAAAGAAAAGGAGAAAAAAAACGATAGTAAGTTGTAAGTTATGAGAGAGAGAGAAGAGAGAGAGAGAAGAGAGAGAGAGAGAGGGAGAGTAAGCAATATAGGTGAAAAACAAAGAGTGTGTTGAATATAAATTTCATATCTAATTCAGATGTCTTTTAGGATGTAAGGGGAAGCTTTTATGGAATTGGGCTACAAATATTTACTTGGAGAGCATTTTTTAAGAATAGTTATATCGCTTGTGTATCAAACGTAAAATGTTTGACATTCTGGCATGGTCAATAAAATTATTGAAAATGATGTAGCCAACATTCAGCTTTCAGAAACTAACTGCACATTTATAACACTATCTAAGTTGTGTATCTGTAAAAATTGTCTATGTCCAAACATATAAGTGATTATTCGGAACGTAGTTTAGGTCAATGAATTTAAGCAGACGATGTCACCGCTAATCGATGCATCCTTTCTTGAACTGGTTTGTGGAAATGAAATAATATTTTGCAGAAGAATACTACCTTGCGTATGGCAATAGAACCAATAGGGCCACGTTGGAGCTTTGAAGTGAAGGAAAAAATGTGAAATGAAAAATAAAGTTAAAAACCGTCATTAATATAAATAATAAAAGAAAAGAACGCATAGTTGTATTTTGTTCACTCGTTTATTGTTTATTCATTGCCAGCGCTATGCAAATCTTGACATCGGACCGTGTTTTCACATTTGGAAGTATAATTCAAGGAATATAATATTCCATATCAGAAGCTGAGAACATCAATTTCTCCTCTGTTAGCAACAATTTATACAGGTCCTACCACAAATAATTGTGGCGAAATTGAATATACTAGTAGCGTGGCCTCAAACTTTCATCAAGTTTATTAATAATGTAGATCAGCTGTCACTTAAGAAAATCATCTAAGTGGTAATAACGTGGCTACTTGCAATTAAATGAACTCTGTTCGATTCTCTGTACCCAGAATTTTTACTTTCTCTACTACGTAAAGTAGGGAAAGTATTGTATTCTACCCAAAAATACGATACCGAGATTTCACCGGAAGTATATGTTTTGAGACCTCCTGAATCAAAAGAAAGCAATTTTGGAAACATGTCCGTGTATGTGTGTCTGTGTGTGTGTGTGTGCGTGTGCGTGTCTGTGTGTGTGTGTGTCTGTCTGTGAACAGCATGACTCCGAAACGAACAATCGGATAAACACCAAACTTGGTATTTAGGTTCAGTATCTTCCAGAGATGCAACACGAAGGTTTTCAAGAAAATCCCCCCACCCCAGATTACCCTTTACATGGAACATTTTTCGAAAATTTTAATTTTCTCAGAAATGGCTCTAACGATTTTGATTAAAATATCGTATGTTTAAGATATTTTCACGACAAATAAAATGTATATCTTAAATTTCCTGGGAATGTCTCCAAAAGTATTCTTCAATGTGAACGACTTTTGCATAACTGGTAAACCATAAGAGATAGACAAACTTTTACTACACAAAAATGTAGATCGCGTTAAAATACACAATTTATGTCATATACATTTTTTTTGTTGAGTGAACCATTTTCGAGATATTGCTTGTTATTCCCTTAAATTTTTCAGTACTTATTTTCTCAAATGGGAATTCGATATTCATTTTTTTGTCTTGGAATTGCAAAGAGTAATAATCTGCGGCAAAGAGAATGGTGCTGCAACTAGCAACCAGCTATTAAGAGATATATCTATGCTTAAATGCTACTGTATTTCTATATTGTCCTTGCAATTACAAAACAAGGGGAACATAGTACCCTTAAGCGATAATCAAATATTTTTAGAACTGGTCGCTATGTGTGAAATGTAATTCTCTTTGCATGTCAAAAGATCGTTTCTGCAAATGTTTATTTCGATTAATATGAAATAGATGGAGAATAAGTGTTTGTAAAAATAGTTTGTACAAGAGTAGAGAAAGGCATGTGAGTGTAACACATCAGATTTTTTTTCATGTGTACGCGAAACCTCGCGCTGGAAAAGCAGCAATATCTAGGTCTGAAAGACTGCACAAAAGCGGCCGTGGGATGGGGAGTGTAATGCTGACCACATAACACCCTCATTACTGCCTTGGTGGACGTAAGCAGCGACTGCAACGGCTGCAGCGTCAGAAGTAATATTATAACTTGAACCTTTTTATTACTTACTCTACTACGCATAGTAAGTAGAGAAAGTATTGTGTTCCATCCAAAAATTCCATGTCAAGATTTTATCGAAAATATATGTTTTGAGGCTCCTGAACTCTAAAAAACCAGTTTTAGGAGAATGCGAGTGTGTGTATCTGTGAACAGCACAATCAAAAACGAAAAGTCGGTTAAATACCAAACTTGGTATTTAAGTTCATCTTCCAAAGATGGGATAGGAAGATTTTCAAGCAAATTGTCCAAAACAAACTACCCTTTAAATGGAACATTTTTTCGAAACTTTTGTCTTCCGAAAAGCCTGGCTAACAATTTTGATTAAAATACCATATATTAAAGATATTTATCTGATAAATAAGATTTACATTTTGAATTTTCTTTGAATAGCCTGCGAAGTTCTCTTCATTTGGAAGGAAGTTTGTATAATCTTGTATATCTGGTAAACGTTAATATTAATAGACTAGTTGTATTGCAAAAGAAATGCTTAAGAATCATATCAAATGTTAGCACGGTACATCCAAGCAAAGAATTGAATATAAAAAATAATACACTTACTGTAACATCGCTGTGTGTTTATAAATAATTATGCTATTGCAGAACTCCAATGGTCTTACTAGACATAATACTAAAAGTCAATATGATGTATTATAGGTATGCTCACACTAGAAAATTTGTTGATAAAGATACTCTAAATATGGGAGCAACTCTGTACAACAAGCTTCCCAGAGAACTGAAATCTACAAAGGATAATCTGTTTAAAACAAAATTAAAACAATATCTTGTAAATGGACCTTTGTATAGACTGGACAAATTATGATTATAAAACATGATGGTGTGTGTGTGTGTGTGTGTAGATAGATGTAAGTATGTCTTATTGAAATATACTGCTTATCTAATATTATAAATATTATAAATACATAAACTTTGTATATTATTGTTTTGTGATTAGTTACTACGTAATTGTAAATTGACAACTGTATGTGATTAATTTTGTATTTTAATGTACAATTAAATAATATATATTATGTTTCGTATTGTTATATATGCGAAAATGCTTAAAACTTGTGTAGTCAAGTATACAAACAATAAAGAATTATTATTATTACTTTAAGCGATAGACGAAAACGTACTGAAAAATGTAAATCTGTTTAAAACACACAGTTTATTTCAAATGTCATTTTTGCTGTATAAGCCATGTCTGAGATATCCGTTATTATTGGTTCGAATTATATATTCAATATGTTGTCATTGTTTTGAAGTCCTGTCGATTTTCAGTTGTTTCTTGTCATTGCATGTAAGGAATATGGAATTTTAAGGCCAACATCTAACGTCCAGTTCTTAAACATTTGACTATCACTGTCCCCTTTGTATCTATAACGAAAAGTTTAATGTAGCTATTTCTGCAAAGTGTTATCTGAATTAAAATGAAGAAGAGGCATAAATAATCTTTAGAAAGAATAGTCGTCATACTCATTAATAAACTACAGAGGGTATGAAAGTCATGTGAACGTAACACATAAGATATACTGTAGAATTTAATCATAAGCAAACAGAAAGACATTTCAGAGCCAACGCTTCCGAGTATGAAAATACACTCAAATCGCCCCACACCATGAAAAGTATGCTAATCGTACCATCAGGTAACCTTTGGTGTTAAGTTTTCCTCCTTTCGTTCTCTCTTTTCCAGCCAAGATGCTCTCGCTTTTACTCTCTTCTCCAGTTCCTCAGAACTAAATAAGAGATTTTACAGAAACTTGCTACCTAATAATGACGCCATCAGTTCAGATTCGTGATTCCCAGAAAATTCAATATATACATTTTATTTGCCATATAATTAATTCTTTAATATATGGCATTTTAATCAAAATCGTTAGAGCCATTTATATAAAATCAAACATTTCAAAAAGTGTTCAATGTAAAGGGTAGTTTGGGGTGCGGGGATTTTCCTTAAAATATTTGTGTCTCATCCTTGGAAGATACTGAATTTAAATACCAAGTTTGCTGCCTACAGACTGACAAACACACACACACACACACACAGGCACATTTTTTATAAAAATGCTTTCTATTCAGGGGACCTCAAAGCATGTATTTCCGGTGAAGTCTCCGTATCGAATTTTTGGGTGGAATGCAATACCTACTAGGTGCTTGGTAGAGAAAGTAAAAAGCAAGTGCAGATATATAGCGAGCTTCCTTTTGTAGACAGCTTTCTTAATCGAAGTACCACCCTCCTGTATGTCCCCTTATAGCTACAACAAAACTGTATTGAAACCATTTAAAACTTATATCATGATTAACAGATGTAGAAAAACTCAGCTTTTCTTTCCTTTAAAATTATTTGCGGAATAAGTATGAAAATAAATTATGGTGAGTAGAAAGAGCCAAGTGAATCTAATATATGAGATTTCCTTTTTTGCAGCTGAATGCATTTCATTCATCCTTGGAAAACCTTCGTAGCTTGGCACGTTAATCGGTAAATTCCAATCTTCGTATACGGAGCACAAAATTTAACTCTCAAAAGAAAAATGGGTATAAAATAATTTAGTTATACCTATTACATTGGGAGACCGAAGTGAAATTTTATGGCTTCCCTTATTCACCTTTTCAGATTGAAAATATTAGGAGTTACTGCCCTTTCCAATAAGCTGGCTACAAATTAACGCGGTTCGTAAAGGCTGTTAGTAACAGCTTTAAAGACCAAAAATGTGAAGACAGAATAATCTCGCTTTTCCAAGTTCAGTTAATCTTGGTTTAATTTTATATGTATTCCGCCTTAATTCCTAACTTTAATTTTGCCTATAAGCAGCAACCACTTTTTCTACCACTTAATCACACACACATATATATATATATATATATATATATATATATATATATATATATTGTGGTGTATTAAAAACTTCGGGGTTTCGTTGGCATTACCAGACATATTGTTGCTCTGCATTGTCATTACCAGACATTGTTTTCGTCTCTCAGTCAGTTTCGGCCGCAGACACTCCTTCCTCCTGGCCACTAATCACGCCAGCCGGATGGCACTTTGATTTTGACTGGGATGGCGTCACTTCTGGCTGGTAGTTTTTCCTAGCCACGAGTGGTGGGGATATAGTGTCTGTCTTGCTAACTATTCCGTGAGAAGCGGATCGCGCGTGCAAGCCGGTCTTTGGATCGGTGAACATTTCCCCTCACCTTTCATATTTAATAATGTGGGAACCCCAAACGGTTGAGAAATAAATCTAGGAATATGCAAGTATATTTGTGTTATGGATTTTGTACAGTGAAAACCCACGCCTTCCTCTTAACCTCCACACCACGTTTTGGTCCTCTGCAGCCAAGTGAGTATACGTCCCTTCAATGTACGTGCTGGGTATTAAAAATTAATTTAATTTTTCATGTGAACCTTTAGGCCTCTACCCAGCTTGTAACAATATTAGAAAATGTGTATTACATTCACATGCCTATCTCTATTCACTATCGTTTATTTTGTTTTAACTCTAAAAACTATTCTTTCAGACGTTTATCGACTTAAATTGAGATAAAGGTTTGCATAAATAATTTTACTGCGCATTTGGTTAAGGTAAAAAGCCAATGGTACTAGTCAAATATTTAAAAACTTGTCGCTATATATTGGTCTTGACATTCCTTACTTTTTCCATAAAGTTACAAATCTATTGAAAGATTCAAACGAATTATAAGGTATATACTGGAAATGGCCGATTTTAGAAAAAAGGTTATTTGAAATAAATTTAGTGTTTTAACGAGATCTACATAATGATGGTGTAAGGTTTTGTCTATATCTTATGTTTTATCATTAATACAAAATTATACAGAATTTCTTTCCAATTAAAAGGACTTCACCGGCCATTCCCAGAAAATTCAAGATCAAAATTGTATTTCTCACGTAAATTTATTTAATATATGGAGTTTTAATCAAAATCGTTAGAGACAGTTTTGAGAAAAACATAAATTTCAAAAAACGTTTCATTTAAGGGATAGTTTGTGGTGGGGGATTTTCTTGAAAATCTTAAGTGTCGCATCTTTGGAAAATATTGAATATAAATAGCAAGATTACTATTTATCCAAATTTTCGTCTTTTAGTTATATTGTTCACATAGGTGCCTGAAAACATGTATTTTTGGTGAAATCTCATTATTGTATTTTTGGATGAAATACAACACCTTCTCCACCTACTAGGTAGGTGGTAGAGAAAGTAAAAAGTCTAACCCACATGACTTTCCCTACATTTTATCATTCACTGTGTTCCTTATAGATATTAACATTCATATAATAAAGCGAGACTTTCATTCACTTTATATTAACCACCATGGATGTTGAGGTACAATCTGGTTTCACATTAGTCAACACGAGCTCGCTTGCAGATTTTAAAAACAAAACACAACTCTAATTTATTTATCAGCACTTGCAGCAAACAGAAGAATTACACGACTGCTTCTGTGGTCTGGTGCTTAGCACGCTGACTTCCAAATCTGGAGGATCAAGGTTTGATTCCAACTGGAGGGTAGGAAGTTTTCTTTAGCCAGAATTATTCTCCATGCTCCCATCCTATCTACCATATACGTATGGTAAATAGATGTTGTCTAACATTCCGTCCATTCTACATCGAGATTTTACCGGAAATAATATTTTAAGGCTTTTGAATCCAAAAAGCGAATTTTTTGGAAACATGTGTCTGTCATTGTGTGAACTGCACAATTCAAAAAATAAATGTCGATACATACTAAACTTGGCATTTGAGTTTAGCATTTTCCAAGGTCCTTACATGAGGATTTTAAGAAAATTCTCGCTCTCAAGCTGCCCTTTACACACACAACTTTTCATTATAATTTTTTATTTTGATTTGTAGAAAAGCCAGGCATCGGGCTGATCATCCATCCCGGATGCTCTGTCTGATCCACGAGTATCTGCTCCTCGACGGGCCTCTAACCCCAGGCATCCGCTTGTAAGTCCTGGGGGTGTAAGTCCTACATAAGAGGAGGGTAAACAGATAATGAATGAATGAATGAATTTGTAGAAAAGCTCTAAAGTATTTTATTATAACAGTAGTCTGCAAAGTCTTCTACATTCCGAATGAGCTTTTTTTACTTTCTCTACTACGTATAGTAAGTAGGGGAAGTATTAAGTTCAGTACCTTCCAAGGACGCGACACGAAAAGTTTCAAGAAGACCACCCCGCCCAACTACAGTTTACATGGGAATTTTTTCGAAATATTATATTTTATTTTATAAAAGTTGGTTACAATGAGTTTGATTAAAATACGATATATTCAACATATATACATATCTTAATTTTCTGGGAACTTGTATAACTGATAAACGTTAAGCGATAGATGAAAACGTACTGCATAAAAATGTAGATCTGTTTAAACCACTAATTTAATACTTTGTCTACTACGTATAGTGGCTAGGGGAAGTATTGTATTCCGCCAAAAATTCGTTACCAAGATTTCACCGGAAATGCATGTTTTGAGGCACCCTGAATTGAAATAAAGCTTTTTTGGGAACATGTCTGTGTGTGCGTGTGTGTGTTTGTCTGTCTGTCTGAATGTCTGTGAACAGCATAGCTCAAAAACGAAAAGCTGGATGAATACTTGGAACTTGAGTTTAGTATCTTCCAAGCATGCGACACGAAGATTTTTAAGAAAATCTCCCCCATCTCAACTACCCTTTACGTGGAATATTTTTTGGAAAATTTTTATTTTCTGAAAAATGACTAACAATTAAAATACCACATGTTCAAGATATTTTCATGGAAAATCAAATTATATCTTGAATTTTTTGGGAATATCCCCAAATGTCCTCTTCATTCTGAATGACGTTTGCATAACTGGTAGACCGTAATTGATGGACAAAATTTTACGGCACAAAAATGTACATCTCAAAACACAGTTTATGTCACTTACATTCTTTTTATCGAGTGAACTATTTCCTTGACATCGAGTGACATATTCCTTGTTATTTATTTGAATTTTCCAATACCTATACTTTTTCTCAAATGGGAATTTGTTATTGGTTTTTCTTTCTATGTTCTGGACATGCAAAGAAAACGGAATGCTCCAAATAGCGACCAGCTCTTAAGAGATTTGACTATCACTTAAAGCCTACCATATTCCCATGGACCTACAAGAAAATTAGCAATAAGATAATTCCTGCAAATGTTATCTCGATCAACATGAAGTGTATGGAGAATAAATGCTTCTAACACAGTGCAAACGAGCTAAAAGCTTTAGATTATTGCACTAGTGCGATAATCTGCATTGTCACCAACTTTGGTTTTAGTCCAATCACATGGTAATTACCCTTTGTATTTGCACATACTTAATAACTCGACTTAATCTGACTATGTATTATTTTTCATTATATCTTTATACATACTTAATTTCCATGGTGCTCACATTATCTCTTCACAATACAGATACTTCAATTTATGACAATTCGTTGTAGAGTCAATCTATATATTATATTGGCAGCTTTCTTTGTTCTAAAACGTTATTCTTTCATCTAACCTTCATAAAGATTAAATGGCAGAAACTATGAATTTAGAAGAAACTGAAATGGAACTGAAATTACAGAAGCAGCAGAAAGAATAACACTAGAAGTACTTATCCAAAAAATCCAGGAAGCAACATGATATAGCATTGACTCGCTTCATTGCCTGGTGTAAGCCAAAACATGGTGAAAATAATTTCACTGAAATGACTGCTAGCCAATCAACCAAACATTTGATCTCTCCTTTTTTAACGTAATTTCTCTTGTTTCAAAAACGCCTTCTAAACGTGTTAGTTTCAGGAAGCAACATAATGTTATTTTATTTATATTTTACACATTCAAGCGTTGTCTAAAAGATAGTATATGCCACACGGGCTTGTAGGATTGTGAAACTCGGGCGTAGGTCTTCGTTTAGCAAACCTTCCTACTCGCAAAATAAAACCCTACTTTTATCCCTTATATCATAATCTACTATGGAATTTTAAGGCAAGCATGTAACGTCCAGGTCTGACTCATTTAATTATCGCTTTGCATCTAAAGGGTCTTTCAACAAGCGTATCCTATCTTTAACATGTGATAGATGTCGTTATTGAGTTACAGCTGTCATTTTTTCATGTGGTTACAGTTGTTATTGACAAATAGTGGAACGTTACAGTATTCAGTAACACGTAGGAATTTTGAAAATTTATTACCAAAATGGATCATCTGTTCGCCAAACCTTCCGTGTATTTCGTGAAGTTTACGGTGTGCATAATCTTCCCTGCGAGAGAACGATTCGGCATTTGATCGATAAATTTGAAAGAAGTGTTTCTGTCAGCGATCAAAGAACGCCTGTACGTAATCGATGTAAGCGCTCCAACGAAAACATAGGCGCCGTTCATGAGTGTACGCGAGAACGGAAACAAATCAATTGTTCGTCGAGCGCAAGAATTGGGGTTTTCGCTGACCTCAACTTGGTGAATTCTGCATCTGGACTTGAAGTTTCACGCTTACAAAATGGTGTTAACTCAAGAACTAAAGCCCAACGACCATTGGTTGGGACGTGTATTCGCTGACTGGGCTATGGAACAATTGGAAGCGAAACAATTTTTGGCGAAAAATCATCAGCGACGAAGCCCACTTTTGGATGGTTAGTTGTGTTAAAAAACAAAATTGCCACTATTGGAGCAATCACAATCCAATGCAGATTCAAGAACGACCACCTTTTCCCCAAAAGGTTACTGTGTGCTGTGGATTTTGGTATGGTGGAATCATTGGTCCATATTTTTTCCGAGACGAAGATGGAGAAAGATACCGGGCTCTTATAAGGGAGTATTTTTGGCCTCATTTGGTTCCAGCAAATGGTGCCACATGTCATACTGCTCTCGGAACAATCAATCTTTTGAAGGAGAAGTTCAGAGGTTTCATCATTTCCCGTGGTGGTGATGTTAACTGGCCCCCGAGGTCATGTGATTTAACCCGTTTGATTACTTCTTTTGGAGTTATGTTAAATCTCGAGTTTATGTCAACAAGCCAGAAACAGTAAATGATCTTATGAATAACATCACGCGTGTTATTCGTGTTTGGACCTAATTTACGTTCTTCTGTCATTGAAAATTGGGTCACCGTATAGCGCAATCCAACGAAGTCGCGGCGGTCACTTAACTGATGTTCTTTTCCACATGTAATGACATTAATTATGTTCCAAAATAAAAAAAGAAATAAGCCTCTATCAGTTATAGAACGTGTTTTATTTAAGTTCAAAGATAGGACACACTTGTTGAAAGACCCTATATAAGGAAATGTGTAATGCAGCTATATCTGCAAAGCTTTATTTGGTATTTGGATTAAAATGAAGTAGAAATACAAAATTAAGCTTTCGTAAGAACAGTTTTATACCCACTAATAAACAACAAAGGGTAGCGAAATCTTGTAGGGCAGATTCGCTACATTTTCCGGGTTTAAACTCCCACTGAGGGACCCAGGACTTGGAAACCGCCCCATTCCGGGCGGTCTCCGAGTTTTAGAGAGAGCATCCTTTGTCTCTGCCATGCAACGTCTAGACTCCCGCCGACGCTTGCAACAATCAAGCAGATGAAATATGAAGTAAAATGAGAAAGGAGGTGAAATGGAGGGACAGGAAATTCGGAAATCTCCGAATAAACCTATGGTCAGGAAGATCGGCCGTGGGAATCGAACCCACGACCGCATGCACTACCGCCTGTGCAACCTCGTTTGATGAGGTGCTAAGTTAGCATTATTTAGTTTCCCGTGGGCATGTAAAACGTGGAATATCAAAACGAGCACATAGTGACTAACTTTTTAAAGGACTGAACATCGATTCATCCTACTGAATCATCTAGTACCGCGAACGGAAGTTTCTGTAAACTTTATCCCGATTAACATGAAGTTAACAGAAAATAAGCTTAGCTACTAGGAAAATTGGTAGAGAAACGCATGTGAATGGAATACCTCAGGTGCGTGTCTGAAATGATCAACAACAGCCCAAGTTTGCCTTACAGAGATTGAGCTGTTAGGTACAGGAAAGGTGTAAGTACATATGGAGGCAGGTGCTAGTTTACTCCGGGGTCATTTGCGCCATAGTTAATTACCTTCACGATCCCAGGAGCCTTTGGCACATCATGAAGGTTAACGAACCAAAGTGTAGCAGCACCAGAAACGCAACAGCAGTTCCCTATGAAATCAGCTTCTACTACACTGATCGGTAACTCGCATGCTTGTGTTTTCCAGTAGGTTAAAAACCGACCTAAAATCGAATACCTGGGTGACATACCTTGAAAGCTTATTATGGATTATTTATATATGCTAAAAGCCTAATACAATTTGTTCTGGGATTGAAGTTTAGATGAAAATTATGTGCAAATTCACATGATTTTCTCTACCCATGACCATTTATTTTTTATACTAGCAGAACGCACAGCTCCTCTTGCGTTGTCCAGTTAACTACAGAGATTATTGACTCTCTTTTTCTCGCTCTCCTTTTATCTCCCTCTGTTCTATATTCTTCCCCTTTCACTCTCCCCCTCTATTTATCCACCCACTTTCATTTTCTTTCCCCCTCTCATTCTCTCCGCTCTCACACTCTTTTCCATTCTCCCTCCCACACCCCTTCAAGCTATCTCTTTCCTTTTCCTTCACTATGCTGTTATTTATCCTTCCCTCTCTCCCTGTGTAGGGTGGAGGAGAACGGCTGTCAGTAATCTCCTTGCGTGGAATGAACACTCGGAACGCATGGCGAGTTCAGCTTCTCACTCTGTGTACGCACCTGCTGCTCTGTCATAACGAAAAAATCGTACTGTACCTACTTCATGCGGTATTTTTAAAGTCTGTAATTAAATTGTTTTTTCAGAATGTTAATAAAAATTAAAGCATAATTTCGCAAACATGCTGTTTCCCGTGGTAAATGATTTACGTAAATGAGTAATGATCGCTAAAAATTAGTGTAACTTCTTAAATATTCATCCTATGGAAACACTG
Organism: Deroplatys truncata; assembly: GCA_030765065.1. Lineage (NCBI taxonomy): Eukaryota > Metazoa > Arthropoda > Insecta > Mantodea > Mantidae > Deroplatys > Deroplatys truncata. The sequence goes on from CM060985.1 coordinate 107,858,169, forward strand.
CATGTAACACAACTCGTCAGAATCACCATCTTATAAACTTTTATGATACATTGTTTTCATAAAACTCAATAATAAGCTATAATTTCTGTTTGCGCGTTCTATTAGAACCAATCTCCCTTTGTGAAAAATAATTAACCATATAGCCTATCACCTAAGTGGGCCTAAGGCATCTTAAATAACAAGTTTCACACCAATTGCTGTCTCTCTCCCCCAAATACACACTGACACGCGCGCACGCGAGCGTGCGTCTAAATAAATTTTTAAAAATTATTCAACAGAAAACGAAAGATTTTTCGATTACAATTTTATTTTATGTATAGATATTTTCCACAAATTATTAATATAAATTCTTGTCTCTATCCTCTACTGTTAAGCAGCTTAATGTCACTGGAAGTAGAAATATTGCTGGCCAAAGTAAGCATACTTATCTTGTTGAACATTTAAACAATACTAATTTCATGTATTGTTTTATCTAATTTATATTTCTTCTAAATCATTCACTACATATTTAATATTAACTCCACTTAGATTTTATGCTGTATTAGTAATTTTTCTTTATTCTTTCTTTCCTAACAATTCAGAATAAATCTATATGTCCAAGTAAGGAGTCATAAAGCATATGAGAGAATAGCTTCTATAGCCCCAAGATTTGCTATTCATATTCGAAATATACTCGCTAATATATCTTCCTTCAATAAACATGAATACAAGGTTATTCGAAAGCGTATTCCAACTTTTTGTGCAGTCAAAGATGTATTCATTTAATAAGAATGTCACTGAAACAATAGTTCAGCGTTTATGACAGGGCGGTGGTTTGTTAAATCTACTGCAGAAGTGACTTTTACACTTGAACAATGAATTCACAGCAAATTACAGTAAATAGAAATGTTTATTTTTGTCGATAGTTTTTTTTATCTGCTTCTCTTTCATGCTGTCATAGTGCAACGTTGAATTCCCTGCATTTAGTACTGGTAACCTAACCTACCTATGTGTTTTGCCTATTTACTGCACGTATATGCATGAACTATATTAAATCCTCGAACTTTTTATATATGTATTATTCCACACATAGAATATATCTAATATATTTTATAGTTGAATTTTACCATTTAAAACCTACTTGGTCTTTACTTGCCCGTTATTTGTTAACATCTACTTACGATTTAATTAATGCAGAAGCTAGTATGAGTTGCAAGTTATTGACTTTTTTTAAGTTCAACAACCAGGCGTGTATAATGATCGCCACTTCGCCAGCAAGGTTAATATAGGTGACCATCAAATTGAACACCTGTTCGTAATTAATTTTATTTTAGCTAAAGTACAAATTCTATTGTTCACTATCTTCGAAAAATTTGATGTGATACATTCACATGACTTTCTCTACCCTCTATCTTTATTAGTGGTTACACAAACTATTCTTACTACAGCTTATGTGTTTAATCCACATTAGCCTTTGCAAAACTAGCTACATTACATATTTCGTTACAAATCCAAAGACAACAGCGATAGTCAAATGTTTAGGAACTGGACGTTATATGCTGGCCTTAAAATTCCATACTGTTTCCATACAAACGCGAGAAACAATGAGAATCAATGGGACTTTAAAATAATGAGAAGTATTGAACAATTCAAACCTTTAATAACTCATATCTCAGAAACGGCTTAAGCTACAAGAACACTTATTTTAAGTAAATTGTGTGTTTTAAAAAGTTTACATTTTTTGTGTGGTACGTTTTCGTCTATCTCTTAACGTTTACAAGTTATACACGATTATAAAACATTTCTTGTGAATAACGAGGACTTCCTAGGCTATTCCTAGGGAATTCTATGTGTCATGTAAATATGTTTCATATTTAGTATTTTAATCAAAATAGTTAGAGCCATTGTTTAGAAAACCAAAATTTTCTAAAAATATTCCATAAAAATGCTAGTTTGAAGTGGGAGAATTTTCTTGAAAATCTTCGTGTCGCAGCCTTGGAAAATACTAAACTCAAATACCAAGTTGGGGGTTTATCCAACTTTTCCTTTTTTAGTTATACTGTTACAGACACACATAGACACACAGACGCGTGTAACATGTTTTCAAAATTGCTTTATTTGCATTCAGGGGGCCTGTGAAATCTCGGTATCGAATTTTTGTATGGAATGGAATACTTCCCCTACTTACTATATGTATTAGTGAAAGTAAAAAAAAGTAGTACGCAGTACACATGAGTTACGTATATTGGATAATTTTCGAAGTATAAAATATTCAACTTCGTATGTATTTTCAAACTTTTCTTCGTTCTCCAAGATGTACTTACCGCATTTCTATCACAATATACTGCTTATTATTCTTGCTATTTTATACAAATAGTATATTAGACCTTATGCGACAGAATGGAAGTCCTAAGCCTGTTTTTAAAAACGTTGGACTTCTCTTTATCCACTGAGATGTGGAATACATTTCGAATCTTTGATTTGTTTGAAATAAAAGTCTGGAAAACTCTGTACAACAGCATGTAGTTATACTATTTCAAAAACGTTAGTTTCGTGATTTTTTACCGACAGTTTACATTTCGTAAGCTGAGACAGTAGTCATCTGTGTTGGAAGACAACAATACAGTCGACTTGTTGAGCTATACGACCATAGTTCGAGCTCTTGCCGTGATAGGGAAGTTTTCAAATCTCCTTCAACTTTCCATCCTCTGACAGGACATTCTTTTCTACTTTAAGAATAGACTTTAAAGTATGTTTCACATCAAAGACTGTCTTTCCAACGTACCTATAGTATCTGTCTTCTTACTAATGTTTTATCTGTAGAGCGTAAAGAAAGGTTGTTCTGGTAATCTGTTTAGATCTATTCCTTCAAGGTGTTGATATTATTTAAGAAATAAAGCTACTTTTGTAAATTGCTGTTTAAAACTTGTATGTCAGTATTGCATACGTGACCTCTTGCAGTATATCCCAATAGTTTCTTACAAATTTATCTCTGCAGATTCGAGTTTCCTTCCTCTATTTAGGACTCCAATCGCACTGCCATGGACCCCAACAGCATGTAACCAAGCTTAATGAGCATTTTGTGAAATTTTCTGAATTAAATATAGTTCTTAACCTGAGATATAACACTCTACTAGATCCGAAAAATTCACCTAACACTCTTTGAGTTATTCATACTGCTCTATTAGAAGGCAGTTTTCTATCGTAAGAAGCATGTATTATGAAATATTACCTTTCTATCGAGTGAATTTCCGCACGGGCCGTTGCACCCCATCAAATAAAGCATCCGTTGTGTTGACAACAAAATCCATCTCAGTGTCCCTCGCCGCTTTCATACGACCAGTGACTGTCCCATGGCTACTGGAGCGGGCCTAATGGCGTGCATCTGCAACGTTAAGCTCAACGGAATTCTAAAGTAGCACGTGTCGGCGCTTCACAAAGCTAAACAGACGCGGTGCACCGTATACTAGTTCCACACCTGAAACACACTCTATAATGTTGGCTTATTCTGTATTTGTACTTGGTGTTTGTGATACTAATATTAGGAAAAGACCAGGTCATAATAGTTACAGCCTTTGTTATTTCATTCTCAGCTTTGATTTTCTTCCGTAGATTCATCCACAACACTGTCTCAGTGTATACGCTCTGCATACAGCTTAAAGCGATACAATTTCGAGGCACAGTTTTGATCAAATTAAGGATACTGGATAAATTTATGTTTCGAAGAATGGAGAAAATTCCTTTTGGCTTTATCTACTACGTATAGTAAGTAGGGGAGGTATTGCACTCCACCCAAAAATTCTATACCGAGATTTCGCCGGAAATACATGTTTTGAGGCCTCCTGAATTAAAAAAAAGCATTTTTAGAAAAAGGTCTGTGTGTATATCTGTGTCTCTGTGAACAGCATAACTAAAAAACGAGAAGTCGGATAAATACCAAACTTGGTAATTAGGTTTAGTATCTTTCAAAGATGCGAGACGAAGATTTCTAAAAAAACCCTCACTCCTGACTACCCTTTACATGGAACGTTTTTCGAAAATCTTGATTTTCTCAAAAATGGCTCTAACGATTTTGATTAAAGTATCATATTATCTTTAAGATACTTTCATGGCAAATAAAATGTATATCTTGGATTTTCTGGGAATGTCCCGAAAAGTTCTCTTCATTCTGAATGGCTTTTGCATAACTGTAAACTTTAAGAGATAGACGAAATTTTTCTACGCAAAAAATGTAGAATTCGTTAAAACACGCAATTTATGTCATATATATACATATACTAGGAGTGAAACATTTCGAGATATTTTTTATTTGTTTGAATTTTTCAATACTTATACTTTTTCTCAAGTGGGAATTCGTTATTTTTTTATGTCCTGGTTATGCAAAGAGAATGAAATGGTACACTAGCAAGCAACCCTTAAAAGATTTGGCTATCGCTTAAAGCCTACCACATTCCCCTTGCACCTACAAGAAAATTAGCAATAAGATAGTTTCTGCAAATGGTTATCTCGTTGAACATGAAGTAGATGGAGAGTAAGCGTTTGTAAAAATAGTTTGTACAAGAGTAGAGAAAGTCATGTGAGCGTAACACATCAGATTTTTACATTTACTTCTTACCTATTAGTAAGTAGAAGTATTGCATTCCACACAAATATTTATTATCGAAATTTATCCGGAAATACACGTACAAAAGTAATCAGTTTTAGAAAACGCTTTGTGTATGTGTGTGAGTGAATAGTGTAACTCAAAAATGAAAAATCGGTTAAATGCGAACTTCGCGTTTAAAGTTCAGCTTCTTCTAAGGATTTTCCACACCAAAATATCTTTCCATGGAAAAGCTTCGTTCATTTTTAATTTCTCAAAGATTGCTCTAACGATTTAGTATAGCATATCATAGGTTTATGAATTTGCATTAAAATTATAATGTATGTTTTGTATTATTGGTTTGAATTTTAAAATACTAGTCGACCACGATATGAATGCGCTGCTGTTTTTGTTGACAATGCAAGGCTAGGGATCAGAGGGAAATGAGGGGCAGGGCGGTAGGGGAATTTTAGTCGCAAAATGAAAGCATACTACATTTGTAGGCCTCAGCCACGTTAGTAAATGCAACTCGAAACTGCGAATGCGAATGTTTTCTTTACCTGTCTGTCCTTCCGATGGCCCGTCCATTTGTTTCGTTCTTCTTCCCACCGAACGCACTCATATCGTGGCCGACTAGTATTTATTTTTTGAAGTCGTAGGTCGCTATCGTCGTCATTCAAAGAGCATGGAATTTTAAAACCTTCACAAAGAGATCAGCCTTTTAACAATCTTGTCTGTCGCATTAGCCCACTGTATTCTTCTTATACTCGTAACAAAACATGTAAATGTACAACGAAAGTTTATCTCGATTCACAAGAAGCATATAGAAGAATAAACCCTTGTAATAATAGTATGTAGCAGAGTGAGCAGAGAAATTCATGTAAATATAACACAAATATTTCCTCAATTACTCTTGAACCACGTTTCAATCTATAATGGTAATTACTGGGCTAGGATTTGTATGATCTGAAAATCAATACAATATGCAAAATATGTACTGTTATGAAAATCCTAGTCCTATTAATCACAGTTAAGGGATATTCAGCAAACGTTTTTATCACCTTTCTAATAATACAGGCTTCGTATTAGTTTATTTTTGTTTCACCTTATAGTTTCTCTTTGCATTCTCTTCATTTTAGCTGTTGTCCGTCACTTCATTGGATGAATCGCCATGTGATGGGATATATCTATCATAAGATCATCTATACATATAATAAAACAAATAGATTTTTTACGGTTAATTTCAGATTTTGAATAAGTAATTGACTAACCCCGAAGCCAGTAATCGCATTTTCAAAATGTTTGTTTGTATGAGTGTGTATATTTATTGTTTCGGAAGTTTTCTTCTTCGTATCATTTTTCTAAACCTTTCACCATAGAAAACTTACCCGTGTGTGTATATGATGTAGGTAAGTATGAACGGTAGAACAAATTCATATTAAACTTTGAATATAATACAGGATGTTTCAGGACCTCAGCGACAAACTCTGAGGAACGATAGATCTTGCAGAGGGGAACTTTCTATGCCTTCTTCACCATTCCCCGACGCATCGTCACGGTGATATTCACCCCTGTTTGAAACGTATCCAGTGGGATAGGTTTGAGAGGCACAGCCAGAATACTTTGACACTGTTTGTTTACAACCGTTAAATCAAGTGGCATCGCCTCTTTCTTGTCCCTTATGTCTGGTTAGGTTTTAGGTCTGAGACACACATCACAATTTAAATCAGTTTTTGTGAACATCAGCTCTAAGCATGCCACCTCCAGATAGTACAAGGACTGGGGCCAAACGACTTCGCACCTCTTGTTCAGTTTGTCCAGTGGTGTCTGCAACGAAGTATCGCAGATCCTACATTTCCGCGCACGTCTTATTTACCGATGAGGCATGCTTCACACGAGACGGATACCTCAACAGCAAGAACAACCACATCTGGGATGTTGAAAACCCTGGAGTATTCGTTAGACATCACCAAAAAAAGTTTCCGTAAACATTTGGACTGGAATCGTTGGTGATTATCTGCTAGGACCTTTCGTTTTGCCACCAGTTTGAGTTCGTGTCATTGGGTTGTGCGTCTCAGACCTATCAAACCTAACTAGACGTAAGGAACAAGAAAGAGGCGATGTCACTTGATTCAGCGGCTGTAAACCAAGAGACAGCCAAAGTGTATGGCTGTGCCTCTCAAACCTAACCTACCGGATACGCTTCAAGCAGAGGTGAATAATTCTGTAACGGTGTGTCGGAGGATGGTGGTTCCTGGACAAAAAAGGTTCCCCTCTGCGAGATCTATCTTTCCTCAGAGTTAGTTGCAGAGGTCCTGAAACACTCTGTATACCTTAGGTTTCACTTAGAAAGTAGGATAAATATAATCTTAATTACTTTGCCCAAAATGGGGAAAGGTTCTAATGGCGTGTCAAATAAACCGAAATATCTTCGTTTTTTTAATAATTATAATATAACCACAATGTGTAAGTACAATTTTCCTAACAAATAGTTTATAAAATTTCGATAGGATCAATGTTTTAGAAGTTAAATGAAGTTTTTGTAATCATTATTCGCGGAAATACGGTTTACCGCGAGAAACAGTATAGTGCTGATGTCACTGCACACATAAAGAAGAGGTAGAGGTTTTTGTGCAATTAAATATGTTACTTATGTTTTATCTTTAATAAATATTCCATACACACATGTGCGGATCGTTTTCTCAAAAGGTTAATTTTCGTTGAAAACTCTAAATCAAAAAGTTTTGGTGGAATACAGTGCTCCCTCTACCTGATATTAAGCATTAGAGAGAGTACTAAAATACGTAGATATTGTAGCTTATAATATATAATCTTGCCTAATGGTTCTGCTTTAAGTGCGTTCGAAGCATCAATCGTGCCTCTAAGTGAGAAGTTAACTAACTTTGTGAATCGTGCACCGCTCTGTTAGCCAATAACATGTTGTTTTACTTCTAGATTTGATACCTAGTTTTCGTCAAGTTCTGACTTTCATCATTATACCATGAACATATATGATGAAAATTGTTTAAGTGCATTGGCGTCTGATAGGCTAATCATGTCTTCTAAATGTAAGTCCTAGACGTCAATCACAGTGATAGCGTGATTGCTTTTTTCGTTGTCCTCAAGGTCCGTTTATTTAGCTTCTGCAGTGTCATCCAGAGTCGGTTATGTCCCTCTGCGAACATGTAATTTAAGGGTTGGTGGTCTTCAGCCTTGGTGCTTTGTTTTCACCCAGTTTATTTCCTAGGATCTTGTGCTGTTCGGTGGCTTCAAGACAAGCCCACAACAGACTCGCTAAATTTCCAAACAGATGATGCGTGACCTTCTCATGAACCACATTTTGCTTTACAGTAACGAATGTGGAATGGCAACTTTCAGGATTCCTCGCGCCAACTATAACAACTCTAGAAACTATGGAGCATACATCCTATTATTTTGTTTGTTGTAACATTCCTCCACCATGAAAATTCTCTCGTCAGAGAACAGAATTTACGACGCTCTCCATCCGCGTACCTTGCCAAAAACTTTTTTTCCTTGTTCCTTCCGTTCTTCAGATCAATAGCAAGCGATCGTCCCGTGTGCCTTTTGTATGGACCAAAACTTAATCTTGTTTGGTGATACTGCGCATAAATCTTTTGGAGAATCACATTTCACATGACATAATTTGTTTGTTTACGGGTACGATTTTGGATCTTTATGAAGGGTATAACATAAAACAGCATCACTTCAAAATCTGTTTACACTAGTAGTTTATCCCTACATAGAATACACGCTCTATCTGATTCCCTAGTGTGTAAAATCCATCTGATTATGACGAAATACGTTTAAACGTTTTATTGCACTAGTGCTTTAAGATAGTTAAGATTATTAAACTCTCGCACAAATGTACGTTTTTTCTCTTATAGATGTTTGTTTGTTAGTTTAACGAAATAAAAATATCTTTATAACCTAAGTGAAATTGTGAGGTCAACTTCGATTCTTCCATAGGCTTCTGTCTGCAGTTGTAATAGTCACAAAATCTTTTGGGAAGGAATAGCCTTATCGTTGATTGCTTACATTATTCATGTTTAGCTAATATCTGTCGGTGTCTTAAAGAGAGTCCTTGAATAACTAAAAGGATACGAGAATTTTTATAATGTTGAAAATTAAGCATCGCGAGGTACTAACTGTTTTTAAAGGGCGGACTAACTAAAACAAAAACTCAAAATGTAGATGAAGTCTACATTGAAGCTTCCCCTGCATATATGACAGTACCGAAATAATCTAATCAATTTGAATTAGGACGAGAAAACATTGAGAATGATCTACGCTATAGTGGACCCATAGAGGTGTTGACATAAGAATCTAAAAGATGTTAAATGACGGGAGACTAAAGCTGAAAGCAATTTCTGTGAGATTAGGACTTTCGAAAATGTTACTCTTTCAGATTCTGAATAAGAAAAAAGTCGCTGCCAGATGAATGCTGTGACTTCTTTTAGCAATTCAAAAACAATATTGAATGGAATTTTGATCCCGTGTCAAACACAAACAAAGGAATTCCTTGAATTACTTCAGACAGGTGACGAAAGTAGGACCCTGTATCATTAACCCCTTTCTAAATAGGGCCCATAGTGTACCACAAAGCTGGTGAGATGCCGTCAAGAAGACCAGGATTGTTCAGTCCCAAAGGAAGATCATAACCACAATTTTCTGGGACTGTGGAGGGTTTCTGCTGGATTTCAAAAACCAAAATACCAGTGTGAACGCAGGATACTAATGAAGCCTTCTGCGTTAATTGCGTCAGCAATAGAACAAGAGGGACTGGTATGAGGGACTCCACAATGAGAATGTGGTAGTTACGCATTAGGAATTGCAAAAAAAAAAAAAAATATACTTTAGTTTCAGGGAATTTGTTTTCTCCGATTTGAAACGCTTTAGCTTTTTTACTTTCTCTGCTACGTGTAGTAAGTAGGGGAAGTATTGCGTTGCACCCAAAAATTCGATACCAATATTTCTCCGGAAATATGTGCTTTGAGGTGCCCTGAATCCAAATAAAGTATTTTTGAAACATACCCGTGTGTGCGTGTCTTTGTGTCTGTCTGTGAGCAACGTAATCAAAAACAAAGTCGGACAAATGCCAAACTTAATATTTGAGCTGTATCTTCCAAGGATGCAACACGAAAATTTTTAAGAAAATTCCTCCCACCTTAGACTACCCTTTACATAGAAAATTTTTCGAAATTTTTTATTTTCTGAAAAATGTCTCTTAACGATTTTGATTAAAATATTATATGTTTCAGATATTTTCATGGCAAATTAAATGTATATCTTGAATTTTCTGGAAATTTCCCAAATGTCATCTTGATTCTAAATGAATTCCGCATAAGTGGTAAACTGTAAGAGATAAACAACATTTTACTGCACAAAAATGTAGAATCTCGTTTAAAACACAATTTATGTACATACATGAACCATTTCCGAGATATTCCTTGTTATGTGTTTGAATTTTCTAATACTTATACTTTTTATCAAATGGGAATGTAAAAGAAATAGAATACTCCACACAGCAACCAGCTCTTAAAATATTTGACTATCGCTTAAAGCCTACCATATTACCCCTGCACCTACAAGAAAATTAGCAGTAAGATAGTTTCTGCAAATGTTTATCTCGATTAACATGAAGTAGCTGGAGTATAAAGTTTGTAAAAATAGTTTGCACAAGAATACAGAAAATCACTGTGTGCAACAAATCAAATTTTTAAAATTTGAATAAAAAACTTTATTTGGAAATCTTTACAACAATGAAGGGATGGAAGCCGTCTTAGAGAATTTGAAACATAAGTTCGGACTACTTATTTTGTAGGAAATAGAAATGCTAATTCGAAGATGTGAAAGGTGCATATAAATAAAGACAGACTATGCTGAAAAAACAGCTTTACTGTTTTCTTTCAGTAACCTCCACAAGTCATTAACAGGAAACTTATGTAACCTACCTCATATATTCATTAGTGAGAAAATCCCCAGAAAAATGTTTAGCTTCATTGTTGCTTACTATGCCCATATGTGATAGACTAGGAAGTTGGGATGTTTTTTGCCTACGTAAACGGTATTTAAAGTCAACAAACACCTTCTATCAACACAGAGGTACTCTCACAGGTGAGTGCACGTGTGTTAACTTTGTTTACATTATACCTGTAGCCCAGTTCACCGCAGGGCACACCGGGTTCGAAGTTCCGTGCCTTAATGATACAGACACGCCTTACACCTAGTAACAATTTGAGAGGTGTTAGGAATAGATGTGTAATACTTTAAGATTTCAAATGTTGCATATTAACTACATACAGGGTTATTCTAAATTAGTTACCTGAAAGTATGAATGAATTATTTCGAAACTTTTGACGGAAATTTATTCCGATGATCATCAAACCTTATGTCATATCATCAAGTTTTAAACATGGTCGGCAGACTTCGCTACATGCACTCGCTCTCTCGTCTGGCGGGGAAAATGTGAAGCACTCGCAACACCTGGAGCCTAGTAAGCAGTCGCTATGAAGTCTTACAGCAGTGCGGAGCGCGCGCAGTGTTGTCTGTGGTTTCATGAAACTAAATCGCAAATTACCACACAAAGACGTTTTCGTACAAAGTATCAAAAAACTCCCCCGCAGGTGAAAACTATCAAAACATGGTATGATCGATTCGTAGAAACAGGTTGTGTAGGACACCGAGAGAAAAGACAGGGACGCCCACCTGTAGCAGGCCACGTTGTGGAAGCCGTGAGAAGAACTTATGCACGAAGTCCAAAGAAGTCTACAACTAGAGCAAGTTTGCAGCTGACCATTCCACAACCTACGGTATGGAGAATTTTACGACGACGACTGCAGTATAAGGGGTACAAGTTGCAACTACTTCAGGCATTGAGTGCTAATGACAAGCTTAAACGTTACGAGTTCTGTGCGGACATGCTGAACAGGATGGAAGAAGACGATAGTTTTCTTAATAAGATTGTGTTCAGTGACGAGGCAACTTTTCACCTTAGTGGTACAGTTAATTGCCACAATGTAAGGATATCGGGTACACAGAAACCGACGGAATGCCTGGAACATACACGTGACTCACCAAAACTGAATGTGTTTTGTGCGCTAAGCTCTGTGAAAGTGTATGGACCATTCTTTTTTATGAGAAGACTGTGACTGGCACACATATCTAGATATGTCAAAAAACTACCTGATGCCACAGCTGCAAGAAGATATGAGAGATAATTTCATTTTTCAACAAGATGGAGCACCTCCTCATTACCACCATGAGGTCACTACGTACCTATCCCACACCACTCCGGCTTGGATTGGACGTGGCGGGAACATAGCTTGGCCTCCAGGATCTCCCGATTTAACACCGCTGGATTTTAGTCTGTGGAGTTACCTAAAGATAACGTGTACAACCCTCCACTGCCGACCAATCTCGATGAGCTTCGTCAACGAATTAACGTAGCGGTAGCTCGGGTAGATGCGGACATGATCACGCGTATCTGGGATGAACTATCGTACAGGTGGGATATCTGCCGAGTGACAAAAGGGAGTTACATTGAACATTTGTAAACATTGCAAATAAAACTTAATGTTAATGTCAATGTATGTAATGGAAATGGAAATAAACTACGTAAGATAACTATGTTTAATTTAGCTTTATTATCAGGTAACTAATTTAGAATAACCCTGTATTGTTCTGGTTTAGAGAATAGTGCATCTACTATTCTCTTCATAAATTACTTGCTAATAATGCGATATCTAGTGGTGCTAATACATTAGAGTAGGAACCATATTCGATTATTGTTACTTTGACTGTATTGGTATGAAAGCGTTAATGCCGCTAATGTGATTTATCTGCGCTGAAACATCCTTTCTATCTGTTTGCGTACGATTCAATTACTAATATAACTGTTCATTATAACCACTGCAAACCTCCGTTCAACTCTTAGTTCATAAGTCGTTTAGTGTAAATCTTGAACATGTTACAGCATTGTTTACTGCCACTTATCTCATGCTATTGCATGTGTTTTATCACTTGAGTAGGCATGTGTGTCCATAATAAGATTTTTTTTAATTTTATTTATGGACGCTCTTTAGCTACTACGGTCCTTAGCATCCCATGCTATATTGCACTTAAAAGATCGGAAATTTTGCTCAGAGGCCTCTTTATCAGGCTTGAGGTTCTTTTACGTGCCGTAAATGTACGATACGGGACATCACCTGCTGTACTTTCCTTGCGAAGGTAGCCAAGCTAAGGATTTTTACGCCAGAAAAAATCCATCGCCCTCCGCCGGGCTTGAAGCCGCGACCTTGGGAACTAGAGGCTAGCACCGTACCCCTAGACCACGAAGAATACGTAAGCGTTAAAAGATGGAGCGAGATGGCTCCGCGGTAACATGTGAGGCTCGCACACGGGAGGTCCCGGCTGGATTCCGTTGGACCAACTAATATAATCTGGGGTGGTTTCAGTGATGCCACGAATTTTCATGTCCCTCATTTCCTGTCATTTAATATCCTTGTTATGTTTAAGGGTCGGAGGATCAGTCCAGGTACGTTGTAGCGAGTCGTGGTATGTCCTTCGAGTAACTGTTTCTCCTGGCGTACGGTGTATGACAAATCCCCAGAGAGAGACTTCTATGGGTAGTCCTGTTGGCATCGGGATTTCACACGGAGTCGTTAGGGACCCCACCTGCCACCACGGACCTGGTCACCCTTTGTGTTCTCGCTTCACCCCTTTCTCCTGAAGGTTTCAGTAGGTGTAACTCCGTCCAATCTAATCTACTCTAAACGTTAAAGAAAGCTTCTAAAATTACTATGGAATATACATATTCTGTATATAATATTTTGGCGTATGTGTGTGTATTGTCATACCAGACACATTACAGCGACGCATTGTCGACGGCATTATTGTGGTGATTTGTTATTTCTTTCGGCTTGTTGGAAATTCCGTCTGGTATGACACTCGCAACTCTGACCGGCGTGCCTAGCCAGGGTTGGAGAGGGGGGATAGATGTTAGCGTTACTTCTTTGTGTGTTTGAGTGTGACTTGTGTAAGAGTGTAAGGTGTAGGACGTGTGTGTGTGTGTGTGTGTGTGTGTGTGTGTGTGTGTGTGAGGCATTGGCCCTCAATCCTTTATTCCGTGTGTGTAATGTAGGGCCACTAACTGTGTTATCAATAAACCACAGGTAATGGGAATAATGTGAAATTTGTGTATAATTTGTTAAAAACCCCACGCCTTCAGCTGAATGTGGACACAAGGTCCTGGTCCTCTCGCCGTTGGTAGCTACGCTCCCCATGTGCATGTTGGGGTGATCCAAATTTGGTATTTTGCTGGGAACCTTTAGGACCTCACCCCAGCATGTAACAATATACATATACATATCATGACTAAGTGATATTATCTGAGTGAAAACAACCAGAGCATGGTCCCAATGTAAGTTCTGAGCAGGTACCATTTCCCAAACATGCAGCAACAGAGTTTTATGTTGGCTTCGAAGTCCAAAACTGGATCGTCCTAATTCTCTTTCGAGAATCACGTAACCCGGCGGATTTCTTTTATCCAAGGAATACCAATTGGAAATCTCAAGACACTCTCGTGATATTAAAAGTAATTTCTTAATTTTCTAGTGCCAAATAAACCCACTTTTATAGAATTGATAAACTTAGGCAGTACATGAAATGACAAGAAAAATCAACGAATTAATCATCTAGAATAATGTTTAACTCCTGCTTTTGGTTCATACGGCATCACAGGCGGTGACACTGCTGATATATAAAATGAAATGATATTGGGAAAAAAAATTTGGGAAGGAAACGTTTCAGGCCAAAGTTTAGGGTACCTTTCGATCATTTTCCATCTAGAAAAAAACCATCAGGGTGGACGGCCCTGTCGAGATTTTCACTGCCATAACGACCTCGGCCACCCGTGACGTTCATCTAGAATTTCTATTTTCAATATGAACCATGCATGATTTTCAATTGATCTGAAAACACATGCTAGCTATTCTAACGCTGATCAATTTTTTTATCTATACTGCATATGTTGCACATGTTTCTCTAGCACCTTGAGAAGGTATTGCATTTCACCTAAAAATTCGATATCGAGACTTCACTGGAAGAATGTATCGAGGCACTCTGAATAAAAACAAAACATTTTTGGAAAAATCAGTGTGCGTATGGCCTGTTCAGCATAACGCAAAATAAAAGTTGGGTCAGATCAAACTTGGTATTGTGGCATGTAGTTGTGGTAACACTGTAAGAATATGTTGGTAACATTGTGTGGTTAACTCTTAGGTTGGCAACGTAAACAGGTAGTGACGTAGTAGAAGGGGAGGGGTTAACTGTTTTTATCTTGAGGTAGCATGTAGCTCGCGTCCTCTTTGAGCTTTGCTAGCGAACAGAGCAAGATGTGTGTTAGGATGACGCTTCGCCAAACAAGAAGATAACCTGTATCACTTTTATTTGGTGTAATATATTGGACATCTAACTTCATACTATGTGAATTATTTATGTGGTCCCTTCCTTCCTAGCCATGATGATTTAATAATATTTTGGTGGTTTTCAGGTGTTATAAGTATTTTGTTAGGTTGTCCCCGTCGGACCTCGTGTTCGGAAAGTGCAATGTGTTGCTTTAGATCTCGGTCCTGTGCTCTATCCCTCGTAATGGAGTGATTATATAAGAGTTTTTGACAGTATTTACATTCAGAATCTTCCAAGGATGCAACACGAAGGTTTTCAAAAAATCCCTCAAATCAAAATTACATATAAATGTTTTCGTTATATTTTATTTTCCAAAAAACGGTTCTAGTGATTTGATTAAATTATCAATATTTGGCATATGCCTGTCCAATAGCTTTATCTGGTTGAATTTTGTATAATTTTACATAACAAGAAAATCATAACAGGTAGACATAAGCTGACTGCAGGAAAGGTGTAAAGCTAATTAAAATCGCAATTTATTTGAAACATTTTCTTTTAGAGCGTTAGCAGTTTTCCAAACATTCTATGTAGCAAGTATCCACTTGCGGCGGAATGCATTGTCTGCTTTATACACATAAGTGGTGACGGAAATAAAAATGTAGAGATATTAGAATATGCATTGTATATCAAATAATAAAATTTGGTAGTATTAACCATCTCTGGAACGTTCTCTGTTTTATGCTCAAACTCTTCTAACTTGAAGTTTACTTTGGTGCGGCATGCTTAAATACATATTTTAAAATAAGCCACTGTCTTTTGTCGCACAAACTCACAACTAAGTCTGAAATAACAAATATTATTCGTGACGAACAAAAACATCCAGTACGGCATATGATAATTCTTTTTTCACACAAGTTTGTAACTTTGGCTTATACACGGCATGTGTGAAAAACAATTAATAGTTGAGGCAGTATTTTAATACTTGAATAATTTAAATTAAATTATATAATATATAATTCCAATAACAGCCCGCCTTGAAGCAAGATATATGTAATAATTTGTAAACAAAAATGTATGTAACAGTCATTGCATATGCTTATATTATTGTAAACATGTTTAATAATGTCGTGTGAATACAGTAGATACTTTAATAATGTAAGAGCTGTGAGAATAATAAGTTTAAAGTTGCTAACAATGAGGTAACCTTGAGGCAATAATGAGTTTGAGAGTTTAAATGTTACTAGTCATGATTAGAGTAACGATAATGTAAATTTTGTGACAGTTTAAAATTAGCCAATCACCAGCCAGAAAAAGCTTTAATTAAATGCAGGTATTTTATTGGACTAGGATTAGCCAATCAGAGACTTGGAATACAAAAGATTACGGGTTTGGACGGTTGAAATGTTCAGTTGCTGGTAGACCTTGGTAGTGACCGGATGGAAGATGTGTTCTCTAAAGAAACATTACGTATTCGTGTGTAATGAAAATACGTGATAACAAAGTGCAAGTTTTAAATTAAAGAATCTCACACCTCTTAATATCAGTGTAGTGCTATCTAATTTGAGCCAAGGATTAATAAAAAGAAGTGAATTTAAAACTTAAAATCTGTGTAAGCCTACATTCTTGTCCTACCACGCCCTGCCTAAGAAATACGTGACTCTGAAACAATACTGGCGCAGCCGAGGCAAAAACAAACATAAATACTATCTATTGAACCAGTTTAATAAAAAAGATAATACAATATTTTTAAACTTGGAGCGTAGCAACAAAAATACATCTTCAAATCGGTGTTACATACGTAGCAGCATATTACGTAATAAACAATCCACTTCAAACTTGACGTTCATACATGGAGCAGAAATAACTACTTCATTGTTAATGATTAACCTAATGGGGTATGTTATCTGAAAATTAATTTGAGAATGTTTCGTGGTTTATTAGGAAACATGCGAGTCTGTTGGAGGATTTAGTGTCGTGACAGCATGTTGACATGGCAGCTCAGTTGGTTAGAGCAGCTGCGCGGTAAGCTATAAATCCATGTTCAAATCCCGGATATGGCATCGAATTTTTCAGCCTAATTCTATCTGTCCGACTATGAGAAACAGCGAAATGCCCTATGCATACTATAAACCAAACAAATCCGGAACACAATTACCCTGAGTGAGGTAGCACACGTTTTCTGTATGACTAGTACACATATGGAGTACTGTGAAATGAATGTGGGTGGGGGAATCCTGTAAAAGTCACAGCAGATTTTTCCTTAATTGCACATTAAATCAGAACATCTTTTAGTGAAGGTAACACATTTTATAAATGTCACAAAACCTTGTACACTCACAGAAGCACACAACCATAAACTTTTTGTTTACAACGTTGTCAGTTTGCAAGTGACGTTTAAGTGCTCGTTCCACACCCCCTTCTGTTAAAGGAATATCAGACAGGAAGCAAAATATTGCGCCATCTCTCAGAAGTTCGCGCTGTTATGAACTAACTCTTGAGTTGTCTGACGAACAACAAACGGGCTAAGTGAGACTACAACTCGCGCCACATCAGTGTCATCTGCAGATTTCTCTCTGGCCACGACGAATGGCAAGAGACTTACAGGGATGTCCAAACTTTGAATATCTTTAAATGGTACACAGACGTATATAAAAAGTGGCCCATAATAGAAAGAAGCTGGTTACGTTGGTGGTGACAAATGTAGCCTCTTCTATTCCTCCGGCATTTACTGGGCCTGAATCAGTATCTGGGATTCCTTTAAATTCTGTTCATCATTACCAATAGCGATGGGTTCAAACAAAGGAATCCAAGAATAAAATATCTTCCTCACTCACTGAAGATTGAGACAGTATTTTTAACACTTAAATATTTTTCAGTCAAATTATATAATATGTAAATTAAATAACCGCCCGCCTTGAAGCAATATGTGTATGCAATAGTTTGTAAAATGTATGTAACAATCATTGCATATGCTTATATTATTGTATACATGTTCAATAATGTTATATGAATGTATTACGTAATTTAATAATGTAGGAGCTGTGAGAATAATAAGTTAAAAGTTGCTAACAATGAGGTAACTTTGAGGCATTAATAAGTTTGAGAGTTTAAATGTTACTTGTGATTCTTGTAAGCAATAATGTGATTTTAGTGACAGTTTATAAAATAGCCAATCAAAAACCGGAGGGGTTTTAGTTAAATTAAGGTATTCTATTGGAGTAGGACTAGCCAATCAGAGACTTGAAATACAGAAATTTACAAGTTTAGACGATTGAAATCAAGTCAGTTGCCTGTAGGCCGTGATAGTAACCGGATGCAAGATGCGTCCTCTAGAGAAATATAATTCGTATTCGTGTGAGACGAAAAATACGCTTACGTGTTAAAAAGTACAAGTAATTAAATAAAAGAATCTCACAGCTCTCGATATCAGTGAAGTGCTATTTAATTTGTGTCAAGGATTAATAAAAAGGAGTGAATTAAAACTTAAAAATCTGTGTAAGCCTACATTCTTAGTCGTATCACAACCCTGCCTAAGACTTCCATGTCTCTAACAAATACTGACGCGGCCGAGGCAAACATAAATATTTAATACTTAAAGAAACAAACAAATTACAAAGTTAATATTTTTTTAAACTTGGGGCAAAGGCCACCTGAAAGTACATTTGGGGCGAAGGCTACCGGAAACTGTTTACTATACGTGCGATTGCAACTACTACAAGTTCGGCACCCCAACAGTTGAAATACAATATATCATCTTCAAACTGACTTTTCATACGTAGCAGCAAACAATGTAAAGAACAATTCTACTTCAAACTGACGCCTAAAGTATGGTACAAACAAATGACGAATAAAACCAACTTCAAATTGGCGTCCATACGTGGTGCAAATAACGTAAAGAAAATACCAACTTCAAGATAGATCCCAAATAAACCTGATAACCGGCTCTTGACGAGACACTGCACTTTACAGAAAGACTACATACAATAAGAATCTTCAAAGAAGGACCAGTATGCAGGTCATTTAATGAAGACGATTAAACTGCCTATCATATAACCATCAAAAGTAAAGCGCACTATAGGAGAAGAACAGCTAAGGTTGAGAAATCCAGATGATCATCTTCATAAAATTTAGTTAATAACCTACTGTCCCTTATTAAAGGGGCAGGATTATTAAGCTAAAATTATATAGATGATACAACAAACCTTTTAGGCTTCAGGATTAAGGGCAATCGTAACCCGACACCATAATTATACAAGTCAAATCCGGGAGCATAATTCTACTCACTGGATTATAACGGTACTTTACCTTCCCTAAAATAGACCGAACTGACGAAGGTACATTACAAGCTGTTTTATCCATGTTTTCACTAGCGGAGCACCGTTTTGGCTCAGAATAAAATTAATATAATAGAAACCGAGAAATAAAGAAAAGTTAGGAATTTTTTCTGTAATTTTAACTACATGTCCGTCTTATATAAATATAACCGTTTATAAACTTCAAAACCCAAATCTTTATTATTTTCAAGTTATTAATTTATAAAACATAAAATTATGGGTATAGGCAAAATGCTCCACCATAAGCAATTTTCAAAAAATACTTTTAATTAATGTTGCTCCTCTGTCAAGGAATTGCAAATTTGTTAACTTTTTTCCGCCATTCTTATTCAAGAGTAAAATTGTTTTTGAAGTTTTTAATAGCATTTTTTGTATACATTATCATCTTAAAAAATTAGTAACGCAATATAACTAATGCACAGAACAATTGTATGACAGTTTTATTTATTTGGGCTTTGGAAATAAGCATAAAAAATTTCAATACGGTTGGATGAAACATCGTGTGGAACATTTTGAATGTGCAGAAATGATTTAAAATCAAGTTTTAAAAACATAGAGCTGGCAACCAAGTGCGCAAGGGCATTTAAAAACCCCGTAACAATCCTGAAACGTCCGCTAGGTAAAAAATAAAAGCGGATATTAAAACTATAAAAATTGGAGATTTTTGGGGGGGGACATTTATATTTTTTGAGGTTTTGGGTTAATTTCAATGGTAAAAGGTAAAGGTGCGTATCACGGAGGGGCCCCCCAAACCGGGGCATGCTAGTCGGGTCTTTATGCTTCCAAAGTAGCTCCTGGGAGGAAAGAATGAGGAGAGAGACCCGAAAGGCGACCAATTCCGGATACCAATGGCACACGCATCCGACGCCGCACGGTTCCTGCCCACAAGTCACCAACCTCCAGGGTCACCCGGAGTGGAGTCCCACGCTGAGGAGAGACCTAACTGAGCGGTACCGCGGCGCCAAGGAAGAAACCTTTACAGAGCAGAACCCACCGCCCAGCCGCAACGCGCGAACAGAGTCGCCTGGTCCTAAAATCCTGAAACAGATGACAAGGAAGATGATGGGAAATTAGAGGAAGGAGAGTCGTGGTAGAAGATGAACCATTCGCCTGGTGACCCGGGAAACCACCAAAAACCCATAAGCCAGAGTGGGCGGTCGCCGGGATCGATCCTGGGACCTCCCGAATGCGGGCCACAGACGCCTGAACCATCCCTCTTGGTTAAGCTCAGTGGTGCATTCCCTTATGCATTTATTTATTATTTAATTATTTCCCAACAGCCATTTAAACCCTATTGCAACAAATGGCATGTTAGGGTTACAAATACATAAACAAAAACAACCAAAGCTAATATTAGCTTAATTAAATTGATGAATAAATGTCGGAAATAAAGGACACAAAAGCAGAGGTGCAAGATAGATCCACATAATTTTGTCAATGGCTGTGAATAGTTGATTTTACAATGGTAAGAATGTCCTATTAGAATGTAACTTCTCATATGTTGCCGATCACACTGGAACAGCAGGTGGAATACTGTTTCTTCTAACATTTGCAAATAAAACCATCGAGTGACTGAAGATGAAAACGTTGCACGTAACTTGTTAATTAATCTAAAGCCTGTATTTTCACGATACGCTACGTTTTCTTAATAACGGCTTTCCAATTCCCATTTGATGGCAGCAATAACCTTAAACTTCGTCTCCATGTCACTGATGAAGTCTCGTATAAATGTTGTATTTGTCGTCCAGTTTAACATACCTACAAATAAAATTCACCCCTTCCACTAGAAGCTCGAATTATGCTGTATTGGTTTAGCCTTTCTTTGTGTACAAATAGCAGTAAACTGTTTAATAAAGGCGGTATCCTAACCACCCCTTCATTTCAAAACAATGATAATATTGTTCAGTTCGTTTTTGTTCCTGAATTACGTTTTCAGTCCAGTCACGTAGGACGGAGTCAAAGGTTGGTTACTGAGAAAAAAACACTATTTGAATCTAAGTCTAGGAGAAATGGATCACATTTTATGCACCCCAGTGTATGTAAAGGGTTGTTGGTCTTCTATAGTATAAAACTCTATGTATAAGTAAATACAATGAGTGGTAGTTTGAATTAAGTTTAAAATATTACCTGTAACATACATCTCATCGAAACTGAAATCACCTTGAAGTACGCCGCGTACCTGTATCATTTGAGGGAAGCGAAATGAGGCATAGGCATGACAGCTCAATGGCAGAGCGTTTGGTAAATTAATCGAAGATAAGTTGTTTCAATAGTAGATATTGTCTTTAGTTTCTCAATTTTCTCAGCCCTCAGTCTTGCTCACTAGAGCTGAGAGGGAATAATTACTATAAAAACAATGAATGTCAGTCGTATTAAATTCATTTATGAATGCAGCTCAATAAGAGAGCATCGGGACGAAAAATAAAGGATGCATAATTCAAGCTAGTTGTAAAATTTTAATCGCGCCTTCTGGTGCTTTCTTGGCACTTAATTTTGTGCAGACTAGCTATTTAAGAAAAGGTATATGGAAAATATGGGATGTCCTAGAATTAGGAATAGGAGGAATCGAAAATGTTTCCATTTTTACTTATGATTAGCATAGGATTAATAAAATAACAGTCTGCATGTCCACACAATAAAGCAAGCATGCTACATAATCTGTTCTTGGGATTATTTATGAGAAAGAATAAATAATTTATACACGGTTTTTTAAAAAGTTAAAATGTGTGTTTAAACGACAGATATGTTATAATATGAGTCATATAATAATGATAATAATAATAATAATAATAATAATAATAATAATAATAATAATAATCACACTGTTAGTTTCCTTCGTGGATGCATATATACAAAATATTTTATTGTTAAAAGATTTGATGACAATAGCAATAATGGGAATTTTAACATCTAAAATGAAATCTTGACTCATGTGCACCTAACTTTGTGTGTTGCAAGTACAGTGGATCCTGTTATTTACAAATTTCAGTACACAAGAACTGTTTGACAAACATCTTGCTTACTGCAACCCTGATAAATGATATATTACACAAAAATCCACGACTCAAAAAATTGAGTTTTATTTATGGACGCTCTTTAACTGCTATGGTTCTTAGCGTCCCATTTTATGTTGGGCGTCAAGGACCGGAAATTTTGCTCAGAGTCCTCTTTATCAGACTTGAGGTTCTTTACTTGCCGTAAATCTACGACACAGACCATTGGTTTTACTTCCCTTCCGAAGGAAGCCATGCTAAGGATTTTACGCCCGAAAAAAGCTCATCGTCTTTCGCCTGAGTTTGAACCCGCCACTTCGGGAACTAGAGGCTAGCATAGTACCACTAGATCACGGAAGACGACTACCCACGACTCGCTAAAAGCAACTAGTTTATTACAGACTAATTTTTACACCTAATTGTTATACACGAAATGGAAGAGAGAGATTTATGTTAAAAGACAAATCATTGTTAAAAGATTTGGTATTTCATCTATCTATCAATACAACAATTTACTTTTATATAATTAGGAAGTAGCCACCAATATTTAAAAATTCAATGGAACCAGTACTGAGGTATGCTTTCAGAAGGCAGTACATATGACATATACAAAATCGATAAAAATTCCTTAAATGAATGTAGCAATTAAATTTTTTCTTTTCTACGAAATAATTAAGACATACATTAATGTATGCAGCTCGAATTATTAACACACTTGGGCAGTTTGACAAATCTGTTACTCTCAGTGTGTAACAATTTATCAATCTTTGATTACCTTGGTGCATATATAACTACTAGACAGAATTACGTAGCTATTTTCATCCATGCGTAATACATGATCACAACATTAACAGATAGGAAATGAGATGATCACCTTTGTTGAAGTTGATTGCTAGGCACTTATAATATTAAATTAGACATGTGATAAGTGAAGCCAATGGATTTGAAATATGCGTAATGAAATGCACAGGTACGCGCCGATGATTTTTATTTCATATGGTGTTTTTTCTTTAATTAATGTTGGCAGAATCTCCTTGTCTATGTTCCATAACAGCCCTGGGTGAGGCGGTCTCTTATTGGTTTGAATTCAAGTACCACACACACGCATTAGCCTGTGGATAAAGATCAAATACGGGGGAGCGGAGAAAGGGGATGAGTATGGAAATATTTCGCCTGAGTGGATAGAAGGTATGCTTCGCAACCAGGGTACGCACCAACCCCTGGATGATCCGTCTCGTATTGGTCTGATGTCAAATGTCTGGCACTCAAACATTAACCTATGAACACAGGTTGATTTAGGCTCAGGAATGAAGCAAAAGGGGGGAGTAAGACAAACATTAAGTGGAGTGATAAAACCAGGTAAAGGGTGGAGGCTGGACGTATCAGAAGCGTTTAGTAGTTCCTTACTAACATAAATCACTGCACTTATATCGGCACGATCCCATGCACGGATTGTACCTTTGCATCAATTTGGTTTCAGCACTTGGGAAAAATCGTCATTAATAAGCTAAAACACGAAATCATATGTAATACAAGTGGTAATCGAGCTATGTAATCCTATTTTAATATGAGTATTTTAAAGCTTAAAAGTTATACTGCCAATGTAAGTGTGGTAACTGTTAGCTTATTTATTCAAGTATTATCTAGCCGAGATCCAGTTTGACACCATTTTGACAGCACACATGCTGTAATTACGTGCAAAATCTTGATTTAACAACACAAGCATGTGTTAAGTTATTTGCGTCTTACGCCATGTTTTAAGGCGACATTAAGTGGAAAAAATGCCGCAATTTTGGTTTTGTATGTAGTCATATAATTTGTAATATTCTCTTTAGTTTGATGTATATTTTATAGTTGTAGGTACAATATTTACATTTTAAATATATACTCAAAATAGTACTGCGTCTGCCGTGTGGTGCACTGAATTCTACACCATTTCACAGAAAAAAATCTGATGTGATACATTCACATTACTTTATCTACACCATATCTTTATTACTGAGTATACAAACTATTCTTATTAAAGCTTATTTTTCCAACTACATTTAATCCAAATAAACTTTTACAAAAAAAATAGCTACATTACACTTCGTTATAAATACAAAGCGAAAGCGACAGTCAAATATTTAAGAACTGGACGCTATATGCTGGTCTTAAAATTCCATTACTGTTTACATGACCTCGCGAGGAACAACTGAAAATCGATGGGACTTTAAAAGAATGACAAGTATTAAACAATTCGTACCTTTAAAAACAGATATCTCAGAAACAGCTTATGCCACAAAAAGTTATTTTAAGTACATTGTGTGTTTTAAAGAGATCTACATTTTTTATGTGTTACGTTTTCGTCTAGTGCTTAAACTTTACAGACTTTACAAAATTCCTTTCGAATGAAGAGGACTTCCTAGGCTATTCCCAGAAAATTCAAGATATACGTTTTACTTGTCATGTAAATATCCTTGATATACGGTATTTTAATCAAAATCGATAGTTATTGCTTAGAAAATCAAAATGTTCGAAAAAGTTTCCATGTAAAGGGTAGTTGGATTGGGGATATTTTCTTTGAAATCTTCGTGTCGTATCCTTGGAAAATATTAAACTCGAACACCAAGTTTGGTGTTTATCCGACTTTTCGTTTTTTAGTTATACTGTTCACAGTGAGACAGTAAGTTCTGCGTAGCTAAATATAAAATGATAACCCTAGGGAAAGTAAATATTAGTAACAGCAGGAATAATATTATTAAATAAGACTGGGAAACGAATATTACTGTAAAGATGAATATGGGTTGAAAAGACAGTGCAGGCAGCAGGCTGGAAGCGGGGTTGCCTTTTCGCCATTGTACCCAAGCGAGGGCAGAATACGCTTTTGTTCATGTTCCGTTAGGTCACCTGTAAAACAGTGCTCTGATAGCTGCAGGCATACGAGTTCATGGGAAAACTTGAGTTAGGCAACCAATAAAAATTGAAATTGAGTTTTATTTATGGACGCTCTTTAACTGCTGTGGTTCTTAGCGTCCATTCTATATTGGGCGTGAAAGACCGGAAATTTTGCTCAGAGACATCTTTATCAGGCTTGAGGTTATTTTACGTGCCGTAAATCTACGACACGGGACCACCGGCTTTACTTTCCTTCCGAAGGAAGCCATGCTAAGGATTTTTACGCCCGAAAAAATCCATCGCCCTCTGCCGGGTTTGAACCCGCGACCTTGGGAACTAGAGGCTAGCACGGTACCACTAGTCCACGGAGGACGACGCAACCAATAAGAGAGGAGGTAGAAATCATGTGATAGAGAAATAGGGGGATAGGAAAATTCGAAATAAAGAAACAGGGTTTTGAAAAACACTTGTCGGCGGTATTTCCTTGAAGACTGTTCTAAAACAAACAAGTGTCGGCGGGTAGGCGCCAATAATATGAAGTACAGCAGTAAACATAGCACTCAAAGATGTGCGCGCGTGTGTGGCGAGATTCTATGAGGAGTCAGATTTTAAAAAAGGTGAAGGGAAATAAACGGGCAGGAAAAGGAACCAGTCGGATTAACCACCAACCCTAGATCCAAGAACCATGCGAGAACCTAAGCTAGCATCGAACCCGGAACTATTCCTGCAAATCCCGTGCCGTCAAATTGGCGCTCACCTCTACGCATGCCGCCTACCCTCACAAGACAAACACACATGGACATTTTCAAAAAATGCTTAATTGGATTCAGGGCGCCTCAACCGTTCCCGTTGAAGCCTCGGTACCGAATTTTTGGGTGTAATGCAATACTTTCCGGACGTAGTAGAAAAAGTAAAAATTATAACTCCTCTACGCTTTGGAGTAGAGGTACATTTTAGCTTATCTTTTAGCCTGGAAAGTTTACTCTACAAATTTGTACCACTTCTAAATATAACAGCTTCAGTTTGCCAAACAGTATGATATTTTCTTTGTAAAGGTATTTATGTGCCATTTTCTCTTCCATTTTTACATTCAACAGCTGTTCTCTGAATGACATTTCCCAATACATATAAATAATCCCTTTTCTCGGGAACTATTGAAGATAGTTAATGAAATTTGATATGATACAAGCAATGCCACATTTCTATTATTGATCTATTTTGGTGTTAATCAGCTGATTTAATAGCTAATAATTTTTTATTAAAATGTGTAATTAAGAAAATAATTTTATCTTCCTTAAATAATCAATTAGTGCATAAATAGATTAGTGAACGTAGGAGGCATTTATCTACATGCGGCAAAATTTCTCTTATCTTAAATACTTTCCGTTTTTATGAGTAATGAATTTAGAAAATTTAACATTTGCCGGATAGGGTAAAACCCCTAAATTTCCTCTTAGTAATCTGATGATAGAGACATGGATTAGAAGCTAAGGAGGACTTCAGCACTGAGGCTAAACCCCCGGGAAGAAAGGATGAGGTAAGAGAATATATACAAAGCTACCGGATCTGATTCCGGCCGTTCTTTCCATGCCGCCTTTATCCCATGGACAGGCTTAGGTTGATCACACACATGCCATGGTAAAACAGTTTTCTCCTCAAAATATGTTTACCGCATACGCCGCACAGCACTGTCTATCTCGCCTAACCCTGCTACCCTACAAGGTTATGGAAGGTGCGGAAAAATTATGTGCATAAAGTTTAAAGAGACAAGAAGTATGTTCAAAAAGAATTATTTTAAGTGATAAGAGTCAATGAAATGGTGCACCGATTCCTTACAGAAAGCATAGTCATGGGCAGGGTCCAGGAATGATGAATCCAACAAATATTATGTAACGTATACAGGGCTCTATTCCTTTCTTCTTGTCTAGCGCAAACTAAACGCAAATTCTGCCAATGGAGATGTGTGAAGAAGAAGGAGCATGAAAATTAAAAATTTCGAAGTGTCGAAAGACTAACAAGAGTTTTATTTGAAAGTATCATAATACCACCATTTATCGAGAATAACAAGGTATCCAAAGCATTAGTTTCTATCCCTCCCCAGAATGATTGTTCCGAATCCACAATCTCCGTTACTGTTAACGGGGAATGTGTCGTCCTCCATGGACTAGGGATACCATGTTCATTTAGTTCCTGCGGTCGCAGGTTCAAACCCGGTGCAGGGCGATGGATTTTTTCGGGCGTAAAAATCCTTAGCATAAGCCGGTGGTGTTCCGTGTCATAGATTTACGATACTTGAAACAATCTCAAGCCTGATAAAGAGGCCTCTGAGCAAAATTTCCGATCTTTTACGCCCAATATAGAATGAGACGCTAAGAACCATATATTTAATTATCGTCCATAAATAAAACTCAATTTCGTTTCGGATAGAAATGCAGTGAGTGGTAATAGCTAAATATTTTCATACTGGATGTATGATACTTTGGTGACAATGTAGGGATATTCTATCCCCTTCTAAACCGGCGCAGCGTGTCATGAGCTATCGCTTCTGCAGGTCAAAAAACAGTATTTCTCGGGGAAAATTAAAAAGTTAAGTAAGTGTGGAGGTAAGTGCAACAGTATCGCGTAGATGCGTGTTGTGTGACCAAGCATTCATACACCAGCATTTGGATGCATAATAATTCTGATGTGCTGCACTCACATGACCTTCTGTACTCACTCTTCTAGAAATAATTATTACAAAAGCTTATTCTTTTGATTTCTACTTGTTAACAGAGGTAAACTTTCATTATACATTTGCACATTTCGTTGTAGGCATACGAGTATAAGAAAACAACAGGCTAAAGCTATAGATTTATAAAGTGGATCGTTATATGATGTCCTTGAAATTCAAATAAATTGCATAACCACGAGAAAAAGTGAATAGTAACTTTCCAATTGAAAAAGTAAAAGTATTTGAAAATTCAAACCAATAACAAAGGAATATCTCCGAAATATTTAACGAAATAAAATGTTTTGACATAACGTATGCTTTGAGATATACACTTCTTGTGTGGTAAGATTTTGTTTGTTTTAGCAGTTATACAAAAATCATTCTGAATGAAATGGACATTATAGGCTATTGGCGGAAAATTTAGGACATTTTATTTGTCATGGAATTAATATCGTAAACATATGGTACACTAAAGTTTATTAAAATCACAACACAAGAAGGAAACGCGTGGTTGAAATGAACTTTATATCACGGATTAGGCACAGGACAATATACAAATGATTAACTTTGCAGATCTGCACTTGACTTTTGTGATTTAGTGTTCAGAATTTTGTGTAGCCACCACGCGCTGCAATCAGAGCCACTAAGCCCTGTGGCACGGAATCAAAGACGTTCTGGATGTGTTCTTGGGAAATCTCCCTCCATGCCCAAAAATCATCGACACTGATTACTAGAGGACCATGACGAATAATTTGCTGACCAACCGTATCCTAGACATATTCGATGGGCGACATGTCAGGTGAACGTACAGGCCAGGGAAGCAATGGTACCCGTCGTTCTTGTAGAAGACTTCCACGTTCCTCATGTGTGGCTGAGCATTGTCCTGTTGAAATGTGGAGTTACCTGAAGGAGGGGGAGTATTTCTTCATGTACCGGTTGCTGTTCAGATTATCCTCAATATGTAGGAGGCACCATTTGTTACTTTGGATAACCAAAGGCACTCAAACCATCACCTGGTGTTTGACTGCTAAGTCACTCAACAATGCAAGCTGCTAGATTACGCCCACCACGGTATTGTCGAACATGTATGCGGCCGCCATTACTGTAGAACTGGTTGAGGCGGGACTCGCTTGAAAACACCATACTTTGCCACTTAGCATGCCAGTGACGGCGTTCGCGTTGGAAGGACTTTGATTTCTGGACAATGGAAGCCGACGCAACCAGTTCAATCCGCAGCAGACGGCGTTGAACCGTCGATGCAGACAGGTTCACGCCTACTGCAGTGCTCCAGCGTCGCGCTAATACTGTGGACGAAGCTTTACGGTCCGTTATAGGCATGTAAACAAGATGGTGGTTTTCCCGTGCTGTGGTGCTAGTGCGTGGTCCAGTATCCGCTCGTCACTCCCCTCACTACTTCCACACACGTATCACTGTCGTAGCAGCATGACCTGTACGCGCCGAAATGTCACGATATGACAAACCCGCTTCCTGGAGACCGATCATTCTGTCCCGTTCGAACTCACTCACATACAGATATTGCGCCCTTTGAAGTCGATGAGGCATACTGGCACTTGCTTTCACGTCTCCACCCTGTTTGACAGCTCTTCACGGACTACACTTGGCGTAACACTGGCCTTGTCGGACAAACAAGATAGGGTCTTGTTGAGTGTATGTGTGCCCCAAGTCATTTATTGCTAGCACATTGCTTACACATTCGCCAAGTTTGGATTCATTTGGATCATTCTTTCATGATGTTGCAGTTTTCACAAACGTTAATGTATTTTGATAATGATTAAAATTGTTAAGAGCCGTTTTTAGAAAATATAAAAAGACATTTTATCATGTAAAGGGTAGTCTTTGTGGGAGATTTTCTTAAAAATATTCGTGTCACATCCCTGCAATACGCTGAACTTAAATACTCCCGACTTTTCGTTTTTAAGTTATGGTGATATAAATGACCCAAGGATGGACAGATTTGCGCTCAAAGACCTTTTTCTAAATGTTTTATTCAGGAAGCATCAAAACG
Source organism: Deroplatys truncata (assembly GCA_030765065.1). NCBI lineage: Eukaryota > Metazoa > Arthropoda > Insecta > Mantodea > Mantidae > Deroplatys > Deroplatys truncata. The sequence continues at coordinate 107,888,095 of CM060985.1, forward strand.
TGTATTTCCAATGAAACCTCGTTAACGAATTTTAGGATGGAATACGATACTTCCTCTATGTGGTTTTTTAAAGCTCCATTTATATGCCGCGTTTAACATCTAAGCTTATATCGTCATTTTTTATCTTGTGGAGCAATTGCTAATCGTCAATGATGTTCTCTCGTTTACAGTGGTGTCAACCTTTATGTTGGTATTATTTTCATTACTACATCAAGTTCACACGCGCATTCACAATGTCATTCATACTTCCAGACTCTAGGGAGGATGGGAAATAAGATGTGATAGGAATAGGAGCGGAGGAGGACTTAGCACCTCGACCTATGCAGATCTTTTATACTTAGGCCTCTGACGGGGCGCCCCCGGAAGGGAAGAGCAGGGCCTTCGGACCAGGAGGCAAAGGATCGGGTCCCTATGTTTACAGATTTAAACTCTCCAGATGGCAGCTGGTGTAGCCAGCTCCCCTCCCCCTATGGGCTAACACAACCCCTGGGGGATCGAGACCCGACACCGCCCTCATTCCGGGGGTCAAAGGTTTACTTAGAGCATCCTTTTCCCTTTCCATGCACAAGTCGAGAGCTCCCGCCGACACTTGCAACCCTGAAACAGACCAAGCAGATGAAAGGTGAAGTGAAATGATAATGGAGGTGAAATGGAAAGACAGGAAATTCGGGGGATGTAATGATCCTTCCTAGAGTTCGCCTAGCGACCAGGGGAAACCCCGAAAAACCCCATGGGTCAGGAAGGTCGGCCGCGGGAATCAAACCCACGAATGCTGGCCTCAAACGTTACTGTCTGACCTATTCCGCTCATGAGGATGGGGAATAATCCTGGCTAAAAATTTCTACCCTCCATCCGGGAATCGAACTCCGGACCTCTTAGCATGCTAACCATCAGAATAAAGAGGCAGTCTGTATGTACTTTTATAGTACATAGAGTAGAGTAGTAGTAGAGAAACTAAACACTTCTATGTTGACCTAGGACTAATGGTTGCAGAGGTTCAATACTATGAAATCAGAGCAATGATTCTATGATTCCATGTATTTAAAACCAAATTCGATTATTTGCTAGCATTAATTTGTTTATAAAGTTTGAAAAGATATTTAACCGGTTAGCAAGTGGAATTAAAGCGACCTGATATTGAATTTTAAAAAAAAAACTCGAGAAGAAAAAAAAATTTTAAAATGCTCAAACATTCTAGAATCATGCTTCATAGACGACTTTGTCTTTCTGGCCGGTTAAATGCACAAACGAAAAGTTAAAATAACTTAATTTTCTCATAATATTGTGTTACTATATTTTTGCACTGTTCCTTCTTCAGTGGGTGAGTAGACTTAAAGATCTTTTTCTTGCTTTCAGGTATAGTTTTGAATGTAAGTTTTTTTTATAATGGAATACAATTAATTACTAGAGAATTGGAAGTGTTACATCCTTTATCATTTCTTCTAGAAAAGATTTTAATTTTAAGTGGCATTTAATCCTTGATTATAATGAAGTATAATAAAGAAGCAAAATACAACATTTAAAAGCTTAAAATTTTTAAATTTTCATTATGCGAGTTATTTTATTTACAACTAAAACCTTTTATTTTCTTTTGTTGTTTCAGTTACTTAGCCTCATTTAACATGTGTGATCATTTCGGGGGCAGGTGATAAGGAAAGGCAATCGCAAACATTTTAGGTAAAATTAATCCCAGAGGGAAGCATTTCTACAAAGAGGACATTTTTAAGAGAAATATTCTTAAGACAATCTAACAACATGGGAAGCTTCAAAGATATAACTTCATTAGTTATCTATGTTTTCTTAAGACATTAACATTTTATCAATTGTTTCTGCGGAAATAACTTTTTCCACACTAAGACAATTAAAGACATATTAACAAGCTGTATATCTGGATTTGCCTTACTGTCAATTCACTGTGATATCCATGTGTCTGGTGAAGTTGTATATAAGTATACTAGTGTTCCAAGAAGATTTAATTTTTTTTATTGTGAACTTGTTTGTACTTTCATTGTTTCTGAAACATATTTATCATCCAAATTTGCAGGAAGCAGTAGAAATGTTTATATACACACACAAGCTTGGAGATTTCTACCTCATAACCCAAAGATTATATTCGTTTGAAACTATAACGTTGACAATTGGATGTGTGTTCATTTTTTTTTTTTTTTTTTTTTTTTTGCAGGTAGGTCACTTTCGGTGCCTACCAGAATGAAACTGCATACATCCATACACGCCCCTAATCGGGATTTTGACTTGATAAACAATTCGTTAACTTGTTCTTTAACGTTGGTTTTTAATTATAACACACCAAAATTTACTCACAAATGCATACCTCCAGACTCTGCGAATGGTTGTAAAGATTCTAATTAAAGAAAAATCCCCCACCTTAGTCGGGAATTGAAATTGGGACCTCTGGGTTGAGAAACAGAACGCTCATCACTCCACTACATAGGCAGCAATTATTTTATTGTACATAGGACCACGTAAAGTAGTTTTATATTATAATCATAATGAACACATCCATAATAAAAATTTCAAATGTAGTGGTAATACAATTTGCAGAGGTTATTAATTCAGTCCAAGGAATATGTGAATTTAAATAATACTTTGCTCAACTTTTTTATTATTTTCTAAACTTAATTAATATAGTAATTAAATCAAATGTTTAGATGGAAACTATGGAATATTTTAAACCAATAAAATAATACAATTAATTTTTCTTAAATTGAACACTCTCAGACACAATTTTTTTTCTAAACTCACTCTCTTAGGAAAGAAAGGACATCTTCTGCCAGAAGAGCACGATGTTAAAATGCTTTCAAGAAGCAAATTGTAGTAGTACTATAGTATTAGTAATAGAGTAATAATAGTAGGAGGAGATGGAGGAGGTGAATTGGCAATAATTTTGTCAGTTTACGCGAAATCTTATTTTATTTATTTTACTATTTCTGTGGGATTATGGGGATACAAAGTTTGAGAAACGCTGTCTAGATAAGTTCAACGTTTGCTTTGTATGGGCAAATAAAAGTGAAAAATAGATAAATATCTGGCTAGCTGTGAGCATAAGCTATCCTTGCTTTACTTCCTTGTCTGCATGCAGCAGGAGACATCAGCAATTGGTAATGTAGATGGGACCGCTAGATTCCAGTTCTCTATCATTACAGGACAATAATTTTGCATTGCTTGGTACGTAAACCTTGAATGGAAGCTTTCGTGAGCATTGCCTATCTCTAGGGCCTTAATCACAAGCAACGTTATGCTGTATGCTATCCCTGAGCATAAGGAACTGCCTGATTGATACATGCAAACCGCAGATAATTATGCGATAAATGCTTGTGTATAGGGTGTTTCAAAATCACTTCAAACTTTGAAGCATTATAGATTTTGTAATTTTTTGGGATAACCAAGGGGTTATTCAGCAGGAGCGTCGGAGACCACACTTGCATTATTCTTTCTTTTAATGGCTTTATCAGGTCAGTAGGCGAATGCTGCAATGGATTATAAAGTACCCGAATTTTCCTGTTCCTTATTTCCTCTGATTTCGTTTATCTCCTCAGAGTTTAGGGCCGAAAGGTAAGGCGATGGACGGTGATGTGCAGCATATGCGGTGGATGTGCTTTGAGGAAGGAAGTGTTCGTACTCTGGCATGGAATCATCTGTTCGAGCCTATACGTGCGGATAAGAGGGGCGGGGGTGAATCGCCTCAGCACCCCGGACCTCTTAGCATGCTAACCACCAGAATAAAGAGGCAGTCTGTACAATTACCGCTCGCTCGTACAGCGCATTCATGACCTGCTCCACTCGCTTGGTGTTTCTGGCATCAGCGTGTCCTTCGTGTGGATTCCAGATCATGTGGCCATCTCAGGGAACGGTCTGCCGACGCCGCTGCCAAATTGACGATTTTATCCCCCAGAATTTTTACCTCTGTTGTTCCCTCGTTAGATTTGTGTGTTATTTTAGCCCTGAAACCTTAAGGACTCCGCTGCTTTGCGCGGCCACATCAGTTCTGGCCGTCCTACGTACGCTCCCGGTGGTTTATCAGGGCCTGACTTGAACGCAGTACAGAAACCATAGGCATTAATTTACTCACTAAACTGTGAGATTTACCTTTATTGAAATAGAATTATTTTTGTGTGTAGTATATATTTTTTCTGTAACACCCTGCACAGTGAATTTAAGTCAATAGTAACACTCGGTTACTACAGGATATTTGGGTAAATAGTCAAAATTAATTCTTTAATATAACCCAGCAATCGAAAAACACATAAAACGAACTTTAAGAATTATAAAAGTTGAACTGATTCAGTTTAGCTATTGACTATTTATCGACAGTTGTTTTATAGAATTAGAGGAACATTTTCTAGTAATTTTCTATTTTGAATAAATACCCGATGCTCATCTCAATAATGGGCTATCTGGGAGCCATTTGAGAGAGGGGCAGAGCGAGAGGGAGGGAGAGACAGAGTGGTTGTACCGATAGTTACGAAGCTAGGTATACAATATACCATAGGTTCCACTTTAGAGCATTAGCTGCGTATTTGTATATTAATTACTTTCCCTAAAGAGCGTAATTCTGAAGGCGAACTAAGTTATAAAAGCGAAATATATTGCTTATTACTGAGGGTTTTGGAAACTGTTACGTAAAAGAACCATTGAGCCTAACTTCTGTGTCAACCTTTGTCATTTATAGAACGTCGATAGATCAAATATTAAGTAGTTACCACAATTTTTGTTAACTAATATTCATAAATGTGAAACCCGTCACCATGAGAAACTACACAGTCGCGATCACATAACAGGCATAAAGAGCGTGCATAAATGTATCCATTATTAAATGTTTCTTGTGTTTTAGTGCGTATAGACGGGTGCATGGAATCCTGCCTATATAATGTGCAGTGGTTTATGTTGGTAAGCAAATACTAAACTGCCTCTGCCACGTCCAGCCCCTACCCCTTACCTGGTTCTAGCACTAAACCTAGTCTAAATGGATGTCTTACCCCCCTCGCTCCTGAGCCTGAAAAGGACCTGTGTTCTAGGTTAATGTTTGAGTACCAGATACTTGACATAAATTCAATACGAGACGGACTCTCAGAGGATATTGTGGACCGTCGTTGAGAAGCATGCCTTCCAGTCACTCAGGTGAAACGTTTTCGTACTTCTCCCCTTTCGCCGCTCACCTAGACCTGACCTTTGTTCATAGGCTAATGCCTATGAACTTACTTGCTAGACTCGTAAAGCTAGTGAGGAACACAGATAATAACGAGATTCTGGCAACATTAAATGAAGAAATTCTGGAAGTAACGCTCGTTACCGTGCACTCCACTGTACGTTGCACAGAGAGATTGAGAGAGATACGCTAATAGAGGAGGAGAAAGTGAGATCGTATGAAAAGGGAAAGAGAAAGTGAAGGGAGAGACTGATAAAGAGAGGGAGGGAAAGTGAATGAGGGAGAACTAACTACAAGGCGGAAACAGCCCAACTGGCCCAGAGCCTACCTTTGCTTAGCGCCCCCCGAACCGAGGACTCACACGACCCAGGACTATGAAAACGCCCGGGGCAGACGCCTGACGGAGAGCAGAGGGCCTACGGATCAGAGAATGAGAGACCAGGGCGGGTAATGAGCCACACGCCCAGAATGAGAATGTGGAAGTGGATGATAGATCTAGATGAGAAAGGAATGATAGGAAAGGTGATGATGGAGCACCGGTGGAATGAAACATGGCGGGGGAAACCGGAGAACCCGGATAAAACCAGCCCAGACGCCGCTTTGTCCATCACAAATCCCACATGAGTGAGAGAGAGGCGGGTGAGAAAGGGTGGAAGGAAGAAGCGCAGAGAAGAAAGAATAAGAGAGAGAGACAGAGCAAACGGAGCAACGAGTTCTGCTAGTTATCAGCATAGATCACGGGAATGAGATGAACATTTATTTGTAACAGGATGGTAACACTAATGTGAAGCTTAGCGGTGCACTTCTCGTATATTGACTTAAGGTACGAAATTTTAATAAAAATGAAACAATCACCTGCCAAGTATCCTACTTTCGTAATGGAAGCGTTTCCTAAAACAGGGCTCCACTGCTGTTATTTCGTCATCATTTCATGTCATAATGTGGATCCTAGCAGGAATATGATGATATTGCAGAGACTCAATTTTCTAACATTTACTTTTGCTTGAATAAAGAAACCATCACTTCTCCTCTTCAGAACACCTGAAAACTTGTCTGAAACAGATCCATAAGCGCTCAGTCGAAGAACATACTGCGCGTTCTTCCAGCATAGTGTATGATAAATTAAGCTCAATTGCAAATTTATTGTTAAATAATGAGTAAGATGCAGTGATATATAGGTACAAGTGGCCATTTATATTCTGTGATTGAATTACAAACGCTAACATATTGCATTTGCTATCACTTATTTAGTTTTAAAAATCGTCAGGTTCCCGTTACGCCACACCTAAGAAAATACACACCATCCCATACAAATACGTATGTAGAGTGCACGAAAAATTGCCGATGCTTTTGGTTTTCTTATGTGTTTTTCTTTATTTAATGTTTGCATAAACTTATCATCCGTGTTCAATACCAGTCCTGGATATTGGTATGAATTCAAGTCCGACACACACCCGAATTAGCTTATTAACAAAGTTCAGTCCTAGGTGAGCGGCAAAAGGGGATACGTATGGAAACATTTCACTTGAATGGTTGGATGGCGTGCTTCGCAACCTGCGACCACTCGAACCCCTGAATAAGTCTGTCTCGTATTGGTTTGATGTCAAAGGTTTGGCGCTCAAACATTAACTGTGAACATTTGGCTCATGAGTGAAGGAAAAGCGGAGAGACTAAGACAAGCATTAAGTGGAGTGGTAGAACCAGGTAAAGGGTGGGTGCTTGGCGTGGCAGAGGCGGTTAAATATTTCCTTACCAACATAAACCATTGCGCATTATATCAGCACCATTCTATGCACTAGACTGTACCATCTTCAACCTCTGCATAAATGCATTATTTCGTTTGCCAGAAAAATTTATTTATTTTTACTCTAACACCTATTTATACTGAATAGACGAAGTATTGTTCTATATCGAAATTTCAATAAAGTGAGATCCTCTGAATAAATAAATGAATAAAGTGTTCTTAGAAACGATCTAAGTATGAGGCCTTTGTTTCATTTTACTTGCACTATTCTCCCCAAAAACCGATCTAACATGTGTTATTTTTCTTGATTCTGATTTAAATTTATTTATTTTTATTTAAAGCCAATCTTTATTGTTTTTATCTGCGTTTATGCATGTATTATGTATGTGTGCATGTATGTGTATGTGTGTGTGAACAGCATAATTGAATCACTATTTGTTAAAAGGGCGGGAGTCACATTTTTTTTCAAAATCCATTTTTGTTTAAATATGTGTTCTCCTACCATAGACACATCGTTATTTTTTAAATGGCTTTAAGAATCCCAGTACAAATGGTTAAACTCGTCTCTAAAATTTAATGGTTTATATTAAGAGGGCGGATGTCCTGGACTTCCGGCCTTTTAACAAAAATATATTATTTCTGATCATATTCAAAGTTGGTTAACCCGAATAAAACAAAGGGGTAAATGGTGCACAATAATGCAATACGGTTCATTGTTGATTTGTTTACATAACACCTTGTCACAGATAACAGTTGTTGTTCAAAGTGACTGGTTCTGAAGATAAAGATGAAGAGTTTATTGGAATACGAAGAGCTAATAATAGTGGATATAAACGAAGTATAATTAAAATGGCTAGATTAATGGGTAAAGGATATTATAATCATGCTGGAAAAGTTATTACACGCAAAACCTCCGAAAACGTGACCAAATTTACACAACTCATCAACTTACTGAACTGATAATTTGAAGTAGTGCCTCTCTGAAATTCGCAGTAGTCGAAATTCATACAGCCAATTCTATAATATACAATTTCAAGAGTTGGTGGCAGCAATATTATAGGAAACATTCTTTATCTGTTGAAATTCAAAAATGGATTGAGATAAAGAAGTATACTTTGGAATTAGTAACTTTTATCATTTTGTGCAGGATAATCAGCATCCAGGGACAGTTAATGCAAGACAGTTTACAAATGGGTTAACTAAAACACATTTATTCTTCGCCACAATTCTCACATCAACATTGAGCTCCCAAATTGAGGCAGTATTTTAACACTTAAATGATTTTAGTCAAATTATATAATATAAATTCAATAACAGCCCGCCTTAAAGCAATATGTATATGTAACAATACATAAAAAGTGTATATTACAGTCACTGTATATGTTTATATTATTGTTTACATGTGTCATAATGTTATGTGAGTGTATTACGCAATTTAATAATGTAGGAGCTATGAGAATAATACGTTAAAAGTTGCTAACAATGGTAACAATGAAGTAACCTTGAGGCAATAATAAATTTGAAAGTTTAACAATACTACTTGTGATTCTTGGAAGCAATAATGTAATTTTTGTGACAGTTCATAAAATAGCCAATCAACAAACAAAAAAGAGCTTTAGTTAAATGGAGGTATTCTATTGGAGTAGGATTAGCCAATCAGAAACTGAAATAAAGCAAAATTTACAAATCTAGAAGTCAGTTGCTTGTAGACAGCGCTCATAACTGGACGCGTTGGTTGTAGACAGCGTTCCGGACGCGAGATATGTCCTCGAGAAATTGAATACGCATTCGTGTGAGACGAAAATAGTTTACGTGTTTAAAAGTGCAAGTAATAACAAAAGAATCTCACAGCTCTCTATATCACTGAAGTGTTATTAAAATCGTGTCAAGAATTAATAAAAAGGAGTGAATTAAAAAATTAAAATCTCTGTAAGCCTATATTCTTCACTCGCACCACCTCCCTGTTAAGACATTCATGTCTCTAAGAAACATATAGAAATACTAACACAGCCGAGGCAAACATAAATATATAATATTTAAAGAAACAGTCAAATTACAAAGTTAATATTTTAATTTTTTTTACGAAGGCTACCGGGTACCATACGTGGTTACAACTACTTCAAGATCCGCTCCCCAACAGTTGAACTACAATACAACTCCTACAACAAAAATTGGCTTTCCATACGTGAAGCCTAAACCTATCTTCAAATTGGCGTTCATACGTAGGGCAGAAACAAACCATCTATTTCAAAATTCAGTGGCATATCCCGAAGAGAAACTATCATTGAAGTAGGAAAAAGTCAAAGACTTGAAAAAAAACTATCCCATACATTGAAAACATTTATAGATACATTTATGAAGAGATAATAAATTAACATTCCGAAGTTGTGAACATAAACGCTTGCATTTTTCATATATAAACTATGTTAATATTGATTGCACAAGGTGTTTTCTGTAAAGGTTCACAAAATTCTGTGTGGGATCATTTTCTTACGGAAAATAAAATATTAGTTTTCAAATTACTTAATAATTATTGTTGGCGCTTTCATTTAGTAACATGCTTTTTATATTTCATCATATTTTTATGAATAAAATGTGGTTTATGTAACTTTTAAAGCAAACATTTTTGTATCAAACCCCATTATTTGTTAAAAGGGCAGAAGTCCCAAGGTAAATTAAGACTATATTTGCTACATAAATTAATATTACACTTTAAAAACAACGACAATATAAAGTCTTATGCCAAAAAGGTTGTTGGGTCCAAAAAGAAAGGTCCAACGTGCATAGTATTGCTGAAAAACATTTGCTTCTCCTGTAAAATTTGCACGTTTGGACTTCCACCCTTTTAACAAATAGCGATTCAATTATTCTTAATTTTGTATCTTTTTAAAAAAGAACTAATGAATTTGATTAGAATAACATCTTGAACAAATTTTCAGGAATAATGAAACTCTTAGCCCAAGTTTTATGCAAATAGCAAGCTAAGTCTCCTCTAATTCTGAAATAATTTCGTATTGTTTCGTATAACTGTTAAAGCCTAAGATGATGAAGCTCACTACATTTGAATAAAACACATAATTTATATCAAATTCTCCAAGATATTCATTGCTATTGGTTTAAAATTTCCAAAATGATCATACATGCTTTGATGTGCTAAGTTACTATTGTTTCGTAACCGCTTTTTAAATATGCGACTATGACTTCGACCCCCTTGTAGTTACAATGATGTCAATGAAACCATTTCTGTAAATTTTCATCTCGTAGAACGTGAAATAAGTAAAAACGTTTGATGTGTTACACTCACATGACTTTCTCTATTCTTTCACAAACTAGTTTTACAAACACTTATTCTCCACATGCTTCATGTTAACCGAGATATCGATATGTTAATCTTATTGCTAATTTTCTTGTGGATGCAAGGGGAATTGTTATGCTTTAAGCGATAGTCAAGTATTTTAAGAGTTGGTTGCTATGTGGAGTATTCCATTCTCTTTGCATTAGCAAGGAAAAAAATGAATAACGAATTCCCATTTGAGAAAAAGTGTAAGTATTGGCAATTTAAGGGAATAACAAGCAATATCTCGAAAATGGTTCACTCAAAAAAAATGTTTTTGACATTAATTGTGTATTTTAACGCGATCTGCATTTTTGTGTAGTAAAATTTGTCTAACTCTTATGGTTTACCAGTTATGCAAAAGTCGTTCACAATGAAGAATACTTTTGGAGACAATCCCAGAAAATTCGAGATATACATTTCATTTGTCATGAAAATATCTTAAACAATATAAATGCAAATATCTTATCTTGATATTTTAATCAAAATCGTTAGAGCCATTTTTGAGAAATTATTTTGGTATTATTTTTGTATGTTCTATTAGACTACGTAGACTGAAAGCCATTGGCATAGACTAGGAGACAACAGAGAAAGAGTTTCTAGATTTGCACGTTTCCTGGAGTGTTTGCCACTCTATTCTGGTCTGATTTAATACGGAAGTAGCAAGCAGATTATCTCCCCTCTGTCCGCGCTTCCCTGCAAAGCAATTTCTCAACAAATCTCGTGAGTATAGAAGTAACTTCCACCTGGAATATATTAAAACATAATTGCACATCTTAATCTGAGCATTTAGAGACATTTTCCTATAAATGTTAGTTTGTCTAAAAAAGGTTACAAAATCTTAATTGTGGTATGCTTATGCTCGAAGTTTTAATTGCGTTTTAAGTGTAATTTGGCTTAAAATGTCAATTAATTTTGATAATTAATTGTTCTTTCACACATGCGTCTGTAGGCTAAGGTTTGAAAGGTAGAATGAGTCTGAAAATTGCAATGCCATAGCCCGAATTTGAACCACGGATCCCCTGCTTTCCGTACCGTTGCTGAGCATGCCATCATGCCCATGTAACATTAAATTCCCCAAATGACTCGCATTTTTTCCGATAAAACACAAGACGTGCTCAAACTCATTTTGAAAGACGATACCCCAATTGCGACTTACAATCTCGTAAATACTTTAAGTCCGGACATCATCTTAGTTAACACTATTAGGTCAAACAGTGATGATTGTTATCTCACATGTTCAACATGTAGGCTAAGGTTGGAATTTTTTAAATTATTAATTTCTTTAATTGCGTATTCTAGATTAATTTTAGAAATTTTTAGAATAATTTAGATTTATTTTCTTTAGGAGGAAAAGAAACGTAGAAACAGAAATGCCTCATTTTCTTAAGCTCAAAGGTATGAAATAGAATGTGTTAATGCCTCGTAAATTTACAGCCGTCTAGTGAAAGTATTTTCTGGAAAAAAGACGCCAAAATGCGCTTCTTTTAACGTTTTCTTCTAATATTCTTTCTTTGTATAAATAATAATCGGCATATGATTATCATATTTCCTGGAGAGATAGCTGGTTATATCCTAACTGGTAGAACCCACAGCTCCGCTCACGCCTTTGTGTTAACTGCGCACATACTTTTGCCTTTCTCCACCTCTCTATCTCACGTTCTCTGTGCAACTTACACGGTATGTGATGTTTTTAAAGGCAAAAATAAAACTATTTTACTGGAGTTTTAACAAAATCCAAAAACTAAAACGTTTAATAATGCACAGATTTATGCCTGTTTCTTTCTCTTGTTAATGAAATTAAGTCGTACCTTTTACTTGGTTATTTGTTTACGTATACAAATAGAATGAAATATGATTTTGATTTTATTTTGAAATATATATTTATAGTATCCATGCTACCAAAATGTTCTAAAATAACAAACTATCAGAAACATGTTCTGCAAAGTGTTTAAAAAAACTCAAAAACCAACGAGATATTTAGAACTTCTTTGAAATTTTGTGGATCCTACCGTCTGCAGTAAGTACCAATAAATATTTCCTGTAGTTTTTTGTCTTGAGAGAACCATACGCTGAGGTATCAAACTTTTATAACTCTTAACTGGTTACTTTCAAATTTTCTTTTACGAAATATGTCGCTACAATAACATAGTAATTTTCTTGTTCCCGCTACAAATGCTTTAGAAGCTACAATTACTTCATTGTAAACAGTATTCATCATATAAAATGTCTCTTGCATCAAATTATTCCAGATTTTACAATTAAACTTTTTCCTCTGAACAGTTTAAATGCTGCTAAAGACTCAAATTGGCCCTCTTTTCATATGGATTTTTGATTTTGGGGAAAATGGCAAAAGCAATTGTTCTTATAATTTTACGAAAATTTCACAGAAAGTTCAGCAAATCTGTATTTAAGATTATTTTTAAGCATTCACATACCGAAAGACCCAATGAACTATGAACCGCTGCGGGGTGTTTTTCCAATTTTTGACGGAAATTTGATTAAAATACCACATATGAAAGATATTTACATAACAAATAAACTGTATATCTTGAATTTTGTGGGAATAGCCTGAGAAGTCCTCTTCATTCGGAAGGTATTTTGTATCATCGTGCATAATCAGTAAACGTTAAGCGATAGATGAAACCGTACTACACAAAAAATGTATATCTCATTATAACACACAATTTATTTCAAATAAGTTTTTTGTGGCATAAGCCATTTCTAAGTTACATATTATTGAATTTTCGAAATCATAATTTCTTGGCCATTCTCTGAAAAGACCTTTCAGCATTCAGTTTTTTCTCTCGATTGCATGGAAACATTGTGGAATTTTCAGACCAGCATAAACAGCGTCCAGTTCTTGAACATTTGACTATCGCTGTTGTCTTTATATTGTGGCAGTATTTTATATCAGAACAATGTAAATGCCAGAGTGATTGTAGTGTAAATAAGCATTATTGTATGACATTGATTTGAGATGCTTGTTAATTATAAGCATTGTTAGGAAATAAGTTTACACGGCCGCACTTAAACTGACAATAAGAGCGGGTAACAATGAGCGAGGGGGTGATTTGTTTATCAATTATAAGAGACAAACAAATGACGTCAGATTAGCGCGCTTTTCTTAGAAATGGAGGGAATATTTTCCCTAGAGCATATGTGTTCGTAATTTTGATTGGATATAAAAATAGACGCTAATGTTGGCGCGTTTTATTAACCAATAGCAGCTCGGTTATAATCTTTAGGCATATCGGGTGAAGGAGTATAAATTCCGTGCCAGAGACGGGTAACGCGCAGTTTGACAGAATAATTCACAAGGCAGACGTCGTTCAGTCCAACAGAAGCATTCGCGGGTAATACGTCGTTCAGTCCAACAGAATCATACAAAGGTTATACGTCGCTCATTTCATCAGAATCATTCGCGGGTTACACGTCGCACAGTTTAACAGAATCTCTCGCGTCGTAAAGTTAGTTATAAATGTGAAATACGCGAATTAATAATGTGCAGCAAATAAGTGATCATAGTAACATAAAAATATAACAGTTTCAGTTGGGCGTGTATCAAGAATAACTATGTGAAATGAATAAAGTGTGACGGCAATAAAAGTGTAAAAACAAATTCTTTTATCGGTGTTATCTTTCAGTAAAAAATCCTTTCCGTTTACACACCCTGTTTAAGAGATATGCTCGACTGAGAAATAATAGCTAGCCGGAGGACAAAGAACCCAACATTCAAAATAGTAAAACAATAACAGGCGCTCAGCAATAAGATAACACGAAGTTACTGCGACAAATTGGCTCCCATACGTGGGGCATATAAACATGAAGCATTTTCTAACTACAAAAAATATTCTACTTCAGTATCTATAACGAAATGTGTAGTATAGCTATTTCTGCAAAGGCTTTTTTGCATTAAAATGTAGTAGATAGAAAAATAAGCTTTAATAAGAGTAGTTTGTGTACACTAAAAATGATACAGGGTAGAGAAAGCCATGTGAATGTATTACTCAGATTTTTATCATTGTAATTGTAAGTGAGGCGATTGCGGGAATATTAGGGTCAAGTCCTGTAAAACGGCCAGAAATAATTCTTTAAATTCTGCCGCCCTCCTAGTTGCTGATAGAAACGATAGAGTGCTGCAGAAGCATCGTCATTATTAGTTGTGTGTGTGCTGCGCTTTGTTGTGAGAAACATCTGGCAGTTTTGTGTATGCTATAAGGAAATATAATCACATCGCGTATTAAAAGGTAAGTCAAACGAAGCCCTTTTGTTTTCCTGTATCTGTGAGTCATAATTTATTATAGCAATACGAGTTTTAAATAACAAAATATGGATAGCGTTAGTAAAAGTGTAACCTTCGAAGACTATGAGCGTATTGCCGCAATTATAATTGGTTCTTCTACCTATTAGCTAGATCTTGAAGTCTATGTACATGTGTTTTCTTGCAATATGACCGGCTGCTTGGCCTTTTTACAAGATTCGTTGGACTTTATTATTTTTTGTTACGTTAATGTATTACGTAATTTAATAATGTAGGAGCTGTGAGAACAAGAAGTTAAACGTTGCTAACAATGAGGTAACAATGAGGTAACCTTGAGGCAATAATGAGTTTCAAAGTTTAAATGCTACTAGTCATTATTGGAGCAAAAATAATGTAAATTTTGGGACAGTTTATAAAATAGCCAATCAATAACCAGAAAAAGCTTTAGTTATTTGAAGATATTCTATTGGATTAGGAATAGCCAATCAGAGACTTGAAATACAGAAATTTACAAGTTTAGGCGATTGAAATCAATTCAGTTGGTTGCAGACAGCGTTACTAACCAGACACAAAAAGTGTCCTCAAGAGCTTTAATACGTATTCGTGTGAGACGAAAAATAGTTTACGTGTTAAAAAGTGCAAATAATTAATAAAAGAATCTCACAGCTCCCTATCAGTGAAGTGTTACATAAATCTTATCAAGCATTAATAAAAGGAGTGAAGTAAAATTATGACCTGTATAAGCCTATATTCTTAGTCACACCACAACCCTGCTAAGAGAAACGTGTCTCTAACTAAAATACTGACGCAGCCGAGGCAAACATAAATATTTAATACTTAAAGAAACAGTCAAATTACAAAGTTAATATTTTTAAAAATTGGGGTAATAAATAACGTAACAAACAAACCAATCTCAACATTTGTGTAGCATAATACTGGATGTATTAACGATGCCTAGAATGTTTGGAGGATTTAACTAATTTTATTACTTGTTTTCCTACATTTTATTTTTTTAAAAATTATTTATTTATGCTTAGACTTAACTAGAAGCATACCTAGTTTCTACAATGTTTAAATGCATTACAAATAATATTTTTAGGAAGTAAGAAAAGTTACTTTATTTATTGTTTGATATTTGTAGGCATTTAAAATGAGAGTCAGGACAACGCAGCGTCAGACCTGGGATATCCAGAGAATGCAGGAAGCAGTAGATGCTGTAAAATCAGGTTGACGATCTCCTTCAGATGCTTTCTCAAGCATGGGGAAAGGCTTGTCCCGTTGAGATGGGTGAGTGGATTTCGTGCCTACGGGCTGGTGCTACTCAACCCAGGAATTATTCCTGAATCCTTCTATGCCCCATCCGAGGTGTTCCATAGTCAAGAAAATGAGAAGCTGAACTATCAAGACCCTGTCCCAGGCCCGTCAGGTCAAGCAAGCAGATCAGTTGAAAGGGATCCTACTCCAGAAACTTAGGATCAAATAGACAAGCAACCTAGAAGTGGCCAAAGTGAGCGACTTCAAACACCATCAACAGATTCATCAATTAATGAAGAATATGTTGGAGGCTCTAGCAACAGCGAAGATGACGCTCTTCTCCTGGAGCGACTGCGCCCTCGGCTTTCTGTACCAAGGAAGAAAAAGACAGGGAGAAGTCAGAAAGCCACAATTCTGACTTTACCGGCAAATATTAATGAAATAAGAGCAATAAAAGTAAAAAAAAAAGAAAACAGGAGCAATAATCTGCATGCAGCACAGGCGATTCTAATGTGGATATTGTGATGGGCTCTTCAACGAAGACCACGGCGGAGATGTGTGGGTGCCCTGTGCAGGATGTGCCTTTAGTTTCATGAAAAATGTGCAGGTGAAAGAAGTACTAAGGTTTTTGTATGTAAAACGTGCTCTAAAATATACTTTTTTTAGGTGGCCACATTACCAGACTGTCCTTTAAAATGGCCAAATCTGTCTTGTTATAAACAAAGTTAAACATAATAAAAAATACCATATTTGAATTACAATTCTGCATAATACTTATCTTACAGGCATGTAGGTATAACTTCCGCATGAAATGTTCATTGTCCTTCTATTGGTTTTCAAGTAAATTACAAGTATAAATTTTGGTGGCCATATTACAACAGTTTCAATGGGAGTCCGAATTGCGGTGACCCGCCATGCTGTAGCCACAGAGTGAAAGAAAAGCACTATACAATGCATTATTTGAAAATGTTTATAAATACAAGCTTTTATTGTGTGATAACATTACTACGTCAACTTAAATTTTAATCCTGCAGAAAAAGTCTGTTCGGATTTCAATAATCTAAAGAGCAATACAAACCCCATTTCAATCAATTTTGGATTTTATTTTAATTATAGTGTTTAAATATTATATTGTTGTGCTCCTATAATATCCTCACAAAAATTGCAACTATATTTCTGCTGGTAAATGCTATCCATGGTACTAGAAATAACAATAATTTCAAGTTCTCTTCAAGGTTAGAAAATGTAAACACCTTACTTCAAGTCTACAATCTAACAATAAGCTACCTATGCTTATTACGGAGTTAAATAAAACTTGCTTTAAATCACGTGTTAAGATTTGGCTACGTAGTAATCTCTTTTATAACTTGATTCAGTATATGGAATATCCAATTAATGTATATATGTATTACTTTCTCTAATACATAAATAATAGGTAGAGAAGGTGTTGCATTCCACCCAAAAATTCGATACAGAGATTTCACGGGAAATACATATTTTAAGGCTCCCTGAATTAAAAAATAAGCATTTTTAGAAAAAGGTCCGGGTATTTGTTTGTGTCTCCAAACAGCATAACTCAAAACAAAAGTCGCTGCACACCAAACTTGGTATTTAGTTTCAGTACCTTCCAAAGATGGACACGAAGGTTTTCAAGAAAAACCCGCTACACCAAACTAATTTTTACATGGAACATTTTTCAAAATATTTTATCTTCTAAAAATGGTTCTAAAGATTTTATTTAAAATACCATACTTTAAAGATATTTACATGTTAAATAAAATGTATATCTTGAATTTTCTGGGAATAGCCTCTGAAATCCTCCTTATTCAGAAGGAATGTTCTATGATCTTGTATAACTTGTAAGGTTAAGCGACAGATGAAAAGGCACTACAGAAAAAATATAGATCTCTTTAGGAGACACAATTTACTTCAAATAGCGGTTTTGTGGCATCAACCATTTCCAAAATATATGTTATTAACGGTTAGAATTCAAATTGTTCAATACTTGGTCATTCTTTAAAGTCCTTTTAACATTCAGTTATTTCTCGTGATGTCGTGGAAACAGTATGCGTTTTAAGGCCAGTAAATAGTGTTCAGTTCTTAAACATTTGACTATCGCTGTTCTCTTTTTGTGTATAATGAAAGGTGTAATATAACTATTTCCGGAAAGCTTTATCTTGGTTACAATGAATAAGACAGAAAAATAAGCTTTCGTAATGATAATCTCTATATCCACTATTAAGTGCTTGAGGATATAGAGAGTCATTGCGATTTCTTTACTCTGAATTTCTTGTTGTACAATTCCCAAAATCGAAAATGTCCATAAATTTTCACTTTCGGTTTTATTATGTGATTATGTTACTTCCCACCTCCATGGTATTGTGGTCGCTTATCCACCTCAAAGTCAAGATGTCCCGCGTTCGATTCTCGGTTAGGGTGAGTACCCGGATAATATCTTCTGTGGTTTTCCCTTATCTGAGAAGACGAATGTCAGAAACTTTAAGCTCTTTGAACCGAGCTCACATGAGCTTCATTTCACCTATCATTCATTAACCCTCTGATATGACCACCCAGTTAAACGAGATTAAATGGCGAAAATTAACGAACAATGTTATTTTTAGACTTTTGTGGTGTACTAACTGTAAACTTCCTGTTACACTTTATATATATATATATATATATATATTTATCATCGTATGCAAAATACATTTTAAATATATTTTTTAAAAGTGGTACTGTATCTAGCATTTTATACTGTGAATCTTCATCACTTTAAAGAAAGAAAAAGAAAAAAAACTTCATTTACACACACACACACACTTTGGTGTAGGGAGGTAAACTTTAATCCATCTTTTAGTGGGAGTTTCGCCCTATATATTGGCACTACTTTTAAGTAGACAGCTTCTGTGTACTCAAACTATATGGTTTTTGAAAACACATCCAATGACTGTTTTCATTAGTTTTGCTTTTAACAGCTATTTCTATTAATGACGGTTTCTAAGTAATCCTTTTTCTCAGAAACAATTGAATACAGCTAAATTAAACGTTAGGATGATAAAAACAACCCGTAAGTGTTGTAGTGGATTTGCTTGGGTGTTAATAACATTGTTGGTTATTTTTAAACATATTTTATGATAAAGTTTAATCAAAATATGATATAATTGGTAAAGATTATTCAGATTTCTTAATAAATAAACATACTGGATGAAATTCCATTAGTAAACTTAGAAGACATGCATCTACATCCTGTAGAAAATTAAATTGATATCCCAATCTCTCCCTTGTAATTTTGTTTTAAAAAAAAGGAAAATAGAAGATATTACAAGAAAGTTTTTATCCACTTCTCAATTACACCCAGGGCACATGCAGGTTTTCTGGGTACAATACATGTCTTAATGAGCTTTTCATTGTTTTCAGAACGTTATCGGGTCATTTAAAGCATAGCTTTAAAATTCTTTCAGAAGTTATAAGTAAAATAAGTCATTAAAATAGCATATCTTTATGCCTACAAAGCCCACATAGTGTTACAAAGAGATTAAATACCACAACAGCATAAAGGTAAAGAAAGCAGTCTAAATTAGACCCGGTTTCCCTTCATGCTTCAGTTTCTCTTAAAAAGCTGAGAGAGCATTTCTCCCTTGTTCCTTTTTAAAAGCACCAAAAAATGGCAGTGTAGACAAAGCGACACGCCCGTCATCAAAAAGATGCAAGTTATGGGCAAACATTGCACCTGTTGCTTGCTAGCGAGTCCCAGGTGGGCGGCGCAAGGCCGTGGTAATAAAAGGACAAAATTTGTACGCCTTACAGCTGTCTGCTCATCGCTGTATCAGCCAATGTAGTTCTAAAGCTTCCTAAACCTCGGATTTTCCTATCTTAAAGCTCTGATCTGGATCTTGTAGTGTTATGAGACTGACTTTAGCGAAGAAAAACATGGTACTACCCCTGCATTTGTTGTAACAATAGCCGCATGGTCTATCTTGGTGCTTTATAAACATTTAAGGATATTTTATACTGAAAACTTTCTTTATAGCATGTTAATAAACGTACACTGACGTGCATAAAATGTGGCCAATTCCCCTATATTGTAATAGTGTTTTTTCCCTCCGTAAGGTTTCCACCTTCCTGTAACCAATCTCTGACTCCAACCAACCGGTATGACTTCTCTATGCGACTGGGTTGAAAAAAAAATCAGACACAATAAAACGAACCGAAGAATCTATATTTTTATTGAAGTTTTATGTCCTTCAACCCAGTTCATATGTGACGGTGAATGAGCGAAATTGTTGAAATGATGCTCAAACGAATCCCGAGTCCAGAGAGCTTAGTTACCCAACATTTATCTTCTCAGGATAAGAGAAAACCCCGGAAAGCCCCTATCCAGGTAACTTATCCTAACAGAGAGTCGAACTCGGGATTTCTTGAATGTGAGGCGTACACGCTATCCCCACACGACAGAGGTGGGTATAAATCGATATGAAATAAAGGAGTGTCTCGCTCATCGTCTCTATGAAAGAGTTTCGCTATAATCAATACACAAATAAAAGGCTAAATCAATATATCCTCCGTGGTCTAGTGGTACCATGCTAACTTCTGGTTCCCGAGGTCGCGGATTTAAACCCAGCGGGGCAGTGATTTTTTTCGGGCGTAAAAGTTCTTAGCATGGCCTCCTTCGAGAAATAATACTGGTGGCTCCATGTCGTAGACATATAAGGCATATAAAGAGGTCTCTAGTAAAATTTCCGGTCTTTTACGCTCAATATAGAATGTGACGCACTGTAGTTAAAGAGCGTCCATAAATAAAACTTTTTTTTGCTAGAGGAAGGGACGAATACTTATTTGCAAGTGTCGTTAAATTGGACGATAGCTACGACTTTTATACGAGATTTTTCATTAGAAGCATGGAGATACTAGTTGGCCACGATATGAGTGCGCTTGGAGGATGCGCCACTGTTTTTGTTGACAATGTAAGGCTAGGGATCACAGGGGAGTGAGGGACAAGGCGATAGGGGAATGTACAGCCACACAATAAAAATAATACTAAAGTTGCAGGCCTCAATAGTAAATGCATCTTGGATTTTTACCCGACTGTCCGTCCCGCCCACTTGTTCTGTAATTGTTTAGTTCCTCTTTCCACCGAACGCACTCATATCGTGGTCGACTAGTAGGAAGGTTAACGTTATTACCGCCATCGAACGCAATAACAACACCGACATTAAGTTAGTGTAACGCAAAATACAAGGTTTAAGTGTATTAAAAGAACAAAAAAACATTTTAACTGTAGTCTTTATTTCTACAGCTGAAATATTTTTGCATCAAAGTTCAAAAGGAATGCCTTAACAGTACTTGTTAGTGAGAGAGAACCAGCTTGTAATGTTGCCTACCGTTCGGCCACATTTTTGGGGAGGTAAAGTGCCCTGCTAGTTTAGTGGCTAGTATAATTGTTTCTCAAAGAACCGAGGAAATTACACTAACAAGAGGATGGGGATACGAGGCGTGTTTTTCAAGTGCCGATAGGTTTTTTTTAAAAGATAACAGAACATAATTTTCCAAATACTTATCATTCATTACCTTGCACTTTATACTACTTCCCCACACAGTCGCCGCCATTATTCAGGCATTTGTCGTCGTAACGGGAAACCAACTTTTCTATACCTTCGTCAAAGAATGATGCCGCCTGTGATGAAAGCCAAGTCTAAACTTCTTGTTTCACATCATCATCGTCGTTGGAACATTTTCTATCAAGGAATTTCTTCAGATAAAAAACATGTAAATCGCATGCTGCCAAATGCGGACTGTAGGGAGGGTGATCGAATTGTTCCCAACCAAATGATGCGATCAGATCTGGAGTTTGTTTGGCTGTGTCTGGTCGGGCGTTGTCACTCATTGTTTCCCCATAAACCTCATATATCGACTGTTTTTGAACACTTCACAACGATCTAACAACAGGGAAACACAAAGTTACAATCGCTCACAGCTGCGTCTGGCTTCCTAATGAATGGAGGAAGTGATCGGGCATGCTCAAAATCGCGACTGCAGCGGCAAAATATTAAAACTATGTTTACCTTAAAAACACGCATCGTATGTTTGTCAGTACCAACATGAACAGGTGTGTTTCATTATGGGCCACTTTTTATGCACGTCGATATAGTATGAACATATGGGAATGTGTACAAATGAAACATCTACTAAAATAAGTTGTCTCCGTGTTGAAATACGCCACAGTGTTTGCCCTTCTGGACTGTACAATCAAAATGATTGTAGCAGAAATGTAGCTGCATTTTATGTCTATCTCTACATATAGTAACACTGTTATTGAAAGTGTTGTGGCAATTTTCGAATTTGCTAAATAATGGCTACATCAAAGGCGGAGAAGATGCCTTCCACGAGTCACTAAATATGTAACAAGCGTTACATCACTCAACGGCATGTGAAAAACAAAGGAACAGGCAGCCAGAGGGGGAGTTGTGCCTATAAAGCATAAATGCTTCAAAAGTCCAGTTTTCGCCATCATTACACTCAAGTCAAAAATCCTATATACGAAATAATCGACACACTAGACATTGAGATATAACATGAGAAATTAGTTTTGTTCTAGTGCCCTCATCCTCTTGATGCCAAAGAAAAATCTTACGATTGTAATAAGAGTAAGCAAGTAAATCAGAGTGAAATATTTTTAAAAACTATTTTTATTTACTACCCTTTGTCTCGGAAATGATTAATTATATTTTTAACACTTTTAGTTACTTTCTAAGACAGATACGTGAGGAATCTAAGCTTACATAATGTTTTTCATATCATGATTCTCGTATGTTACAAACTTGTGTTGAGTCATGACCCACGATAATCAAATAAAATTAATAATTTAAAGAATTAAGAATGTTGTAGTATTATTTTCTCTAAAATAAACAACAAATAAACTTGCTTATTTTGGATTTTATTCCATTTTTAATTTTCTTAAAAATATTTTTATAAAATTTATCTCTAAAATCAAGAGTGTAACTATAAAATCTGGTTTCCCATGTGAAATCCCTAAGTCCATCCTGTATAACATGCCATATAATAAAACTGAAAACAAAAGTTCTGTTAATACTCAATGTTGGATAAATAATAGGTATGAACGTGTATAATGAGCTATACTGAATAGAATTTTTAAGATGTTTTTGTATGTATGTTAGCTTTTTACGCAAAAAATCAAAACTTGGTACCTAATATAGTTTAGTCTCCCTCGAAAATAGACAATATGGCATTTTAATTACTTTTAATGACGGTGCTGTGGCCGAGCGATTAGACCGCTCGCCTCCCATCAAGGGTCTGGGTTCGATTCCAGGATTTGTGGTGGACAAAGCGGCATCTGGGCGGGTTTTCTCCGGATTCTCCGGTTTCCCCCGCCATTGCTCCATCATTACCATTTGTTTAATGCATTTCGCCTTCATTTTATATCATCGTCTTCCTCATTCTACCTGGCTACGGTTCCGGATTCTTCATTCTCTGACTCAATGTTCGTCTGCTTCTCTACAGAGCTCGGAACCTATGCACGGTTGTAAGTGTAAGCCCTACATAGAAGGAGAGTAAGCCGACTAAGTAAGTAGGTAATTAATTTTCACAAAGCAGGGGGGATTTTAATGCAATCCAAAGTCCAAAATTAAAATACGAGTTTTTGTAAAATGCTGTCAAAACGTTACTTAGTATTTCTGACAAGTTTTGCTAGTAATTGCACTTTGACAGAGTAAGGAAATTACACCAATTTTAATTCCAGTAATTTATACACCAGGGAAAGCAGTAAAGCTCCAATCGTACTGTAGTCATAAGAAAGAAACAAATTTATGTACGATTCAACGTTTTTCTGGTGTTATGCATTTTGTTCACAGCCCAGAAGAAGCAATCTTATTATCGGTTTTCAAAACATCGCATGACATGTAATTTAACCCAGAGAATAAAGAAGGGTTGAGGATGATGGAGGGAAATGGCTTGAAATAGTAAGAGACAAGAGTAGAAAAGTTTGAACGAGGGAGGAAAAGGACGGGATAGGGGGGAATACTATTTGGAGTCTAAAATGAAGGACGTAGGCAGCAAGAATCACAAAAGGTAGGAACGAAGTAAAGAAAAAAAACTGAAATACTGTTAAGTAAACAGATAACATTTTCAACTGCTGAAGGTACTCAAGATGACTGCCGTAAACTTCGATACATTTTGTGCATCGCCTGGTTACTGATGTCAAACTCTTGGAAAAAGTTCAAACTCTGGTGTACGACGTACAGCTACCGCAGAAGTGTGATAAGACTTAAGTTACCTGTTGTACTTAAACGCCAATCCTGAAAACATGGTGTGAGCAGCGTGATGTCTGTTGGAGTAACGTTGTTGATATAATCGGTAAGCCCCTATTGCATTTCGTTCGGTCTTTGCTATAGATGAGAAGCATTTCGGTGTGCTCTGCATTTATGTACAAGGCTGAGTCCTTGTTCATTCTCACTTGGCTATAGTACACAAATTAATATTATAAAATATGAAGCTTCTAAGCAGAATAACACCGTAAACACTACCATTGGCTGTAGGTATGATAAAGGACTGCTGGTCATCACGTAGGAGTAGATTTAGTACCACTGGTAAACAACTGTTAACTAAGATCTAGGTTTGTTTATCTTTAACCTTCGCTCTAGCGTAAGCAGAGTTTCGTGAATAGTTTTTTAAACCCAATAGAGCACATGGTACAAATCTATTACCAGCCTCTGTAAGATATTCTGTTTGCACCCAGTACTTTTAACTCTAGGAGGACAAAACATTATATGTAACTTCCGTATAATCTTTGATATTCTATTCGTGAAAATTAGTACATTCGTTATATATGGTATACATAAAGAATTTTGTTATTTTTATAAAAATTACTAAAACAAAATAAAGTAATGCCGCTTTTAAAGGAACTCCGCATTAAAACTGCGTTGAGATCTCGTGAAATTGACAAAAGCAACACTCGTTTATTTCCCTCAAATTAAGCAAATACATGGCTTCCCTCACAGGAACGTTTAAGGTACGTTTCGGCATGTAGAAATTTATTATTTCCTTGTGAATTTAGTTTCAAAATTTAAGACAAAATAATAAAACGTGAATATTTAAAAGCCAATGCATTAACCCCATAATACTAGATAAAAGGTTTCATTTACAATATTTTTCAGAAGGTATTGCTTACAACACACTTGTCAATATATCTTTAAGCTTGTCTACCACCCGTTTTTGTTTTACTGGTTGACGGAGGTGCTAATATTATGCATAATCTCTGCTTACTGCGAAAATAAAGTATAACTTCCTATAAGTTTTGATTTTCATTTCGTTGCTGTGTATTCTCTCTTCCCGGATCAATCCACGAATTGCTGACTGCTGATGCAAATCGCTTCATTCCAATTTTGCAGTGCGCTGCAGAAGCAAATACTTCGGGATTAGTCCTTATCTAGAGGGACGGGCTGCTTTAATCCGTATTTATTTTATTCCATGATTCAACAGACGAGGCAGATGCAGGAGCGTTGATATCGAAAGTCTTACTATGAATTTGTTATTCCTTTTGTCCTAGAAAGAGAGATTTTACATGAATATATTGTTTCATAGACAAGTAAATAAATACGAATATGGAATAGCGTACAGCTGTTAGATAATCTATACAATGTGAACTGATTTACAATAAATGTGAGAGCATATTTACTCTCGTGAACTGGGACATTTCACATTAGGAAAACTCTCTACGATTTCCTGCCATGATCATATCAGTGTTGCATTTAAAAGGAAATTTTAGTCTACCTTCACACGCAACTTGTCTCAATGTATTGTGTTGGTATTCTATTATACACGTGCAACACTGCTTCGTCTTCACGGCTATGGACATTCGTATGAACAAGCGAATCAAACAAAAATTTTACTTCACCTACAAATGCCTATAGCACCTAGAGGAAGTACTGTATCCCAATCAAAAAGCTTATGTGTTACATTCATATGACTTTCTCCACCCTCTAGCGTCTATTAGTGAGTATACACATTATTCTTACGTAAGTTTATTTTTCTGAAGTTTATATTTATATCTACTCTATTGTAATCGAGATAAACCTTTAGAGAAATAGCTACATCACATATTTCGTTATAGATAAAAAGAAACAACGATAGTCAAATGTTTAAGAAGTGAACGCTGTGTGCTAGCCTTAAAATTCCATGCAGTTGCGAGAAATAACTGAAAATCGACGGGGCTTTTAAAGAATGGCTAAGTATTAACAAATCGAACCATTAATAACAAATATCTCGGAAATGTCAAAAATAAGGTTATTTGCATAAATTGTATGTTTTAAGGGGTCTACGTTTCTTCTCTAGTACGTTTTCTTCTATTGCTTAACGTTTACCAATTATACAAGAATATATAAAATTCTTTTCGAATGAACAGGACTTCACAGATTATTCCCAGAAAATACAAGATCTACATTTATTTGCTATGTAAATATCTTTTATATATGGTATTTTAATTAAAATCGTTAAGAAGCATTTCTTAAAAAATAAAACATTTCCCACCAAGTAGTCCACCGTGGTGTAGTGGTTACCATGCTAGCCTCTTACTCCCGAGGTCACGCGTTCAAACCCGGCGGAGGGCGATGGATTTTTTGAACGTAAAAATCCTTAGCATGGCTTCCTTCGGAAGGAAAATAAAGTCGGTGGTCCCGTGTCGTAGATTTACGGCACATAAGAGAACCTCAAACCTAATAAAGAGGCCTTAGAGCAAAATTTCCGGTCTTTCACGCCCAATATAGAATGGGACGCTAAGGACCACAGTAGTTAAAGAGCATCCATAAATAAAACTCAATTTAATTCAATTTCCTCCCACCAAAAATACTCCAAACCGTAATATGGAAGCACAACAGTCTCATTTTTGCTGTTTGTAACTCTTTTATCCTTAGTGAATTAGTATAGTACATTGTACCCATAGGTAAACAGGTAAACAAAGATATTATATAAGTTAAAAGTGTTAATATTGAGGGATTACGGAATTAATCCTTTCTTTTAGAAAATGTTTATACCAGATGTGGGTTGGCAACATTTTTAAACGACTTGCTCCAGTGATTTTACTTCACTCGTTTAGCCACATGTAGTCGATACTAGATGGTTATAGAGCACTTCTGTAGAAGTGAAAGTGGAACGTCTGAGTGACTCTCCCCGTAGTCTAGTGATTAACACACCTAAATAATTGCCTTAAATGTTAATTCCTTAAAACATTTTAGGAATTAATCGAAACTTGGCACAAGTCCTGGCTGGGAGTTTAGTCTTTAGGTACTCCTGTTTGCCTTTAGATCCTATAAATACTTTAAAACATGGTTTTTCGTTATTCTGAACCATCAAATCTTTTACTTAGTCAATATTCCAGTTGATATCCCCATAACATGGATAACTCACTTCGTGTGTTTGTCATTCCTCTTTCAGTCCTCCAAATGCACTCTGCGCAAGCCTCTGGTCAGCGAGGATGGCGTAACGGGAGTTTAACCGCAGACCTCCCGTTCATGAGTCTATGCTTCAACGACTACGGCTAATGTTAGAACAGGGGTGCCACACGATGCTTTTAGACAGTCTTGGCCTTCATCTCTTCTCCTTAAGTCGACTAAAGTGACAAAAATGGCCTCGCCAGTCTGGAGTCCAAAGTCGACCACCGCTTGTGTGCAGTATAATTGGGCAAGAGGAATATAAAAGGGAGTTAATGGTGTCTAAGAACTACTTTGTTGTACAATGTTAACACGCCAACTCAAGTAGGCTATATAGCAGGTTTCATCTTAAGAAGACATTACAATGCTGCTCATGCTGGTCGTTATAGCAGAGCCCATGAAAGAGCAGTTGAAGCTCTCTTTGCAAACCTTCAATGTCCCTGTTAACTGCCAGTGATACAAAGTCACATGCATGTTTATGGTTCAGGTAACAAAGCGAGCACACCAAAGCAGAACACTTCGCACGTTCACGTCTAGTATCCCAGCGTTGCACAGAACATCAAAACAGCTCTTCCCTGGCGTCTGGAATAAACCAAACAACTTTTATTTACATATTAGGCACGGAACACCAGTCTAACTCTGATACAGCACCTGCCATTAAACGTGCCCATTGTACAGTGTCTCGCATAACGTTTGGCCAATAAAACGGCAAGAAACTGCATTCCTTTAATGCAAGGCTGGCGAAAACGGCTTCCTTCCGCGAGTCATCAAATATGCAACACGCACTGCATCACTCAGCAGCATGTGAAGAACAAACGGGCGGTTGCAGAGAGGGAACGGCGCCTACGAGTTAAAATAACTCGCGAATCACGTTTTTGCCACCTCTGCTTTAATGCATCACGGATGCACATCACATATAACTTTCCTAGCAGTTGGCTTGGGTTGTGTTGAAGTGGGACACACCAAGACTACTCTTCTACTTCATGAGGGTAAGGGAGAGGTAAAAGCTAGGTTTCCTTCATCAGTTCAAAATATTTAAGAGGGAGTGTACTTAAACAAACTGACCGTTTGTTGAGTAGGCATATTGAGCATTCTCAGATCCTCAGTAAGGGTCGGAATGTTAACTCTCCGTAAGGGTAACGTAGAATTCGTTTTTTTTCTGTATCTAAAATGTCACCTGAAACTCAATTATATCAGTGTGTATTAAGGGAAGTCTGCCCTGAATTCAGCAAATTAAAAAAATGGATTACGAGGTATTTCCTGCTGTCCCTTTGACGTTTTCAATATTTTCATCAATACCTTTGAGATACTATATGTCTCTTTGTTTTCTCTTTAGTACATGTAAAGACTATGCAGTATTAAAGTCCGCATACAGCCACCTCTATTTATAGCATGCGTTTTAAATTACTATGGCTCTAGCTCCTGTAGACTAGATAAAATATGTAGTGAAAGTATTTTGGAAAACATGAACCATGATTAACAGAAACTAGTCAGAAAACAAAATATGTTAATAGTTTGCAACAGGTATGAAAATAAGTGGCATTAAGTTAAGATAGTCTGTAAGTAAAACACATCATCTTTTTACTGCTTGTTTTTCTTTCCAGGGTTCATTATTTTTTAAAACTGTTGCCTTGATTACAAGGTCCTAGCATAGCAGCAGTCGTCCAATAAGTTAGACATCTTGGAGAGTGTGATAAAGGATCCACAAGATAAGTTATTCTAGGTTTTTATATTGTTTACAGGGTACCAGTATAGGGTTGGCAGTATATGCAAATCTTCCTAATGAAATATAGATTTTTTGTTTAATGTTTACTTTGGCTCAAATTTCATAATGGCTTATGCATCACCAGTTTGTCACATTTTGCAATTATTGTATACTTTTATCCATTAAAGAAGGTGTTCAAAATTCCGTCTTTTCAATTGGAGACAAGATTCATTCATTTTTGCAGCGAGTTTCGAATTTATTTTGAGCACACCAGGATCATTTCGAAATTACTGTCTAGCATGCAGAATTTTTTGATTCAGTTCTATAATCATGTTAATGTCAGTTAAGCTGTACTCAACGCTTTTGTAGAGACCACCACATGATCTTGCAGACCAAGGTACAGCTCCGCCTCGACCTATCCATATTGTACCATATCTGCGCGTTAAATATCGTCTCACAGTAAGAGCAAAATGAGCTGGTGCTCATCATGCATGTACCACATACCATGACGTTGCTCAAGGGGAAAATCCTCTAGCAATTCTGTAACAAGTTGCCGCAAAACCAAAGGATTTTTTGGAAGAATGTTTGACTCAATGAGATAATCACCTAATACCCCTAACCACATTCAACGAGAATCATTGCTGATGTGCCTCATGAATACCATGTGGGTTGATTTCATACCACATATATGAATTATGGTAATACGCTTGAATGCACTTCTCTGTAAATAAAATGTGGATTAACTAGAGTCTGTTGTTGCATGCACTGACACAAGACATTCTGGAATTAAAGCCCGGATTACCGAGACTTGAACTTATTGGAGGTGATATGAGTACAGTAAATTGCGATGTAAAATTCTCCACACACTACTATTGCTTAGTACAGATACGTGTATGGCAATTCTGCTCCTGGAATTTCTGTAGGGAGTTGTACTGCTTCCAACACCATATTGTGGCGTATTGATAATTCGGGGGTTTCAATGTCATTACCAGACATATTGCTGCTTTCGTCTCTCAGTCAGTTTCGGCCGCAGACACCCCTGGGCAGACGGAAGGCACTTTGATTTTTGACGGGATGACGTCATGACTGGTAGTTTGCTAGTCACGAGTGCTGGAGATATAGCGTGGAGAGGGTCTTACTGAGGTTTCCGTGAGGAGCGGATCGCGTGTGCAAGCTGGCCCTCGGATCGGTGAACATCTCCCTTCACCTTTACATTTTTTAATAATGTAGAAACTCCAAAAGGCTAGGAATAAATCCAGGTTTGTGTAAGTAGATTTGTGCCGTTGATTTTGCACAGTGAAGCCCACGCCTTTCTCTTAAACTCCACACCACGTTTCGGTCTCCGTAGCCAAGTGAATATGCGTCCCCTCAATGTACGTGCTGGGTACTGGAAATTAATTTAATTTTTCAAGTGCACTTTTAGGCCTCTACTCAGCATGTAACAATATTCCCAATCTCAGGCGGAATGATTATAGGATCGTTACCTGATCACTATCATGTATGAAGCCCCCCTCTTCTACGAGACGTAGATATACACTTGTAAATGTGCGGCTTTCGGAGTGTCTTCAATCAGGATATATTTGTTGGTACCAGCGTGCAGCCTTCCTTCCATCAGCATGAAACCATTAGTCGTTAGCATGAAATGCATTTCCGCATATCTTCATTGCTATAAGATTCCATATTGATTACATTACAATACAAACGACACACCTCAGACAGGTAACGAGACTGCTACCGTTTGGGATTGTGTACTGATTTCTGTCCTGTAGTTCTATGGTTTGAGTAAAACGCCACTTCTTGGCAATGTTCTGTTTTAAAAACAAAGGACAAAATTAGTACTGCGTCACCAGGGAGTAAAGCATGCGAAGTTCAAAACAATTAAGTCAGTGATGGCTCGTAGCCACACGTTTGAAGTTGTCTCCCCAACGACTCTTGCGGACCATGTTTACTGGGAATTTTTTGCTTCTATTTGTATGTGCTGTCAGCCCTATTGGTTTGACAAATTAGGATACAGTCTGTATATCAGTGTTAATCATAGTTAGCATGTTTTGATAAGTTAAACTGTAATTTTAGTTATTTTTAATTTACAAAAGTAACCTAGGCTAGAAGGCTGAGATTAATGTGTAAAATCGTTCACACCTGACGTTTCAGTCAACTATATGGTTGCCATCTTCAAAGGAATAAGGCCCTGGGAGCTTAACAACGAATTCACACACATACCATGGTCTTCCAGCCAGGAATTGTTTTACTATTTTATCAATGAACTCCGACTTTGAAGCCTTCACACGTATTTAGCGTTCAAATTGTTTGTGGAAACCTATGCACTGGATGTTGAAACCAAGGATAATTTTTGTTTATGCATCTGCGGAATATCCCTATAGATTGTGAAGAAAATCAGTTTATAAGTTTATGCGAGGGAGCAGTTGAAATAACAATTAAAATTGTTTAAACGCTAGTAAATTGTCAACCTATGTCCAACTTGGTAAAATAATTTACTTTAAGCATGTTGACTCTTAAATAGGTCGTTAAAAGATATAACGTTATAAACGCAAAACATAATGAATAACCATACTTATTAGTTACATTCTGCTCGAAAAATGGTATAATTTGCACACTCACTTCCAGTGGAGGGAAGTGGTTATGTAAGATTATACTATTTTTAAAAACCATAGTTTTATATATTACACATTCTCATTCCAGTGGCCTTCTTCCAACCTCTACAAATAACATTAGCACTTTTTATCAATGCATAGCCGAAGGAGCGAGGTAACTTAACAAAGCCAATGAAACGTCAGTGGACAATCAAACGACAAGAAGCGTAGTGTAACCAGAATAGCTGGGTACATTCTTACTTGTTCACGCACCACTGTAGGAACTTCCTTAGCCCTCAGTATTATTAAGTCATCACACGTATTGTCAGGGATTTCTTTGTTCCAAATCAGGGGATGAACACAGTGATCCATGTAATGTTTTCGAGAGCAAGCAATTTCTACTTGTTGTCAAATCCAATCGCCGACATGCAATTCTCATAACCTTCTTTGTTGTCACATACATGTTCGGGATGACCCGAGTATTGATCCGTTGCTCGACCCTGAGTTATTGGATCGCGAGGGAGTTCAAACGGCTATAACACTTACTGGATCAGGGATGAAATGTCAATACAGTTTAATGTATTGGGCCGTTGATTTAACGCCCCCGTGACGTCAGAGAGTGAAACTCCACACCTGCAAAAACAGCTCTCTCCCTCTCTCTCGGTTGAGAGGGTCATCGCACGTTTTAATGCGGCGCTGGCGACGAGACAGAAGATACTACGATGAACGATACCTATGATTGGAAAGGTAGAATCAGACGACTGAAATATTCAATGCCATAACCGGGATTTGAACTATGGATCTCCCGGTCTCCGTCCGGTTGCTCTAACCACTGAGCTACCATGGCAATGTGCCGGTATCACATTAAATTCCGCAACTGATTCTCATTTTTTCCGGTAAAACACAAGGAGATCTCAAATTGTATTGAGATGGAATGCTCCAATGGCGACTTACTGTGCTGTAAAGTACTTTAAGTCCCAGGCTTCATAATTTAATATCGTACTGGTATGTTGCCATGGTAACTCAATGGTTAGAGCAACCAGACGAAGACCTGGAGATCCGTAGTTCAAATCCCGGCTATGGCATTGAAGTTTTCAGTCGTCTGATTCCAGCTTTCCAACCTTGTCCAACACTCGGCTTGTGTGAAGAACAATTAATTCCGAAACCTATGATGCCCTAATCTAAACATATAACTTCCGCGCTATCTTGTCTTTAAATGAAGGATACTTACTAAATCATAGCTCTGATTATCTCCGGAAATTCAAGACAGGCCCACTAAGACGTTTCAGACATATTCCGGAACATGGAAACCTTTAGAATTTATTGACGTTAGTAGGGGGCGTATGCGGTTAAGGTCAACGAAACGTGGGGAGTGTCAATTCAGTCTGAGTTCAACTTTATCGAAATACTGGTGCACCCACCATACACATTCCGTCGTTTGCCTTCTGATTATCATTTGTTACCCAAAAGTGAAATATCATGTACCCTAAGGTGCATAAAAGTGCCCCATTCTCCTAGAGCATAATGGCTTCCCCACCTTCAGAGAATCAACCTTTGACTCTACTCAGCCACTGTTAGTTCTCTATGTGACTGGCCTAAAAATAATTCCGGGACACAAAACCGAACGAAGTAACAATGTTGTAATCGATGTGAAATTTGGGAGTGTTTCGGATACCGCCTCTATGAAAGAGTTTCGCTACAATTGGTACACAAGGAAAGGCTAAACCAATAAAGCATAGTTTGACCTTCTACTTCAGCTGTGAAATTTATTTGCATGAATCGTTAAACTGAACGATAGCTACGACATTTATATGAGAGCTTTCATCGGCGACAAAGTTAAAGCTATTGCTGCCATCGAATGGCAATAAGAAAACCGACATTAGTAAAACGGTAATGCACCATGAACATACCAAACTTTAAGAGTAATAAAAGAACAACAAAAGAAGTCCATAGCTTTCTTTTTTATTTCTACGTATTTTATTATACCGTAATTTTTGTGCGGCAAAATTCAACAAAGAATGACCTTCCACTAGTAAAAAGGTATACAACCAGCTTGTAATGCTACCCTTCAGCGATTGGGCCATATTTTATGAGAGATAAAGTACTCTGCCAATCCAGTGACTAGAATTGTGCTCTAGGAATAAAGAAGGTCGCACTGGCACAGAATGGGGTTAGATTTTACAGTACCAACATTAATAGCTACGTTCCATTACGGGCCACTATGTATGCACGCCGTATACGCTTGTACAAACAGCACCAAAGAAAATCATCGGCGGATTTGTATCGTTTTCTGGGGTCCTTTGAGGCGTGTCCTCCACCTTACCTATCGCACAGCGTGGTGGCTTGTTAACACAGCAATAAGGGGGAAAAGAGGGGAGGTTGATGCTTTTGCTTTTTCTGGTGTTATTGAAACCAAAATATGTTTATTGTCTCAGAAACAGTCATGGCGTATACTAGCGAAATTACTCGTGGACGTATCATGGGTATGTGGGAGGCTGGTCGCACTGTTACAGCAATTGCAACGGCGGTGCATAAAAGTGTTTTATAGTAAATTACTCGATAAAAATATTCCAGGAAGGTGGGGAAGACAGTCTACACACTTGTCACAAAGTGGGTACTTCCCGTAAAACATCCGCAGATGATGATATCCGTTCACTAAATGCAAATTACTCTTCTGTTATAATAGACTGATCGTGTTTAGAAACTAGAGACAACTATGTATATGTATATGCTTTACCGAATATGACATACATATTATGGCAATAAAATTGGGTTGTATTTTTGTCTATAATCCCGTTGTATTCCTATGATCAGCAATATGTTAATAAAGGTATATTAACCAATTATAGTTGGATTAGAGGGAAAACATGCTGCTTCATTTATTTATTATTTAGTTATGTTTGCTTCTATGCAGCAACAAACATTGATATCACTGTGAGAATACAGTTCTGTTTATTGTTTGTTATGAAGTGCTGCCTTGCTATGTATTTCATGAATACCATTCAAGCTTTAATTTGAAAATCTTCTCACACTGCACATTCTACATTTCCCTAACTTGGGCACTCATCAAGTTTTCCCCCTTAGCTTTTAACCCCTTCGAAGGCGTGTCCTGCACCAGCCGATAAGGTATGTCCTACCACTCACGATAAGAGGTCTGTATGCACTCACTCTACCCCTTTTATCTTTTAGCCAATACGATCAAGAGCGTAAACATATATTTCCTTTCTACGCCATTTTGTAACCTTTGTTGTGGTTATTGGTGCTACTATTTAGCAGAAGGACTGGCGCATCCTTTTACAGTGGCCTAAAATACCAATGAAATGGGCATGGCTTCGCAAGGCCACGTACAACGATAAATAATGTGACGTAGACGCGAGGTGCAGTGAGATTTTCTTTAGCGGTCTTTGTACAAACAAGTATACTTAGCAGCGTTAGAGGAGCACGATTGCTAAAATAAGCAACGGTAAAGGAAATAGTTCTTTCTATATGCCAATGCAGCTTTGATAGGCTGAGATATTGCTTTGAAGAGTAACGTGTTTATAGTGTGCAGTATTCGTTCAATGCTGTTGCTATTGAGGAATAAAATATAGAAAGCAAGTTTGAATTCTGCAATTTTGTATTTCCCCGTCATGAAAATTGTCCCAAACATAGGATACATAATCTTACTGCCAATAATAAATAAATTGATTGATCGATATGTAGACGGTCAGTGTTCAGAAATCCTTTGAATAGTACTACCAGCTGTAGTTTTAATTTTTATTGTTTTACCTTTCCTTTGTAATCTTTATTTAATTGATGAAAATTCTCGGTAGAGGACATTGTGTCCGGCAACACAAGTCAGCAAAACCTAGAAATCCAATGGCTGATATTGTTCAAATTGTTCTATAATTTTCAAAAAACCAAAACATTTATTGCCATGTCTTAGTAAGCCATCTTGCGAGTAGGTTCCACAACAAAAGGTGTCGATTTATGACATTATTACATCCCAAGAGTGGAAGTATTTCTCAAAATTGACATTTCAAATAGCACTCGTCAAAATTAGGACTCATTCATTCAAAGTGATACCAATTCCATTTGGTCAGTTTTCCTGTGAACCCCTCATATACTTTTACAAAGAATTTCTATCGTTACTCTTGGGCTTTTCGATGCTTTGAGGGATCTTGGCCAAACTTGGAACCTGCTGTTTCATTTCCCGGGTCAAGGATCTGCTTTATTTCATAACGATAAATAAAACCCTTGGTCGAAGTTGTTGCAGGACTCAGCCCACAGAAAATCCAAAATTCTTTTAAGTTATTTTATAGGTTCTTCCATATTCTGAGGGATGAGGACAAAATTTCCATGACATTTTGAAACTTTATAGAGCACCCCATCATCTAATATTCTGAAAAGAAGAAATCTCCAAGATTCCAGAATATGCAGAAGCTTTCTGAATATGCTGGAAATCATCAGGAACATTAGAAGTTTAGGACGGTATCAAAGGACCGTCTATAACGTTATAGAGCATAGAAGAACCCTTCGCAGCTTACCACGTGATAATGTCAATGAAAGAGCTTAGCAGCATTGGGTATAGAGTCAGTTATTTCCATTTGTATTACGAAACCCAAGTGATGTTATTAATCTGTGTTCATAGCTAAAGTGATATTTGCATAATTTCAATTTTCACACCTTTGCATATCAACGGTTTCAAAATGCTTCTGGATTTTTCGAAGTGAGAAGGGAACCATGTAGCACTAAACCCTTATTGACTGTTTTAACGTGGGTACAGACTACGTACATTTACTGGGTGATCGTAGTAATGACGGATTTATCAACTTCCACTTTTAGCATTTTTCCCCCAAGAGCTTATGAACTCTCTAATTCCTCTGGGCAGTTATCTCTGAAACGCTGATGCAATTTTGTTTGTTGTATTTGCTGTATCACCGAGCAAGGTAGTGCTGCAGTAACATGTGCGATACACATTCGGAATTTCGAGTTCAAAACCCCGGGACCGACCAATCTGACTGAAGTTTTTTCGCAGCCTTTCTCGGTCGTTAGGTGAATGCTGGGTTGAATAATTTACTCCGAAATTTTCCCATTAATTCCTTTCATGGCTACTATTCACTTCATCTTCACCACCATACCAGCCATTAGACTGATCACACATTCTGGATATACTATGACCAGAGTTTGCTTGCTCTTCGACAGCCTACTGATATAAGGCATGACTTGTGGAGGTGCAAGTTCCTTCAAGAAGAAATTTAATCCGTTAAACAAGAACTATTTACTGTATCAGAGTATGTTGGATTAGATTATTAATTTTTATTTCTATAATTTAAAATATTTAATTATAGCCGGTAATATTAAGAAATCATTTACACTATTCAATCAGCCGTACCTATAATTCTTATTTCTTTAGTGCTCACAGAATTGGATTATATCTCCAGAAGATAACACAGATATAATTTTGCAAAATACTCAGTGAGATTAATAAACTAGATAATATAGGTACGGCAGAGGCTTTTATTTAAAGTCTGAATTAAAATCCTTACAGTTCTTCAGCTATTTCCCCTCAATGTACGTGCTAAAGGTTCGTGATGGTTAGTGTACAAGTATCAATTCAAACAAAAGTGTACCGGGCTATTAACCTTAGGCGTGATAATATATAGGCTTCAGGACTTACGAAATTTTCAATAAATGTAACACACATAAAAGAGCTGAAAATCGATAAGGACAGCCTTTAAAGTCAAAATTTACTAAAACTACCTACATGTTTATGCATAACAATGCCCATTAATACATAAGAATAAGAAAGGTTAAAGTATACAAATTAAAAAAGGTGTATACACGACAAGCATACCATTAATATGAAAAAATTGTTACCTATACATCCTTTCCGGAGAAACAGCATACGTGTTTTAATGAATGTACACTACGTGATCAAAAGTATCCGGACACCTGGCTGAAATGACGTACAAGTTCGTGGCGCCCTTCATCGGTAATGCTGAAGTCAATATGGTGTTGGCCCACCCTTAGCCTTGATGACAGCGTTCACTCTCGCAGGCATACTTTCAATCAGGTGCTGGAAAGTTTCTTGGGGAATGACAGGCCATTCTTCACGGAGTGCGGAACTGAGGAGAGGTGTCGATGTAGGTCTGTGAGGCCTGACACGAAGTCGGCGTTCCAAAACATCCCAAAGATGTTCTGTAGGATTCAAGTCAGGACTCTGTGCAGGCCAGTCCATTACAGGGATGTTATTGTCGTGTAATCATTCCACCACAGCCCGTGCAGTATGAACAGGTGCTCGTTCGTGTTGAAAGATGCAATTGCCATCCCCTAGGTGCTCTTCAACAGTGGGAAGCAAGAAGGTGCTTAAAATATCAATGTAGGTCTGCGCTGTGTTCGTGCCAAGCAAAACAACAAGGGGTGCAAGCCCCTTGCAGGAAAAACACACCATACCATAACTCCACCACCTCCGAATTTCATTGTTGGCACTACACACGCTGGCAGATGACGTTCACCGGACATTCGCCATACCCACATCCTGCCATCGGATTGCCACATTGTGTATCGTGATTCGTCACTCCACACAACGTTTTGCCACTGTCCAATCGTGTAATGTTGATGCTCCTTACACCAAGCGAGGCGTCGTTTGGCATTTTACTGCGTGATGTGTGGCTTATGAGTAGCCGCTCGATTATGGAATCCAACGTTTCTAATCTCACGCCTAACTGTCATAGTACTTGGAGTGGGTCCTGATGCAGTTTGAAATTCCTGCGTAATGGTCTGGATAGATGTCTATTACTCTTTACGACCCTCTTCAAATGTCGGCGGTCTCTGTCAGTCAACAGATGAGGTCGGCCTGTACGCTTTTGTGCTGTACATGTCCCTTCACATTTTCACTTCACTATCACATCAGAAACAGTGGACCTAGGGATGTTTAGGAGTGTGGAAATCTCGCGTACAGACTTCTGAGACAAGTGACACCCAATCACCTGACCACGTTCAAAGTCCGTGAGTTCCACGGAGCGTCCCATTCTGCTGTTTCACGGTGTCTAATGACTACTGAGGTCGCGGATACCAGGCAGTAGGTGGCAGCACAATGCACCTAAGATAAAAAAGCGTATGTTTGTGGGGTGTCCGGATACTTCTGATCACATAGTGTAGTCTATTACTATTTAAATGAAGAACCCCAACACTACACTGTACATGCTAATGCATGCACAAACTCGAATTTTTTAAATTTGTCTTAACTTAGCTTAACCTTTCAGTCAAATAGCGACGGTTCCAGTGATCGGTGGTTTGCTTAACTAAATTTTGTCAGACCAAAAATTCAGTACCTATATTTTACCGAAATATGTTTTGGGATGTCCTAAATGCAAAAAAGTATTTTAGATAAAGTTCCGCTGCGAGTTCCTGTTAGGAGTATAACTCATAAAGGAAATGTCGCATAAATACCAAACTTGATATTTATATTCATCTTACAAAGATGCGACAAGATGATTGTTTAGAAAATCCCCAATCCTAAACTACCCTTTACATGAAAAAAATTCTCGTTTTTTTATTTTCTCAAAAATGGCTAAGAAGTTTTTTAGAATACCACGGTTTAGCATATTTGCATGGCAAATGATTATACACTACCGTTTGTGAAAATTGCAACACCAAGAAGGAAACGCATGAATTCGAAGAATTTAATACTACAGTTTAGGTACATGACAAGTAATACATGATACACATTTCAAATCTATACATGACCTTTGAGCCCTAATATTCAGTATTTGGTGTGGTCTCATGCGCTGCAATTAGAGCTGCTATACGCCGTGGCACTGAATGAAAAAGGTTCTGAATAAGTTCCTGAGGGATTTCCCTCCACGCAGTTTGTATTTGAGCCCACAAATCCCTGACACTGGTTACTGGAGGACCGTGACGCACCAGGTGCCGACCAACCATATCCCCGACATGCTCGATGGGCGACATGTCAAGCAAACGTGCATGCCAGGGAAGCAATGGTACCCATCACTCTTTGAAGAAGGCTTGTCATTCCTCGCAATATGTGGCCGGGCATTGTCCTGTTGAAATGTGGCCTCTGGAGATACCTAAAGCAGGGAAGAACCTCAGCTCTACAACCACCGTTAATACCGGTTGCTGTTCAAAGTGCCCTCAATTCCTAGGAGGCGAGATCGGTTATTGTAACCAATGGCACCCAAACCATCACACCTGTTTGTCAGCTTTGCCGCTCAACAATGCAGCCCTCCAGGTTGCGCTCACCACGGTACCGCCGGACACACATGCGGCCATCACTGTAAGACATGTTGACTCGTCCGGAAAGACTACATTTTGTCACTCAGCACACCAGTGGCAGTGTTCATGTGCCCATTGCAGTCGGAGGAGGTTGTGGTTTCTGTACAATGGAAGCCGATGTAATGCCATGCATGCAACCACTCCAACCTCCAGCAGACGGCGACGAACCGTTGATGCAAACAAGTTCACATCCGTTGCAGTGTCCCAGCGTCGAACCAACACTGTGGATGAAGCTGTGCGGACCGTTATGGCCATGCGGACAAGATGACGGTCATTCCGTGCTGTGTTCGGTGCTCCAGTACCCGCTCTTTGCTGCGTACAACCTTCATCTATCCACTGCTTCCACACACGCATCACTGTCGTGGAAGCATGCCCTTTATGAGCCGAAATGTCACGGTATGACCAACCCGCTTCCCGGAGACCGATCATTCTGCCACGTTCGAACTCGCCCACATGCCGATATGGCTCCCTTTGACCTCGACGAGGCATACTGGTACTACCTTTATTGTTTCCACCTTGTTTGACAGCTCTGCACTGACTACACTGGGCGCAACACTGACTTGTCGAACCGACACAAGAGGACTCTGCTCGGTCTACGTGTACCCCATCTCTCTGCAAACCTAATACTTATTGCTTACACACTCTAAGTACACTTCCACCAAGTTTGGAGTTATTCGGGAAATTCTTTCTTGGTGTTGTAATTTTCACAAATGGCAGTGTATATATAAAGTTTTCTGTGAACTTCACTTCCACCTAAATACTGTACATACTGTTGTATAACATTAACCGCAAGAAGTAGATAAAAACATACAACTAGACAGATTAAGACAGATAACTTTGTCAAATAAATTTTGTAGCAATAACCACTTACCGATATTCCTGCCATTAGTTTGAATATTTTATATTGTTTTGTGCTAAGTCACATACGTTTGTGCTGAGTGTTTAATTTGAAAGCCCCCTTTTTAAAGCTTTAACTATAAGCCTCCTTCATTCGTTTCAGTATTCTTCAGATTTACACAATTTTAAGCCCAGAATAAGATATAAAAGCAGCACATTGTGTACTTATAGAAAACAATGAGGATATACTTGCTTCTTTTGCAGTAATCTTTAGATCTCAGAAAATAAACAATATTTAATTTGTGTGAGCCAATAATAGAAATAGAAATAATATGCTTGCAATAATGTCAACCTTAGGCGCTGCTTTGCAGAGTTAAAATTCACGTGATGTATTGCTAACATCGGAAAGTTCGCTTTTAAGTTTTTTTCATTATACAACTTACCAAAACTTGATAAATTCACGCATTTCACCGATATTAGCGGATGTCTCGCCATTAAATTTTTCACGCGCATCATTCATATATTTAGGTATATAATCTCCATTCACTGATTATGCAGCGATTTGTTTACGTATTTTGCTCCTTGGACACAATACGCAGTTATAAAGGTGCAGGCTGTAATGAGATAGCCACCCATAGCTATCCAATTTGTCTTCAGATTCATCCTAGGAAGTTCGGTTCAACCAACATTTCTTGCAAAATCTTCTGAAGCCTTTCTTGATCAAAAATTGTTGCAGTGGTTGAAGAAAGCCCACAGTGGGTCAGGAGGTGGTCAAGAGAAGTATTCAAGGAGTGCGGGTGCAGAATGTGAAGCATCCGACGAAAGGGATGATATGGAGTGGAATTTCAGCATTTGGAGAGAGGAAATTCACATGTGGGGGAAAATTTGAATACTAAATAGTGTTCAGAATTATAACAGAGTGCATTATATCTATGATGAACCAGTTTCCATTAGCAGATGAATTGTGCGTCCTGAATGGTGTAATGTGTAATGAATACTTTCAATGAATTTGACTTACCTGTATTGGGATGGCTTGGTAATAAACAAGCTATTGAGCTTGTATGGAGTGTACTGAAGAAATCTGATGTGTTACTCTCACATGACTTTCTCTACTCTTGTACAAACTATTTTTACAAAGGTTTATTCTCCATATGCGTCGTGTTAATCGAGATGTTATTCTTATTGCTAATTTTCTTGTAGATGCAAGGGGAATTGGTAGGCTTTAAGCGATAGTCAAATATTCTAAGAGCTAGTTGCTATGTGGAACATTCCATTCTCTTTGCATGTCCAGGTCATAAAAAATGAATAACGAATTCCCATTTGAGAAAAAGTATAGGTATTGGAAAATTCAAACAAATAATAAGGAATATGTCGGAAGTGGTTCACTCAACAACAAAAATGTAGATGACATAAATTCTGTATTTTAACGCGATCTACATATTTTGTATGGTAAAAGTTTGTCTATCTCTTATGGTTTACCAGTTATGTAAAAGTCGTTCACAATGAAGAATATTTTTGGAGACATTCCCAGAAAATTCGAGATATACATTTCATTTGTCATGAAAATATCTTAAACATATGATATTTTAATCAAAATCGTTAGAGCCGTTTTAGAGAAAATTAAAATTTTCGAAAAATGATCCATGTAAAGGGTAATCTGGGGTGGGGGATTTTCTTGAAAATCTTCGTATCGCATCTCTGGAAGATATTGAACCTAAATACCAAGCTTGGTGTTTATCCGACTGTTCGTTTCTGAGTTATGCTGTTCACAGACACACACACGGACATGTTTCCAAAAATGCTTTTTCATCCAACAACTAAGGAAACTGCGTGAATACAAGTTTATTAATGTGGCAAAGTGATGAAATTCAGCAGATGTGTAGGAACTTCTGATAGCGCGCCTGATAGAATGTCTGCCTTATTAAAGGGCCCCCCGGTCATACTAAACACTAGAATAAAATATATGTGTAACATTCTGACATTTGCTACTATTTTGTTAATACCTGCATCAAATTGCAATGAAATATAAACTTTTAATAATTTACACCCGACCGTATATTAATGATTTACATAAAAACATACATAGATCCGCATATTCTGCTCACAAAAACTGCAGTCCTTTGCTATCTTCTTCCCTTCTGCTCAGTAGCAGGCCATTAGCTCCAGTAGCCGTTTAAAGACTTTCGAAGTCCTCTATTTGGTATGTTTTGGCATCAATACCCCAAAAGCCATTAACATTTTTTTATGGTATTTTAGAAGTAAATCTTCTTTAATGTCACTTAATTTTGCTAAAGCTTTGCAAGTAGGACTTTTTTTCTTAAAACTTAAAGTTTAATGCATACATTGTGATCTGTAGTCCATTTGTACATTCAACAAAAATAACTAAATCATTTATAATAAAATAAATTCCAAGTATAAATATCAATAAAGAAAATTATATTAATAAAAAATTTCTAATAAAACATAATAATTTTCAAAAGAAGTCAATAAAAAATAAGTAAAGTTTCCAAAAATCGTTTTTCCTAAAAAAAAAAGGAATTCTGCCTTTTCCTTACAACAGATAGTAGCAGATATGTATTCCACCCAAATATTTGATATTAAGTTTTCACCGGAAATGCGTGTTTTGAGGTCTCCTAAACCCAAAAAGGAGTTTTTAAGAAAAAACCGAAAGTTTCTGTAAATACTAAACTTGGTATTTAAGTTTAGCATCCTTCAAAGATACAACACGAAGATTTTTAAGAAAATCACCCCCACCCAAATCTACCCTTTACATGGAAACATTTTCAATATTTTTTTAAAAAATGGCGCAAATGATTTTGATTAAAATGTTATATACATGTTTAAGATATTTACATGACATATAAAATGCATATCTTGAATTTTCATTCTGAATAACACTTGTATAACTGGTACATGGTAAGAGATAGATAAAATCTTACCACACAAAAATATAAATCTGGTTAAAGCACACAGCACTGAATTTAAGTGAAATAAAACGTTTTGTGGAGTTAACCATTTCAGAGGTATTCATTATTGTTGATTTGAATTTTCAAATAGTTATACTTTTTTCAATTGATAAGTTGCTATTCCCCCCCCTCTCTCTCTCTCTCTCTCTCTCGTGGGCATGCAAAGAGTATGTAATTTGAAAGCCATCACAGAGAGGCATACTTTTTAAAAATGTATCTATCTTTACCTACTGTATCCTACAACGAAATATGTACTGAAAGTGTATCTGGAATAACAAGAAGTAGATAGAATAATAAGATTTTGTAGGAATATTTTGTAGAAAGAGTGGGTACTTAAATCTTGACGCATACATTGCTACTTGTAGTGTATTTTTGAAAACTATGCATGTAGTACAGTTTTGAAAAAGCACGCTCCTCAGTTTTGTAGGACTTATTAAAGTTGCCTGTTTCTATTTATCCCGATGTAACAACCTACTCGCTTGCTTTAACGTTTTTTTCCCCTTCCCTCCACAGAGGTCACAATTGAGCAGACTCAAGAGCGTACATGAGCGA
Organism: Deroplatys truncata; assembly: GCA_030765065.1. Lineage (NCBI taxonomy): Eukaryota > Metazoa > Arthropoda > Insecta > Mantodea > Mantidae > Deroplatys > Deroplatys truncata. The sequence continues at coordinate 107,932,227 of CM060985.1, forward strand.
AGGGTGGAGAGATAATGTCATGAAGCAAACCATCATCATAATCACCATCTGCTATTTGCTGGCCGTGTAATGGAAACTCTTGCTAAGAGGGGAAAACAAATTTACCCTCCAATTCGTTCTGGTGCGCTTTTTTCGGTTCCTCGTTTTGGCTTCCCATGCTTTTTGCCGTTCCTATCCTAATGCTCTCCTCAGCTATCATTTACTGCAAGAACAGAAAGCGAAAATTGCGAGAGAAACGAGGTGAAATCATAACGTGAGAGTCCAACACAGAAAGGAATGAGTTACACGATCTCAATGAAAGTGAGTGTGAAGAAAAGGGTTCAATAGTAGATGGTAGAAGACGAGGATAGTATTACATCACAAGACAGACATGACAAAAAGAGATGACAAATGAAAATGCCACCAAGATGGGGAAGAATGGCTTCCTTGCCCTTTTAGTTTCTTTCTTTCTTTCTTTCTTTTTCTGTCACTGTTATAGTAGAACAAACTTTTTTTATTGCAACCTGTGCTTCTGAAACTCTTACACACTTCAAAGTCGATTGCTAAAGCACTAATTTACTACACTAAATAATAAAAGATTTAATACCAACACTTTAAGGCTTATACAGAAAGAATAATTTGAGGTAGATGGTTTTTGTAGCCATTAAGTAATCTGTGGAGTATCAAGGAATTACCATAATACAAAACCATATATACACAGGATGAAAGGGGTTATAGTGCACCCCTTTCAAAGGGTAATTCTTCGCAATAAACTGAACAAATTCTTAAATGTATTTTTCTGTACACTGACGTGCTTAATATGGGCCCATTCCCTTAGATCGCAATAGTTTTTTCCCTCGTAAAGTTTCGACCATCACGTGATCAACCTTTGACTCCACCCAGCCTGTATCATATCTCTATACAATGTACCATTTTCTATTAGAACAAACGATATCTGTAATTGCAGGAAGCTATTAAACTGTCCTGAAGCCGAGACACATTTACTACACGTCGTTACCGCCCCGACAGGTGAATTATTATAAATGTTATAGGCATGAATATGCAGGTGAAATATTACCACAGAAATTTCATTAATTCATTTATTAGACTTTCAGAGATTATTTTAACAATTTAAGTATATAGTAATACTGCATTTAAATCACAACGTGATAAAACAATACCAACCTGGCAGTACTTTAGTTGCTTTGAAACGTTATCTTTAAAATATTTCGCATTATCAATTTTGAAATTTTAACAAAATAATAAAACTCATTTCCTATCTGTTTTCACTGGTGCATTGAAAGTGTTATAATACCCACTAAACGTTTCTGCTTTGTATCACTCCTACTTCAACAAATATTTCCTTTCACGGAGGACGAAAAATGCAATAATAAATTTAGATCAGTCACTCACAAACATGATGTGCGCATTTTGTAAAAGGTCCAAAGGTATTCAAGTATGTTTGCTATCGCTTGATCCTGACCACGGCATTACCCTTCCGACGTCATTTTACCTCTGCGTTGAATCTTTACCTGTCTCTTCTCTCTCAACTCGAGGGACGTCGCTGGTTGTCCCATTCGCCACAAGAGCATTGCTGTTGCTCGTGCAAGCAACACGACCTTCGCCGCCGCCGCCGCCGCTACTGTGCCACATGTGGAGGGTCAACACATTTCACCGGCCAAGCGCTCTGCCCCCTGCATTCTTGCAGGAAGGCACCGCCGAAGCCACCAGCACCAATCTCGCCGCAGACGACCACTCCACATTCACCGACACCAGAAACATCACCAGCGCCGACATCAGCACCATCAACGCCGATCAACGAGAAAATCCAGGGTCTGCGCAACGCCGTTCAGGATATCCACGCGGAGGTTCTGGACACTGGTGTGCGTATTGCGGCACTGGACGACTTCATCACCACCACCACCACCACCACCGAGAAGCTCAGGAACTGCAGACCGCCATCACTGCTGGCTTTACCCAGCAACAGACCACCGCCGCTGACCTGACGACCAAACTGCACATCACTGCAAGGCTGCAGAACCTGGAGGCCAGCTTCGAGGAAGACAGACAAACATCATCACACGTTCCACTACCAGCAGAAAAGTCACCTCAGGACATCAGTGACAACCAGAAGCGCATCCTTGCACAATGCCGTGCGCTTGTGCAAGGGCAGAACAAACGACGATGGCAACCGCCGGAGTAAGTACACCTTCATCCTTCCTAACCTAATTTCTCCTCTTAACCTTTCATATTTTCACCTCCCAACGTCTAGGCTGCAGTCAGGGCAATCTGTCATGGCTGTAGCCGCCATTGGGCGGCAGCTCAGAATCTTTCGCTAGAATAACACGGGTGCTATGCGGGACCGTACTACCTTTCCCACGAACTTCCTTACAAATCTCACGACCAACCGGTGGAAAAATTTTTAGTGGGTATGCCGACGATCGGAGAGTCCCACACTCTCAGTCCCGACTCCCATCGGGGCTGAGATCAGTGATTAAATCATTTTCTCCTCCACTCGAAAAAAAGCTGTTGCTAACGTAGGGCGTATCCAGCCAATAGGGACGCACCAGCGGCCAGATTGCCTTACTTAATGCGTATAGGTTCATCTCGCGAGAAGCCTTACGTAGAGCAATGCATCCATCTGGTCATCTCGAGGAAAACTGGGGCGGGAATGTTTCAGCGACTGGTGTGGAAAACAATTCAGAAATATAAAAACGAACGAAGAACGACGTGAAATGATAGGGGGTTCGGATTCCGCCTCTGTGAAAGAATTTCACTACAATTGGTACACAAAGAAAGGCTTAGCTAATACAATATAACTCGGTTTTCTGGAGAAAGGGGTGGTGAAGAATTATTTGCATATATCAAACTGGATGACAGCTACAACATTTACATAAACGCTTTCATCAGCGACATTATTTCCAAGTTTTTATTGTATTATATATTTGCGTCAAAATTCACTGAAGTATTGTCTTAGCGGTATTCAGCTAACGAGAACATATATACGAGGGCTGATAAACAAAGACTGAGACTGATTTTTTTTCAAGGAGGTTTATTACTCCAATTCAACGTTTACATGATCTTTTTCAAAGTAGTCCCCTCCTACTTCAATGCACTTTTTATACCGTCTCTGCCAGCCCTTGAACACGTGCTGCAGACCATTCTTTGTCAGGTCCTTGAGAATCGCCTCACTTTTCTTGAGCACTGCTTCAGAGTTCGCAAATCGAATACCCCTAAGCTTTGCCTTTAGTGATGGGAATAAAAAAAAGTCACAGGGTGCAAGATCGGGGCTATAAGGTGGATGTGGTACACAGGTAATGTTGAATCGAGCCAGAAACTGCATGACTTGATTTGCGATGTGAGGCCATGCATTGTCATGATGAAGTCGCCACCAAGTCCGAGAAAGCTCTGGTCGTTTCTTTGCAATGTGCTTCCTCAGTGTGGCCAATACTGACGTGTAGTATGCTGCTGTAACAGTAGTATGAGGGGGAACTACATGCTGGTAAATCATTCCATTACAGTCAAAAAATGTGATCACCATCACTTTCCCTGAAGATGGAACAACTTTTGCCTTTTTTGATGTTGGAGAAGCTGGCGATTTCCACACTGTGCTGGCTTGTTTTCCTTCAGGATCATAATGATGCAGCCATGACTCATCACCGGTGATAATCGATTTAAAAAATGCATCACCTCCATTGTCTGGTATGCGAAATGCACATAGGGTCTACAAAATAGAGCATTACTACCAACCTACCAATAAGAGAGTGCTGCTGCCTACCAACATTATACATAAAAACCCGCTCTTTTCAAATATTTATGTTACAGATACGAAACTATCACGGAAGCTACAGGAAAAAATCAGTCTCAATCTTTGTTGATCAGCCCTCGTAACTAGCTTGTAATGCTATCCTTCAGCAGTTCGACCATAGTTTGGGGAGGTAAAGTACAGTACCTGCTACTCAAGATACAGGCGTGGCGAGATTTGTCAATACCAAAATAAACAACTGCGTTCCATTATGGGCCACATTTTTTGCACTTCAACACCTCATATTCATAAATTAAACCCTAATAATTTAAGTATTTATGTTCTTACTGTAAAAAGGCGTAACAATTAGATGATAACGATTGCTCCCCTCTTAATTTAAGGAAAGATTCAAAACCCAATCCCAACAAAGTTACATTTTCTGAATCCTTAACCCACTACTTCAGAAACTATTCAATATATCAGACTGAAATGTTTACTGGATATGGATGCATGCCTTCTAAATACATTTATCTGCTTTTGTTCAATAAGTATCTTCATTAAGAAAGATAGGATTTTTCTCAATTATACCATTGTTTGATTAAAATTGATCAGCAATTGCTTTTTTTAAACAACTAACAAGTTATTAATACAAAAGTATATCCAAAATATCACTTAAGTTTGTTTTTTTAATTCTAAGGCTTTATTTAGCTATCTTCAATAGGTTGAGAAAACGGATCATTTATACTAGAAAATGTCATTCACAGAAGAAGCTTTCAAAGCAAAAATGGAGAAAACAAACTTGCATATATTTGCAATGAAAGAAACCACGCGGCTTGGCACACAAAAGCTTTCATATTTAATTGTAATATATACCAATTATTAAAGCGAAACTTCCTCTAAAATATGGACTAAAGTTTACCTCTCTATTCCAAAGTGTGTAGCATTTATGATTCTTTTCGTGAAGTGGTGCAGAATTCACAGTACAAAATAGCAGAAGCAGTTATATCTTTAAAACTATATTTAAAATACAAATATAGTGCCTGGACTAAATTCCAAATTGCACTACTGCATAATTGAAAGGATCTTCTTTTTTTAACTTTTGCATTTAGTCTCCCCTGAAGATAGATGTAATGAATTAATTTTCATAAAAAAAAATTCAGCCTTATTTCTTCCTGAGTAATTAAAGTTAAACAGTCTAGTAATATGGGCATCCTATATAGAAATGGACTTGACATGTGACGGGGTGGAATGTTACCCTTGAAGAGAGTAGACATGCCTAATTTCAAAACACATAATTTGTCCATGTCCAACATACTGAGCGGGATGGCTCAGGTGGTTACGTCTGTGGCTTGCATTCGGAAGGATTCAGGGATCCATCCCCGGCGACCGCCCAATCTGGCCGATGGGTTTTTCGCGGTTTTCCCGGATCACCAGGCGAATACTGGTGTGGTTCAACTATCACGACTCATTTTCCTCTCATTTCCTGTACCCATAATGTTCCTTGTCATCCGTTTCAGAGTTGTAGGAGCAGGCGAGGTGTTCGGCGGGTTGCGGCTGGGCGGTGGTTGTGCTCTGTAAAGGATTCTTCCCTGGCGCCGCTGCGGTACCGCTCAGTTAGGTCTCTTCTCACCATGGGATTCCGCTCCGGGGGACCCTGGAGGTTGGTAGCTTGTGGGCAGGCGGATGCGTTCCATCTGGAAACGCTAGGGACCCCGTACATGCTTGCGCCCGTCAGCATCGGATCCGGTCACCCTTTGGATCTCTCATCCATTCCTCCCTCCCAGGGATCACGTTGGAAGCACAATGGGCCCACTGGCATGCGTACGGTGCTCTGTCCCAGTTCCTGGGTCCCCTCCGTGATAGGTAACCTTTACTGTCCAACATGGTGTTATAAAATATCACTAAGAACTAAAAAATCATAAATGTTGTACAGCATAATGAATAAAGAAATTTTGTTCCTTTAAATTATTTATATACTTTCTTAAGCATTTCAGAGCCGATTTTTTAAATTAAGATGGTAACTCGTAAGTACTTATGTGCCCTAGTAGCTATTGCTACTACTGATTTTGAGTTCGTAGATCGACAGGATTTAATATCAAAGATTGCATAGGTTCGAGTGCTACCAAGTCTGTGGTAAAGTACACGAGATAGGCCCATATAAAATAAATGGCCATAGTCATGTGTGTTATTGACGAAACCTCGGTAGCACTGTGATGAAATACGTTTCGTATTTAAAATATGTAAAAGGAGAAAAGAAAGCATAAACGACATTTTAAATTTATTTTTAAGCTGCAGTATTATCAGTAAACTTAAGTAAACCAGTGAGGTGTTTGGCAGTAAAGAGAAAGAAACTTTCTGACATTTTGTTTGACACATGCTGATTTTAAAGTTAACGTCCATTTCTGTGTACACAGGTTGTGTAAGAGCTATAACAATCGTGCTACAACTAATTCCATTACAGACCATTTTGGAACAGCTTTAAAAATCTTGACATAGATAACCATTAGATGCATAACTACATGTTATTATTCAAGAGCGCATTCATACCAATCACTAGGTAACAATATGCTTACAGTTTTGGATGATTCAGGTTGGCAACATTACGTATCTGTACGTCATAGCTTCTGTTACGCGAGGTTGGTACTGACGCTAGATCTCTCCATAACAGATTTTTGTCACAGAAGTTTACTACTCTAACTTAAATTCTGCAAACTCTAGCAATATATGTAATAATAAACTTTAAAAGGTAGCATAATTATATATTTATATCCATTTAATATATTTATACCCAATGTCTTTCCTTTGAATCATTAAATCTTTTGGCTATCATTAAAAATGATGACGTCGTTTTATGACTATTTCTTCAAGGTCTCAAAACATTCCTTCGATTTTTGTACAGATTTATCAACTTACGATAGCTTCAAAAATATTTCTACATTATATTTCTTGTAAAAAATCTTATTTAGATTAAAAAACTTTAAACATTTAGCTTTTATTTCTGATTACATCTCAATGTGATTTTTAAATTCATAATTAAAATCTTGAAATATGGTAAAAATAAGTTTGTTCACATTTTAATATGAAACAACATAGAGTATTAGCCACGAACAACTAATAAAATAACTAATTACTGTAATAAGATATCTAATTCACACCTTGGCAGCATCAACACATTAATAATTTCTTTATTTAATATTTTGTTCTAAGTTTTACGTGTTATGTGTCTTCTTTGCTAATACTGTACGTATAATAATTAAGAGAATGTTAAAACATATATTCATAATGTACACATGGTAGAGAACAAGTGTATAACGTTATAACACTAAAACATAATATAAGAGGGAAAGGCCATTGTTAACTATACAACCAATAATAAAAATTACGAGAAATACAGTAGCATCTACGTAAGCATGTAACGAACCTTGGATTCATAATTAAGACGATGGAAGTCTGTAAACATATATATGTAGCATAAACTGTTATTGAATGTTTTTGGATAGTATCACCAATCAGGTACATTGGTACATACCTATAATTCAAATACGTACGTTAAGAAAATGGTTGGAAGGAACGCTAACAGAAGCTTGTCAGTCTTCGAGCAGGAAGGCAGTGTATAAGCATGTCTAAATAGACGCTAAAACTACGTATTTAAATGCTATCAGTTATACATATTTAACACAACAAATGTGATAGTGTATTGTGAATATTTACATGTGATTTATCTAAAATACAAGTGAAACAGTTAACAAAATATGCGTGTGCAAAATATTTTAACCGTCTCCATACCCAACCCTGACAACACACAGGTGCTCTCCGACACCAATACAGCAGCCGTGTTACAATTATAAAATAATAATTACAACATACTAACACACACACACAAGAATACAGATTTACGATCATCAGACTCCAGTCTACTAGAACGTCGAGATACGTCACGAGAGTATGGGCATCAAAACGACCTACAGGTACGTAATACAGCATCCACCATTATCAACGTGATGGGCTCCTAACAAGGAGAAACCGCTATAAATACGCTTAATTTCGATAAGCGACATGATACTTGTTTTTTTTTTCTTTTTTAAAATCCCCTTTTCTTCCTTCGCTGTTTAAAAAAATATTGAATATGTAGTCGTGATCTAGGCAAGGTTACTAGCTTTAATCATTTTCGTTAGTAGTAAGGTTAAAAGAGTTTTAATTTTTATTACGTTGTAGTTAATTACAGAAACCAATATTCATCATTACATCTACTTTGATATTTTAAATATAAACTCTTAATTTTTCTTACGTTTCAAGTTTGTACTTATAGACTAGAAATGACCCTAATTTAGCCATTACTGAATAGGTCATGGCTGGCTGTCTGCAAATTTCATATATTTAAACCTCCAGTAGCAACGGTCTTTTTTTCTTAATCACAGTAGCATATTTTGCAGCGCCCTTTTATGACAGATGTGTCAATTTATTTAAGTAGTCTAATATCATAAATAGTTGGTGCGAGTATTAGTATTTTGTCCTGCGCCATGGCAATGTGGGCTAGAGCGTGGAGATCTGATTCCCGGCTACGGGATGCGCTCGGGGTCGATCCCACCCCTGGGGGTGCGGATTTTGTGCCCTTGGTATAGGTGCCTACTCAGCATCATAAGGAAAGTGAGAAGTTGCGATAGGCAGCGATCCTGGTCTCGTAAGGCACCTTTCCAACTGGAGGATGCGTGACGCTGACACATCACTTCCCCGTATCGGTTGGATGATCGCGCACTTCTGGCATAAGTGAGAGTGAGGCCAACAATCGGGTTATCAGGCCCTGGCCCTTCACAGGCTGTAGCGTCACAGGATTTATTAGGCACTTTTATGCCTTTCGGTTTATAGGAAAGATTAACATAAACTTATAGAAAAATCTGTGAGGTTAGGATATAACTGAGAGTTTTAGGGAAACACATAGCAGACATGGCATGAAAAACAGTTATATGTGTAGAAAAATCTATTAAAATAAAATACAACCAACGGAAAAAAGCGTATATTTTCGGCCGGTGATTTAGCAGAATTCTAATACTCACTCATCAAAATTTATCAATCGATAATTAAATAAATCTCTTTCATACCTTCAGAAATCACCTATAACAAAAAGTATGTAGCCCTGCACACTGCTAAACATAAAAAAGAACTTGAGAAACAGAAAGCAAAGTTAGTAAATAAAGCTGGAAGTCGTGAAAGTGAAAATAATGATCTTCACTCAGAAACTTTTCTACAACCGAAGACAAAGTTTGAACAGACACAAACAAGTAAACATGAGATATGCTACGCATGTAAAAAGAAAATGAAATGAAGTCATGGTAGCAAAGGAATGCCTAGAGGATCCAAAGCACTGTTGATGGTAAACCCACCTTTCGACTGCTGATACAACGCAGTTCAGCAGATGGTTCAGTCACAGAAAGTCCCATGACAGTGATGATACTTGTGTTGAATTTTTTTATTGTTGCAGTTGGTAAATGTGCCGATTCGGCACGCTTAAGTCTGGCAATAGTTCGTATGCTTCTCGAGAGCGGCTTCTGTGCTGTTTGTAACTGTTTCCCTTTTCCGCTAACCTGGCGACATTGTCGCGGATTCACTTTAGCTAGCTCGCGTTCGTTTTGATTGACTAGTATCATAGGTAGTCTTGTTGCATTTCCATGAACGCCTATTGCAGTATGAAAAACAAATCCAATATCATTCACCAGGACAGAAAAAAATCATACTGAATGTGATTACAACCCTAAATCTTCAAATTTGCATAAATAAATGCCACAATTTTGTGAATGTTCTGTTTACTTTCAGCTCTGGTAATAATATAATTATGCGTACCACATTTATTCAGAAACCAAATACCGAAGGTAAAAATAAAATCACTCATAATTGGATTACTTGACATTAAATCATTGAACTTTGGAAACATTCACCGATGCGCAAAAAAATATTGAGAGAAAACAACATGCATGGCACATTTATAATGAAAACATAATATACTTATCTGTAATATAGTCAAACTAGTTAATATAAATGAAAATAAACAACATATACGTACACTCACATTAATTGCCAACCACATCCTATGCCATCTCACAAGTCGGTAAGAGACGTTGGATGTTGTCAGTCGAGTGCTTTCTTTGAAACGTAGAGGATGGCATACCCTAATATTTGGAGCACCACTTAAATCTACTTGAAGCACATCTTCACATACAGCGTCCTTAATTCTGATTGGTTCATGGTGAAGGCCTTTGGACCCATAGGTACTGGATGATGTAATTCAGGAGATGTAACTTCAAACGTTCCTGACCTTCATTAATATCCTTAAAAGTAGACTATACTGCCGTTGAGTTATAGAACAATCCCTTCGGTCATTGGAAATATTATCCATTTCGACTTGCTCATCTTCTTCTTCTTCAACGGATTACCTCCTTTTTTGTAGGTGGAGGACCCAATGCTTTGGCTCAGTAGCCTGTCGAGGAGCAAGCAAACTGGATCATAGCATGTCCAGGATAGGAGATCAGCCAAATGTCTGGTATGGCGGTGACGAACGACATGAAAATATGTTGTGATGATTGCAAAATTTGCGGAACAAATTATCCAACCCAGCATTCGCCTAGCGACCGAGTAAAGCTACTTGCTGATCCCTGGATAAAAACATATCGGGTTATGTGTTGCGTAAACTCTGAAAGTTAGGGCTACACAGAAAACAGTATATTGGTGTTATTCAACGGCTTCCTTATGCTTAGGAAATGGTGCAGGCCATGTGTTAAAATTATTCTGAAGACAAACGCAAGTTAAATGAATTTGCAGGCTCCCACAGTCGGTGTAAATGTTATTATCTTGGTGTTCCGGTGCAGGATGCGTCTTATTTTCTCCTCTAGCCGACATTTGGGACATTCATTGCCGAGCATTGCTCGAGAAGAGCTCGCCAAATAAAGGTGAGAAAAAATAAGACGCGGCCTACATTTGGAAGACCAAAGTAATAACTCAAACTCTAGCCATTTGGAACAAAGAAGAGCTCAGAAAACAGGTGTGCTAAAGAGTGTATGTATGTATTCTATAGACTATAATGTCTTTAGCGACTGTCGAGTTGCACATTATGAAATGATGCACCCCTCACCTTGATATTTGGAGAGGAGATAGACGCAAAGCTATTCATCAGTTTTCATTCGTAATGAAGAACTTAAATAATAAGTTGGAAAAATATTTAATACCTTATTATGTGTTATTTAACATTATCTCTTGGTTCATCTGTATATATAAGTGTTATATCCACAAGACTTTACCTACCCACTCTTCTACAGCCTAACTATATTTTTACAAAGCCTTTTGTCGTGGCAGCGTCATTTTAATCGAGATAAACCTTTGCAGAAATGGTTTTATTACGTATTTTGCTGTCGCTATAAGGGGAATACATTAAGCTTAAATGTTTTAAAATCGAACCGCTATACGAAATTACTTCTCTTTACATGACCAGAGGAAAAAACTAATTACGATTCACCTGTTGAAAAAGGCATAAAGCATTTAATTTGGAAATGGTTATTGTCACAAAGACACATTTGACAAATTGTCTGTTTTAACGAGATCTACATTTATTGTGTAGTAATTTTTTGTCTCTCTCTTATGGTTTGTAGGGTTTACAAAATTCTGACGAATACTTTTGTAGGCTATTGTTGGCAAATTTAAGATATACATTTTGCCAATAAATTTTCTAAATATATTGTATTTTAATAAAAATTAATAGTCATTTTTAGAAAATTAAAAATAATAATTTTTCCATGTAAAAGGCAGTTTGGAGTGGTGGAGACTTTCTTTAAAATCTGAGGCAGTATTTTATATTACAACACTGTGATTGCCAGAGTGACTGTAGAGTAAATTAACATTATTGTATGACAATGATTTTAGATGTTTGTTAGCTATAAGCATTGTTAGGAAATAAATTTACACGGCCTCACTGAAAGTGAAAATAGGAGTGGGTAACCATGAAGCGATGGAGTGAGTTGTGTATCACTTAGAAGAGACAAACAAATGACGTCAGGGTAGCGCGCCTTTCTTTAGAAATGGAGGGAATATCTTCCCTAGAGCATATGTTTTAGTAATTATGATTACAGACGCTAATGTTGGCGCGATTTAGTAACCAATAGCAACTCTATTATAATGCTTAGGCATATCGGGGTGAGGGAGTATAAATTCTTGAGCCAAAAGCAAGTATCGCGTAGTTCTAAGAAATCTCTCTCGCGAGTTACACGTCAGGCAGTTCTAAGGAAGCATTCATGAGGTACACATTACGCAATTCTACAGAATCTCTCGCGTCGTAAAGTTAGTTACAAAATGTGAAGTAGGCGTGCGACAGTAATTATATTCGGAAATATAACAGTTTCAGTCAGGCGTGTATAAAGATTACAGATGTGAACTATTAATTGTGACGGCAATAAACGTGTGAAAACAATTTGTTTTATCAGTGTTATCTTTTAGTAACAACTCCTTTCCGTTTACATGCTCTGCTAAGAGATATTTGCTCAACTGAGTAATAGCAGCTAGCCGGAGGACAAAGAACCCCAAATTCAAAATAGTAAAACAATAACAAGCGCCAAGTAAAAAAAGATAACACGAGAGATTACTGCGACAAATCGTTGTAAGTACCAAGTTTTGCTTTCAAGCGAGTCTTGGTTTGCAAGTTACGCTGTTCACACACACACACATACACACACACACATACACACACATACACACACACACACACGCCGGGGACCTTTCTACAATAATTTGCAGAATAAATATGAAAGTAAATTATAGTGAGCAGAGAAAGTCCTTTGATTGTAACAACCAGATTTTAATGAAAATTACTCAAGTAAGGATGCGGATGCGCGCGACAATAAACAAAGCAATCTCCATCACTTCTCAGATTTATGTATTCCAGAATAACATATTTTCTAGATAGTTCTTCTACCGATAAAAGCAAATATTGCCAGCATTTATCTGCCGCAAAGTTGTGTTTAAATGCCTTGAGCAGAATATTCGCCCATATTTCTTCCAATAAGGAAGTTGCACAGATTTGGAATTGCCTTCAATTAATCATCACAGTGGGTGAACATCAGGACGTTCATCTTCTGTGGGTGCCAACGACATATTGCAGAAATTGTGTGCAACGGAGTAGCAGTGCAACTGACAAATGTGGTCTGAGCAGAGATTTAGAATATTTTGACGTAAGGTCACTTTGCCCAAAATCTGCGTTATACCAGAGGGACGAGGTCGGGGATATAAAAGGTTTCCAGATGGGAGACCTACACTTGGAGACGGGTGCTGGATATAGCAGTTGAAAAGAGTGACAAATTATTGGCGTGTAACTTTGGTTCCAACTTTAGTTTAATTATTTACAGTACTACTCTATACTACAATAAACATATCAGCAAGATTTAGTTATGTAAAGTTATACTCTACTTTAGTACAAACATCAACCACTGATAAGGTTGCAACAGACAAGTTTACCTAGGGTAAGAGAAGGTTGGACTTCTCATCTTCCGGAGGTCTTGCGGCGTGGTTGAAGATTAGGTCAGAGATTAAAAGACTGAGTGTCGCATATTCCTATTAGCACGTGTTTAGCACAGAGACCTCCGACAAAAAACTCTGACTTTAAGTATCCAGGAGTATGCTGACTGGTGCTTTAGCCAGCACTGATGCATGCGAGTGTCAGCACGATTTTACAATTTCCATCCACATGCCGAAAGCTTCGCGAATATTCGGAAAACGTTCTTTAAAAATCATGTGGTACTCCCGTGCTAACATAAGCATCCCGGAAATGACTCGCCAGAATGTCTAAAGTTAATTTTATTCTTCCTCTTATACAAAGTTTGTTCTGAACATCCTAACCTTATAAAATTATATTTATCACATTTCAATATAAATACAACCGGCATATTATCAACTGCTATTTTTGACCACGTCATCCATAGCTGAGAGCTACCTGAAAATCGCTTCCAGAAGTCAAGCAGTAAAATGATACTTAGGGGGAAGAGTTATAAAATTGCTTTACAGGCTAAAAATCTTCATTTCCTTGGGGCATTCCAAACTATTTTTAATACTTGTATTCTCTGCTTTCTAGGGCAGAAGACAAACTTTACAGTCATTTTTCCACTTTTTGGTTTTCCATAAGCATTGATGTGTTAATTATTTTTCTCCCTTGTACCAAAAGCCCTATATGTTCTACCTTATCTAACACTTTGTATGGGATGTATGAAGAGAAAAGTATCAAAAATTTCTTTATCCAGATTTTATAGAAACGCTTGTGACCCCTATGCGGGGAGCGAGTGCATGAAAACGCGTCGATACTTTTGGTTTCCTGTAGTGTTTTTCTTTATTTATTGTTGGCAGAATCCCCTATCATCTGTCTTCCACATCTAGGTGAGCCAATGAGGTGGTTTGAATTCAAGTACGACGCACACGCATTAACCTATGAACAAAACAGGCCTAGGTGAGCTGCGAAAGGGAGGAGTAAGGATTTCACCTGATTGGTTGGAAGGCAAGCATCGCAACGAACCAATCCATGGATGAATCCGTCTCGAATTGATTTGTTACTAAAAGTCTGGTACTTAAACACTAAGGTTTCAGGAGCGAAAGAAAAGGGGAGAGTAAGACAAACATTAAGTGGAGTGCTAGAACCATGTAAGAACATGGTGTGGCAGAGCCAGTTTAGTATTACCTTAACTGTTTGTGCATTATATCGGCACGGTTCCATGCACTTGACTGTACGTGTGTGTATATCAGAGAGAGAGAGAGAGAGTCATTATTTTAAGGATATCGGGTGAAAATGTACAGGAAGATTTCCCACCCAAGTATGCTTTAACTGAAAAACTTCAATTGTATATACTCGTAAAAATTGCTCTAAGGATTTGATTGATAATATGTTTATATTATTATATTAATATATTCATTTTATATATATACATACATGTATGTGTGTTTGAGATCACTGAAAGATAAATAAAATGTACATCTTGAGTTGTTGACGTACTCTTCTTCTCAATGAATGCTATGCAACTTAGAAACCATAAAATATAGAACTTATATCCGGAGATGTGGAGAGTTAATTAAACATATAATCTGTCTGAAATAGTTTTTGATAGAATTAGCCATTTCTAAAATATTCATTGTTAAATCTTTAAAGCTTTTCAAGACTTAAATGTGATACGACGTCCACGAGCCATGTTTGATTACATGCCATTTTTTCTTATTATTATTGTTATTATTACTATTCCTAAGGCCTCATTAGTAACAAAATGTTACTTGTGTTTCAAATAATTGTGTTTTATTTTCGCATAAGACTTGATATCAAGTCTACGTCTGAGGATATTTCTAGGATAACTGTATCCACGTAAAATGGACAGAGGAGCACATTCTTATGTGAAGATTACAAGATGTCGTACGAGTGCTAATACATCAAATCAGTTCAGTTTTTTGAGTTATTTTAGATTTTTGTGTGGCAATAAACGAGATTGATATTTACAATTGATCTGGAGCTTTAATGTCATTAGTGTTTCCCCTTGAAGTGAAATTTAATTTTCGTCAAACTTATTAATTGTTCAGTTTCATGAATAAAAATTCACCAAAGTTTTTATTCTTCATACGCTGTCATTAGTTTTGCAGTATGCCAATATTTAAATCTAGAGCGTTTTGAAAGCCTATGTACACCATGCAAATGTTGGATACTTTTTCACCACATATGACCTCAGTCGTTACTTTGAGAAGGAAAAAATAGGAGGGAGGAGGTGACCAAAGAAAAGCCAAAAAAAACTCTATAGAAACCCGAGGGATAATATAACACTGCGTAAGTATACTCAGAGATCAGTTTAAAAAGCTGATTTTTCACTTTTTCCCTAATATTTTAATGTACCTAAATACAAAATGACTTCTAACGATACAGTCCTTGTCATCTCTTTCGCAACCATCCATACGTATTAATATATGTGCAAGGAATAACATTTCCTCTGGGCTATATTAAGTGATTTTAACAGGGTATTATTAAAAAGTTAAATATTTTACCAAATTAAAGATTTAGAATGCAAAAAGCGTACAAACTCAAATGTATTTATCAGACATAAAAGTCTAGACCAGCCCTACGAATCTATCTTACCATCACCAATTCACATTAACTGTGAATAAATCTACGAATTTAAACTTTGATGGAAGAGGTAGAGCTAGTATCTATTAAAATGAACAGAGGAGGCGTTGGATGCTCAATGAGCTAATTATGTATGGTTGATATAATTAAAAGGTCCTTTTCGTGCCCCAAAATATAATATGAGAATGGTAAATTCTCCGAGGACGTCATGACTATATTAGAGGTAAATGGTCTCAATGAAGGCAAAGGTTTCAAGACTATTAGCCTCATTCGGCAAGGATTATAGTAATCAAAGGCAGAATGTATGCATAGTGGTTGCTACGAACAATCTGTGAATGTTATTGAGAGAAAGATAAAAAATCTGATGTGTTACATTCACATGACTTTCTCTGCTCTTGTACAAACTATTTTTACAAACGCTTATTCTCCATCTACTTCATGTTAATCGAGACTCTATCTTATTGCTAATTTTCTTTTAGATTTAAGGATAATATATATATTTACAAGGGCAATATAGAAACACAGTAGCCTTTAAACATAGACATTACTCTTAATAGCTGGTTGCTATGTGCAGCACCATTCTCTTTACCACAGATTAATACTCTTTGCATATCCAAGACAAAAAAAATGAATAACGAATTCCCATTTGAGAAAAGTATTGAAAAATTTAAGGGAATAACAAGCAATATCTCGAAAATGGTTCACTCAACAACAAAAATGCATATTACATAAATTGTGTATTTTAACGCGATCTACGTTTTTTGTGTAGTAAAATTTTGTCTATCGCTTATGGTTTACCAGTTATGCAAAAGTCGTTCACAATGAAGAATACTTTTGGAGACATTCCCAGAAAATTCAAGATATAAATTTTATTTGTCATGAAAATAACTTAAACATATGTTATTTTAATCAAAATCGTTAGAGCCATTTTTGAGAAAATTAAAATTTTCTAAAAATGCTCCATGTAAAGGGTAATCCGGGGTGGGGAGATTTTCTTGAACACCTTCGTGTCGGATCTCTGGAAGATACTGAACCTAAATACCAAGTTTAGTGTTGTTTCTAATTTATGCTGTTCACAGACACACACACACGGACATGTTTCCAAAAATGCTGTTTTTTGACTCAGGGGGTCTCAAAACATATATTCCCGGTGAAATCTCGGTATCGAATTTTTGGGTGGAATGCAATACTTCCCCTACTTACTATACGTAGTAGAGAAAGTAAAAAGGATATACGACATTTCTAAATCTAGAAATGGCATTTTAAAGATTGCGTCGGAGGAAACTTATGAAAGTTCTGTATAAATTTGGCAGAGAATGGAAATATGGATAGTCCCTATCCCCGTAAGGTGATAGTGCCCGTAAGAAGAATAGGAGAACAGAAGATAAATAAGAATGAATTAGAATAACAAGAGGTGTCAGAGAAGTCACTCTGTTCAAAATCTTCAGGGGGAAAGGTATGAAAAACCATTTCCAGAATATCTCAGAAGTGTGAATAGAAAGAAGAAACATATGGATAGGGCCTGCTGATTATGTGATGCTGCTCCTTAAGAAATGTGGTGACAACGCTGAGAAATGTGCGATAAAGATAATTGAAAAATCAAGGATATAGAGTGCGAGTATTGGAAGAAACACATAAGAAACGCTTGCGAATATTAGATGAGTTAGTGTAGCAAGTGGAAGTGTAGTGTAGCTTTGCATATAGTGTAGCATTTTATAATGCTGGAACTTCTACCGTTAAACGCATCGAGGGATAATAAAGAAGGGTTTGAAACGCGCCAACAATAATATATAGCTAAGGCTTACTGAGGTCGCTACGTGAAATAGTGTTAATGCAAAAGGGAAAGGAGGAATCATGGAACAACAGTGTTATTCTATTGTACAGCAAAACTCAGCGTCTTAGTTTGTTTGAAGAGAAGAAATAAAAGCCACGTCTTTTCTAAGTTTAACAATGAATTTTAATATTGTTAGCATTGTGCTCGAAAGAAAACTGTTTTTAAGTAGTTGTGAATCCTAAAACAACCGTTCCTGGGACATAACAGTAAACAAATGGAGGAGGAAGGAATATTTTGGTTACGTTCTTGTGTATGACATGTATAATGATAATATTCTGAATGCTTAGCCACAAATGATATACCTAAAAGAATGTCAAATATTTTACGTCATAAATATTTTTTCTTTCAATAACAGCCAATACAAATATTTTATTAAAATACAGAAAAAGATTACTAAGCTATAATTCATCATGATTTGTGCTAATAATAAATTAGTGTTTTGCTTTATTTATTATAATAAAATATTTCTACACATAAAGTCGTAATAATAATGATTTTATTAGCATTGAAATGAATTCTCAAACTAGTAATCAATATAAAATGGTTAAATAACTGATTTTTAAATGAAAATTCTTCCATTTGACAGCCTCTTCGAATAGGCTTTTATGTTCCACACTTGCAAGTCACTGTACAAAACAGAATGAAAACTCCACCTGCTTAACTTTGCACGACTATGAATACCTGCTGAAAACTCAATTATTGGCCATATGCCTGTGCTAAACGATGCACTGGATAAATGGAGAAAATGCTGAAGTTGGAGAAAATATACTAGTAAATAGACATTCTTCAAATAACTCTTTCGTTTTTGGAACAAAAAGGAAAAGAGAAAAGCAATGAAGAAAGAAAGCGGCTTGGTTCTGTAGAGCAGGACAAGCCAAGCAGAAAAACTATATTTTAATTTGAAACGTAAAGCTTGAAATTCAAGCCCAATTTCATATACGACGATATAAATAAGGTATTAACTAAGACAGTGTTTGAGTTACAAAGTCCATCTCTGCAACAAAAAGTTAAAACTCTTTGTTCGCAAAATGTTAGCCCTGTTTCCCCTTAAAGCAGAATATACAGCAACTACTTAAAACCCGAGCGAGGTGGCGCCACGGTAACGTATGCGACTAGTATTTGGGAGATCCTGTGTTCGATCCCTGGCAACCGTCCAACTCTGACCTATGGGTTTTTCCTGGTTTCCCCAGGCCGGCAGGCGAATGCTTGGGTGGTTTCTCAACTACCAAAATTTCCTTCATTACGTTTTGTTCTCATCTTTCAGTAGTGGTTCGGGGGGGGGAAAGGGGAATAAATAATAGAATATTAGATTAGTTATGTAAAGATACTTAGTTATAGATAGTAGGAAAGGAAAATATAAATTATAAAATAGATGCGCTATAAAATAATTATATATATGAATACAAATAAGGTAAAAGATTCAAATTTTCTTTTGTAATTCAAAGAAAATTAATAAATAAAATATAAATCAAGGAAATATTGTTTATTGGTATATAATTATTTTAGTGTAAATATATAAATTTAAAAATGCAAGTAAATTTAAAAATTATTATTATAATAATGTATTAAGTAAGTTTTAATATATATATATATATTAATTAATTTAACTGTATAATAGAAAAAAGAAGAACTTGTTTAAGCTAGAAGATTTTGGTAAATAGTACTGGATACCAGTATGCAACCGCTGGATACCAGTGGAATAGTTTTTAGCTTTGTAGTAAGTTTTATTAGTTAATAGCTGGATACCAGTTGCTTTTATGCTGGTTACCATAATTAGTAGAGATTTATAGATTTTGTAATTATTCTTTATTTACACCTTTACTATCTATTACTCATTTTCCTTACTTATGTTTTCTTTGTTTGTAGTTAGGTAGTAGTTGTAGATTTAATCTGTAAAATGAATGTGTACAAGAACTCAAAAATTTGATTCAATAAATAGAAAACTTGGATATATGCCCGGTATAGTAACCTAGATGCCGGGGCTGAATATTGATATTTATTTATTTATTTATTTTAGTGGTCCGAGATTTCGTGGTGTATTGATTGGTTGCCCTCTCTGGGCAGCTCCAGCACGGGAAGAGTCTTCGAGCCTGGAACTGTTAGGGATTTCTGCGCGTCTCTGTTGCCTGTCTGCCCTCGGCCTGTAGCCTCCTGTTGTTCCTCCGCTTTATCCCTTCCTCTTGGGGATGGCAGCCGCAATAGATCTGTTGTAGGTGTGCGAGGTGTTCTGCTGCGTTGAGGAAACGTGGAAGACCGCGAGCGAATTGAAGAAGTGGTATAGTAAGATGATGAGGAGTCGGTATCTGGAGGAGGAAGATTGGCAGGATCGTACAAAAGAAGAATGGAAATAAAGGTTAACCACCGAAAAGTGAAAAAGCCCTCAGAAGTAAGTAAGTACCATTTTTCCGAATAAGCATACGTATTTTGTTGCTTATTAATGCAGCTATTTTCACAATGAAAGTGCACATATTCAGAAAGATAACCTTCATAGATATAATGTGTGTTTGTGGATTTGCTGGTGCGACGTGATCGACTAAATGAATCGATTAATTAACAGACTGTTAAACTTCATCTCTTTACTGCGAACGTCAATTTTAGATCATAAACATCGTTTAACTGTTTCTGATAGCTGCAGAATTAACTTTATTCACTGAACTGTTCCATTTTGAAAGACTGCAGTTCCGAGTTAAAACATCGAATGTTCAAATCAACAGTGTTCTGTCATCCTGTCATTTTATGTTTTAAGAGATGTATAATGCAGAACCATACATCATTACATTTGAAGGGTATACATGTATACGTTGCATTTTCATAAAAAAATTATTCATTTATGCCTTCTGTAGAATTTTGAGGGCTGGAATTCTGCATCGTGTTACTCATCTCTACTACTTCCTATTC
Organism: Deroplatys truncata; assembly: GCA_030765065.1. Taxonomy (NCBI): domain Eukaryota; kingdom Metazoa; phylum Arthropoda; class Insecta; order Mantodea; family Mantidae; genus Deroplatys; species Deroplatys truncata. Next base: position 107,952,804 of record CM060985.1, read on the forward strand.
CATATCTGGCACAAATTCTGCAGTTGCGTAGAAGCTACATATTACAAAAAGTTTCCTCAAAAGCAGAATACTTAAAGACCTTACTTTAAAAACACATCTAAGTCGCTTTTCTTTCCCTACTACTTATCTACCGGGTGTCCCAAGCACCCGTATCAGCTATTTTTCTCTAAAACTAAAAACGTTAAGATACTTGTTCGCAAAAAGAATGTGATACACAAAACCTATATAAAGAGTCGATTGATGGCATTTCCATTTCCTGGAACAAACCGGAAGTAGGGATACACGTGGTCAACTTTGAAATTTTAAATGGCAATATGGATTGTTTAAGGTATCATTGGATAGTGCTTTTAAAGTGAAACAATTTTACAAAAGCTTTTCCTCACGAAAAAACAATAATTTTTTCCTCCCAATAGTACATATTTGACCTATGACCAGGGAGCGGAAGATACACCTCGGATCTCAATCCAACGCGATCTTTTGTGCTTGCCATCCCCAGGGGGAACGCACGAGGTGAAGGAACTGCAGGAGGCTATAGGTCGCTGGCAGGCTGACAGAACAAGCAGAGGTCTCTAACGGCTTCATGACCCGGTCCCACCGACGGGCTGCTCAGAAAGGCTTCTCTCTGGCGGGACCGGAGAGAATTCGACCCACCGGAGGCGACTCAGAAAAGGCTTCAATCTAGCAGGGCCAAGAAGAACTATCCAAAGACCAAGCATCGACGCGATCTGTCCGAGAGCTACCAACACTACACAGCCCCTAAACCTAACCGAGACATGAAAAGAGAAGCGAAATGATAGGAAATTCGTGGTAGAAGAGAAAACATTCCAGTGTTCGCCTTGCCAACCAGGGAAAACCATGAAAAATCCATGGTCAGAGTGGTCGGCTTCAGGATTCCAACCCAGGACCTCCCAAAAGTTAGTACGTTACCACGCAGCCAACTCGCTCTGTGCAAAGCTATTTACTCCATAACTGACCTGTTAAATTAAAATTGAGTTTTATTTATGGACGCTCTTTAACTGCTGTGGTCCTTAGCGTCCCATTCTATATTGGGCGTGAAAGTCCCGTAATTTTGCTCAGAGACCTCTTTATCAGGCTAGAGGTTCTTTTGCGTGCCGTAAATCTACAACAAGGGACCACCGGCATTACTTCCCTTCCGAAGGAAGCCAGGCTAAGGAAAAAATTCATCGCCCTCCGCCGGGTTTGAACCCGAGACCTCGGGAACATGACTGACCTTTGATACCCAAGGTAAGCAGTGCGGAGCATGTGTTAATAATTTAATTTAGGCAAATGCTTTAGATGCAGTAGATGTTAATAGGATATTTTGTTCTTTTTCGGCGTATTATTTGTAGGATAAACCTCAGACTACATTTATGTAATAAAGAAGCGTGCCGAAATACCCAGTAGCGGTATATTCATATTCCTCGTAGTTTTGGGCCAAATTCATTTCATTTCGGTATGCGACGTGTTTAAAAAGAACATTCTTCACATATTTATCTCGGTTGCATTCGTTTAATGTTGAATAATGAAGGACGCTATGAATTGAATGTTAATATTCTGTAAAAGGAACGCTAATGAACCGAAAACATTCGATTGGCAACTGTTACATAACCGCCCGTTATTTATCTGCCGACTCGCACGCGTGTGTACTACTCTTACTGGCATTTCAGAGGACTTGTTTTTCACGCGGATGTTTTCACAGAGCAAGCAATCTCTTGCCTCAGCCGGCTCTCATTTTATATGGAAATTAAAAACCGTAATTTAGTTGGCCGCGAATTTCCGGTGCACATTAAAACATTTGCAATGCTGTTAAAATTTCTTCTCTCCCAAAAGGCTTTACTTTGCGCAAGTTTGAGTTCTAACGTATGTACCTGAAAGGCTTCGTGTACATCCCCCATAAACTCAACAAAAAACGGGAAAACGAAATTACCTATGCAAAAATCTGAGTCTCTCTTGGGTCAACATGCTTGCACAAGAAATTCCCTCCTGTATTTTTTTCTATAATGTTTTTGGCTACAAAATATTTGCCCTTAATGAAAAGTAAGGATTCATCAGATATAAAGGAGAGTTTATCTGTTATAATTTATGAAAAATGCGAAGGCACGCAGCGTTAATTGCCCCTATCGAGCCAACCGCCCGAATTGAAAAGATACTAAAAACGTGCTTACCTTCCCCAAAGATGAAAGTTAAGCAGTTTCTGGTAGAGCGTGCCAATTAAGGCTATCGCGCTGTTTGCGCTAATTTCTCGAGAGATTTTCGTTGTAGTTATTCTAATCGAGTAGCCATTTCATACAATTTGTACTTTCTCTACCACCTACATAGTAGGTAGAGAAGATATTGCAGTACACCCAAAAATTTGATATCGAGATTTCACCGGAAATGCACGTTTTAAAGGTTCTTGAATCCAAGAACAGCATTTTTAAATAGGTCTATATGTATTTGTGTGTGTATATGTGTGCGTGAGAGCATAATTAAAAAACGAAAAGCCAGACAAATATCAAACTTGGCATTTAAGTTCAGTGTCTTCTAAAAACGATATATAAAGATTTTGAAGAAAATCCCCTTACGCCAACTAACATGCAAATTTTTCGAAAATTTTTATTTTGCCAAAATGTAATGATTTTAATTAAAATACCATATATTAAATATATTTACATAAAAAATAAAATGTGTATCTTAAATTTTCTGGGAATAGTCTGGAATTATACGTTAAGCGATAGACGAAAATGCACTACACAAAGAATGCAATCTCTTTAAAACACGCAATTTATTCCAAACAATCTCTTTTGTTGCATAAACCATTTCCGAGATATACGTCATTCATGGTTCGAATTGATCAATATTTTTGTCAACATTTATTTTCTTGTTCAGCGCTGAATTTAAGCACCGTTTTGTGAATTTGTAGAAAACCCTTGGAATACATTATTTTCTGCGAACACAGAGCTGTTGGCCATAAAAATGTACTTCGGGTTCAATGCAAGGTTACAGGAAATGAAAACGCACATCACAACAATTCCTCTGTGCTCTGAATCTAAACATACACTAATTGCAAAAATATACAACAAAATTCACGTACCATCCTAAAAGGTTTAGTAAATTTCAGTCTATCTTTAAATTTTTTGTAATACAATTAGCTCAACAAAACAAGTACAGTTTAAATAAATTACTGAATAATCCCTTAAAAAAGAAGATTGATCCCATATATAAATCAGGCATTTGTAATATTAACTGCACACGTTGTGACAAGAAATATATCTGACAAACGAAACAAAAACGTATGATTAGACTGAAAGTACATCATAGCAATATCAAACTAAAACAATGTGACCGTTCAGCTGTAGCATATCATTTTTGGGAAGACCGTCATGACATCGTTTAAGAAATTAAGCTCCTAAAAAATGTTAATACACAGACAGATTTGGATACTTGGGAAAAAATTCATATCATCATGAATTAACAAAAATGTTTGAATTCCGAGATCCCTCCCATAGATGGCGTCATGCGTTCCTTTTACAACCACCAGGTGAGTTTCGCATCGAATCCATGGCAAGAAATGGAAAAACCAAGAGAAGAACAGCTTAATCGACTCAACTGCTGAAGATAGGTAGGACGCTACCTGAAACAATTGTTCATTTTAAATTTTAGAACTTGACGCGAGTGAAGTTGTATCAACACGTTGACTCAAGAAATATTAACATATTTTAACTTCACTTTTATTAATACTTTTAATGTGTTTGTGTTTTAATGCAATAATTGGTCTTATCAGAGGCAATATAATTGACTATCGCTGTTTGCCTCTCCACCTCCCGATTTTGGACGCAGTAAACTTGCAGGGAAAAACAAAACGTAGACCCAATAAATCTTCAGACTTCTCTGCTGGTAATTCTGAGAGGGATGATGGACATATCTATAATACTCTTCTGTGATATCGTTCTCAAAATGCTAACCTTGCAGTTCTTTTTCAATGCTACAATACAAGTAGTCGCAGGAGAGTAAATTTGATCTGAATGAGGATAGAAATATCTACTTAATTTCCTCTCCAGCAGCAAGTATGCATGAAATCATGTACATACATGAATGAATCGTTCGCCGTCATTCACATTACTTTAATAACTTCAAAAACCCTTTAAGCCTGGACTCCCTTTGACTCATCCGACAGGCAGCTGATTTCAAGTGTTTCAGCTCATGTACCAGAGAAGAGTAGGACAGAGGCCTTAAGCAGGAACCTGCTTGACCCAAGCAGGATTTCCACCCACACTAAGGCTAATCATTCTAGGGAAGATAATGTCCGGAACCTCTGTTAAGGACGTAATGTTAAAGGTCAGTGGAGAAGATAACAGTATTATCCACATGTATTACTTAGACTGTGGTGAACAGGAAAGTAAAGTCTCTCATTCTACAGGCAAAAGCATGACGTAGTGTTTCGGCTTCTACAAAAGCGTCCTGTAATATTCTGAGAAGTTTTCCTCGGCTGCAACACTTCAAAAGAAGTCTATAAAAGCTGTGTGTGGCATTTCTGTTCCTTCTTAAACTTCTGTAAATCACATGTTTCTTTTTAGCATAATTGCCTATGAAAGTAGTCTATACTAATATATAAAGAGTAAATGTAATAGAGGGAGTTGTTCAAAAGTAACTCGGACATTATTTATTACATTTACACCAATAGCTGAATAGCTAAAGCTTGTGTCTTATTGCAATTACTTTTAAAGGCGTATACACTTTATCAGTAGTTGCCTTGTGATCCATTTCTCCATTGTGCTCTATCTTTCTACATATTATCACCCAGTCTCCTACATTCCACGGTCTTCTAAATATTCCTCCTCCAAATAAATCGTGGTCATCCTGTTTTTCCTACAACGTTCTGGAGACCAAATGATTATTTTCTTGGACCATACATCCATGGGTATTTGTTAGATGTGACCATCTCATTGTAATGACCGTGTTTCTAGACCAGCAAAACCCATTCTTTTCTCTTATGAACTAATGGTGTCACATTGTTGCTTCACTCATCTCCTTTGTTTTGTGTTATGAGGCACTCCCCTCCACTCGCTCTAATGGCGATCGCAAATACACGTTCCAAAGTAACCAAACAGTTTGTGATTGCCATGAGCACACGTTATAGCTCCGCGAACAATGCGTGGGGGTAAATCCATCCTCCCCTATTTCGCTTAAGGTTGGGCGTGACTTCTAGACGATCTGTGATGTCCTGAACTTTCATTTTTCTCTTAATTATCACCTTCCGAACTCTTTCATTTGAGAATATTCGTAGGCTTCTTTAAAGGCTATCCATTTCTAAGGCTTTAATTCCATCCTTTTGTCTTTCGGTTAAAACCCATCCTTCCGCGCCATATCCCAAGGTGTTTTGAGGGATAGTTCTTTAAAATGGTCCTCTTAACTTCCAGTTTCATATCTCGACTCAAAATATTCTATGTCTTATTGCTGCTTGAGCCTCAGAAATGCTGTTATTTACTTCAATTTCAGAGTTACCTGACTTAAGTATAATGGGGCCTAAATATTTAAATTGTTTAATTGCTTTAATTGTACCCGTACTTAACTTGAGGTCTTTTCATACTCGCCTACCAATATATGCTGAGTTTTTTCAAAGGTAATTTTGAGTCCTCCCTTAGTATATGTCTCCTCATAGTCGTGAGTGATTACCACTTTTTCATTAGCAAATACAAGTGAGCGGATCACTTTTATATCCGATTGGAATACCCATTGATCTACAAAATGCATTCACCTTTCCATTATATGCTCGAGATAGATTTTAAATACAGCAGGAGGCATTCCAAATTCCTGTTTCAGACCTTTAGATGCACTAAAGTCATGATAACAGTAATAAGTGATTCGTTAATACTCATTCTCTTATTGAATTCTGAAGTTTATTGATTGGAACCAATTGTGTATTACACACAACAAAAAGTTTTTTGCAGTCATATTCATCCGCATGGCACTGAACGATCAGCACAAGGTAGTCTTGATCTTCCTGAGCTGTTTGATGCTGCTTTATTTGAGGTGATTTAACAGTGTATATGATGTAATTATTACGATACCATCATGGTTCTTTAAAATGAACATTTCTTCTCCTGTTTTACTTACTCTACTACGTAGGGGAAGTATTGCATTCCACCCAAAAATTCAATACCGAGATTTCACAGGAAATACATGTTTTGAGGTGCACTGAATGTATACAAAACATTTTTGGAAACATGTCCGTGTCTGTGTATGTGTCTGTCTGTGAACAGCATAACTCAGAAACGAACAGTCGGATAAACACCAAACTTGGTATTTAGGTTCATATCTTCCAGAGATGCGACACGAAGGTTTTCAAGAAAATCCCCCCACCCCAGATTACCCTTTACATGGAACATTTTCCGAAAATTTTAATTTTCCCAAAAATGGCTCTAACGATTTTGATTAAAATATCATATGTTTAAGATACTTCCATGACAAATGAAATGTATATCTCGAATTTTCTGGAAATGTCTCCAAAAGTATTCTTCATTGTGAACGACTTTTGCATAACTGGTAAACCATAATACATAGACAAAATTTTACTACAGAAAAAATGTAGATCGCGTTAAAATACACAATTTATGTCATATACATTTTTTCCCTTACAATTTCCAATACTTATACTTTTTCTCAAATGCGAATTCATTGTTCATTTTTTGTCCTTTTAATGCAAAGAGAGTGGAATACTGCACATAGCAACCAGCTCTTAAAATATTTGACTATCGCTTAAAGCCTACCAATTTTCCTGACATCTACAAGAAGATTAGCAATAAGATTAACATCTCGGTATCTCGATTAACATGGAGCATATGGAGAATAAGCGTTTGTAAAAATAGTTTTATAAGAGTAGAGAAACTCATGTGAGTGTAACACATCGGATTTTTTTCATTCGAGATAGTTGTTTTATACACATGAGTCGCAAGACTCGAAGGACAAAACAATCGATGCCGACTGGAAACCAGAATCTGCAACACAGCAGTAAATCACCTTTTATTTTAATTTAAATTCTAGGTATACCAATCTCCGTATCATACAAATCACTCATATATAATCGACAAATTGCAATGAAGGATTATATAAAATGGCTATTCGAATAGAACAATTGCTGTGAAAAATTAGCAAAACAAGTGAAGCAGCCTTAATCAACACCATGTGCTACAAAATTTCTAACACTTCAACTTTGAAAAAGCTAGTGTAATATAGTTAGCGTAATCTGAGGGACGTTGGAAGATTCAGATACCCTCGTACCTCGACCATTACTATTATTTTTGTACTGTCCCTTATACCCAGTATGAGAACTCACGGACATAAATACTGATGCCCATAGCAGGTTTTGAGCCGTGTGTCGAGGTGCCCCAGTGACCGCGGCTACGCAAGGACCTACTTGAGAAAGGCAAGTATGTTGTCAAAACCTTTCCGAGGACACGATAAGATGGATGTGGGTAACTCGTTCCGTATTTCCGATTGGCGCACCAATGCTCGATCGGGAAAAACGAAGCGAAGGAACGATATTTGCTTCCTATGTATCATAAATTATAATAGATTTAATCCTCGTTTATATATGCTCAATCCTTGCTAGCTTAACGGTAAGTATTTCAGTCAGAAACATTCGAGAAAAACAGGAGAGACTCAGATTTTTGCATAGGTAATTTTACTTCACGGTTGTTTGGACAGGTGCGTACTTAGCCTTTCAGATGGAATGACGAGCCAAATCGGCTTTGTATCCAGTGGGTAAATTTTCTCGTCCCAAGACTTTGGAATAGATTATCGGCTCCTTTTCTGTCTAACGTTAGAAAACAACTATTTAAAACGCCATCATTTAATGCCAAAGAATTTCATGATTCCAAATTTAATCCGCTTTTAAAATTTGAAAATGAATTTTTCATTTGCTTTGCAGTTTTTACTAACAATACGATAAAAAATTTAATGGCAGCGCTGAGATTTGAACCACGAATCTCCCAGTTTCCGTCCGGTTGCTCTAACCAATTCGTTTTCAATTCGCTGATACTACCTTTCCAAGCTTATTCAACGCACTACTTGTGTGGAAGAACAATTAATTCAATTAATTGACTTAATAGAGGTCGAAATTATGAAGTCTGGGACTTAAAGTACTTGCAGCGTTGTAAGTCGCCATTGCATTGTCTTCCCAATACAATTTGAAATCTCCTTGTGGTTTACCGGGAAAAATGCGAATCATTTGCGGGAATTTAATGTATTGGCATGTGCTATGGTAGCTCAGTGGTTAGAGCTGTAGTAGTTCCTACGTGGTAGGACCCCACTAAGTTGATGATGATGGACCGTTGGAAGATGATGGACGCTGTATTACGTACCGTAGGTCGTCTTGATTCCCGTACTCTTGTGATGTATCACGACGTTCTCGTAGACTGGAATCCGATAATCGTATATTTGTATCCTTGTTTGTGTGTGTTAGTATGTTGTAATTGTTATTTTATAATTGTGCAACGGTTGCTGTATTTGTGTAGGAGAGCACTTGTGCCTTGTCAGGGTTAGGAATGGAGAATGTTAAAATATTTGTACACACACCTATTCTGTAAACTATATTACTTGTATTTTAGATAAACCAGATGTAGATATTCACAAAACACAATTACCTTTGTCATATTAAACTATGTATAACTGGCACACTTTAAATATGTAGTTTTAGCGTCTATTTAGAGACGAGCTTATACACGGCCTTCCTGCTGGAAGTCTGACAAGCTTCTGTTAGCGTTCCCTTCAACCGTTTTCTTAGCGTACGTATTTGAATTATAGGCATGTATCAATGTGCCTGATTGGTGCTACTTATCCCATAACAGTTATGTGTGTGTGTGTGTGTGTGGTTGGATGGGTGGGTGTTTAACGACTTCCATTGTCTTAATTATGCATCCAAGGTTCGTTACATGCTTTCGTAGATACCACTACATTTCTTGTAAATTTTATAACTGGTTATACAGCTAACAATGGCATTTCCCTCTCATATTATATTCTACATGTTATAATGCTATATACTTATTATCTACTATGTGTACATTATGAATATATGTGTTATTAACATCCTGTTAATTATTATACGTACAATATTAGCAAAAAAATGCATAACATGTAAAACCTTAGAACAAAAGTATTAACAAAAGATGTTATTAGTGTGTTGATGTTAAGAAGTTGTGAATTAGATATCTTATCACATTAATGAGTTATCGTATTAGTTTGTCCGTGGCTATTACTGTATGTTACTTCAGAGCAACCGGACGGAAATCGGGATATCCGTGGTTCAAATCCCGGTGATGGCATTGAATTTTTCGGTTACTTGATTCTACCTTTAGTAAGAATAGTGTGTACATCGACTAATAAAGATAGAGGATAGGGAAGGTCATGTGGGTGTATCACATCAGATATTTTAAAATCTGACTATCGCTTTAGCCCATTGTATTCTTGTACCTACGGTGTAATGTCTAAATGTATAATCAAAGTTTATCTCAATTAACAGGAAGTAGAGAGAAGAATAAGCTTTTGTAAGTATGGTTTGTAGAAGAGTAGTGAATGCAACAATCAGACCACTTATTCCAATACCGATCAACTTTGTCTGTGAAAGGATATGGAGGACAATAACTAGTTTGGGCTTCATGTAAAAGTCAGTCACAAGGAACACAAAAATATCCACGCAGACGAAGCCGTGGGTAAAAGCAAGCGTGTTCATAAAAGGCAGCATCAGATTCAACAGCACTGGCCAAGTGACCAGCTGACGCCAGCCCTAGCATTATTTTCATGGGTTCGCCGGAAGCAACAAAGGAACATCCATTCCTTCTAGCTTCTTTTTAACATACTGAGTACTTTTACCCCGGATTGTGTAACTTCACTTCCCCAGAACCCCATGCAATACACATCACAGACACTCGGCACAAAAACATTATATTCAACTTATCCTGAAAAGTCCAATGTAAGGTAAAGATAAAGCACATAAGAGCATCATTTCATTCATATTATTAATTCACCGTCAGATATGGTTTACCGGTTAAAGTATGTTAAAACGTTTAAAAATTTTTATTCATCAATGCGACAATGAAATAAATTGGGGAAATGTCGTCAATGTTCTGTCTTTAACGTCATTTTTTAAGTACATATATTAGATGGTAACGTCAGTGATCTTTTTTTCCCTCTTGGGTAAATATGCTACTGTTTTTTAAACAGAATTTTGTGCTATTATTCAATGCACACATGTAAGCATAAGCAGAGCTTACACTGGTAAACATACTTATCTTCTGAGACAGCCAGGCTGCACTTAGGGCTCTAATTGGTCATAAGTTAATGTCAGGACTGATTTTAAACTACCTAAACATGCTCACAAGCTTGGCAGAACAGAATGAAGTCAACTCATCTAGGTGTCGGTTCATAGTGACATAGAGGTAAATGAAAAAGGCTGATGAACTTGCAAGACGAGGATCAGCGTCACAATTTACTGAGCTAGAGCCGGCTCTAGAAACATCTCGATGTTAGTAAGGGAGGCTATTAAGAACTGGTTCAAAGTAGAACATCATAAAACCTTGCTTAAAACTCTAGCAAACAAACATGGTAAGCTATTTATTAGAAAACCATGTAAGAAAAGAGCTGAAAGCTTACTTAAATGTAGCAGACTTCAGCTGAGAACAACTATTGCATTTCTCACAGGACATGTTTCTGTGAAAAGGCATCTTAAAACGACGGGAGTATTTCAGGGTAACTTAGATTGCAGATTGTGCAAGAAAGAAACTGAAACAGCCCAGCATATTATATGCTCCTTTGAGGCTTTGGCTCACAGAAGATATATTGCTTTTGGGAAAATGTTTTTAGAACAAGAAGAATTTGAAACCATACCTGCTATGAGAGTGTATTCCTAGGTAAAGGATGCAGGCATAATGAATTTGATTTAAATGATACGGGTAGCACAATAAGCCCAAGGCTGGGGTGCGTCCGGAGCAATGACGGAAATCTATATCATATAAGACAAGATAAGACTACGTCAATGTCCGGTAATTAACGACAATGTTCTAGATAGTTGGACGGCGTTGATAATATCAACATTGTCCGGGCAATTTCCTCACTTTGCAAGCCTCATTTGCCAATGTCGCAATTTAGATTTTGTTTAATGATCTGAAGGGAGAGTAAACATCATCAGTTAGACATTGAAGATGTAGCAGACCTAAATGAACCACGGAATGCCACAACAAATGAATGTGCACCATTTTAATTCCATTATAAAAGATGCAGAATTAGTTTGTATTACATTCAAGCTTCCTAGTAACGATTTTAGTTCCCGATTGTTTCAGGCTCTTTTAATAAGGCAAGTCGCTCAATTGATGTTCACAGTTTTTTTATTGCTGAGCAGCACCAGAAATGCAAGAGATCTAGAGAATCTTTGCAGCTATAATGTTGAGGCTATCATCAAGCAAACTTTCACCAGTTCAAACAGGAACGACTGTACGTGTTCCCATACCAGATGTGGACCGTGCTCGAGGTTCTCCCCGAAAACTACGGCAGTACTGATGGAAGCTGAGACTGACATGTATAAGTTCTGTTAGTATGTATTTCTTTACAACTAATTTTTTTAGGTAAAAAAAGTATTCAAAAACTTATTACTGTTTATAAAAGAAATATAAAAATAAGACTTTAGTCTATTTCACCTTACATAGAACAAGTCGCAGTAGTTCAATTTACAACTACCGGCTTCTACGGCATTGCTAACCTACGTATTGGATTGTATTGTGAACCGGAGGGGAAACGGCATCGATCCAGTGATTCTGGATATTGTACTGACGTCCCACGAGGGGGCGACGCCGATGGAGGTATGAGCTGAAGGGATACACCGCGCGGCCGGAACCCGGAGTGTCGGCACAGCAATGGCAGGTTCCTATAGTTTCCAGATATAGAAAATAGATATAGTTTCCGGTAGCCAGACAGTACGCTGGGCCGAACATCCGAGCCCCTTCCAGAAGGGAGTTGTTCGAATTGGGTTGGACTCGGCGGGGCAGTGCTTCCCGAGACCCGTAGGAGATTGCGTACGTCTGTATGGTTTTCCATGCAAGCGGGGTTGTGAGACGCCACAATGTCCTCCCGCACCGCCCTGGAAAGTCGGTAGACAGCATGATAGAGGTTTTCGGCAGTCGCCCGTCTTGGGATTACGCGCAAGTGGCGTATCCACTTCCATCCTCGCGCAAGCGAGGGGGCCATTTTTAACTGTCAGATATTGGCCTCATGGGGAAACCCCACGGTTTGGAGAGCCACCCGGATGCCACCGACCCTGAACCTTCGGAGGGGCATGTGCTACGGTGCATGCCGGATAGACCTTACATATTCTTCTATCCCCCTCCATATAGGGTGCACCATCCCCTCAGGGGTCGGTCCTTATATGCCGGCAAACAGCCGAAGGCTGGAAGGATGGATAAAGTGTGAAGAGAGCATCATTTTCCCTATCACGCTGCACCGAAACACCATCGCCGCCACTTTCAACCCTGAAATAGACCAAACGAAGTGAAGGATGAACGAAATGGAGGGGCAGGAAATTCGAGAGCTGAAAGAAACCACTCCAGTCTGATGACCCAGGAAAACCTCCAAAAAGGCCCATAGGTCAGAGTGAGTGGATCATCGGAGAACCTACACATAGCACAAGTAATAGAACATATTACTTGGCATGGGCTACAAAGAATTTCTGCCTTCTATGTACCGCAAAATACGCACACATGTGAATTTGCCGTTTTTAGTTTCTTTACCCAACTTTTACTGTTTTTACTACTAATCTATTTGCATACATTCAGGTGTTTTTTAATGTTTGGATGTATTAGTTTACTTTGAAAGTAAAGGACCGTAAACAAAATTACGATGTACACTTGGAAGTGATATTTACGGAACCTCACTTCACTCATTTTTAAAAACTGTTCCTTGTTTCTGTAAATCTGGCTTTCAAAACTTGCAATATGGTAATATTAGTCCGTTTTTAATCGACAAGCATAGCCTATAGCAATTATCCCGGCCCTACTTAGCCTATACTGAATATTGTATAATTAGAGGCCTCTTCTATGAGAAACTTATTTCCTGTGTTTATATCGTTTTAAGCCCATCTTCAGTTGCACTAAAGCAAAAATATACCGGATTAGAAGTAAATATCTGTACTGAACATTTGTTTGAGCTGGAGGAAGCCTTGAAGTAGGCAATAGATAAAGAAATATGTCTCAGAGAAGCGGTTTCAACCAACAGTATATCAGCAGCACATTGTTTTTTTTTGTTTTTTTTGCCTTCTTTATTGTCGCTTCAACTGTAAAGTCATATCGCGACTACTTTAGAATGCAGAACATGATTACAATGAAAAATACAATATTTTAAAACAATAATATTACATGCAACATTAAATTCTCTAGATAAGTGTACTATACATTGTTATACAATTTTATCTTTTCATAAGTTTAAAATTCCTTGTGCTGAATTTAGGGCGTCTGATAGGCTGTTGGGGATCTCACATCCTTCCCTGCGTTGTGCATAGCGGCGGTAGATTGTAACGAAATGATGAATTGAGTTTGAGTTTGAATTTGCAGAGGTCGCAGATGGGAGAAGGGCCAGGTTGAGGAGATGTTTGTGCGTTGTAGAAGTATGTCCAACACGTAGTCGAGTTAACACAACTTGGTCTTAGCGGTTGAAATGATAGGTTGAAGTTTGGACTCGGAAATGTAGACATCGTGTAACTTGCTTCTAGATGTGGCTTTCCATGTTTGTCTCCATTGATTAATACAAGTCTTTTTGAGAAGTTGATGAAGTCCGTGTGTGGGATCTTCATGTCCTGAGGGGGATGAGGGTAGCCTTCTTTGGCTACCCTCATTGAGTACTTTAACAGTCTTTCAACAAAGCTTGAGAAGATGGTTTGTTACGTTATTTGCACCACGATTTGGGCTTCAATTTGAAGTAGTTTTGTATTGAAGGAGTTGTATTATAGTACAACTGTTGGGGAGCCAAACACTTGTAGTAGTTGCAACCGCACGTATAGTACCCGGTAGCCTTTGCCCCAATTTTTAAAAATATTAACTTTTTAATTGGATTGTTTTTTTAAGTATTAAATATTTATGTTTGCTTCAGCTGCGTCAGTATTTGTTAGAGACAGGTTTCTCTTAGCAGGGTTGTGGTGCGACTAAGAATGTAGGCTTACACAGATTATAATTTTACTTCATTCCTTTTATTAATGCTTGATACGATTTAAATAACACTTCACTGATAGAGAGAGAGCTGTGAGATGTTTTTATTAAATACTTGCACTTTTTAATACGTAAACTATTTTGGTCTCACACGAATACGTATTATACTTCTCGAGGACGTGTCTCGCGTCCGGTTAGGAGCACTGTTTGCAGGCAACTGAACTGATTTCAAACGCCTAAGCTTGTAAATTTCTGTATTTCTAGTCTCTAATTGGCTGTTCCTATCCAATAGAATACCTTCATTTAACTAAAGCTTTTTCTGGTTGTTGATTGGCTATTTTTATAAACTGTCACTAAAATTTACATTATTGTAGCATTAAACTTTCAAATTCGTTATTGCCTCAAGGTTACCTCATTGTTACCTCAATTTAACCTATTATTCTCACAGCTCCTACATTATTAAATTACGTAATACGTTCACATAACATTATTGAACATGTATACAATAGTATACAATAATATAAACATATATAATGACTGTAATATACCTACACTTTTTATATATTGTTACATACACATACAAATGTTGGAGTGGCTTCTCATCTACCACAATTTCCTTTCCATTAGTTTCTTTTCATTTTGTTTCCTTCTCATCTTACAGGTGTGCTTCAGGTTTCTTGGCGTATGGCGGTGCTGGTAGATGGCGCATATGCTTGCTTAAAGGAAAGAGTACTCCCCATGAACACTAGAGTGCTGCTTGGTCGATGGATCGTTCATCGCGATCTCTAGCCAGCGCCAAATGTGGAACGGGTCTTCGAGGGACTTTCACAAGAAGCTGTGGCCTGTAGCCTCCTGTGGTTACTTCACTTCATCCCCTCTTCGTAGATCTGTATAGATCGCAGTGCACGAGGTGTCCCCCTTCGTTGCATAATCTATAACGCTTCACAGGCTTCCGTAACCCCCTTGAACCTACAACGAGCCTACAACAATTTCTGCAACGGGAATAGATGCTTTGAATAGCATACGCGCGCGCGAGTTTATGTTGCCTTCGAATAGCTAACTCAACTTTCATCTTGATATCTTCCTGGGGGCGCAAGACGAAAAGTTTCATAACTCTCCCGACTCTATAAAAACTTTAAGCTTTGAAAAGAGCGTGATATTTATATTCTGAAAAATACCAAGAATTTTGGTTAAAATTTTAAATCTTTGAGGTAGTGACATAAGAAATAACATGTATATTTTCAATTTCTTTAAATACGCTGTGAAGTGCTCTTCATTATTTTTCCCCCTTCTGTTGTAAGTTTAACATTCTTTAACACGGTACGTCATATTGGAGTGTAGATGAATGAATGAAATGAATTAATAAATGCTTAAATAAGCCCTAGGGGACCACAGAGCTTAGTTTCTTATCATTCTTCTTCTGAGGATAAGGAGAAAACCTCGGAAAACGCCTTCCGCTGGTGATTCACCCAAACCGAGAGTTGAAATCGGGACCTCCACCCCCACGCAGAATTAAGCTGGTCATTCTTGTTGAATTCTATATTCCTGAGAAACCATAAGAGGCAGACAAAGATGTCTATAGAAAAAAAATTACACCTGTTAAAATATCGTTTATTTAAAAATCATTATTTTCATAGCATAACCGTTTCTGAAAAACTCGCTGTCGTATCTTTAAAATGTTCCACTTATAAATGTATAGTGCAACATCCTATTACATATTTCATTATATGCTGTTCCTCTTCTTAACTCGTTTCTAACCAATGTTAAGATCAATATATCATAAGGGTATTTTTTAGAAACGGGTTCATGCTAAGGAAAGAGGAACATCTAGGGTTTGTTTTTGCTTGCTGCATGTAACTAAGGCCTAAGCTACTTTGTTTGAAATCATTTATAAGTAAATATTTATTCTAATCCAAATACCTGTGGATAAAAAAATAATTTTGAATGTGAATGATATAATTGCAAAGGATACGTTTACGTCTGTAATGGGGGAAACGTATTTGAGGGTATACATCATACTCTATTTTTTATGACTTTACATTTATGAGAGGACAAGAGAGATAGTCAAAATAAAACAATAAACTCCCAGATAAAATATATTAGTGCTGTTATATGCTACAGCACGGCCATTCTCCACATAATTATAGGATAGTGTAGAATCGGATAGGACTAGTTAATGCAGGGGACACCTAGCACCTCGACCCCAATGGATCTTTTGTGTGTACACCCCCGGGAGGAAGGGATGAAGTAAGGGAACCGCAGAAGACGTATGTGCTATAGAGCGAGCCTGGCGCAAGTCGACAGAAATGCGCAGAGTTCCAGGCTTAACCACCCGGCCACAAGAGGGACGCTCGGAGACGTCCCTCTAGTGGAACTGGGGAAACACAACAGCAGTGGAGACTGGAGGCAGGGCCGAAAATAAGTTCCAAACCGCAAGCTTCAGCACCGTCTGTCCGACACCGACCTAAACACAGCCCAAATCAACCTGAAACATGAAAGGGAAATGAAATGAAAAGGGAATCGGGGGAGAGAAGAAATCCGTGGTAGAATACACCACTCCGACATTCACCTATGTCAACCAGGGAAAACCACGAAAAACCTACCAAGAGTGGACGGCCACCGGGAATCAAACCCGGGAGCTCCCGAATACGGGCCTCACACAAATTACCGCGGTAACATCTCACTCGGTTCACATAAGCTTGGTAATATTTTATCCAAAATGTCATATACCCTTAACAGACACTATTTAACTCGATATGGGCTATTGGCAATAATACGTTGACGGAGATCGCAGTATAAATAAAGGCAATAAAGGATTTTAATAGTTTCTTTAATTATCATTTATAGTTACACATCTGCACATTGAAGCTTTTGTCCCATTTGACATAGATGTTAAGCAACCCTTAGGGTAATTTGCACTATGCAGCCGTTTTTTAATCAACAGTTGAAAAACAGAAAAGTTCCATACGCATAAACGCCCGCGAGTTTAAATTCAATTTCCATAATAATATTTTTCCATATAGGAATGAAAATATTATTCTATCGCTTTATATTCATGATATACGGATTTAAATAGATTTTATGTTTTATTTATCACTACCAGTATTTTATAACATAAGAGGGTCAGCGAAAATATACACATACAACCTCCAGAAGCACAGGTCTGCTAATGGTTTGGGTTTACGCGCTTTTTGCTTTTCAATTGTTACATTTGTCATATCGGAGACTTTGACCTTTGAAGGCATCCCTATGGTGAAATTTCCAAAAGCCGTAATTCCTAACCAATGTTTTGAAATTTTAATCACATATTTGGAAGGCTATCTTATGACTAAGTACAAAGTTTCATGCAGGTAGTGCAAATACTTTAGCAGTTATTATTGCTTATATAAATATTGTTAGTTATATAAAATCTCCCACACGTCAAATTATTTAAATTAGATTAGACAATAGTTTCTGACATTAGTTAAAAGTATTGTAAGACTCTCAAGTTGGCCTTTTTTCCATATTTGTTTAACTATAAACCCAAAAGTTTATGTTCCACAAAAATTTCACTTATTTCACAATTTATACAATATTATGTGGGAACGATTCAGGTATTTTAAACTTTTTGAATCTCTTTGTCTGTGTTTTGTATGCGTAGGTTGCTAATTTCAGAAAGATTGGTGAAAAACTGCATCGTAAGATATATATTATGAACTGAAAAATGTGGAAAATCTTGTTTCTTAGAAATCAAGTTTATAATATGTTGCTATAGGCTCTAAATTATTGGAAAATGCAAAAACAAAAAAATGTGAAATTTTGAATTTTCAACTAAAATTTCGCCATACGGTTGTCTTAATAATTGATGGTGTTGTTACTCTTTGATCTACAGCTAGCTCTCTCACTCTAACTCCTTCTCTCTCCCTTGCTACGTGGTCAGCTCGGACTTATCTGTTAGGAGACACCTCGTGATTCTGTGTGTGGCGGACAGTTAACCTTACAAGTCTCATCCGTCGTTATGTGTCCAAAGAGTCCGTAGTCTAAGTAACCGTAAGTACCTCTGCTTCTATACGTGATGGGCAGATGGCAGATGACGTGGACGACATGTGTCCCGAAAGACCTTAGTGTCAGGCAACTGCTTCTACACGTGTTGGGCATTAGGGTACCGTCCATTCTACCTGCTTTCATTATCTGTGGATAGATGGCAGAGTATTCGCTATTAGCATCTATTTTCGTTTACTATTGTTAGACCTAAGGTAGAACTTTCAAACCGGTATTTATCTTGGCGACCGAGGGAAACCACGAAACAAAAACAAAAACATTGAACAGCCAGGTTAGTCGGCCTAGGAGATTTGAACCCGGGCCTCCCAGGGCCAGAGACATTACCGCCTGAGCCAACCCATTCAGTTAAATCTTCCTACGTTGATTTTAATCATGAAACACATTTGCACATTCACACTTCCATACTTTGCAGAGCGTAGGAAATTATTCTAGTACCGCGACTGGAATCAAACACGAGACCTCTCTTTTGAAAAAAATACATTGACCACTCAATAACCGAAGCAGTCAATATTTTCTACGCCAGCATAATAGCGTTTTAGTTCGTTTGTCATTTTTAAGCCAGAAAGTCATGATCAGAGACAATGCAATAAAGAAACCTATCACTGAAGTTTGGGAGAACAAATAATGTGCGTTTTTACTTTCTCTACAGCTTATCTATAAAATACTTGGCATCAATATTTCTCCGGAAATATATGCTTGAAGATTACCTCAAACAAAAGTAATTTTATATTAATGTCTGCGCGGGCACACTATTATCTAAAAATCTAATAGTGGAATAAATACCAAACTTGATATTTAAGTTCACTATCTTCCAAAGATGTGACACAAATATATTAAAGAAAATCGCCCTATCTCAAACTACTCTTCCCAACAAAAAATGTTTGATTTTTTTATTTTCTCGAAAATAGCTTCAACGATTTTTATTAAAATCTCTTATATACATGACAAATTGAATCCGTATCTTCTTTTTTTTTTGCGAATAGCATACTAATCTCTCCTCATTATGCCAGAATTTTATATAGTGTTGTATAACTGGCAAATACTAATAGCTAATCACAAAGCTTGCTGGAGAAAAAATTCATATTGCTTAAAAACACACCAATTCATTTTAACAAAACTGTTTGCGGCGTTAACCGTTTTCCATAACCCTTACTATTGGTTTGGATATTTATCATTAGTTATTTATTATATTTTACTTTGTCTACTACGTATAGTAAGTAGGGGAAGTATTGTATTCCACCCAAAAATTCGATACCGAGATTTCACCGGAAATACATGTTTTGAGACCACCTGAATCCAAAAAAAGCATTTTTGGAAACATGTCCGTGTGTGTCTGTGTGTGTGTGTCTGTCTGTGAACAGCATAACTCAGAAACGAACAGTCGGATAAACACCAAACTCGGTATTTAGGTTCCGTATCTTCCAAGGATGCGACAAGAAGTTTTTCAAGAAAATCCCCCCCACCCCAGAGTACCCTTTACATGGAAGGTTTTTCGAAAATTTTAATTTTCTCAAAAATGGCTCTAACGATTTTGATTAAAATATCATATGTTTAAGATATTTTTATGACAAATAAAATTTATATCTTGAATTTCCCGGGAATGTCTCCAAAAGTATTCTTTATTGTGAACGACGTTTGCATAACTGGTAAACCATAAGAGATAGACAAAATTTTACTACACAAAAATGTAGATCGCGTTAAAATACACAATTTATGTCATACACATTTTTTTTGTTGAGTGAACCATTTTCGAGATATTGCTTGTTATTCCCTTAAATTTTTCAATACTTATTTTCTCAAATGGGAATTCGTTATTCATTTTTTGTCTTGGATATGCAAAGAGTATTAATCTGTGGGAAAGGGAATGGTGCTGCACCTAGCAACCAACTATTAAGAGATATGTATACGCTTAAAGCCTACTGTATTTCTATATTGCCCTTGCAAATACAAAACAAGGGGAACATAGTACGCCTTAAGCGAGTCGAATATTTTTAGAACTGGCCGCTATGTGTAAAATGTAATTCTCTTTGCATGTCAAGAAATCGTTTCTGCAAATGTTTATCTCGATTAACATGAAGTAGATGGAGAATAAGCTTTTGTAAAAATAGTTTGTACAAGAGTAGAGAAAGTCAGTGAGTGTAACATATCAAATTTTTTAAGTTTGTAGTCACCATTTTTTGTTTCCAGTCATGTCGTGCAAGTATTAAATTTAATATGCAATGTATAACTCTATTTTTAAATATTTGACAATCCCTTCAGCCACTGATATTCTCTTCAAGTTATACCAACGAAATATGCAAAGACACTCAATCTGCAAACATTTAACCAATTAACCTGAAATAGACAGAAACGTAAGACCTTGTAATTACAAATCTACTGCATTATATTCACTTGACGTTCTCCATCCTCTTTATTTCAAAGTATTCTTATAAGCGTTTATTATTCCATCTACTTATCATAATAGACATAACCTTTTTCAGAAATGCCATTACTATGAAACAGGAGGCTACAGTAAGCTGAAGAGAGAGTCATATTCATAAACAGGTCAGTATATGCTGGCTTTGAAATTACACTCTTTGTATAACCAGAGAAAAAGAGTATGAAGTATGACAATTCATACCAACAATAAAAACATCTTCGAATTGATTAATGCC
This sequence comes from Deroplatys truncata, assembly GCA_030765065.1. Lineage (NCBI taxonomy): Eukaryota > Metazoa > Arthropoda > Insecta > Mantodea > Mantidae > Deroplatys > Deroplatys truncata. The sequence goes on from CM060985.1 coordinate 107,973,664, forward strand.
ACAAAAAATATATATTTGTCATAAACTGTATCTCTTAAGGATAACAACTCTTACGGTCTACCAGTTATACAAAATAAAGCAAATTTAATTCTAATGAAGAGGATTTACAGGATATTTACAGAAAATTCAGGTATATATTTCATTTTAATGCAAAAACCTGAAATAAGTGGTATTTTAATAAAAATGGTTGGAGCCGTTTTTTGAGAAAGTCAAAAATAACAAAAAATGTTCCATGTAGATTGTAGTTTAGAGGAGGGGATCACCTTTCCATTATTTCCATTCCATTTCTGGTACGCTTCTAGATTTCGTGGCGTATGGGGTGTCGGCGGACAGATGTTTGTTCAAAGAAGCTTCAAGAGCTGTAGTAAGGCCATCTGCACTACTCAGACCTTAATATGAAAGTAATATGGCCGCCATATCGGTTGCATGGAAGCAGCTCAGTAATACAGTAAAAGCAGAATGATGTCAACATAACAACCGTTTATAATTAATCACTGATAACATAACCTACATAAAATAACATTACATATTGCTACCTGGTTTTACGAAGTGTTCTACATTACCTAGGGAAATTAAAGTTCAGGGTTATTTCTGAGCTTCAATAAGTTTTGCAATCTAGCTCTAAGAGTATTCCCAATAGACACCAGTGGGCTGCTTGGCCGACGGCTTGTTCATCGAGCTCTCTAGGGACGGGTCTTCGAGCCAACAAAAATTGACTGGAATATATTTCACATATAACTAACTCTGTATTGCCTAATTTTAAACCATTCTAGGCTTACCTAAAGTTAAGTAGAGGAAGAATGCATTCTAACCAAAAAATTAGATAACGAGATTTGAAATTCCCAGTAAACATTTTTGGGAAAAGGCCCGTGTGTGTATTTCTGTGTGAACAGCATGACTCAGAAACAAACATTTAAATACCAAAAAGATGCTCAACTTAAATACCAAATTTGGTATTTAACTTCAGCAACACGAAGATTTTCACGAAAATTTTCCACCCCAAACTACCCTAACATGTAATTTTTTTTCGATAAAATTTGTTTTCTCAAAAATGGCTCTAACGATTTGGATTATAATACAATTTTTAAGATATTTTCTCTACAAATGAAATGTATATGTTGAATTTTCTGGTAACATCCTCCAAAGTCCTCTCAGACTTTTCAATAATAAAGTGAGAAATTGCTTAAGTTAGATAGAAAAGTAGTCTTAATTAAATTTTTAGCTAAGAAGGTAGGCGAGTAATTAAAGTTAGGAAGAAACGGCTGTCGTCTATAAAAACAGAAGAAAATGAGACTTAAGGCTACGATGTGTTGCAAAACAAATGTTTAATTAGTACTATTTCGAACAATATGTGTATTTAAATCCTTATGATGATTATGATGATGATTATTATTATTATTCAAGAGCAATGCTATGATTATTGTTATATTAATAGTTTTATTAATATTGTTATCATTGTTAATATTACAATTATTACTAGTAGTAGTAGTAGTAGTAGTAGTAGTAGTAGTAGTAGTAGTAGTAGTAGTAGTAGTAGTAGTAGTAGTAGTAGTAGTAGTAGTAGTAGTAGTAATAGTAGTAGTAGTTGTAGTACTAGATACAAGAAAACCTGGGTTTTGAGTATGACTAAGAAGATAAGAGCCTGGGCTGATGATAGCCATATTCTGTGTATGGTGGCTTAGTACAAATAAATAAATAAAGAAAGCATGAGATAGAAAAACTCTTACTACACAAAAGATTTAGGTCTCGTTAAAACACGCAATTTATGTCATATAAGCTTTTAGTGGTGTTAACTGTATACTTTTCTCAACTGGGAAGTCATTTTTTTTCGTGGTCATACAAAGAGCATAGAATGTTAAAGCAATGACATAGTGACACGCTTTTAAAAATCTGACTATCGCTTAACCTGTTGTAACCTATAACGAAATGTGAATTCAAAGTTCGTTTGATTTAACAAATGTAGGTAGAATAATAAGCTTTCGCAAGAATATTTTAGAAGAGTGAGTAGAGAAGGACGTGCAAATCAACCCAGTTTTTTGTGTGTGTGTGTGATACAGTTAGAAGTTTAATTATGTAATGTTCATAGAAGAATTAATAGTTTGATTGAATAGTGCGGATGGGGCAAATATGAACTGGTAATATGTAAAAACATTTGCGCAACTGTTATGCTTCAGGTTTGTTAAACCCGTGGTGTTATTTATTTTATAAAAAAACTGTGTTAGTTCGGAATCGAGCTTCAAAGACTGTGTTACTAAAAGAACAGAAAAAGCAGGTTATCCTACAAAGCAATTAGTAACAAGGATTTCATATCTTCCTTTATATGCCTATTCCGAAAGTAGAAACCAGTTCTGAAAAGCAAAGGGACTGATGCAGGCAATTTTTTCCCCCGTGATAACAACTCTTGTCCCCTTTGGAGTGGGTTGCCATGGTTACAAATGGGATTTATTGACAACAGAGGGGCATAATGGAATACAATGCAGGACACTTAAGGGTAGAACATTCAAGTGTGGAGCTTTATGCAACATTCGCCTTAACAAGAAACACTGTGTAGTTATGTGCATAAAAAGTAAACTTCAGCTTTTACACAATCTCATTTTAGAGTGTTTATAAGATTCTATTTAAGTCAAACGAAAAGGTTTTACTTGGAGATAATAATTTGTGTGATTTTGTATCTACTTTGCGTTTCCATTGTTTTCTTAACGTGAGCAAAGATCGTGTAGTCCTGAAAATGTAATCACTGCATTAATAATTGTTTGTAGGCTATTTTATCTTCATGTACTAAAATATCTTCTAGGTAAAAAAAGTAAATTGCCACTGTATAATGAAGTGAAATGTTTAGAAGTGTTAAGTATTCTAATATTGATAGGGAAAAGTGAAGTAATAGAGAATTAATTTTAATATAGTTACTGCGAATAAAAGTGAAGTAATAAAATGATTTAAGTTAATTAAATGGTTAAATTAATGCAGTGAAGTGAATTAAAATTAAATGAGGAGAAATTAATGTGAAGTGTAATGGAAAGTAGTAAAATTGTACACATTTTAGGACAAGTTAAATGACTTATGGATATAAATTGCACTTTAAATGTTAGTAATGGGAATTTAGATAAGTGCTGGATACCAGTATTAATAGGTGGCCGCCGGATACCGGCGGCTTAGGATAATGTAGGTTTGGATTAATCTTAATTAGTTAATATTGGATACCAGTTATTTTGTTATTGGATATTAGTAATTGTATTTGAGCGTTTAATATTTAATTAATATCTATTAATATATTGCACTTTGAAATATTAAATGAAAATAAATTAAAATTTAAAAATCAAAATTAAAATAAATTTGAAACGTAATAATTTGGATTAGAATTTATAATAATTTTAATTTTAAACTGCTTTATTATTATTTCAATTGTTTTACTATATTTTCAAAATTATTTAACCACAGAGTTACTTTTATAGGATTTAGATATATAAATTTAAATAAAATTTAATATTTAATAAATAATTGTAAATTTTATTTATTATTATATTACATTATTTTATAATTAATCCGTACAACTATTTTATTAAAAGTTCAAATGTTTTTGAGATTGAATAAATTACAAGGTTTTATCATATAAGCCCTTGTTTAAGAAATTAGATGCCAGGGTTTAGTATTACAGATTTTGTTTTTATTTTTTAGATAAAAAAATATAAGAAAGTAGGATTTTTGCAGTCTTCCCTCAAGCTGAGAAACATACTTGTAGTTCTGAAAAAACTGAGTTCGATCGCCATGCATTGATGGCTATTGTAACACGTCTGCACATTTTTGTTAACTTCTTTGCATTTTTTTGAAATCATTTATTCAAGCCATTTTTTCCCCATAGGTAACCTTTGACATAAGGTGAAAAACGCGAACTTGAAATTTGATACACACCTGGTTTGCAGGTCAATTTTTGCCTTGCAACTGCTGGCAAATGAAATGCATACCCTTGTTCAATGTGTACTGAGATTAAACAACACAAAGGATTGGACATAATCATGTACTTCATTTACTGTAAGCAATAACATGCCCCTGTAGTCCTGAAGCATTAAGAATAATAAATAATTATATATTAATCTATGTGTATGTAACAGTACTGATAGACATTTGATTTTTAAATGTTCTCCATGTAGTGTACTATTGAACTGGGCTGGACTGTACTGGACTGGACTGTGCTGGGCTGGACTAAGGAATGAAACTAACACTGCAACCTTCATGGGATCTATATGCGTACACAACCGTCAGGAACGGATAAAGTGAGGGAATCTCAGGAGACACACGGGTTGCAGAGCAAAGCGGCGCAATTAGACAGAGACGCGCAGAGTTCCCTAATAGTTCCAGACTTGGCCACCCGGCTACGGGAGGGCCGCTCGGAGACGTCTTCTCCAGTGGAACCGGGAAAACATTTCCAAAGCGCAGGCTTCTACGCCATCTGCCCGGCGCCGACCAAACTATAGTCCTAAATGTTAAAAGGAAATGAAATGAGAGGAAATTAGGGAGAGAGGAGAGCTGTGGTAGAATACACTACTCCAGCATTCGCCTTTGTCAGCCAGAAAAAAACACGAAAAAGTCATGGTTAAAGTGGGCGGCCACCGGTAATCGAAATTGGGACCACCTGGCCTCACTTTTACCACGGAGACACCTCTTTCGGTTAGTATACGATTATAATGAATACTTATTTTCCCTCTAAATTCTTTCACCAATAAAAGGCTATACAACATTTTCATGACTTGGAAGACTGCCGGGGTGAGGTTATGTAACTCGGAAATACAATAATCAGAGAAGTTTCGTGCGTTAATAATGAATATCATGGGAATTTTACGAAACGTTATAAGGAGTAAAGTGGAAGATTTGTCTTAAAAACCTTCTAGATTAGTATGCAATAGTTTCATAAAGAGTATGGCTGGGGTTAAATTAAGTTAATTAAAGAATCATCTGAGGTTTAAAGTACCGCCCTGCTACATCGGGTAGCCAGGTACCTGTAAATAAAACAAAATAATGAGTTTTCCCTCCATTTTATACACTCACGTGGTAACAAATGAGACAATGTTTGCACATCTTCCTGTAATTTTTTACTTTCTCTAGCATATATAGTAGGTATTGCATTCCACCCAAAAATTTTATACCGAGATTTCACCGGAAATACATGTGTTGAGGCCCCTTGAATCCAATAAAGGACGTTTTAGAAAATTACCCGCCTGTGTGTGCGAAGATTTTCAAGAAAATTCCCCTACCTCAAACTACCCTTTGTATGGAGCATTTTTCGAAGGTTTTGGTTTTCTAAAAATAAATGATTCACGATTTTGATTACAATACCATATATTAATGATATTTGCATGACAAATAAAATGTATATCTTGAATTTTCTGAAGTCCTCGTCATTCGGAAGAAATTTTGCATAATCTTGTAAAACTGGTAAACGTTAAGTGATAGACGAAAACGTACTACACAAGAAATGTGGATCTCTTTAAAACATACAATTTATTTCAATTAATTTTTTTGTGATATAAGCCGTGTCCGTGATGTGCGTTAATAGTGGTTCGAGTGTTCATTACTTGGTCATTCTTTAAAGTCCTTTCAACATTCAGTTGTTTCTCGCGATTACATGAAGGCTAGCGCATACCGACTAGTTATTAAACATTTGACTGCCGTTATTCCCTTTGTATGCATAACGAAATGTGTAATGTGGCTATGTCTGAAAATGTTTATTTTGATTAAAATTAAATAAATAGAAAAACAAGCTTTAGTAAGAATTGTTTGTGTGCTCTCTAATAAGCGATAGAGGATAGAGAAAGCCATGGTAATGTAACACATTGGATTTTTTTATTCAGGAAAGGTTAACCAAACTACCTCCCCAGTGTTAAATTTACCAAGTTCGTGATCCATGTTCTAGGAACTAAAAGAGAACTTCAATTAAATTTTGTTTTTCATATATGTTAATGCGCTTAGTGAACTACTTTTGTTAGTTTATTTCTTGTAGCAAACAATATACTTAATAAGCCTATTAGACATTTTAATATATAAAAAAGCTTACAGCATTAGTATGAGACTGTTTCAACCACTGTATATCCAGGTTATCAGACAAATGTCATGAGTATGTATGTGTACATTGTCGTGCACAAAAAGTGGTCCATTCCCCTAGATCACCATAGTGTTTTTCCTCTAAGGTTTTCACCTTCAGATAAACAACTTTTGACTCCACCCAGCCAATATAGCTCACTTATGTAACTGGCCTGAAAATCAATTAAACTGACCAATGAACAATGTTTATAATTTATGTGAAATGGAGGGGTGGTTGGGATAACGGCTCTATGAAAGAGTTTCACTACGATTGGCACCCAAGAAAGGCTACACCAATTACAAATAATTCGGCCTTCTAGAGTGAGAAATGAAGAATTATCTGCATGTGAGCTTACACTGAGCGTCAGCTATACATTTACACATATGAGACCTGTCATCAACGATGATAGGTTAAGTTACTAAATGGCAATAAGAAAACTATATGTAGCATGAACATATAAGATATAATTTCCAATGTTACCCTTCGGCAGTTCGGTCATACTCTGGGGCAAGTAAAATACCCTGCCAATTCAGAGGATAGAATTGTGCTGGTAAAACGAAAGTGATCACGCTGGTAGGGGGTGGGGCTATATTTTGTCAGTACCAACGTAAACAGTCTCTATGGGTCCCATTTTATACATGCCAATACACAATTTCATGAAACGTTCCAGTTTAATGAAGACGATTGTTCAGAAATTGAGAATTAAACAATAACTTGAGATTGCCAGCAAAACTTCTGATAATAAATAAGCTCAAGAAACTGGAACAGAGATGATAAAGAAAATGCTGCCATATACGAACTTAATCTTGAACAGAGGAAATAAAAGCCAAGTGAGCACAAAGTCTTTGGGAACTATTATAGAAGTGTCTGCAAGTATTAAGTTGGCAACAACGTTTTATAAATAGTACTTTTATCACTCAAATATCCAATGTTTTCCTAATTATTATTACAAAGTCAAAACTATAAGAAAACACCAAATATATATTTAATCAATGCATTTAGGTACAGTTTTCTCACACTACTTCTTTCTTTCCTTGATTTCAGACAGGACAAAAACTTCAGAACTGACAGATCTCTGACAGTAAACTATCGATACAAATTTAGGTGTCGCTTAGTAAACCTCTGAGTTAGCAGAAAACATTAGACTTGTGGCAGGATTATATACATCTGAATACCAAAGCACTTATCGCTTACATTAGTTTTCTTACCAAGAAGACATAGTAAACGCTGGAAGTCTTGAGATTTTCCATGTATTAAACATTTTAAAAACTGTATGATAAGAGAATATAATCGCGACAGAACAAAGGAATATAAGCAGTACAGTGACTTCTGAACTACCTCTTGTTCTCGCATCCTTCTGCACTTTAGAGCGATTTACTTTATTTTCGTTAAGAAACGCTATAAATGGTTTCACTCAAATTAAGTCCGCAAATAGAGTTTTCACATATGTGTTTATATTATTCATTAACAAAATGGGGCTCTTTCGAGAAAAACGCTTAACATATACAAAACTGTCAATTATATACGTTTTTATGCAAAAAGCAGTTGTTTAGGCATATGTCCCTTATTTTTTGCTGTAAATTTATTCTACTGGACTGAAGTTTATAAACTATATTTCTGCACTACATGAACTATGTGGCATTTTTTGAAGCTTTCTTTTCCTGTTCCTTAAAAAATATACTTCCATATTATCCATTTTAAAACAATGCTTAAAATATTATTTTTTGTTGGCATTTAATGCCAGTATTTTGTAAACAAATCAACAAGTACGGTTAATGATTCTCTAAAAAGAAACCATTAACGACTTATGTAATATGATATATATTATACATACATACCAGAGTCAGCCAAGTCCATTACATGTGACGTGTTATAGACGTGTGATGTAACACCGTATCTTGGATTCGCAGGCAACAGCTGCAGAGGGAAAGGATGGACATCTTCGCTTGGTATCTTAAAACCACTTGTCCATTATTCTCTTAAGTGTTCTTTGTTTACTACAATAAGGTATAATAATTCATCGGAATACGGTGTGCCGCTGTTTTGGGAGCTGTGGATATTGAAGATGCTATATTTAAATATGTTTTACCTTTTTTCGGGCAATAGTGTTTTTTGTAGTGGTACTTTTTTATTTCCTTGTATTTGTTGTCGTTTATTATTATTATTATTATTATTATTATTATTATTATTATTATTATTAATCTTGCTTATTCTGTGTATTATAACAGCACGTACGGTCTGCGGAACCATGCAATTGATAGAAATCTGTCTCCATACCATTATTTAAATAGCTACACTCATTCATTCATACTAACAGCAAATCAGCCTTTCCCCTTGCCTCGCGTTGTCCTATATTCCTGGGTTCCTAGGTCAGAGTTGGGAGCAGGAAGAAACTTGCTTACTGACGCAATAAAGCATTTGTTTTGCTAAAATTGTTGTAGATTCTAAGATCCCTTTCAGTTCAAACAAATGTAGAAAAATGTATGAGTTTCTTAGTCCTGATTCTTGAAATAATGCAAATGTAAACTTACTGTTACAGCTTAGTAGTCTCCAAGTCTTACCTGAAACAAAGAAAGAAGAATATCTTTGAGTACTCTGTGCTTAAAAGCATAACTATGTGCGTGCTAAAGAAAACAACGTTTCTTTTTCAAATCAGTCTAATGAAAATGCTATGGAGAACTTAAATTATCAGAACTTTATAAATATAAAACAGTTCATCTGTGAAAAATCTGATGTGTAACACTCATTTGACTTTCTCTACTCTTGTAAAAACTATTTTTACAAACGATTATTCTCCATATGCTTCATGTTAATCGAGATATCGAGATGTTAATGTAATTGCTAATTTTCTTGTAGATGCAAGGGGAATTGGTAGACTTTAAGCGATAGTCAAATATTTTAAGAGCTGTTGCTATGTGGAGTATTCCATTCTCTTTGCATTACCAGGACAAAAAAAATGAACAACGAATTTGAGAAAAAGCAGAACTATTGGAAAATTTAAGGGAATAACAATCAATATCTCGAAAATGGTTCACCCAACAAAAAAGTGTATATCACATAAATTGTATATTTTAACCCGATGTACATTGTTTGCGTAGTAAAATGTTGTCTATCTCTTATGGTTTACCAGGTATGCAAAAGTCGTTCACAATGAACACTTTTGGATACATTCCCAGAAAATTCGAGATATACATTTCATTTGTCACGAAAATATCATAAACATGATATTTTAATCAAAATCGTTAGTCATTTTTGAGAAAATTAAAATTTTCGAAAAATGTTCCATGTAAACGGTAATCTGGGGTGGGGGAATTTTCTTTAAATCCTTCGTGTCGCATCTCTGGAAGATACTGAACCTAAATATCAAGTTTGGTGTTTATCCGACTGTTCGTTTCTGAGTTATGCTGTTCACAGACACACATACACAGACACACACCGAATTGTTTACAAAAATGCTTTTTTTCTTATTCAGGGGGCCTCAAAACATATATTTCCGGTGAAATCTCGGTATCGAATTTTTGGGTGGAATACAATACTTCCCCTATTTACTATACGTTGTAGAGAAAGTAAAAAGGCCAAAAATTGCTAAAATTCAGAAAACATATTAAACGCTACAAAACTTCTACTTTAGTTCTATGTAGCTTTTCTAGCTGTAGCTCATTTAAAGTAGTTCATACAGCGATTTAAATGTCTGCCGGTAAACCTTTCCTATAACGTTGTAATAAAAACTAACTAATTGTTGCCTATATAAAAGTGAACTAACTGTTCAAGAGTGGCCTAATGAATCCTCAAATACTAAATTAGTTGCAGAGGAACAGAAAAATACCTGTATATGCACTAAATTCTTCTTAAATAACATTAAATGGAACCAGTGTTAGTTTAGCGTTATAATTTTTAAACCCTCTTTTCTTGGATTTTCATTTCTCGACATATTCTCATTTTCAAATTATTCCACACGACGTAGTTTTTGGTATAAATTAATGAAGTTTTGTATACCTCCTTTTTATTAACAGTTTAAAGAATTATGAGATGAATTTTCTTTATGATCTTAGTTGTGATGTTATTAAACAATAATATTCATACTGTGTGAATTTGTATGCAAATATTTTAATTCAAACGTTTAGCATTTTCTCCCAAACTAATAATATAATTAAAACTCATCTATATAATATATTACATACTACGAAGGTAACTCAATAAGTGCACCATTTCTAATTGCTTGTAGGTTGGTTGTATCGCTTTGTGCGCGCGCACGTCGAGATATTGTTCCTTTGTCTCCGCTTGTGGAATGTTTGACCGTTATCGCTCCAGGAATGTTACATTGTTGCATAGTAAGTATGGCTGCACCCCTAACCAAAGAAGAACAGCGTGCGATTATCCGTTTTGCGTCGTCTGAAGATGTACCAGGAGACCAAATCCATCGAAGACTGTTTGCACAATATGGGGACAATGTTTACCCCGGCGAAATGTGTACGAATGGATTGAAAAGTTTAAAATGGTCGGTCAACTATGAAGGACGAGGAAAAAGCAGGACCCCATCCATATCCACCAGTGATCCAACAATGCACAAGTCCGTATCCTGATTCAGAGAACCGAAGATTGACTGTCGATTGACCATATTTTTTTTGGTCCACTCAAAAATGCCTTAAGCGGCGTCGCTTCACCACAGACCAAGAAGTGAAGGGAGCGGTGCATACATGGTTTGCTGCTCAAACGAAAAACTTTTTTTCATAGGGCATCAGAAAGCTTGTGCAACGATGGACCACGTTAAAAAATAATTAAGTGTCTATAATTGTTATAATAAATTTAAAATATTGTGTGCGAATACTTATTAAACCCTCACATTAAAGAAGTTAACTACAATTTTTTTTCAAAAAATAATTGCATCCTATGGATTAATGTTGCAAAACAGTAAAAAACAATAATAAAAGAATTAGTATCTCTGGAACTAATTTAGAAATTTGCAGGAAATTTGGTTTAGTTACTGTACACTAAACGCTTATTGCTGTATTAAAGTTTCAAATCGACTTGAAATTGTGGATTTTTGAAATTTCACATATGGATATCCTTTCTTTTTCTATGTGTTATTCTTCAGAAATAGGACAAATTAACTTGTGATACATTGAGTTTTCCAAAAGAGAGGTTTAGGATATTTATCTGTAAAATGTATGACGTAAGATCTGGCCCAGTAGCTCAAATGTATTGCTTCTACAAACGTATCACATTCCGCTCAAAGGGAAATCTGTGTCACGAGGGCTTATTGAGCTTACTATTCAGCTTATTTTATAAAATATGTTGTTCATATTAGTAGTACAATATATATTATCATTATAAACAGGGAGAAATTGTGCATATGTTTAGGGTAATCTGGGAAAACACTCAATTTTGAACTTTTTTCACCATTATAAACCCCTGTTCTACTTGAGGGGCATGGGCTATAAGACAATTTCTAATTTAAACTCCTAAATAAAATATTAAAAATTGTTTAGAACATCTGCATTTTAAAATTAAAATGTGTTGGAGTCCTAAGAACATACTTGTGAACGAAGGCTTTAACTTTTCTATGGAAATGCCCTGGAATAGACCATTATTGTTACTCCACAGAAAATATTACATATAGATGGTCACAATTTAGCTGAGAAAATAAAAGACAATCATATTTGTTTATAACAGTATGATATGTGTGTGGTACTTATACCAAAGGTTTCTGATAAACCTTATGTGAGGAAGTTTTGGTATGTTTGCAGATCTTCGTCGGGATTCCTGAATGCTGGGGCTAGCAGGAAATAAGCAAGAAGATCAAGCAGCAAAGGATGCAATTCTCCATCCTGAAGAACACGTTTATCGCTGCCTATCCACGTATTTGAAGAGCCTTCTGCTGGAAATATTTTTCTCAGTGGCAAACACAGTAGTTTGCATATATCGCAAAATTTCGTGGGATAAAAGCTACGATGCTTCCTTGCGCATCAGTCGTGAGGAAAGTGTGCTTACTCGGCTCACATTGGTCACTATTTTCTAAACCACGACTCATGTCCTTCGAAGTGACCACTTCCACTCTGTGTCCGTTGTAATGTGCCCTTGACGTTAAGCATATTTTAATTCACTGTCATTGTCATTCAAAGCTATGCGATTGGGTTCTCATCCACCTTGCTTGCCCTTTTACGTGATGTGAACTTTTACGTGATGTTGACCAATTCCTTGCTTATGTTCAATTAAATAGCTTTTACACCCTTAATTAACGAAAATGTTAATTTTCGCCTACTGAAAAGACTGTACATTAATGTGTAGACCTTTTCAGGAGGAATTTCCTGACATTCCAATTCGAGCTAGAGAAACTGTTAGATGTATGGTAAAAAAAAGTTAAGAAAATGGGGTCACTAAACGTTAAACCTAAGAAGCGAAAAAGAAAATATGCTCCAACAGAGGAAAAAGTTGATGAAATCGATGCATCATTCGAACGTTCTCCAAAGAAATGTCAGTGTGTTACACACAAGTGGCTGTTTCAAAAACCTTGTTCATAGAGCTGGTAAAATTTTAAAATTGAAAGCCTGCAGAGTTACTATAGTTCATGTATTACAACCTCGTGACGAAGGAAATGCTAGGAATATCTCAATGCAGATGAACACCACTTTTAATAAAATTATAATAAGGTTAGTAATCATTACAGTTCATGTTAATATCATTCATGAGCCAGTAACGCGGAAGTTTTAGAACGGAAAACCCCACAGTGTAATAGACAGTGCACGAAGAACGCATACGCACGATCCGCGGCCCAGCAATATAACGAACGCACTGTATAATATATTCCAAATGTTCATTTCTCTGATGTTTTGTTTTTGACTTGTGTTGAGGTATCAATACGTGTATTATTTTTTATATTTTAGCTTTTATACACATATTTGCAATAAAACTATGGTTAGCGCTGATGATTACAGTAGTTTTCCGCTACAAAAGTTTATTTTAATCAATCGTACTCTGCCTTACCTCTAAGTAGCATAAGGCACGTCCAATTCTGGGGCAATGAGGAAGATGGGATGTTATGATGACATGCTACAATGTAAACTAAGAGAAATGAAGTGGTGGCTAAGACTGCTGCAGGGAGATCATTCCACACTATGCTCCAAATGTTACAAATATCAGTGAGTACACCTATTTCCTAACTTTTGGCAGTTGAGCTGGAAAGAGCATTGAGGAGAATAGGCATGGACCCATTAATACAAAGAAGTAAAATAAATTACAAAATCATATGGAAAGATGGCAGAAGAAGACTAGTAGACATCAGCCGAAGAAAATTTAATCGGGCTGTAAAATTAAGCCCTCTCTAAACTTAATGAAAGAAAATAAAATTTAATTGGGGTAAAGAAGCATATACACTTGCCTGAGGAAGAAAGGAAAAGTCGGGAATGGCATGATATAGAGTGGCAGGCTGGAGGGCACAGAAAATAACTGACGGATCTGGTAGATTGGTTCAGATCCACTGGCCGACTACAGGAATTGGCAAAACAGGAAATTTAGGAAATTTTCTGGTTAAAGTGCGCTTTACTCAGCTAGTCAGACAAAATTTGTTTCTATTTTTCTTTCTTTTCTTCATATTTAATTCGCATCTTAAATATGCACACACAAAGTATTTATATAATAATTTTTAACACTTTGACACCAACAAAGATACTTTATCAATGTCTTTAAGGATAGAGGCGTGCTCAGGGTAAACTTGAAGAATGGGTGCAGAACTATTTCAAAAATGCTTAGAGCGCCGGAAGCAGCGTTGCCAACCAAAGAACTAACTTAACTTCCAAGATTGTGTTGTGAAAAACGATCCAAATCTTCTGTAATAAAGACTTATTCATACTTCGATATAATCGACTTATTTTATAACTTTACTATCGGGTACTGTTGATAAAAGTGGCCGGTGTAAGTATAGAGTAAATACAAACGAATTGCTGAAATGGACTCAATATTTATTGAAGATGCTGAAAGTGGCCCCCTGCAGCATCAATACACAGTTGTGCACATCTAACCATATTCAGATATCCAGGCGTAAATTTCCGATATCAACGGCGGCAATTTCACGGCGATGGTTCTTTCAGTTCTTGTATTGTGTGGATTTGTTTCATAGACACGTTGTTAGATCCCCTTTTTAATATCCGCAGGCAACTCTTCCTACTTACATGTGACGTTGAGCCAATTTGTGTTTAGACTTCTTTGGGCTTTGAGTAATTCTTTGGCGATTCCCCTCAATAACTTCAGGTGTGCGAAGTGAAGGATTTTTTTCTCGCTTTACATTCTGTACAGATGCCATAGTGCGCCATTTTTGACCAATTTCTGTATTGCACTCTTTGCCGGTAGTCCTCCACCGGACACTTGTCCCCGAAAATTTCGCGGGTTTCCTTAATAGAACCTGTTTTTACTTTCTCCACTACGTAAGTAGGGGAAGTATTGTATTCCACACAAAAATTCGATACCAAGATTTCACCAGAAATATATGTTTTGAGACCCCCTGAATAAAAAAAGCATTTTTGGAAACATGTCCATGTGTGTGTCTGTCTGTCTGTGTGTCTGTCTGTGAACAGCATAACTCAGAAACGAACAGTCGAATAAACACCAAACTTGGTATTTAGGTTCAGTATCTTCCAGAGATGTAACACAAAGGTTTTCAATAAAATCCCCCCCGCCCCAGATTACCCTTTACAAGGATCATTTTTCGAAAATTTTAATTTTCTCTAAAATGGCTCTAACGATTTTGATTAAAATATCATATGTTTAAGATATTTTCATGACAAATGAAAAGTATATCTGAAATTTTCTGGGAATGTCACCAAAAGTATTCTTGATTGTGAACGACTTTTGCATAACTGGTAAACCATAAGAGATAGACAAAATTTTACTACACAAAAAATGTAGATCGCGTTAAAATACACAATTTATGTCATATATATTTTTTTGTTGAGTGAACCATTTTCGAGATATTGCTTGTTATTCCCTTAAATTTTTCAATACTTATTTTCTCGAATGGGAATTCGTTATTCATTTTTTTATCTTGTATATGCAAAGAGTATTAATCTGTGGCAAAGGGAATGGTGCTGCACCTAGCAACCAGCTATTAAGAGATATGTATGTGCTTAAAGGCTACTGTATTTCTATATTGCCCTTGTAAATATATATTTCCCTTAGATCTACAAGAAACTTAGCTATAAGATAGAGTCTCCAAATGTTTATCTCGATTAACATGAAGTGGATGGAGAATAAGCGTTTGTAAAAATAGTTTGTACAAGAGTAGAGAAAGTCATGTGAGTGTAACACATCAGATTTTTACATATGCTTCCACAATTTGAATTCCTTCTTGTATCGAGAAAGTAATTTTCGAGAATGCGAACGGCGACGTGTATATTGTGGCATGTGCACAGATTATATTAATGGTAATACGCTCTCTGGACGCCGAAGGGGGCAGATTGTCTGAGTAGGGGCGATTAAGGGGAAGCAGTCTCATTGGTGGGAATATGGCGTTACTGACGCTTGGAATGTTAGCTTGGCTTCAGTATGATGATTCTGTGACTAGGTTTCGCGTGAGTTAGACGGATAACTACCTAAGACGATGTCCTCGTCGGCAGGCAATGGGCAAAGGTATGTAACTAACTTCATCCAATAAATTGTGTGCCATCCACGCCTTTTAAGTTTTAATTATGGTATAATAGAGTTCCTTTCCTCTCCCTTCAGCCAGAAATTGTGTTGGTGTAAGACTATCTTTGTGATTTAACTTTAGCTGCGTCCTCGTCGATGCCTCGAGTTTAAAGTTCATTGTTTGTTCAACGATCCCTCTCATAAGCGAGTAGCTCTCCTCTGTAGTTAAATAATACTATTAAGTGAGGCATACGACAAATTGGCGTGAGTCGCCGGGTAATTGGCGGTGGCGCCGAGTAGTTGGTTTGATTGTTTTGAGATTTTAAGTGCAAAAATTTTTTTCCCTCCAAATTTAACGGTTTGTGTTTCTCCACGTGGTCGCGAAAAATGTAAAATTTGTTTCTGGCTAAAGGGTAAGGATTTTTATACTTTAATTTGTGATTCTCTTCTTCTAAATTTTGTTTCCATCATATCTGAAAGTCTGGTTTCGAAATTTTAATTTTGAGCTCAGTTTTGTATTTTTCCCATTGTCTGCCGGCGTGACGCTAAAACTTCTGACTCCATTTTCCCCTTGTTTTGGCTTCATTTCTACTAAATTATATCACTGTGTTAAGTTCTTCGTGCTGGTCATTTTGAAGTATAAAGTTTTGAAAATTGTGGAAAGTGAATTGTGAAATTGGGTGATATTTGTGTCGTTGATAATGTGTTTGCGTGTGTGAGCTGATTTACGTAACATTGCATTCTAGATTGCGTCATATTGAAAGTATTAACGACTCGAAAGTACAACAAATTAGTTCAAAATTCGTGTGTTGCGTGTTTAAAATTTGCGTGTGTATAAAAAGTGTGGTGCATTTGTTTAGAATAATAAAGTAATAAAATGAAAGAGGTCACGTATATATATTGAAAATTTTGTGCATTGTACACTCGCGGAAAAATTAAGGAAATAATAATGCTGATAATTTTGCTTCACCGTTACCAAGTTTGGTTTATTTAATTACGCAATGCATATTTTTAGGGGAAAATGCTTCATAATTACTCATGTAAGTAAAAGTTTCAGGAGCCTACCAGCCTTGCCAGTATCTGCACCTAATTAGGTTTGATGTGCTTCTAATATGGACCAGTACGATGTGGATGTTGATGAACCAGCTGTACGTGTGTTACCAGATTTTGGATAATTTGCACGGGAATTTTGTGGTAAACGAGTAAGAGAAAAGAAAGAAAATTCACCTGTAAGTATGTAAACATTGTGAGTGCTAAAGTTTGGACGAATGAAACAGTTTTACGACTCACACAGGTATGCTAAATTTATTGTTTCACTGACTAATGCTTAATTAAGCTTTGCTTTTCAGGAATATGTGCTATGAATGTCTCTGCTAAATTAAAAGTGTATTATTATTTTGGGTGTAACTTAAATTTTGAATTCTGTTTTGGGAACTGCAAATCATTTGTTTTGTTGTTGTGTTATGCTGCAGGAATGTGTTTCAGGTGTACTATGTGCTTAATTGAGCTTTCATTTTCAGGAATGTTATGTGACAATATTGTTTTGAGTAATGATGTGATGTTGTTTTGTTGCATTCGATTTGATTTGATATGATATGATTTGATTTGACTCGATTTGACTTTGGGTTTCATAATGATGCTGTGATTTTTATTTGCAGAAAATTGTTGCATGAATAGTGTGTATTTGAGGATATGTGATATATGTGAGATTTGCCTCAGTGGAAGTGCCAAAGAGTAACCCCGATGGCGTAGTGTGAGGTTATGTGAGGAATAAGAGTTGAGATTTGCCTCGGTGGAAGTGCCAAAGAGTAACCCCGACGGTGTTAATGAGATGAGAAGGGATGAGAAGAGATGAGATGATGTCAGCTTCGGTGGAAGTGCCACAGTGTAACCCCGACAGTTGTATGTTTTCAGAGATTTTGCTTATTGGTGTTGCTGTAACGTGCCCAGTATAGCGTGTGTGATGAATTCACACGAGAGATTAAATGCATGGAAGTGATTGTACTGTGAATAATTTTTTTTCTCTGTTTATGCAACAAGTTTATTACCATCATAGCTAGCAAATTTTAATACCACCTGTTTTCCAGCTTAATTTTCATTTGGAGGATGTGGATGCAACAGTATAGTGTCATGTTATTTGTGTCATTCCTGAATTGTTAATGTGATTTCTTGAAGGTTATGCCTATGTTAGATGTTTTGTTTTGAAGAGAAAATTGAAAGATGGTGATGATTGAAGTAATGATCGAGATTGCATTATTACTGATGATGATTATGAAAGATGTTGATCATAATGAGATGAGAAAGATAGTGATGTGGACGAGCAGTTGTATTGGTGACAAGAGTAGGACAATGGTAGTTGAAAGCATGTCACGTGGCGTAGTTTAGAGATGTATTGTGGATGTAGTTTGTAGTGATGCATACACTAGTTTGAGTAGATAGTTAAGTGAGTGTTGTGTGTAATTTGGGCCATGGTCAGTGTGAATGAGTTCATTTCATTGTCATGTGTGATTGTCTTGTAAGTGCACTTACTTTCTTTTGTTAGTGATACCAGCTGGTTATTAAGATGTAATATTGGGATCCCAAAATAAGGTTGTTTCATTTCTGTCATGTTCATGTATTCTGAGTGTGTTGTACTGTTTTATTTGGTTTGTAAAGCATTGTAAGTTAAATTTTGGATGGCAACTCTGTAAAATTTCATTCTTATGCCAATTTGTACTAATTTTTTGTTTTCTCTTTCTTTGCCCCATGTCATAAGAATATTTAGTGTACACTTTTCAAACTTTAAAATCTTTAATTGTACATGACATATCATTCTTTTATGTGTGATTGTTTGTGGGAGCACCCTGTTTATTGTGTGGTGGTTTTGTTTTAGTGTTTCGCTGTGGCGGAGAGCGAGAAAATTCAAGAGCATCCCCGGGACACACCAGAAGTCAAGAAACACCACAGGGAAGCTGTCGGGCAGCCACTACACTGCCGTGGCATAAGGAGCCACCATGTCGGGGGGCAGTCCAAGCCAGCGACTGCCCACCCTGTTGTCATCACCAGAGACCTGCGGTGATAATTCTACACCAGGACAAATCGTCGTTGTGGGCACTGTCTAAACTCACCCACAAACAGTTACGGCAGACCATCGCTATTCTGCGCAGTGTAGTGTGCCTGTGAACTGAGGCAGCGTGATGTGTGCGTGTGCGGGATGCTAAAGATAAGTGCATTAACAATACTAAGTCGACAGCACTTACGTCTCTCGTCTCTCCACATCGCCCAGCACTATTGTATCGTCGACTGGGTGCTTACCACACATGTATATTGTTGTTATATTTTGGTTCATCACACATGTGTATGTCATTTTGTTTTGTTCTTTTCATGTTTATTGTATTTATTTTCCTTCTGTCGACGAGGACGTCGACTTCGGTGGCCAGGGGGAGATGTGGCATGTGCACAGATTATATTAATGGTAATACGCTCTCTGGACGCCGAAGGGGGCAGATTGTCTCAGTAGGGGCGATTAAGGGGAAGCAGTCTCATTGGTGGGGATATGGCGTTACTGACGCTTGGAATGTTAGCTTGGCTTCAGGATGATGATTCTGTGACTAGGCTTCGCGTGAGTTAGACGGATAATTGCCTAAGACGATGTCCTCGTCGGCAGGCAATGGGCAAAGGTATGTAACTAACTTCATCCAATAAATTGTGTGCCATCCACGCCTTTTAAGTTTTAATTATGGTATAATAGAGTTCCTTTCCTCTCCCTTCAGCCAGAAATTGTGTTGGTGTAAGACTATCTTTGTGATTTAACTTTAGCTGCGTCCTCGTCGATGCCTCGAGTTTAAAGTTCATTGTTTGTTCAACGATCCCTCTCATAAGCGAGTAGCTCTCCTCTGTAGTTAAATAATACTATTAAGTGAGGCATACGACAATATGAACTTGGGAAATAAACTGAAATACTGACAGAAGAATGCCAACTATTGATTATTTATATTGCATAAAACTTCCCATTGTTGTACTGCAGCTCGATTCTATTTTAATGACAAATTTTAACAGAAATATATATTAATACACAACAGAAACATGGCATTTGCATTCAAACGGGAGACGGGCCTCTTATATGCGCCACCCTGTGCTTTACAGATCCATATTTATGTTGAATACATGTTTTAGAAACATGAGGGATTCTTGTTTAAAACCTATCAACTTTAGCTTTTAATTAACTCGCCTAGACCACTAGTTTATATTATAAGTTTGGTCTATTTGCAGCGTGAACACCGTTGATCAGTCAATATTAAATACGTTCCTCGTATTTTTGGAACAATGCATTAAAACTTCAGCGCATGCAAACGTACGAACAACTCGTTGACATCCGACAATAACGCTTCTGGAAGGGACTTCCCCTAATGATGACAGCAATAGGATGTTCTCTGAAAGTGAAATACTTGCATATTGTATCGCGAAATGAGGGTTTTCAGCGAAGCGTAGCTGTGAGCATTCAAACAGGTGTCAACAAATTCTTCCTGACCATAGTACTAGATCAGAATTTTACGACATATCATCAGAACAAAATAAAAAACAGGAGAAGCAATAAACAGGCAGAGAAGCTGAATATTGTTGGTCTGCCCTCTCCTCACGCATTAACGTCAAGAGAGCCGTAAACAAAGGCTGTTTCTCGCATGATATACGGCACATCGTAACGCGGTTTGAGAGAACGGATATCTTCTTATTTTTTGGACGAGTGTAGACTGTGCTCCCTTGTCAAGGCATTAATTAAGATAAAATGTTACGGCCCACAGAAGCGTAAACCGGCTTTATGATCCTCTTCCAGACCATCTTAATGAAATCCTTTCATAAATAATTTCGCACAAAACATGCAGTGTAAGGATGTGAAAGAAGGGGTGCAATTAAGTTTTACTTCCTCTTGCTAGGGTGTGGTGAGTTGCAAATAAGCAAGAGGAGCAAATGCTCCCAGCAACGACATCAAATCGATAAAAATTGTGTGATGAGCTTGCTTATACAAAGGTCTGATTGCTGCACATGTGTCATTATAGAAAACTCATGATTAGAACTCGGAAGCTACCTAAAAATAATTAAAAATGACATAACTGAAAAAAGAAAGTAAACAGTGTTTCAACTTAATTTATATTTTTAATAATTTCGATTTGAAATGAAACTTTAACATTAGCCATCAAAGGCACCGGGGTAGAGCAGTGACTTTGTTTCCGACTCTCATACTTAGGGTCCGGGATTCGACTCCCGGCTCTGGGATGGCGCTTTTAAGTCGGCCCAATCCACACCTTCACCCCTGACTTGTTCATGTGGAGTATTTCCAAGGTCCAAAGCAGTTCGGTGTTGACGATAAAAGCTGTAGGTTGATGCAGTAATCTGTATCATAAATTATTTAAATGTAAAGAATGATTATAGTATGGATATGCATTTTTGTGTGTCATTGATTTAAGATGTTTGTTGATTGTAATTATTGTTGAGAAGTGGGTTTATACTGCCTTACTGAAACTGACAATAATAGCGTGCAATAATGCAGCGAGGGGGTGAGCTGTTTATCATTATTAGAGACGAGGAAGTTACGTAATGTTGGCGCGTTTTTCTTTAGAATTTGCTGGAACATTTTACCAAGAGCATATGTATACATAATTTTCATTGGATATAAAAATAGACGCTAATGTTGGCGCGTTTTATTAGCCAATAGCAGCTCAGTTATACTCTTTAGGCATATCGGGGTGTAGGAGTATAAAAAGGGCTAGGTTAGAGGTAGACCCCGTCAGTTCATCAAAAATCTTTATACACTACACGTTGCCTTCAGTCCGTCAGTTCGTCGAAAACATTTGTACGTTACACGTCGCCTTCAGTTCAGCAGAAATATTTGTACAGTACACGTTGGCTATCGATTCGCAAGTTACGCGTAGCAGAGTTATGAAAATTCTCAAGTGTGGTAAAGTTAATTACACAAAAAGTTGAAGTACGCGAATTAAGAATTATCAGTAAATGAAGTTATTATAACAGTTTCAGTTTGGCGAGTGTCAAGATCAATGTGTAAATGTGATAGTGAATGTGTTCGACAATAAAAAGTGTAAAACAAACAGTTTCATCAGTGTTATCTTTGGATAAACGACTCCTTTCCGTTTACACAACCTGTATAAAGAGAAGTGCTCGACCAAAAAGATCATAGCTAGCCGGAGGACAGAGAACCAAAATTAAATAAAATAACAGTAGCATTCTTTCAAACAAACATTAATACTGCCGCAAATTGCTAACACCAGATGGAGCTAACAAACCTAACAAAGAATCACGTCACAAAATGGCTTCACCACGTGGAGTAAACACAAATACACAAACAACATAAATCATACCGTCGCAAATTGGCTCCCAAACGTGGGGCACAACAAATTAAATAATATTACAAGTATACCACTTCAAGGTGCTCTCATTCCACCGCCATCCTCATTATCACCCTACAATCGGAGGCAACGACTCCGCCTGCTGCATACCTCCACCTCAGAAATGGGCCCAGTTGAAACACTTCATTTATTACGTAACACCCAAGTGTTATTCTTTGAAATAGAGTTAAACATTTTTGCGTAAAAAATACAAAATTGTGGTATGAAACATGCAGTGCAAAAAGCCTTACAAATAAAGTTATTTTTCTTTCAGTCATATTTGTTTCATTATTATGTTGATCTGCACAAATAATTCATCTGTTCGAACTGAGAAAGAGCAGTAAAAATATATTCCAAAGACGCCGAGGTTGAAAAACAAAGTGCTAAACATACAAACAGGTTAAAAATGCGTTAAGCAAAACAAAACAAAAACCGCAAAAAAGATAAATAAAGCTATTTCTGCAAATATTTATCTGGATTAAAACGTAGTAGCCCGAAAAATAAGCTTTAGTAAGAATAATATGTATACCCTCTAATAAACGATAGATTGTACCTAATAACATGAAAAATCTTCTCATTTTTACTCAGAAATATGTAAACGTTGGCGGAACCTCTGCTTTCCCTTAACCTCCTGTCGAGGAACAGTCTTCCAAGTTCTTGAAAGCCATACCTTTTGAGAGTGTAGTAATAGTCGAATTTAGATTAATTACTGTGGGTGAAATTCTAAACCTTTCTACCTTGTCTTTGGTCTCATATTTATTTAATAACATAAAATATACACAGCCTTCAAAAAATTCGAAGAATAAACAGAAGTGAAGGGGTGAAAATGAAGATTCCGCACTCCCAGGCCACCAAGTTGACCTCTTTGGAAAAGACCATAGCCTGCGGGAAAAACAACCTTCTCAGTTGCTAATTATAAAATATTAGTTGACATTTCTAATGTCAGCTGGGCACAATATTGTATCTTCATACAATTATTTAGCATATCCTGTTGAACTTGATTACAACATACAAAAGAAATACTTGCAGATTACATTCTCTTTTTTATCTGTGTCTACTGTTTTCTTCGTTGTCAAATAATGACTTTGTATATCTATTACTTAGAATCAAATATCCGCGTCATTTGTCTTATTTTATTTCCATTTTCTTTAGAGCAACAACAAACTCAACGATTCTCAAAGAATGTTCAAAGCCTTCTTCGTAAGTATGTTCTCTTTAACTCAAATTATACGTATTTTACGTATTCTAGTCTTTTAGTAATTTATGAATTGGTGGCTCCAAAAGAATGGAAATTGCTGAGGCTTTTGCAGGGATGAGCTCCTGTAAACTAAAAACTGCCTCATAGCTTGCGATTTATAGCCTCTTACCATTAAATTCCTATCACCTGCCTGCACGTGATGGAGCTGCTTCTACAGAAGGTGTGCCTGGCGAGTTTTTGGCGCCATAAAACCGATCAGCTCAGGGGAGGAGGATCTCTTTAGTTTTGGTTGGCAGTCTACCTAGGAGAAGGTACTAATAAATAAAACCCGGTCCTCTAGAGTGGGGCTTGTGCAACGAGCTGGTTACCCACTCGCGTAAAAAAAATACTCATAAGTCTCTAAGCCACACAAGAGATGGCTAGAGACTGGAAATGGTAATATCACCTAATCTTTGAAAGGAGAAGAAGAAGCTGAATTGGTATGTTGAGGTATTTTATAGCTCGTGTGTGTCAGATAGAATAGGGCTTTTAAATGGTGAAAGAATTATCAAAATCGGTAGAGTGGTAATTGAGATTACCCCACATATGGTTATTGTGGCGAAGCGGCTATAGCCCAAGAATATCGCTAGGTTAGGTCCGAGTAACGCCGCTTGCCAGCGTAAACACCGGGCGCGCTATCGGGAGATAACTAGAACTTCTTGGAAGCTTTATCTCCACCCCCATTCTCCAGAAAGTGTGTCAAAATAATTGTAGAAGGTTCGAAAAACTTCTATGGAAGATTCAACTGCCTATATAAGCAAGCGCTCTCGCGGGCAGCCAGTCGCGAGTTAAAAGCGAGTCAGTGCGTGTCGAGTTGCGGCAGTGCCAGTCGAGTCAGTGCGGCTTGAATCTATTGCGACAGTCAGTGCGAGGTGAGGAGTGGTAACAGTAGAGTGAGTCGCTCGGTGAGCGAGCGACTTGGCGGGTAAGTTTCACATTCGACATCAAGTGTGATTCTCGAGCGAGTTGGTGAAGGCTTCTGTACCGAGCAGCGAGTGTACGGCGGAGTGAAGGTATTGTGTTCGACGACTTCCGAATGAAGTGAACAGTCCAGCGTAGAGAGGCTGCATCACGAAGGAAGCGAGGTAACGGATAATTGTACTAGTTCACCTGAGTGAAGTGAAAGTGTGAGAGAGTTGAACTATATAAGAACTTAAAACTGTGAGAACCGAGAAAGTGACGGAAAAACACGATGAAGTCATACTATATAAAAATTTTCTCTCATTATAATTATCATTACCATTATTATAGATGATTGTACTCCAACAGTCCAAAAGTTGCAATACGACGGGAATCCCAATGAATCAAAATTCCAACCTAGATCAATTACTTTTTGCTGACGGCCAAGTAATCCTTGCATTAAATACTGAGAACGCTTTATACAACATGGGAAAGTTAATTGGATATAAAATGTACGGACTTAAAATATTAACCTTAACAAAACAGAATATCGTGGCGTGTTAGGTAATTAGTAGCTATTGTCATGCCAAATATATTATTGCGTCGTACTGGTGACAGCATTATTGGGGTAATTCCTTCGGCTATAAGTTTGAAGTT
Source organism: Deroplatys truncata (assembly GCA_030765065.1). Classification (NCBI taxonomy): domain Eukaryota; kingdom Metazoa; phylum Arthropoda; class Insecta; order Mantodea; family Mantidae; genus Deroplatys; species Deroplatys truncata. The sequence goes on from CM060985.1 coordinate 107,998,532, forward strand.
CGTTTTGGCATAACACTCTCCAGTCCGAGTTAGCGTGTCTAGCGAGGGTTGGAGAGGGGGAAAGGTTAGCGTTACTTTTCTTTGTGTTGTGCTAGCGTCACTTTGGTTTGAGAGTCGAGTGAGTGAAGTTGTATGTGAAGAGTGTGAATGTAGCTCGAATGTGTAGCATCTACCCTCATTTTTCATCTCTTTTGTGTGCGATGTAGGGACACCGTGTTTTTATTGAATAAACCACAGTTAATGCGATTAATGTAATTCTGTGTATTTTGTTATAAGTATCCCACACCTGCACTGGAATGTCATGTTCAAAGTCCTGGTCCTCTCGCTGTCTCTGCAGCTACGTCTCCCAATGTGCATGCTGCAGTAATTAAAATTTAATATTTAACCTTTTGGCCCTCACCCCAGTATGTGACAATATTCATTATCATCAACAATAAATACGCATGAAAAATTACAGGTTATGAATGAGGAAATCAGTATGGTGAAGAAATTTAAATATGTTTGATCAATGATATCAGTAGATGGAACTAGTAGATTAGAAATGGAAAGAAGAATAAATTAAGGAAGAAAAGCAATTGGAATGTTGAAGCCATATTATGGAGCAGAAACATTTAAGTAAAACTAATTTATAATCCAATATTATGAAGTATACTACCCCATGGAGAAGAGACGTGGACAATAAATAGGCAACAAGAAGAAAAGTATTAACAACAGAGTTGGATTTTTGTTGGGAGGCTTCTCAAATCTCAAAAAGGGATAAAATTGGAAATGCAAATATTCGGGAAATGATGGATGTAAGAAAGAACTTATTGGAAATAATATAAGAGAGAGAGGGAGATTAAAATGATTCGGCCATGTGAAAAATGTGAGAAACGATAGAATAGTAAGAATGGTGCTAGAATGGGAAGCTGAAATGGCGAGCCTTAAATTTGAAGGACTCGGCAGTATTGAGCGAAATAGTTCATCACAAAAATCTAACACTACCGAAGTCTATCGGCCGAAGATTCAAAGGACTTTGCATTTGTTAATTTTAAATTCCTAAATATAAATGTTAAGGATGAAATTACTAAATGTTTCACCGTGACTGCTCTTCTATCATGAAAAACAGCAAATGCACATCACAGCACATTCCACCAGAAATAAAGAGAGCTGGCAGGGAGATGAATCACACAATCATTCAACCAAAAAGCAGCACACCTAAGTCATAATTTTTAAGAGCTTTTGCCGCCTGCCAGACTTTTCTGGAGAACAAATGGTAGTGCAAATGGGCTGAGTCTGATGGCGCCTGCAAGTTAAATAGCACTCATCTTTTGGGGCGAGAGAAAAACTCCAGAAAAATAAATCGCGGTTTGGCTAAAGATTCCTCGGACGATGTTGATCAATCTCCTGAAGCGAACTATGCGCAAAGATAACGTCGCTTGAAATATGATGCATTGGATTGGTGCAACTCAGAATTTACCCTGCTTCAAAACAAATATCGGTGAAAAAAGCAGTTACCTAACCCACTTTTGGAAATCATTAGATGATTTTCTTTAGTAAAACACAGCAATAATTAAGCAATGTCATTATTCGCTCTATCCTCTGGCTCATCGATTGAAACGAGTCTGGTGCTTACAATGGAGATAAACAAATTACCATTATAATCAAATTGTACCAAATTATAATCGCTCGTGCGGTTTTATCTCAGACCGGTCCCTCCCTATCCGGGCGAGCTGAAACCATTATTCTGAGCGTCTCTGAGTTTGTCGAACAAACCAAAGTTTAGCCTTTCATGCGCGAGTCAAAGTAAAATAATTATTTTCTGCGATATTCCCCAAGATTTTCTGATCAGTGCCTGATTTTTCTTGATGAATCCAGTACAAATGAATCAGAACTTCAGACGTGAGAATTTAGCCCTTGAAATCGGGTAAGTTGTGACTACTAGTCAATTCAGGTCATACTCTTCGTGTAAGCATAGTCCAAACAGTGCAGTGTATAACCAGATTCCTTAAGCTTTTTGTTTCATTAGTGTGCTAGGTTATGTACAGCCGTGGCATTAAATAAAATATATAAGGCGTGTTTTTAAAGTAAGTACCGTTTTAATATTTTGCAGCTTCAGTCGCGATTTTGAGCATGCGAGATCACTTCCTCCATTCATTTGGAAGCCAAACGCAGCTGTTTTCATTCGTCACCTAGTGTTCACTTGTTGTTAGAGCGATTCGAAATGTTCAAATAATCGAAAGTCCTGCCGACTATGAAGTCAGATCAGGGATTGGTTTTTTTTTTTATGCGAGAAATGTTACGCCAGCAAACATTCATCGCTAATTGTATATGGGGAACAATAATGAGCGACAATGCCCGGCCACGCACAGCCAAATAAGCTCAAGATGTGACCGCATCATTTGGTTGGAAACAATTCGACCACCCTCCCTAGTCCGGATTTGGCACCAAACGATTTTCATCTGTTTCTTCAACTGAAGAAATTCCTGATGGAAAACATTTCGACGACAGTAATGTTGTGAAGCAAGAAGCGCAGACTTGGCTTTCATCACAGTTGGCATCATTCTTTGACGAAGGCATACAAAAACTGATAATACAAGTGCCTGAATAACGACGGTGACTACATATGTGGAGAAGTAGTGTAGGTAATGAATGATAATAAAGTATTTGCAAAATAATGCTCTGTTATTTTTTTTTAAATTATCGATACTTACATTAAAATCGTGCCTCGTAAGTGAAGTGTGGAACTATTTAGAGGCGGACAACAATTTAACTGCGGTAAACACGTTTTCGCGCGGTGGTAAAACACGCAATACATCAACTTTAAAGAACTATTTTACACCTGATGCTTTTAAAATCTCCAATGTAAGAGTTTCCTGTCGCTGTCACATCCTGGTGCTGTGACATCTGAAAATGAGGAGCAAGACGATATTCTGTCTACATACAGTGGTGTAACTCCAATGTCAGACACATCAAAATAGTTAATGGTTCTCACATTCAGCCCAGTATATTGCGACCGCGAGCGCGAAGCTACCTGCGGGGGGCCGGCAAACCTATCCCGACCGAGCACCTGGATGGGACCCTCGCCCTCTCTTCGGAACAATAGACGCGCAACGAACCCATTATGTGCCGTAGTTTTTAGTGTTTCAGAAAATTCCTTTCAGGCTTTCGAGTAGATTTCCCTTCTAGAATATTCCGGTTTGTATGCAGTGCTTATATAAGAGGGCTATATCGAAGGGATCAGTTAAGTTACGAAGTTAATTTCCGTCAAAAAGTCGAAGAGTTTGGACAATATCGAGTGCAGTTCAGTTGTGATTGTTTCAATTGAACGGATCAGTTGTGCTCTGTTCTGTATGTGTGTCAAAAGTATCTCAAGTGTAAAGTTTTTGCAACGCTGGCACCTAAGTGCCAAAGTGTATTTAGCAACAATGGCGTTTTCATTTGAGAGGAAAGCAGTTAATATATTTAATAATTGCCGTGCGTAGGTAGTAAGTTGAAAAATTGACTCATACTTGAAAACCTCAGTGCTACATCACGGATCTTCGTGCCGATGCTCATACTGCTTGAGCTACCAGATGATATGCACACCTCGTGTCACATCCTAGAAAGATCTGAACTTAAATAGCAAGTTTGGTATTTGTCTGATTTTTCGTTTTCAGTTAAGCAGTTCACAGACGTCCGCGCGTTGGTCTTTCTAAATGTATTATTATTATTATTATTATTATTATTATTATTATTATTATTATTATTATTATTATTATTATTATTATTATTACTCAACGGACTTAATAGCGAATATTTTCGGCAGGATCTCGATATTGAATTATCGGGTAAATAAAGTAAAAATTTTGAGAAAAAGCTAAATGCTATAAAAATGTCAATTTTACTAAGATGTACCATTTATGTCATACTTATTTTCAGTCAGTAACTATTTGCTAAATATTAGCTTTTTGAGCTGAAATTGTGCGTTTTTCACTATTTTTTCTTTCTTTCTTTCTTTTTTCTTTGTCTTTCTTTTCACACTGCATATTGCAATGGTATACAGGGTGGACCATTTAAGTTGAGACTGTACAATTTCTCCAAAACTAAGCGCTGTTCAAAGAAATGCCTTTAATAAAAGTTTCTTGATACTATGGGGGAAATTAACTGCCATTAGTCGTGTTTTGTTTGGAAGACGTTATAGTGATAATTTTAGGACCAATTTAATTTTCTTAAATGAGAACCTACATTTTGTATATTGTTTTCTCATTAGAAAATAAGTTTATAAAAAGGTGTTTATTTTGTGACGAGGACTAAGGAAACAAAATAAAAAATGTTGGTTTCTAATTACGAAACTAACTTGACCCTCAAATGATCATCCATGGTTGGTCCAACCATTACTTGCATTCTTCGTACACAATCATTCAAAATTTTCGTTATTATTTACGTTGATGTAATAACAATTGCGAAGTGCTTTATACAAATGTTTAATCTTTTTAAGAGGAGTGAGAAAACAACCTACCGAGTGAGGTGGCGCCGTGCTAAAGTGTACGACTCGCATTCGGGAGCTTCCGGGTTCAATCCCAGCGACCGCCCACTAGCCCGTATTTCGTGGTTCCCTCGGTTCGGCCTGATGGCTCATATTCTACCACTCTCTTGCCCATCATTTCCAGTACCCATAATCTTCCTTGTCTTCAGTTTCAGGTTTGTAGGTCCAGGCGACGGTGTTTTGCGGGTGGCGGCTGGGCGGGGTCTATGCGCTCTGTAGGAGTTTCTTCCCTGACGTCGTTGCGGGACTGCTCAGTTAGGTCTCGCCTCCGAATGGGTCCTCGCCGTGGGGGGCAGCCGGGGGATTAGGTGGCTTATGGGGGGGGGGCAGGGCGGCGTTGCATGGCTTCGATCGGGAAACGTTAAGAGATCCCGTCCATGCTTACGCCCGTCGTCATCCGAATCTAGTCGCCCTTCGGGTCTCCCCCCCTTATCCCTCTTTCCCAAGGGTCACGGTAGAAGTGAAAAGGGCTGTTGCGGCCTACTTGCTGTCCTCTACCCCAGTTGGGGGGTGCCCTTCGCTCATCCGTGCCTTTACCTCTTTCCTATTACAGTATTAATTACGACTCAGTTTTTGCATTATGGTAACTTTAATATATGTGCTTTCAAGGCATGCAACAGTACTGTTTTCCAATACTGTTTTTTGAAGTTACTTCGTGTGATTATTTCTTTTTTTAAATCACTTAACAATACCTTAAAATAAATGTCATTTATTGGATTCCTTAGAAAACCTGATAACTTTCCTCAATGCCACTAATTAAAATGGCATCTAACACCTAGATATCGTTGCTGGGATTTCATTCTTATACTTTAATGCCGGGTCTATGATAAACTTTACTTCAACTGACTGGACGTAACGTGAAGTTAAGAAATGCTACTAAACTAAAAGTCTAATTAAGATGCACTTTTCTTAAAGTAATGAGAATGACACTTGATTGAAGCTTTTCTATTACCCGATGTTACTGATTCACCCCGATTGGTTCTAATTACTATGTGACATCAAACTTATTTTTAGTACCGTTTATATCCCGCCTATAACTACATTCGTCTTATCGGCGGCCTTTCCTTTGGAACTTATTGCCTATTGCCAATGGTGTTAACACATTCACACTCTCAATCATATTTTCAGAGGAGGATTAATCTGGGCTAGAGAAAAATTCGAACCCGGGACCCCTCGCACAGCAGGCAGTTGCTCTACCGACTGAGCTACGGGGCCAGCCGACATCAAACTTAACATAACGGGAGGAAAAAGTTTGAAATTGCCAAACTCATAAGTTACGACGCGTTAAGTTATGTCACGTTAAGTCAGCCCTAAATAGCTCCATTTAATACAATGTGTTACACTTTCACGTTACATTAAGTTCATCGTAATCCTGGCATTACACTTTGGACACGCTATGTAGACACGCTGTAAGGAGAAAGTCTTCAGATTTGTCAATGTAAAGGTAAGGTTATTCACTTCCAACTCTAAGAGAGACCAACAGATGAAAGATGAAATGAAATCGAGGAACAGAAAATCCAAGAAATGTGAGAATCCTTCACCTGGCGACCCTGGGAAAACCTCGAAAAAACCCATAAGTCTGGAAGGCCGATCACGGGAATCAAACCAACGACCTCTCGAATGCAGGTCACAGACGAAACCACCTGAGCCATCCCGCTCAATGCAGTAGATGATACTGTTCACACTGTTGTCCAGATAGGATGCACGAACATTGAAATGAAGCCTGGGGAAATCCTCTTTGGTGGCAGATTCTGAAGTGTGCTGCCGTTCTTAAATTAAACAGACTTTTATTTTTGGACGCTTACACATGTCGGAGCTGGAAATTTGCTTCTTTTCATTCTTCTGAATTCATGGCGTATAATGAAAGCTTGGATCTAGCTCCAGTGACTTTTTTCCCTTTTTCTAATGTGGGCTTCGTTGCTGGTGTATGCAATAGATTGTGCTTTATTGCTACCTCTCCGATGAAGTCTCTGGCAGCCAAGAGATAGACCAGTTTAGATAGACCACTCAGAGATAGACTCAGTCTAGGATGACAGCAGTCTTTGTCGTTCGGGATATTCAAGGGATCTGCGTAGGGAGATTGCTTTCATTGCCTCCAGTCTGTAACTCAGATACGGATAAACACCACACTTAGTATTTAAATCCAGTACCTTCCAAAGATGCGATACGAAGATTTGTAAGAAAATCCCCACACCCCAAACTATCCTTTATATAGAATATTTTTCGAAATGTTGATTTTCCTAAAAATTGCTCTAACGATTTTGATTAAAATGCCATATATTAAAGATATTTACATGACAAATAAAATTTATAATTGACTTTTCTAGGAATAGCTTGTGTTTCATTCGTAAGGAATTTTGTATAACCTTGTATAACTGGTAGTAAACGCTATGCGATAGACGAAAATGCACTACACAAAAAATACACGAGAATTTTTAAAAGAATCCTCCAACCTCTACCCCTTACATGGAACATTTTTGGGTTTCTTTTTTTTTATTTTCACAAAAATGGCTAACGATTTTGTTTAAAATACCAAATATTTAAGACATTTGCATGGTAAATAAAATGTAGGTATACTGAAGTTCCTGGAATAGCCTATGAAGCTCTCTTCATTCGAAATTAATTTTGTGTAATTTTGTATAAGTGGTAAACCATAAGAGATAGTCCAAAATGTACTGCACAAAAAATGTAGATCTCCTTAAAACACACAATTTATTTAAAGTAACTAAAGTAAGTGAAATCAGCCATTTTAGGGACATCCGTTAAGATCGGTTTCAATTATTCAAAACTTCGTAATGTCGCTATTCACTTATATCTCGCGATACCATGGAAAGTATATGAAATTTTTAAAGCCACAAAGATTCACTTTACGCACCTGACTGTCGTTTCGGTTTCCCTCTTGTGCCTACAAACGAAATGTGTAATGAAACTATATCTGCAAATGAAGCAAATATAAAAGTAAGCTTGCGTAGTAATAGTGTGTATAAACTATATAAAAATAAATAGTAGTAGGAAGAGAAAGTCATGTAAAATTATCAAATCAGATTTTTAGTTATGAACCACATCAAAACCAGATATCGAAATCCTCTGTATAGACTCGTTTATGATAAATTGTATCCATATTATATGACGGGCGTTATCAAGCAGAGTTTTTGATTATTGCATTAGGTACGTAATATTCTGGTGACGCGCGATATTGCGCATTATCTAAGAAGGCTCACATAAATCTGAAGATTTGCTACTTACAATGCAAAATTCTCCAAACACTGCTTATCTGGAGGCTGGAGTCTCAAACAATATAAAGCAGAGGATGGAAAATGCAAATCTCATTGTACTTGGCAAAGTTGGTTTTAAGCACCACCACCGCTTTTGGTCGTCCTCAACTTCGAATATTGATAAAGTGGTGGGTTTCTCCCGACTCACACACGCGAGGGACCCAATTTTCTCGGTCCCAAACCGCCAACTTTCCCGGCTGCTTGTAAAAGCACTGGCTTTATCAATGGTAAAAGTCAACAAAACTTCTTCTTTTCAATTTCTCTTTTGTTCTCCAGGTCTCCGCTCTTCGGGACAGGAGATTTGGGATTCAAGCAAGCGGAAAATGGGGCGGTAAGCCACGCAGCGGCACAGTTCATGGGAACACGACAGGAATGTCTGATGTCTTCCCCACCAAGGAAAAGCAAGCATATTCCAATCTCAGTATTTGCAACAGACAGTTCAAATACAATGGTTCATTCGAAAGCGAACCATCTGGGGATACCGTCGGTAAAATTTTGAAGCGAGCTTACACAGCTGAAACGGGAATAGTTACATACTTAAGATTAAAAAAAAATAATGCATTCGACCCAAATATTCAATAACGATATTTCTATGCAGATACATTTGGGTTCCCGGAATTCAAGCAACGACTGATGCGTTTATCTGTTTAAACCCACCCCTGGTAGTCTTCTAAATCATAGAAATGCTGTATAGCGTTTAAGAAAATATATTTTAGCTCGTGATGGGACGGTACCACTAATTCTCGACGCTCGACATCGATACTGATTTTTGAGCATCGATACTCGATACTTCCTTTATAAAAAACTGTAAAGGAGATAGCTTTTTCACTGAATTGCGTTCTTATTAATAGTTTTCTGTGTATAAACGCATGTAACAGATTTTGTATTGTACGCTAATTCCGAAGTTGTTTCTGTTTTATCAGTGGCGTAGCGTAAGGGTAGACTTTGAGACTGACTGAGTCTACCTAAATAAATTGCCAAGAAACTAAGTAAACATTTAAATATATAAATAAAGACAGCCTGAAACAACTGATGAAAAAATAATTAATACAATCACCTACACCGCTGTTTTTACCCCTACGCCCCAACCCCTACTGCTAAGTGTCAGAGTGTAGTACTACGTACTTTGCGGCAGCAAGGTCAAGTAGAGACTGGGATAGCTGAGCAACTGCAAGTCTCATCAAGAGTAGACTTATATATGTAGCTTTTCCCACTAAATTTCGACCTCTCGTTGTAGGAAGACATACCTATATTTTGTTGTGCATTAAGGGCACAAAGGTAGCAGCAGAGACTTAACACGTCTAGTGAGGTGTTCAGTCTCTGTGTAACTGCTCTCTCGAAGTTCCGGAAACAGGACAATAGGGGTTGGAGACAAGAGTAACAAAAATTTCATTCCTCAGTTATGGGTGAACCAGCATTATGTGCGTGCAGCTGTGCAGTGCAGTAAAGTGTTAATTTTACGTAAGCCTGTGTATTGTTTTCATTGTGCCTGTTTCATTTATGATTTTAGAATTATGAACAATTCCATCGATTTAGTGGATTACTTATTAAAAACTCCTGGCACAGTATATTTAATTGGGTAATTGGCAGTTACATTCATAACAAAGTTTACTGCTTTTTTATGGTAAAAGGAATGGAGCGTTGAAGGAATATCAAATATTAAAAACATTGAAAGAAAAGTTTGCAATAAAAATCGCCGACTAGAGCTTATATACTAGAAAATCTAAGGGAGTACCTACATTGTTTTCATGATTTACAATCATACAAAGGTTTGTCAAAATTTTGTAAAGTTACACCTAACGCTATATTTTTATAATCTAGTTTAGTTTAAAAAGTATGTTCAGTCAATTTCGGCAACTAGTAGTGATGCTAATGACTACTTAAACAACATATAATAATAATAATAATAATAATAATAATAATAATAATAATAATAAGAATAATAATAATAATCCAATTGCAATAGAGAATTCACACTAGTTTATGAAACATTGATGCATGGTAATTTGTGCATCATTTAAAAAATTCTAAATTCAAGTCTAGTATACTCAGAACACAGAATGAAGCAACGCCACTGTGTTTTATATTCTCCAATTGGCGTAATGTTTTAATCTTGATAATGCCGCAGGTTATAAATCCCCTATTGTTAGTCAATAATAATAACTATAATAATGCCTTTGTTTTTCTTTTTATGCAACTATACTTTGTACTGAAAACTGTCTTTTAAAGGATTTTCTATCCATATTATGGAAATTAGTCGTACGGTATACCTGTAAGCTACGCTCTTGACCTCAGTTTGTCTTGCATAAACACAAACTAACATATGGAAGGAAAGAAGGAATACTTTCATGCGCTGTATTAACTCAAGTCTTAAGTTTTGATTTGTTTCCGCCAGATTCACAGATTTTGGTTACTGGAGTAGACAAACGTAATGGCCTAGAGTGAGTCACCAAGCCAGGATATTGCAGAAACGTGATTTAGTGCGTCAGCTAAATCAGCTTCATTCACAACTGGTTAACGCAACATGTTACACGAGTACCTCTACTCCTTACCCCATTATTTTGCATGATTTCATTTAGACACAAGTGTCTATGGAATGTTGCATTGATTCATCCACCGCAAACGCAGCCAAGATCTATCAGTAACTGTAGTCCAACAACTCTTTGGGGACACGTCGAGACTACAACGTGAAGTTTCGACTCCTTTTATTCCTTATCTAGCATGATGTTAAACGGAACAACTTTGAATAATGCAAAACTTAAAAGTATGGAAGGTTTATACCAAAAAATTAGACATACTTCGATCTCAAAGAGTGTTGAGAATATCGACGGTATCGAGGTCCCATCCCTAATTTTAGCAGAATTAACAGAAAACTCTAGTAATTTCAGATAATCGTAAAAGCTTAAATTTTAAGCATTTCTGCTCTCTTTCATCCTGTAGTTATTTAATAACATAAAGGCTATACAGTTTTCAAAGCACAGGAACAGCCGATATAAATATTCAACGAAATAGGAATGAAACTGACGAATATAAAGGCTCCCAGGTAGTAATTTTGGAAATGGCGTACAGTCTGTAACCACTGAGGAAAATAGTTTCAGCTCTTAATTATAAATATCGTTTGAAAGATTGTGATATTCTGCTGGTATCACTTTCTTCTCTTTAATAATTAGAAGGCTTTTCAATCCCGAAAGGATTATAAAAACCGATCGAGTGGTTTCTGAGATTATCCTGTATACAGACACCCATACATAATTTTTCTCTTTACAGCGGCCATAGCACAAGCTTATCGACAGGTTGGCAAGGGGCAGTTGGAGAGATAAGTAGACTCGGTAGCGCTCTCGCCCAGCGTAAACACCAAAAGTGGTGTCGATAAGATTTCCAGAATCTTCCCAGAACATTCTAGAATGCTCCCAATAGCTATATAAGCCAGTGTGTTCGCGAGTGAGTTAAAGATTTGATGAGTGCTTTGATACATCAAGGGCGATTCTACGAGTGCGTTTGTGATGACAGCTGTGATGTATAGTGAGTGTTGCTACTGCAAGGGATTACAGACGTCTTGTGTTCGACTCTCCAGTGAGTGAACCATCCGAAAAAGAGGCTGAAGTGAAAGAGAAAATCGATCTAGATCACCTTAGTGAAGTGACAGTGAGAACTGGATAAATTCACAATATTAGTAAAGATCAGAAAAAAATAAAAGAAATGATCGATAAAATATGAAAATCTTCCGGGCTGGAAGGCCATGGTCTAAGGGTAAATTTTTTTTTTGCTTAACCCTTTGGTTGCCATCTTCAAGAGGGTAACGCACTGGGCAGCTTAACAACAACCGCAGTCGTAAGTCGGTAAGAATGCAACATGTTTTTCTTCAGTTTATATCATAAACAGAAAAGGAGATATTTCCATCAAATCTTTATTTAATAAATTCCTAATGTCTAAAATTATTACTGATAATTTTGTGTATTTTGTTTTATTAATTTACTCTAACAAGCTTTCTCCCATACGAAATTACAATAAGCATGAATTTCAGTTTTAAAGTCATATTGAGATAGATTCTTGTAATCTTACAAATAATAATAATAATAATAATAATAATAATAATAATACTCCAACTTCAAACTCCTGGTCCCCCAGGTTAGGGTGTTATCAGCAGGCCAGTTTCCTCCCACGTAAAAATTAATTACTACTAAGCTACATAGAGAAAATAGTTAGACTGATAGTCCTCTCCAAGTATTAAACTACCATCCAACTGGTAGAAGAAGTGTAGGAAGGTTCAGAAATCAATGGAGAGATCAGCTGTAACCCTCCGCCAGAACGGATCTTAAAGTCCAAATCGTGTAGTTTATGATGATGATCCAAACCGGTGTAATACGCTTTTTCCAACATAGTTTGCAATACACAATTTTTTATAAAAGAAACCGTTTTCACAACCAACTCGGATGTACTCATTCCCCATACCCATCAGCTAACCACCATTGTGAGGGAACGCTGTCCGTCTACCATTTCAATATCGCTATACGACTGTGAATACGGTATTCAAAACTGAATTACCAGTCCTTTATATCCTTCTCATTATGGAAGTTGATGTATGTACGAGAGCCACACTGAAAGTCATGAGCAACCTATTGTTACGAATCTTAATTTTTATTATTTAGACAAAAAATGTACATCATCTTAATCTACAGACTTTACTGTCACTTTTGATCAGTTTCCATTCCTTTTCATACATCTGTCCCACCTATCTGTAAGTTTAAAAATGTATTCCCTTGTAGTAGAAGTTAGTTCCGGCTGCCCAAAGACACTGATGCACTGGTGCTATTCCATACTCTGGCATTTTGTTTCAGCCTCATAGTGATGGAACCGGGTTTTATCGCCTGTCACAATTCTCATAAAAAATCATCTCCTTCATTTCGGAATCTCTGAAGAAGGCTTTGGGTGATCATTCTTTTCTGAACCTTGTGGTTCTTCGACCAATAAAGGTGGGACCCAGCAGGCATAAACATTTTGATAACCCAGTTGAATCATTTCCTGCACTACACTAGATACTATTGCAGGTTTTGTTGGGATTTATTTTCTCACTGACACGTCTGCCTTCTCTAATGAACTCGTCAACTCTTTCCTTGTGGCGTACTGTGGAGGCAGCTCTAGGGTGACCGCTACGAGGTTCATTTGGATGCTCGTGTTTCTATCTTTGAAGTGTTTCACCCATCTGCTAACTCTGTAGGCGTCCATTGACACATTCCCATATGTACGCTGAAGTCTGAAGTGAATTTCAGCAGCGATTTTTCCTTTTTAGCAAGGGATTCAATGACAGCACGCTGTCTAAACAAAACATCGATGTCGGCCATTTTGCAAATATTGCCTGTGGTTACATGGTACAAACTAATGGCGTCACAATGTGTCAACACGTAGCACAAAGTTTATAGATTACGATAATGCAGTCATTTTTATGGTACTGCAGGAATTGCGGTTGTAATATAGGGTTGCTTACGACTTTCAGTATGTCCCTCCTAAAATTTCCAACCAACTTCCTCTTTTACAAAGCGCTGCTGATGTTCCTAACCTTAAACCATCTTCCTCCTACTTTACCGCCAGCTACAATAATTGGTCCGACAATGCGGCCGTCTGTAGTTACTTCCCGCATCACCTCACCGTAGCTGGGTCTGTTTTGTTTCCCTCTTTTCTAAGGAAGACGGACCAGTCTGAGTGGACGTATTCGTGCGGGAGGTGTGAGATGTAACATTATCATTAAAGAGAGAGAGAGGCGCGAACCAATGTCGATGATAAACAGACGTATCCAGCGGAGTACATAGTGATTACACACCCTAGGGTACGCCAACATCTGCATATATACATACACAACGAGGTGCAGCAACGCGTCTGTCTGATCGGTATTCTCCTTCGTCCCTCTGGAGTACCAACCGCTATCCTCGTGTCTTCCACCTTTGTTCTCTTTCGGCCCCCTTGCGTTTCCTTATTTCTGCGTATTTATTCTATTCCCTTCATTGGATTCTGCTCTAGACAAAAATATACGGACAACCAAATTGTATAGTTTTAACCAACCTCTCGTACACAGCCATTCAAAATTTTTGTTGTTATTTACGTTGGTGTAAGAACAATTGCAAAGTGCTTTATACAAATGCCGTTTAGATTCTTATGAGGTGTGAGAAAACAGCATAAAACGGTAGGTTCCCAATTAAGAAAATTAAATTGGTCCTAAAATGACCATTACAACGCCTAAAAATAAAACAGATTAATGGATTTTACTTTCCCCCATATTATCAAGCAAACTTTATTGATGACATTCCTTTCTACAACGCTTAGCTTTGGGGATATTGGACAGTCTCAACTTAAATGTTCCACCCTGTATATGGAGATGGTGACGATTTAGCAACTAAGACAAAGCAAAATAAAGGAAAATCGAATCTGCTTACGATACCATAGGCATGCGATACCAATGCTAAGATATTCTACAACTCTCAAGTATGAAGGTTTTTCTCTATTTCCTTTGTATGTTACAATCGAGATCGTTAGCGATGTATGTTAAATAAGTGTATAAACAGAGAAAATTGTGTCCAGCTAACATTAGAAACCAGTCAATGATGTTTAATAATTAACAATTCAAAATATTATTTTTCTCGATGGTCCCAGACGTGCCACATTTAACTTGGTTGCTTGGGAGTGAAAAATCTTCATATTCACCAGCTTCATCTCTATTTCTTGTATGTGTCCAGGATTTCTGCATTATGTGAAAACCATGAAACTTTTATATTATTAAATAACCGTAGGACCAAAGATGAAGTGCAAAGTTTTAAAATTTCGCCTACTGCATTTATCTAAAAAATTACTCGAACATTTCGACCTACGATTCTTTCACAGCAAGAATACTTATAGGTAATGCAGCATTTTGAGATTCTCGGGTAGAGGTTAGAAAGTCAGACATTCCGCCGATGTTTTACAACCTCAGGTGTGAATATCAGAAATTTTTTATCCGTTATCGATAACAGCCGGAGCTGTAAAAAATTACACCTATAAGAAGTAAAGGGGTGGCTTCACTATAAAAAATCTTCTAGATCATTATACAACAATTTCCAAAAGAACGGTGCGGCGTAAATTAAGGCAATATATCTGTGAAAATTCAAAAATCTAAGCTTTCTCCCAATTGCTTTGACGTTTTTTATCATATAATCAGAACATAAATTATATAGTGCACACAAAAAGTTAACGAGCTACATCACACCATGTTAATATTTAAATTTTTTATTCATAAGTAATCACTTTTTGATATCGTAATATTAAATGCTCCTTGGACACTAGGGTTGATCACATCGCTCCCAAATGTTTAACTTGAGCTTAGTATACAGGTATAAAGAAATTTTTGTGCAGGAATTTCTTAATTTTAATTAACTTAAGAGAAAAATTGTTTCTTTATATGTTACTAAATTTTTCGAATCTTTAAATTTGAATTATGAAAAATAATTCTCGCTGAATTTTTATATATTTTAACTGATGCTCACAAATTTTAAATACATAACTCCTGAAGATCTCCTGAAATTTTCAGTTAATAAGCTATAAACTGGGGTCCAAGGAGTATTTTGAAAAGTGAAAAATACCCCCCCCAAAAAAGGAACTAAGAAAACCGGAGTTGAATTCGACGCGCTACTTTACCTAAATGATACACGACCAATTAAATAGCCGTTTGGGTTTTAACAATGTGTATGTAAAACCCAATTGTATAGTATGAAAGTACAAGTTATGAGAAGGGTATAATAAAAATGTCCCCCGCAAAAAAGTATAGAAAATGTTCACATTTGTTTCCAAATTTTACCTATACATTGCCTTATACCACTCGTTTGATTTATAGCCGGGTTGCAGATCGCGTATATGCGTAGTTAGTTCCCTTTCACTACAGTGACCCCGGTATTTTTTAGCTAGTGCACTAGCGATGAATGATCTGCTTAAGGCTACGTTTATCAGCTGTGTTATACTGTGAGGCAGTATTTTTAACACTTAAATGATTTCAGTAAAATTATATAATACATAAATTCAATAACAGGCCGCCTTAAAACAATATGTGTATGTAACAATATATAAAAAGTGTATATTACAGCCATTGTATATGTTTATATTATTGTATACATGTGTAATAATGTTATGTGAATGTATTACGTAATTTAATAATGTAGGAGCTGTGAGAATAATAGGTTAAAAGATGCTAACAATGAGGTAACCTTGAGGCAATAATGAGTAAGAAAGTGTAATAATGCTACTAGTCATTATTGGAGCAACAATAATGTAAATTTGAGACAGTTTATAAAATAGCCAATCAACAACCAGAAAATGTTTTAGTTAAATGAAGGTATTCTATTGGACTAGGATTAGCCAATCAGAAACTAAAATGAAGCAAAATTTACAAATCTAGAAGTCAGTTGCTTGTAAACAGCGCACATAACTGGACGCGTTGGTTGTAGGTAGTGTTCCTAGCCGGACGCGAGATGCGTCCTCGAGAAATTCAATACGTATTCGTGTGAGACGAAAAATAGTTTACGTGTTAAAAAGTGTAAGAAATTAGTAAAAGAATCTCACAGCTCTCTATATCAGTGAAGTGTTATTTAAAAATCGTGTCATGCATTAATACAAGGAGTGAAATAAGTTATAATCTGTGTAAGTCTACATTCTTCAGTCGCACCACCTCCCTGCTAAGACATTTATGTCTCTAACAATAATACTGACGCAGCCGAGGCAAACATAAATATATAATATTTAAAGAAACAGTCAAATTACAAAGCTAATATTTTTAAACATTTGCTGCAAAGGCCACCGGAAACTTTTTAACATACGTGCGGTTGCAACTACTTCAAGTTCGGATCCCCAACAGTTGAACTACAATATAACTCCTACTTCAAATTGGCCTTTCCATACGTGAAACAACTACATTCTTCAAATTGGCTCCCAAAGCGTGGGGCAAATAACAATACAGCAAAAGAAACACTTCAAATGTGACAGCTGCTGCCTTTATTCGAGCCGTAAAGATTAATGTTTGTTGATTGTGCATCTCAAAAGTGAAAGTTTATTAAATATATGTATGTTGTGTGTGAATTGCATTACATTATTCTTATTATTCCACTGAAATGCCTACAGAAAAATCCTTGAACAAGGAATTTTTACGTACGTAAAACCCGAATCGTATAGAGAAGTGTGTAGACAATTTCAGGAGAAATTTTCTGATATTCCAGTTCCAGATAAATAAAACGTTAGATGTCTGTTTAATACGTTTAGGAAAATGCGATCGCTAAACGCTAAACCTAAGGCACGAAAAAGAAATGTAACGAAAGAAAAAATTGACGAAACGTATGCATCATTAGAAAGCTCTCCAAAGAAGTGTTTAAGACGTGTTGCACAGCATCTGGGTGTTTCAAAAGCCTCTGTTCATAGAGCTGCTAAACTTTTAAAATTGAAACCCTATACATTGACTATAGTTCACATTCTCGTGATTGTAATTCATGAAAAGTGTAAATGGAAATATCATTCAATGTAAATGGACAACACTTCAACACATTTTATAACAAGGCTAGTACTCATCATAGTAATGTTACTATTTCTCTTCAGTAAGTAATGCGGGAGTTTAAGAACGGAAAACCCCCAAGAGCACGGGACAGTTCGCGGAGCACGCATACACGCGATCCAAGACCCAGCAATATAACCAACGCGCTGTGTTAATTAAATCGCCATTCGAGTTTAAAAAGCTACCCTGCAACGTGGGCAGCCAGCTAGTACTATTATAAGTTCGAAGGATATTTTAGGGAGGGTCTACTATTCAGGTATGTATTTCCAAAAGGATTGTTGACTGTATAGCAAATTTCGTGCTTAAGCAATAAGTAAACGACAAAGAAGTACTAAACCATAAAAGGCATTAATGAGCACGTCAGGTTGTAAGAGACGGGCGGTCTGATAACTCCAAATCCAATAGCTGTTACATCCCCGAGATGAAAGGAAGCTACTGTGTAAAGACGACGGAGTGTCTGGTGCTGGCGATTGTAACGATCCATTTTGCCGTCCATGACCCCCTCTTTTCCTCTCACTGAGACAACTGCGTGGTCCGTTCCGAGCATCACTGTGGAAACGAACACGCAGAACAATCTGTTGGCTTTATAAAATAGCACGTAAAGCTTTTTACTTTCTCTGCCACGTACAGGGTAGGTAGAGAAAGTATTCCACTCCACTCAAAAATTCGCTACCCAGATTTCATCGGAAACACATGTTTTCAGATCCGTTGAATAAATAAATAAAAACGTTTTAGAAAAAGGTCCTGTGTGTGTTTGTGTGTAGTTCCGTGAAAATCATAACTCAAAAGAAAAATCGGGGGATACCAGTAAACAGTAGACCGGCTACACACACGTCTGGCTCCAACGAACACATCCGCTAGAGTGATGCTTCCTTACCCCCACCAACCGTGTCTAGCCGAAACCAGACATGATTGACGTCATATTTAAGTTCAGCGCCTTCCAAAGATGCGACACAAAATGTTTAAGCAAAGTTCCCTACGCCAAAAAACCCTTCACATGGAACATTTTTTGAAATTTGATTTTCTAAACAATGCCTCTAACGATTCTGACTAAAATACCATATACTAAAGATATTTAGATGACAAATAAAATGTATATCTTGAATTTTATAGGAATACCCTGTGAAGTCCCCTTCATTTGGAAGGAAGTTTGTATAATCTTGTATAACTTGTAAACATTAAGTGATAAGACGATACCGTACTGCACTAAAAATATATCTCTTTAAAGCACACATTGTATTTCAAATAACTTATTTTGTAAGATAAGCCATTTCCAAGGTATCCGTTACTAATGGTTCGATTTGTTCAATACTTTTGTTATTCTTTTTAACTCCTGCCCATTTTAAAAGGTTTCTCGTGATGTCATGGAAAGAGTATGGAATTTGGAGGCCACATTACAGCGTCCTGTTCTAAAATATTTGACTATACCTCTTCCCTTTGTATCTGTGATGAAATGTGGCGTATTATTAATTTTATTGTCATTACCAGACGCACTGTTGTGCTGTATTGTTGCTACCAGACCAGGCATTGTTGTGTTTCCCTTCGGTGCGGACCACGCCAAAGGGAAAGATCTGTTTGAAGGTCCGGTATGACGACAATTTTGTCTGGTTTCGGCTAGACACGGTTGGTTGGGGTAAGGAAGCATCACTCTAGTGGATGTGTTCGTTGGAGCCAGACGTGTGTGTGGCCGGTCTACTGTTTACTGTTATCTCCATCCACCCTTTTTCCTTTGTTCAATATGTAGAGTCGCCAGAAGTGTTGTAAATAAATTCCAGGTATGTAAAGGTAAAGTTTGTTATACAACTTTTCAGTGTAGTATAAAACCCACGCCTTCCCCTTAAATTTCACACCAACCTTCCCGAACTTTCGCCGCCAGCGATTTGCGCCACCCCCATGTGCGTGTTGGGGTCATCTAAATTAATTCCTTTTGTGTAACCTTTTGGCCTTCCCCCCAACATGCAACAATGTGTAATGCAGTTGTTCCAGAAAGGTTTATCTCGATTGAAATGAAGGAGATATGAAATTAAAATTTCATAAGAATAATTTGTATACCCACTAATAAACGATAGAGAATAGAGAACTCACGTGAATGTGACCCATCAAATTTTTGATTACACTGCTCGAAGTACCTGATGCACAAAACTTCACTAACAAATAATTATAACTGGAACATGTGAACGAATCCCACCCCAAACGACGTAATTTTTGCGGTGAAACTATTGTTTTATGGAACTTTAAAGGTTTACTAAATGAATTTTCCCTAAATGTAATATGAATAGTCTCTAACGAAGGGTTTCTCAAAGGATGTGTCTCGGTACACTAATTTGCCACGAAATTGCTGGACTTTGGAGTTAAAGAAAAATGATTTGGGAAAGTATGATCATATAAAAAAGAAGATTATGTACAGTGACTTTCCTTCACACTGTGGGCACCGTACGGCGGTTCGCGCGCCGGCCAACGCAGCTCGGACTTCTGCCGAAGCAGTTATAATATCCCCGCAACGCAACTGTCTCACGTTCTCTTACTACAATTTCAATTATAATAAGCACATACCTTATCACAAGAGAGTTGGAAATGTCCGCTATCAAAAATTTTGGTAACTTTTCATAAAATTTTCATTCACACACGAGATTTCAATATCCGAAATAAGTGCATTTATCGCCTGCTGTTTTCTTTTGGTTCGTTGCATACTTTTCATGTGATCAACAGTGTCGGATAAATGTCTAATTGTATTCTGCGAAATGATAAGAGTATTTGACCCATGCTTAATACTAGTCTCTGACAAAGCATGGTTCCATTTATATGACCACGTTTCATCACAAAATAACAGATATTGGAGCACAGAGAAACCCGGTTTAAAACACGATATTCCCTTGCATGATGCAAAAATTTGTATGCAGTAAATGCATACAGAGTGATAAGACGTGTATTTGTTGAACAAACAATAACCGGAGGAACAGGAATGACTTACACCATTTTTGAACAGCTGACCAACGTTAAATATCAGTCTCTATTTTTTCCAACCGCAAACAGCTGATGTCTCTAAATTTAATTCAAGAATTTTTAAACATAGAGTAATTTCTAATTAGTAAAGAATTTTGACCCTCACAGTCCCCTGACATAATTTTCTGTGTTTTTATTTATGGGAGAACTTGAAAAATACAGTATCTGCAATAAACCCCAAACAATGTAAGAGCTAAAAGAAAACATCGGGCGAGTACTTCGCACAATTTCATACATTAACTCTCGAGTGTGAATGAAAATTTCATGAAATTATGCCAGAAATATGCGGAAAGAGGACATTTTCAACATCTCTTACGATAAGCTATGTGCTTATTATCACTGTATTTGCAATTACGATAACGTGAAGCGGTTGCGGGGATATTATAACTATTTCAGCGGGAGTTCGACCTGCAGCGGCCGGCGTGCACGTAGCCGTGCGGTAGCTACATTGTGAAGGAACAGCGCTTATTAAATATTTTACTGGATTGTTACTTTCTCTACTATGTATAGTAAGTAGGGGAAGTATTGTATTCCATACAAGAGTTTGATACCGAGAGTTCACCGGAAATACATGTTTTGAGACCCCCTGAATACAAAAAAAGCATTTTTGGAAACATGTCTGTGTGTGTGTGTCTGTGAACAGCATAACTCAGAAACGAACAGTCGGATAAACACCAAACTTGGTATTTAGGTTCAGTATCTTCCAGAGATGCGAAACGAAGGTTTTCAAGAAAATCCTCCACCACAGATTACCCTTGACATGGAACACTTTTTGAAAATTTTAATTTTCTCAAAAATGGTTCTAACGATTTTGATTAAAGTATCCTATGTTTAAGATATTTTCATGACAAATAAAATGTATATCTCGGATTTACTGGGAATGTCTCCAAAAGTATTCTTCATTGTGAACGACTTTTGCATAGCTGGTAAAACATAATAGATAGACAAAAGTTTACCACACAAAAAATGTATATCGCGTTAGAATACACAATTTATGTCATACACATTTTTTTTTGAGTGAACAACTTTCGAGATACTGCTTGTTTTTCCCTTAAATTTGCCAATACTTTTTCTCAAATGGGTAGTCATTATTCATTTTCTATGCCCTGGACACACAAACAGAATGGAATGCGCCACATAGTAACCAGCTCTTAAAAGATTTGACTATTGCTTAAATACTACCATATTCCTCTTGCATCTACAGGAAAATTAGCAATAAGATTAGCAGTTCGATATCTCGATTAACAAGAAGCATATGGAGAATAAGCGTTTGTAGAAATAGTTTGTACAAGAGTAGAAAAAGTCATGTGAGTGTAACACATCAGATTTTTTTTATATCCTGGACATACAAAGAGAATGGAATGTGCCACATAGCAACCAGCTCTTAAAAGAAATAACTATCGCTTAAATACTACCATATTCCCCTTGCACCTACAAGAAAATTAACAATAAGATTAACATCTTGATTAACATGAAGTATATGGAGAATAAGCGTTTGTAAAAATAGTTTATATAATAGTAGATAAAGTCATGTGAGTGTAACACATCAGAATTTTTATATTAGTCTTAGAGAACCGATAATATGTGTAACACAAACTCAAAAATTGAAACTGTTCTGTCAAAAGTATTATTCTATTGTTGCAGTTTGGTCTGAAAAGTGAACTTGTTTAGTTTTGCATAATTTTCAATGTAAATCGGAATCGAAACACTCTCGCAATCCTTGATCTACAGAATGAAATCACTCAGGGTTCTTACATTTTTAATGTTGGTCAGTGCCGAAAAATCCTTTTCGCATAGATGTTATTTATGTATACTCTATTTATTTTACTTTGCTTTAACTACATGGTCATATGGCGACAGATCTGTTAGTGGATAACTCTTAGATCGAGGTGTGGCGGACAGTTAGCCTTCTGGTCTCATCCCTGTAACCACCCACTTCGTCCTGTCCACAGAGACCCTAGTGCATAGCAACTGGATCTCCTGCTTCGTGCCGTGCAGGTGGCATTAGAGTGCCGTCCAGTCTACCTGCTGCCTTCATATAGAAAGGCGGACAGCTAGCCTTTTAGGTGTAATCCCTGTAACGATGTCATCTTGCTTTATCACGTGTCCACACAGACCCTAGTACATAGCAACTGGATTTTCTGCTTCGTGCCGTGCAGATGGCATTAGGGTACTGTCCAGTCTACCTGCTTTCATTTTCTATGGATAGATGGCACAGCATTTGCTATTACCACTAATTTTTCATTTTTACTATTGTTTTAGACTTAAGGCGGAACTTTGGGTCCTGGTATTAAATATCCAATCCGGTATTTATCTTAGCGGCTGAGGGAAACCACAGAAAAATCTCAGTCAGATTTGTCGGTCCGCGGAATTTGAACCTGGGACCTTCCGAATGCCGGGCACAACGTTACCGCCTGGGCCATCCCGCTCGGTACAGATATGTTGTTGAAAACAGTAGTGTATCTATGTATATGGAATGTTAGGATAACACTGAGAACTCTCACTAAAATCCAGAATTGAAATAGTGCTTCTTCCCTAAATTTGAGCTTCAGAGATCGATCAACCAACTCTGCTGTCTCTTCTATTGGCAGCTGTCCTGAGCAAACGTTTAAGGGACTGCGTACTTAACTTTTGATTAGTGTTTTTACTACATACGGCACCACAGGAGGTGGACACTGGTGACACACAAAATTAAATCATAATTGAAAAAGAAAATTTAAGAAGGGCATGTTCAATGTTAAGTTTAGGGTACCCCCTTGGTATTTGCCAGTTAGGAGTCCTGAGGAAAACCAGGAAAAACTCATTCATGGAGGACGTCTTGGAGGAATTTGAACAATAGATCTCCCGTTCATGGTCCTGAGCCTAAACGATCTTGGCTACCCGTGTCGGTTTGCGAACCCAGTTGCATTCTATCACATTGAAAGAAGAAAAAAATTATAATTCATTCTCTATAACATCAGAATTTTCTAAAACCAGATGAAACAAACTAGAAGCATTTCAAGTTTTCCTTTTTAACTTTGGATTTTCGTAATTGAATTCTTCTTAAGAAACCATTCTGGCTTGTCACTTGATAAAAGAATATTCTTTTTCTTTCCCTGCATACTGACATTAAAAATCTGATGTGTTACACTCACATGACTTTCTCTACTCTTGTACAATCTATTTTTACAAACGCCTATTCTCCATATGCTTCATATTAATCGAGATATCGAGATGTCAATCTTATTGGTAATTTTCTTGTAGATGCAAGGGGAATATGGTAGCTTTTAAACGATAGTCAAATATTTTATCGCTGGTTGCTATGTGGCGCATTCCATTCTCTTTGCATGTCCAGGACATAAAAAAATGAATAACGAATTTGAGAAGAAGTATAAGTATTGGAAAATTTAAGGAAATAACAAGCAATATCTCGAAAACGGTTCACTCAACAAAAAAATGTATATGTTATAAGTTGTGTATTTTAACGCGATCTACATTTTTTGTGTAGTAAAATTTTGTCTATCTCTTATGGTTTACCAGTTATGCAAAAGTCGTTCATAATGAAGAATACTTTTGGAGACATTCCCAGAAATTTCGAGATATACATTTCATTTCCCATGACATTATCTTAAACATATGATATTTTCATCAAAATCGTTAGAGCCATTTTTGAGAAAATTAAAATTTTCGAAAAATGTTCCATGTAAAGGGTAGTCTGGGGTGGGGGGATTTTCTTGAAAATCTTCGTGTCGCATCTCTGGAAGATACTGAACGTAAATACCAAGTTTGGTGTTTATCCGACTGTTAGTTTTTGAGTTATGCTGTTCACAGACACACACACAGACACACACACACAGACACACACACACACAGACACACACACACACAGACACACACACACACAGACACACACACGGACATGTTTCCAAAAATGCTTTTTTTTGGATTCAGGAGGTCTCAAAACATGTATTTCCGGTGAAATCTCGGTATCGAATTTTTGGGTGGAATGCAATACTTCCCCTACTTACTATACGTAGTAGAGAAAGTAAAAATGCTCAAATATCCCACCCCCAAAAATAATTAGCTAGATATGTAAGCTTGAAACACCGTATTAGTTGACAATGAGGGAAGCAAACTCAGATTTTTCTGTGGCAAATATTCGCAACAATTCATGTGTAACTTCATAAATCTGTAGAGTGCATTTCCTGTTGATAATCATGGAATTCCGGTGTGAAAAATATAGTTTCATGAACAGCCCCTGATTCTTGGCATGTCACTTTGAGAACTCGGATGTTTAGAGCCCTTTAATTTTAATGAATGAACTAGTTCAACAAATGAAGATATTACGTTTGGGCTGAAAGAATGAATTTGACCACCGCATTTGCGTGGATCTAATATGAGAAAAGGGTTTCTTTAATCTTGAAGTAAAGCCTATCATGTGGCCAGTAATTGCCGAGGCGCCATCATTGTATACTAAACTACGAGGGCCGTCCAATAAGTAAGTTGCCCTATTTTATAAAAAAAAACATTAGACACAATTGATCATGTTGAACTCATTTTATTTATATTGTACAATCACTAGCTTGGAAAAACTCGTCACGTCCCCAAAAATGCTTGGAAAAACATTGACTATGTAGAAAAATAACAGAACGATTGTGCAATATAAATAAAATTAATTCACCATGATCAATTGTGTGTAATGGTTTTTATAAAATGGGAAACTTACTTATTGGACGACACTCGTATGTTTCCAGTACAATCAATTTTCTTCCAATTTTATAGATATCATTTAATTATTATTGGTGTCTTCGTCTCAGTTTAAAAGTCTTATATAGCTCATTAACTTCCTTTTTTTGCTTACACCTGTTCGTTGCCGAGTTCAAGTCGAAAATTTTAACTTGTAATTCTTCTGCTGACTATTTTATATCAGCTCACGTGTCTTCTATAACGAGAACAATGGTACTTTTAATATCTTCCTCTCGGCTGTCTCCCCTCAACTCCGGTTCATATAAATTTGCCCAATGTCCCCTACTGCCACGTGCACTAGTCACCTCTTGTAAATTGCTGTCGTGGAATAGGTTGTTGTGTGATACAAAATGTTTCCTTCAACATGATCATTGATCTTAATGTATTCAAAGTGAATTGTGAAATTTACATCTTCATAAGGTCTGCAATGCATATAAATTCCTTCAACGAACAGTTAGGAGGTTCCTTCGTTTAAGCTTACCTCTCAGGATGTCGAAAGCATGCGAGTAGAAGCTATTGGTAGAAGCAGAAATGAAGAAATAAGGATATTTCCCGCACTGGCTAAGCGGGATAGCCAGAATAGTCACTTTGTCAGCCGGAGGCCCTTGCCCTTCAGGGATTATATGGGTTAGCTCTTAATTCTTAGGTTATACAACCGAGGCGGACACCTGGCTCACTGCAACCTACATAGATCTATTGTGGCTATCACCCCCCACCAAGTAAGGAATGAAGTGATGGAACCACAGGGGCTACAGGCCGAGACAATAGACCACAGAGACATTTGCTTCGAAGATCTACCTGCGCAAGAGTCTAAGCCCAAGCCACCTCCAGCGGCATCCGAGCGGCTCTCTAGCCGTGGGGATTTCCCATGAGGTCAATACCTTGTTTCCTAAAAAGGACCCCTCTCCGCTTTCGCGGGAAATGGAAGTAGATAGGCCACTTACGCGCGTCACCCTAAAAGGATGACTACCGAAACCTCGGTAGGGTCGACAGCAATCTAGCATACCGTCTACCAACTCTCACTCATGGTTGGTGCCGGAGAATATTGAGGCATCTCACAACCCCGCCTGGGCGGAGACCAGTCAGACGTACCCAATCACCCATAGGTATCGGGAACCACTGCCCCGCCGAGTCCAACCCAATCCGAACTCCCTATCGAGAGGGGCTCGAATGTTAGGCCCGGGTACTTCTAGTAACCCCAGAAGCACCGCGAGTGCTCAGGGTCCGCAGCGTCCGCACCACGGCACCTGAAGGGGTCGGAAACCCCCCTCCTACGGAGAGACCGCAGAGAGACGCGGAAGTCAAGCTAGCAGCTCTCTAGTGTCCACGGGCAATAGTCTTTCTTTTGAGCATTCATCCGCGCTATCTTCCGGCACCGCCACGAAACCTGGAGGTTCCCTGAATGATGAGAGGGAAACGAAATGAAAAGGAAATTATGGAAAAGAAATCGTGGTAGATGAGAAACCACCCCAGAATTCACCTACCGATCAGGAAAAAACTCGAAATACCCAAGAAGAGTGGATGGTCGAAGGGGAATCGAATCCGGGACCTGCCGAAAGCGAGCGTCACGCGTTACCGCGGAGTCATTTCGCCCGGAGCATCTATCATTAGATATAGGGTGTTTATATAGTATCGCTTGACCTTGCATTGCACAGGGCTTATACCTCGCCATTCTAAGCTGTACATTACCGTGCGAGATGGTTCTGCAGTAATGTGCGGCATCCCATTCAAGGGCCTGGGTTTGATTCCACTGTGACCATGGGACAGATGGCGTAGATGCTTGCTCGTTGGAAAGTTCTTCTCGGCCCTGCCAGATGGCAGTCTTCTCTGAGCCTCCTCAGGTGGGTCGTGTTCTTCCCGGTTTTACCAGAAGGAAGCCTTCTCTGAGCAGTCCGCCGGGTCATCGAGCTTGGCATCGTTAGGGACATCTGCGCGTCTCTGTCTATCGGCCGGCGTGCCTGCCTGCAGCCTATAGCCTCCTGCGGGTCCCTCACTTCATCACTGTCTCCTCCAATCCCGGATGTGCAAAGAGAATGAAATTCTCCACATAGTAATCACCTTTTAAAATATTTTTTTTTAAGTTTCCTTGTTGTATCCAGTTTATGCTACTGTGTTTTACTGTCCTAATACCGCTTATTTCCGCAACACACATACACACACACCCATGCCCGTGGCGGGACTCGAACCCGCGCGTCTCAGCTTGGCGGAGCGCCGGAGCGACCACCCCAGCGACCACGGCTACGAGGGCCGGCATAAGATTTGACTATCTCTTAAAGCCTACCATATTCCGCTGGCATCTATAGAAAATTAGCAATAAACTAGTTTCTGCAAATGATTATACCGATTAACATGAAGTAGACGGAGAATAAGTGTTTGTAAAAATAGAAAGTCGCGTGAGTCAACACATCAGAATGTGTTATTGCATAACGTACCCTTTTTTTAAAATTTATTTGTAATGATCATTACTATTGTATCAAAGTAGCATGCCACGATACTTAATCCGGATGAATCACTTGTGCTTCACTGCTGTTTCATCATTGGCGTTTACGTAAAAACTTCCTCAGTATACAAACATTATGTATTTATTTTAGCTTTATAATAACGCCAAATACTACAAATATCAACAATCAAGTGCTCAGAGTGACTGCACGTAAACCCCTCCGTTTCTAATTCATTATTGAACTACAGAACCAATCCAATAGACAATAATTGACAGGCTGACTGTTGATTGGTTTATATATGCTCCGCTAGGGTTCGGGAGTGATCGACGTGTTTGTCCAGCGTTCCAGTGGTTAGTTTACCCTCCGCTAGGCTTCTTTATCTTTCGGGATTGCTCCCTAGCGCTCCAAATTCCACTAGGCAGGCATAGTTGCTTGCTTCTACACTGGGAATGTTTCATTATATTGAACACGGTAAAACAAAGCGGCGCGAAAATTTTTTGAGAATCACAGGTCTAACGTGAATTACGCTATAAATCACAGCTATAAATATTTTTGGTGTGCTAACAACGCATGCTTTTGCTTCGATAATTGGAGTTACATTCAACAGACACGCTGTAAACAGAAAATGATTACGGTTTAACTTATGTTGTAATATTTTCACTTATTTGAAAATCCTGAGGTGGAAAATAATATTTTTTACTTACGAGCTTCTAAGAAACATTTGTTAACAATGCTGTGAAAAGTAACGTTATTTAATATGCCAGTCAAAGATAACATTGGATGGTATAAAAATCAATGTATTGTTCATTATTCAATATCAATGCAATTCACTTAGTGAATACATTTATATTTACTGCTACATATCCCCCTTCACTACATGGAGTAGGCGACTGCCTTTTCCGAATTCCCAGTTTCTCTTTCCATCGTCCCTTCCACCTTCTGAGATTTCTTCTTCTAATTGGCTTATGGTTATATACAATTTTTGGAGTCTGGTGTTCTCCAATCTATTTATATGCAGAAACAATTTGTTACGATATTCTTATTATTTCATGCTGAAAATCTGTAATTCCTTTCTAATGTCTTAATTTCGGAAGCGATTAGATTTTATGTATCTCTTTGTTCTCCTAAACATGTAATTTCAGCGATTTATACTTTATTCTGCATCTTTTTGTGTTTACGCATGCTTTTGAAGCATAAGAAGAGGAGCAGTTATTGTTTTATAGCATTTAATATAAGTGCCTTTCCCCTATTGTGTCTTTCTTCGACATGTATCGTTATATACAGGGTGTATCTTTATTGGTGTTCCTAGCATCAAAACAGTGAAAAAGTTCATATGTACATGGGTCTAAAAATCAACCTTTTCGTTGTTATAGGCCAAAGAATATGTATTCCATAAGTGAACAGACGGATATGCACTACACGTATGGCCGTGCAGACGGCAATGCAGCACGAGCACGTGAACTTTATGCAGAAAGGTACCCTGACAGGCCGTTACCGTGTGCAATAACATTCGCACGAATTCACCAACGCTTGAGAGAGAATGGCGCATCTGAGAGGAGTACTAGGGATGTTGGAATACCAAGAGCGGTACGTGGTATGGATGCAAACCCATCACAAAGCACAAGACGTATGGCTGTAAGGGAAAGATTTTCACTTAACTGATAATGTGCCTCTGGACATCATCCAACGAATGTTGGTTTTACACAATGGTGCTCCAGCTCATTTCAGCATGATGGTTTGATTTCCACAAAGATGGATTAGTCGAATGAGACCCATTGCATGGCCTGCTCGATCACCTAATTTGAATCCAATAGATTTCTTCGTCTGGGGACATTTGAAGTCCTTCGTTTATGCGACTCCTGCACCTGATGTTGACATTTTTAGAGGACGTATCCAAACTGGATTTGACCAAATACGAAGCACACCAGGAATTTTCAATGGAGTACGCCAGAGCATGCAACGCAGGCTTACTGCATGCATCGAAGCAAGAGGAAGCCATTTTGAGCAATGTCTGTAACTTTCGATTTTGTGTTGTAACTCTGAAATAAGTGATTTTTGGACCCATGTTCATATGGACATTTTTACTGTTTTGATGTCAGGAACACGCCCCCACAATAGATGACACCAATAAGGATACATCCTGTATGTATAAGAAACAGAAATTAATACAATTTAGGCGGCATTTTTACATGCAGTTGGCAATACGAAGTATTGCAGAAGTATTAATCTAATACTCTTTCGCAAAACATTCTACTGGAAATACTAATGCCTACGGTTTATAAGAGAAGGAAAATAGAAATGGAGTAGTTCTACTTCAGGAAGACAACATCCGCAAGGGATATAATTGGACTGTTACGAACATTCTACGAAGTGTAATTGAGAAAGCTAAAGAAGTGTACGTGACACTTGTGAATCTGGAAAGACATTTGACAGGGAAGATTGGAAGACACTTATGTAACACTGGAGAAAAGCGGTTTGAACTGGAAAGAGGAAATGCTACTAAGTAGTCTCTAGATGAAACAAATCTAGATCAGGACAGGCGAAGATATTTCAGAGGGAAATAGAATAGAGAGAGGGGTAGGATAGGAATGCCTCTTATCATCTATCCCATTCAAAAATTAGAAAATTTGATGAATAATTGTTTCCAGAACAAGAGTGGACTAATCATAGGAGGAATGAAAATTAAATCCTTAAATTTGTTGACATGACATTCATAATAGAGGAAAAAATAAATCCTGATGTAGACTTTTGGCAACCGACGGAATTTAGCATGAAGTTAAATATAAAATGGTCAGGAAGGAAAGCAAAGAACGAGACTACGAAAATCGGGATGAAGAAAAGGATGTGCATATTGGACTTTGGATGAAACGAAGAAAAATGGGGATGTCAGTTAAAATGTCAATATTTTAATGTCTATATTTTTCTTTATTTCGTTACCCGGTGTTTAAATAAAGTCCCAAAATTTTATTTCGAAGTTACATTAGAAAATTCCTGGAATTTAAAAAAAATTCCAAGTTTCCAGTCCCCTTAGTCAAAGATATCATTGGCAGCGATTTCTTGCTACATAAGCCATAGAAGGCCACGTTGTTATGGCTATATGGTGTACCAGAGATGAGCCTCATCTTATACCTACACTATGTTGAGTCTCAGTATACCTACATATGGTGGTTTTATAAAGTCAAGAACGAAAAACGTTTTTATTGCCACATTAACCTAAACATGTCCTTTTTATCCAAAAATTATATTCACAAAATGTATGTACCCATATTTCGCAAACCATGTGATAGATTTTGATGAAACTTTGCAGACACATAATTATACATAAGCTTCAATTTCGTGCAAAGAAATACTGATAGGTGTTATATTTGATAAATGATAGTTGAAAAGAAATACCCTTTTTGGTACATTATGTTTAAAAAAACTCATAAAATAAACAAATATACAGAGAAAACATATTTAGAATTAATTATTTTAATACAACGAAATAAATAGCGTGCAAAATTTCAAGTGATTATCTCTGAAAGTTGTAATTAAAAATGGTGTATAAAGGAAACTTTAATTTTGAAAAACTTATCCAGTTTTGTCAAAAACAATTCTTGTATTTTATTGAAATTAATTACACATATAACAGTGTAAATTTTATATGCTGTAGCTAATCTAAGGAAGTTGTGACTATTTTGTAATATCCCATACTTAATTAACATATCCCCTCAAGATGGATCTGGAGAGGAATAAAGCGTGTGAAATGGGGAGAACAACAAATTAATGAAACAGTTTTAGAAAGATAGACGAAGAAAGAAACAATGAACTATGAAGAGGAAAAGAAGTTGGTTGGGTTATTGAGAAGATAAATGAGAAACGTTGGGAGCAAGATCATAGGCAATACCCAACTGCACGCTTGAGGAGGATGTAATCCACAAGTCAGTAGGGTGGCCAAAAATTCTCATCACATCATTATGAAATATATATTTTAAAATTAAGCGCGCACACATACACACACATTGACACAACTATAAAACACAGTATCTAAAGAATTAAATCAAAACGGACACTACATAGGATAATAAAAACAAAAATAAAAATCTGATGTGTTACATTCACATGACATTCTCTATTCTCTTTCATTCATTAATGGACATAAACAATATTCTTACGAAATTTATTTTTCTTTCTGCGTCATTTTAATCCATACAAGATTTTACAGGTATAGCTACATCACACATTTTGTTAAAAATTGAAACGAAATAGCGAAAATCAAACGTTTAAGAACTGGGCGCTATATGCTGGCCTTAAAATGCCATACTATTACCATGATATCACGAGAAACAACTGAATGTTGACAGGACTTTAAAAGAATGACAAATAATTCAAACCTTTAATAACAAATATCCCGAAATAACTGATGCCAAAAAAGAGTTATTTGAAATAAATTATTTATTTTAAACAGGTCTACATTTTTGTCCACTGCGTTTCGTCTATCGCTTAACGTTTACCAGTTACACAAAATTATATAACATTCCTTCCGAATGAAGAAGGCTTACAGGCCAGAAAATTCATGATACATATCTTATTTGTCTTGTAAATATCTTTATCATTTGGCATTTCAATCAAAATCGTTAGCAATATTTTAGAAAATCAAAACTTTTAATGTCCTACGTAAAGAATAATCGCGGTGGAGGAATTTTCGTGAAAATGTTGCATCTTTGGAATAAACTTAAATACCAAGCTTGGTATTTATCCGACTTTTCGTTTTTGAATTATGCTGCTCACAGGCACTCGAACACACTGACCTTTTTCTAAAAACGTTAGTTTGGATTCAGAGGTTCTCAAAACGTGTATTTCTGGTGAAATCTCTGTATCAAATGCTTGGATGGAATTCAGTACTTTCTCTACCACGTCCACGTACAAATTATGCCGGTTTATCTCTGTAATGTGCGAGGCAATTCTTCTGAATGTTTTAGTGAAGTATTATCAACAGTTTATATCACATCACTTCTAAATTTTTGGTTTGAGATGAACATTTATCTAGTTATAAATTAATGTTGTTAATAAAGACTTTAATCAGCTGTAATAATTCTAGTTCTATCACTATATTTCTTAGAGGTTACAAGTATACCAATCATATATATTAAATTTAAGTAATAAGATGAAAGTAATGAAAATGGAAGAGAAATACATCAGAAGATTTAAACTGCGATAAATTATTCTATACTAGAACAACTGAGTATATTTAAATATCTAACAAAAATGTTTTTTTTTCTGTTGTGCATAATAAAGAGAATATCGAAAGTAATCTGCTTAAATGCAACAGATAGGTGTGTAAACTAGAAAATAATTATGAAAATCAGTGAGGAAAGAGGTCAAACTAAGATTATATAATGTTTTATTTCAGCCAGCTCTTCTGTGTATATGCTATTGCCACGCAACGGCTATCCCAACGATAACTGCTGCTCGCCAGCGTAAACACGGGGTGCGCTATGGCAGATAAACTAAACGTTCCGGAAGCTTCTTCCCCCTCCTCCTCAAGAAAGTGTGTCCGAAAAGTTCTAGAACGTTCAAGAACCTCGTGAATAGTTTCCACTGAATATATAAGCGAGCGCTTTCGCAGGAGTCAGTGAGTGCGAGTCGAGTGAAAATTAAATTGCTTCGCTCTGTCAATAAGCGATTGGCGGGCGAGTTTCCCGTGGGACATCAAGAGGGTTTCTCCGAGCGTGTTGGTGACAGCTGTTGTGACGTGCAACGAGTGCTGCTGCGGAGTGACGGGTTGTGGAGGTCTTCTGTTTGACTCTCAAGCGAAGTGAACCGTCGGGCGTGAAGAGGCTACGTCACGAAGAATTAAACTAATTCACCTTATTGGAGCGACATTAGTGAAATGAAATTAAAATTGTTAAGATCACTTCAAGGATCAATACTACAAGGTTAAGGGCCCAGATAAAAGAAAAAATAATGCATAATAGAGAATATGAAGGAATGGCACAACCATATAAATAAGAAACCACCCGGTCAACTACGCGCAAAGAATTATTTTATAAACTTGTTTCTAGATATGGCATTGAGATGGAAACAACAGCTTCAGTGACCTTTACTGTCGGAACGAGAACTTATCCAACCTTTAATACGAAAAAAGAATAAGGCAAAGCAGAAGAAAACTTCTACTCTTAATAAATGCTGATAAAAACCACAAATAATGGAAACTATAAGGTGTAGAAATGAACACTCGGAGCCATTATAAGCACAAGAAGCAAAAGGCGAGTGTAATATTTGTTTCGAAAATTTACAAAATAGGTCTGACACCGTATTTTCACCTACCCCGTCATCCTCCAGGCATGCCGTACCAACGCCTACTTAACCTTAGATCCATTTTTTTCCAAATCTAAGAGCGAGAAAAAGCACCTGACAGGTCATATGCTACCCCCAATAGCATATTTCTGGTCGTGAAATAGGGGCGGTCCTTTGGTAGAGAGCAGCTCGACAGCTCGACTTGTGTACACGAATTACAAAATAATTAGGGCTTTTCTACTTCTTTGGGAGAGTAAACAAATATGTAAGATAGTGTAAAATAATAAAATGTACGAAGTATGAGCTGAAGCTTTCCTAGTGTATATAAATGATGCAAATTAGGAGTCTTCCATATGTACACTCTCCGTGGAGTGTAATGTAGAGTACAAATATGTAGGACTCCTAATTTGCATATTTCCCTGGAGATGGAAACGATGTACGTTCCCGAAACGAAGGTTTCTAACCAACTCTACACCTGTCCGGAAGCTGGAGAAAATGGCGTAAGGAAATATATATTTTGTGTTAGAGAGCCACTATTAATACGATATAATTGGAATGAATCAAAATGAAAATACAAGTAACGTCCTTTTATACTCCTTTTCTTCAATTTCTTTGAGAGGGTAATACTTAATGTCCAATTTAAATTATCGTGTTATAAATAAAATAATATACACAGAATGATCTAAATTTGCGAAAACGCAAGATATATTTGCTATATATGCTGGCAACTGAAAAACAGTATCCTATTTAAATACCGCTTAATCTTCTTCTCTTCAAATGGGTAGTGCTCGCCAGTTCCGGTCTCACGTCTGTTCTTTCCAAAGCTTCCTTGGACATCCAAACAATGTGTCTCTAGGCCTACAGTTTAAAACTTCTGTAGGAATTCTTTCGTCTGTCATTCGTAAAAGATGATCTACCCATTTTTACTTTCTCTACTACGTATAGTAAGTAGGGGAAGTATTGTATTCCACCCAAAAATTCTATACCAAGATTTCACCGGAAATACATGTTTTGAGGCCCCCTCAATCCTAAAAAAAAGCATTTTTGGAAACATGTCCGTGTGTGTGTGTGTCTGTCAGTCTGTGAACAGCACAACTCAGAAACGAACAGTCGGATAAACACCCAACTTGGTATTTACGTTCAGTATCTTCAAGAGATGCGACACGAAGGTTTTAAAGAAAATCCCCCACCCCAGATTACCCTTTACATGGAACGTTTTTCAAAAATTTTAATTTTCTGAAAAATGGCTGACGATTTTGATTAAAATATCATATGTTTAAGATATTTTCATAACAAATAAAATGTATATCTCGAATTTTCTGGGAATGTCTCCAAAAGTATTCTTCATTGTGAGCGACTTTTGCATAACTGGTAAACCATAAAAGATAGACAACATTTTACTACACAAAAAATGTAGATGCGTTAAAATACACAATTTATGTCATATACATTTTTTGTTGAGTGAACCATTTTCGAGATATTGCTTGTTATTCCCTTAAATTTTCCAATACTTATACCTCTTCTCAAATCGGAATTCGTTATTCATTTTTGTTTTTTTGTCCTGGTAATGCAAAGAGAATGGAATACTCCACATAGCAACCAGCTCTTAAAATATTTTACTATCGCTTATAGCCTACCAATTCCCCTTGCATCAACAAGAAAATTAGCAATAAGATTAACATCTCGATTAACATGAAGCATATGGAGAACAGTTTTTACAAGAGTAGAGAAAGTCATATGAGTGTAACACATTAGATTTTTTCCATAGTTTTAGTTGGCGTAATGGTTTAAGTCCTAGCATTTCTCTTATTTCTTCGTGGCGAACATGTTCTTCTCTGGCACATCACTTTACTTAGCGTAAGAATCTCATTTCTACTGCTTGGATTTTGCTTTTATCGTTTGCTTTAGGAGTCCATGTCTCGCTTCCATAGAATATTACTGTTAGAGCCATTACTGAAGAATATCTAAATTTTGTCGCTGTCCTTGTTTTAGTTTTTTAAACGTTCTATGTATTTTCCGTAAATTGCTTAGAATTTATGTAGCTTTTTAGCTATATCTCGATCTTCTTCATGCGTTACGTCTCAGCTTAGATATTGTAAGCGTTTTGTTTATTCTATTGGTGTGTTATCATCATTTCTCAAAAGTCTCACAGGAATACGACTTAACTTTAACATATATGTTAATCTTGGAACAATATTAACACATTTTATGGCCAAATGGTTTCATTAAACATATAGATGACTAAGTAACTGCTTCTATTCTCTGCGAATATATTTAAGCCACAGCGGTATTTTACGCTAAAGAATTGAGGCATCAGGTGTAAAAATATTCTCGGGTCACAGTGTTTCCATCATTTCCGTTACACCTCTTGCTTGCAGTCCAGTGTAGCAAAAACTTTTATGATGTATCCCGCGGAGCGCAAAAACATAAGAAAAAAAAGCTCTTCTTTTGTGCCTAACAGGGAGCACAGTGTAATAAAAAGACCGGCCACCAGGGCGTCGAAATCGCATTTTCCCATTTATGCTCGCGAAAGTTTTAAAAAATAAACGATCCTGGAAGGGTTCCCAGTTGCAGCAACTTGACCAAAAAGAAGTTTAAGTGCGGTAAAGTTGGCAGCCCTTGCCGTCGGTTTGGCGTCATTCTGTGGGGAATACTGCCTATTCTGTTGTTGATTTTGATAATACCGTTATACCACAGTCCTGTTCGACGTGCGTTTATTTCATTAAATGAGCGGATCGTTACCGCAATTGTGACGTTGATGATCACAGCGCTGTCTAGCAGAGACTAATGGTACTGCATCATCATTTCACGTGCAGTAACATTTAAATCTATACAGGAAAACGTTTTAGGACCTGACAACTTTGAGCAAGAATTAGCTATATCACAGTGTACGGTTAAGCAGTAGTTTAAGGTCTGATTTCACAGTTTAAGCTTAAGATTTTAATCGGGCGTAACCTGAGGTTTAACCTACAATAGAGCTTTACAGCACATAGATTAAGCCATAAGCCCAGCTTATACGCGGCTTAAATTAAACCCCACTGAGTTATGGTTTAAGGCTAAGGGCAATATAGACAAGCAGCAGTTTAAGGTCCGGTTTCACAGTTTAAGCTTAAGCCTCTAATCCGGCTTAAACTGAGGTTTAAGCCACAACAGAGCTTTACAGTACGTAGTTTAAGCGATAAGTCCAGCTCATACTGAATTGTGGTTTAAGCCTAAGGGCGACATAGACAAGCAATAGTTTAAGGTCTAGTTTCACAGTTTAATCTTAAGCTTCGAATCCGGCTGAGGTTTAACCTACAATAGAATTTTAAAGTACGTAGTTTAAGCAATAAACCCAGCTTATACGCCGCTTAATTTAAACCACACTGAGTTGTGATTTAAGCCTAAGGACGACATAGACAAGCAGCAGTTTAAGGCCTAGTTTCACAGTTTAAGCTTAAGATTTGAATCCGGCTTAAGCTCCGGTTTAAGCTACAATAGAGTTTTACAATACGTAGTTTAAGCGACAAACCCAGATTATACGTGACTTAACTTAAACCGCACTGAGTTGTGGTTTAAGCCTAAAGGTCGCCCTGTTATCTGAAGAAGACGGTATTCGTGAAGAGAAAACACGAATTATTTTAACCCATATGCACAACAGAAGACGATCTGTAACGTTTAGAATGCGCCCAAACTATTTTCACGTATGGAGTAACCGAGAATACGAGACATTTCGATTAAGTAAACAGATAGAATTTATGGTACGGAAATTGATAATGTAGGTACTTAAACATAAAATGTATTGATAAGAAGCAAAACTTAATTTAGCATACCCTTAATTTTAATTTTATACTTCATTCCTTTATCGTATACATTGTCGCACTCATTACCGTCAGATGTACATATAACGTATTGCGTTATATTTCAGTAACAAAGCCCTCTCATCAGAAAGAATACTTCTCTTAACATTGAGCTATATGCAAGTGAAAACGAGCTGGAGATTTTTCCAGCATCTCAAAGCATACAGCATGCAGAACTGACAACTCTCCCGTATGTATCAATGCTCGGAATTCTATACTCACATAGCACATGGATATCCGTTAATATATTTTTACTCCATAACAGAAATATATACAACCTAATACGTTTTCCAACACAAATTATGAATGTAGATAACATATCTAATGAAAAACATCACAATTTTTTAAAACTGTTCATTAAAAACAATTAACGTGCCATAGGCATCACACCCGAGGTATTATGGACTATTATTGCTGCTAGCATTCATAGACCGAACATAGCTGAAGTACGGAAGGTTCTTACTTTTCCTTCATAACTCACCTTCGAATTCCCAAGAGCGCAAGCCTCGGATGCTTGCGTCCTGGCACCTTACTTTCACCTGGCTTAGGCCCTCGTGGCCGGCCAATATATCCTCACCATTGAATACGCTGGTGCAACAGCGATACAGCCGCACTATCACACATGAATTCCTCTATTTCCTTCTTCTACTTTCCTTCCGATGGAGGAGTTTTTAGTAGGTATGCCGACTACTGGTGAGTCCCACACTCTCAGTTCCGACTCCCATCGGGATTGGGGTAGTGATTAAATCATTTTCTCCTCCACTCGAAAAAAAAAAAGGCAGAGCTGTAAGCCGCAGAGCTAAGGAATGTTTTCTATGAGTGATGCGAAACGACAACAGGACATTACCGTGGAAACTGTGAAGCTAAACCCTAATGATCCAGAATAGCGTTTTCAAATGTTAGCGACATTGATTTAACGACTTCATGCTGTTTGTTTTAGTGGTTTCCATTTCAAAATAGCGCCGATTTCTGCAGTACCTATGTGTCGTCGCTAAACAGCGCGGATGAGTTAGATCACTTCCTTCGAGCAGCATCTAGTGATTCACTCCTTTCTTTAACATTCTGGACTATTCTACAAGCACTTGTTACTGGATTTATTAAGTAACTATGTTGCAAAACCTTCATTGATAGATACGGAAATAGTACCTGCAGAGCTATAAAAATTGTTTCACAGCGTTCTAGTCCACCCTTCGTAACAATGTTTCCCCGCGTTTGGCTTTTCTTACTCCATAGTAATTTGTCCGATTGCTTGCACTATATTGCATGCTTGTGCTCCTTCATAATTTCTAGGAGAATGCTGACTTTCTTAGAAATAAAGTTCTATACTATAACTCTGATGTTTTATCATTTTAACTTTATGTTGCTACAAAACCTTGTTTTAGGACGAACCATGGAAATTCACTCAATACGCGTGTGCAAACGTTACCAACTTTACTGTTCCGTGGAATTATTCACCTCAGTAAAGTCGAACCTGGCTGCCCTACTGTGGAACTTCCAAAGCTTATACTGTGAACCGGCCCTAAGTTAGGTCCTTCTCTGTGGGGAGAGATTGAACTGCCAGCTTGCAAACGCGGAGAGCGCGAGTTCGCTCAACCCGGATAAGGCTGTTTTCCGGATTTCCCTTTATCCATATGGGTTAAAGGAACCTTCAGTTGAGCAAACTCCCAGTTATTTGACCACTACTACACCCGTTTCATTTACCGTTTGAGTTGTTAAAGATGATAAAATGTTTGTTAAACATTTAACAAAAAATCTTATGTTTACACGACTTTCCCTATTCACTCTTCCACAAACTATTCTTACAAAATCTATTCTATCTAATTCTTATTAATCAACAAACTTTCATTATATATTTACACATTTTGTGGCGTGTATGTGTGTGTATTGTCACGCCAGACACATTATTGCGTCGTTGGCGACAGTATTGTTGGGATAATTCTTTCGGCTTTGAATTTGAAGTTCGTCTAGTGTGGTGACTCGTCGCCTTTTGACTGGCGATCCTAGCCAGAGGTGGAGAGAGTAGGGGAAT
The DNA here is from genome assembly GCA_030765065.1 of Deroplatys truncata. Lineage (NCBI taxonomy): Eukaryota > Metazoa > Arthropoda > Insecta > Mantodea > Mantidae > Deroplatys > Deroplatys truncata. Next base: position 108,038,189 of record CM060985.1, read on the forward strand.
TGAGCGTTACTTCTTTGTGTGTTGTGTGTCAGTTTTGGTCGAGTGTTGAGTCTGAAAGGTTGTATGTGAAGTTGTGTGAATGTAACCTCGTGTGTGTAGCATCTCCCCTCAATTTCTTCCTTTATCTTTTGTGTGTGATATAGGGGCACCGTGTTTATATTGAATAAATCACAGGTAATATGATTAATGTGAAATTCTGTGTATTTTGTTATAACTATTCCACGCCTGCGTGGAATGTGTTTAAGATTCTGGTCCTCTCGCTGCCTCTCCAGCTATGCCTCCCAATGTGCATGCTGGGGTAACTAAAATTTAATATCTAGCTGCAAACCTTTTGGCCTCACCCCAGTATGTAACAGTATTCTAAGATAGGAAGGATACAGAAGGTGAAGCGATAGTCAGGTTTTTAACAAGTATGTTGCCATGTGATAGTTGAAATTTCATGCTCTTTGCCTGACTATAAAATAACCAATAGCGACTTTCCACTTCTTGAGAAAAGTATAAGTATTTGAAAATATGAATATCTAAAAATAGTTAACGCCACAAACAATATTTGACATAAATTGCGTGCTTTTAAGAAAAGTACATTTTTTGTGTAGTAATATAGTGTCTGATAATCATTAACTTATCCTTTCACATAAGCACTGTGTAAGAAAAGGTTTAAAGGTAGAATCAGACTGAAAAATTCAATGCCATAGTCCGGATTTGAACCACGGATCTTCCGCTTTCCGTGCGGTTACTCTAACTGCGCTACCATAGCAACATAGCGGCCCGACATTAAATTCCCCGACTAATTCGCGTTTTTTTTCGGAAAACCACAACCATTAAAAGATCTATGGTTCAAATCCCAGCCATGGCACGAATATTGCAGTCTTTGCGGCCTTTATACCTTTATGTTTATTTATTCTATATGTTATACAAAAGTCATTCATAATGAAGAGGACTTCATAGGTTCTTCCGGGAAAACTCAAATTTTATCTGTCATGCAAATATCTTAAACAATTGGTGTCTTAATCAAAGTCGTTAGAGATTTTTTTGAAAATGTTCAAAATAATGAACATTTGTCCATGTTGAAGCGTAGTTTAGAAAAATAGGATTTTCTTGAAAATCTTCGGTATCCTTGGAAGATGCTGATTTTAAATACTAGCTTTGGTATCCAACCGACTTTTCATATTTGAATTACGCTGTTGACACTACATACACACGCGTGCGCACGCGCTATACACCTGTTTTTCTAAAAATGTGGTTTGTTTTTAGTCAGAGAGCCTCAAAACATGTATTTGCGGTGAAATATCTTTATCGAATTTTTTGGGTGGAATGCCATCTTCATTTACTATATGTAAGTAGAAGAGAAAGCAAATAGTTAGTTATAATACAGAGAGGTAAAAGTAGGGTTTTATTTTTCTGGTAGGTATGTTTGCGAAACGATGGCCCACGTCCTTCAGGTATCATTTTGCAATCCTACGAGCAAAATAAATCCACTTTTAACACGTGTGGCATATACTATATTTTAGACATCGCTTAAATTTGTAAAATATCAAAAACATTACAGTGATTCCTGAAACTAACAGATCACGTTTAGAACAAACTCTTGAAACAAGAGAAATGACGTTAAAAATAGCGAGATGTCAGATGTTCAGATGTTTTGAAGTTTTGTTGATTCGCTAGCAGTCATTTTCAGTGAAATGATTTTCACCACGTTTTCCCTTACACTATACAATGAATCGATTAAATGGCATATCATATTGCTTTCTTGATATTTTGGGTAGGCAGTTCAAGTGTTATTCTTTTTCTTTTGGCTTCTGTAACTTCACTTCCATTTCAGTTTCTTCTGAATTCATAGTCTCCATCAGGTAATCTTTATAGGTTAGATATATTAGTGACGTTTTAGATCAAAGAAATGTGCTAATATAACGTATAGGTTAACTCTGCAAGAATTGTGACAAATTTAAGTATGACGATTTGTATTGTGTACAGATAATGCTAGTGAATGAGTAATTAATTAATCATGTAAAAATACATAATGAAAAGTAAAATCTAATCAAACCAAAACACGTGCAAATACAAAAGGTAATTCCATGTTATTGGACTTGAAACCTCAGTTGGCCACACTGAAGATTATGGCTTTTGCTTTGTGTGCTCTGTGTTAAAAGTTGTACTTTTAGGCCATGCTGTCTAAAAAAAATGTTTCATTTAGAACTATTAACTTTTATTTCCTGAAGTATCATTCCGGTACATAAGTATTTTCTCAACTGCAAGTCGCTATTCCTTTTTACTTTCTTTACTACGTATAGTACAGTAAGTAGGGAATGTATTGCATTCCACCCAAAAATTCGATACCGAGATTTTAGGGAAATACATGTTTTGAGGCCCCTGAATCCAAAAAGAGCATTTTTAGAAAAAGGTCCGTGTGTGTCTGTGAACAGCATAACTCAAAAACTAAAAGCCGGATAAATACCAAACTTGACATTTATGTTCAGTAGCTTTCAAAGATGCGACACAACGATTTTCAAGAAAATCTCCCTCCCCGACGCTACCCTTTACATGGAACATTTTCGTAAATTTTGATTTTCCCAAAAATGTCCCTAACGATTTTTATTAAAATATTATATATTTAAGATATTATCATAACAAATGAAATGTACATCTTTAATTCTCTGGGAATGTCTCCAAAAGTCCTCTTCATTCTGAATGGTTTTTGCATAACTGGCAAACCGTAAGAGATAGACAAATTTGTTCTACACAAAGATGTAGATCTCGTTAAAACACACAGTTTATCTCATATACATTCCTTCTGTGGAGTGAACCATTTCCAAGATATTCCTTGTTATTTGTTGAATTTTCCAACACTTATAGTTTTTCTCAAAAGGGTATTTGTTATTGGATTTTTAGCTACCAGCTCTTAAAAGATTTTACTATCGCTTAAAGCCTGCCATATTTCCCTTGCACCTACAAGAAAATTAGCTATAAATAGCTTCTGCAAATGTTTCTCGATTAACATGAAGTAGACGTAGAATAAATATTTCTAAAAATAGTTTGTACAAGAGTAGAGCAAGCCATGTGAGTGTAACATCAAAGTTTTTTCTCGTGGTCATGCAAAGATCGTGGAATTGCAAAGCTAAAATATAGCGACACGCTACTTAAAAATCTGACTATCGCTTTACCTACAGCATCCTACAGCTAAATGTGCAAATGTGAACCGAAAGCTTGTCGAGATTAACAAGAAGTATACAGGATGTTTCAGAAATACTTTTACAAACTTCGGGTATGGGCTCCTTACACCACAAGAAGGAAAAACGTTCATATGAACATATGTCCCATAATCCTTTGTTTTCTCGTTAGGAGGTGTTCAACACAGTGGTACACTTATAACACACAAAACTCACAATAAATGCTCGAAATGTCCTCCTCTTGCTTCTATGCATGTCTGTACTCGTCGAATCATGGAATGTCGCACCCTATCAAAAACTCCGGGATGGTGTCAAATGGTTTCGCAGGCTTCCATGACACGTCGATGAAGCGTTTCTGCATCCGGGATGGCTGAACCATAAACCAATTATTTAAGATGCACCAGAAGTAAAAATCCACAGGATTGAGGTCGGGAGAACGTGCAGGCCATGGAACTGGTCCTCCTCTGCCTATCCCTCCATGCTGTCACGTGTGATGCACCAGATGCCACAGCCAATTGTCTTGCACTGATACCTGGATCGTCTTCGACACACTTTAAGATCTGTTCTTCGCGTTCCGGCGTACGAACAACTCTTTGTCTTCCTCGATCAATAGTCCGTGGTAAAATGGTTCCTGTCTCAGCAAGGCGACGATAAACAGGACAAAGGTTGGATTCGGTCTGGAAACTCCATCTGATTAAGCCGTGCGGCCTCGCGTCCATTATCATTCGCGCGACCATACATAAAAAGTCATGTCTGCCTGTTCAGGAAATGAATATCCAGCCATGGTGGAAAGAAACACGTGCAGTTAACTCACTACATGTACAATTGAAACGTTGAAGACATACTAATGACAAATGTAGACAAGTCTCCATGGCAACACTTCGCTATCTACCGTATGTAGTACAATGGGTTAACGCCTTCAATGAATGCATAGAGAAATGAAGTTTTGAGGTTGGACCCCGATGGCCGTTGAACTCACACTTTCATTGTGACAGGAATAACGCGAAAACCAAGGATTATGGGATATATGTTCATATGAACTTTTTTCCTTCTTTTGGTGTGAGGAACCCATACCCGAAGTTTGTAAAATATTTCTGAAACACCTGTCTAGAGTAATAAAGTTTAGTAAGAATAGTTTGTAGAAGGGTGAATACAGAAAGTCATTGAATCCAGCACATTAGAATTTTATGGCTTCTGTTTTCTATACTTTTAATGTTTGTAAATCCTCCCATATTTACAGGCAATGACAACGTGAGAGGAGCTGTGGGTTCTGATAGTATGTTATTGGCACACATTATGTTTTTTGGGTTTTTCCTTGCTATTTTCAGGGTGTCCTTTGGCATAAAGTTAAAGCGAGTAATTTAAAAGCGGGACGAAGCAGTGTTCATGAATATACTTGGAGTTGTTTTGAAGGTAGCTTCTATTTTATGCACGTTGTGTGCTGTGCATGAATAACGTGTGAATTTCAAATGCGAAGCCAAATGAATGACCGTGTTGCACAGAGTTTATACGGAGTAGAGGTAATTTTTCTCCTGGTAAAGTGCACCATAACTATGTTGATGTAATACGAGCAAGTTTAATCACTGTGACGTGCCAGAGTTTTATGTTGGGTGATATTTGCTTTTGTTTAGAAATATCATAGAAAATACAAAATAAAGGCAGAAGGATTAGGTGTGATTCTCTGGAAAGCATAAAGCTATGACATCTCTAATTTAAAACCCCTTTTTGTGATTGTATATTCTATATTCTGCCCGTTCGGTTAACTGGGGAGTATTTAATTTTTCCTTTTAGTGGGATAAAACAATCATCAAAATCCAATATGTTGGTCGGGCAGTGGCGTATCCCACGTCTCTGTTCGGGTAGAGTTGTCAGTGGAAGATAAACAGAGCTGTTCCTCTGTTTGTTTAATTGTCCAGGAATATTTCTATCCTATAAGCACATTATTGCCTAGGAACTTGGCGTCGTCCTCCGTGGACTAGTGGTACCATGCTAGCCTCTGGTTCCCAAAGGTCGCGGGTTCAAACCCGGCGGAGGGCGATGGATTTTTCCGGGCGTAAAAATCTTTAGTATGGCTTCCTTCGGAAGGGAAGTAAAGCCGGTGGTCCCGTGTTGTAGATTTACGGCAGGTAAAAGAACCTCAAGCCTGATAAAGAGGCCTCTGAGCAAAATTACCGATCTTTAACGCCCAGTATGGAATGGGACGCTAAGAACCATAGTAGTTAAAGAGCGTCCATAAATAAAACTCAATTTAAATTTTTTAGGTGCTTGGCTATCTGCAAGATAAGAACGTGGGGAAAGAGACTGAATGAAAATTTGGCAAGGCTTTGTTATGTTATGCAAAGACTTGTATCGTATGAAGCGTTGATATCCTCTTATTTCTCTAAAAATACCACATAATATCGCATATCAAAACCAACATTTTTACTCCCTTTAACCATTGAATGTATTGACAAAGAAGATGTAAATAAGATTCAAACTTGCGAAGTTACATTTTTAAGGTACGTTAAAGGTTGCAGTTTAAAACATCACATCTGATTTAGATGATATACGTACTTTCTTTAAAGTCTTTGTGTCGCATCTTTGGAAAATGGTGAACTTAAATAACAAGTTGGGTATTTGATGATAAAAAGAAGCAATATCCACAGTGAAGCTGATTGCATTCTGTAATTAAAACATGTTATATCAACCTTTCTTACCGCTGCATCACTTGGTCTTATGACGACGTAGGTATTATTGGTTGCGTTGATGTACAAGTTATAAAAGTTTACTCAAGAAAAAGAAGAATAAAAACAAAATACCAACAGTTAATACTTTACAGAATACCTGGTGTATAAAAATTTACTTATCCAGCTATGTTTTAACGTTTTGAAAAGGTTTTCAGAAATTACAACATTTAACCTGTTCCTCAAAACATGTTCAACTTAAGAAATTTACTGAATAAGCCATTAAATAAAACTGTAGATAATTTAAATAAATCGTAAATTTATTAGATGGACTACAAATATCACGATGTTATTTATATTGGTAGAACAAAGAACTTTGAAAACTCGTATGAGAGAGCATCAAAGGAATATTAAATTAAAACAAATTGATAGATCTGTTGTTGACAATTTTTGGACTGCAAACTACAAGAAGTACAATTACTAAGATCAATTTAAACTCTATCACAACTTATTATTTCGGAGAAAAATATTTATTTATATTATGATAAAAAAGTTGAATTATGAAATTCCACCACCTGACATCATTTTGCAATTTATACAATCTGCCATAGTTAGGAAGAGGAGGGTGTTCTCCATCTACACTTCAGAGGGCGTGAAGCGTTCACTTCATAGAAAAACAGAAAAAGCTGATGGCAGCAGTAATACTTTCCACCTCTGATACAAGCGACGTAAGAGACGAACCTAGCAGTCGACCTTCAGCTGAAGATGAGGTGAATATACACCTTTAAAACGTTTCCAAACCACGCCACCTTCAAGACCAAGTGACGCAGTGTCAAGAAAAGTCGATAGCATAGTTTTAATTTATGTTTTGACTTATGCTGTTTACAGACATACACACGAACCTTTACCCAAATGTTTTTTTTTGGATTCATTGGCTCTCAAGAAACTTGTATGTGCCGTAAAATCTCGACATAGGTTTAGGAAAGCTATAACTGAGTAGTTTTAAAATCTTTAGCAACTCTCTAAAGTTAAAAAATGCATTCGGGGACCACGGGCCGCCATTTGGACCACACTAGTGTCTACTAATGACGTAAGAACAGTCTCCCTTGACATACGGGAACACACATCACGCATGTGGCTTGGAATGCGGAGTGTCATGACGTAGTGTGAAGCCATTGGTTTCCACTGTGAGCCGAGATAATATGCATGTCGCTAGGTTTGTTTAATGCCATCCATTGTGCCGCCCGCCAGGATGTCAAGTGGGAATACAAAACGCATTCTGACAAACAATTGTCGGTATAACGCAACTCACTGCATTGAATAAATTATCGGTCAGTGCTATATGGACCAAGTTAATTATGGGTTATTTTGCAGCAAGATTTAGAATGGCATAATTTACTAGCATATTGCGTAAGTGGTTCTTTGTCCCTTGGAGAATGCGACTCTGCCTTATTGTTGGGTCGTTCTCCCTCCATTAGCGTATTGTTACCCCTATCACCCATTCAATATTTTATGCACCTGTTCCCCATTCAGTCGCAACGAGCAGGACCGGCATCTCCGCTCCTGTTATTCCGTCTACTGATAAGTTGCAATGCTGCCAACTGTGATTCATCCTATCCCAATTAGATGTGTAACATTCACATGACTCTTTCCGCTCATCAGTAGCTCACGGTTATCCCTTATACTACATTATTCGTGTAAAAAAATTTGAGGTTACATGCATATGACTTTCTCTACCCAAATTAATTTATTTCTACGTAGCTACTACGAAAGCATATTTCTTTCCATACCACGTACATAGTATCTAAGTTCAGATACGCCACTAAGGTTTTCAATAAAATTCCCCACTGTAAACTACCCTTTACATAGAACATTTTTCCAAATTTATTTTCACAAAAATGGCACTAACGTTTGCATTTAAATGCCTACTAAAAGATATTTACATGACAAATAAAATGTATATCTTAAATTTCCTAAGAATAGCTTGTAAGGTCATCTTCATTCGGAAGCAAATTTAGATAATCTTGCATAACTGGTAAAAGTTAAGCGATAGACGAAAACATATTACACAAAAAATGTAGATCTCTGTAAAACACAGAATTTACTTCAAATAACTTTTTTGTGGCATCAGCTATTTCCGAGATATCCTTATTAATGTTTCTAAAAGTTCAATACTTATGTCATTGAAAGAGTATGGAATTTTAAGGCCAGCATATAGCGTCCAGTTCTAAAATATGACTATCGCTATTTCCTTTATATTTATATTATATGATCTCATTTATCTCAATTATTAAAATGAAGTGGATATGTAAAAAACTTTGGTAACAAGCGATAGATGGTAGAGAAAGTCGTGGAAATGTAACACACAAGATTTTTTTCTATCTAGTTCATGTTATTAGAAATAACAAGAGAATCAAAATAAACCTTCGCGGAAGTAGTTTCATTTAACATTTCGATTAGGTACAAGGCGCATACAGAAAACAAAATCGATAGTTATATATCACTTACTAACTTACTTCATGACATCCCGAGAAGCAACTGAATAACGAAGTACTTTAAAATGTGAAAAGTATTAAAAGATTCAAGCCAAGAACAACCGATATCTCCGAAATGGCTGATGCCACAGAAAAAGTTATTTGAAATCATGTTTTAAAGGTATCTACTTTTTATCTATGGTTTACCCGTTATAGGAAATTACACAACATTTCTTCCGAAAGAAGAGCACTTCACAGGATATTCCTAGAAAATTAAAGATGTACATTTTATTTTTCGTGTACCTAAATATCTATATCAAAATCGTTCGCCATTTTTAGAAAATTTTATATTTTCAAAAGGTTTCCATCAAAAGTGTATTTTGAGTGGGAAGATTTCTTTGAAAGTCTTTGTGTCGCATCTTTGGAAGATACTGAACTTAAAAACCAAGTTTGGTAGCTTTCCGGCATTTCGTTTTTAGTTATGCTGTTCAAGCGCACGCGCACGCTGAAGAAGGTTAATTTTATGGTGGTGGTGTATTTTATTTCGACTGTTGGGAAGCCGAACACTTAAACTAGTTGCAACCCCACGTATAATAAAAAGTTTCCGGTAGCCTCCGCCCCAAGTTTAAAAATATTAGCTTTGTAATTTGACTGTTTCTTTAAATATTACACATTTATGTTTGCCTCGGTTGCGTAAGTATTATTGTTAGAGACATGGATTTCTTTGCAGGGAGTAGTGCGGCTAAGAATGTAGGCTTACACAGATTATAATTTGTACTTCCCTCCATTTATTAATTCTTTAAACGATTAAAATAACATTTCACTGATATAATGAAAGATCTGTGAGATTATTTATTAATTACTAGCATTTTTTAACACGTAAACTACTTTTTTTCTCACACTTGATACGTATTAAACTTCTCGAGGACGTGTCTCGCGTCCTGTTAGTAACGCTGTCTACTAGCAACTTACTTCTGAATTTGAACTATTTACCCTATTTCAGTTTCTGATTAGCTAATCCTACTCCAAAAGAATACTTTCATTTAACTTGAGCTTTTCTTCTGGTTGTTGGACGGCTATTTATAAACTGTCTCAAAATTTACATTATTGTTGCTCCAGTAATGACTAGTAGCATTATTAAACTTTCTTACTCATTATTGTCTCAAGGTTACCTCATTATTAGCAACTTTTAACCTATTATTCTCACAGCTCCTACATTATTAAATTACGTAATACATTCATATAACATTATTGAACATGTACATAATAATATAAACATTAATACAATGGCTGTTACATGCATTTTATATATTATATTATACACATACTGCTTTAAGGCGGGCTGTTATTATATTTTATATTATATAATTTGACTGAAATCATTTAAGTGTTAAAAAATACTGCCTCAACGCACACACACATACGCACACACACACGCGCACACACATATACACCATTTTCTAAAAATTCTGTTTTTCGATTCAGGGACTTCAAAACATACATTTCCGGTGAAATCTGAATAATGAGGTTTTGGGTGGAGCACAATACTTCCTTTCTCCTACTACACACAGGTATCAGAGAAAGTAAACACGATTCTTCTAAATACGTTATCTTGATCAAAATAAATCCTTACCCAGAAATGTTTTCGAATAAGCCATTGCCAACTATTTAATAAAACACAACATAATCATAGAAACAACACTAAGTTGTTTAATTCACAACTCATTATTTCTAATGCATAATAAGCTTATGTAAATACTTAGGAAAGTGGAATTTCGCATTATCAAACAAGCTAAATGGATAACACACCAAAAGGAACTTCAAAGAACCAGTATTTTGGTAATGGAAGAAGTTATTTGTCTTTTATGGTATATTTTAATTAGTTCTACATTTTTCTTTAAGTAATTTTTCGTTAATTTCTATTTACTCCGAGTTTTATGAAATTCGGTAAGACTGGAGAGGACCACACAAGTTATTCATAGAAAATTGAAAATATAGAGCTTATTCGGCATGTTAATGTCTGACATGCATGATATCTTAATCAAAATATTCAGAAGATTATTTTGGACACATTAATTCCATTAAAATATCCCACTGTGCACTTCTTAAGAGTTTTTCTTCTCCCCTAAACATATTAGACATTTTACCTGTTACAAATTCCCATCGCATTCTTGGTCTCGACTTCGCTTTCCTTTCGGTTTACTTTGTAATATTCTTTTTGGTATTTTGTTATCTGCCATTCTATTTAAATGATCCAACCATCAATTTTGGCTTCCTAACCCTACATATTCAGATTTACTTCTTGTGCCTATATTTCTTATTTTTTCTGTACTTTGTAGCTTGTTTACCCAAAAGTTAATTTAGGCATGTTTTATTTCCTTCTCTTAAAAGATACCGGACTTAAAGTCTATTGTTAATTTTGGATTATACTAATACCAACACAACCGTTCTACACATGATTGTGCGGCTTTACACCTCAAAACGTGCATTTCCTGGTAAAAGTTCGACATAATATATTTGGGTTAAATGTAATACTTCGTCTCTTGGATAATAGAGAGAAAGTACCAGAATATTAACGAGCAGAAAATAAATATTTTCGGAGATAAAAAGTATAAACTTTTAAGAGCAAGTAATAAAAATGCTCACTTCCAGAACGTAATAAAAAAAGTATATCTCAGCTTTAGGGCATGTTCCCCTCATGCAAAAAAGAACATCTTTTTTATGAATAGGGCTCGTAAATGCTTTATTCCCTTGCCACAGCTCATTTTACGAGTCTGTTTACATTACATGATGCAGCACAATAAGAAATAAACGTAGCATACACCATGGAAATACAAACACAGGAGAACATTCACGCCTCACCATCATTACAGGAATACCAGATGTGCTGATGTATCCCTGGAGAAGATCGTACTGCTAGAAAAACACTAAAGTGATTCACAGATAAGATGACTACCAATAGTAGTTAGAAAAAATGACAATAGGCAGTGAACCTAAGAGAAATGAGTTGTTACATCATCACTAACCTTCAATTTGTAATTATATTCGGATCAGATGTAATCAAGTATGTCTGCATGTGAACTCGCTGTTCTGGTAAGGGTTGATTTTTATACGATAGCTATGATACAAATCCACACAAAAGCAGAATAGTTTGCGCATCCTAGAATAATAGTAAGAGTTGGAGCTAGGGAGCTAAACGTTCCCTAGTTTCATCTTCATCAGCAATTTTCATCCTCTATACAAGTGTTCCCCTAAAATTAAATTTGCAATTTGTTTATAATCTGCATAATCTGGTTTTCTTTAATCCTACACAGCTTAGCAGAATCTTTACACATTCTTTTCTCCTGATTGGCTAACTCTGTTCTCGTTTTAAGTATGTTTTGCCTGGTGTTATATCATTGTTACAAATGTTATTCAGAGGTTTTTACATTATTTCATTAAATTTACTTCTGCAATAGGCAACTGAAGAAACAAATATTACATCCATTATAAATGGGATCGATTGTCACTTTTAATGTGTCCTCGGTTTGCTTAAGTGTTACATCATGACCATCTATGTGTATTGCTTGGAATAAAATGTAGGTAGCTTTTACTTTTACATGCATTCTCTGTGAAATACATCAAATAACCATCTTTTGTTTTTACTCGCATTCTCTGTGGAGTACAGTAACTATTTTATACTCTATGGCATTTTCAACAAAGGCTTTGTACATAGTTAATTTTAATAATTTATGAATTTAAATTATAAAATGTTTAGGTGCTTTATAGTCCATGTCCATCAGAAGGAATGAATCTCTTCCATGGTTCAGTGGTTTCTGAGATTATCCAACATATACGCACATAGATACAAAATTTCCTTTTATAATAGTTGTGTAGATATAATCTGATTTTCTTTAACCCTACTCGGTATAAGAGAATACTTCCACATTCTTTTCTCCTGATTGACTAATTCTGTTTGCCTGGCACCTAAAGAAACCAACATAATGGCCATGAACATATAAATGCACAACTGACACATACATATGAAATATTAAAAAGATATAATTGAAGACAGTAAACTAATGGGTTATGTCACAACATGAACGTTTGAGAAAACTGCAATCGAAGTTCGAAGGATGGCATTCACAAACCTGCCGGCCCTCGTAGCCGTGGTCGCTAGAGTGTGTAGCTTCGCCGCTCCACCAAGCTCAGGGTCACGGGTTCGAGTCCCGCCATGGACATGGGTGTTTGTGTGTGTGTGTGTAATTGTGGTAATAAGCGGTAATGAAAAACAGGAAAAACACAGTAATATAAGCTAGATAAACAAGGAAACTTTAAAAAAAATCTGATGTGTTACACTCACATGACTTTCTCTACTCTTGTACAAACTACTTTTACAAACGCTTATTCTCCATCTACTTCATGTTAATCGAGATAAACATTTGCGGACTCTATCTTATTGCTAATTTTCTTGTAGGTGTAAGAGGAATATATATTTACAAGGGCAATATACAAATACAGTAGCCTTTAAGCACATATATATCTCTTAATAGCTGGTTGCTAGGTGCAGCACCATTCCCTTTGCCACAGATTAATACTCTTTGCATAACCAAGACAAAAAAATGAATAACGAATTCCCATTTGAGAAAATAAGTATTGAAAAATTTAAGGGCATAACAAGCAATATCTCGAAAATGGTTCACTCAACAACAAAACTGTATATGACATAAATTGTGTAGTTTAACGCGCTCTACATTTTTTGTGTAGTAAAATTTTGTCTATCCCTTATGGTTTACCAGTTATGCTAAAGTCGTTCACATTAAAGAATACTTTTGGAGACATTCCCAGGAAATTCAAGATATACATTTTATTTGTCATAAAAATATCTTAAACATATGATATTTTAATCAAAATCGTTTGAGCCATTTTTGAGAAAATTAAAATTTTCGAAAAATCTTCCATGTAAAGGGTACTCTGGGGTGGAGGGATTTTCTTGAAAACCTTCGTGTCGCATCCTTGGAAGATACTGAACCCAAATACCAAGTTTGGTGTTTATCCGACTGTTCGTTTCTGAGTTATGATGTTCACAGACACACACACACACATACACACACAGACACACACACGCACATGTTTCCAAAAATGCTTTTTTGGATTCAGGGGTCTCAAAACATGTATTTCCGGTGAAATCTCGGTATCGAAATTTTGGGTGGAATACAATACTTCCCCATCTTACTATGCGTAGTAGAGAAAGTAATAACCTTGTAATTCGCCATTCACTTGTTTGTAGGACTAAGCGATCATAGTCACTCAGCGACTAAGCGAGTCGAGCCGGAAGTTAAGCTTATGTTCTCTCCTATCTTCCACCTCGACTTTTCCGAAAGACTATGTTTCTGAAGACCAAAGTTTCTATTTTAGTTTTCTGAAAACTAAATTTCGAAATATCCTTCCGAAATACATTAATTCCGTATGTAAGTGTTTCAAACATTGTAGAAAAAAATTCCTGAAGTTATATGGGATTGACCGAGAAATAACAGTCTCCTCTTCTAGTCTCTCTTTCGGGCAAAAAATCCTTAAAACAGTTTAGTAACCCAGTTGTATCTGGGATGACTGAAGCACTGGGTGATCTAGGGCAACACATCTTAAATTTTGTCGCAAATCCTCTCGATTTGAATGACGGACATGAGGTGTTCTATTTCTACTATTTCCGATTGTCATTGCTCGTGTCAAATTTTGTATTTAGTCACTGAAACTCGCAGTGTATTTCTTGCCAGCCATGCCTTTATAGTATACATATCCATTTAGGAGTAGATTTACATCTTCTTATAGACGAAATTATTTATTCTCACCATAACGACACATCGCTTTTATTTTCAGCCAAAAATAATTTTTTGTCAAATCTTAGCTATTTTGCTAAGCATTACGATGCAATAATTCTTTAGAAAAGCTCTTAATGAGGAGATATACATTTAAAAAAACATTTCTCGAATAAATATTCATTGGATATATTGTCCTAGAAAGTATAAACAAGCGAGTTAGCTCCGTAATAACGTGAGAGACTCGCATTTGGGAGGTCTATGGTTTAATTCCCGTCGACCGGTCACTCTGACCTTGAGTTTTTTGTGGCTTTCCCTGATCAATAAGCGAATGCTGGGGTGGTTTCTCATCTAGTACGCTTTCCATTCTCTCATTTCCCCTTCACTCTGTTTTCTTCTCTTGTTTCAGTTGTGCTTTTAAGTATCGTGGCGTGAGGCAGTGCCCGACAAATATAGTGAATGCTTTCTTCAAGCAAAATGTATCCGCATAGAGGGCTGCCTAGTTGCATTGGTCATTCATCGCCATAACTGGGTAGCTTCAGTAGTGGTTCGTCTCTGTGGCTTGTAGCCTTCTGTGGGTTGGTAGCCACAATATATCTCACGTAGGTCTGTGCGAGGTGCCCCCTTCCGTTGTATACCCTTATAAGCATCCAGACGTCTTTCTGTAAGCATCATTATTTAGCATGTATCCCTATATACCGCATGCCGTTATGAAGTATTCCTACAAGGTGCTTTTTACTTTCTCTACTACGTATAGTAAGTAGGGGAAGTATTGTATTCCACCCAAAAATTCGATACCGAGATTTCACCGGAAATACATGTTTTGAGACCCCTGAATCCGAAAAAATAATTTTTGGAAAATGTCCGTGTGTGCGTCTGTGTGCCTGTGGGTGTGTGTGTCTGTAACCAGCATAACTCAGAAACGAACAGTAGGATAAACACCAAACTTGGTATTTAGGTTCAGTATCTTCTAGAGATGCGACACGAAGGTTTTCAAGAAAATCCCCCCACCCCAGACTACCCTTTACATGGAACATTTTTCGAACATTTTAATTTTCTCAAAAACGGCTCTAACGATTTTGATTAAAATATCATATGTTTAAGATACTTTTATGACAAATGAAATGTATATCTCAAATTTTCTGGGAATGTCTCCAAAAGTATTCTTCTTTGTGAACGACTTTTGCGTAACTGGTAAACCATAAGAGATAGACAAAATTTTACTACACAAAAAATTTAGATCGCGTTAAAATACACAATTTATGTCATATACATTTTTTTTGTTGAGTGAAGCATTTTCGAGATATTGCTTGTTATTCCCTTAAATCTTGCAAACTTATTTTCTCAAATGGGAATTCGTTATTCATTTTTTTGTCTTGGATATGCAAGGAGTATTAATCTGTGGCAAAGAGAATGGTGCTGCACACAGCTATTAAGAGTAATGCCTATGCTTAAAGGCTACTGATGTTGGGACTTTTCGTTTTTTGATTACGTGCTGTTCTTTCTGTCTGTCTATATGTGTGCATTTGCGTCCAAAATAGACTTTTGGACAAATTGGAGAAAGATAGAGATAAGGCTAAATTAAAAACGAAATGAAACAGTTTTCAAAATAAATTACTCCATGAACCTAGTATCAGGAGCCTATACCAAAAAAGATTAAATAATTTTCTGGAAGCAACAAAAGAAAATGAAGATACTGATAAAGAATGGCCCAATATCACTGAATCAATAAATAGAGCAGCAGAAGAGGAAATAGGAAGAAGGAATAAATACAGACGAAGAAAAACTGGCTTAAGAATTTGGAATGAAGAAATTGAACAAGCCATCGAGGACAAAAAGGAAGCATATAAAAAGTTTCTACAAAATAAAACTGAAGACTCAAGGCAGAACTATAAAGAAAAAAGAAACATCACAAAATATTAACAAACAGAGAAACATGGATAAATCATGTACAAAGAATGAATAACACCCGCATTCCATTTCAAACATATATGTACAAACTACTGGGTTATAGAAACATAGGAAGATCGTTGAAGCGATGTAGAGAAGTACGAGACTGAAAGGGAGACATTTCTTAAACCGCGAAGTGTTGCTGATATGTGTGTGTGTGTGTGTGTGTGTGTGTGTGTGTGTGCGCGCGCATAGGTACGTAAGATCTATAGTGACGCAGCGATTGTGGCCGAAGGTTATCGGGAGGTCGGCGCCGAGCGGTTGGAGTAAACAAGATAACTTTCTATAAGCTTTATCTCTCCCGTGTCGAAATTCTTCTAGAACGTTCAAGAACCTTGTATGGAAAACTCCACTGCGAACGCTCTCGCAGGTAGTCAGCAAGTGCGCGTCGAATTAGCTACTGCAGTGCTGCTGCTACATCAAGAGCGATTCTCCGAGGGAGCTGGTGACGACTTCCGTGATGTGCAGCGAGTGCTACCGCGGAGCGATGGTTGTTGAGGACTTACGTTCGACTCCCGAGTGAAGTGAACCGTCCGGCGTGAAGAGGCTGCGTCACGAAAGAAGTGGTGTCGGAAAATTGAACTTGAGGAAAACTAAACAGTGACATTGAGAACTGAGACAGTCGGCGAACTGGAGGAAGTCACTATATATAAATAGTTGACATACATAATAAAAACGCAGACACAACACAAACCCTATATATCAGACTATAAAACCTTCATCAGGCTAAGGGAAATGTAAACACATTCCGATATACAGCGTTTGTTTTGTCTCCATTTTATTATGTATGTTAGCTATTTATTACGATCGTCCTGGATCTGCTTTTATTTTCCCAGCCTTGCTTTCTATGGCTATACACATGAAGGTGTATTGTATTTCATATATATTTTATTTTTATACAATAGCTCCTCTAACCAACGCGGTAAACGGAAGATAAAGTAAAAATGGGTTAAAATTAGCATTCGAAAACTTTTGACTTCGAATGATTGCTGGTAAAGTTCCAAAAATATTTGTATTGGAGTTCTGCACCCCTGATCTATTTGCAGACAGACCCAGTTATGTGCGGCTTCCGGATACCTTTGAAATGCGCTTCCCTCCGCCGAATCAATCTCAGCATTGTGATGGTCTTGCTGTCAAACCGTTGTATTAGTCATTGTGAGCAGATTGATATAAATACTTTATGTATTTCCATATTAATAAGATACACAGAATGGCAGGAGTAGAAAAAAGGACGTTTCCCAATCCTGCTAGAAAAACAAAATCGACAGATAAAAAATTACATTATTTATGAAACGAGCAATATAAATTGCCACAGGAAAAGCTTTAGGTTCCGGTGCTTTAATAATGGAAAACCTCAAGCCCGCCGATTTGATGAGGGAAAAAACAAGGTGGAAAGATGTTAGGAGGGGAGTATGAGGGGCAGGGGATAGGCTCGGTAACAAAGCAAACCTGCCGAGAATTCTGTTTCCGAACAAATCAGCCTGAAAGCCGCAAGTGGTAAGGTATAGTTTAGACGCGAGTTTTAAAAACAGTCCAGTAACAAAAAAAAAAAAAAACACATACACACAACGAGCCTAGTGAAGCCTCATTACCCCAAACGCAAAGACCAATGGAGCGGGGCATGCCCCATTAATGGGGTTTCCTAAACGTGTGCAATCGAATCAAGGTACGGCATTAAATTAATTAAATCTGCTTCAACATTGCGGCGGCCGTTGTTTCTATACAACACCATGTTCCTCTACACAATATTTTCCTCCAAGTCTTTATCGGCTGGCGAATGTTCGCGGTTTTCACCGCCATTCGCAACGGAAATTCGGGATAAGCAGCGCTGTACAAAGAGCGCCAAAGAAAACCTCACTGCACCTCGCGCCTATGTCACATTATTTATGTTGTACGTGGCCTTGCGAAGCCATGGCCATTTCATTGGTTGCTTTAGGCCACGGTGCAAGGGTGCGCCAGTCCTTCTGCTAAATAGTGACACTAACAACCACAACAAAGGTTACAAAATGGCGTTAACGCTTTCGATCGTATTGGCTAAAAGAGAAAGACGTAGAGTGAGTGCATTCAGTTCGTCATACAGACCTCTTATCGTGATTGGTAGCCCATACCTTATCGGCTAGTGCAAGACACGCCTTTGAAGGGGGCTAAAACCTAAGGGGAAAGTTGATGAGCGCCCAGATTAGCGAAATGTGTAGTGTGAGAAGATTTTCAGGGGATGCAAATTAAAGCTTGAATAGTATTCTTTAAATACATAACAAGTCAGCACTTTATAACAAAAAATAAACAGAACTGTATTCTCACAGAGATATTACTGCTTGTTGTTGCATATAAACAAATATAACTAAATAATAAATAAACAAAGCAGTATGCTTTCTTTCTAATTCAAACTATAATTGGTTAATATACCTTTACTAACGTATTGCTGATCATAGGAATACAACAGGATTATAGACAAAATATAACCCCATTTTATTGCCATAATATGTATGTCATTTTCGGTAAACCATATACATATTTATCTCTAGTTTATAAACATGATCAGTGATTTATAACAAACTAGCTCATTTGCATTTAGTAAAGGAATATCATCTGGGGATGTTTTACGGGGAGTGCCCACTTTCTAACGAGTATGTAGGCCTCTTTCCCACTTTTCTGGAATATTTCTATCTAGTAATTTACTATAAAAACACCTTTATACACTACCGTTGAAATTGCTGTAACAGTGGAACCAGCCTCCCACATACCCACGATATGTCCACGAGTAATTTCGCTGGTATACGGCAAGTTCTGAGACAATAAACATATCTAAGTTTCAATAGCACCAGAAAAAGCAAAGGTATCAACCTCCCCATTTTTCCTCTTATTACGGTGTTATCAAGCCACCACACTCTGCGATAGGTAAGGTAAAGGAGACGTCAAAAACAAAAACAAAAAAAACAGATACAAGATCCGCCGAAGATTTTCTTTGGCGCTCTATGTACCTAATGCAGCAGTGCCGTACACTATCGCGACAGAAGTTTGCCACCCGTAAGAACAGCTCGCCTTTCTTATTCCAAGGATATGTAACGATGAGAGCGGTAAGCAAAGACATTTTTCTTTTTTACTTTCTCTACGACGTATACTAACGTGTATAAACAGTGTCCTATTCCCCTAGATCCCTACCAAAGGTTTCCACCTTCAGGTAATCAATCTTTGACTCCACCCAGCCGGTATCAGTTATCTATATGACTGGCCTGATAAACAATCCAGAAACACAAAAAAGAACCAATGAACGACGTTATAATCGTGTGAAATGAAGGGGTGGTTCGGATACTGCCTCTATGAAACAATTTTGCTACGATTGGCACAAAAGGAAATGCTAGACTAATACGACATAACAGGAAGGCGTAAAGGGTTATTTACTTGCGTCATTAAACTGAACGACAGTTACGACATGTATAGAGAGCGTTTATCAGCAACATGTAGACGAAAACAAAAATGTTTAGGTGTTTATTTCTACGTTTTTATTATATTATGTTGTATTTTTGCGCCTAAATTCAGGGAAGTATTCCCTTAATGATGCTCCACCAGTGAGAACATGCAGCGTGTAATGTTACCCTTCGGCAGTTTGGCCACATTTTGGGAGGGTAAAATACCCTGCCAATCCAGTGGCTAGAAAATAAGGTCGAGGAATAGAACAGCTCTCGCAGGGAGAGGGTCTTCCAATTGTGAGCTACTTTTTATGCACGTCAGAATACCTAGTAGGTAGAGAAGGCATTGCATTCCACCAAAAATACATTGTTTTTTACAAAGAGATTCCTGTATGCGTGTGTGCGTGTTTATGTGTCTGAACAGTATAATTCAAAATGAGAGCTATAATAAATACCAAACTAGACATTTACATTCCGGATCTTTACGACGAGATAACCAAACTACCCTTACGGAACATTTATCGATTTTTTTATTTTCTCAAAAATGGTTCAAACGATATTGATTAAAATACCATACACTTAAGGAGTTTACATAGAAATTAAAATGTATATCTTTGAGTTTTCTGGTAATAGTATGTGAAGTCTTCTTCATTCAGAAGGAGATTTATATGAGCTTGCATAACTGGTAAACATTAAGATAGATGAAAACTTACTATACAGAAAATGTAGACCTCTTTAACGCACACAATTTATTTCAAATAACTTTTTGTGGCATTAGCCGTTTCCGACATATCCGTTATTAATGGTTCAAATTCCTCAATACTTAAGTCAATATTTCAAAGACCTGTCGATTATAATTAATTATTATAATTATATTAATTATAATTATCAGTTATTTTTCGCGATGCCATGGAAAGAATATTAATTTTAAGGCCCGCATATAGCGTCCAGTTCTAAAACGTTGGAATATAATTATTACCTTCATATTTATAACTAAATGTGTAATGAAACTATTTCCGGAAAAGTTTATCTTCGTTAAAATGAAACAGATAGGAAAATAAACGTCGTAAGCATTAGCGATAGAGGGTAGAGAAAGTCACGTGAATGTAACACTTTTTGTTATAGTGTTTGACGCCCCTCTTACTGCATACAGAACCACAGTGGCTGACACGGATGATACATGAAATGAAATAATTGGGAAAGGAAATTTAGGAAGGAAATGTTCTAGGCCTAAGTTTGGGTACCTACCCGACATTTGCTAGTTATGAGTAATAGGGAAAGTTAGAAGAAAACTTACAAGGAGGACGGTCCTAGTGGGATTTGTGTAGCAGAACTCCCGTTCACAAATCCGTACCCACATCGGTGGTAAGTAAGGATAACGCACAATATTAGTATACTGCAAATTGTAAAGAACTCCAATAAATAGTTACCTAAACTGTCCCCGTAGCTTTGTCGATAGAACACCTTCTGCTGTGTTTCGAGAGGTCCCGGGTTCGATTCCTGGCTGGGAGATAGGAGTTTTCCTCTAGCGAAGGTTATTCCCTATTCTCCCCAGTGTCTGGAAGTATGAATGAGAGATTGAATGTGTGTGCGTGTGTTTGATCTAATAATTAAAACTCAAAAATTGCAAGAAGCCCAACAAGAGAATACGAGTCAACACCATTGGCAATAAATTCCAAAGGAAGGGCCACCAATAAGGACAATGTAGTTAAAGATGGGGTATAAATGGAACTAAAAGAAATTACCATCCATTTCTCATTCTACAGAGATAAACAATGAGTGTCATTTTTAACACCAGAAGAATGATAAGGCCTATTTAAGATATTAGCGTTACACTGTCGGCTTTTTACACCTTGAATGATTAATTCCATTTACATCCTTCCTTAACTTTTATGAAACTATTCTATGTTGATTTAGAAAATTATTATGGTAAATCCTTCCTTTTACCCTTTATAACTGTAATTTCTTCAAAAGGTTGAAAAAGAGGGTATGAAATATCGGCGGATGTCGCATTTCATATTTCAACCTCCCCCCCCTCCGACAGTCTCCCAAATGCTGCAATAGAATATTGCGATATAAGTGCGGTAAGTGCATCGTTGGAAGAGTTTGAAAATATGAGACGAATACGATTACTATTTCCGAGATTCTCCAAGCACTAGCTTATGTATGTGGGATGCATATTATTTTTAGACGATAATGAATAATATAAATAGTAGTTACACTATTTGCTTTTATTTGAAAATAAAATTAATAATTTACTAACAGCTGTTGCAAATGGTGGATCCAGTAACAAGATCTCAATATTAACACTCGTCGCAAAGATACGATCGATTATTCAGGTCTGGTTGTTGACCTTAAAAAAATCAGTAACTAGCAGCTCATACTTAGCTGCTGAATGAATTAAATATTAATAAACAAACAGTAATGGTTCAGGTGAGATTTAAATGGTAAAATTCAAGTATCAAATAAAATCATAATCCATAAGGGTTTAATATAGTTCATGCACATACGTCATAAAATGAACAAAACACGCAGGTAAGTTAGTTTACGAGCACTGGAAGAAGAAAGTTCAGCTTTACACCATTATCGAAATAATCGACTAAGTTTAAGATGATCAGAGGAGATGAAATTTTAAACTCTTATACCTTCTCATAGGTCCCTTAGTTATTTAATTACAAAGGTTCCAACGTTTTTACATGGTACAGAAACCCTTGACATCAATATTTATATAAATAGAGGCGAAAATTGTGAATACGAAGATTTCCAGTCCCAGGTCATCATACCAAACATTTTCCAAATGGCGTGTAGTCAAACATCAAGAGAACAAAATAGTCATCCTCCGTGGTGTAGTGGTTACCGTGCTAGCTTTGGTTCCCGAGGTCGCGGGTTTAAGCCAGGCGGAGGGCGATATATTTTTTGGGCGTAAAAATCCCTAACATGGCTTTCTTCGGAAGAGAATAAAGTCGGTGATCCCGTGTCGTAGATTTACGGCACGTAAAAGAACCTCAAGCCTGATAAAGAGGCCTCTGAGAAAAATTACCGGTCTTTCACGCCCAATATAGAATGGGATGCTAAGGACCACTGCAGTTATAGAGCGTCCATAAATAAACCTCAATTTAATTTTTAATCGAGAAAAACATTATCTATTGTTAATTATAAATATCAGTTTATAACAGAAATCGTTATATTGAATGCAGCCTTCTCTCTTTATTTACCATACACTAGCAATTAACTTTATTACAACATGTAGAGTACATAGAGAAAAACTTTATATATAAGGATTACTAACCGGTATTGGTATCCAGAAACAGACACTGTAGAATTGGAATACAGCAGATCTTAGATTTTGATGCTAAATCCTGTATATATCTACTCACTTTAATTATATTTACATTAAATAAATCCATAATATATACATATTGTATCGTTACAAGATTGTTGAAAAACTGGTTAAATTTTTTTTAAAAAACGTACCAGTATTCTAAAATCAGGTTAATTACCCCTCATATTTGATTTTGTCAGTTTTCTTTAATTTCCCCATATTTTTCAATAGCACTTTTAACGTTTTTGAGGTAGATCCTCAATACTGTTAACAACGACCAAATAAAGTAGTGATTAGAAACGTATATGATAGTATTACATAAAATATAGCTCGACAATTGTAGTTTTTTCGTGTATAAAACCCTTAGCATGGCTTCCATCGAAAGGAAAGTGAAGTCGTTGGTCCCGTGTCGTAGATTTATGGCCTGATAAGCCTCAGGGCCGATAAGAGGCCTCTGAGCAAAATTTCCGGTCTTTCACGCCCAATATAGAATGTAAATGGGAATATGACTAAGAACCATAGTAATTAAAGGGTGTCCATAAGTAGAAAAACTCAAACTCCCGACAATTTTAGCCAATATCACAGGAACTCAGTACGTGTCCTCGACTTGGCATATATTCATAGAGGCATAGAGAAGTGCATTCATGAACTGTGTCAAAGTTGACACTTGTGCAAGTGGGTCTACTAAACGACTTCGGTTTGAGCTTACAGATGGAATAATGTGTGTTCGATATAGCCAAATGTTTAATTCACTTTGAATTAGCCGTTACAGAGGTACATTTAGAGCAAAAATCATGCGCGGTAGTTTCAGTGGGTATTGCTATCTCAAATAGCTCCTCTTCCCTCGGATTAATATTTTCTAGTTTCCAAAATATTGACATAGAAGCAACGAGTTTTAGCTATAAAATAACAACTTTCTACCTCAACCCTACAGGTCATGGCCAACTGGCCTTCAATCCGAGTCAGTCCACTTTCAACTTATTTGCATCCAATAGCCGCAGAATTGTCATACCCGCGATATTTGTTAATTGACTGTTATTTTCTGATTTTGTAACGACCCGGGAGTACCGGGTGTTACGCAGTGGGTGTAGCTTAAGAGGTACAGCAATTTCCTGTGGAGAGCGGGGGAGGACTAGGGAAGGAGTGGAAATTCCGGTGAGAATCAAGGTAAAGTTACTGCCCATGCTTTGAGCCCTTTATTTTAATCCAAACTCCTGCAGTCCAGTCTAGCTTATTATATACCTAGCTGACTGTGAAGTTGCTTCTATTCGCAAGTTATAAAAATACTCGTGACCACGACCGGCGTGCTGACATTCTGTAGCTGGTGACATGTGCTCTGCTCTGGTCAGTTTAAATATTCTACGCTGTGAGGCGTCAGCGCTCTGTTAATTAAGATTCATCGCGTATCCAAATTTCATCACTTTCACTCCAACGCCTCGTGTTCGTTTCCAGCCCTGGGGCTCTCCATCTGATTGACTGGATGTAAATATTACAGAGTCGTGAGGATTGATCGGAGTCAATTAAGATAGAACTACGGAGTACAGTCACTGTTTTACTCTTCTGGCTCAATAGAATTCTAATTCCTGCTTCCGGAGTGTGAGATAACTTCTGTTCTGTTTGCTACTTTGCCCAATACTATCTTGTTTTACTGTTGATTTTAATAAGCTTTCATAACATTTGGGTGGACTAGTATCCAATTTGTTGAACAATTAAGGAGCATGGAATTAACATCGAAGATTACGAACTACAAAGAAATACAGTATGTTAGACGGCCAATTGCATGTTTATACACACAGACTTTTAATGTTATGGGCACAGGATAGATCATGTCGCTAACAGTGGTATCTTCGACTATAAGTTACAGTTCCGCATACCAAGCGAGTTGGCCCTGCAGTACCGTGTGAGGCTCGCACTCGGTTCTCATCGGAATGCTGAGGTGATTTCTCATCGACTATGATTTCGTTTCCTTCATTCCATTTCATTCTTATGTTTCAGCTGTGCTTCTAGGTTTCTTAGCGTGGGGTGCTTGCTCCAAGGAAAGAGTATACCCCCTTGGCACTAGAGGGCTGCCTGATTGCACGGGTCGTTCATCGCCTACTCTGGGCAGTTGTAGTAGTGGGTCGAGTGTTCTCCTCAGGAAAGAAATGTTAGGGACTTCCAAGAGTCTCTGTGGCATGTCTGTCTGCTGTCTGTGGACCCCTGTGGCTCCTTACTTCATCCCTTCTTTTTGGGGTGACAGCCACAATAGATCTCTGTAGGCCGCAGTGCAAAAATGTGAAAGTGCTATACCCTACAATTCTGTACTATGACTTCAGTGATACGCTTATTGACCCGGGGAAACCCCCGAAAAAACCCATGGGTCAGGAAGGTCGGCCGCGGGAATCAAACCCTAAACCTCCCGAATGAGCGCCACAGACCGTCTGAGCCATCCCGCTCGGTTACTTAACCTTTTACTACTAGCACATAATACTTAAAGAGCAACATCCTTTCTTAAATTTGAGAAACTTCTTCCATGTATATGATTGTTGAAACGCTACTTATGCAGCCATTGACTGTATACTGAGAATGCATATGAGTGCTCTAGCCACTGCACATATTCTTCACTTCTGAACTAGAGAAGACCACAAATCCAAATGGCACGCGACCTCTGCTTGGCAAGGGTCCCACAAATGAAGACCTAGTCGATCCAACGGTATTCATGGTTTTCAGTTTTTTACTTTTGCGAACAATTGCCAAGGAAGCCCTTCAAGACAGAACAAGGGAGTTACAGGGAACAGCTTTAGAGTAAAAATTGCAAGGCCGGAAATTTTACGCCAGAGTTTTCTGTCGTTCTGTTTAGTGAAGTGAGATAAGGCTAGGGGAAACATTTCTACTCATGAAGCAAATGCCACTGCACTATTTTCGCTCTCATTCTCGCCATTTCTCCAAGTTCCTGCTCCGACATCTTACCTTGGCCAGTTGAAAGAAGCTGATAGATAAACAAAATATTATGTAATGGAATGATGGCTTGCAAGTCTTGTAAATCCTTATCTTCTGCCATTGTTAATAAACTAATGGAGGTTTGAATAGCGTTATACATCACAGCATAAATACTCTTTGTTACGGCATTTCGA
Organism: Deroplatys truncata; assembly: GCA_030765065.1. Taxonomy (NCBI): domain Eukaryota; kingdom Metazoa; phylum Arthropoda; class Insecta; order Mantodea; family Mantidae; genus Deroplatys; species Deroplatys truncata. The sequence goes on from CM060985.1 coordinate 108,064,083, forward strand.
GTAAATGCTGATAACAGAAATCCCAGATACTTATGACCGGAAACGCGCCATTTAGCCGGTAGGTTTGCTTAGTGTTGTTATTCCAATAGCATTAGAGTATCGATTTTCTTTCCATGCGTGGGCTCGAACCGCCAGCGGTTATCTTACTGACCTTTATTTGCTACTTTCCAACCTCAGTGTATGACAATGCCTGATGTTTCTTCAAGAAGAAGCTCCAACTGAACAAATGAACCTTCAGTCAAACCTACAATAAACACGAATTTCCTATATATCTAGATATCAATGTAAAAATACATTGTAAACTGGTATTGTCTGATGATCCAAATGCTTCTGCTTGCTGAGCATTCAAGAAAACACACCTAGTTATGTCATTACTACCTTATTACGTTGATCCAAATATTTGGCTCTAAATTTTGCTAGAGAGGCTTGTCATTGTCAATCTTTGGGAAAGAGGAAAAGTATTTTTCTCTCAGTTGTGCATAGTTTTACTTGTAACTGATTGTTTCTATTCAACAATTTAAAAATAATCTAAATTTCTTTTGTTAATAACGTGATACGAGTCTCGCTTTTTACCAAGCATTTTCCCCAATATATTAACATTCTGTTAACGTCCCTGAGCCAGGTTATCGGCAATTTTGATTCTTCTGATTCTTACCAAAAGTTTAGAATTTAATTTTAACACAGCTTGAATTTTACTGTGTAAAATTTATTGAATTCAAATCTCCTGGTAGATATTCTTTTGATATACGTCATATTACTACGAAACATTTCTCTTAATAATAAAAAAGAACCTTAAGAATACATATAATATTACAAATATCCTAACTCTTGGAATTCGATTAATACTTTCAACATTAAATTAAAACAACAATTAGAATGAGAATTTTTTTTATTTTACCTCCGTCGTACTTCTTAAATATATTGCCATTTTTTTTAATTTTGCACCTCTGTAAAACGTGTAACGCGTGTCCTTCTGAATTTCTTCAAGATTATTTAATCTGGTCTGATTACTTATATCTCATCTTCTGCAGCTAGATTTGGAAACATAATGAACGTTAGTTTAACTCGTTAAGGTGAATGTCGGTCACTGAAACAAAATTGCTATTAATTTGAATGTTAATGCAGTTTAACATCCTGTTAACCTTAGCACATGCTGATGAAAGTATACCACTTGGCAACATAACTAAATTTGTAATGAGTACCATACACTTAATGAGGGTTTGCAATGTGTTTCAGAAGGCAGTATTTCATATCATGTCATTCTCTATCGCCTTTTCCGTGCACTAAATAGTAGTATTTCAGACACGTATTTGGTTTGGGTTTCAGGGTAGTGGTGGGAGGAGGGGTTAAAAACAGTATAAATGTACATTAACTAGTTCTGGAGTCTTGTTAGAAGAAGTGGGGGAACTAACCGCGCGTTTAGGCATTAGGAGTTACTGGTTTAATGAATGTAGAAGGAGCAAGGGAGGAACATTTCCGCGACAGCTCAGTGAAGTCGAGGGACTTGGAGAAAGAACAGCAAGCTTTTCAGGCCCCGATCTTTGCTTCCTCCGTTGTTGGCTGCGCGAAGTTGCTATCAAGATTGTGATATTGTATAACCCAGCGAGATGGCTTCGCGGTAATATGCATTCGTTAGGGCCCGGGTTTGATTCTCGTCAACCACTCACTCTGATGTTGGATTTTTCGTTGCGTTCCCTGATTGGTAGGCGAATGCTGGATGGTTTCATTTCCCTCATTTCTATTTCATTCGGTTTCCTACTCATTTTTCAGGCGTGCTTCTCAGTTTCGTGGCGTGAGGTAGTGCCGGACAGAAGATGCGGAAACTTGCTCCATGGAAAGAGTATTTCCCGTGGACACTGGAGGGTTGCTTGGTTGAGTGGTTCGTTCATCGCCTTCTGGGCAGCTCCAGTAGTGGGACACGTCTTTGAGCCAGGAACTGTTAGGGACTTCCGTGCGTCTCTGTGGCCTGTCTGCCACAGCGTGTAGAATCTATGGTTCCTTCATTTCATCCCTTCCTCCGTAATACATCTCTCTAGGTTGCACTGCGCGAGGTGTCTCCCTCCGATGTATCCCCTATGATGCTGTATAACAGTAACTTTTTATATAGTGAGTCACTTGTAATGTAAAAATTGAATATATATTAGACGGGTGAGTCTTCTCAGCCTGCGGATTGAGAAGTTATGCAGTCCCAGCGTTGTATTGGCTATGCCGTAAACACTACCCACTGGTAGTGGTGGTATTTATTATTACATTAATTGCATAACACAGTCACATGGGTCATAAGACCGTACATGCTCAATAGAAAAATACCTGGTCTGTATACGTAACTTGCAGTATCAACCAGAAAACAACTATTTTTTTTACAATCACCGCACTATATACATACATACATATAAAATTGAAAAAACACACTGAATCACACACTCAAACACACACACACACACACACACACACACACACACACACACACAGTCGCGCACAAGTACTCAAGCACCACATATGTTTAAAGAAAGATTACATAAACACCTTATCTCTTAGTACACGTACTTCCATTAAGTATGTGCCCAAGCTTGGCCAGTTTTGGCTGTTTAGAATCAAGTCCCAGCATGCTGTCCTCCGTCTGTTGGAAGCCAAAAATACTTCCGGTAATGGTTTTTTCCTAATACCCTCCGTCTGCACGCATGCTGACAAAATATGCATCCAGTCTTCTTGTTCCCCGCATAATGGGCAAATCCTCCTGCCATCGTCATCAACAATCTTGCGAGCTTTCCACCCTACCAACCTAAGCTATGCTATTCCAGCCCTCTGTTTTATCCCTAATTCCAAAATATATGTTTCATTATCCCACCCAGTTTTTATTTCATTTTGTAGCTCCAATGTTGATCTTTGTCTACATTCAGATTCTATTTTCTGCCTGTTTATATCGCATAGTCGTCTTTTGACCTTTCTTACGGCACTGTGTGTATTTTCATTACCCCTTTGCCAGATATCATTTAAGCCAATTTTTGATAATTCGCGTTGCAACCCCGCCGCCCACCATTTTGGATGCTCTATGTTGTTCATTTGATGACGATAACATATTGCTCTCAGAGTTGTTTGATCGCCTTTAATTATTCGCAGCCAGTACCTAACTGCGTTTAGTTTAGCAAATACAGCATCTTCCCTGCATCCTACCTCACGAAGAACTCCGTAGTTTGAAGTACCCCTCCCCAACCCTAGAATGCGCTTCCAGAAATTGCATTGTATTTTATTTACATTATCCACCCTCTCCCATCCCCACACTTCACTGCCATATAGTAATGAGGACCTAACCGATGCTTCATACATGGTCTGTAATGTTTTTACTGGCATATCTGGTACCCCTGTCAATATCCTTAATACTTCAGAAAGTTGTGTTTGTGTTTTATAAACTCCATGTTCTTGTTCCATTTTCCGCCCATATCAAACCTTACTCCTAAGTAATCGAAGTGTTTAACATTTTGAATTTCTTCCTCCCCATAGGTCCACTTTTCATGTTGGCCGTACACATATCCATTTTTAAAGGTGACTGTTTTAGTTTTAAGAATATTTACCTCCATACCCCATTGCCTACAGTATTGTTGAAGAGCGTTTAAACCAGACTGCAAACCTTTTATCGTTTTAGAAAGAATTACAATGTCATCCGCGTACAAAAGAATTGGTATTTTTTGGTCTGCGATTGTCGGTGCATCTATGTCTTCCTCCGTCATCACGCTAACAACATCATCAATAAACAAATTAAAAAGTAACGGAGATAGTATACAACCCTGTTTAACCCCCCTCTGCGCTATGTTACATTCTGATGTATTGTGCTGATTGGTCTTGATAACAAACTTAACTTCTTTATACATTGCCCTAAGTGCTCTAATCATTTTCCCCGAAAGTCCTTTACGTGTTAATTTCTCCCAGAGAGCACTGCGTTCTACAGTATCAAATGCCATTTTAAAATCTACAAATACAGTATATAGCTTACCACCTTTATTTCTCAAATTTTCATCAATTATTGTTTTCAGAACAAAGACATTGTCAATAGTCGAGAAACCTTCCCTAAATCCTGCCTGAAATTTAGAAATCCTATGATGTGTCTTGGCCCAACACTTAATTCTTTAATATAAGATTCTACTGTAAATTTTTCCAAATATAGAGAGCAGCGAGATACCCCTGTAATTTCCTGGAATGCTGTAACTCCCTTTGCCCTTGTAAAGAGGTTGGATAATGGCAGTTTTCCATGCTTCCGGATATTCTCCGCCTTCAAATATTTTATTGAAGCTTTTTCTATAGAAATCTACCATTTTATTAACTTCTAGCGAGATCTTGAAAAACTCAGCTGACAAGCCCTCTATACCAGCTGCCTTCCCGTTTTTTAAACATTTTATTGCACGAACAACCTCTGCTGTGCTAATTTCATAATCAAGCATTTGCACGATTGGAGCCCCAGTCATCCCTTCAGCGGCCAAAGTATTTAATTGTATCCTAAACTCCCCTCCTTCATAGACTGTTTTAAAGTGCTTTATCCATTCTCCAGCAGGGATAGTTGCCTGAATGGACCTTCGCCTTCGAATCTGTCTAATAACTTTCCACATGTCACCAATTTCCCCATTTTCGACTACTTGACGTACCTCTTCTGCCTTTGCGTCCTGCCAAGCTGTTTTGCTCTGCTTTAGGACTTCCCTATATGACTTTCTTAGATTTGCAAAAGAAATTCTACGTTCTTCACCCCCCCTCTCTTCTGTATTTGACAAGTGCAGATTCCGCTGCTTTCTTCGCTGTTTTACACTGATCGTTGTACCAACTATTTGATGTTAAGCTGTTTGATGCATTACTCCTTCCTGTTAGCATGTGCGCACTTGCTTTCTGTATAATATTAGTTATGTTCTGTATACTTTCAGTTCCTTTGTGTTGATCTACGTCAAAAGATATAATTCCGTTTTCTAAAGTGTTAATAAAAATCTCCTTTTCTGCCTCCCTCCATCTATATTTAAACAATGGCGTCAATGTTTCGCATGCGCTTTCATCCCTTGTATAAGATACTAGCCGAGACTACCCACTGCATCGCGTCGTATCAAATTCGGCCGAAACGACTGCTTTGTACCGCTGTGCGTGCAGTGACTTGCACTCGTAATGCAAACAGTATGCGCGTTGGCGTTCAGTGGTGAAGATCCCAGGTTCAAATACTTTTTATGTTTAGTATAATGAGAAGTAATAGTTCGGCATGGAAGTGCCGTTACACTTAATTGGTTTAATTATGTGAATTTCATTAAAACACAAATTGTAACTTGTTAGTTGCTTTAATTTAAATCATAAATGAATAAGAAGCTCATTTATTTGCAGGCGTGATTTGAACTTCAGACCTTCACCATGACTTTCCAGCATATTAACCATTGCGCTACTAGAGCACGTAAACAACGAGCACCATCGTAGCCCTAATCAGTAGGCTGGTGAATGCGGTGTCAGCACCTGCATTTCGCATCGGCTATAAAATGCAGTGTTGCCTAGTTACTAATCCGCAGAATGAAAAGACTCAAGCGGTATATAATCATGAACTACATGGTTTGGGCCTTAAGATCCGTTGCGCCTATAAAGAGTTACAGCTAATTTCTCCATCACTTTTTGGGTCTTCCTACACTACTTCTGGACGATAATATAACACTTGGAGATGAATAGGATGCGAGTCCATTCCACGAAACTTTGTATATCATTCATCACTTTTATTTTCAATCGTTTGTATTATATTTGTAATTCCTAATTGTTTCCTTATATCTTAATTATTCTGATAATCTAGCTATTAGTCGTAGCAATTTCATTTTTGATGCCTCATCTTTTGTTTGTATTTGCTTCTGAGAGTCTGCTCCATATATAAGAACTGAAATCTCCATGACTTTATAAAATTTTTAAATTGTTTCTTTACGTACCCACTTAAACTGTTCCTCCCTCATCCCTATTGACTAAATATAAATAAGGGGCTTATTATTAATATTTTCTCTGTGCAGGAAACTGTATACCCCAGACAGTGAATCTGGATAGTTACTCTATTATTTTGCTATTTAATTCAGTTTGTGTGTGATTTAGTTCTAATGTCATCACCTGCGTTTTTTATGATGATATTTCTAAATTATACGTTTTTCCTATTATACTTAATAAATACAATTTCCTCTGTGAACTATCTTCTGTAACAGCGAATACTTCCTGGTCATCAGCAAATAGAAGTATGTTTAGAATCTTTGAAATTTTTACTTTAAAGCTTTAATTAATTATGGTATGGAAAAATTAATTAATTATATAGCAGAACGTTTTCATGTTAGCCACAATTGAATATTATTTGCGTTATTAAAGTTCAAAGTAGCTTTTGAAAGACACAGTATTTTCAAAAGCTAGATTTCCACGAATCTGTATATCCTCAGAAATGCTGAGTAGTGCATATCCGTTTTCAATTTCTAGAGGATTTAATTTTGCCAACATACATATCCGCATCTGGAGACACACCCTACGCAGAGGGGTAATTGTGAAGTTTCTAGTTCCTTAATGCTCTCCGGAATCGAATCAAACGGACTTTTAATGAGTCATTTAAAGCACAGACGGCGTAGAGAAAATGTTTCCACTGCCGGTTTCACGTCCTAGAAGTGCTCTCTGTAGACCCAGTCTGCTGGTGATAACAGATTTTGGTGGGAAAGCAATATCAAGAAACTGTCGCCTGTAACCTGTATGTGATAAGATTGAAGATATATCTTCTAAACGTTGGGGATGACTACACCATGACACATGCTATTGAAGTATGTCGTGTAAGTTTCGAATATGGTCCAGGATTTCTCTTGTTCTCCTTATAACGGTAAAGAATTCTACCATGCTGAATTCAAGTTAAACATTTCACACACAATATACAGTGCTTTTCTTTCACACAGTGGCCACCGCATGGCGGCTCACGCGCCGGTCGCTACAGCTCCGACTACCGCCGAAACAGTTACAATATCCGCGCCACCGCCTAACATTCTCATAGTTACAACCATAGTTACAATGACAATAATCACATACCTTATCATAAAAGCTGTTGGAACCGTTACCCTTCTTTACCCATGCTCTACTCTTATGCTTGAGATTTCAATATCTGAAATTGAATGATTTTTTTTTTTTTTAGATCTTCCAATTTGTGGGACTTGTTACATATACTTTACTTTTCACGTGATCATCAGTGAGGTAAGCTTTTGTAATTGGATTTTACGAAATATCAAATGATAGAGTAATTCACCAACACTTAATATTCTTCTCTGACGAAGCAAGCTTCCATTTATATGGCTATGATTCGTCGTAAAATAACAGATATTGGAGTACAGAGAAACCAGATTTTACACAGAAGATTCCCTTGCATGAGACGAAAATTAATGTGCAGTAAATACATGCAAAATAATAGAACCTATATTTTTTTTAACAAACAATAAATGCAGAGAGGTACAGGAATGACTTACACCATTTTTGGCAGCTTTTAGACGTTGAATGCCATTCTGGATTTTTTCCAAGTCTTTGGAGTTGCGCACACAGCTGTAGTCATTAAATTTAATTAAGGAATTTTCTGAAGATAGGGTAATTGGTACAGAATTACGCCCTCATGAATACCTACTTGATAAATAAGGTGTGTGCAATAAAATCCATACATTTGAAGAAATAAAATAAAACATTAAGCGAGAAATTTACTTAATTTCGGATATTGATTTCTCTAGAGTGAATGGAAATTCCCTGAGAAGATTCTAGAAATATGCGGATAGAGAAAGACAACATTTCCAACATCTGTTATAATAAGGTATGTGCTTATTATCATTGCAATTGTAACTATGAGAACATGAGGCGGTTGCGGAGATATGATAACTGTTTTGACGGGAGTTAGAGCTGCGGGTGCCGCCGGGAGATCAGCCGTGTGGTGGCCACAGTGTCAAGGAAAAGCACCGCATAAGACACATGTAAAGAATATAAATGAATGAGTATTTATTTACATAAAGTATAATACATAGATCCCTATCAGTCGCAGGGTCCGCAAACCGTACATGCTGTTATGATACACAGGATAAGCAAGATTAATAATACAATGAAAACGACAAATAGAAAGAAACGAGAAAAAATACAACTACAAAAAAATATCATTTCACGAAAAAAGTAAAAAAATATACATATAGCATCTTAAATAGAAACAACCCATAAAATAGCAGTAAGTCGTATTCCAATGCATTATTGTATCCTATTATAGCAACCAAACAACAGTTAAGAGAATAAATATACAAAAACACATTGGCAATAAGCGGAAAAACTGACATAACAAAAGTAAAGCATCAACATTAACGTTTAGCTCTTCCTACACCCCGGCTTACCCACTATCAGCCTTCTCAGATTTCAGCTGTCTCGCTTTAAATAGAAATTTAGCTATCCCCTCCACGTCTTTCCTGCCTGCCAGTAGCGTCCAACATGCTCTTAGCTTTCCATTCAAGATGGTGAAGGACCGCGGTAAATATTTTTCCATTCCTCTGTACTCCTACACCTTGCCTAGATATGTATACATGACTCTTCCTCCTTGCAAATGGGGCAGATTTTCCTACTACTTTCATCAGTAATTTTTGTCATCCACCATGCTCCCAGTCTAAGTCACGTGAGCCCCTGTCTAATGAGTTTGGTGCTCGTTCTGATGTACTGCTCCACACTCCACTCAGGTTTTAGTTCAGACTGTACTTCCAACGAAACCTTCTCTGTGCATTGCGCAATTGTTTGTTACTAGTCAACATCACAGAGGCGGCACTTAATCTTTCTCTGTGCACTCCGCCTCTTTCCCTGACCTATTATCCAAATATTGGCCAACGGTATGGCTTCCAAACCACTCTTTAATTTTAATGTAAAGAATGTAGAAATACGGCCGAAAGTATTGACTGCCTCAAACAAATGGCGATTTTATTAACCAATAATGAAGAAGATTCAGAATCGAAATAAGTATTAACAACACTTTCTTTTAACTAGTAGTTAGTGTTCCTCTTCTGTTGGTACACTAATTATTTTAAATATGAGATATACCAGAGCAACCACAAGCCGACCTTCGATGATATTTAACCCGGATAGCGCAGATGTCATAAGGTTTGCCTAAGCAGAACTGTATAGGGGACTCAGACAGGAGACCTTGCTAACTGAAAGTCCAGTGATTGAAAACAAGCTCATTAACCGCTATGAGTGGTAGCTTAATCGGTAGAATACCTACCTGCTGTGCCAGGGTTCCCGGATTCTATTCCCGTCTGGGTACAAGAAAGTTTAGTATAAAAAATAAAGTTTCACTTATGCCCAAGGTCTAGTATTTGAATGTGAGTGTGTTGTGTTATCGATCATTTAATAATCAATTCGCCCAGTTAACAAAACCAAAGGCTAGCACGGTAACCACTACACCACGGAGGATGACTATACCTTCTCATAGGTCCCTTAATTTTTTCCCTCGATGTTGAACTACACGCCATTTAGAAAATATTATTTAATTACGAAGGTTCTACCGTTTTTTACATGGTACAGAAACCCTTGACATCAATATTTATCTAAATAGAGGTGAAAATTGTGAATACGAAGATTTCCAGGCCCAGGTCGTCATACCAAACATTTGTTTGTCTGGTCCTCTACAGGCCTCTTACCCTGGACACGGTTGTAAGTCCTAGGGGGTGTCCTACATACGAGGAGGGTAAACCGACCAAGTAAGTAATAAAAGTAGGAAATTCTAATCTATTTGACTAAAACATAATTATATGTAAAGCTTATGTGTGTATACGACGGTTTAGGTACCCACCATAAGCGAGGAAGAATATGTAAATTACTTCTGTCTTCATATAAAAGAATATTTTCTCAGACAATGGACTTTTTAAGAACAAATAAAGTCACTTAAATACCAGCAAAATAAATTCAGGACACAGAATAGTGCCTTCATTCATTCACCAATCAAAGAAGGAGGAGGAAATGTCCCCAAAGAAGAGAGACGATAAATCCAAGAAACGAAAAAAGTAATATTTTGTAGGGAGCCTTGAAGTAACATTCTTTAACCCAGCAGGTTGTATTGGACAAAATAATCTTGTACATTTTTAACACTTTATGGATTGTAAAATACTTACCAATTTCATATGTATAAACTCTTAAGTTTAAGGAAGGGAAATTTAAAATAATAATAATAATAATACCGTGGCACTATAGCCCGTTGAGGGCCTAGGACTACCAACACGACTGCCGGCCTTACGCCCACGTAAGCATGTCAGAGGTGGACGATCATCCAACCGATACGGGAAGGTGATGTATCCCCCAGCCGGGATGTTGGCTTCCGTGGCCGGGATCGCTGCCTATCACAACCCCTCAATTTTCTTCACGATGCTGAGTGATTACCTGTCCTATATCCGGAACTTAGATTCCTCACCCCCTCCCCCATGAGTGGGAATGAACTCGGGTGCATTCTGTAGCCAGGAACCAGAGCTCCACGCTCTAGCCCACTGCGTCACGGTGTAGGATAATGAAGGGAAAATAGCAACTGATATTAAATGAGGGCAAATTAATGAGGAAATACAAACTCTTACCAAAGGGAAATAAACAATATTTTAGCTATGGTCGCACTAAAAATGAAGGATATTGTCTCCATACAATCCTTGAAGAAACAAAGATTGATTTTTTTTTTTTTTGAGGAAGTAAACTCACTCAGGAATAACCTCTCCTAAGGTGAGTGGATAAGTTACTCCCAAAGGCAATGAAGCACAGATGCAAGAGACAGAGGATTATATGAAGTATTTTCCAATTTATAAAAACCACTATTGTCGTAAAATGGCCTCTTAATGGTACTAAAGATATAATAATATTGTTAATTACATATATACTTAATATGAAGATAAATATATGGCGAGAGAGATAGAGCCTTCTCACCAAACAGGATGGCTCAGGCGGTAACCACTATGGCCCACATTCGAGGTCGTGGGTTCGATTCCCAAGGCCGACCTTGCTTACCGATGGTTTTTTTGGGGGGATTTCCCCGGATTGCTAGGCGAATGCTTGGAAGGTTCATTCCATCCCCCAAATGTCCTATCCCTCCATTTCACCTGCGTTCTCATTTAACTTCACATTTTATCTGCTTGGTCTGTTTCAGGGTTGAAAGTGTTGCATAGCAGGGGAGAAGGATGCTATATGTATCCCTTCGTCTCCCGGAGTAGCGGCGGTCTCCGAGTTCCAGGTTGCCCAGGGGATGTGCAAGCCCGTAGGAAGGGGACCGGTTGCCCTACTGTCATCTGTGGAGTTTCAATCTATAAAAGGTAGTGACCCTGCCTTTGCCTTATAGTGCCTCCTGGTCCGGCCGCCCTCTGTCTTCTATACCTTACCCCTCCCTTCCGGAGGCAACTTGTCAGGGGCTTAAGGCACAAAAGTTCTTGTAGGTTGAGGTGCTAAGTCTCCCTCTGCAGTAGTCATAATCCCATGTGTATCTCTGGATTGATGATGCTTGATAAACCTAATTATTGCATTCAAAAGCAAAGAAGAATCCTTCATAAATGTGTTCTGTTAGAAGGTAAACGGGAAATCTCTGTATTTATAGTAAACTCTCACAGCTCTCTATGTCAGTGAAGTGATATTTAATCGTGTGAAGCATTAACAAATGGAGTGAAGTAAAAATTATGATAAGCGTTAGCCTACATTCTTTAGCCGCACCACTCTCTGTTAAGAGAAACATGTTTCTACAAATTAATACTGACGCAGCCGAGGCAAACGTAAATAAATATAATATTTAAAGAAACAAAAATACAAAGTTGATTCTTAAACATTGGGGCAAAGGCACCGGAAAGTGAACGTTGGGGCAAAGGCCACCGGAACTTTGTGTCATACGTGCGGCAGTTACTTCATCAAGTTTGGCTTTCCATACGTGAAGGTAAACCCTCCTTCAGTGTGCAGTATAACTCAAAAACCAAACCTTGAATACCAAATTTGGTATTCAAGTTTAGCATTTCCCAAGGATACGACACAAAATTTTCAGGAAAATCTCCCACCCCAAACTAATTTTAGATAAAAAAAGTTCGTTATTTTTTTATATTCCTAAAAATGGATCAAACGATTTTTATTCACATAGCATATTTAAGATATTTGCATGAAAAATAAAATGTATATCTTGAATTCCCTGAGAACAGTCTGTCAAGTCCTCTTTATTTGAAATATGTTCTGCATAACTTTTAAACCGTAAGAGAAAGACAGACTTTTTTCACAAAATATATAAACATTATCTTAAATAACTCTTTGTGAAATTCACCATTTGTAAGATATACTTTGTTATTGGTATGAATTTTTCAATGCCTTTGTCATTTTTGAAATGGTCGCCAGTCAGTCCTTTCTCTCGATGTGGTGGGGAGAGTATGGGATTTCAACATCAGCATAAAATACTTAGCTATATCTTCAGCCTCCTGTATGTACTTTTGTCTCTAGAACGAAATTTATAATGAAAGAATTTCTACAAAAGTATATCTCAGTTGACTGAAGTAGCTATAAAAACAAGAATTTGTAAGAATAGTTTGTAGAAGCCATATAAAAATAAACATTAGTGAGGAGAAAGTTATGTGAATGAACACACTTTTTTAGGACTGTAGCGAAAATAGCTTACAAAAGATGCAAATAATGCTAAGCTAAAGTGGAAACAAGAATTAAAATTACGATAATGCAAACTGATTCGCTTTTGACTTTCAACATCGTCTTCCACGTCAAATTTGTCAATATCGATATCCTCCTAGCGATTGGTTTTTCTTTCACTTCCTTGCCACGCAAGAAACGGTGTTTACAATTGAAACCGGTCTGTTTTAGAACGACATGCAAAATTACATTTTGGCTTGCATCATTTGTTTCTATATGCTTTTGCATACGCCTGAAAAAATCTGATGTGTTACACTCACATGACTTTCTCTACTCTTGTACAAACTATTTTTGCAAACGCTTATTCTCCATCTACTTCATGTTAATCGAGATAAACATTTGCAGACTCTATCTTATTACTAATTTTCTTGTAGATATAAGGGGAATGTATATTTACAAGGGCAATTTGGAATACAGTAGCCTTTAAGCACATACATCTCTCTTAATAGCTGGTTGCTAGGTGCAGCACAATTCTCTTTCCCACAGATTAATACTCTTTGCATATCCAACACAAAAAATGAATAACGAATTCCCATTTGAGAAAATAAGTATTGAAAAATTTAAGGGAATAACAAGTAATATCTCGAAAACGGTTCACTCAACAGAAAAAATGTAAATGACATAAACTGTGTATTTTAACGCGATCTACATTTTTTGTGTAGTACAATTTTGTCTATCTCTTATGGTTTACCAGTTATGCAAAAGTCGTTCATAATGAAGAATACTTTTGAAGACATTCCCAGGAAATTCAAGATATACATTTTATTTTTCATAAACATATCTTAAACATATGATATTTTAATCAAAATCGTTAGAGCCTTTTTTGAGAAAATTAAAATTTTCGAAAAATCTTCCATGTAAAGGGTAATCTGGGGTGGTGGATTTTCTTGAAAACCTTCGTGTCGCAATCTATGGAAGATATTGAACCTAAATACAAAGTTTGGTGTTTATCCGACTGTTCGTTTCTGAGTTATGCTGTTCACAGACAGACACACACGGACATGTTTCCAAAAATGCTTTTTTTGGATTCAGGGGATCTCAAAATATATATTTTCGGTGAAATCTCGGTATCGAATTTTTGGGTGGAATACAATACTTCCCCTACTTACTATACGTAGTAGAGAAAGTAAAAAACATAGTTTCAAAAGAGCAACCGTAAGGTTATCGTTTATTCCCATATGGAATGAGACAGTTGTGATTCAATAACAGAATAGCAGCAGACAAACAGCTGTGAAAATAAATCTCCCTAAACACCTGTTTGAGCTTGTAACATGAAAGTGCACTTAAAGTGGTTATGAGCAATTCCTTTTACTTTCTTTACCGCGTACATAGTAGCCAGATAAGGTATTGCATTCCACGCAAAAATTCGATATGGAGATTTCATCGTTAGTATACGTTTTGAATAAAAAAAAGTATTTTTATAAAAACATAGTGCGTGTATATAATGTGTGGGGGGTTGGAGCTTGGCTGTGAACAGCATAACTCGAAAATGAAACTATAGTTCCATAACCACCAATGTGACACGAAAATTTTTAAGAAAATTCCCCCACATCACGCTACCCTTTTCATGTAAATAGTTTCGGAGTTTTCGATTTTCTCAAAAATAGCTTTAACGATTTTCATTAAAATAACATACTTAAAGTATTGTGACGGTTATAGTTTTATTTTACCAAAATGTGATAATATAATTTTATAAAGTTCGAGATAATCAGGACACAATCTGTTTAAGTAAATCCATTAAATTGGTTTTAGAATTCTTGCGAGTCATTTCGCTCTAATAGTGTCACCCTTCCAGCTACCTGAAATCTACAAATCCTCCCTATGACATCCTTGAGTTACCTCCCCGTCCTCGTCACATCTGACATAGGCGCTGGTTTAGGTAAGGTGAACTTACGTCACATGTGGTGGAGCTATGGTAAATAAAATGTATATCTTGAATTCTCTGGAAACAACCTGTGAAAACCTCTTCATTCTAAAGAAATTTTGTAGAATTGCTAAGCCAAGGAGATGGAGAAAATGTAGATCTTGATACTGTAATTATTGACCGAACGATATAAATAATTAATATAAAAATGATAGTAACATAAAGAAATAATTGCAATAAATAATTCCCGCATATTAAATCAAAGTATAATGTAACAGCTCGAGTTGAAATATTTGTCCGGAAAGACAAAGGTAATTAGGAAGTCATTAGCGACAACCGAAGTAGCGAACACATCAGCTCAAAGATTCTGCGAATTCAGTTAGAGTTAAGTTCAGTGCGTTTGTAGTCACGTAAGCCAGAATTCCGAAAAAGAGAAGTGCAAGGTATTTCCGAGATTTTAACCAGGACCCACAGAACAGTCAGAGACGCACATTGATATTGGCGCGGGCAAGATGTAAAGTTGGAAGTGGGAATACTATGTAGGCGGAACGAAAGGTAATAAAGGCGTGTAGTTTTAAATCAGTTACTCTAACTCTGGTACTGACATTGTTACTTACATTCGTTCGTTCACATCTTCGTGCACACAATTGTGCATATATTCTCTCTCTGGTACTGCCACCGGTACGTGATATTATAAGCACCAGTGAGGTGCTTGCGTAAGATTTCGTGGTTATTGCAAGAGGTCTCGCCAATAAGCATTTTAGCGACCCACGGCCAGTTAAGCTACTAATTTCTTTAATTGCGAAAACCTCAACTTTGATGCTACAGGCGTTAGCAGGTGTAATAATTCAGTTGTTAAAATTTCGAGTGCTACGATTCATAATCAGTTTCATTTTTTGTCTTCAAATGGTCAGCAACTCGCTTCAATAGCTCAGGTATTAGATCACATTAAATTTCTCAATCAATTTAAACTGATTATCCTTTAACAATACGCCCACGCATACCCTGAGAGAAAGATCTCATATCTTACCACTAGAGCAGCTGGCGCACGAGACAACAGAACGAATTACGAGATCACAGCAGCAGAATCAACAACGAAGCAGATAACGTAGTACGTTATCAAAATTGCCGACCATCGTTCCGTTATAAATATTCTCAAAAACATAATTTATTTTGAATAAATTTTATTGCATTAGACATTTCCAAGATATTCGCTGTTATTAGTATTAATTTTTTTTAGTATTTTGTCTTTCGTAAAATTCTGTCGCTATTCGGTTGTTTCTCGCGATGTCATGGAAAGAGTATGGAAATTCCTGGCCAGAATATAGCAACCAGTTTTTAAACATCTGACTCAGTTGGGATTTTGTTTATCCTGTTGTACCCGGAATAAAATGTATAATGAAATCATTCCTACAAATCTTTATCTCGATTAACATGAAGTAGATAGAAAATAAATGCCTTATGTAAAAGCTATACAAAAATAAACGATAGTAGGTAGGGATGTTGGTATAGTTGTGTGAACGTAATACATCAGTTATTTTCTGAAACATTGGTACTAATCGGCAACGATATGAGTGTGATCTGTAGGAAGAGGAACTTACTAGTTACGGAACAAGTGGGCAGAGCATCGGAAGGGACAGGTAAAGAAAACATCCGTAGTTTTAAATGCATTTACTAGCGGGGCTGAGGTCTGCAAACGTAACTTCATTTTTATTATGCCACCGTACATTCCCCTAACACTTTGTCTCTCACATTCCTCCGATATCTAGCCTTGATGACGTTTACGTATTGTCAACAAAAACAGTGACACCCTCCATCAAGTACACTCAAATCGTGGCCGACGTACATACTGAAGTAATTTCTCCATTTTAGATGAAAAGGGAAGAAAACATTCAACAGCTGCACCTTTGATACACGAAGTACAAGAATTATCTGTTAATTCTGATTTCCCTGATAGATTCTACTTTGCATGTTATCTCCAAACATCTCTACAGGTGGCAAATGCTTGAAGAAAGTAAATCATGTTTCCCGAAATTCAACTGGTGCTTAAACTAACAGATAAAAACACTAAAATACATTTTTGAAGTCTGCTGATAAACTGTATTAAATATCGTTGATTAAATAGTTCTTTACAAACATGGGCGGAAAACTATTGTACCATACTTATTGGTGAATACAACATTTGAAAGTTGAATTAGATTCGAAAAATTCAGTACAATGCTGGGACTCCAAAACGAATATGTGGCTTTATGTTTCGATGTTTTACCTTGAGCTAACATGTGGAGATATTCCAATGGGCAATAAGCTTATTTTATTTCACTGATACCATGTAGATACCATATAATGCTGTGTAAAACCTTCATACGCAGTATAGCTGTATATGGTAGTGAAACGTGGACTCTCTCAAAGAAAGCCGTAGAAAAGGGAATTTCTGAGAATTTATGGGCCTGTGTGTCTATAAGGAGAATGGAGAATTAGATACAATAAGGAAATATATTCCTTATATGGATAGACACCCTTATCACACACCATTCGGGTCAAGAGACACAAATGGGCAATTCATTTAATAAAATAGGAGGAACATCGAATCCCAAAGAAGGTGTTCTCAGGAGATTTTGAAAGAAGTATGCCTGTGGGAAGACCATGTAACAAATGGGAAGACGGTGTACAGCAGGATACAGCACATAGGTATCCTAAAATCCGGAAATGGAGAGTTGCAGCACAAGATCGTATGGGGCTGATGGAGAGTAACAGGGTGGCCATGGTCCAAAAATGGGCTGATGCGCCAAGTGGAACTGGATACCACGTAACGGCTAACTCTGAAATAACTGTCACCTGCGTGGATATGGAGCAATATTGGCAGCTTTTGACAAAATCGTTTACATTTAAATTACTGGTGTGCCAATCAGTATTTCAAACGAGCTTAATGTGTCCAGGAATTCTTAAACAAGTTATCTACACTCTAAGCATTATCACTACAAAGAATGCAAAGCAACAGAGGCCCAGAACATTCATTCATTCATTATCTGTTTACCCTCCTCTTATGTAGGACTTACACCCCCCAGGACTTACAGGCGGGTGCCTGGGGTCAGAGGCCCGTCGAGGAGCAGACACTCATGGATCGGACAGAACATCCAGGATGGGTGATCAGCCCGATGCCTGGTATGGGATGAAGGAAGTAGATGAAACGAAATGTTGGTGAAATGGATGAAAGGAAAGGTGATGATGGAGCAGTTGGTGGAATGAATGGCGGGGGAAACCGGAGATCCCGGAGAAAACCCGTCCAGACGCCGCTTCGTCCACCACAAATCCCACATGCAGGTCCCTGGGATTGAACCCGGTCCGCCTCGGTGGGAGGCGAGCGGTCTAACCACTCAGACCTAGAACAGACAGGCAAAAACCGGTCTAAGTGCTGTCTGAAACGCCAAAATACTGTACGAGGGTTGAGTAGTGGTTTGTTACCTGCGACATCCCTGTCTATAGCCCAGTGACAGTTCAAACCTTATTTACTTATTACCTTCTAGCTTTTATTCTTAGAAAGTTCTATGCCTGATCATGCCAATCAAACCTTTGCCTTACTTCAACGGATTTCCCGCCTCTTTGTAGGACTTACAAGCCATTGCCTTGGGTCAGTAACCTGTCGAGAAGCAAGCAAACGTTTGGATCATAGCATATCCAGGGTGAGTGGCCAGCCATGCCTGGTATGGTGGTGAAGTAGGAAATGAAATACAATATTGAAAGGATTATAGGAAAATTTGCGGAGCAAATTATCCAACCCAACATTCACCTGGCGACTGAGGAAAACTGCGGAAAAGCCGTCGCCCAGGTTGGTCGGCCCCGGCGGTTTGAACCTCCCGAATGCGTGTTGCGCCATTTCGCGCGGTATCTTTGCCTTACTTGTCGCTAATTTTTTATAATTTTCTATTTTTGTAGTAAAAGAAATAGTTTCCGAATTGTCAGTGTTACCTCGAACATGGAGAATCTTTGGTATTAATGCGATTTGGGCAAAGTACCTAATTGGCTTTACTTTGGTATGAGACCTTTTCTTTATATATTTGGTACAAGAGAGCTTGAGAATACAACACAAAATAACATTATCCACATTTTGTCAGTGTCTATAAACATACCGTACCCTATGTAAAGAACACAGAGATAAACAAAACACTGTAAAATTACTAACTCGTGTATGTAGTAACTCCCACTAGTTATATTCATTTTCAGTTCCTTCGTTGCAATTGCCACATACCTAAAAAACACATTCCTCACATTGAACCCAGAAGAAAATGGAAGAACAAGTTTTTGTAAGAATACTTTGTAGAAGAGTAGAGAAAGTCATGTTAATACAAAATCAGATTTTTATTTAGGTAACCTCAAAACACGTATTTCTGGTGAAACTTCGATGTCTCATGTCTCATTCAAATACAGTAATTCCTGTACTTGCCAAAGATAAGCAAATGTAATTGAGGTAGTAGATCTAGTTTATTTTTACTTTCTATACTACGTATAGTAAGTAGGGGAAGTATTGTATTCCACCCAAAAATTCGATACCGAGGTTTCACCGGAAATATATGTTTTGAGACCCCCTGAATCCAAAAAAAACATTTTTGGAAACATGTTTGTGCGTCTGTCTGTGTGTGAACAGTATAACTCAGAAACTAACAGTCGGATAAACACCAAACTTGGTATTTAGGTTTCAGTATCTACCAGAGATGCGACACGAAGGTTTTCAAGAAAATCCCCCCACACCAGATTACCCTTTACATGGAACATTTTTCGAAAATTTTGATTTTCTCAAAAATGGCCCTAACTATTTTGATTAAAATATCATATGTTTAAGATATTTTCATGACATATAAAATGTATATCTTGAATTTTCTGGAAATGTCTCCAAAAGTATTCTTCATTGTGAACGACTTTTGCATAGCTGGTAAACTATAAGAGATAGACAACATTTTACTACACAAAAAATGTAGATCGCGTTAAAATACACAATGTATGTTTTATATATATATATATATATATTTTGTTTGTTGAGTGAACCATCTTCGACATATTGCTTGTTATTACCTTAAATTTTTCAATAATTTTCTCAAATTGGAATTCGTTATTCATTTTTTGTCTTGGACATGCAAAGAGTATTAATCTGTGGCAAAGAGAATGGTGTTGCACCTAGCAACCAGCTATTAAGATAATATGTCGATGCTTAAAGACTACTGTATTTCTATATTGCCCTTGCAATTACAAAACTAGGGGAACATAGTACGCCTTAAGCGATAGTCAAATATGTTTAGAACTGGTCGCTATGTGTAGAATGTAATTCTCTTTGCATGTCAAAAGATCGTTTCTGCAAATGTTTATCTCGATTAATATGAAATAGATGGAGAATAAGAGTTTCTAAAAATAGTTTGTACAAGAGTAGATAAAGTCATGTGAGTGTAACACATCATATTTTTTAGATCAACTGACCTTCGAGTTCTTCTCTCAAATCTACAATGTGTAATATGTCAGCGTTCCTTATTAATCGAAAGTTAGCCTTGCTATTCAAAATCAGTGAAAACTATTTTCACTATTAATCTGGTTAATCATTTGATAAATATGTCACTGCATTTACGTGCTAAATAAGACTTCGGTTATTAGGAACAAAGTTAAAGCTCTACTGTTTTCCGGTGTCACTTGCGTCTTAGGCACCTTGCCACGATGTCAACACGATACGCATACGGTATGAATTTCAGCTCTGAGGAGTCATAAACATGTTTGACATTACGCTGTAAAGCAGTAAAGTTCTTTCCGCCATACTTAACGTAAACATAAAACCTTGCACCCTGCTGCGAGTAATGAAACTCAAATATAAGACATTAACAAGAAAACCCATCAACTCCAATCTTTAGTGTTTATGTTTTTGTAATTTCAGAGCAAATATATCACGCAGGGCTTACTTACACAGGAGAATAATGTCATCCGTGGTAAACCTAATTAAGGACACTTTCATCCAAAACTTATCTTGCCCATTCTTGAGTGTTAAAAAGTTACACTATATGAATTGCCTCCTCCCGACTTCGCTTTAGTATATGTAATCAGTTAAGCGGCAGATGTATCTTTATCATCTTTACAGCTCCAGTACCTATGGATAATGGCTCCACACTCATTTAAATCACATTTAAAGTTCTATCTCATAAACGTAGCTCCTTCTGCTAGGAGTTGATGGCTACGCAATAACCTGTGGGTCACACATTCGGATTCATTCCCGGCCCCATTGGACCAGTCACCCTGACCTGCGTTTTTTCATAAGTTTTCCAGGTCGGTAGGCGAATACTCGGATAGTTCCCTTTCGCCACGAATTTCCTGTGTTATCTCCTTTCATACGCTTCACCTCCATATGTTTCAGGGTTGCAGGTCCAGGCGACGGCGATTTGTGCGTTGAAGCAGGAGTTTGCTCTGTGTAAAGAATTTCTCCCTAGCGCTAGGATGACCGCTGGTTTCCCTGGGCTTATTCCTGGGACCCGTGGATTGTGGCACAGGCAGGCTCACGCCGGCATCAGGATTGGGTCATAAGCTAGCGCTTATCGTCGTCCAGACCTGGTTGACCTTCGGATCTCCCCTTCATCTCTTCCTCCCTGGGATCACAAGCTCTGGTCAGATGACCTACGTGCAATGCTGAGCTCCAGCGGCTTGGAGCCCTCCATCTGGCTATCCTATCCCTTATATAAGTTTTCTAGCTGATTTTATAAATCTTTACTGTACATGTTATATTCATTGTTTGCAAAATTGAGTCGGTACTTTTTTACTCACATATATATGCGCTTGGATTTTCTTTCTGTAAAACCCACCCGGAAAAGTACTCTTCCATCATCAGCTGCAGACCTCGACTGCGTATGTGATGTGTGTAAAAAAAGTACCGACTCAATTATTTAACAAATAGAGAAGTGATAGGCTATAACAAATTATGAGACACGCCTATGCGTAAAATGGGTGATGTACAGTAATGCGACACAGAATTAATTCAATATTTCAATTCTGGCTTGAATTATCCCTCGTATATTCGATACAGATATTAGGCGTTTGATTACTCAAGTTAACATTAAGCCAGTCTTAAAATCCTACGTATACAACAAAAGTTTCGAAGTGGAAACAGTTCACCTATTACTGTCACTTTCCGTCACACTTTGGCCGCTCCACGGCGACTCGCGTGCCGGCTGCTGCAGCTTGTACTCCTGCCGAAACAATTATACATCCCCGCAACCACGTCCCGTTCTCATAGTTACAGTTACAATTACAGTGATAATAAGCACATGTGTTATTAGAAATGTTGTCTTCTACCCACACATTTCTGGCATCTAATTAAGAAATTTTCATTTGCACTCGAGAGTTCAGTATCATAAATTGAATTAATTTCTCGCCTGCTTCCTTTTAGCTCTCCCAATTGTATGGAGTTTTTTTTTGCACACATTTATTTTTCAAGTTCCACCAAAGATGGATATCGCATACAGTTAGTAATTACCCTATCTTTAAACATTTCGTGAATTTGACGACTCACCAGCTGTACACGTGGTAGTAAAAGACTCGTTGGGAAAGCCCAGATTATCATTCAAAGTCGGTCAGCTGTTTAAACAAATGGTGCAAGTCAATCCTGTACCTGTATGCATTTTTATTTGTTCAGAAAATATAGGTCCTATTATTCTGTATGCATTTATTACACACCAATTTTCGCGTCATGCACGAGTATAAAATCGGATTTTTCTGTGCTTTAGTATCTGTTATTTTACAGCGAAACTTAACCATGTAAATTGAACCATGCTTCGTCAAAAAAGAATATTAAACGTGGGTCAATTACTCTATCACTGACATTTCGTAAAATACCAGTTATAGAAATTCATCTATTCTGATGATCACGTCAAAAATAAAACGTATGCATCAAAACTCGAACACTGTAAGAACTTAAAGAAAACATCAGGCGAGAAATTCATCGATTTCAGATTTTAATTCTCGAATGTAAATGAAAAATTTCTGAGAAGATGCCAGATATGTGTGGATAGAGAAGGACAACGTTATCAACATCTCTTATGATAATACATGTGCTTATTATCATTGTAATTGTAACTATTGGATTGTGAGGCGGTAGCGCGGATGTTATAACTGCTTCGGCTGGAGTCTGAGCTGTAGCGGCCAACAGCATCCGGTGGCCACAGAGTGAAAGAAAATCACTGCATCAGACAATATTAGAGTTCTTTAAAAGGAGACGAAATTACATGTGCCAACTAGCTGAGTGATAGTAACCATGAAGGGTTTAAATCCTACGTACAAGCTTCCTTTTATCCTCGTCTACTTATTTTTTTAACTTCGATATCAATATTTTGGCATAAATATCATATGAACATTCAAAATGAGCTACACCGATCAAGATTTTTAAGTTTCGTGAGAAAAATCAAACCTAATATTTGTGTTTGTGCCCTGAGAGCCGTGGATATAGTGCATTACATTAAGGATTATAATGGGTGGCGTAGATAACAGTGACCCCTGTAAGTATAGAGTAAATACATACGAACAAATTACTGAAATGGACTCGCCATTTATTGAAGACGTTGAAAGTGGCTACCTGCAGCATCAATGCACAGTTGTACACCTCTAACCATATTCAGATAACACGACGTAAAGTTCCGATATCGATGGCGGCAATTTCACGACTGATGTCTTTCAGTTTCTGCATTATGTGTGGTTTTGTCATAAACCTTGCTCTTTAAATGTCCCCACAGGTAAAAGTCACACGTTGTTAAACCCGAGGAACATGGTGACCACAAATTTTTACTAACAGTTCGTTCCGCAGAGAAGACATCATAGACTCGTTCGCTATCGAACCTGTTTTCATATATGCTTCCACAACTTAAATTCTTTCTTGTATCAAGAAAGTAATTTTTCAGAATGCGAACATCATCGTGTATATGAACTGATGAAATAAACTGAAATGCTGACAGAAGAATGTCAACTATCGATTATTCACATTGCATAAAATTGCCCATTGTTGTACTGTAGCTCGATTCAATTTTAACAATTTATATTAATACACAACGGAAATGTAGCATTTGCATTCAAACGGAAGATGGGTCACCCTTTATCTGTGCCACCCTGTATAATCAAATTGGCATTTGGGAGAAGTTTTCCGTTCAGGTGACAAAGAAAGATCTCTGCATCTTCTTTTTATTTGTGCAACAATTAGTAGTTATTGCCGGCTAAGATAAAACGAATAATTGTGTCACAAGAATCTTAGCTTCGCATGAAGGTCTTCGTTTGGCATAAGGGGCAATGTTTTCATATAGTGCTATAATCTGCGGGTTGTATAAATACAGAAACATAGGGGCAGCTGATTCACCTGTTATATTATACGTATTTGTGAAAAATTATTTTATAATTAATGTTAATTAAAATGTACGCTCTATAGTAGTTTAAAATTTAACACACATGTGAATGGAATGTAATTAAAGCAGATGTATTCATTAATTTTTAATGCACCTGTTCTCATGTGAACTTTAATATATTTCGTGTACGCTAGAGAGCATTAAAGCGACCTATTCTCTTAAATCGCAGTAATGTGTTTTCTTCTGCAAGATGTTCACATTTAACTAGCCAACACTAGGTTTCACCCGGCACTTCACGTTTCTGTATGACTATCTTTAAAATAATCCCAAGGAAAATAAGCATAAACCAAGAGCGATGTTATATTCGCTGTGAAACGGAGGAGGCGTATATAACCTAATGAATTCTACTCCGATTCGTATGAACAAGCAGGGATACGTAACCCAATGAAGTATTATTAGAGATTCGACCTTGTAGAGGGAGGGGTGGGTAAGAAATGTGTTGGTTCACCGTAGCCACAACATTTATGACAAACATTTCTTCCGAATTAGACATGGAAATCACGTCTAACATTAATACCGTCATCTAATTAGAGATACAAATACTATTTTGATGCATTTGTTAACTTCAATAGTTATTTTGTCTACAAGTATTTAGATACAACAACAGGCTAATGATTGTGATAATCATAGTAATAATTATATATAAGTAATTTATAATGATACAGCTATTATTATTATTATTATTATTATTATTATTATTATTATTATTATTATATTTATTATTGTGACTGCCCAGTTTTTTAACATACACTTCTCTCAGTTGTCCCTGTCACTGTTTTGATCTGGTACAACTTACACTCTTAATTCACTTAGTTCACTGTCACTTCACTTGTGATCTAGTTCAATTTCTCCGCCATCATCTTCGTGATGTAGCCTCTTCTTCCGAAGGTTCATCGCTGGGAAATCGAACACACGACTTCTAAAATCTATCGCTCGCAGTAGCACTCGCTGCACGTCACAGCAGTTGTCACCAGCTCGCTCGGAGAACCGCACTTTATGTCGCAGTAGAAACGTGCTCACCAACTCGCTTATTCACTCACTGACCGACTCAACTGACTGACTGACTGACTGACTGACTGACACTTCTCGCGAGAACGCTCGCTCATACAGCAATGGAATCTTTCTAGAAACTATCTGGACACATTTTGGAGGCGAGGGAAGAAACTTCCAGAAGATTTTGGTCATCTGCTGATAGCGCTTCTGGTGTTTACGCTGGACAAGAGCGCGACTTATCTTTGTTTATCTCCGACTTCCTGATAACCTTGGGCCATATCCGCTGTATCACATTATTATTGTTATTGCTATTATTATTATTATTATTATTATTATTATTATTATTATTATTATTATTATTATTAAACAAGCATTAAACTCTGGAATATTCCAATTTTAAGTTGTTAAAACTGCCCCTGCCATCTAGATAAGGGTATTCGCTATAACTTTTGGCTGGTAAGAATTTGAACCTTTGGTTATTTAAAATGTATTATTATTATTATTATTATTATTATTATTATTATTATTATTATTATTATTATTATTTACTATTAGCATTAATGTAGCACTATGACTGTTGTGACCCAAGTAAGTACAGATATTACACTAGTCTGCATTTTCAAACTTTTTGTCAGTAGATTTCTTAAAAGGTGGTGTTCTTGAATCAAGTTATTATGCTGATTTCAGCAATAACTTAAGCTTTTTTCTATCACGTCAGGTTTTTACAAAAAGTAAGTAATGTTTTGACAATTTTACTAATGAGCGCAGAAAAGTATTCAAGTACCATTTCACACAACTTAAGTTTTTATTCAAGAAACATATTAAGAATACTCTCAAGAACTCCTCTAATTTATTTCATGACTACATTTTAACAAAACAAGAAGCCAAAGTGTTTCATTTAATTTTTTTCAAACTTTCTCTTCTTTGACTTCCCTGCAGATCCTTGAAGATGACTGTCCCTTCTCAACATCCAACAGTAGTCTGCCATCATAGTTTCATTCCATCTCCCCTGGTACCTCCTCTACATTTCCTTAATATCTTGGTGAAAACGTTCACCCTGCTCTTCACTATAATGTTTCACATTGTCTGGAAAGTAGTCGATATGTGAATGCAAAAAATGCACCTTTACACTCATGTTACAGCCCATCTTCTTGAAATTTTTCAACATTGTTTCGATGGCCTTGTAATTAGGATCTTTGTTATTGCCTAAGAAGTTTTCAGTAACTGATCGGAAGGCGGTCCATGCTTCTATTTCTCTCTCATTCACTGTCTTCTCAAAATCTTCATCATTCATCAATTTCTTTATTTTAGGACCAACAAAAATTCAAGCCTTTAATTTGTCTTGTGTAATGAAGGGAAATTTCTTGGAAAGGTACCTGAAGCAGAGTCCATGTAGAGCCCTTACAAATTGCTGCATCAAGCCCAATTTTATGTGTAGTGGCGGAAGCAACATCTCTATATCTCTATATTTCTGAAGTGAAATTGTGAAAAAACTGTACATGATAGAAAAAAAAACTAAAAGCAGTTCTGAAATCAGCATAACAAAGTGAGTCAGAATCACTTATTAGTTTTCAGTCATCCGATATCATGCAGACTAGTGTTATCGTCAGCCTTATTAAAACTATGATTAATACCTTAACAGTATGTACTTAACAAGCAAGAACATGGAACAGTGCAAGACTCCGCCCACATTTTGGAAGACGGTAACTTGTCAGTTAAAAGACAGGAGGTATAAAGGTAACGCTTGGATAGGGTGGAACTACATGTCGGACCAACTTAGTCGACTTGGTCACTTTTTCTGCTTCCAAGTGTACGTAGAACAATGATGTAAGAAATTATGTATATTACATGACAAGCATATTATAAGCATTTGTATCTATTAAACATTTTACTTACGTTTTAACTATTAACACAACAGAAAACGTATTTGATTAATGTTTTTCAAAGCATCATATGTTGCACAGACAAGATAGAGAGGGCGAAGGAGGAAGAGGGAATGAGAAGAGAGAGAGAGCTGGATAGGAATTGAGAATCAATTTATATACTGATTAATACTTATAATTGTTATCGTTCTTACAGGAATTGGGTAGAGGGAGGAGGGAAAACTCTCCACACAATAACGAGAGCGGAAATGCGGGTTCTGATAGTGAATCAAACAAAACCAAACTCTTATTTTCTGGTTAAAACAAATTCATCATAAAGAACCCCGCAATTCCTTTGTGTATGTAACAAAAACACGCGCTGTCGGAAGCGAAACCCTAAAGAGTTTCTTACCCGGCTTCCTTTGAAGGATTACCAAGACACCAAGTACTCAAGGCACAAACAAAGACGACTTGTGTCACTGGCTACCCACGCCTTAACCTCGTTTGAGATACGCACAATGTCCCCCTTATTGTCATCCACAGAGCATTCGAAATGACAGAATCAGAAGCGGATAGTCCCCATCAAATTATAAAGCTACCATATCAAAGAAGGAATTCCAGTTAACACAGGAAGCTCCTTATTAAAAGGTAATTCACTCGTTTCTTTTACTGTGCTGACAAAGATTAATGAGCAACAAACAAAGGTAATCTACAGGTTGATTTATGAAGAACTGACACATTTATTTCTTTGTTTCAAAACGAGTTATGCTAGCGATAACTTATTATACCTGAAATGCAGAGGAATTTTCGGGAATTATTTACCTGTATAGCAAATGTTGAAAATATCCTATATCCTGCATAAAGCACAACTCAACACGTCGTTCCATGTTGCCGGCCACTCTTTGGAGGACTCTGTTGTCAATAGCTTGAATCTCCTGTGTAATGTTGTGCTTCAGATCGTCCAATGTCTGGGGACTGTGCCATAAACCCTGTCTTTTAAGTAACCCCAAAGAAAGGAGTCCGCTGATGTCAAGTCCGGAGATCTCGGTGGCCACAAGTTCTTGGAAATTATTCAGCCGTCAAAGAAACTTGCAATTAGTGCCATGGATTGATTCATTTGACGTATGGCATGTAGCGCCATCCTGCTGAAAATATCCTGACTCAGCTCTACATCGTCTAGTTGCTCAGCAAACTCCATGAAAATCCGTCGGTACTCTGCAGTGTTCACGTCATTTTCAAAAACATTTGCTCTCACTACTCTCTGTGCGGATATTGCGTACCAAACTCTTATTTTAACCGGCTGCATAGGTACTTCATGAATAACATGTGAATTTTCGCTGTCCCAATAGCGCGAGTTATTTGAGTTCACATAACTGGATAAATGGAACCATGCTTCATTTGTGAACCATGTGATGGACAATATGGCATGATTTTGCACAATGAACGCCTGAAACCAACGACAATAATTCAGTCGTCTATACTTATCCGGTTCCTGTAACTGATGGACAACCTAATCATATACGGTTTTAGGCCTGCACTTTTCACAGCTCCCTGACACATTGAGTAGCTGCACCCTCTCTCCTGCGACAAACGTCTTAATGATTTTTTTGCTGATTGATCCAACCGTGTTCTTACGTCAACAACAACCGTGGGAAGCCTAGATGAAGGATTTTTGCCTTTGTCACTCACCAGAGTTCCAATGGTTTCCAATTTGTTTACCAGTCCCAGTATTGTGTTTCTTTGGGGAGGATTCCGAACACCAAATTCTCTCTGGTACGCCCTTTGATAGCTGTAATTGAATTTTTAATCCAGTATTGCTTTAAAAGGAAGAGTCGTTCATTTAATTTGTGCTCGATTCTCACGTTGACTCGAACAAAATCTCAAAAACAGTTGCCGACAATAAAACTAACAATCTGCGCATCTAGTGACAGGCAATCGAAACTCCAGAACATTCTGCGTAATTTGGTGCTAAAATTGGGGCATTGAGTAAATTTCAAACAGAATAATTAAAGAAAGAAATGTGTCCTTCATAAATCACCCTGGATTTACAAATGTAAACATGAGTCATCTATAAAGCCACAATCTTAGAATATATTTTCAACTGCTTCATTTCTCTAGCCCCCTCCAGCTTCTGTGATGATATTGGCAGCTTTGACTTGAGAAACAAACTGATGGTGTTATTACTCCTTTTACTTTCTCTACCAGTAGCTACATAGTAGATAGAGAAGGTATTACATTCCAAACAAAAATTTGCTACCGAGATTTCAAGGAAAAAATAAACTTTTTGAGGCCCCCGAAACACAAAACAAAACATTTTTAGAAAAAAGATCCGTGCATCAGCCATTTCTGGGATACCCGTTATTAATGGTTCGATTTGTTTGTCATTTTTTTAAGTCCCATCGATTTTCAGTTATTTCTAACGACTGCATGGAAGCGGTATGGAATTTAAGGCTAACGAATGTCGTCCAATTCTTAGACATTTTACTACACTATTACCTTTTATCTATAACGAAATGTGTAATGTAGCTATTTCTGCAAATGTTTATCTATTATAATGAATTAAATAGGAAAATAGACTTTCCTTAGAATAATCTGTATACCCAATAATAAATGATAGATAGTATAGAAAGTAATGTGAATGCAACACTAGATTATTTTTAACTTCAGGTTCTCTAGCCGATTAGGTCATATCGGACAATGAATGAATGAAATAGGTGAAATGATGCTCAAATAGGTCGGGATCCATAGAGCTTAAAATTACCGGACATTCATCTTTCCAGGATAAGGGAAAACTCCAGTAAAACCCTATCCGGTTAACTCGCCCTAATCGAGATTCGAACTCATGAATGTAAGGCAGATATGATACCTTCGCACCACAAAGGCGGGCTAGTACTCGTTTAACTGTAACTTAACGTTTATTTTTAATACCGTTTGCTATTAAATGCACTCACATTTATTCTCACATTCATACTTCTAGGCTGTGCAGAGGATTATGGAATGATGCTGGTTAAAGTAAAGTTCTCCGCCTCAGCCAGGAGAGTCCAAACAGCGACCTCTGGGTTGAGAATCCAGAAAGCTGACCACTCGATCACAGAGGCAGTCTCAAACTAATAACACTGTTGAGGACATACTGGTAAAGAGATAGTATTTACATAACTGCTAAGGAGGGTCATGCAATTCCACGACGGAGCCAAAGCTGAAAATTAAGATTTTGTAAAGAGCAAGGATCTGGCAACTTCTTAGCAATCGCTTACTATACAAAGGGAAAAATTAGATATTATCCGATTATAAAGTTATGTGCAAAGATGAATAAAAAATTGTTCAGTAAAGAAACATAACATTTACGCACCTTTCGATGCATTATAGTTCACATACGGAACGATAAGGCAAGGCATATTGAATTATAAATAAAACAGCAACTAATCTGCCCGACAGAAACAACTTCCCAGCAGCATCGGAAAAAGAGCGCGCATTCTGCGGTGGTACTGCGTTGTGTGTGTAATTTTCCCTCCTACCTCCAAGGGAAAGTATTTTGTTGCCAAACATCTTTGTATCTCGAAGCTTTTTTCTACAAAGCAATGGAAAAGAAAAGAAAAAAGTATTCACAAGTTTTGCTCAGTGCACTCATAGAAATCTTTCTATGACTTAAAGAATAGCATCCGCATCCCTTCCCCTGCATTTTGACCCATATTATATAATTAAATAGTGAAAGCTATGCTGAACATTTAGACAGAAATTACCTTCATTATATAAGATTGTAAGTTTCGAGTCTCAAATACTGAGAGATTTTAAAATTGGTTTTGGTGCTACAAAGCTGAATAACGTAGTGCAACAGTTGAAGAGATAAATAAAATTTCTTCTCATTTTGGTTTGAACAAGAGAAACCGAGTTGTCTTCCTAGTCTGTAAATATTTGATCTCTTTATACATTTATAGGTTTAGCGGATAAAAATAAGCCAAAATCTGCTGCACTTTATTTCCTACAGTTTATCAATAACAAGCAATAGTTCGGAAATGGTTCACTCTACAAAAAATGTACAGTTGTGCAAAAGTCATTCAGAAGGAAGAGGACTTATGGGGATATTTCCAGAAAATTCAAGATTTACATTTCATTTGCCATAAAAATATCTTAAACATATGATATTTTAATCAAAATCGTTAAAGCAATTTTTGAGAGAGTAAAAATTTTCTAAAAATGATCCATGCAGTAAAGGATAGTCTGGGGCAGTGGGATTTTCTGGAAAATCTTTGCATCCTTGGAAGATCCTAAACTCAAATACAAATTTTGGCATTTATCCGACTTTTCATTTATGAGTTATTCTGTTAACAGACAGACACACACACGGATATGTTTAAAAAAATGCTGTATCTGGATTCAGAGGCCTCAAAACATGTATTTCCGGTGAAACCTCGGTATCGATTTTCTTTTATGTAATGCAATACCTCCTGTGCTTGCTATATGTAGTAGAGAAAGTAAAAAGGTTTGAGATAAAGCAAGGGCTTGCTAATTAAAGAGCATGCGCTTGTCCATTTGTAGCTTGCGTTAGTTGTTAGTTTAAATGTGCCAAGTGGAGAAAACGATATTTTCTTCAAGTTTGAAATCCTGTTATTTTATTATGAAACAAATACTTTATTTAGCTTTCATAACTTTGATCAACTTTACAAGTTCAGTACCTTAAAATATAAGCATTGTGCCCACAATGATGAAATATGCATTAAATTGTATAAGAAATTTCAATTTATAAGCTGAATAAATAATTTAAAATGTAACTGTTTAGCAACTTTCGAGATTTAGTTTCCCTTTAACCCAAAGTTCTTGTAGTGTGTATGTTTTCCCTTAAGATAGGAACATTGTCTCTAGATTGGATTCTAGTAAGAATGTGTAACAGGCAAGTAGAAGGAAGCCGTACGGAAACACGCTGGTTTTGACATAATGTGATAAGTATATCAGCTCTGAACTTTGACTGTGTCAGACTGTTCACTGCCCACTCTCATGTATCGCTTGTAGGGCTGACCGGTGAATCCACTGAAGTTGACCCATTTTCATCACCTACAGCGCTGTTAACATGCAGGTTTTTAAAATGATTTCCTGGCGGTTTTTGTTTGATCGTTTGTTGCCTCGCAATAACGTTACGCGTATGACCTTACGTATGACCTTCAATTCACATCGTTTAACTGTGTGTACTTGTTTTATGGATAAAATATATGGGAGACAAAGCAACAAACACCTTATTATAAATAAACTTAGTAATACTCATTACCACCAAGAGGCAAGTAAACTTTACTTCTGTGCCCTTAAGTACGGTAGAGGAAGTATGAATGACTGTGTCGTCTTTTTCTACGAGCTTCACGGTTTAGGCTTCAACCCGTTCCGGCTCCAAATTACTCATGCCGTCGTTTCTTTGGTCTACCTGGTCTCCTCTTCTCTTGTGAGCTATAATTTGAAACTGCCCGAGTGTGACGTACACTTTTTATGTCTTTATTATGTTATTTAATTCTTCTACTTTTAGATCTGCTATAGATCTCAGGAATCTCCTTTCTCTACTGAATTCTTTGCAAATCTTGATTGTATTGGTCCATGTTTCGGATCTATATGTGACAATACGTATTGCGACAAACTTATAGGTTAAGTTGTCGCGTCTGGTCTTGCTTTATTTTTTAATGTTCGTCTTAACGTTCCATGAATATCTTAACGTTAAATGAAAATGCGTATTTACTTAAATAAAAGTACGCATACAGTAATCCCTATCAATGCACGGGTGCTGCTTTTATAATACACAGAGTAATACAGCAAGATAAAAACTACATAAAAAACGTGTAAGAAACCACCATTGCACTAAAAAAGGTAAACATATTCAAATATAACATCTTAAATAAAAACGACTTAAAAATGGTAAATTGCATTACGATGCATTATTATGCCCTATTATAGCACCGAGAAACAGTTAAGATAAATAAATACAACACATTAATAATAAGAGAAATGGCATAAAATAGCATAAAAACACGAACACCCAGTCGGTACGTTTAGCTCTGTTTACACCACCTTCCCTAGTATCAGCCTTCTCATATCTCACACCTACACGTCTTTTCTGCCTTCCAGTAGCGTCCAACATGCCTTTAACCCTCCATTCGAGGTGATAAGGGATCGCAGTAAATATTTGTCCCTTTCATTCCTCCTTATCCCTACAGCTTGTCTTTGTCTCAATGGCCAGGAAGTATTTCATTATTATAAAAAATCCAGTGTCGAGATTACGACACTTTTTTTAAATAATGTTTAAGTCCTGCGATAATGCAGGCGGTCATACTGGTGATACATGAAATGAAATGATAATTAAGAAAGGAAATTTGGGAAGAAAATTCTCTCCGGAATTTTCCTGTTATGAAGATGGAGGAAAACCTGGAAAAAACCTCCTCACGACGGCTCTAGCCATACACACCTTAACGACCTCGGCTACTCGCTTCGGTGAGAGTATACCCTAAGTTACAATTTTATTCATAGAGCATGTCAATCCTCTATTCATCTTTCGTAAGTCACGATAATTATTTCCTAAAAATCTGATGTACATTCACATGACTTTCTCTACCTTCTATCTTTATTAGTGGGTACACAAACTATTCTTACTAAAGCTTATTTTTCTATCTACTTCTTTTTAAACCAAACAGGCCTTTACAGAATTAGCTACATTACACTTTTCGTTATAGATTCAAAGGGACTGATAGTCAAATGTTTTAGAACTGGACGCTATACGCTGGTCTTAAGGTGCCATGTTCTGCGTGCAATCCCGGGAAACCACTGAATAAGAAAGGACTTGAAAGGAATGATAAAAGTATTGAGCAATTTGAACCATTAATAACGGATATCTCGGAAATGGCTGACGCCACAAAAAAGTTGTTTGAAATACATTGCGTATTTTAAAGAGATCTACTTTTTTTTTGCGTAGTACGTTTTCGTCTATCGCTTAACCAGTTAAACAAGATTATAGAAAATTTCTTCCAAATGAAATGGACATCACAGGCTATTCCCAGAAAATTCAAGATATACATTTTAATTTGCATGTAAATATCTTTAATATGTGGTATTTTAATCAAAATCGTTAACCATTTTTTAGAAAATCAAAATTTTTGAAAAATGATCCATCAAAGGGTAGTTTGGGGTGGGGGATTTTCTTGAACATATTCGTGTCGCATCCTTGGAAGGTACTGAACCCAAAAACCAAGTTTGGCATTTATCCGACTTTTCGTTTTCGAGTTATGCTGTTCACACACACACACATACACACACACAGACACACACACACACACACACACACAAGTGAAAGAGAGACAAACTCATGGACCTTTTTCTAAAAATGTTTTTT
Source organism: Deroplatys truncata (assembly GCA_030765065.1). Classification (NCBI taxonomy): domain Eukaryota; kingdom Metazoa; phylum Arthropoda; class Insecta; order Mantodea; family Mantidae; genus Deroplatys; species Deroplatys truncata. The sequence continues at coordinate 108,098,238 of CM060985.1, forward strand.
TTTATTATATGGCCCCTAAAACACATATTTCCGGTAAATCTCGGTATCGAATTTTTGGGTGAAATGCAATACCTTCTCTGCCTATGTAAAGAAAGCAAAAATTGTTTAAAATGACACAAGAGGAATTGGTTACGTGAAACATGTGGAAACAGCACTCAAAGGCTTTCGTACTAAATACATTTTTAAAAATTTTACACTGCAGCAATTAATTTATTCTAAACGACATCAGAGTACAAATTTATAAATGACCATAGGGTCCCAAAATAAAAGTGTACGAATATGTGACAATAAAACATTAAAACATTAGCATTAGCCATAAGTAAGAATACCAGTAAATCATTATTGCTGAAGACAAAGAATTTTGAAGAGGCAGTACTAATAATTTGATAAATATTAATGTTAGAAATTATGCATAAATATAACAATATACAAACATTTGAAACACGAAGTAATTCTTAGTGTATCAACAATTATGCAACATTAACAACTAAGGCTTATGAAACTGTTAGCATAACTGTATTCAATTTTATACATTGTTTGAGTTCTGCTCATCTCGATCGATGTTTACTAAATAGGTGCAAGGGTGACATCTGTCAAACAGTTGTATGAAATTACCAGTCCAACTGCCAACAACATCCAAAACAAAGACTTCTATGATATCACTGAACGTGAGAAAGTGCAAAGTTAATGCAATGCATCGGTGAAATTTGCTAAAAAAAATATAACATTCTTCTATTTTTGGTTTCTAGCATTTTATTATACGAGGGCTGACAACAAAGACTGAGACTGATTTTTTTCACAGATGTTTATTACTCCAATTCAATGTTTACATGATCATTTTCAAAGTAGTCCCCTCCTACTTCAATGCACTTTTTATAGCGTCTTTGCCAGTCCTTGAACACGTGCTGCAGACCATTCTTTGTCAGGTCCTTGAGAATCGCCTCACTTTTCTTGAGCACTGCTTCAGAGTTCTCAAATCGAATACCCCTAAGCTTTGCCTTTAGTGATGGGAATAAAAAAACACACAGGTTGCAAGATCGGGGCTATAAGGTGGATGTGGTACACAGGTAATGTTGAATCGAGCCAGAAACTGCATGACTTGATTTGCGACGTGAGGCCGTGCATTGTCATGATGAAGTCGCCACCCAGTCCGAGAAAGCTCTGGTCGTTTCTGGTCGCAATGTGCTTGCTCAGTGTAGCCAATACTGACGTGTAGTATGCTGCTGTAACAGTAGTGTGAGGGGGAACTGCATGCTGGTAAATCATGCCATTACAGTCAAAAATGTGATTACCATCACTTTCCCTGCAGATGGAACAACTTTTGCCTTTTTTGGTGTTGGAGAACCTGGCGATTTCCACACTGTGCTGGCTTGTTTTCCTTCAGGATCATAATGATGCAGCCATGACTCATCACAGGTGATAATTGATTTAAAAAATGCATCACCTCCATTGTCGGGTATGTGAAATGCACGTAGGGTCTACAAAATAGAGCATTACTACCAACCTACCAATACGAGAGTGCTGCCGCCCACCAACATTATACATAAAACCCGCTCTTTTCAAATATTTATGTTACAGATTCCAAACTATCACGGAAGCTACAGGAAAAAATCAGTCTCAGTCTTTGTTGATCAGCCCTCGTACTTATTATCTTGTACTTTCGTCTACACAATTAGTTTTTAATAATTTTAAAGCCACAAATGACTGTTGTAGCCCTTTGCCATTTCAACTCCATTTTTCTCAATTCCTTCTTTGCAGCATGTTTTACTGTTCAACTTGCTGCCTTGGACCACAGTTTATTATTATTATTAGCTTGGAATTTTTGGAGTAGCTTCAGGAATTACGGATTTAAAAATTGTCGTTCACTAGTTAAAAATATTGAAATTGATTTCCAAAACTCACATGAAAAAGTTCAAAAATTTAATGAAATTCATACAAAATATGCTTTCTCTTAAACTAATTAAGATTTAGAAGTACCTACTCAATTTAAAATTTTGTATACCAAGGTCAAATTAAAAATTTGGATCCATAAACTATAGGGTCCAAAGAGCATTTCATACTACGATAAAAAAGGTTATTAATTATGAATAAGAAAGGTATATCATGGTTTGGTATAGCTGGTTAAAACGTTCTGCTCTTTATGTTCCGAGTATATAGTAAAACAATCTGATGTGTTACACTCACATGACTTTCTCTACTCTTGTACAAACTATTTTTACAAACGCTTATTCTCCATATGCTTCATGTTAATCGAGATATCGAGATTTTAATCTTTTGCTAACTTTCTTGTAGATGCAAGGGAAATTGGTAGGCATTAAGCGATAGTAAAATATTTTAAGAGCTGGTTGCTATGAGGAGTATTCCATTATCTTTGCATTACCAGGACAAAAAAATGAAATAGGAATTCCCATTTGAGAAAAAGTATGTGTTGGAAAATTTAAGGGAATAAAAAGCAATATCTCGAAAATAGTTCACTCAACAAAAAAAAATGTATATGACATAAATTGTGTATTTTAAAACGATCTACATTTTTGTACAAAATTTTGTCTATCTCTTATGGTTTACCAGTAATGCAAAAGTCGTTCACAATGAAGAATACTTTTGGAGACATTCCCAGAAAATTCGAGATATGCATTTTATTTGTCATGTAAATATCTTAAATATATGATGTTTTAATCAAAATCGTTAGAGCCATTTTTGAGAAAATTAAAATTTTCGAAAAATGTTCCTTGTAAAGAGTAATCTGGGGTGGGGGATTTTCTTGAAAACCTTCGTGTCGCATCTCTGGAAGATACTGAACCTAAATACCAAGTTTGGTGTTTAATGACTGTTCGTTTCTGAGTTATGCTGTTCACAGTCACACAAACACGGGCATGTTTCCAAAAATGCTTTTTTGGATTCAGGGGGCCTCAAAACATATATTTCCGGTGAAATCTTGGTATCGAATTTTTGGGTGGAATACAATACTTCCCCTACTTACTATACGTAGTAGAGAAAGTAAAAATTCAAAGCCTTCACAAGAAAACTGTGGGGTTGTCCGTCCATTGTCTTAAAAGGATTAATGATTAAACAAAAGCAGAAACCGCTGGTGATAATGCCATTCACGGGACCAATCCAGCGTTAATATTCTTTTGTAGTTGTGCTATCTTACGGAGGGCTAGTATTTGGGAGAAAAGAGAGAATTTTAAGCATTATTTGTCCGCATCACTGGAGTCAACAGGATGGGGGTAATTCCACTCGCGCTCCTCTATTTCAGCTCCTTGTTACTAATTAAACTCCCCTGCCCTCGCTATCCCTCTTGAATGATCGAAGGAGATGAAATCAACAAGACCTTTCAATTCGGGTAGTACCGCAGTGGAGTGGTGTAACAGCCGCTAAGTAGTATTATATGCGACGAAATTTAGACTTCACTTGTTAAATAGATTAGAATAGATATATAGCTTCGAATTTAAAATGCATTAGGATATCTCGAGTAGAGGGAGAGAGGAATGGAGGAAGAGAGGCAGGATGGGAGGGTGTGAGAATAGAAGGGATGTATGTGCGTAGTTATTTTTAAACTTATTTACTATAAGTGAACAAATATAATTCATAAGCATAATAATAATAATAATAATAATCTTACAAATTTAACCATTGTATATTTTAGAAAACCTTAAAAATAGTGCGTTTATGCTCTGATAATTTCTAGTGTTGTAACTGAGACGTGTGACTAAAAAATACTTGTTTTAAATAGATTGTGTTAATTAGTCAAATTATAAGCCTATTTTTTTAACGGTAGACATATGCTTTGGTAATTTTTTTGTACTATAACTATGACTAGTGCGAATAAGAGAGATGCGACAATGAAAATTAAAGAATTACAAAAAGCAAAGTACTGTCATAATGGTTAATCTTTTAAAATAACCCCCGAAAGATTCTCGGGGGAAAACACTGATACTGCAGCTGCCTGTCTTTTTCGGACTTTTAAATCTATGTTTACAATCAAATTAATTTCCTGGTAAAATAGTAGTGTGATTTAAAAGTAAATGAAACAATTGTTCATTGATACTAATTTTGTTAACATATTAATCCTGCATATCTAAACCTAAAAGGTTAGAACATCATTTCCTTAACTTTTGTGTTTAAATTAAAAGGAATATCCTTCAAACTTTGTCGTGTTTACTTGCAGCATATTTAGTTTAAGTCAATATAAGTTAATTACCCTCTTCTATTCTCATATTTGAAGTTATCTGTGGAGTTTGATGAACATAATTATAATACCTACATGACAGATGCTAATAAAAATCCTTTACATGCATAATAAATAAAAAGTTTACTCATAAAGAACCTTGTTGGAATGTTCTTACTATTGTTATATTTCATTTTGTAATCTATTGATCAGATACAATTCCTGTAATCTCATAATTTTAATTTTAAACTCATTCTTATTCTTTTCTCTCCATTATGTTAGTTTTTATTACGAAATGTAGATGTGTAGTATTGAACTCACACTGTAAGATTCCAGGGACAGGTAAAGCTATACTGCCGTGAGGCTCATGCAACTGTTTTATTTTCCAAGCAGTGACTGAAATTGTTCGACAATAAAAGCCCTCCTTCTGCTACTAGTTATTCAATGCGATGCAGTATCAAAGACTTTCTTTAAATCAAATAGTATGTATAATCCTAATAAATAATTTTGATTAAGAAGCTTTTGTTAATCTATTTATTTAAGAACGGATTAACTGTGGCGACTACATTATTATTTCAACGTCCGTTTTTAGCTAACATGAGCTACATTACCAGGTATTCATTCATCCGTTGAATTAACTGCTCTTCATTATACTTCTCTGAACCATCACATATTAATTAAAATGTTTTAGGTTTTTATCAAATAACAGAGAGGTTTAAGAAGTATTTGTATTTTAGGACGCATTATTACCGCAACACTTGTTAGTGTTTTTCACTGCATTTGGCATTGCAACATTTGTTTCTACAAAGGGCATCCAATAAGTAAGTTTCCAAACTTTATAAAAACAAATTACATACAATTCATCATGTTGAGTTAATTTTATTTTTATTATACAATCCTTCTGTTACTTTTCTACATAGTCAACATGTTTTCCAAGCATTTTTGAGGACGTAACAAGTTTTTCCAAGCCAGTGTTATACCAGGTCGAGTCCTGTGATCGCAACCAGCTGTTCACTGATTTGACTTCATCATCGGTGTTAAAAGTACTTACCTTTGAGTTGGAGGAACATGTGAAAATCACTTGGGGCAAGCTCCGGTGAATACGGAGGATACGAGAAAACTTCCCAGTTGAATCTTGACCCAGGCGGAGCTCAGAAGGTTCAACTGGGAATTTCCTCGCATCCTCCATATTCACCGGATCTTTTCCCAAGTGATTTTCTCACGTTCCCTAAGCACTCTAAATACCATGACGAAGATGAATCAGAAGTGAACCAGAAATCGGGTCCTGTGCTCGTAACCAGCTACGCAATCTACATTTTTTGTGTAATAAAATTTTATCTATCGCTTATGGTTTACCAGTTATGCAAAAGTCGTTCGCAATGAAGAATACTTTTGGAGACATTCCCAGAAAATTCGAGATATACATTTCATTTGCCATAAAAATGTCTTAAGCTTATGGTATTTTATTCAAAATCGTAGAGAGCCATTTTTGAGAAAATTAAAATTTTCAAAAAATGTTGCATGTAAAGGGTAATCTGGGGAGGGGGATTTTCTTGAAAACATTCGTGTCGCGTCTCTGGAAGATACTGAACCTAAATACCAAGTTTGGTGTTTATCCGACTGTTCGTTTCTGAGTTAGGCTGTTCACCGTTTAAATGAACTAGATTGAGATTAATTTCCTACAGGACGTACTTAGGTTGTTAATATTTTGGAAAATAGGACCATGTTTGGTTGTTTAAATTTTGGGAGACGGGACCGAGTTAGGATTCGAAAGTACAAAATGGGACCGAGTTGGGTTTCTCCGATATAATGTGCCTGGAACATTTAAAAGCAACCCTGCGATGCCGCATTTGTTTCTCGTTATCAATTGATATTGATATAACTACAGTGTGGACCATTTCAAACCTACTGGCGTTCTAGCGGTCCGTACGGTACGCGTTTACTGGGGAGATCCAACCGCTACAAAATCAATCGCCACACACGCCGTATCGGCCGGATGCTCAGCTACATTCTAATGTCTTATAATAAACTCGGTACGTTGTCGACCAACGAATATTATTATTTTTATCTCTGAGGGAATTTAAAACAGAAAGCCTATCTTAACAATGCACACACTCTTCAATAACTTGAGAATGAAAACAGGCGAGTACTCAGTGGAATTACAGATGGTGTTGCAGAACGTGTTTCAGAATTTTCTATACCGTTGTGATCTTTGCATCCAGAAAGGTGGACATCGTTTTCAACTTATGCTTTGATAGAAATTAAGATCAACGCTACATTTTCTTAGTACCTCCTACTGCTACATTATTTGTATGGGACGGTAGGCCTAACCTCCGCTATTCACCGCACCTGAAATTTTGTATTGTGCGAGAGAGCGCTCGCCATCTACCCAGTAAACGCGCGCCATACGACCCGTTAAAACGCCGGCAGGTTTGAAATGGTCCACACTGTAGAAGCGGTATACACCCTCTTTCTGTGAATATAAAAATCAGTTTAATTTTGTATTCACTGAAAGATACTTTACAAATACGTACATGGTACATAGCTGCTACACTTCTTCACTTGGAGGTATTTTAAATCTAAACAAATTTCGTTAATGTAAGACATAGCATAAAGATATCACATGTATAAGGTTTGATAGCCTATATTCAAAACATAGTAAACAGTAACACCAAAAATTTCCTTAACTAGAAGTACAATGAATTGCGCTTAGTAACCCGGTATCTAGGTCGACTGTTCTCTTAATTTCGTAATATTTATTGAGGCTTTAGAACCGCAACAAAGCAGTTACTTTTCACGTCAATAATACAACGAAAACTATACGATATAGGATTTAAACAGCAATAAAACCATAAATGAGGACACTTTCAAAATACAAAATCAGCATTGGCTTGAAAAATGTCTTAACATTATAACCCTTCAAAACAACTTTAAATCGATTTAAGTTCTGTCGGTCATCTATTAAACATATAATGATAATGTTTTTATAAAATTTCTTGGATTTAGTCAACCTTACATTATGAGTGGCAATAATTCATATTTGATTGCGTAAATTAACCCAAATAATTACTAAGCAATTTTATATAGTTATTAATCACAGCCAGAAATTTAAATGTAGATGACAATGGCCAACGAACGATGAACCAGAGGTCATTCTCAAGGTGTTTTTACTTTGTGTCACATACCTATAGTAGGTAGGAGGAAGTATTGTATTTCATCCAAAAATTCCATAACAAGATTTCATGTAAATACACATTTTGAGTCCGCTGACTCTAAAATAGATATTTTTAGAAAAAGATCCTTGTCTATCTTGTGTGTCTGAACAGCATAGCTAAAAATCCAAAAGTCCGATAAATACTAAACTTGGTATTTAAGTTCAGTATCTTCCAAAAATGCAACACGAAGATTTTCGAGAAAATCCATCTCCCAACTACCCTTTGCATGGAACATTTAGAATTTTTTTATTTTCTCAAAAATTGCTAACGTTTTTCATTAAATACCATATATTAAAGATACTTTCTTGAAAAAAAACGAATATCTCGATTTTTTTTAAAATAGCCTGTGAAGTCCTCTTTATTCCGAAGGAATTTTGTATAACTGGTAAACGTTGAGTGATAGACGAAAGCGTACTACACAATTAATGTATTTCTTTAAAATACACCATTTATTTAAAAAATATTTTTACGGCATAAGCCATTTCTGAGCTATCCGTTATTATTGGTTCGAAACGTTCAAAAGTTCGTCATTCTTTCAAAGTCCTGTGACATACACTTGTTTCTCGCGATTGTTCGAAAGAACATGGAATTTTAAGGCCAGTATATAGTGTCCAGTTCTTAAACATTTGGCTATCGCTATTTCCTGTGTATCTATTATAAAATGTGTAATGTAGCTATTTTTGCAAAGGTGCATCTCAGTTAAAATGAAGTAGATAGAAAAATAAGCTTGGGTAGAATAGTTTGTATACCCATTAATAAACTATAGAAAATAGAGGAAGTCATGTGAATGAAACACATAACATTTTCGTTATAGTTAATTCTTTATAAATTGGGAATCATCCACCATTGGGAAGTGGTAGAGATAGTAAAAACAAAAATATAGTCTGATGTGTTGCACTCACATGACTTTCTCTACTCTTGCACAAACTATTTTTAAAAATGCGTATTCTCCATATACTTCATGTTAATCGAGATAAACATTTTCAGAAACTTATTGCTAATTTTATTGTAGGTGCAAGGGGAATATGATAGGCTTTAAGCGATAGTCAAATCTTTTAAGAGCTAGTTGCTATGTCAGGCATTCTATTCTCTTTGCATGAACACGACATAAAAAATCGAATAACGAATTCCCTTTTGAGAAAAAGTATAAGTACTGGAAAACTGTAACTGATAACAAGGAACATTTTGGAAATAGTTCACTCGACAAAAAACAATGCATGTGACATAAATTGTTTGTTTTAACGAGATCTACGTTTTTGTGTAGTAAAACTTTCTCTCTATCTTACGTTTACCAGTTACGAAAAGTCATTAAGAATGAAGAGGACTTTTGGGGACATTCCCAGAAAATTCAAGATATACGTTTCATTTTCCATGAAAATGTCTTAAACATATGATACTTTAATCAAAACCGTTAGATCCATTTTTGAGACAATCAAAATTTTCGAAAAGTTTCCATGTAAACGGTAATATATGGTAGGAGGATTTTTTTGAAAATCTTTGTGTCGCAACTTTGAAAGATACTGGATCTAAATACCAAGTGTGGTAGTTATCCGACTTTTCTAGTTACGCTGTTCACAGATACACACACACGCGCGCGCCTTTTGTTAAAATGTTTTTGGATTCGGAGGTCCCAAAACATGTGTTTCCAGTGAAATCTTGGCATCGAATTTTTGGGTGGAATACAATACCTTCTCTAACTAATTGTGCGTGATAGAGAAAGTAAAAAAGAAAACCAGTGACATGTAATATACCTTGGTAAGATATTTGGAAAGGAGGGATAAAAGAAACATTGTGTGTGTGTTCTAATGGGTTAAGTAAATTGTATGGGTATTAGAAAATTAAGTATGTGTGGAATGTATTTGTTAGATTTTTTGTTTTATTTGTATCAAAAAAGCAAACTTTACTTTGCTCTATTTTATTTTATGTCGCTTTAACTCCTTGGTCGTCATCTCTTTAGTTAGAGCGAAGAAAGGAATGCGCCTTTAAATTGTGAAGTCGGAGCAGAATTTACTGCTATTACTCTGAACTTAAATTATATTTGCGCTAGTATTTTTATTCTTCGTTAAAGAAACCCTTAAATCAAATTCCTGTAGACGATTTATACATGCCCACGCATGCAATCCGAAATGAAATGTAAACCTAACTGGAGCATCAAATTGCTTTAGCCATGTTTGTCACTAATCCCTAAATCAATTTTGGTCAAAATGCTGGATAGATTTCATTTTAATTTGTCACCCATGCATCACGTTTTTGCCTGGTGAGAATAAACGGAAAGGTTTCCTTTCCCTCTTGAATTGTTAACACCCATGATGTTTTCCCTACGCGTTACACATTCACATAAAACCCTTATGCGTTATGTTATGCGTATTTGGGAGGTCCCGGGTTCGATTTCCGTTGACCGCGCATTCTGAACTTGAGTTTTTCATGGATTTCCTTGGTCGGTAGGTGAATGCTGAGGTGGTTTCTTTCCATCATTTCGCTTTCATTCCGTTTCCTTCTCATCTTTCAGGTGTAACTCTAGGTTTCGTGGCGTATGGTTTCTGCCGACAGATTGCGCGGATGGCTATTCAAAGGAAAGAGTACTTAATCCCTGTGGACACTAGAGGGCTGCTTGGTCGAGGGAGTCGTTCATTCATTGCCCTCATTGTCAGCTCCAGCAGTGGGACTTCCGCGTGTCTGTGTAACCTGTCTGCCTGAGGCCTGTAACCCTCTGTGGTTCCATCACCATTGTGATAGCCACAATAGATCTATGTAGATCGTAGTGTCAGGTGTCCTCCATTGTATAATCTATACCTATACTCCCATAAAATGTAGTTGCCTATACACGTTACTCACGAAAATATCTGTCAAGAAACATTTCAAATACGCGCTTAGTTCCACGGAACAAGCGGAAATAATACTCAAATATTTATATAGCATGTCGGCCTGTGTTATTAACAAGCACCTCTGGTAAAAGAAAAAAGAAGAAAAAAACGTTCAAAAGTTCCATCAGATTTCGCAATTGCAACCTGTAAAAACGTAAAAGTACAATAAGGAATTTTTCGGAAGCGGCTAATGCTAACAAAGAAAAGCCTGTACATTTTTTCTGGAATTAAATTTTTGTCTATCGCTTTTGGCTTCCCAGTTATTTAAAACTCAGTAATAACGAATAACATTTCATAAAATGCCCCAGAAAATTTAAGACGTAAGTTTTATTTCCATCGCCAGCATCTGTAATATGTGATATTTTATTCAAAATCGATAGAAACTCTTGAAAAAGGAACTAAAAATAGAAACTTATTGTTGTAAAATATTGTCTGTGATAGGGACTTTATTGAAAATGTTCGCCTGGCGTCTTTAAGCGGTGTTTTATTCTAGTATAAATTTTGGCATTTGTCCAACTTCTTGTCTTTGACTTATGCTAACACTCACCCACACACACACACACACACACACACATGAACTGGCTAAGTGGTCGAGTGGTCAGCGTTGTGACCTCTCAACTCTGAGGCCTAGGTTTCGATTCTGGTTGGCGAGGATGAGTTTTTCTTTAACTACAATAATTCCCAGCCACCTACAGAGGCAACAATTGTATTTCACCCAAAATACTAAGAAGAGAACAGCTTTAAACTTATTTAAGCTATTTATCGATAATCTATTAAACATATTGACGCCAATATTGTTCTAACATGTCATGGATTTAGCAAACCTTACATTATGAATAACTATAATTAAAATTAGTATCATATTCAAGATGTTGATGAAATATTTGATTCTAATTATTTTATATATTTATTAATTTCAGACAGAAATTTAGTGCTTAAATAGAGAAAGACAATGGACAACCAACAGTTCTTCCTCTACCTATTATAGGTAAGCTACTATAGTTTCATAGATTCGAAGGAATACTATTTTCTTACTCTACAGAAAGCAACGGTTTATTTTTTCTTCCTCTACTACATATAGTAAGTAGGGGAAGTACCTATTTTAGTCCACCCAAAAATTCGATATCGAGATTTCGCCGGAAATACATTTTTTGAGATCCGAATCCAAAAAATGCCTTTTTCGAGAAAGGTCCGCGCGCGTGAATGTGTATATGCGTCTGTGCATAGCATAATTTAAAAACTAAAAGTTGGATAAATACCTAATTTGTTATTTAGGTTCAGTATCTTACAAAGATGCGACACACAGATTTTAAAGAAAATTCCCCACCCCAGACTGACCTTTACATGGAAGATTTTTTAAAATATTCTATCTTCTAAAAATGGCTAACAATTTTGATTAAAATACCGTATATTAAAGATGACAAATAAAATGTATATCTGTAATTTTCTAGGAATAGCCTTTGAATAGCATTTTATATAATCTTATATAACTGGTAAACATTAAGTGACAGACGAAAACGTAACACAAAAAATGTACTTCTCTTTAAAATACACAATTTATTTCAAACAAGTCTTCTTGTGGCATAAGCCATTTCTGAGATATCCGATATTAAAGTTTCGAATTGTTTAGTTCTTGGTCATTCTCTTAAAGTCCTGTCAACATTCACTTGTTTCGCGTGATTGCATGCAAACAATATGGAATTTTAAGGTCAGCATATAGCGCCCAGTTCATAAACATTTGACTATCGCTGTTCCCTTTGTATCTATAACGAAACGTATAATGCAGTATTTCTGCAAAGGCTTATTTGGATTCGAATGTATCAGACAGAAAAGCTATAGTAAAAATAGTCTATATGCCCAATAATAAACGATAGAGGGTAGAGAAAGTCATGTAAATGTATCATCAAATTTTTTAAAATATAAACCGATTAAAGTGTCAGACATGCAGAAATTAATAGAAAGATTCTGGAAAATATTATGGTCTGAAAAGAGACGAATATGAAGCATATAATAGGTATCAGAATAGAAGGTATGTCAGAGGAAACAAGCCTAGGTAGAAACGTAGAAAAGGAATGCCTTTTTACCACACATCTATGCAGCATCTACTAGCTTTGTGAAGAATTTATTCCAGAAAAGGGAGGAATGGAATTGGGAAGAAGAATACAATTCTGAGGAGAAACAGCTCCTAAGCAATATGCTAACGGAGATAAATAACGACGGTAAGAAGACTGGAATGAAGATAAATTCAAGAAAGCCAAAACTATTATAACTGTAAGAAAAGCCACAAGAGTAAATCCGAGACGAGGTTACGTTAACACATAGATTAGAAGTAGCGTAAGTTATTGTCAAGAAATAATGATTATGGAAGCATGTCTAATTAGACCTTAAAGAGAGAATTAGGGAACATATTAAAAACGCTTTTGTGTGGAAACTTGAAACTTGAATTGCGACGAAGTAGGTAAAAAGACGGGAAAGTCGTTGGACAAACAAAGTATTTAAAGAATTTGCCTTTTTCATTACTTTCTCTACTACGTATAGTAAGTAGGGGAAGTATTGTATTCCACACAAAAATTCGATACCGAGATTTCATCGGAAATATATGTTTTGAGACCCCCTGAATCCAAAAAAGCATTTTTGGAAACATGTCCGTGTGTGTGTCTGTGAACAACATAACTCAGAAACGAACAGTCGGACAAACACCAAACTTGGTATTTAGGTTCAGTATCTTCCAGAGATGCGACACGTAGGTTTTCAAGAAAATCCCCCAACTCAGATTACCCTTTACAGGGAACATTATTCGAAAACGTTAATTTTCTCAAAAACGGCACTAACGATTTTGATTAAAATATCGTATGTTTAAGATGTTTTCATGACAAATAAAATGTATATCTCGAATTTTCTGGGAATGTCTCCAAAAGTATTCTTCATTGTGAACGACTTTTGCATTACTGGTAAACCATAAGAGATAGACAAAATTTTACTACACAAAAAATGTATATCGCGTTAAAATACACAATTTATGTCCTATATATTTTTGTTGTTGAGTGAACCATTTTCGAGATATTGCTTGTTATTCCCTTAAATTTTCCAATACTTATACTTTTTCTCAAATTCGTTATTCATTTTTTTTGTGTCCTGGACATGCAAAGAGAATGGAATGCGCCACATAGCAACCAGTGGTTAAAAGATTTGACTATCGCTTAAAAGCTACCATATTCCCCTTGTATCTACAAGAAAATTAGCAATAAGATTGACATCTCGATATCTCGATTAACATGAAGCATATGGAGAATAAGCGTTTGTAAAAATAGTTTGTACAAGAGTAGAGAAAGTCATGTGAGTGTAACATATCAGATTTTTTAAAAGAAACTTTGACCTCTATTCACTTCTACACAAATATTCTCACCAAAGCCTGTTCTTCTATCTGTTGATCGAGATCAGTGCTTGCAGAAAGGGTTTCAGTGCATATTTCATCGTGATACATGGGGATACAGAAGGTTGAAGTGATAGTCACATCATTAAAAGTCAGGCCTCATGTAACAGCTTTGAAAGTCCACTCTGCATGGTCACAAGAAAATAAAACGAATATTGACTTGGCACTTAAAAGAATACAAATATTTGAAAATTCACAAAAATAACAACCTAAAAAAATACTTTGAAATTTTTTAATGCCACAAAACTGCTATTTGACAAATTACGTGCTTTAAAGAAATCTGTTTTTTACTTTCTCTACTACGTATAGTAAGTAGGGGAAGTATTGCATTCCACCCAAAAATTCGATACCGAGATTTCACCGGAAATATATGTTTTGAGATCTCCTGAATCCAAAAAAAACATTTTTGGAAACATGTCCGTGTGTGTGTCTGTGTGTGTGTGTGTGTGTCTGTGTGTCTGTGTGTGTGTGTGTGTGTGTGTGTGTGTGTGTGTCTGTGAACAGCATAACTCAAAAACGAACAGTCGGATAAGCACCAAACTTGGTATTTAGGTTCAGTATCTTCCAGAGATGCGACACGAAGGTTTTCAAGAAAATCCCCCACTCCAAACTACCCTTTACATGGAAAATGTTTCGAAAATTTTAATTTTCTCAAAAATGGCTCTAACGATTTTGATGAAAATATCATATGTTTAAGATAATGTCATGAGAAATGAAATGTATATCTCGAATTTTCTGGGAATGTCTCCAAAAGTATTCTTCATTGTGAACGCCTTTTGCATAACTGGTAAACCATAAGAGATAGACAAAATTTTACTACACAAAAAATGTAGATCGCGTTAAAATACACAACTTATGTCATATACATTTCTTTTGTTGAGTGAACCGTTTTCGAGATATTGCTTGTTATTTCCTTAAATTTTCCAATACTTATACTTTTTCTCAAATACGTTATTCATTTTTACTTTCTCTACTACGTATAGTAAGTAGGGGAAGTATTGCATTCCACCCAAAAATTCGATACCGAGATTTCACCGGAAATACATGTTTTGAGAATCACTGAATCCAAAAAAAGCATTTTTGGAAACATGTCCGTGTGTGTGTCTGTCTGTGTGTCTGTGTGTCTGTGTGTCTGTGAACAGCATAACTCAAAAACGAACAGTCGGATAAACACCAAACTTGGTATTTAGGTTCAGTATCTTCCAGAGATGCGACACGAAGGTTTTCAAGAAAATCCCCCCACCCCAGACTACCCTTTACATGGAACATTTTTCGAAAATTTTAATTTTCTCAAAAACGGCTCTAACGATTTTGATTAAAATATCATATGTTTAAGTTATTGTCATGACAAATAAGATGTATATCTCGAATTTTCTGGGAATGTCTCCAAAAATATTCTTCATTGTGAACGACTTTTGCATAACTGGTAAACCATAAGAGATAGACAAAATTTTACTACACAAAAAATGTAGATCGCGTTAAAATACACAACTTATGTCATATACGTTTCTTTTGTTGAGTGAACCGTTTTCGAGATATTGTTTGTTATTTCCTTAAATTTTCCAATACTTATACTTTTTCTCAAATTCGTTATTCATTTTTTTTATGTCCTGAACATGCAAAGAGAATGGAATTCGCCACATAGCAACCAGCGTTAAAATATTTGACTATCGCTTAAAAGCTACCATATTCCCCTTGCATCTACAAGAAAATTACCAATAAGATTGACATCTCGATATCTCGATTAACATGAAGCATATGGAGAATAGGCGTTTGTAAAATTAGATTGTACAAGAGTAGAGAAAGTCATGTGAGTGTAACACATCAGATTTTTTTATCATGCAAAGAGAATGGAATGCGCCACATAGCAACCAGCGTTAATATATTTGACTATCGCTTAAAAGCTACCATATTCCCCTTGCATCTACAAGAAAATTACCAATAAGATTGACATCTCGATATCTCGATTAACATGAAGCATATGGAGAATAGGCGTTTGTAAAATTAGATTGTACAAGAGTAGAGAAAGTCATGTGAGTGTAACACATCAGATTTTTTATGTAAGTTTTCGTCTATTTTTATGCAAAATTATATAACAGATTAATTCCGAATGAAGACCACTTTACAGGCTATTCGCAGAAAGTTCAATATGTAAACTTTTTGTGTCGTGAAAATATATTATACACATGAAATTTTAATTAAAATCATTAAGAGCCAATTTTGAGAAAATCCAAGACTAAAACATTTCCATGTAAATGAAAGTTGCGGTGGGGAGATTTTCTTGAAAATCTTTGTGTCAAATGCTCGAAAAAATGCTGAAATTAAATATCAAATTCGAAACTTATCTCCCATTTATTTTTTGAGTTATGCTGTTCGCCGAGACATTCAACATGCAGACAAACGTTTTCCAAAAATCTACTGTGTTACATTCACGTGACTTTCTCTACTTACTCTGCTACAAAGTATTGTTAAGTGCATTCTTGTATCTACTCCTTGTTATAGAGATAACCATTACACATTTACATATTACGTTGTAGGTATAGGAAGAATACAGAAGGCTAAAACGATAGTCAGATTTTTAAAATGCGGATCCATGCTTCTTGTATGACCCGAGAAAAACAAAAGTCTGATGTGACACAATCTCTGCCCTCTATCATTTATTAGTCGGTGTACAAACTATTCTTAATAAGGCTTATTTTTCTATCTACTACATTTTAATCCAAATAAACCTTTGATGAATTAACTACATTACACATTTCCTTATAGATGCAGAGATAATAGCGACACTCAAATGTTTAAGAACTGGACGCTATACGCTGGCCTTGACAGGACTTTAAAAGATTGACTAAGTAATGAACAATTTGAACCATTGATAACGGATATCTCAGAAATGGCTTATGCCACAAAAAACTGATTTGATATAAATTGTGCGTTTTAAAAAGATCTACATTTTTGTGTCGTGCGTTTTCGTTTGTCGCTTGAAGTTTAGCAGTACAACAAAACCATACAAAACTCCTTCCGAATCAATAGGACCTCGTAGGTATTCCTAGAAAAATCAAGATATACATTTCATTTGACATGTAAATATCCTTATGTATTTTAATCAAAATTGTTAGCCATTTTTTACAAAAAATAAAACATTTCGAAAAAATCTTCCATGTGAAGGGTAGTTTAAGGTGCAGGGATTTTCTTTAAAATATTTGCTTCTCATCTTTGAAAGGCACTGTACCTAAATATTAAGTTTGGTGTTTATCCAACTTTTAGACAGACACACACACCACGGACCATTATCTAAAAAGGATTTTTTTATTCATGGATCTCAAAATATGTATTTCCTGTGAAATCTCGGTACAGAAATTTTGAGTGCAGTACAACACCTTCTCTACCTATTATGTACGTGGTAGAGAAAACAAAAACGAATAGTCACTTACTACTTGAAAAAGTATAAGTATTTTAAAAGCAAAATCAATAACAAGAATGTCTTAGAAACGTTTAACGACACAAAGAAAGTATTTGACATACATTTTGTGGTTTAAACAGATTTACATTTTTTGTGTTGTAAGATTTTTCCATCTCTTAGGGTTCTTTCTTACGGTCCGTACAAAGTCGCTTAGAATGAGGATGACTTTACAGACTATTCATATAAAACTCAAGATACATATTTTGTCATGTCAATTTACCAAACATGTGGTATTTTAATGAAACTCGTTAGAGGCATTTTCGATAAAATAAAAAATTTCATTTTTTTCAAATGAAGGGTGGGTAGATTTTCTTTAAAATCTTCATATCGCACCCTTAGTAGACCTTGAACTTACCAAGTTCGGTGTTTCGGCTTTTCGGTTTTGAGTTATACTGTTCCGACATATATGCCCTTTTTAATGCTTTTTTTGGATTTAGGGAGTCTCTAAACGCATATCGATGAAATTTCTGTGTAAAAGTTTTGAATGGAATGCAAAATACTTACTGTTTTTTGAACTTCAGTACTTGATATATTAGATGAAAATTGAAGTCGACATATAAGATTTCTTCTATTGCGCATGTGTCATGCAAAACAGTGAAAACATATTGATACCCAAAAGTTGATTTATTTTTATTCAAATTAATTGTACTTGAGATAATCCGTCCTTTTCCTACAAATGTATTTTATTATTTTGAATTTTAACTATCAGAATAGTTTTGTGGCTTAGATGAGTTAGGGTTACCGTATAATTTGATTATACTTGTCACTGTCACTCGAAATTAATTGCATTAATTGATGCTCTACTGCAGTGACGACCAGCATTTCTCGTGGGATATGTTTAATGATGGATCACTTCAAGTTAGTAATGAATCAGTAATGACTGGGATTTTTGCATGCAATTCCACTCGTATATATAAGCCAAGTTTAAAGCCTCAATAATATTTATAATATTTTAATCCTCAACGCACATTTTACGTAAAAAGGGGATTATTATGTATTATGCGAGATCATATGTTATAGGTAAATGTTACGATTTTAAAGATAGCCATGGGTTTGAGCAGTGTTTGCCAAACTACGGCGATGCTTTTGTTTGGCACGCTACTAACTTAAAAAAAATATTGCATTAATTTATTCACGAATTCCGAATGATTATATAAAATTAACGATTCAGGAGTTTTAATTGTTATACCTTGTAAACCTTGTAGTGTCCTTGTAAACGAAAAATACAAGGAAGTCAATTTGGATAAAGTTTACAACAATCTGCGAAGTGACACAATTCCTCTTTTGAAAGATAGCACGGGGACTATATCAGCATTCGCATCGACGTATAACTATGTAAATACGTTTTCAAAAATGAAGTACGATTCTGCTATGACTGATGAGCTTTTAGTGACCGTTTTGGTGTTAGGCAGTGCAATGTATAGAATTATAGTAACTTGCAATTATAGCATAAAAATTTCAGTGTCGTTCTTGTCTTTGAATATGAACTGCTATTAACGTAGAGGTGTTAATATATAGGATGATACGTTTACAAAGTTTGGGGGCGGGTTCCTTACACCGAAACAAGAAAAATAGTTCATATGAACATGTGTCCCAAAATTATTCGTTTTCGATTTATTAAAGTTCAAACTGTTATTAATAAAAGAACATTTTAATGCGAAACAATGATCTGTTTCTGATATTTTCAGCTTGTTAAGAAGTGTTCAACACATAAACGCATATCAAATGCTCGAAATGCCCTCTTTTCTTGTCTAGGCAAGCAAGCACTTGCCGAAAATAGACTGTCGTACCCTGCCAAATACTACCAGACGGTGTCCATGACAATTCATCGCCATCTACGTAAGATACAATGAGTCAAAGCCCTTATAAATGAGTGCACAGATAAATAAAGTTATTGGGTTGGTCCTGGAAAGCCTTTGAACGTATTAATAAATTATTAAACCGAAAACGAACGAAGGATTTTGGGACATATGTTTACATGAACTTTTTTCTCATTTTGGTGTAAAGAACCCTCGCCAAACTTTGTAAATGTACTCTAGAATCATCCTGTATATTGCCTATGAGTTAAAATTGTCGAGACTACGAATAAAATAATAATTACTTGTTAAATAATTACATCAGTTATGAACATGTTTAGTTCCTTAAAACATTGCATTTGAAAGCTAATCTGATCTGCATGCCTCATGCCTTTAAGCTTATTATTCCTATCTTAAACTTGTGTGGCTTTTACCGGAATTCATTCTCCGATGTTTCATGTGGCCCTCGTCATGAAAAGTTTGATAACCCCTGATTTTACTATCGCTTAAGTTTACTGTACTCCCTTGTACCTGCCACGAAAAGTGTAATAAAATAATTTCAGCAAATACTTATCTCGATTAAGATGAAGTAGATAGAATAATAAGCTAGAACTTTAAGAATAGCTTAGAACAGTGGGTACAGAAAGTCATGTGAATATAACACAAATTTAAAACAATCGAAAAAGTATTTCAATGTAGCCCTACTTTACGGTATTACATTTCCTTCAATGGTATTTTGAAAGCTATCGGTCTGCCTTTAGAGCTTGGAATCCCCGAATTTGTGCTTGCTGAGACTGCAGCCATAGTAATGTCCAATATTCCAGCTTCCACTCCGTCAATTTATATGGATTCTTCCATTTAGTTCTACAAAGGAAAATATATTCCGAGTCTACAATATCAATAAGTGACTAAAATCTGAATATAATGAGCAGTAAAACCTTATTAAATTTGATTCCAATAATAATTCGATCCTATTTGTTATAATCCCTGGATGCTTAATATGTAACTGTATCCTCTTAAACAGGTCGACAAATACCCTCTTTTTCCAGACGTGCCTCTTTTGTAGGATTGGCAACAAAATATCTACTTAATTCCTTGAGCTCCTTTTCCAGTAATTGAGCAACTGAGTATTGGTAAGCCAGTAAAAATTGCCTAGAGAAAGAGATTCATCACTGATGTTTAAATAAATGTGTAATTTTGAAAGCAATGTGGCTATTGATTATTAATAAACTAATAAATAGATTAGTTTAATTGAAAAAGTAGTAACTCAATCTGTACAACACTTTTACTCAAACCATGGCATGAAGTCCCCTAAATAGTATAACCCCAGCAGCAAAATCACAATGTCCCTTAATCTTTGGATACTCCTACACCTGTCAATTTTTAGTGTATCTAAAATAGTTTTACACGTACATTATAGTTGTGACCGAATCTATTATTTTCAATGGTTGTAAGTCATAGATGACGTTCCAGAAATAAGCAGTGAATTAATTAGGATGTTTACATTTAAGTTTACTCACATTGAATGCTGTCCTATAGAAAGACTCTTGTTGAAAAGAAAAATAAACTAATTTAATTTCTAGGCAGAACTTTTAAATAGTGGGTAACAGTTAAACTGCTACTTCTTTAATGCATTGCTCTCCTCTTTTTAGGACTTACAAGCCATGCCTTGGGTCAGTAGCCTACAGAGGAGCAAGAAAACTTTGGAGTATAGCGTATCCATGATGGGTGATTAGCCCAATGCCTGGTACGACGGTGGAGAAGGAAATGAAATGTTGTGATGAAAGGGATTACAGCAAATTTGTGGATCAAGATATTCAACCCAGCACCCTAGCGACCGAAGAAAACCGCGAAAAAAGCTTTGGTCGCGTTGGTCGGCACCGAGGGTTTGAACCGGGACTTCCCGAATGCGAGTCGTAAGCGTTACCATGGCGTCATCTTGCCCAGTAAGAAGTAAATTAAACACTAATGGAAAATATTTTGAAAGCTAATGTACTTAAAATCATGCTTGATAAATTTGATGAAGTAAGCGAAAATATTACAGACCTTACAGTTTTAGGTGTACATTGTCTTAAATCGAATTCATTTTTGGTATGAGTATTGACCTCGAATAAAATATATTGAATTATAGAAGTATATCTAAAACAGTAATCATTGTAGTCAGCATCCCGAATTGTTATTGGTTTTGTGATGTTATACTTGAACGGGACATTTTTGTATGCTGTCCTCGGAGAAATACGTAGAATTAATTCTAGAAGGGACATTTGGAAAAAAACGGTAGATAACAGGAAAATTGCTCAAACCAGGCAACGATAGAATTGGAATAATGCTAGAGAGGAAATTAAAATTAATGAACTAAGATTTGAATTACGCGTTTAAGATCACTATAAAGCAAAATGCCCTAAAAGGCTTTGAATATCAATCTTACGTTGTAAAGCAGAATCTTTTGCTTATATTCGTTATAAAAATGCTCTATACAAACACATAAAGAGCGATAATCTCTAGTTTGTGTTCGGGATCATTTCAGAAATTATACTGAACAGATTACGAGTTTTCTTTTTCAATTTAGCGGTACAACAACAAGGGTTTCTTAGTACAAATATACAGGTTTATAATTATATTTATAACCTAATGGGTTTTTAACGGTATATCATTTCCAGAGGCTCTACAAATATAGTAACATGGCCTTTGGTAAACTGTTCAAACAAGACGCAAGTATTTTAATGAATTATTCCTTACGCATACCTAATTACTTTGCTGATTTTATTAGATAACCTAATTTAGGATATTTGTTCCATGCAAATGATATTTGGAAATATAATGGAATAGTTTCTTGCGTATTTAAAGGGTTTGATCTATAATGAATATATTTCGTTACGTTATTTGGAAGCTGAATATACTGAAATACACTTTTTAGGCTTCTACAATTCCAATGATTGATATTTTAAAAACGACTGTATTCTGCGATTAATTTATTTGATCTTATAATCGTCATCTTAAAAATCACTTATTTAAGTCTCCATGTCAGAAAATTCAAACAGCGAAAAATAAAAGCACAAAAAACGACAAATTAAATATAATATGAATGTATTACTTATTACCTTCCTTCAAATATTTAAATGCCTATAATTTTTTTACATTTTAAATTTAGTTTTCATTGCAGGCATCATTTTCGTGTATGCCTACTATAGATAATACAAATGTTAATAGATTAAACGGCCCCTAGAGGTTTATAAATCCTCCGTGGAACCCTGATCAGAAAATATTTATTCTAGTAACAAAACACGCTTCTGTATCATAATAATAAGCGTTTTAATAACATTAACCACAACTGCACTTTTAGTTCTAAATATTGAATTCATCAACGATGGAAACCTAGTTATTGACCAGACTGACACAATCACCTCTTAATCTGGTGATTTCCTCTTATTATTTATTGGTAACTAAATTGTCTTTAAAATTAATTTAGGAGAAATAAAGCTTTAAAATTTCAAAGTCTCTTAAATGAACAAAACGCAGGTGTGCTGCATTAAACAGAGCTTATAACATGCTAACAGGCAAATAAAGTTATCCTAAATGCCAATGTTTTTACCCTGATGATAGGTCCTGATAATGACGTCAAACATAACTCACAAGATTAATTATCTTGTTTTTGGAATGTTGAGATCACTACTGCCCAAATGAGTAAATATCGGACGATGCATTTTGACGTATAAAATCTTTTGAAAAGAAATTTTCTCCCTCTCTCTTAAGTAAAAAAATGTATAAATCTATAAGTAATACTTCGCTCTGCTCTGCAACATGTTTGTTTTAAAATAATGAACCCAGGCGTTTTGTGGGTTTAATAATATCCAAATATATACATAAATAGGATTAATGAATGGGTTTTTATAAAAATTGTTAAAAACTAAAAAATAAATTACGACCTTTGTGGATCCGTTAATAAATTCCAACGCTGCATTGTTATTTTTTTAGGAAGTAAGTAAAAGATATTCTTAGGGCAAGCACACCATATTAAAAATTAACAGAAGTCTAGAAATAAAATATGTAGCACGAAAACGTCATAAGTTGTTAGAAAAATTTAATTTTATCCTATCGCATCTTTGTTATTTATTGAGCCTGGTTAAGTACAAATCGCATATAAGGCTTATTTTATTTCGGTACTGTATACTAAGGTATTGGATGTTGCATTTAGTCTGGTTTGATGCATGTGAAGCGCAACCACTGATATCAGATAGGTCCTAACAGCACATGCATGCGGTTATATTCACCGGTGAAATCTTCTGAACTATTCAGTGTTTATATACATTCTCTGTTTTTCCCCGCTATATGCAGCTCTTCCTTTAATCAGTGTTATTAGGTTACATGAGCACTGGCGGCCGGTGGACGTCGAAGTAAAGTACATTAAAAAGATTGATCATTACTTTCCCTACAGCTTAACTTACGAAATATGAAGTATTATATTTCACTAAAAAGTATATACGGAATTTAGGGGAAATATATTATGTCCTAGAGTGTACCTTTAAAATAAAGGTTCATGAAAGTGTGCCTCGAAAACAAAACGTTGTAATAATATAAAAATACTTAAGTTTTCCAAATCTTAAGGATATAAAGGGAAGATTTTCACAAAATTTCCTGATCCCAAACAACTCTCTACGTTGTTTGAAATCGTGCGTGCTTCTAACAGCTTTGATTAGAATATAATTTTAGACATTGATATGATAAAGAAAATAGGCATCTTAAATTTTCAGTAAACAGCCTTTGAGGTTATGTTTATTAATACAGATTTTTTTTATTACTGGGAAAGCAAAAAAAGGATAAACCTCATTTCAGTATAACATTAATGTCAAATTAAAATGTTAAGCTTTTCGAAATAGTGTGTGTGTTCGTATGAAATTTACAGTATTTTTTTCAGTATGCATACAAATGTTAGGCAGTATACAATATTAACTCTGGAATATTATATCAACCTCAATTTAAGCAGTTAGTTCCTTCGTTTTAACATAAAATTGATAAGAGATTAAAGTTTTTGTTTCTATATAAGTTGCAGTATAGCACTGAAAGGCGATACAAGGAGAGAAACTGGAGTGACTGTCGTGTATCAGATATGATATTACTTCAATGATATACGATTATAAATCTTCAATACTTCTCCAGCAATTATGGTGACATCCTATTCATGAAAGCTAACTAAAATACGCCAAACAAACTTAACTCACTGTAGGCCTCCCCTCCAGTAAATTAACACTATCATAATGAAGCCGTAATCGTCATCCCGGAAGCTTATACAGTTCGAATAACGTGTTCTTTGTGACCTTGAGGTATCTTACCTGGGACAAGCCGTGGTCCGTTGGCCGCCGTGAGAGATCCGCTGCCATACTTGACAGCCAGAGGGTCGGCGTTGCTGGAGACGACGGCGATCTCGTTCAACTCGTGGTTGCTGCAGTAGCCACTTCTAGACCCGCCGCCGCTGCCTATCACAAGACGCGTGCTGGAGGAGCTAGCAGTTGGGTCGCACCCACCGCCGTAAAACGAGCTGCTACCCCCGGCGGGGGACGACGTCGACGGCGACGACTGTTTTCGTCCCCTGAGGGAGAGCACTAGGCGTTTAGCCGTGGACATCCCTCGGCCACCACCTCCTTCCACACTACTGAGATCGTCGTCTTGAAGCGCATCACCGACACTACCATAACACCTCAACCTTCTATAGCACGACACTTTGTCTGGACACTCGAAAACACTTAAACGTTTAACACCGGTAGCTTACGGGTAGTCGTATTATGCATGCTTTGCACTAGGTCATGCTAGCTTGAAAATCGATTCACCAACAAGTAATCAAAAAATAAGTAGTTGTCAAATGTTCGGGGTTCTTCCACCACCGCAACTCAGTACCTTCGTCTATGTCCTCGATACAGTAAAGGCAAATACCAAAGACTTTCTCGGACAAAACCGTCACAGGCACTTAGCATCCGTTGTGACCATGTTCCTGCTCCAAAAAGAGGAAAAGAAAGATCAAATTAAACTCTTTGGACAAAACGACAATGTCTTGGTGGCGAAAATGTTCTCGCTGTGAATAACGCAGTGAAATGAAACTCCCCTTCCAGCACAAAGGAAGATGGCAAAGAAAATTACATTCTGCAGGGTTTACACTGAACCAGCACACTTCATGGGGTTGCTGATGGGATCTGCCAAATCCTGTTACCTTACCGGCTTCAAGCAAGTATATCCCGACCACCTCAGTTTCCTGTCCGCTATTGGTTGCACTCGTGTCGAGAGTGCGGAAGACAAACTGCCCATAAACATCTTAGGAGGCGGATCTGCGAAGATGGCTCAGACGGAATTATTTCCTCTCAATGGCAGGAAGACTATGTTGCATACGTGACTGCAAATTACCTTTTGTTCACTTCCAAAGGCGTTTAATTATAAAAAATACCACAATTCTAAACACAACTGTTAAGTTTTCGACATGTAACTCATTTTAAATACACATGTAGACTCCAATAAGAGGATTTTTTCTCGCATTTACTCGCGAAACGTACATTCGTGAAGCGCGGACATGTCACACGTTGCTTCGCGAAGATTCCTCGCACTCACACTGCAACACGCACTGTTTAAATCCACAAGTACCGACAGTGGTGGCCGTCGCACCGCCACCAGGACACGTTGGCGCGCGTCGTGTGACAGCTGGAGCCCCCTACAATCATCGCACTTCACAGTAAATACCCGTAGTTGTCCTTGATGGAAAACGAATTTACCCGTATCTGTTTTCTCCAGTAAAAATGCATACAAAAACGCTCTGTCGTCACTCGAACGTTTCCGTGAACTAAAAGAGAAATGCTACAACACGAAGGCGGCCATGAGTTTGGAGTACGGAGCACAACAGATCATACAGGATCCGAGCGGCCGTTCCCGGTCTACACTATTGCGCTGCTGCGTGATGATGCTGTTCGCCCCGCTCTCTGCCAGCAACCCTCGCAGTACATATCGAGTTGCAGAAAACATCGTCTCTCTCCGCAAACCCAATACACGTTCTCTACTCTCGAACGCAGACCAATAGCGTCCTACATTTTTAACCTTCCTTACGTTTTCACAAATTATCGGGCAAATTTATGGCGTGTAATCTTTCCAACACATACTTTTTTTAACTCTCTTTATCCTTAACTACGCTGTGTAGAATTATCGTATTCAATCTAAAAAATACTGAATACGTACGTTCTGAAGTCCTCTGAATTAAATAAAATTGCATTTTTAAAATAACACACGTGCTTATACATGTGAACTGCATAACTCAAAAAATCTTGTTTGTTATATTCACATCACCTTCTCTACTCATTCTTACTAAAGACTATTTTTCTATCCATGTAGGTGAAAACTGAGCGAAATCCTTGAAACATTCCACATTTTGTTTATAGGTCTATTTTTAACAATGAATAATCTATTTCCATAATCTGTATTTTGTGTACAATTACTAATGATTAGAAATATATATTACACGAGTTTTTAAATGTGCCTTCGCGCAAGGTCAGATATCCCTTTAGAATTTCAAAGCTGTTTTTATGCTTTCTCTTTTGTTTTTTTACATCTTTACGCTTCAAAATATTCCGCACGATACAACTTTTGTTCAATTTTCTTCAAATGTGGTAGTGAAATACCCCAAACTATAACTATAAAAATGTTGGGATGATTTCTTTAATGGTTATTACTGGAGGAATATTAATTATAATATCTGATTCGTTAGAGTCAAAGTAGGTAGGTATTTATGTTAGTGCAATTTTAATTTTTGTCATTATATAGAACTTTTTAGTTACCATTAAAATAATTAAACATTTAATAACTTGAAAATCACTGCAGATGTTGCAATGAAAATGTGTTACTTGCGATATAAATTTTAAAAAGTCTGTTAATAAACGTAGAACTTGGAAATTTCACATACGTGTTCCCTTAAGAGCCGATCGCTTTGTAATGGCTTTGAAATTACTTCTCTTTACATGACCACGAGAAATAAAATCTGATGTGTTTCATTCACATGGCTTTCTTTGACCATTCTTCAACTATTATTGCAAAAGTCCACTCTTCTTTCTACTTCACGTTAATTCAGACAAACATTTGTAGAAATGGTTTTACTCTGCGTTTCCTTTTAGGTACACGGAGATTAGGGGAATACAATAAGCTTAAGGATAGTCAAATTTTTAAGAGAAGGTCGCTATATGATGGCTTTGAAATTAATTCTCTTTGGATGTTCACGAGAAAGAGACAAATAGCGACTTTCAATTTCAGAAAAGTATAAGTATTTGAAAATTAAACCAATAAAAATAAATACCTCGAGAATGATTCTCTTCACAAAAAAGTGACAAACTATGTGCTTTAGGCTCTACATTTGGTAACATTCTATCAATTTCTTATAGTTTACCAATTATACCAAATTCATTAGAATTAAGAGGACTACACAAGCTGTTCTCAGAAAATTTAAGGCATACATTAAATTTATCATGCAAAATATGTTTAAAAATGTGGTATTTTAATCAAAATCGTTAGAGCCATTTTTGAGAAAATCAAAAACAAGGAAAATGTTTCGTGTAATGGCTAGTTTGGGATGCGGGATGTATGTCGCATCTTCATAAGCAGGACTGCGACATCGGAATCGTTACGTTTGTTTAGAGGGGTCCTGTAGTCGACTGTTTATAACGAGAAGGTTACCTGTACAATTGAGTCAAATGTATCGCCGCACAGTGTTCACATAGATGAAATTCCAGAAGGGTAAAATAGTCAACAACGTTGCAAAACTATATATTGTGTTATTGGGAAAGTGTTTTCTGCATTATTAATGAAAACGTTCATTGCAAACCCTGCAATAGCACAATTGCTTCTGCGCATAGTAGAACGTGCAATGTGCGAGGACATGTCCAACACAAACACATAAGCGTTGTATTGCAAAATGCGAGGATAAACTGTTACAGCAAAAGTCACCTCCATCAAATCAAACGTTTAATGAAGAAATATGCACCGACATTTATTTCTGCCGATATTCTGTTATATTAACTACGGGAAACGAAGTTATGGTTGTAATTCATTGAATAAACTGACATAGAATCTTATCCTTGTGCACATTGTGACGTAGCGTTGTTTATTAATAATTTAATAAAGAATTTCAGTTATTAAGTCAGCTGTATATGTTATAACTTATAAATAGTATTGCAGAAATAAAGTACATGTTCACGAGACATGGTAATTCTTCTTGTATAGACTATACCGCGCGCGGTCAATGTCAGCCCTTATCGCTACACCCTTACCTCCCTATTCTATACACTTTCCTTCACGTAGCGACTCCGATATCGCAGCCCTACTCATAAGACACTACACTTGGATACCAGGTTTGGTATGCAATCGAAATTTCGTTTTTGAGTTATACTGTTCACGGACACACGGACCGTTTTCAAAAAAGCTTGGTATCAGGGATTCTCAAAACGTGTTTTTCCGGTGAAATATCGTTATCAAATTTTAGGGTGGAATGCAAATACTTCCTCCAAGTAGTAGAGAAAGTAAAAATGTTCATTTTTAACCCCGACTTTAACTCCAATGGTCATATTGCCTTTCGGCAAGGGTATTAAGTCGTCTACATTTGTCAGTGGTTTTCTGGATTTTTCTTTGGTTTTCTACGTTAGATCACACACACACACACACACACACACACACATTCGCACTCTTAATTCATAGTTCTGGACTCTGGGAAGGATACTCTTAGCTAGAGTAAAATTCCCACCCCCAGTCGGGAATCGAACCCGGGACCCCTCTCAAAACAGGACGGTGCTCTACTGACTAAGCTACGGACCAAGCCTACTATATTCCTATATCTAATGGTAACCTCTTTCCGCGTTCAACTTTATTTTATAGTGAATAACATAACGTGGATGCAAGAATCATTATTTGCCGAATAGTGTAAGAGAATTTTCAATGTGTAGAAAAGTATTGTGAGCGTTGCACATCACGGCGCCGTAGCTTACATCCCATAAATTCTTTGTAATGTTGGATATAAAACTCTTTTAAAAATAATTCGCATTCTTAATTTAGCGCAATTTTAAAATTCTATCCTCCAAAAGTTTATGCCACCACAATGCCCTCACATCCACCACTCTATGTAGTTAACCCATTTTGAACTGAAAGTCTTCAAAAGTTATTGAAGTATTATTCTCAGAATTAAAAATTTGTATAAAACAGCCCTTATCACAAGGATTTTAAAAATGTAAATAAATTAATAAAAGATAAATTCCTTAAACACGCGTTTATAAGCTGACATTTCTTTCTTCTTAATTCTATTTAATCCTTCTAGAGAAAAAAGTTAATAAATGCATTATATACTTGTTAAGAACTCTTTACCTAGTTTGTTTTCCACTATCATCTTGGAAACTCCATTAATAACACATAAAAAGCACAATATATCACATTCATTTCAAATTTAAAATCAAAACTAAATTAAATGTTCAATGTTATGACAAATGTCGAACGTTGATAATGGAATAAAACCAGGAAATAAACTCCGCTTTTCACCGCACATTTAAGGGTACACATAGAAGAAAATTGAACGAAAACCTTCAAAGATACACTTTTTTATAGTTATATTATTAAAAATGAATCATGTAATTCCATAATCACCGAGCGAGATGGCTCCACAGTGAAGTGTGAGGCTCGCAATCGGGATGTCCCGGTTACGACTCCCGGTGGCCGCACTCTGAGTTTTTCGTAATTTTCTCTGGGTGACAAAGCGAATACTGGACACAGCTCTCCTCCCCCTCTCCCGTAAGGGGGAGGGGTTCGGTGCATTAACTGACATGGTGCGGGTGCTGTAGACGCAGAGCACTCGTGATACTTCTGACATTACTAGAAGTACGCCGGACCGAGCTTCTGAGCCTCTTCCGTAGGGGAGATCTTGGATTGGGTTGGACTCAGCGGGGCAGTGGTTCCAGAAACCCATGGGAGAATGGATATACCTGGCTGGAAACCGCCCAGGCGGGGTTGTAAGACGACCCGATGTTCTCCGGCACCAACATTAGATAGCTGGTAAATAGTGGCTAGACACTATCGCCCCCACGTGGTTGTTCGGTAGTCTTCTCCTTATGGGATCGACCTGCGTAAGTGGCGTATCCACTTCCTCCACACCGACCTAATGGAAAATCCCCATCGACTAGTTCCCTGGGATCCAAGGGTGCGGACTTAGTCCAAAGCCCGTTGGTACATTCTCTCCCCCTCAAGTTCCTCGCATGTAATTTCCCTTTCATGTTTCAGGTTGATCCCGGGCCCGTGGTTTGATCAGTGTCAGGCAGATAGCACAGAGGTTTGCGCTTTAGAGATGTTTCCCCGTCTCACTGGAGAGGACGTCTCCGAGCGGCTCTCCCGCGGCCGGATGGTCAAGTGTTAGGAAACTCTGCGCGTCTCCTTTCACATGCGCCGGCTTCGCTCTGCAACCCGTGTGTCTCCTGCAGTTCGCTCACCTCATCCATTTCTCTAGGCGATGTGCGCACTAGATTACTTGAGGATCGCAGCGATAGGTGTCTCCTCGTCCAGTCAATTCCAGTTCACGCAAATCTCCATTATCGCATGTGTGTCCATTACTCATTGGAAATAATTTACACGAGCTTTTAAATGTGTCCCTGCACAAGGCCAGATAGATGTTTCGAATTTAAAAGATTTTTTCTCGCTTTCGATTTTCTTTTTTCTGCATTTTTACGCGTTCAAAATGTTCCATACGATATAATTTCCATTTAGTTTCCTTCCCGTTTTGTAGAGAAACAATCAAAACTGTACCTATAAAAATTCTGGTAGTGATTTTTCTTTATAGGTTATTACTGGAGGTAGAATATATAATTAACACACTAAAAGTAGTATAAAATATTGTTTCAAGTTCCGAATTTTCCTCAAAAACAAAACTTCAATAAAAAAACACGTTTGCTATGCTTTTTTCTAAACATTCATTAAAAGCCAAAACAGATATTTATATTAGTCAAATTTTAATTTTTATGGTAAAGACCATTTTTTGTTTACCTACCATTAAAGTAATTAATTGATAAATTAAAACTTAAAAACTACTGAAGATATTATAAAGAAATTTTTGTATAAATGCTAATGATTTGATCCATTACTTGGGTATAACTTTCAAAATCATATGTTTATAAATGCAGAATCCAGAAATTTCATCTACGTCTACCCGTAAGATATTTAAGCAGTTAATGAAAGGTATTTAAAAGGAAGGAAAAATTATTTGGAACAACAAAACTTGGAGCTAAATTAAGCATTTTTTCCTTATTCGTTAATTCTTCGCAAAAATACGTTTAAACATATACTTGTTTCGAGTATTAAGCCAATATTTATCCAGGTGACGTGGTTGAGTAGAGGTTTTCTGTATTCAAAGTTGTTGATTCAATAGCCTTTAAATATGCTTAAAATACCACAGATGCTTATCAATAATTTTTTGGAATACAGTCAACTATGGGACAAAATGTGATGCTTATGTGACCCTGACAGTGGCTAGCGTTGTTTATATAAACTTGGCAATTGTAAACACAAACCATAATGATTTAAAGTAGTCATATTTAAAACTAGAGTTAAGTGTAGTAAAAAGCAGTTCCGAAAAACAAAACCTGCGGTATCCAAATTAATTGCTGATATTTTTTTCCAATTGGTCTTTAATAGTGAAAATGTTTTTAAAAAAATTAGGAATGTATATTATTTATTATGTTTGTTAGCGTTAAAATACGGAATGCGTGGCTGAAGTTTTTAATATGCTGGGAAAGAATACTCTAAATTCATAGTTTTAGGTTCCGAATATTTCATGCCTTCATTAATGATCCCTTTCATTTAAAACCCGTTAAAATTACAAAAAGATAAAATCTTCTCGATGTTGGTGCTTCCTCGAGCCCGAAACATAACCCTAATAACTATCCCTCGCCACCAAACACGCCTCCACTCATTTTTATTCAAATTACGTATACACATGTTTGAAGTTCTTCTCTGTCCAGTTCAGAGATTATCAAATCGTAACAGAATTTAGATTTAAAAATCGTATAATAAACGCACAAAAATGCATTTTATATCAATAGTCTTCTATGTGTGATCTTATGGGTATATTTTCTCTTCCCTCCTTTAAAGAGCACCTAACTACAAAATCAACTGACATAACCGCGGTTATCATAATCTGATAGTTTTACAATTTCGTTCGCGCATTTAAAATGTGTTTATTACCGCCTCTACTATGTATAGCAAGTAGGGTCCCCCCGAATCCAAAAAACAAAATCCCTTTTAGAAAAATGTCCATGTGTATGTGTCTATGAACAGCATAACTCAAAAACGAAAATTCATACCAAACTATCCTATACATGGAACATTTATCGAAAACTTTGATTTGCTCAAAAATGGCTCTAACGATTTTGATTAAAATATATTTAAGATATTTTCATTACAGATAAAGTTTATATCTTGAATTTTCTGGGAATATCCCCAAAACTCCTCTTCTTTCTGAATGGCTTTCGCATAATTGGTAAACCGTAAGAGATAAGCAAAATTTTACTACACAAAAAACTTTAGAGCCCATTAAAATACACAATTTATGTCGTATACATTGTTTTGTGGAGTGAACCATTTCCGAGGTATTCCTTGTTATTTGTTTGAATTTTCCAATACTAATACTTCTTTCAAATGGGATTTCGTTATTCGCTTTTTTATGTCCTGGACATACAAAGAGAATGGAATGCTCCACATGACAACCAGCTCTTACAAGATTTGACTATCGCTTAAAGCCTACCACATTCTCCTTGCACCTACAAGAAAATCAGCAATAAAATAGTTTCTGCAAACGTTTATCTCGATTAACATGAATTAGATTGATAATAAGCGTTTGTAAAAATAGTTTGTACAAGAGTAGGGAAAGTCATGTGATTGCAACACATTGGATTTTTTTTATTTGTGTCCTTTGTTCTGCCAGTTTCCGTATTGCGTTTTTTTTCTTTCTTTTTGGATTAGCGAAATTATATTATAAATTATCTTACATGCCTTTGTCTTATATGGCAGTATAGAATGATTTAAGGCTTTAACTCCCACCAGAATAAGTAATTTAATATATCGGCTAACGTTTCGAACGACTAAGAACAAAAATCCATAAAGTACTCGAAATATGGAAGACTATGACAAAGTAAAATGAAAGAATACTGATAACAGCTGCAACGAAATTATGGAAACACTGCTCGGAGGAAACAGTAAATTACAAACTATATTCAGTTAAATAAAACTGAATGTAAACACGTCATCCGGACAGATACCAGCTTAACATCAAAGCGAATTACGCGCTACACCAAAAATATCACAGTGGCTTGGGGAAACATAAGCGATTGCAGGCTCCCACCTGCTTTTACGTCCCCCAGTAATTCACACAGAAGCTATACATAGTATTATTATTTCTCTAACTTTTAGGACGAAGCAAAAGGTTTTTCTTTTTGCTTTTTTCCTTGATATCTGGTAATTAAAAACTTAGTTTTAATTTGTGATGATCCTTCTACACCATCTCTTCCCTTTTACAACTTGCGCTTTAAATCCGATTATCTTTTCCGCGGTCTCTACTCCTTTCGACCCTTGGAGCAGCCACAGATCTTCTAGCCGATGAATGAAACGAATTAACCACGGAGCAAACGAGATCTTATCCCTTCAGGATGGAAATAGGTCTACTGGAAAAACTGTAATGGCCACAGTAATAGTCTCTCAGTTCTGAAGGACAGCGAGCATGCTGGTGAAGTAATCTGCTCTTCGAATTTTAGGATTGTATTCTTTCCTTCTTTCTTTTTGGCTTATTTAATGTCACTTTAACGCCAAGCATTGCAAAGGTTTTCTATATGCTTTTTCATGCACGTGTACCATGTGGCAGTATTTTAATACTTGAATAATTTTAATTAAATTATATAATATGTAAATTCAATAACAGCTCGCCTTGAAGCAATATGTATGTAATAATTTTTAAAATGTATGTAACAGTCATTGCATATGCTTATATTATTGTAAACATGTTTAATAATCTTATGTGAATGCATTTATGTAACTTAATAATGCAAGAGCTGTGAGAATAATAAGTTTAAAGTTGTTAACAATAAGGTAACAATGAGGTAGCCTTGAGGCAATAATGAGTTTAGAGTTTAAATGTTACTAGTCATGATTAGAGCAACGATAATGTAAATTTTTGTGACAGTTTAAAAATAGCCAATCAACAGCTAGAAAAAGCTTTAGTAAAATGTAGGTATTCTATTGGACTAGGATTAGCCAATCAGAGACTTGAAATACAAAAAGTTAAAAGTTCATACGGTTAAAATATGTTCAGTTGCTGGCAGACATTGGTAGTGGATGGAAGATGTGTTCTCTAAAGAAATATTACGTATTCGTGTGTAACGAAAATTAAGTATACGTGATAACAAAGTACAAATTTTAAATTAAAGAATCTCACAGCTCTTAATATCAGTGTAGTGCTATTTAATTTGTGCCAAGGATTAATAAAACGAAGTGAATTTAAAACTTAAAATCTGTGTAAGCCTACATTATTGTCGTACCACGCCCTGATTAAGAGAAACATGACTCTAAAGTAATACTGAAGTAGCCGAGACAAAAACAAACATAAATAATATCCATAGAAGCAGCTTAATAACAAAGTTAATATAATATTTTTCAACTTGGAGCGTAACAACAAAAATACATCTTCAAAAATCAGCTTCTCATAGATAGTAGCATATTACGTAACAAATAATCCATTTCAAATTAACGCCCAAAGCGTGGTGCAAACTCCTTTCAACTTCAAATTATCAACAATTTCAAATTGACGTCCATACGCGGAGATAAAAAAATAAACTCCAAGACAATAACTACATCAAGTTGGCTTCCCAAGCGTGTGGCTAACAACAGTAAAACTTCAACAACAATAAACTCCAACAGTTGAAGAACATAACTTCTCAACCAGGATGTGAAAATAACCTTAGTTGCATCCTTCTATATCAGATATTTGAATGGTTTGTTGAGAAATCGTCCCATTTGCGTAATTGCCTTCCTGTTCCATGTGTCTTATTGCTACCGATTTAATCGAAAAGTGGATTTTTGAGACCGTGATATGTCAGTGATAGGTTAAATAAATTGACTCAGTTGCAGAGTCGCCTTACTGTACCATCTGCTTAAATAAAATGTATATAAACGGCCTTCGGCGCAACTACTACTACATTTATTTTATTCCGCGATTACAGGTGGCTGAGAACTACGAATAAGTTCATTCAAATTGGCCAATGTAGGAGATTCGACGCCCACCATCCTTAGAATATTCTTCCAGATATTATTTCTGAACACATCTCGATCGACTTAGAGGCTTTATCCAGGTACATTCGATAAGTTTAATAAAACATCCAGAGGTGTAACCTTAAGTGTAAAAATATTTATTGGTCTTTCAGATGACAACAATGGTTTACACCTTGTCTAATTAACGTCTTTATTCTCCCAGTTTCCATGCTTCTTTTTCTTACTGATACAACATATATCTGAGGAAATAAACATGAATAATGCTACGAGAATTAGAGCAAAAGTAGCAAGTTTTCCAAAATTGGATATAAATTAAGAGGTGTTTGTTGCCCCTGTTTGAAAGAATGGTGAAGGAATTTAACGTTTTTCGTTAATTTACGCTAAATTTATTGATAA
Source organism: Deroplatys truncata (assembly GCA_030765065.1). NCBI lineage: Eukaryota > Metazoa > Arthropoda > Insecta > Mantodea > Mantidae > Deroplatys > Deroplatys truncata. Next base: position 108,133,878 of record CM060985.1, read on the forward strand.
TTTATTTTAAAATTATTTGAACACTACACAAAATAGTACTGTAGTATAAAAATAATAGCATGTTTATTGACGCTAATACTAAGCCGAAATTTTTGATATCCTAGCTGAATCTACCCTTGCAGAAATGGAAGATTAACTCAGCGCTTCTTGCCTAGTCAATGCTCAAAGTAAGCAATATAAATTTATTAAGGGGAGATTAAAAAGTGAAAAAAGCCACAAAAATGATACGTTTACTTTTTATTAATGTTCCATTTAATATCTAAGATCATATCGACGGCTCCTTTACCTTTAGAACAATTTCTCATCAGCAATGAGGTTCACTCTTTTAGAATGTTGTTAATCTTTGGGTTGGTGTTACTTTTGATTACTACATTAAATTCACACTTCCATACTCTAGGAAAAATGTAGAATAGTCCTCGCTAAAGAAAAATTCCCACCCTCCAGCCGGAAATTGAACCGGAACTTCTGGATTTGGAGGTTAGCATGCTAACCACTGGAACTTTTAGTCTTTGTACAATATTATCGATTAGAATTATTTTTCTAATTTGATATACAGCGTGGACCATTAAGTTTAGACTGTACAATATCTCCAAAACTAAGCGTCGTAGAAAGAAATGTCTTGAATAAAAGTTGCCTGATAATATGGGGGAAAGTAAATGGCATTATTCGCGTACTGTTTGGAGGAGATTCTGCTGGTCATTTTAGGCTCAGTTGTATTTTTACTTTCTCTACTACGTATAGTAAGTAGGGGAAGTATTGCATTCCACCCAAAAATTCGATACCGAGATTTCACCGGAAATACATGTTTTGAGACCTCATGAATCAAAAAAAAACATTTTTGGAAACATGTCCGTGTGTGTGTCTGTGTGTGTGTGTCTGTGAACAGCATAACTCAAAAACGAACAGTCGGATAAGCACCAAACTTGGTATTTAGGTTCAGTATCTTCCAGAGATGTGACACGAAGGTTTTCAAGAAAATCCCCCCACCCCAGACTACCCTTTACTCTAACGATTTTGATGAAAATATCATATGTTTAAGATAATGCCATGAGAAATGAAATGTATATCTCGAATCTTCTGGGAATGTCTCCAACAGTATTCTTCATTGTGAACGACTTTTGCATAACTGGTAAACCATAAGAGATAGACAAAATGTTACTACACAAAAAATGTAGATCGCGTTAAAATACACAACTTATGTCATATACATTTCTTTTGTTGAGTGAACCGTTTTCGAGATATTGCTTGTTATTTCCTTAAATTTTCCAATACTTATACTTTTTCTCAAATTCGTTATTCATTTTTTTATGTCCTGCACATGCAAAGAGAATGGAATGCGCCACATAGCAACCAGCGTTAAAATATTTGACTATCGCTTAAAAGCTACCATATTCCCCTTGCATCTACATGAATATTACCAATAAGATTGACATCTCGATATCTCGATTAACATGAAGCATATGGAGAATAGGCGTTTGTAAAATTAGATTGTACAAGAGTAGAGAAAGTCATGTGAGTGTAACACATCAGATTTTTTTGTCTTGGATACGCAAAGAGTTATAATCTGTGGCAAAGGGAATGGTGCTGCACCTAGCAACCAGCTGTTAAGAGATATGTATGTGCTTAAAGGCTACTGTATTTCTATATTGCCCTTATAAATATATATTCCGCTTACATCTACAAGAAAATTAGCAGTAAGATACAGTCTGCAAATGTTTATCTCGATTAACATGAAGTAGATGGAGAATAAGCGTTTGTAATAATAGTTTGTACAAGAGTAGAGAAAGTCATGTGAGTGTAACGCATCAGATTTTTTTAAATAGGAAGCTACCTTTTTATGTTGTTTTCTCACTCCTCATAAACAACTACATTTATATAAAGCACTTTCCAATTTGTCTTACACTAACGTAAATAACAAGAAAATTCTGAATGGCTGTGTACGAAGAGCGCAATGAATGGCTGGACCATCCATGGATGGTCATTTGAGGGTCAAGTTAGTTGCGTAATTGGGATCCAACATTTTTGTTTGTTTCCTTATTCCTCAAAATAAATAGCTTTTTAGAAACCTTTTCTAATTAGAAAACAATATAAAAAATCTCCATCTGCATCTCAACACTCACCATTCGTTTACATTAAAACAAACAAGCTTTGGCTATGTTTAAAAAAATATATGAACGTAACAATATAATGCAGTGAACTGAAATAAAACTTCTTAAACATCATTTGATGTCGAGAGTCACTCTTAGGGTTGTTTAATATGATCTATGTATGTTTCAATTGCATTATAAAGATTCCAGTTCTTTCTGTCCTTGCATGTTCTGGTACCCTGTGCAAAATATAGTTTTGTGTCTTCCCAAAATAAAAATTCCTTTTCTTAAATCCTCTACAAGGATTTTAATCTTGAAAGCATTACTCCTTACTCTTAGATTCTGCAGCACATCTTGTAATCGCACGTACCCAAACTACAAGGGAGAAGAGCTTTACACTTTTCTCCGTAGTGTACTAACTTAGTATGTCCCTTCTACTGGATATGAACATATTCTCCATGCATATATAACTTCGCTCCAACAACGTACACACTAAGCCTGCTTATATCACACTTCTTACGCAATAAATGCTACTTAAAGCAAAAGAATTCGTTTTCATTGTTTAAATACAAACTACAAGACCTTCATTTCGATGTTTTGCTGTATTACGGGGTATCGCTTGCCCTGTGCTGCACTGTTTCTAACTTTTTCTGTCAACCTTTCAATTTCCCTCCTCTCCGTCTGCCGGCTAATCATTTGACACTAAGTTTGTGCTGCATAGAGCTTGATACACTATGAGACTACATGTTTCAGTGTTATAGTGGGTTAGTGCTGTTATAATACTTCTACTTCAGCTCACTGAACCTTCATGTATGATCCCTACATGAGAACAAACTCTTGTAGAAAAGTGAGACAGCAATCTATAATAATCAGACACCTTACTGTTCGTGCGCCTTTCAGAAAAACGGTTTGTGAATACATCTATGCAAACGGGATCTATTCTTAATAAGAAAACGAAATGAAATCGCTGTATTCTTACAGAGGAAAAGCTCAATGACATCGGAGAAAAGATAGAATAAAGTCCAAAAGAAATAAATCTCCGAGAAAGCTTGCACAGGAATTAGAAACTTCGCAAACCTCGGCTTGAAGTGCCATTAAACTTTTAAAATGAAACCTCTAAGTTAACTGCAGTTCAGAAATTGCAACAAAAGATGTGAGTAGATTAGTAACACCTAATTTCTGAAATTAGGTGTTACATACTGTTAATTATCGCTCTATTGACTGCATTTTAGGCAAGAAGCATGGTTTTATTTACATGGCCATGAAGAATTAATAACTGTTAATGCAAATTTACATAAAAGGTGCGAGATGTGTGTTGCACAAGGAGGTTTTCAATAACTTCTATGACAAATATGTGTGGTTATATTAGTTACGTTTTGCATGAGCACTCTATGAGCTTGAATTTAAGGAACTTATGAGTATCTGATTCTGCCGGATAACAGAGTGCTTCCTGGTGCCAAGAAAGCCGTTAGGCGTCCACGCGGACAAACGAAGGTTCCGTATTAGGGTACTGAAAACGTCAGTCTTCTGTATAAAACATTTGTGTTTTGCCCCTCAACAGCACTCAAGTAACTCAGCAGTCGGTTTAGTCGATTCATGTAGTGAAAATAATCGTTAAGTGCTTACGCTATGCTCCTATAAACGTTACCTTTGAACACACCCCACACATATAGATATACCAGGTGGCCAACCGCGCCGTATTTCAAGTGTGGATATCCCTTCGTGCGTTAAAAGAGTTGCAGAACTCAACGCGGTAATTACAAGTACGTACAGGTCAGTGGAGAAATGGTGAATTGGCGTGAGCGAGCTTTTTTTTAAGTTCCATTTATACCCCACCTTTAACTGCAATTGTCTTACTCGCGGCCTTTCCTTTGGAACATATATAGACAACGGTGTTAACTCGTATTCGTTTGTCTTAGGGTTTCTAGTAAACATTGTGCTTTAATCATTAGTTCACACATACATTCACACTCTCATTCACTTCCAGACTCCTGGGGAGGGGGGTAGGGAATAATCCTGGTTAGAGAAAAATTGCCACCCCAGCCGAGAATCGAACCCAAATTCGTCTCACGTAGGCATGTGCTCTACCGATTGAGCTACGGGACCATCCGAGCTTCGCTTATCAGCAAAGACGAAGAGCAGATCGCGCTCATCGAGAGGCACTTCCCAGGCTGATAGACAAAAATACAAGGTGTGATCAAAAAGTTTCCGGAATGACGTCACAAATACTACACAACAGTTTGTTTTATCTAATCTGCACTGTCACCCTCGAAGTAGTCTCCTTGGTAGTTGATACACTTGTCCCGCGCGTCTGTCACTGCTAGAAGCACCTCTGGAAGTCCTCTTCTTTCAACATGTTCAGAGCCTTCTGCGATTCCCGATGGATGACATCAATGTCCTCAAAACGGTATCCTCGGAGCCGCATTTTAAGTCGCGGGATAAGAAAAAAGTCCGCTGGTACCAAATCTGGAGAATAGGCGGTATGGGGAACAGTATTCATCCTATTTTTATCCAAAAATTGGCGAACAAAAAGGGCTTTGTGCGCGGGCGCATTGTCATGATGCAGGAACCAGTCACCACTCCTCCATTTCTCCGACCATTTGTGTCGCACATTCTCCCTTAATCTTTGCAGCACTTGTTTATAGAACACTTGATCATTGTTTGACCCTGTGGCACAAATTTCTTACGTACAATGCTTTTAATGTCAAAAAATACAATCATCATTGACTTCACTGTGGATCGAACTTGTCTGGCCTTTTTCGGGCGTGGAGATGAAGGAATCTTCCATTGTAAAAATTGTTGCTTCGTTTCTGGATCGTACCAATAAATCCATGTTTCATCACCAGTAATAATTTTCTTCATAAACTGTACGTCATTTTGTAACTGTTCTTTAAGATCTATGCAGGCAATCACACGGCTTTCCGTTTGGTCATTTGAAAGAGGCGGAGCACGAACTTGGCGGCAATTCTTCTTATGTCCAAATTGTCTTTCAAAATGCTTTGAACACTTCCAAAGGAGAGTCCTAATGAGTCAGAAAGTTCTCTTATTGTAATGTGCCTATCATTTAAGACCATTTACCTCACCTGATTGATATTTTGATCAGTTTAGCTGGAACAGGGTCGCCCCGAACGATCTGCATCTTTAACTGATGTCACACTTTTAAATTTCAAAGACCACTCAAATGCTTGAGTTTTGCCCATAACTGCCTCCACATAAGCTGTTCTTAACATTTCATAGGCGTCTGTTGCAGTTTTATCGAGTTTAAAGCAAAATTTAATGTTCGTTCTTTGTTCTTCGTAATCTGACATTTTTGCTACGCGGAAAAATCGCAGCACCTGCAAAACAGGTGTTCACTTCAGAGCGTCTACCTCGTCACTGCATGATCACATGAGGTCACGTGACCTCTCATTTTTATCGGGAAGGAACGCTGCATGTATAGTCTGGGTAAGAATTAAAGAAATCTCAGCGTCAGCATTGCTGTGAAGCCATTCCGGAATCACGCCTCGTAAACCGAAAATATCTAAGAATATTTTCCATTTCAGTTACTCAGGCTTTATTTTCGGGAGAATAAAGTCACTTTTTGGAATAACAAATAATTAAAATGTCTTTATTGTACCTATCCGTATCCGCCCATAGCTATTTTAACTTATTTACCTTTCTTGTGTAACACTACGAACTGTAAGAAACAAACATGAGAGCACGCAGTGTTTCAGTCCATTTTTTCGTTTGCTATTATAAATGTTACTGTTACTATTATCATCTAACGGTACTGTTATGCTGATTTCGCTTATTGAACAGGTGCTTGAAATTTTGCTCCTGTTGAGCAGCAGATTTGTAGGGTGCTATGCCCTAATTCCCCACTGACCTGTGTTTACTCGGAATTGCCCCGTTGAGTTATGTAACTCTTTTAACGCACGAAGGGTAATCTGCACACGTCAAATACTACACAACAGTTTGTTTTGTCTAATCTGCACTGTCACCCTCGAAGTAGTCTCCTTGGGAGTTGATACACTTGTCCAAGCGCTTCTGCCACTGCTGGAAGCACCTCTGGAAGTCCTCTTCTTTCAACATGTTCAGAGCCTTCTGCGATTCCCGATGGATGACATCAATGTCCTCAAAACGGTGCCCTCGTATTTGACGTGTGCAGATAATTTATGGGTCACTTGGTATAAACATTAAGAGCAAGCCTGCCATAAAAAGCTGTTTTAATGTTGCCAAAGGTCGGCCATTCTTCGTCGAGTGTCATAGCTACATATATGAGATAATTCCCTGAAGAAATGTTACATTACCGGCAACACACTCTAAATAAGTCCATGTTACGGATCTTGGCAAACCAAATTGAGTCCGCGTGAGTACCCTGGGTTGTGCCATGCTTGTATATAAGTAAATTTAATTTTTAGTATGTCTATTACCTACCAAAACTCATAGAAGTACTGTATTATGTCGACTACCTATCTATAGGAGGCAGAGGAAGTAATGTATTCCAATCGAAAGATCAAAATAGAGATTGTACCGGAAATACACATTTTGAGGTCTACTGAATTCCTACAAAAAAACCCACAAAACTTGGTGTTTTAAGTTTAGCATTATCTAAGGATGATACACAAAAATGTTTCAAGAAATTACCCCGTTCCAAACCACTAAGTTTCCTATTTATTTTTTCTTTCTTACTTTCTTGAAAGAGTTCCAATGTTTCTGATTAAATTTTTGTGTGTTTAATATGTCGATATGAGAATTAAAATGCATATCTTGAATTTTCTGTAAATATCCTGAAATTTCCTTTGATTGAATTCTGCGTAATTTTGTAAAACAGATTAATTTTTTAAGAAAGACAAAATATACACTAAAGGAAAACCCTTAGAGCTGTAAAAATGCAAAATTTGTGTAAAATAAGTCTTTTCGTAATTTCAGTCGTTTTTCGAAATATGCAATAAGTTTAGATGCTTCATAAATATCGCATAAAGAGCATGTCACAGTTTGCTTTTCTTCATCTTTTTTTTTCTATCGCGAGAGCTTATTATTACGCATAAACATTCGACTGTTTTTTGTTTGTTTGTTTTAATTGCGTCCTCTAAGGTCGGTTAGGTCATATCGGACGATGATTAAACTGGATGAAATACTCAAATAAGCCCGGGCACCATAGAGCTTAAAGTTACCTGACTTTTAAAGTTAAGAGAAAACCTCGGAAAAATCCTTATTCGGATAACGCGTCCTAACCAAAATTCGAGCTCCGGATCCGTTGAGTGAGAGGCACACACGCTATCCCCACACCACGGTGGTGATCTTGACTATTTTTTTCTGAATATTGAAAACGTTTTGCATAAGGATACCCATCTGTGAAATTTAAAAAATCCACAATTTTAGATAGATGCATTTAAAATTTCAATACAGCAATTGGCATTTAATACGAAATTCGATGCATATTTTAACTTAGTTACAGAGATACTGTTTTTTATTGTTTTGAAAAATTTCTCCGCAGGATACAATTATTTTTTGAAAATTACTAATATTTTATGATTCAGTTTTTAAATGTAAATAAATAAATTGTATAGATGACGTTTTAATTATTCTACTAGTGAATATCGTACTATGATATTATTGTTTAATGATGTCACAATTAAACACGTAAACATTCCAAAAATCTCCTGATTTTTATCCTGCTATTAATAAGGAGGCGTTTCATTGATTTATACCGAAAAGTACATCGTGTGCAAAAATTTTAAAATAAGAGTGTGTCGAAAAATAAAAACCTGAAAAAAGAGAGATTAAAAACTATGACGGCAAAATTGCTTTTTCTGAGTTTATGCTGTAGCATATTGTTTCTGCTCTTCTGCAAGGCCTCTCTTGAACAGTTTATGGGTTAAAGTGTCGTTTCTTACTGTTATTTTATAGGAATCTAGGCTTACAGACACAAATTTAGATCGCTATATGACATGTTTTAAAAGGTCGTGAAGCTATATAAATCATATAGAAGTAAAGTAGAAGTTTATAGTGTTAAATAACATTAAAATACATATTACTTAATTTTGGAAATTTTTGGTCTTTTTTGCTAAGTAAGCAGATATCGTAACATAGTGAGGATAGAAGTGTCACTTTTATATGAACGGTAAAATATTAACGAATATATTTGAATTTGTCATTGGTAAGGAAAGTCGTGTGAATGCATCATATTGTTACATGCTGAGTAGATGACCCAAAAGTTCACATGAAAATTAAATTAATTTCTAATACCTAGCACGCACATTGAGGGGGCGTATACTTACTCGGCTGCGGAGGACCGAAACATAGTGTGGAGGTTAGAGGAAGGTGTGCGTTTTTATTGCAGAAAATCCATAACACAAATCTACTCACACATTCTTAGTTTTATTTCCCAAACGTTTGGGGTTCCTACATTATTAAAAATGGAAGGTGGGAGGAGATGTCCACCGATCCAAAGCCCAGCTTACACACGCGGTCCGTTCCTCACGGAATCCTAACTGAGAGTGAGGCAATCCTCCACTACTCGTGGCTAGCAAAGCTACCATCCAAGAGCAACGTAAACAACAATGTGCCTCAAATGACAATGTAGAACAATAATGTAACCCCCCAAATTATTTAAACGCCACAATATCAGACTTTTCCCACATAACTGTACAATAATTGCCGTCCCCTGGCTCCGCTGATTGTTGTTGTTCACCCAAGAATATGACAAGCGATGAAATGTTATTTGGTATTTCTTAAACCAACCAAGCGTAAATTCTGCATATTACAAAACATAAAACAAAACACATTTCAAGTTAAGCAAAATGATAACGTAATAAAATTATATTTAAGGGTTATACGAGTATCTACGAGAATTTGACAGTGGAATGACATTCTGTGAATATTCTTCTGGAACTTTCTTTAACATGATACTACAGCTTCTGTTGAGAGAATACGAGTTTATTGCCTATTAAGAGTTCCTCAGTGAATTTAAAGTAGTTTTCTGTAGAAGTTTTGAGAAACAATAACGTGCAATGAAGTGTGTTCGAGACCGGAGAAAGGGAAAGCTGATTGAAAGGAACACTACAAAGAACTATCATCCAAAAGAGATCCGAGTTAAAGGCTGAAAAAAGAATAGACTAGAAGTTTAAATAACTACAAAGTAAATGAAGTTGAAAGTTTACAGGAACAAGGAAAATATCTGAAACACACGTGAAGTTATTCTTTTAATCTATAGCATTACTTATTTTAAGGGTACAAGGAGTCTGAACATAGAAAGTACACCTTAAGTGTGTTAAATCACCCCTGCTCTTAAAGTTCTCAATGGTTTTCCTGAAATTTTTATGAATTATTCCATAAATCATAAAAATTATATCAAGTGATTGTTTGCATTGGTAGCTTTTGTAGTTCATTCAGCAGAAAAATAATAAAATTTACTCTTAAAACATGTGAATTTATGTACCTTTTTCTCTGATACTACTTGCAATACAGAATCACACTTTTGCATGTTTGTTCCTAGTATAATCAGCTATCTTCTGAACCTAAATTATTTAGTTATGTATATCAGTTTACTAGAAATTAAAAAAAAAGGTATTTCCAAACTCAGAAAACTAAAAACTGTGGAAAATTTGTAATTTTGTTGCTTTCTGAATATCCTAATATACATTGTAAAATTATGATTGTCGTTCAGAACGTTTAACTATGTGTTGTATACATGTACTGAAAATTTCAGCTCTCTACCTCTAATACTTTCTGAGAAAAACGTACATAAGTATTCCAAAATGTTGTTTTGAGAAAACTAAATTTAAAGTTTGAACATTAAAATGCCGACACACTTCAGTACATTTCAGGGTCATAATCATCTGCACCTTCATTCCTGGATTGCTTCAGCTTTTCTGATTGCCTTCTCTTGGTCCTGGCCTCTTTTGTTAATTGCTTAACTGCTCATGATATAGTCGTTCGTTGTTGAAAGATACAAACATGTTCTAAAAAGGGGCGTTGCATGACAGCTTTAAAGGAATGCAGATTAGCATTTAAATGGTATTTAAATTTCTTAAAAACCTCTTAACCCCCAAAAAGTGTATATTTTCTGAAACTGGAAATAGAGATGTTATTACTGCCTGAAACAAAAAATGTGATTTATGACCATTTCAGAGTACCTTGTCCCCTTAACACGTCATGTATACAGTATCTTCTCCTCCTATAATTTTGCTTGCGTGAAAACCAATATTCAGCTTTGTGACAAATACCCAGTTATAGCAAAATAACTGTTTGGAATGAGCAACGATCATGTTGCTTTCGCTGTTTAATTACATTTTATTGAGATTATACATGTATTTGATACGCAAGTTTATACTTATATATATACTTGTTTTTCAGGATTTATGTAATTAAAATCGATCTATGCGCGCAACAAAACTATGACTAAAACCTTTCTGGTAATTTTAGATTTTGCCAAAAAATCGAAGTCAAAGAAACAGTTTGTATATATATATATGTATATATATATATATATATATATATATGTTTTATACACATCAGGATACTTTTTGTTTTATTCTGCACTTATATAGATAATATTAAACCAATTATCCTACGCAATGGGCTGGACCTGCTCTGGTTCCCGGCCACGGAATGCGCCGGGGTCATTCGCACCCATAGGGATGCCCATTTTAGGTCCAGGTTATAGGACCGGTGCCCACTCAGCATCGTGAGGAAAATAAGGAGCTGCGATAGCCAGCTGTCCTGGTCTCGTGAGCCAACTTTCAGCTGGGGTATGTGGGATACTGACCACATCACCTCCCCGTATCGGTTTTATCGCCCACGTACCCCGTATCGGTGGTACGTGGGCGTAAGGCCAGCTGCCGGGTTGACAGACCCAGGCCCATCGCGGGCTGTGGTGCCATAGGTTTTATTTATTAAACCAGTCGTGTAAATCCGCTTTATACGAACTGGTAATAAAGAGGTACCTGATAATCCAACAGAATAACGGAAGAGATCCTGCGGTTTTTGAAAAGTACAAGATAAATGCACATATATGTGTTCAAACTGTACCTATTATGTATTATACTATAAATCCGTAACAAATGGTTTTCCATTAATTCTCAATTTTGTATAAATAGCTGAGATTAACGTATGTAATGGGCCGCACTAAAGGCAAAAGGTGTAGGTTTTTAAAAATGTAATATTAATTTATTTTTATTTGGTCTTTTAATGGTCCAATCGATTTCAACGAAACTCAGTATATATAGCTTAGGTCTTGTGTACAAAAAAAAAAATATGGAATCTTAATTACTTTAATAAAAGTAGGGGTTTCATAGTTATTCAGTTTTTAAAAAGTTATTGATAAAAGTATATAAGTTTTAGTTTTCTCGCAAGTTTCGATAAAATGAATATTGAAGAAGTTATCTCATTACTCATTACTACGAGGCGTATTTTTGAAGCAAGTACCATTTTAATATTTTGCCGCTGCAGTCGCAATTTTGAGCATGCTCAAACACTTCCCCATTCATTAGGAAGCCAGAGACACAGCTGTGAGCGATTGTCACTTTGTGTATTCCTGTTGTTAGAACATTTCGAATTGTTCAAAACAACCGAAGGACCCACCCACTGGGAAGTCAGATCAGCGATTCGTTTTTCGAATACGAGAAATGCTGCGCCAGAAAACATTCATCGCCAACTGTTTGTTTATGGGAAACAATGAATGATGAGCCACGGATCGGTCGACCGTCTGTGATCACGGATGATTTGGTGCAAGCTGTGGAAGAGAACATTTATGAGGACAGACGTTTTAACATATAGATGCTGTCTTCGCATTTTCCACAAATTTCAAGGCCAGTCCTCTAAACATTGTGACAGAACGCTTCGGGGTGCTCAAGATGGGTGTCTCACATCTCTCCTGAATCAAAGCAACAATCCCTGGAGTGGAGGCACACAACATTCCCCGTGAAGAAGAAATTCAAACAGAACGATATCCAATCGCAACATCATGTGCACGGTTTTCTGGGACAGTCGAGGTGTTTTGTTAGTTGAATTCTTGCCCAGGAATTCAACAATCAACAAAGACGCCTATTGTGAGATACTACAAAAGCTCCATCGTGCAATACAGAACAAAAGACGTGGAATCCTTTTGGTTCGTGACAATTCCCGGCTACATACAGTCAAACAAACTCAAGATCTGATCGCATCATTTGGTTGCGAACAATTCGACTACCCTCCCTACAGTCCGGATTTGGTACCAATCGATTTTCAATTATTCATCTGAAGAAATTCCTTGGTGGAAAACATTTCAACGATGATGTTGTGAAATAAGAAATGCAAACTTGGCTTTCGTCACAGGCGGCATCCTTCTTTGACGAAGACACACAAAAACTGGTTTTCCGTTACAAGTGCGGTGACTATGCAGAGAAGTAGTGTAATGTGTAAGGTAATGAATGATAACGTATTTGGAAAATAATGTTCTGTTATTTTTTAAAAACTGATCGGCACCTACTTTAAAAACATTCCTCGTATTAACATTGTGTGATTTTTGTGACATTCAGTGTTATTCTCCTCCTTTCTCCCTCCAACTTCGTGTGTTGGGGTGGTCGTACTTTACGGCGATACAGTGCTGATACAATAGAAGCTCCTTGGTAGGCAAACCGAAGAACAAATCAGCGTAATGGGTTAAATCTCGTCTCCCCTCCAGTGGTAGCCCTGATTTAACAGGATCCGATCGCATAACAAGATAGGTAAGCTGTGTTCTATTTAACCTTTAGTTATCTTAATGTTAATAATACCCTAGAAAAAATGTTATTAGCCGTTTTCAAAATATTACATAACGATGGGAGGGAAAAGAGGAGGGATCGAAAGGCTGAGAACAGAGAGTGAAAGAGAAAGAGTGAAGGGGACGAGGGTAGGAAAAACGGTGAGAGTGGAGCTGCAGGTTCTCTTAGCTAAGTAAAATTACACATGTTCGATACAAAATGACCTGAAACACAATAACCTATTACTAAAAACAGGTCATAGTATCTCATTCTAATGACAGATTCTTCAACCAAACAGAAACGAAGTTTCGCAAGAATTTGAGGGACTTAACTGGCTAACATAGTCAATTCTTGTTGAGCCTTTAAATTGAAATTATTTTAATCCAAATTTACAAAACGAAACACAATGAATTCTTTTCCAGATGAACCTCTAAAAAATTGGATCAGATTACCTAAATTTCTTCTGCTTGCATCCCAGAAAGGTGTCCGACATAAACTACGTAGTTCAGTATTTCCATAGAAACTCAATTTTGAATTTTTGGATCGAGAATAATACATATTCAGTGTCTAATTGATAGGAAGAGAAGTATAACATAGAATGAGAAAAACGTGTGCACACGATATCTCGATGATAAACTATAGGGTGTTAGGAACTGCCCTTCACTCATAGATTTGAGTTATAATAGGACGGAATGAATCATTATAATCCCAAATAACTGTAATGATATGACTGTTTCTTATCAGATTAACAACTTCTTTAATGCACTGTTGCGAACACCTGCTGAATTCTATATCAAACGGGTAATATAGCAGTAGCTATCATGGAACTGTTACAAAAAATACCGAATTTCTAAAATTTGAGAATAGAAATAATGCTACAACACAAACCACCTATCTGGTTCTCTTTGCATACAATGTTCATAAAAAATAATAGATATAAAGTTTAAAATAAAATAACGTGTACGTTAAATTTGTAATGGTGGTTTTGTAGTAGTTTTCAAAATTATAGCAACAATGTTTTTTTCCAAATTAATGTAAATATATTTTAATGCAGTATTTTTTAAAATCCGTTTATGAAACACTGGTTTTTCTGTTCATCATAAGTAGTCACAATCAAATTTGGCGGCTTATAAAAACCAAAAACGTTTATACAAATTTTAAAAGTAAACAAAGACGTAATTTTAAATTAATTGTGGTATTCTGTGTGTTTTATACTCTTACTTTTCGCAAACATTTTATCCTGTCTCTATAACCAAACTTTTACTTCTACATCAGAAATTCAGTAGCGAAAAGATCGTAAATTAAAACCTTTACGTTTTTCTTATTTTTCTTTTCCGCCATGAGCAATGCTGTCAACGAATTACCAGTTTTTCGGTATCATAAATGCATATGCAGGCGTGTTTAACGAAGGTATACGGAAACACCCGACAGCGCACATTCTTGTAAGCGTCGGCGTAAAGCTCGTAAATGTGGGGTTCTTTTGTAAGTAGAGCCCTTAAAACTGCAACTCCATTTCAGAAGCAAGAAATGACTTGTATTTGTGAAAGGTGTATTGTTACGATGAACGAAAGAACATTCTTCCAAGAAGCTTGAAGTTTCTGTACGAAATTTAAAAAACGTGTTTCATACAAGATACTTACTTGCTGGGTGAGGGAGAGAAAACAATCAAAAGAACAAATGTCTTTGCAAAATAATTCTTCATCGCTGTATCACTTTAAAAACATTAGTATCTAAAAAAACTGATCTGTATTTAGCTCTAAACGACTAAAGAACCCTCAACCTTAATCTATTATTCTAGAATTTTTGCTGTATTATCCAAGAAATTAAGGATGGATTCTTCAACAAATCTGAGTGTTCCTATTTATATTCCATTTTGGGGAAAATCTAGTGTTATAAGAACTTAATATTTGCAGTTTATATTAACTCAAGTTCAGCTTAAAAATAATAATTTCAGCTTATTAGAATGAAAGAAAATATTAGAACTATGTATGAAATTATATACAGATACATATAAAATTATATGACGCGGAATATTTCAAATCTGTAAGAATATAAAAAATATTAACATGCAGGGACATGTTTCGTAACACTTATGTACAGTATAGTTAAATTTGTGGCACTATAACACTTGTTCTACTAACCCGACTACCGATCTCATGCCAACATATGCAAGGCAGAGGTGTTAAATCATCCAGCCGATACGGTAAATGTGGAGTACACCATGCTTCCCCCACCGGATCGTTGGTTTTCGTGACCTATAGACCGCTACTTATCGTTGCTCCTCAACTGCATCACAATGTTGAGTGGACACCGGTCCTACACATAGGCTGAAATATCCGCACCCGACTTGTAATAGAAATACTTAAATTATCAGTGATAGATAAGTACACTATACCAAAATAATGTGCTTTAAGTAAAAATAATTTTATATCTGAAATGATGGAAGAGATTATTTCAAAGTCCGATGATGTCTGAAGGATCTTTAACAAAATATCGCAGAGGCTGCAGTCCAATAGCTCTCGCACTGCCTTTCCTTAGCATTTTCATTCTAAAACAGCTTGGTAGTTACAAAATAGTTTCTCCATAATACTCCTTTATGGTTACTTCCTTCATTCCTCCCATAGTTAATATTATGAAGAACTGTATCGAAGCTTCCACTTCATGATCAACACTTTCTATGTTTCCTGCAAGATATGTAGATTTTGGGATTCGTATAACTAATAGCATTAGTGCTTCAAGTATCCTTATTTTGTCAAATCTGTTATAATTGTGGGACGGCGCCGTGGCCGAGTGGTTAGACCGCTCGCCTCCCACCGAGGCGGACCGGGTTCAATCCCAGGGACCTGCATGTGGGATTTGTGGTGGACAAAGCGGCGTCTGGGCGGGTTTTCTCCGGGTTCTCCGGTTTCCCCCGCCATTCATTCCACCAACTGCTCACCTTTCCTTTCATCCATCACCTTTCATCACCAACATTTCGCTTCATCTACTTCCTTCATCCCATACCAGGCATCGGGCTGATCACCCATCCTGGATGTTCTGTCTGATCCATGAGTGTCTGCTCCTCGACGTGCCTCTGACCCCAGGCACCCGCCTGTAAGTCCTGGGGGGTGTAAGTCCTACTTAAGAGGAGGGTAAACAGATAATGAATGAATGTTATAATTGTGGTGACAACATCGAAGATGCTGAGGCGGTTGAAAGACGGGGTATTTTAAACTCATGTCCTGGTCTTCCAAGTCAACCATAAATACAAACATTTTCTGTGCATAAATATCTTATTGCCTCTGCTATGTTTGCCTTGGGTCAAGTTCCTTAACTAACTATTCAAGAAAAAGAAGGTATTTCATGGTTCAGAGCTTGCCTTAAACTCACGTAGGCACGTAATGGACGGAATAGCGGTTGGTCTGAGATTTGGTCGCAAAATCTATCAATCTCAGGTATGCGTATGTGCAGCTAAGGTCGATCGTCATAGACATCCTGCCTCACGATATCCCAAGAATGCAGGTTCATTTTCCAGACCCTTCACGATCAATGACTTAATCAGAAGAAAAATAATAAATGCTGGAATTTTTTGTATCTTAGAATCTGTTGGAATAAGTCGATCAGATGATAAAAAGCTTGAAGGTCTAACACTCGTCACATGGTCAAGACGAAAATCGTTGTTATGGGCTGCCACCTGTGTCGACACGTCGATTATCTTTGTGCTACCCTTCCCCTTCACTCTAAAAAAGCTGGATTTGCAGTAGTCTTGTCTGTTTCAGCCAACAAAATGGAATATAAGGACCTAACAAATAACCACTATTTATTGGTGTTTGCAGTTGAGACTTTAGGCCTATGTTGTCAAGAGGCGCAAGAGATTGTGATTCTCGTTCCTCAGAATACCTGTACTTAATTCTGTGAAGTCAAGTAGACTGAGTTGGTTTGGGCATACCTGAAGGATGCACCAGCAAGGATTTATTATGGGTCATACAGATGGAAGCCAATATGAGGAAGAGCAGTGGAACGACTAAAAGCTCGTTCGGAGGACGACGTTATGAACGACATATCGAGAATGAGGATAAAGGTCTGTAGTATTGTAGTGAAGAACAGAATGGAGTAAGGAAAACTATTGAGAAGGCCAAAACATTCAAATTTGAAGTTGCAGTGCCTTAAGAAGAAATCTCCATAAATAATAGAGTTTTACATTATGGAATTTTACATCGTAAAGATTTGAATGAACGTAAAAAGAAGATAAAAACACAGGATGACAGCTGTTTGTGCCAGTGACATGACCTTTAAAATGTTCAGATATCAAAGTCAAATCACCAAAACTTAATTACGAAGCTTTATATGTAAAATAGAATCTAGCATGAAGAAAGATACAGAATTTCGGGTTACATTCATCGGCGAAATTTTTTACGCGCATCGTATATCGTGATTCTACATACCTCCACGCGGACGTCCGTGAACTAACACCTGTATGCTGCCTTATTTACGGCGAGGTGGAAACTCATAAACTTAACATAAGGTACCTACACTTTTATCAACACCACGGTCTCATCTCTTTTAATGAAGGGATCAATAAAAAGTCGCCGATCACTGACGTCATGATACGTCATGCCAGTTATCTCCTGGTGCGTAAACTCAATACCAGGGGCCTTTTTATCGCACAGGCTCGCTATCGTACATATGTATGGCATCGCCTTTCAATTGCGAGTCGGAAAATCACCACACTTCAAATAGATTAGCTTAGATAAAGCTTACTCTTTGTTTCAATAAAGGCGAGGTAAGCCACAAATGAGTAAATCTCAGAAAAACCGATTTATGAGGAAAATTTAATATAGGCACACTGCTTCAATAACAGAATGCGTTTATTAAATTCTGTAGAAATCCCAAAACAGTCACAAGTTATGATTCAGGTGGAGGTTTTGTATCGCATTTGACAGTTCCGGCTTTAAACACTTTATGATTGGCCAAGTTACTGAAGGTCTTTTAGGCGTTTTCCTCTGTGGCTAGATATTCATTTCCTTATTCTATTTCCTTATCCATCATCACACCTTGCTTTTGGCTCACCATTCATCCACGGCACGTTGCAATCCAAAGACCACTTGCTTCTCAACAACTTTCTGCTCCAAGGGCCTACAAATCCTTGAACTTTTAGTATGTCAAACGGCACACTATGGGCTGCTTCCATTGCCCCATCGTCTTACCCGATGTGCCCTCACTATGTCGTAGGCTCTGAGTTCCACACAAATTTGAGCCACAACACCAATAAATACACCATTCCACAAATCCTTTCGGATTTAGGACACAAAACGGGAGGATAAACTGAAGAAGAAATAATGAAAAATTATGAATTATTTTCCACACTAGCCATAGTCATGTGTGTAGGACAAGATTGAAAGGGTAGAATAGGACGACTGAAAAATTCAATGCTATGGCACTACATTTTTCAACCGTCTGATTCTGCTTTTCCACAGAAATGTTATATCCTAATAGTAGACTAACATAGGTTTTTGCAATCCTACAGACAGCAATGGTTTACCTAACGAGTTGAGTGTTTACATCCGAGTTGTAGCAAGATAATGTAAAAACTTTCTCGGTAGTAGTTAGGGACAGCATTTTGTTCCACTGTATGTTACATTCTTTATTTCTTTTTAAAATATACTGAGCGGTAAAGTTAAATTCCGGCCAGTAGAGCGCGGGAATGAATACGGGGACTGACTCAACGTGCTGAGATTATGTCTAGACCGGTAGAGTAACTATAAACATTTACTTTAGGGTAATTTTGCTGTCTATATATTACACGTGGCACTTTATAAACAACCGGTTCACTTCAATTGTTTAGGTTGTGTGCTTTGTTTCACAAAGAGCAGACATTACTGACGGTATCCTTTACTTTGTGGATTTTCCGTTTTGTTCAGTGTAATGCCAGTACATGCGTGTAAACGCAGAAGAAAAGTTCACATTAGAACAAAATCTTTTAATGTAAGATACATATTTGAAAAGCTACTTATTCCGGGGTGTCTTCATGCAACCTTCATATACATTTTCTAGCGTTGAAGTTCTAAACAGAGATACACTTAGAGAGCTTTTAAATTTAGAGAAACCGCTTCGTTAAACGCTAGAATCCCCAAGGGAAAAATAATTCTTTTAACGGAATAAAAACTCGATGAAATTGGGGCAGCTTTCATTTTTGTTTCAAAAAAATCGCTACTTATTCCTTCTAAAAAGGTAGGGAGTTTCAAAACCATTGTCAAAAAATTAGTTTTTTGGGGAGGAGTTACTCTTGCTTGAGGTAACACAAAAGGGGGAAATGTTAAATATGCAGTTAACATAAAAAGAACAGCTTCTTAATTTAAACTACGAGGATTAAAATAAACATTGAGTATGAATTTAAAATAATGTTCGTAAACAACATTTGTACCATGAACAGAACATATTAGAATTTACTTGATGATGTCATGTACAAAAGTGGTTTTACGACCAACATATTGGCATTTTCTAGAATTAGAGTGTTACTCGTTATGTATAAAGTGGTTATTTGTTATCCAGCTGTCGTAAATGTCTAAAGAAAAGCAAATGCGCAACTGACAGACCACTTAGCAAGGACAATTAAATTACGTGGGGAGAGAGAACCTATCTCCAGAGATGTCCCAACTCTGTATTTGGTGTAGGGAATAGCGGACTAATGACTTATGAAACTAATTACTCGTATCCACGTGAGCGAAGCCACGGGTAAAAACTACTTCTTAATAAATGTGGTGATTAGGGAAGGGACCGCGATACTCGGTGATATCGAAGTATGTCTAATGCTTTGAGATAAACCTTCGATACTTTAAAATTTTAAGTTTTGGATTATTGTTACGTTTAACTTTATGTTAGATAAGGAATGAAAAGAGTCTAGAGTTCACGTTATTGCCTCGCACCCGTCCCCTAAGGATTGCTGGACTATAGTTCTTGAATCTTGATAGTCACGGACTGCGTTTCCTATGGGTGAATTAATGGCACATTTCATAGACACTTATGTCCAAATAAAAACATGTAAAACAAGGGCAAAGGAGTTGAGGCACTTATATAACATGCAGCATTAACTGAGATGCTAATGAAGCTGATTTAGCTGATGGACTAAATCATTTTCTGCAATAGCCTGGCCTGGTGCTCACTCTCAGCCATTACATTTACCTACCCCCGTGACCAAAATCTGTGAATCCAGCAGAAACAAATCAAAACTTATGATGTGAGATAATATAGCGCATAGAAATATTTGTTCTTTCCTTCAATCCCTTAGTTTGTGTTTAAGCAAGATACTCGGGAATGCTCGTTTTCTAAAACAAAAATCGTTTATTCCTTTATATCTCTGCTTTTCATATAATACTTCCCTGATTTTTTTCTTCAAATGTTTTATTGCGCCTAATATGCCTTTGTATAAAATATGTATATGCTAATGTATGAGGATGGGTAGTAGAGAGACTTGATCCACAAACTTGCTATGTTTCAGAGGTTATATGGCTAATTACTTATTTTTTTGAATGAAAAAATATATGTTACGTGGTAATCTGAATAGTGGTAGAATGGTTAACACACACACACTATTTTTAATTGTTTAATTTTCATGTAAAATATATATTCGTTCATATTTACAAGATTGCAGAATAAAGAAGAATTGCTAGAATTCGTTTTTCTATGGAAAAATGTCTTTAAAAGAAAGTTTTCAGCAGAAGATATATTTTAATTAAAACGGAAGGAAAGAAATCACTATTATTATTATTATTATTATTATTATTATCATTATTATTATTATTATTATCATCATCATCCTTGAAAACAATAGCGTATATGTGTATATATATACATACAAGTATAATCTCCTGTGGCATTATCAATATAAAAAATCTGATGTGTTACACTCACATGACTTTCTCTACTCTTATACAAACTATTTTTACAAACGCTTATTCTCCATATGCTTCATGTTAATCGAGATGCTAATCTTATTGCTAATTTTCTTGTAGATGCAAGGGGAATTGGTAGGCTTTAAGCCATAGTCAAATATTTTAAGAGCTGGTTGCTATGTGGAGTAATCCATTCTCTTTGCATTACCAGGACAAAAAAAATTAATAATGAATTTGAGATAAAGTGTAAGTATTGAAAAAGTTAAGGGAATAACAAGCAATATCTCGTAAATAGTTCACTCAACAAAAAAAATGTGTATGATATAAATTGTGTATTTTAACGCGATCTAAATTTTTGTGTAGTAAAATTTTGTCTATCTCTTATGGTTTACCAATTATGCAAAAGTCGTTCAGAATGAAGAACACTCTTGGAGACATTCCCAGAAAATACGAGATATAAATTTTATTTGTCATGAAAATATCTTAAATATATATTTTATTCAAAATCGTTAGAGCCATTTTTGAGAAAATTAAAATTTTCGAAAAATCTTCCATGTAAAGGGTAATCTGGGGTGGGGTATTTTCTTGAAAATCTTCGTGTCGCATCTCTGGAAGATACTGAACCTAAATACCAAGTCTGGTGTTTATCCGAATGTTCGTTTCCGAATGCATTTTTTGGATTCAGGGGGTCTGAAAACATGTATTTCCGGTGAAATCTCGGTATCGAATTTTTGGGTGGAATACAATACTTCCCCTACTTACTATACGTAGTAGAGAAAGTAAAAAATTGCTCCTAATTAGCATATAATACAAAAATGGTTACATACGTTTATACACAGAAAACTACTACTAAGAACATACTTCAGTGAAGAAGTTACCGCTTTTATAGTTTTTATAAAGTGAGCACTGAGTATCGGCGCCCAAAAATTAGTATCGGTGTCGACTATCGAGAAATAATAGTATCATCCCATCACTATTTGCGATGTTATGTGATAAACGTTTATTAGATAATAAATGGTTACGCTCCACTTCTGATGGATTGCTACACATTACACAAATTTAAAATTAATTTAGAAAATCATAGTTTAACAAAGGGAATTTAAAAGTTGTTTTTGCCATAATTGATGCCTTCCTTTAAAGCAATGTAAGTAGTATCCTCTCTCTCTCTCTCTCTCTCTCTCTCTCTCTCTCTCTCTCTCTCTTCAAACTGCATAAATTACTTTTTTATATTGAAGAGGGATTTGTAGGTATAGTGTTTGGTCATATAATGTTTATGACCTACTTATTTTCATTTAAGTTTAGAACCAAAATTTGACTTATTCTGCCAAACTTCTTCTTCAAGAATGTTATATTTTTATTATTCATTACTTTCTCTACTACGTATAGTAAGTAGAGAAAATATTGCATTCCACCCAAAAATTCGACATCGAGAACTCACCGTAAAAACATGATTTGAGACCCCTGAATCCAAAATAAAGCATTTTTAGAAAAAGGTTGCGTGTGTGTGTGTCTGTGAAGAGAATAACTCAAAACCGAAAAGCGGATAAATACCAAACTTGGTATTTAAGATCAGTATCTTTCAAGAAACTTTCCTCACCCAGACCACCCTTTACATAGAAAATTTTTCTGAAGTTTCATTTTCTCAAAAATGGCTCTAACGATTTTGATTAAAATATCATAGTTTAAGACACTTTCATGAGAAATGTCATATACATTTTTTTGTCGAGTGACCAATTCCGAGAATCTCCTTGTTGTTTGTTTGAAATTTCCAATACTTATACTTTTTCTCAAATGGGAATTCGTTATTTTTTTATGTTCTGGTCATGCAAAGAGAACGGAATGTTCCACATAGCAACAGCTCTTAAAAGATTTGACTTCGCTTAAAGCCTACCATATTCCCCTTGAACCTATAAGAAAATTGGCAATACGATAAGTTCTGCAAATTATTATATCGATTAACATGCGGTAGATGGAGAATAAGCGTTTGTAAAAATAGTTTGTATAAGAGTAGAGAGTGTAACACATGAGACATTTTTTTCTGCATTTCCACACTTTTCATTCTGTTGTCCTTTTTACTATTTGCATATCTGGTGGTGTGAAAGAGAATCCCTAGTAGTTTTAACTCCACCAGAATAAATAAATAATATCTATACATACTATAAACATGAAAGGCTGTCGTACGTTATAAAAATACTAAAAGGAATTTCTGTTTTAGTAGTTAAAATGCTGTATATCTGTTTAGCGGTATATAATTTGAGCATTTGTTTGAACAATATGCAAGCCCCATTTTGAAACAAGCAATGTTGCGACACTTAAACCGTAAACAACAATTCAGGGACCAAAGCTGATGAGTAAATTTTCCATTTCAATGCAGATTTTCATTCCGAACGAGATTAACTACTAATTACATTCAGAGCCTCCTTCATTATTTAAGTTGTTGCACCCAGATTCGTGCCATCCGTTTCACACGTTCCAGACATGATTAAATCAAACTTCAATTGTAAAGCCACGAACTCGCAAAAGCGAAACCGAGTTTCTATTTGTTTATTTCCGCTGTTAGTGTTTGTTTCCCACTATCTCATGGGGATTTGATAGTTCCATACCGTAAACAGCACTTTTACTCAACGCTTGTAAATCATACCAGGTGGCCCATTAGCCCGCCTAGACAGAGATGCAGAATGTTGTTTGAGGGACAGTATCAATAGGACTGCCGCTAGATTAAGGAAAATTAATAAAAGAAACTCATTAGGCCTTTAAATTCGAAACTGTTTAGCCGGCACAGATGCGCCATCTGTGTATTTTTAGTCTACTGAGTATACTGAGTGAGATGACTCCGCGATAATGTGAGAGGCTCGTATTTAGGAGATCCAGGTTCGATTCCCGTCGACCGCCCACTCTGTCCTTGTGTTTTCCGTGATTTTCTCTGGTAGGTAGGCAAACACGGAGGTGGTTTTATCATCTACCACGATATCTTTTCCATAATTTCCTTTTCATTCCGCTTGCTTCTCATGTTTCAGATGTGCTTCTAGTTTTCGTGGCGTATGGTGCTGCCGGACAGATGGCGCGGATGCTTGCTCAATCCCCGTGGACTCTAGAGAGCTGCTTGATGGACGGATCATTCATCGACCTCTCTAGGCAGCTGCAACAATGGGACGGGTCTTCGAACCTGGAACTATTAGGGACTTTCGTGCGTCTGAGTCCTGTCTGGTTGCGACCTGTAACCTCCTGTGCTTCCTTCACTTCATCCCTTCCCCCTGGGGATGGTAGCCACAATAGATCTATGTAAGTCGCAATGCACGAGGTGTCCGCTCGGTTGTATAATCCCTACCTGTTGCGACTGTCCAGTTTTTCAACTGTCACTTCTTTCAGTTATCACCGTCACTGTTCTAAGTCTTTATCTGGTTTACTTCTTTGGGAGTCCACTTCACTAATGTCACTTCACTTCCTCGTGACAGGAAGTGTCTCTTCAGGCTAGACAATTCAGCTCACTGGAGTCAAACACGACACCTCCACAGCCTATCGCTCCGCAGTAACACCCGCTGCGCCTCAGAGCAGAACTCACCAACTCACTGTCGCACCGGCTCAACAACTCTGCTCAACTTGAACTGACTGACTCCCGCGAGAGCGCTCGCTCATATAGTCTGTAGAATCTTTCCATAAAGCTTTCGAACGTTCTAGAACTATTTCGACACACTTACTGGAGAAAGTGGGGGAAGTAGCTTCCAGCAACAGCTGTTTATCTTTCGATATCAAAGATGCAACCAATAGAAACGGTGACGTAAGTTCTTCGGGGTCTTGTTCACATCCAGATGTCCTCCCGGTAGTGCTGGACGGGTTTCCTCGAGGACTTCCTTCACTGTTTTTTCTTTCTTTCTTTCTTTCTTTCTTTCTTTCTTTCTTTCTTTCTTTCTTTGTTTCTTCGGGAGCAGCAGCAGCAGCTGTTCTGGCTGCGAACTCCCACACTCTCTTCAATACACCGTTCCTGATCACCGGGAATCCCATCGCGGCCAACAGCTCTGATAGCTTTGGCCTCTGGGAGAATCATCCGCTCACGCGGGTCGTAGCCAGATTCTTTATCTCTCAGAATAGGCCCTATGTCTCTAATCTCCAGCTGCTTCCTCCTCAAGGTCTCCTCGCCCAAACCAAATGCAGGTTGCACCAAAACGGGGGGTAGGGCTGGAGCACTCTCCTCATCTGTTGGACCAGACGCTCGTCCATTGCAGCCTCTCTTTTTCTTCTGTTTTACCGTCTAGCCGTTTTCCTCGTTGATCTAAATGCTCCTCCACCGCATTAGTATCTTCTTCCATGTCAGATTTGCAAAGTCGCCTTTCAGGGCTTTTACCATTGCCTTTATCTCAGATATTACAGTGTCAGTCACAAAACTAGTTGGGGTTTCATGTTTTCTATTTCAGTTCTTCATTTCTGTTTTCACGTTCATTTCACTTCTAATCTCCTCCATTCCAGATTTCATTTCCTCCATTTCGATTTTCATTTTGGTTCCCATCTTGTCCATTTCGGACTTCAGCGTTTTCACTTCAGTTCGCATTTCCTCCATCCCAGATTCCATTTTCTGCATTATGGTCAATAAATTGTTTAAGAATTTCCTCCATCTTGGCTGGTTTAATCCCACTCCTGGCACCAGGGTGACTTTATCCAGTTTTTCAACTGTGACCTCTCTGAGTTTTTATTGTCAGTGTTCTAAGTTCTTATCTAGCTCAACTTCACCGGGAGTTCACTTCAGTTTTTCGTAACGTAGCCTCTTCACGCTGGACGTTTCACTTCATTAGGGAGTCGAACACAAGACTTCCAAAACGCATCGCTCCGCAGTAGCACTCACTCCACGTCACAAGAGCCGTTACCAACTCGCTCGGAGAATCCCTCTTGACGTCGCACTGATTCAACAACTCTAACTCTACCTCAACTCGCACTGCAGGACTCCCGCGAGGACGCTTACTTACATAGTAGAATCTTTCCACAAGTTTAACGTACTTGAATTATTTCGACACACTTTATTGAGGAAGGGCTGGGAGAAGCAACTTCCAGAAGGTTATATTTATCTGCCGATAGTGTGTCTGGTGTTTACGCTGATGCGTGGAAGTTATCGTTGTTTACTCCGACCGCCCGGAGTCGACCTTCCGAGAACCTTGGGCCATAGCGTTGAGTTACAATATTTTCGAGAATCAATCAACATATCTAACGATATTCTTCAGCATAATTCATGATATTTTATTTTTATATTCGCCATTACTCACCTAGAGGGTATATTGTATTCCGCCCATAAATTCATATTTAGATTTCACTAGAGATACACGTTTTGAGATTCCTTGAACTCCAAAAACTGTGTGCGCTCAGGTGAGAATGTGTGTGTGCGTGCGTGGGCGTAATGTAACAACTTAACAGAATTTATACCAAACAGGTGGATACCAAAGTTTATATATTAAGTTCAGTATCTTCCAAGAATGTTCTACAAGTATTTTGAACAAAATTTCCCCATCCAAAACCATCACATTACCATATATATTCCCAAAAATGGCTACAACTACTTTTATTAAAGGATAATACTTTTATGATTAATAAAATGTGTATCTTGCATTTTCTGTGAACGAATTTTATACAAAAAGATACACAGAAGCTAACTGCACGAAAAGCCTAGAGTTAATTTAAAATGCACCATTTATGTTTAGTAAATTTTGAATAGCATTAGATACTTTCGAAATATTCGTTGTTATATGTTTAGTTTCTACAGGTTGAGCTGTAATACTACATCTATAAAGCATCTCACCCGATTATTCTTTTTCTCCACAGCGTAACATTAGAAAGAAAAAACTGACACCTTTTGGGAAATGTGTTTTGTTTTCCGTGTTTTAGCCAGAGTTTATCACGAGTAACGTAACTGAATAGAGAATTAGTTTTCTATAAATATACTACAATACATAAGAGTTTATGTGAATTGTAATGGCAGAGAAAGTGGTGTAAATGAGACAAATAAGATGTTTCATTGCTCTTGCGCACATAGCACACGTGCTGTACTAATAAAACAATTGAGACAGTAAGTTTTTAAGATATAAATTATGGACCTAACATTCAGTGTTGGGCTGCAGGTGGTACAGTGCATTTATCAAGAAAAATAAGTATTTATCAATGTTTGGAAAATGAGAAGGGTCTATCCTTTTGAAAGAATGCTTACATTCCATTTATAATCCTCAGGCTTTTGAGGCTAAACTCAATTAGTTAAAAGCTAAACTCGAGCTAGTTCTTTTAAGACTTGGGACTTTCAGTAGAACCTATAGTGACTGCAAAACGATATTGTAGTCCCATATTTCATAAAAACTGATTTTAACCGCAAAATCAGATATCATATAAGAAATTGTTCTACTGAATGCATGTAACAATGTTGTATACTCCACACACAAAATAGTTGAAAAATCTGTTTGGTATTAAAACATTATAATTTTAATCAAATGAAAGGTTTTGTAAAACGCCAAAACATGTAATCTGTAATAACGTTTATTCTTTCGTGAAGAGCTACCAGTAATGTAACGGTCACAACCGATTATTTGTGCTCAATGCCACTATAGGGTGTTCGTAACAGGGATGCCACACCGCTTTACACTTCACTGTGCTCAGAATATTTTTACGGTTTCGTACTATATCCTGTGGAACTGAGTTGGGTTGTTGACAGTATATGCCACGGGGCCGAGTTGGGTTTTTGGCAGCATATGCCACGGGGTCGAGTTGGGTTGTTGGCAGCATATGCCACGGGGCCGAGTTGGGTTGTTGGCAGCACATGCCACGGGGCCGAGTTGGGTTGTTGGCAGTATATGCTACGGGACTGAGTTGGATTGTTGGAGTATATTCTACGGGGCCGAGTTGGATTTTTGGCAGTATAAACTAGGGCACTGAATTCGGTTGTTGGCAGTATAAGCTAGGGCACTGAATTGGGTTGTTGGCAGTATATGATACTGAACTGAGTTGGGTTGTTGGCAGTATATACTATGGGGTCGATTTGGGTTGTTGGCAGTATATGTTACGGGGCCGAGTTGGGTTGTTGGCAGTTTATGCTACGGGGCCGAGTTGGGTTGTTGGCGGTATATGCTACGGGGTCGAGTTGGGTTGTTGGCAGTATATGCTACGGGGCCGAGTTGGGTTGTTGGTAGTATATGCTACGGGACTAGGTTGGGTTGTCGACGTTTTACTCACGAAGAAAACGGGACCGAGTTAGTATGCATTAAAAATGCATTTTGGTGGCTTACCCAACAATCCTATAGTAACAAATACCTCCTCTAGAAATATTTTAAAAAGTCCAAGTTTCTGACTGAAAAATTACGTGCATTCTGCCACAGAAAAAAACTCTGTGTTGCGCTTACATGACTTTCTCTACTTATTCCTGTACAAACTATTCTTACAAACGTATATTGTTCCATCTACTTCATGTTAATCCAGATAAATATTTACAAAAATTATTCTTATTACGTATTTCCTTGTAGGTAGAACGGGATTAAAGGAATATAGTACGCTTTAAGCGATAGTCAAACCTTTTAAGAGCGGGTCGCTATGCATGACTTTGAAATTCCGTTCTCTTTGCAAGGCCAAGGGAAAAAAAGCTAATTGAGAATAATGCAAGTATTTTAAAACGCACTCAATAACAAACATATAACATATAATGGCAGCATATGTCGAAAAAACAACATTTATTTGATATAATATAGAGCCTTTCTACAAGAGTGTCCTATCTTTGAACTTAAATAAAACACGTTCTATAAATGATAGAGGTTTACTTCTTTTTTATTTTGGAACATAATTAATGTCATTACGTGTGAAGAGAACATCAGTTAAAGGACCGCCGCGACTTCGTTGGGTTACGCGTATACGGTTGACCCAATTTTCAATGACAGAACAACTTCACGAATATCACGCATGATGATATTCATAAGATCATTTACTGTTTCTGGCTTGTTGACATAAACTCGAGATTTAACATAACCCCACAAGAAGTAATCCAACGGCGTTAAATCGCATGACCTCGGGGGCCAGTTAACATCACCACCACGGGAAATGATGAAACCTCTGAACTTCTTCAAAAGATCGATTGTTTCGAGAGTAGTATGACATGTGGAACCAGATGTTTCAGAGATCCATACCATCCAATTGAGGCCAAAAATAGTCCCTTATAAGAGCCCAGTATCTTTCTCTATTGACAGTTAGAGCTTCTCCACTCTTCCTCTTGGAAAAAATATGGACCAATGATTCCACCATACCAAAATCCACACCACACAGCAACCTATTGGGGATGAAGTGGTCATTCTTGAATCTGCATTGGATTGTGATTGCTCCAATAGCAGTAATTTTGTTTGTTAACACAGCCATCCATCCAGAAGTGGGCTTCGTCGCTGAAGATGATTTTTCGACAAAAATCCGGGTCATCTTGCAATTTCTTCATAGCCCAGTCAGCGAATACGCTGCGCAACCTATGGTCGTTGGGCTTTAGTTCTTGAGTTAAGACCATTTTGTAAGCGTGAAACTTCAGATGCAGAATTCGCAGGGTTTTGGTCGGCGAAAGCACCAATTCTTGCGCTCGACGAGCAATTGATTTGTTTCCCTTCTCGCGTACACTCTCACGAACGGTGTTTTCCTTGGAGCGCTTACGTCGATTACATACAGGCGTTCTTTGATCGCTAACAGAACCACTTCTTCCAAATTTATCGATCAAACGCCGAATCGTTTTCTCTCGCAGGGACGATTATCCACACCGTAAACTTTACGTAATACACGGAAGGTTTGGCGAACAGATGATCAATTTTGATAATAAATTTTCACAATTTCTACGCGTTGCTGAATGCTGTAACGTTCCATGGCTATTTGTCAATAACAACTGTAACCATATGAAAAATGACTGCTGTAACTCAATAACAACGGCAGCTATCACATGTTAAAGATAGGACACTCTTGTTGAAAGACTTTATATTGTGTGCTTTAACAACATCTACATTTTTTGTGTAATAAGATTTTGTCTTACGTTCTGCAGTTATGCAAAAGTCATTCAAAAAGAAGAGGACTTTGCAGGCTAGTCCCAGAAAATTCAAGATATTTTTTTTCATATAACTATCTTTAATATATGATATTTTAATGAAAATCGTTATATCATTTTGAGAAAATTAAAAACTTCGATAAATGTTCCATGTAAGGGGTAGTTGAGGTTGGAGTATTTTCTTGAATATCTTCATATCGCATCTTTGGAAGATACTGAACTTAAATACTAAGTTTGGTAGTTATCCGACATTTCGTTTTTGAGTCATGCTGTTCACATACAGATATACACGAACCTTTTTCTAAAACTCTGATGCGATACATTCATATTACTTTTTTCTACCCTCTATCGTTTATTAGTGTGTATACAAAACAGCCTTACTAAAACTTATTTTTACATCTACTTAATTTTAATCCAAATAAACTTTTGCAGAAATGGCTACATTATACAGTTCGTTACAGATACAAAGGGAACAATGATAGACAAATGTCAATAACTAGACGCTATATGCTGGCCTTAAAATTCCACACTGCTTCAATGGAATCTCGAGAGACAACTGAATGCTGACAGGACTTTAAAAAAAATGTTAATTATTTTTGAACAATTCCAACCATTAATAACGGATATCTCGAAAATGGCTGATGCCATAGGAAAGTTATTTAAAATAAATTGTGTGTTCTAAAGATATCTATATTTCTTATATAGTACATTTTCGTCTATTATTTAACGTTTACCAGTTATATAAGATTACACAAAATGTCTTCCAAATGAAGAGGACTTCAAAGTCTATTCCCAGACAATTCAAGATATACATTTTATTTTTCATGTAAATATCTTTAATATGTGATATCTTAATCAAAATCTTTAGAGCCATTTTTATAAAATCAAAATATCCGAAAAATGTGTCATGTAAAGGGTAGTTTAGGGTGCGGTTATTTTCTTGAAAATCTTTGTGTCGCATTTTGGGAAAGTATTGAACTTAAATACTAATTTTGAAATTGATCCAACTTTTCGTTTTTTAATTATGCCGTTCACACACACATACACACACACACACACACACACACACACACACACACACACACACACACACCACAGACTCGCAGACCACATACGAGCTTTTTTCTAAAAATGCTTTTTTAGGTTCAGAGGCTCTCAAAACATACATTTTCGGTGCAATTCTGGTAAGTAAATTTAGTTTGGAATATAATACTTCCCCTACTAACCATACGTAGTAGAGAAAGTAAAAATAATGGACTTTAAATAAGGTAATTCCAAATGTTCTTAATTTTTATGATATATAAATCCCAATATTTGCCTAACAAAATGTTACATTTATTTCTTACATATATATTTTGGGCAGTATTTTTAATACTTGAATAATTTTAATTAAATTATATAATATGTAAATTCAATAACAGCCCGCCCTGAAGCAATAAGTATGTAATAATTTATAAAAATGTATGTAACAGACATTGCAAATGCTTATATTATTGTAAACATATTTAATAATGTTATGTGAATGCATTAAGTAATTTAATAATGTAGGAGCTGTGAGAATAATAAGTTTAAAGTTGCTAACAATGAGGTAAACTTGAGGTAATAATGAGTTTGAGAGTTTAAATGTTACTAGTCATAATTAGAGCAACGATAATGTAAATTTTGTGACACTTTAAAATTAGCCAATCAACAGCCCGAAAAAGCTTTAGTAAAATGCAGACATTCTATTGGACTAGGATTAGCCAATCAGAGACCTGGAATACAGAAGCTTACGGGTTCTGACGGTTGAAATATGTTCACTTTCCTGCAGCTTGGTAGTGATCGGATGGAAGATGTGTTCTCTAAAGAAATATTACGTATTCGTGTGTAACGAAAATTAAGTATACGTGATAACAAAGTACAAGTTTTAAATTAAAGAATCTCACAGCTCTTGATATCAGTGTAATGCTATTTAATTTGTGTCAAGGATTAATAAAAAGAAGTGAATTTAAAACTTAAAATCTGTGTAAGCCTACATTCTTGTCGTACCACGCCCTGTCTAAGAGATACGTGACTCTAAAACAATACTGAAGCAGCCGAGGCAAACATAAACATAAATACTACCTATAGAAGCAGTTTAATAACAAAGTTAATATAATATTTTAAAACTTGGAGCGTAACAACAAAAATACATCTTCAAAAATCAGCTTCTCATACGTAGCAGAATATTACGTAACAAACAATCTTCTTCAAATTAACGCCCAAAGCGTGGTGCAAACTCCTACGTAAACAACAATCTACTACAAGCTTTGCTTCCCAAGCGTGTGGCTAACATCAAAACAATAAATAAGTAAACAATTCAACATCAACACCTACTACTTCAAATTGCTTCCTAAGCGTGTGGCTAATAACAACAGTAAAACTTCAACAACAATAAACTCCAAAAGTTGAAGAATATAACTTCTTCATATTACACCAGTGTAAGGTTTTATACTTTTTTTGAAAAGCATTACATTCATCTTCAATATTCCAGAAAATATAAACAATAATGGGTACATGGGTCGTGATGCTACTAAAACCATCCAATGTGGAATATCTCCCAGTGACAATGAAATTCTCGCCAGGGAAGAACAGATCACCTTGTGTAAATCTACGATGAATGAATTGGCAATTATAAAGAGAAGATTAAATCCGGGAGTCAGACATGTCCTTGGAGCTTAGCTGACCAGATAAGAGAGTCAAACAGAATCCTCCGTTAAAATAAACCCCAGGAGAATAGTAGCAATTAAAATACGAAGATGGCTGTGAAAATGTATCTGCTGCTTTTGCTGCTAACAGAAATGCTCTTCGTTTCCTCTTTTTGTTTGCTTTTAGGGAAAGGAATTTATCATCGTTATGCTTCAGCTAATTTGTATTCAACTTAATGAAGAATAAAAAGAATTCAAACGTGTTGAACTGCATCTGCAGCAATGTTTATTATTCAAAGCAATGAGGTTCAGCTCGCATATACAACCCCTCAAGAAAGTACGCGTCTGCACTTTAAAAAATTATCAAAATTATCTTACAAAATTATCTTACATGCATTGAATAGATACATTTTTTGTGTGTATTGCTTATGAAAATACGATTTTATTTGATGGAGGAATAAAATGTCAAAGTTGGGAACTTTCAACGATTTTGTCTTAATTCCTCATTTACGGCTCACTATTTAGGACCTCGCGAATTTATTTCTCCATCAGACTGTCACGTGTTGACTAAAGTGTGTGGATGTATGCTCCCAAAAATGCTATACTCAGCTTATGAAAGATATTTTTGAAGACACCACGTACAAAAAAGTTGCAATTTTGGCATATTTTTCAAAAATTTATAAAACTTATAAAATGAACTATCTGAAAAACCGCCCAAACCGTAAACTGTATTACGATTTGAGGTCTATGTCCAAAAAAATTACATTTTTTCTTGATTAATTTGGCTGCTAGAATTTTTTAAAGTTCAGACAAATACTTTTTTTGAGGGATGTATCAATTTACAGGAATTAATTTCCGCGTTATTACATTCATTAGTAATTTCTCGTGCCAAATTGTCTGCCTTCATTTTCGAATAAAAGTATTGTTACATATTGGGGTGAAGGCCGAAAAGGTTACCAGAAAACGATTAATTTAGGTCACCTCAGTACGCACATGGGGACGCAGCTCGCTGTCAGCAAAACGTACGGGACCTTGGTGTGTAAATCTAAGGGGAAAGCGACTACGTTGAATGGTTACATAACACACATTACCTGTGTTAACAAAGTAAACAAGATGAAGGAAAATGCTACGGACCGTAGGCCGGCCACACACGACCACTTACTCTCGAGTGACGCTATCCCCCAACAACCGTATCTAGCCAAAGCCAGACAGAGCTGACGTCACAGCAGACAATTTCAAACATATCTTTTCCTTTGGCGTGGTCCGCACCAAAAGGAAAGACCATCAATCCAAAAAATAACCAAGGAGACCCAATAATGCTACATCTGGCAGCAACAATACAGCACAACAGCGTGTCTGGTAATGACAATAAAATTAATATGTCAAATTATTCAGTGTTTCCTAATGAGTGGTTACACCGCTCGCCTTCCACCAAAGCGGTTCGATCTCACGGGCCCGCATGTGGGATTTGTGGTGGACGAAGCGGCGTCTGGGGGGTTTCTCCGAGTTTATCGGCTTCCGCCACCGTTATTCCACCAATTGTTGCATAATGTTTCCTATCATCCATTTCACCTTCATTTTATATCATCATCTTCCTCATTCTCATACCTGGCTACGGACTGATCCTCCGTTCCGGATTCTTCATTCTTAATTCAATGTTCGTCTGTTCGTCGATTGACCCTAGGCATGGGTGCAAGCCCTACATATGAGGAGGGTTTTCAGTATGTTTTCAGTATTAGTCCATGTATTTCCTCTTCCAAGGAGATAATTCCATGCACACAGACTGATGAAAAATTGGTATAATACTATTTTAGTCTCTGAATGCAGTAAAAACTAGTTTTCTGCAACTTTCTTCACATTATATTTCAAATATGAAACGATTAAAGGAAGTCTTAATGAAGTATATGCTAGAACAACTAATCTCCATTTTTTCTGTAAGCTGCTCTTTTCGTCACAAATAACTTTGTTCAAATCCTAAATTATACTAAAATTATGACATTGTAATAGCAGCACAATAACCTAATAGTAGGTTAAGTTTTGTTTCATATCTTGCGATATTTCTTTTTATAACCAGTGTGGATAGAGTTATAATCAGTTATTCCTTAAATCAGAGTTTAGATATCGATGAATACATTGAAAAAAAAAGTTTATGCACGCTTTGATTCCATCTTTCATTGGTATGTACACGAACATTGTGAAACGCAGAACGTTTGGTAGCAGCGCACTTTCCCTTGCATGTGGGTGGGAAGTAACGTTTGATGGGTAAGGTCAAGTCCGTCACACAGTAGAATGCATGCTGTTATTCAGATGCCGTAGCCAATTGTTGCTACACTGTGAGAATGATACTACTTTGCTAGTGATATTTACCTCCCAAGACAGCTATTTTGTGAATTTTCATCAAAATGTTTCATATTTAATGAAAGCCCTTACAAACTTAGATACATTTGTTTAAATTTGAATGACATATTAGAAGATTTTAAGCTGAAGAAGCTTTCTACTTAATGCAGAAAATACGTATGTATAATGGTCAAAAATGGTACTTTTATTTAAGATATTAAGCATATGCAATAAAACTAAGTAAATAGTATTTTTATGTAAACATTCAATAAATGGAAATAAAAACGACAACTTTCTGACGGTGTTTATACCCAAGATACCCTCGTTAGATTACCGAGCGGTTAAATATTACGTAATAGTCGGAGGCTTGTGTGTGGTCAATTATTCGTTTCCACACTCTAGTATTACCCAAACCCTGGCTGTAAAATCTCAACTAGTGCAGCAAGATGTTACATTTCGTAATAGGTGCTACTATCTTGCTGCTACTACAACATAAAATTATTTTCTTTCCTTTTTCTTTCCTCCTCCTTCGCATTCCCCTTCTAAGACTTACAAGCAGCCTCATCCTGTATGAAGCAATCCATGCTTTTGAACAGCTATTTCTTATTTTTAATGGCACGCCGGTAAAGAAGCTGAAATCTAATTTAAAACATTTCGGAGGGAATCGGTTAGTTTCTTACTAAAACACACCCTAATAAAAACGTTAGTGGAGTGTATACTATGTATGAGGGGCACTATTTATATTTTGAGCCTTGGCAACCCTGAATGTTGTAGGTGCCATCTGACGTTTCCAATGGAAAGTTTGATATTTTTTACCATAATCTACTTCAAACATTTTGTATATATAGCGTCATTTGTTTTGTTTACACTAACTTGAAAATTGTGTGTCAACAAAAACATGGAATTAACTCGTGAAAATATTCGTGCAATGATTTATTACGACTTTCGAAGTGGATTATCAAGACGAGAGTGCATCGATCAACTAACTTCCACATTTGGCGACGAAGCTCCATCCTTTGCCACTGTGAAACGCTGGTAGAACGAATTTAATCCTGGCCGCCGTTCGCTCAGTGATGAAGTTCGTGAAGGTCGTCGAAAATCAGTTGTTGTGCCACAAAACATTGATGCTGTGCAAAACCTAAAAATGAAAGATCGTCATACGACATATTGTGAGATTAAGGCAACCCTAGGCATTAGTTTCACCAGCATATATAAAATATTGCAAGATTATTTAGCCGTGAAAAAGGTTTGCTCTCATTGGATCCCACATAATTTGACGCAATTTCAAAAAGATGCTCGTGTCAATTGGTGCACAAAAATGCTCAAGAAATACAATGGTGGTGCCTCAAAAGACGTATATAAGATTGTAACAGGTGACGAATCATGGATCTATGCGTATCAGCCCGAACGTAAACAGCAGTTGACTGTATGGGCGTTTCAAAATGAAGCAAATCCAACAAAAGTTGTTCGCACTCGAAGCACTTCGAAGCAAATGGTCGCCTGCTTTTTCAGCAAAACTGGTCATGTGGCAACAGTGCCTTTAGAGGAACGTAAAACGGTCAATTCCGAATAGTACACAACCATTTGTTTGCCGGAAGTCTTCGGTGAAGTAAGGAAAACCAACAAGAACCGTAGGATCGTTCTTCATAAACACAATGCGAGTGCACACACATCTCGTCTAACAACAGAGTATTTGATGGCTCAAAAAATTGAATTGATGGGTCATCCGCCATACAGTCCTGATATGGCGCCCAATGACTTCTTTTTGTTCCCGAACATCAAGAATAAATTGCGTGGTCAACGATTTTCGTTGGCAGAAGAAGCGTTGATGCCTTCAAAAACCATGTTTTGGAGGTGTCTCAAGAAGACTGGAATAAATGATTTGACAAATAGTTCAAACGGATGCAAAAGTGTATTGATCATAAAGGAGAATATTTTGAAAAGCAATAAAGCAGTTTTCAATCAGAAATTGCTTTGCTTTAATTATTAGGCTCAAAATATATATATATATATATATATATATATATATATATATATATATATATATATATGTATATATACATATATAGGATCAAGATTAAAATTAATATTTCGGTGTAATAAGACCGCAATTTTGAGAACGTAACAAAACATCTGCAAATCTCAACTGTGGAAAGAAATAATAAACTTTAAAATAAACGATATAGCAATTTAAACTAGTGAGCTATGAGATTTTAACAAAATCTGGGTGCTACTTTGTTAATAAATATTACACAAGCTTTAATGTATTCTAACATAATTACAACATTTACAGTACAAACACTTACCTTAAGTTCTTTGTGTATTTTCTCTTCTCCCTCCGTCTTCTGTGTCCCCCATAAAGGCAACCCTTCATTTGTTTCATCTCGTTGAGTTTGTTCATCTTTGTCCTGTAAAGGAAGAAAAGGAATCAATTCCATAAAATGTTAGAACTCAGGAGCTGGAAAATTACTTCTATTCTAAAATTGCAAGTAAAAAACTATATGCATGTGAGACATTAAGGTCAGAGGAAAACAACGAGACTTGCTGAATTACAATTTTCAGGCTTTCAGATTCCTACACAAGTTACTACACATTTTCATATCAGCAGTTTTGGGGAGGTCTTCTAGTTCCTTTGAGGAGCGCTCGAATACAATCCCAATAACACCACCGTTTGTTCACTGTTAACGCTTCATTTGTAGAGAGCACTTAAATTTACTGTATAAACCGAATAATGGCCGATTTTTCCATTTCCAGTTTTGCCGTATTTTCAGCTGGGAGCAGAAAACGCTCCTCTGGGCAGTTAACTTGAGAAATTTCTTCAATACGAGTAATGCATGGAGGGTGACCAATTATTACTTTTAGCGGTGATTTTACTTCACTTAATAATAGTCAGGAAACGATTTCTATTCTGAACTAAAATTGTTACCTTTTTTGTCTTCTTCCCTCCATATGTGCTTGCAGAGGATCAATAATTACATAAGGAATTTGAATTTAAAAAAAACTCTGTCGTGTTTGCCTTAGCCACAATACTGGTCGCATTCCTAGCAACAAAATACAGTGCCTTCGCTTTATGCCAAGGCCACAACCGCCTTATATGTCTATCAGCCGAGACAGCAGTGACCTCGGTATCACGCCACAGTGCAGAAGCGGCGTAGGACGTTTTAAGGATACGTTTATCAGCTTGAACTGTCTCAATCGTTGCTTTGTCTTCGTGTTGTGCAGTGTTTCGACAATACGTGTGTTGTGTGTGATTTTTTTAAGAATGTTATTCTCGTTTTAGTCAACAGAAATGCCTGCCAACAAATTCACGCTTGAACAGCGTATTTTTATGTACGATACATACGTGAAAATTGAATTATATAGATTAGGTGTATAGACAATTTCAGCAGCAATTTCCAGGTTATTCAGTTCCGGGTAGAGACACTGAGATGTTAGTCAATAAATTTATAACAACGGGGTAGCTAAACGCTAAAAAATAAAGTTAATAGGAACAATCCCTACACCATAGACGTAATCGAGGACAATATAGAAGCAGAAATTATTAACATTACGCAAGAAGAACTTATGCGTGTGAATGGTAATTTCATCCGACGATGTCAAGAGTGTCTTTGCGCAGATGGACACCACTTTCAACAACACTTATAACAAGGTTAGTACTCATTACATATATGTTACTAACACTCGTAACGCGAGAGTTATGGAACGGAAAACCCCACAGTAAGTAGACTGTGTGCAGAGCACATATTCGCGCGATCCGCGGCCTTGTCATAAAACGAAGGCACTGTAGTATATTAGACATCAAGGCTATAATGCGAGTTATTAAGACCTGAGTATGCTTATGAAATGAGTTTCATAATGTTCATACCATTGTGTGTGTGTTGTGTGTGTGTGTGTGTGTGTGTGTGTGTGTGTGTGTGTGTGTGTGTGTGACTCGCATTTGGAGGTCGGGTGATTTCCTCGGGTCGGCAGGCGAACCCTGGGGGATTCAGCTTCTACCACGATTCTCCTGTCCCTCATTTCCTGCACTCATCATCTTCCTTGTCATCTGTTTCAGGGTTATAGGAGCAGGCGACAGTGTTCGGTGGGTTGCGGCTGGGCGGTGGCTGTGCTCTCTGTGAGGTTTTTTCCCCCTGCCGTGATTGTGGGACTGCTCAGCTAGGTCTCGCCTTTTATTAGGCTCCACCCCGGGAGGACTACGGGGGTTCCCTGGCTTGCGGATGGGCCTGGGTGGCGTAGGATGCGTTCGATCTGAAAGCGTTAGGGACTCCGTCCATTCTTTCGCCCGGTCGCCATTTGGGTCTCTCCCCTCATTCCTCCCTCCCTGAGGTCACGGTAAAAGCAAAAAGAGCCATTGTGGCCTACTTGTAGTGCTCTGTCCCGGTTGCTAGGGCCCCTCCTTTCGTCCGTACCTTTATGTTTAATGTTTACTTTCCTAATGTAGACTGAAACACTCTAATTTCTCATAGTTTGCATTTAAACGTTGTGAAAGATAATTCTTTACAGACCATCTTCATAGAAGTCCGATATCAGTCTATTTAACCAACATGTTCAGAGTAAACGTTTCGATATCGAAAAAGTGATTAGCAAGAAGAAACTCTATTCGCGAGGTCATTTATTTCACAGGGTGGGTGGTCTACAAGTCCGTTATCACACAAGAGTTGAATGTCTTCATGTTCGCCGAAACTGACGATTAACTTCGATGACTATCACAGTTCTTTTCAGTACAGAGAAAACTGCTAGAAACATGCACACGTTTGTGAAAGGGATCAGCTGAAGACGAGGATCTGTAAGTTTTATTTCACGCTATGTAAAGTAGGGCAAAAATAAGTTTCCCAAGAATGTTTACTATACTTATTTTACCGATAAACCTAAGGTATTTAAAAGTATACTGTTTGTAAAAACAATTTGATAATTTATTTAATTAAAAGAGTATTAGTGCAAAATAAATGATTATCAAACAATAAAAAACATGTTTTGAATTACATACTTAATATCTATTTCTTGTTTTATTACATTTATACCCCGCTTTAACTGCTCATTCAGAATGTAGAGGGCTTCAAAGATTATTTACAGAAAATTCAAGATATACATTTCATTTGTCATGTAGATATCTTAATCATTCTTTCATTCATTCATTATCTGTTTATCCTCCTCTTATGTAGGACTTACAAGCGGGTGCCTGGGGTCAGAGGCCCGTCGAGGAGCAGACACTCATGGATCAGACAGAGCATCCAGGATGGGTGATCAGCCCGATGCCTGGTATGGGATGAAGGACGTAGATGAAACGAAATGTTGGTGAAATGGATGAAA
This sequence comes from Deroplatys truncata, assembly GCA_030765065.1. Lineage (NCBI taxonomy): Eukaryota > Metazoa > Arthropoda > Insecta > Mantodea > Mantidae > Deroplatys > Deroplatys truncata. Next base: position 108,173,883 of record CM060985.1, read on the forward strand.
GGAAAGGTGATGATGGAGCAGTTGGTGGAATGAATGGCGGGGGAAACCGGAGAACCCGGAGAAAACCCGACCAGACGCCGCTTCGTCCACCACAAATCCCACATGCAGGTCCCAGGGATTGAACCCGGGCCGCCTCGGTGGGAGGCGAGGGTCTAACCACTCGGTCACGGCGCCGCCAAATATCTTAATCATATGGTATTTTAATCAAACTTGTTAGAGCTACTTTTTAGTTAAACGAAAATCTTTCCATGTAAACGGTAGTTTGGGATGAGGGGATTTTCTTGAAAATCTTCGCGTCGCTTTCTTAAGAGACGCTGAACTCAGTACCAAGTTTTGGGATTTAACAGACTTTTCGACACAAATTATGTTTTTTGGATTCATAAAGGCTCAAGTGTATTTCCTGCGAGATTTTGGAATAGAATTTTTGGGTGGAATGCAATACTTCCTCTATATACTATAGGTAAGTAGTGGAGAAAGTAAAAATGAAATACTTTACCTACCAGTAAGAGAGCAAGTTACGACTAAACTCAGGTGAACCGCCACACATTACTGACGTTATGAGTAATAGGAGAAAAAGGAAAATGGCCTCTGAAAACATAGTTCACAAACATTGCTTACGTAAAACGGCGGAGTTCCCTCCCTCTCCCTATATGGCCTATAATTCTGCACATAAAAGGATATAAATCTCGTGGAAATATACCAAGCTTTCAGTTCTCAGCATTGGGAGGCTCGCAAGCACCGTAAAACATATCCTTTGCATTAAATCAAATATATTTGCCTCCTATTAGTAGTATTGGACTCATGGAACATCATCGTATTAGTGGCGGATTCTTCGACAGTTCAGCTTTCCTATGCATGCTGATAATGGCATATGCAATCCCGAGTAGTCGACTGAAGATAATGTTAACATCCATGTTCCTGTCCATTAGTAGGGAGATGATCTGACGAAACACGTCACTCAGCACAAAAGAAATTCGAGGCAATGTACACAGTGATAGAAATAAAATCGTATTCCTCAGATCCAAATTTCAGCAATTCTTGGACATATCCACACAGGTTGAAAAGAGATTACGCTCCTTTTAAGAATGTATACAACCCAGTAAGAAGTCCATTTAAATATCTACCAATAAACGAACGGAACAGTTGCAAAGACAGATGTCAGAGTAAAGGTATTTAAAAGATCAAATTAAGATCACTTTTAAATCGGATGGAAAACGCACAACGCTACTAAGATCGTCAAGTGTTTGGAAGTTAATTTTGCTTAAAATGCGGAAGCACATAGAATTTATCAGCTATTGTATTCTATATCAGTAATACGTAATAAATTTGAACGGAAATTTAAGCTCGGGGGTTGTATAGGCAGTTTTTATAAAATAAAAGCATTTCAAGAAATGGAATCAAATAATTTACTTGAAGCCACAGAAATTCAGCGAAAAAGGAACACCTAATTATTTCTTCCATCGTACGATGCGCAGTCTATTGCTTATTTGCTGGACATCATAAACCAGAAAACAAAAACGTTCAAGGAACAATTTTCATTCGGCTTCCACGAGTAGCTGTTGTTTAGAGTGGTTCCTTCTCAGAAATTTAAAGGATTTTGGTTCAAGTGATAGCAAGCGGGTTTTTGAAGGTTCGAGTTTTAAGCGGCCGGTCTTATGCTCGGCACGTGGGACTACTCGCTAGAGCTCTCTCTCTCTCTCTCTCTCTCTCTCTCTGTCTGATGTTGCCAGATTCTTTTCTTTCATTCCTTCCAAGTAGAACTACTTGCATAATTAAAAACAAATCCCAGTTTCGAACAAGTGGAGTGTTTGTTAATTGTTAGTTTAGCTTCAGTATATTAACACATATAAAATATTCAAGTCTTGTGTAATAATAATTGTTCTAAAATGCTGAAATATTATTGTCTTGCGAAATCAAGAATATGATTCGATAACTCTGAACACTTATGCTTCATCAACATGCATGTATCATTAACGACAAAAGACTTTTCATAGGGTTTTCAAACATGAAATGTTTGTAATGCACAAGTAAGTAAGCAAGGCAGGTTTATTGGTGTAAAATTATTAAAGTTATTATACAAACATTTAGTTCATGGATAGTTGGCTGTGTATGCATATTTAATATACAAGTTAAAAGGTGATGAAAAGAAAGAAGAAAAAAGAAAAAGTAATTTAATCAATTTCTGATTTGATCTGAGTTTAGCCAGTAAATTGCCCAGGTTTTAGCAGTTCCTCTGCTCAGCCAGTAGTTCCCAACATGCCAATCTCCTCCTTGCTGCATTTGAAGATTTCTCTGCGAATTTAATGCTTCGCTGGTTCTTCCACTCTGCCCATTCCGCAAAGTGTGTGCCCAGTCTTCATTCCTACCATAAAACGGACAGATTCTTCTGCCAGAATCGTGAAGTTATTTTCTGTGCCTTTAAACCATACCATTCCTAGTCTTTCCTTTCTTCCTGGGGCAAGAACATATGGCCCTTTACTCCAATTCGATTTTATTTCATTTGCTAGCTTAGAGAAAACTTAATTTTACAATACGAATCAATAACCTGTCAGCTACATCGATTTCCATATGTCCATGACTTGAAGCTTTCCTGGCGAGGATATGAAAATAACTTCTCTCAGGCTCTCACTTGGCTAATAACCCGAGAGAAGTTTTCTTTTCCATATGTGTTTGTCGTTTATTTCACCTCTTTGCCATAATGACCCCAATGCTTATTCGCAAACCTCTTCTGGAGATAACGCCCGAATTTTCCCATACTTCGACTCGTCAAAATGTCATTTGTTCTTTCACTGAGAAGCGATTAGAGCCTGGCATGAGTTATTTCTTTCAGTATCACTCTACCATGTAATTTGGTAGGGGGCTATTAAGGCATCCCCTGAGTTTCTGAATGGAAGATGCTTCTCATAAAACAGAAGATGAATGTAAGAGGAGTTTTATATCTCCGATTCTTGAGCTGACGATCGCTTTCTGCAAAACACTTCAACACCTTTGCAGATGATTTCGTGTTAACTACCACCACAATTATACAGGAATAAACGAATGTCAGAATATCTTTCTCGTGGCCAGAGAACCTTGTAGACTTATGACGTTGGGCTACTGACGACTTTAAGGAAGCCCTTGCCAGACCTCTACGAAATTCAAGGGCGATCCGTTGCGTACTGCATCATTTGATTTGATTATAAAATGAGCTGTCGAATACAGACTTTTTTACGCTCCCTGTTATCTTCATAGTTATAAATTTATCTTTTGTAAAATATTTAAAATCATTCCTCTATCGCTTTTAGTTTCTTCTCCTGAGAATCGAGCTCCTCCGAAAATTGTGAATCTGCACCTTTCTAAAAGGAAGTGCTCGGCAATTTCTGCCGATCATTTATACAGGCGGCAAAGAGGATTACCGTCTAAGAGTTTCGTAGTCTAAAGATATTTCCTTAAGGGTCCATGTCCAGTGATTACGTTCCTAACCTGTTTGTGGTCCCATAAAATTGGGGCTTTGCTCAGGTGACGATTTGACTATGGTTTTACCCAATTTTTGGCCAGGGAGGTTATCATCAGCGTGACGTTTGCTTATTAGCCTTTTGATGCACAGTTCTGATAAAGGGCCCTTCTTTTGGCAAGTTTATCTAGCTTCTTTGCCGACGATGACCAAATATGCAATGGAATGCGACCTGATTTCGGGCGGAGAGGGTTATTAAAAGCCGTAAACATTCCCGCACAATCCTGGAAGCACTGCATCATAGGTACCTGAAATGTTAAAGCGTATATAGACTGACAGAAACCCCACAACATCAATAAACAAGTACAATTGCGGGTTTACTTCTAACAAGTGCATTCCTATAGCACACGAATATACTAAAGTGGATTCATGCGCTGAAATTTTCGTGACTATATAAACGCCAAATTGAATCGCTTATTTCAGAAACCCGCTATGCCACATTACCATGTTTTGAGAAAACAAAAGTAGATCAAAAAGCAAAAACATATGTTACATTCAAATGACTTTCTCTTCCACTACGTTTATTTTTACTTTCTCCACCACGTACCTAGTAGGGAAGGTATCGCATTCCACCCAAAAATTCCATATCGGGATCTCACCGGAAATGCATATTTCAAGGCCCCTTAAAACCAAAAGATTCATTTTTTGAAAACTTTTCGTGTGTGTCCTTTTGTCAGTGAACACAGAAGGAATACGAAACTTGGTATTTAGGTTCAGTATCTTCCAAAGATGCGACACGAAGATTTTAAAGAAAATCAACCCCAACTACCCTTTACACTAAACATTTTAGGAAATTTTCATTTTACAAAAAAATGGTTCTAACGGTTTTAATTAAAATACGATATATTGAAGATACTTACATGACAAATATAATGTATATCTTTAATTTTCTGGGAATAGCCCGAAGTCCTCTTCCTTTAGAAGAAATTTTATATAATCTTGCACAACTGGTAAACGTTAAGCGATAGACGAAACAATGCTACACAAAACATGCAGATCTCTTTAAAAAACACAATTTATTTCAAATAAACTTTCGTGTGGCATAACCGTTTCTCAGATATTCGTTATTAAAAGTTCGAATTGTTCATTACTTGGTCATTTTAAGTTCCTATCAACATTCAGTTGTTTATCGCGATTGCATAGAAACTGTGGAACTAGACGCCCATATAACGTCTAGCTCTTAAAAATTTTATTATCATTGTTTCATTAGGATTAAAATGTAGATAGAAAACTAAGTTTTTGTTAGAGTAGTTTTTATACCCAGTAATAAACTGTAGATGGTTAGACTGATTTTTCCATCTCCTTCATGTTAATAGAAGTAAATTAACAGAAATGGCTTCGTTACACACTTCTTGTAGGAACAAGGAGACTAGAGCAGCTGAAGTGATAATCAAATCTTTAAAAAGCAGATTGTTGTATGTTAGTTTATCGAGCGGGATGGCTCAGGCGGTAATGTCTGTGAGCCGCATTCAAGAGCGACTGCCCATTGACCCATGATTTTTTAGGGGTCTTCTCGGGTCTTCAGGCGAATGCTAGAGCGGTTTCTTCCATTCTCCAAATTTCCTGTCCCTCCATTTCGTTCCACTAATCGTTTCATGCCATTTGGCCTATTTCAGAGTTGAAAGTGCCGGCGATGGTGTTTCGGTGCAGCATGGCAGGGAAAAGGGTGCTTTCGGTGCACTTTCTCCGTCCTCGGACTTCGCCTGGTTACCGCAGTGTAAGGACCGACCCCTGGGAGGGGCTTTGGACCCTGTATGGGGCGGCGTTCCAGGTCTACCTGTCCGACTGCCGGGGCGTCTATTGCTGGAAACTGTAGGGAATCTGTCGTTGCTGTCATTCCTGGTTCCAGCCGCCCGGTGTCTCCCTTCGCCTCATCTCTCCCTCCCTCCCTGTGGCACCTCCCTCGTGGGGCATTGGTACAACATCCGGATTCACTGGATCGGTGCCGAATCTCCCCCGCTTCGAAATCCAGTCTAAATATTCCTCTCTTTGCACGGCATCGCGAGAAATCAAATAATGGCGACTTAGCGCTTCAAAACCAAATGGGTTAACAAATAACGCGGAAATGTTTAATGCCACAAAAGATGTTGAAAAATTCTACACTTTCGTGAATTTTTACTATAATAAGTTACTTTTAACCCTTACAATTTCCCAATTATACACAGTATACAAAATTTTAAATTAATTTACCTAATTGTTGGTTAATTCCGGATTATGAAACCCGGAACTTAAAAGTACTTACGACGCTTGTGGTTTACCTAAAAAATGCGAATCAGTTGGGAAATTTAATGTCATGCTGTCATATTGCCAATGTAGCTCCCTCCTTTGGTTAGGGCAACCGGAGGAAACCAAAGGATCCGTGGTTAAAATCCCAGTTATAGCATTGGATTTTTCAGTCTAATTCTATAATGATGGGATACCACTACTCCTCGATAGCGATTTTTTAACACCAATACACGATAATCACTTTATAAAACACTATATAACAAGCTATAGCTTGTTGACTAAATTATGCTATTACGTCTTCCGTGTATAAACCATGTAACCAAGTTTGAATTGTATACTAATTCCGAAATTGTTCCTGTTTGACATTCACCAATTGCCAGCTATTTGCTTATGTTGATAATTCCACAGTTTATATATCCCTATGGTTAGCCAGGACTAATAATAATAATAATAATAATAATAATAATTTCTTTGCTTCCTTTTTATATAACTGCATGTTGTGCTGAAACATTTCTTTAAAAGTATTTTCCATTCATAGAAAAATAAATACCAGCAATTCTTCTTTATTTTGAATTTTTAATATATAAACTAATATATATTTTACACTAAAATCAAAAAACTAAAAATAATATTATGTTACACCATTCTACCACAATTCACAACTACCACATAACACGTGTATGTATTTTTTCGTCAGGTAATAAGTGTAATTGAACATACAACACTCAGAAACATAGTAAGCTTGTGGATTAAGCCTCACTACCTTACTCTATCATACATTAGCATATACATGCTTAATACAAAGGCGTATTAGACAGAATTAAACATTTTAAGAAAACATTCAAATAAGTATTATATGAAATGCAGAGATATAAAGGAATCAAAAGTTTTTGTGTAAGAAAACGAGCATTTTTTACTCTTTCTATTCTATTTCCTTACGCTGTATTATCTAACATCTTAAATTATGATTTATATTTACTGAATTCACAGATTTTAGTCACCGCGGTAGGTAAATGTAATGGCTGAGAATAATCCACCAAGTCAGCCTACGTAGTACGTCAGGTAAGTCAGCTTCATTCGCAACTCGGTTAACCCTGCATGTTACACGATTACCTCTACTCTTTCCCCCCGTTGTTTTGCATGTTTTCATTTAGTCACAAAAGTCTATGGAATGTTGCATTGATTCATCCGCAGGAAACATAGTCAAGGTCTAACAAGAACTACAGTCCAGCAACGTTTTGGGAACACGTGCGAGGCAAATAACGTGAAGTCTCGACTCCTTTCATTCCTTATCTAGCATAAAGTTAAACGCAACAGCTTTCTATAAGGCAAAACTTAAATGTTTAAGGTATCGAAGGTTTATCTCAAAGCATCAGAAACATGCTTCAGTACCATCGAGTATCGAAAATATGGAGGTATCGACAGTATCTTTCCAGTACACAAAATTCTTCAGAATGAAGAACTCATAGCCTAGGGACAAAAAATTAAGATATGCATTTTATTCTTCATATCAGTATCTCAAATGTATGATGTTTTTGTCTAAATCGTTAGAAACGCTTTGGAGAAACTAAACAAATAACGAAAAATATCCCATATAATGAGTAGTCTAGGAATATCCTTGTGTCGCATACTTGTAAGATTCTAGATTTGAATACAAAGTTTCGTATTTACCTGCCTTTTGTTTTTGAGTTGTGCTTTTTAAACACGCAGGCACCTATCTAAGAAATGCTTTTTTACGGTTCAGATGACCTCAAAAAAACGTATCCCAGTAAAATCTCGATATTTAAGCTCATCAACCTTAAAAGACAAATGCTAAAAAAGAATAATGAAAGTCACATACGTTGATTTTCATAATATCTAATAAAATCTAAAGTAAGGTAACATGTTTAACACAAAAATCCTAAAAATAACTAAATGAGCCTGCACGTGTGCTTTTTTGATGTTCAGGCCAGAAGGAGTGTAGCATATGACGGGTTCTTCATAAAATATCTTATGTGTTACATTCACATAATATTCTCTACCCTCTATCGTTTATTAGTGAGTTTTTACAAATTATTTTTACGAAAGTTATTTTTCCATTTTAATCAAGATAAATCGTTGATAAATAGTTGCACTACACATTTCGTTACTGAAATAAAGGGAAGAGCGATAATATAATGTTTAAGATTTGGAGGCTATATACTAGCCTTAAAATCCATACTCTCACCATGCAATCGCAAGAAACAACTGAAAATTGGCAGGTCTTAAAAATAATGGCAAAACCGTTGAACAAATTGAAGCATTAATAACGAATATCTCGAAAATGATTGATGTCACACACGTTTTGTGTAGTGAGCTTTCGTCTATCGCTTAACTTTACCAGTTATGCAAAATTATACAAAATTCTTCCCGGATGAAGCGGACTTTACATGTTTTTCCCAGAAAGATATACATTTTATTTGTCATCTAAGTATCTTTAATCTCTGATATTGTAATCAAAATCGTTAGCCATTTTCAGAAAATAAAAATTTCTAGAAATGTTCCGTGTAAAGGGAGTTTGGGTGGGGGTATTTTCTTGAAAATCTTCGTGTCGCATCTTTGGAAGGTACTGAACCTAAATATTAACTTTGGTATTTATCCGACTTTTCGTTTTTTCAGTTATTCTGTTCAAGCCACACACACGCCCGCAGACTTTTTCTTAAAACCTTTTTTTTTTATTCAGGCTGCCTCAAAATATGTATTTCTGGTGACGGTTATAAAGTTTTTTCGGGGAATATGTACGTATGTACGTGCTGGAGAAAGTAAAGAGGGTGTGTTTATCTTTCGGAGTAAATGATGATACTGCAAATAAACTTGGGTGATTGATAACACCTTTCTGAAAACGATCAGGTTTATTTACGTTATTAAGGAGGCGCGAATTCTTTTTAATGCATGCTTGGCTTTAGTGTGAATTTTTGAGCACTGAACTGAATTCATTTCAGAGCACGTATGTGACGCCTATACTATCACAAATTACTTATCCATAAATCCCTCTTCAGGACGATAAACACATCCATTGAATGAACTCATAATTTTCCTCCAGAAGAGCTTACGTACTTATAACAAATTAGCTTTAATTACTAAATAATTAATTAATTTAATTCATGGAATAAACCAACTACTAAAATTAATAGAAATAGAATTATTGTAATTGTTTAATTTACTATATTTGATCGAAAAGGGATAGTGGTTATGAGTAATATTAAGACGATTTCAAAATCCAAAATTAAAAAATCTGATGTGGTACACTCAAATGACTTTCCCTACTCTTGTACAAACTATTTTTACAAACGCTTATTCTCCATCTACTTCATGTTAAACGAGATAAACATTTGCAGACTCTATATTATTGCTAACTTTCTTGTAGACGTAAGTGGAATATATATTTACAAGGGCAATATAGAAATACAGTAGCCTTTAAGCACATGCATATCTCTTAATAGCTGGTTGCTAGGTGCAGCACCATTCCCTTTGCCACAGATTAATACTCTTTGCATATCCAAGACAAAAAATGAATAACGAATTCCCATTTGAGAAAATAAGTATTGAAAAATGTAAGGGAATAACAAGCAATATCTCGAAAATGGTTCACTCAACAAAAAAAATGTATATGACATAAACTGTGTATTTTAACGCGATCTACATTTTTTGTGTAGTAAAATTTTGTCTATCTCTTATGGTTTACCAGTTATGCAAAAGTCGTTCACAATGAAGAATACTTTTGGAGACATTCCCAGAAAATTCAAGATATACATTTTATTTGTCATGAAAATATCTTAAACATATGATATTTTAATCAAAATCGTTAGCCATTTTTGAGGAAATTAAAATTTTCGAAAAATGTTCCATGTAAAGGGTACTCTGGGGTGGGAGGATTTTCTTGAAAACCTTCGTGTCACATCTCTGGAAGATACTGAACCTAAATACTAAGTTTGGTGTTTATCCGACTGTTCGTTTCTGAGTTATGCTGTTCACAGACAGACACACAGACACACACGGACATGTTTCCAAAAATGTTTTTTTTGGATTCAGGGGGTCTCAAACATGTATTTCCGGTGAAATCTCGGTATCAAATTTTTGGGTGGAATACAATACTTCCCCTACTTACTATACGTAGTAGAGAAAGTAAAAAGAACTGCAATTAATTGAAAACAAATAAATTTGCTTACAAAAGACGTCCGAAATTCCCTAACTGCGGATGTCGATATTGGGCACATGATCAGAAATTTGTAAATTATTGCATCTCAGTTTTTCGGTGGTTGCGATGATACATAGAAGCACTTTCCTGAGGCTACAGAAGTTTCTTGCACTATACGCTTAATCATATGAGAACAAAATATTTGAGAAGTACAAGATCTGGTGACCGTGATAATCGTGGAACAGGTGATCCGATTAGGATGTGAACCATGGGCTGTGAAGCGAGAATCATGCGCAGGAAAGCAACTAGACACATTTGGTCTTGGTCCGTCCACTTTGCGTTAGATCCCTGCTAGAACGCCTAAACCAAGGACACATATTAACGCCTCACAGCGTCCAATCTAGCTTTCCTTCTTGAAAAACCTTAAGTTTTACATTCATAGTATTTTTCTGCCCATTATCGTTTAATTGTATTACATATTCTACATATAAACTATTTTACGAAAGCTTATTTTTTGTCTACCACGTACCTAAAGGTAGAGAAGATATTGCATTCCACCCAAAACTTCTATATCCAGATTTCACCGTAAATATATGTTTTAAGGTCCCCGGATAAAAACTCTTTTTAGAAAAATTCCGTATGTGTGTCTGTGAACACCATAACTCAAAACCGAAAAGTCATATTAAACTTGGTACTTATATTTAGAACCCTTAGTACCTTATTTTCTAACAAAATAGTTCTAACAGTTATGATTAAAATGCCATATATTAAATATATTTGTACAACAAATAAAATGTATATCTTGAATTTTCTGGGTATAACCTATGACATCCTCTTCATTCGGAGGGAAATTTGTATAATCTTGCATAACTGGTAAACGTTAAGGAATAGACGAAAACTTCTTCACAAAAAATGTAGATCTCTTTGAAAGACACAATTTATTTTAAATAAGTTTCTTGTGGCATAAGCCATTTCTGAGATATCGTTATTAATTGTTCGAATTGTTTATTACTTGGTCATTCTTTTGAAGTCCTGTCAACATTCAGCTGTTTCTCACGATTGCATAGAAACAGTATGGAATTTTCAGGCCAGCATGTAGTTCTTAAATACTTGACTGTCGCTGTTCCCTTTGTATCCTAACGAAATGTGTAATGTAGCTATTTCTGCAAACGTTTATTTGGTTTAAAATATAGCAGAAGGAAGCATAAGCTTTAGTTAGAATATTTTGTATACCCACTAATAAAGATAGAGGGTAGAGAAAGTCAAGTGAATGTACCACAACAATTTTCTGTCTACTTCCTGTTAATCGGATGAAACTTAGAAGAAATAGTTTCATGAACATACCTTGAAAGTCTTTACTCTTCCCATAACATCGAGAGAAACAAGTGAATAGTAACAGCATTTAAAATGACAAAGTATTGGAAGTTTTGAACCAATAAGAAAGTATATCTTGGAAAACGTCATGCCAGAAACAAATTTATTTTGTTATGTAGTAAGCTTTTGCAATTTCTTATGGTTTACCAGTTGAACAGAATGTCTTTCAAATGAAGAGACTTGACAGAATATTCCCAGAAAGTGTTTCGAAATTTAAATTTTATTTGCCATGAAAATGTATGAAATATGTGCTATTTTAATCAAAATCGTTAAGAGCCATTTTTAAGAAATTCAAAACACTTCCATTGGTGAATTTTGTTGAAAATCTTCGTATCCTAACTTTGGAAGATACTGAATTTAAATATCAAGTTTGGTATTTATCGGACATTTCGTTTTTCAGTTATGCTGTTCGAAGATACACACACTCGCGCGAGTGCGTGAACTATTTTATAACTTTTTTTTAAATTTTATTTATTCAGGTGGCGCCAAACATCTATTTCCAGAGAAATCTCAGTATCCAAGTTTTGGGTATAATGCAACGTACTAGATATGTAGCAGAGAAAGTAAATATTAGTATAGCTTGTATCAACCTTAAAAGACGGTATGGGGTAAATGGGATATCTCTGTCTTTAACACATACATGTTGTCATTACCTTCATCCTTTCCTACTCTCGTGCTGGCCAAGTTACTAATAACTAATAAGATGCTGTAAATATTAATTTCTTCTTAATCTGTTTTGGACACATTATGCTGTGCAGAATATTTTTCTGTCAGAAAAAAATAATCAGTTTTACAGCCTTTATAGATTTTTGTTAGCACAAATTTCTGCAGAAAACGAGTTTTTCAGTAAAAGTTCTATATTTGTTGTCTGTATGCTTATCATGCAGTAACTAATAAAGCAATGCATATAATGCAACAACATTTTTGTTAGCTAGAATAAACTAGTATGCTGATACCTGTTCAGTTTGGATTCTCTATCTTTAATAAGATGCCCGTTATAATTTTTTAAATTAAATATTTTCGGAAAATTCTATAGCTATACAGGAGAAAAGTCAGAAAATGAGAAACGTTTTTTGTTATTGGGCTTACAAGGGAGACCAAGCGAGAGAAAATGTAAAGGAGGGTTGGAGACAGTTTTTAAAAGTAGCCGGAATCCTGTAAATTCTTGCATGCATTATGTATGACAAACAAAATTCTTCCTTCTATTCAGCTAACAGGCCAGGAGCGACGTAGAAGCCAGTAAAGGTTAACATCAGTTCTAAGGAAGTCGGTACGTTTATAGCGTAAGGTTTTATGTAGATTATTCATTTAACATTTTACTTAAATATTTTGGTTGTGGGGAGAGAAGCTAAGAAGAGACGAAATGTTGGTAAACTAAGAAGAGCAGTAATGAATGTGTTAGATTATTATTCAAGTAAATGAGTGTTAGTAAGGCAGTAAAAGAAACAGTAATGGCTAGCCAGTTGCTCTGAAACGGTAGTGTATAGATTAAAAAAAGTAATGAATGAAAGGACCTCTAAGGACCCATCAAAAGGAATCAAAAAAAGGAATAGAGGAAACAAAAACACGCCAGATTAAAGCAATATAATGGTATAGAGCGTTGAATGTAATTTTGTCAAGGGTAATGACATCCTACAAATTAGTAGCCTTTATCATTTTATGTCTCCATATTTCTTCGATAATATATATTTTTATGGCTGTAAAATTGTACTTCAAAGTACGAAAAATGCAAAGAAGAGGCATAAAATGAAGGTAAAAATTAAATGTCTTACAATGGACTTAAATAGCAGTGCGGATATTTCACTATTTGGTGAGTATTATTCACAAGATGACGTTAAACTGGTAGACCGATCGCAACTGATACGTAGAGTACATGTGGCAATATTGCGCCCCATTTAACCTGTACTGTCTTTTAAATGTGAGGCCGATATAGTTTTCCATCCCGTACAATATTCTAAGACCGACCAGCCACTGTTCAGTATCCCCCAGTGAGCCTGGGTGCCATTGCATTGTACCAGCCCTGGGTAGAAGTTAAAACTGAGATGGTAAGGCTGTTTAAAGGGTAACTATTTTAAGGATGTATGGGGTTTAGGAAGTAGTGCTATTTTATAGGTATCTTACGGGTTGCCTTTTCTAGGTAGCTTCTTTGCCTGCTACTCCTTTTGTGTCCAAAAGGTACTTAGTTGAAATTTGAATTTTTAAAGGGCTCTCATTTGGCGGGGCATGATAGATAACTTGTGTTCAGCTTGAGAAGCTATTTCTTTGATAAGATTCTAAGCGTTGAATCACCCTGTATACATGGTAATATATTTCCATCTTGTTCGTTAATACCTGTGAGTGGGCATAAAGCGTATAATTTCGCCTTCGGATTTTGGAAATGCTGCCGCTTGTATTCTATTAAAACGAATGATTTTTGTATCATACTGGCACATACTTGTGAGATATTTCATACTGCAATCTACTGTAATGGAACTACAAGCTCATGAATTCAGTGTAAGATGCCATACCGGTTGATTGGCTGGTATTCAGAAAGGCAATACTATCTCGAAATTGCAAGCCCAAGGTTAAGTGTATTGCTAAACGATATTGGCTGATAGTGATTTAAAGGGGAACTCCCAGAAGCTTAATCAAGTAACTAAGTTCATTGCAAAATGCGCTTCTAAAGCAAAGCTCTTAAGCTAAACTAAATTGATTATTTAAGTTTTATCTGCCTAATAATTGATTTCCTTCGAACTTTTGTTAGCTCTATTTCCTCTCTGAGATATACGACAATCCAGTTATTTTATAATGCACGTGGGTGACCATTGAAGGAACTGCTATTAATTAAGATTACTTCCAATCATTAATTATTTGCAAAATATTTTATACTTCTCAGATAACGTATCATTTTCAAAAGTATATGGTTGTATAGAAACTCTTGTAAGCAATTTAATAAGTACAAGAGCATCACTAAACTGCCATAATGCACTAAGCTTGAACTTAAAAATACTTCTATTTAGAGTACCTGAGTGTCACTGCAACAGGTGTTGAACGTTAAATTTGAAATATATTTTTAAAGTTTAAGCATTAACAAGTTTATATGGAAAGGGGAGTGTTTTATAAGTAAAGAACTCTGAAGTTAAGACCCAATAAGCTTATACACATGACTACTTCATAACAAACGTTATTTTTCCACTACTTTGTTCTAAAGCAATAAATGTCTGTATAAAGTTGCTTTAATTAAGTAATAGCAGTATATGGTAGAATGAGTTGTTAATGAAAATATCTGCATAAGCCAATACGAGCTCATAATAAATATAAAAATTGATGCTTAACATTTCATAAATAAAGCATAACAGAAATATTTCTAAAATGACGAGTTGTTTGTGGCAAAGAGGGAATAAATTCTGGTTTTATGAGAGCTGCATTTTCATGTAGAAATTCTGAAATTACTATAAAATGCATGACGAAATAAGAGTGATGTAGGTTCCAAGAGACCTTTACAAAAATTTTCAAGATATATTGTGTATTCGTTATGCCTGTACCTCAAACTTTTGGCATTGTAATCAAAATCTTTCGAAAAAGTATAGTAAATAAAAATTTTAAAATGTTCATTACTATTTTTCTGCGGTTTCAGACGTACTGGTCATGAATGTGTTTCTAATTTTTTCATATATGGTCCTCAAAACATGTGCTGCCATAAAAAGTACTGATATTTTTTAGCAGAACGCAGTTCTTGCTCTACATAGGTAGGAATAGAGAAAGTAAACTCGGTTTGCGTTAAATGTGTATCGAAATATTTTTTCACCTGTCCGATAACATATGCGGTTCGAAAATAATGTTGTCTTTTCTTTAAATCGCGCTAACTGCATGGTCATATGTGACTCATCAATTAATTACATTAATTCATAATTATACAAAGAGTTACGTGTTAACAAAGAGAACATAAAATATATAATGGAATTACAGCGTTAATTTTAACATGGCCAAATAAATAATAAGATTGGTATTCAAGTATGAACGAGAAAATATTAAATATTGTAGTGAAACATTTTATATTTTGTTAAAAAGACCGATATTCTGCAGGATTTTCTTTAGTTTTAGATAGGCCACTTGAGTATTTATTGCAGTGTGGAGGTAGAAAGAAATATTTTCAGTTCTGCAATAGTTATCATATTATTGGCATTTGCATAGTAGACGTTCAACAGCGAGTCTTGTAGTACAGAATCAACATTCATTGGGTGGTTCTTTGGTGAAGAGGTAGGGATGAGTGAGTAAAATAATGTTATAATAGTATTTTTGAAAAGAATAGGTTTATTTAAGAGTTAATACTAGATGTCGCTACCGATACTCGCAATATCCGGTTTCAAAAGTAGCAGAGTACCGACAATGACATGACCAGAAGAAACGTTTACCAGAAACACTTGATGCTGTACACACGTGAGTTGCAGCGACTGACGTCACGGGGGCCCGATGTTTGCAGCACGAGCTGTAGTCTGCTACCACCACATTGATTTTCAGGAGCGCAGCCGCAGCTACAGGCGCAGCATCCTTCCCTCTCCCCGCCCTCCTGGAGACGACTCCTCCCAGGGATCCGAGGCACCGCCGCCTGGATCACTGAGAACCACCACCACACGGGCTCGAACTCTGCCTCTGGGGTTCAGCCGGGCTTCGTCCAAATGAACAAGGTGTTCGAGTTCTTTCAACTTCTTTTAAATCTTAACTTACGTTGTTCGGTGTTCAACGGGAGAATAAATCGCCAAAAAAGTGACACATTTAGTCTTTTGTGCAGCCATATAACTTTCAATTTCTTCTTTAATTCTATGTATTCTATTTTATCATTATAGATACAATACCTATATTTTAAATATATTATTTTATTTTTTACTGTAAATTCTCCACCACTTTACAGAAAATAACTTATAACTGTTACACACTTTGGAATAGAGAGAAAAATTTAGTCCACCTTTTAGGGTAAGTTCTGTTCTATAAATTGGTACTACTGCTAAGTATTGCAGCTTTTGTATGCTCAATCCATGCAGATTCTTTCTTTGTAAATATAAGTAGCTTTGTTTTCCCCATTTTTACTTTGAACAGCTTTTTCTATGGACGACACTTTCTAGTAAAAATTTCTCGTTTTCTCAAAAACTATTGAGGATAGCTAAATTCAATTTTAGGATGCTATAAACAACCTCTAACTGCCGGTGTGGATCTAGGTGCTTCTAGGTACTTTGGTGTCAATAAGATGATTTTGATTTTCTCTACCACGCAAATTTGATGTCGATATGTCACCGGAAATACATGTTTGAGGTCCCTGAAGAGAGAGAGAGAGATAGAGAGAGAGAGAGAAATGCATAACTCAAAAACGAAAAGCCAAATAGACACCAAACTTTGTATTTTAGTTCAGATGTGTCGCGAAGATTTTCATGAAAATCCCCTTACCCCAAACTACTCTTTACATGGAACATTTTTCAATTTGTTTATTTTCTAAAAAATTGCTAACAATTTTGATTAAAATAGCATATATTAAGTATGTTTATATGACAAATAAAATCTATAACTTGAATTTTATGGGAATAGCCTGTGCAGTCCTCTTTATTCGGAAAGAATTTTGTATCATTTTGTATAACTGGTAAATGTTGAGCGTTAGACGAAAACTTACTACAGAAAAAATCTAGATCTCTTTAAAACACACAATTTATATCAAATAAGCTTTTTGTGGCATAAGCTGTTTCTGAGATATCAGTTATTAATGGTTCGAATTTTTCATTCCTTGGTCATTCTCTCAAAGTGATCACAAAATTCCGTTGTTTCTCGCGATTGCGTGGAAACAGTATGGAATTTCAAGGCCAGCATATAGACTCCAGTTCCTAAACATCAGACTGTTGCCATTTCCTTTGTATCTATAACAAAATGTACAATGTAGTCATTTCTGCAAAGGTGCACTTGGATTAAAACGTATTAGATAGAAAAGCAAGCTTTAGTAAGAATAGTTTGTATCCCACTAATAAACAATACAGGATAGGGAAAGTAATATGAATGTAAAATCAGATATTTTTAAACAAAATAATTACGGTAAATTTTAATCAAACGTTTGTACCTTATAATAAGTGAGTATCTTTCTTAATAGACAAACTTAGTGAAGAAAAGCAGAGCAGTGAAGCCTTTCGTCTACATTCTGAAAAATATTTTTCGCTCTGATATCTTAAAGAGTTCGAAATAATGGGCCATAATTTTAGCGGATTTAAAATTCGCGGGACAGGTTTTTAATTTCTCGTTAAATGAAGTGTATAAATAACAACTCCTTCGTAGTTATTTTCCATGGAGTTAAAATCAATTGACTAAGCCATAAGTGCCCCATAAGTGGTATTGACCATACTGTGTGCGACTAGGCTACAGCGTTTCTTGTGACACTGCGTTTGCAATTCTAAGTAAAATGTTGATAAAACCATTTTTAAACTGAAGTTGAAATAACTTTAATAAATATTAAGCACAATTTAATTGTTTTCTGTCTGATTACCTTAGATTTACGATAAACTTAGTGTAAGCTTTCCTAGGTTGCAAGATTTATTTGTTTCATAGAACGGTTTTAGAGAACACATGTATTCGTAATTAATTTTGTAAACCTGCAAGTCTTTTCGGCTGTCTCTTCAGATAAAATAATATCTAGGTATATTTTATTGAAAAGTCAGTGCATAAAAATCCTTGATTTTGGCAAATGTTTGATCAAGATTAGGAATTATCTTGGTTCCTTATATTGTTCGTGCCGTTTAATATTAACTTCAGCTCACTAAACCATGTTTAATTCTAACCTAAGATCATAGATGGTGCAAATTCTATGAAAACATGACGAAAAATTATAATTACAGTAAAACCTCTATTAACCGCAAGGGGGGAGGTGGTTTCGGATAACCAAAATTTCGGATAAAAATAAGTCATTTTTAGAGGTTAAAAACTTTTTGGTTTTTTTTTTTAAGTTTTAGGTGAAAAAATGAAGACCATACAGAGCACTGCACGGACAGTTACTATCACATTCCAACGAATGAAAGAGTATGTGTGATTTTACCTGGCAAGGATTTTTAGAAATAGAAAGGTAGATTCACTTCCTTCTCATTAGTTTAGGTAGCAGAGGGCAACTGGGAAATCCCTTCCATAAAAAAGTGACGGAATGGTCTGTATTTCGCTGTCCACTGCACTATGTCCCCCACCGAAAATATTTAAGCTGCAGTAATGACAGTCCGCCGCTGTACCTGTGACCGTAAATGATTGACAGCTAACAAAAGGAAGGACCAGCCTGCCATAAACGAAAAAGCCAAAACAGTTGTCAACAGAGAAGTGATGCAAACAGTCAAGGTCCAACATATTCCGTTATGCATCTCCCATGTAGAGTCATGACGCTTTCTACAATTCTAGAACATTTAGAAACATGGAATTGTGCATTGATACTTAATAAAATAAAATAAATAGTATTTTTTACCTCAGAATACAATTAAAAAGTTTTTTTAAATTAAAACTTTGTCCTTTATTTATACGAACCACTAAAACTTCCCTGAAGTCTATCCATAATGGCATAGAATAGAATTTTGTCTAAATTGTAGGCTATGAAAAAGTGCATTATCTTTTATTTTGATCAATTAATTTGATTTCTTGATAATGTATTATTTAAATTAACATATTTTAAAGTAAATTATTACATGCTCCAAAAAATCTAAAACAAATTACTTCATAAATGATAAAACTAAAAACAATCTTAAGGCCTTGATATTACAGAACGAATCGTAGAGCCAGAACATACTTATTGAGATGACTTTGATTTTGTTACTGTACAGAGAATCCTCGAAAAGCAAAAGCCGAGTGTATCTTATTTCAAGCAATATGATGTAAAAGCCATGGCCACCTGGAATAAGACTCGTTGCCCTCTGATAAAAACCGAAGAAGAATTCTTGATCGGTTATGGAATACTGAATCCCTTCTGCCACCGCTGTCTTGAATCACACGAAATCAAAAGGGTGTTTTCACTAAAGGCTTTGAAACTTTGCAGTTTAATAAAAAATGTTGGTATATCACATTTATAGGACTTTCTCCATTCATTACCGTTTATTTATATATGGCATCTAAAACTCTACTTAAAAAAGCTTATTCATCTATCTACTTCAAGTTAATTGATACAAAGGTTTGTTCAAAAAGTTGAACTACATATTTCGTTATAGTTCAAAGGGGATAGCGATAGACAAATGCTTGAAATTCTATACTCTTTCCATGATATCACGAGAAAGAAATAAACTTTAAATTGAAATGGCCGATGTCACACAAAGGTTATTAGGAATAAATTGTGTTTTAAAGAGATCTACATTTTTATATTAAGTTTATTTGTGTCTGTTATGGTTTATCCTCCTTCTGTCTCTATTTACCCTAATATAGGACTTACATCCTCAGGACTTACAAGCGGGTGCCTGGGGTCAGAGGCCTGTCGAGGAGCAGACACTTTGGATCACATAGAATATCCAGGATGGGTGATCAGAGCAATGCCTGGTATGAGAGTGCGGAAGTAGACGATATGAAATGAAGGTGGAATGGATGAAAGAAAATGTGATAATAGAGCAGTTGGTGGAATGAATGGTGGGGGAAACTAGAAAACCCGGAGAACATCCGCCCAGACGCCGCTTTGTCCACCACAAATCTCACATGCGGGTCTCTGAGATCGAACCCGCACCTCCTTGGTGAGAGACGAGCTGTCTAACCACTCGGCCACGGCGCTGCCATGGTTTATCCCATTATAAAAATTATACAAATTCCTTCCAAATGAAGAGAGCTTCACATGCTGTTCGCAAATAAACAAAATATGCATTTCATGTACATACAAATATCTCACATATGGTATTTTAATCAAAATTGTTAGGATCCATTTTTGAGGAAGTTAAAATTACGAAAATTTTGCTGTTTATGTTGGTACTGCCAAATCTGGCTCCACCCTCTGCCAGTATGACCACCTCTATTCCTCGAACATAATTCTAGCCACTGGATTGGTAGAGTACTTTACTTTCTCCAAAATATGGCGAACTACCAAAAATTACTAACTAGTTGTCCATGTCCAGCGGAGTACCGTTAAGGCAATGCTTCTTTGAATTTTGGCACAGAAATTAAATATAAGAAAGCCTTAGAAATAAGGACGGTTAAGAACTTGTAGCTGGCGTGCGTTGTAGCGCTTCTCACGATACCAATTGTATTTATTTCAAAAGAATAAAATTGTTGAAGCGGCTAGCAACTGTTCCCCTTTGAATAAGATTATATTCTGTAGTGTTTATCTTCCCACTGCTTTGAATATTGCAGTGGACCTAGCTATCTGTGTCTCACGCTATCCCCCACCCATACGCACACATTACGGCAATCTGCCGCCAAATAGTTCACTAATAATATGAAAGTGTGCTGAAATCTGGGGCGGACATCCTCTTTATACCTTGCTGCTATGACACTAACTTTCGAGGCCTTTTCATCTACCTTCTATTTTTATTGGTTACTTACTTAGAGTTCTATTAGAAACAAATCGTCCACTTTTAAGTCAGGCTTCGCTCTGACTCCTTTGGGAAAACCCATATATCTCTGTCTCACCCAGAACTCTTGTTTCTCTTTATATTTCATGACTGCTTATCCAACTCCCTCAGAGACCTTGACTTTTCCTGGAATTATCCCTCTATCTCCGTCCTTGTCTCTCTTCCTATACTCGTTGCTACTTTGCCAAATCATGTATTCATTCATCTGTATCATTGGTGGACTTTTACCCGCTGCTAGCTCGTTTCCTAGCTAATTACAATGTTCCTTTACGTATGTCTACATAGTTATTTTACAGTATTATATTACATTGGTTGTATTTCTATCTTTATGATTGATTTTCCCGCTATTTTCCCGCTGCTTGCTCTATCGGGTGTATGTTCTCCTACAAACTTTTTGTTGTACTTTTAATATACTTAAACCTTGTACTTTTAAGCCACACAACAGTTTCTTAATGTAAAATGTGTATTTATGTTCAATAGCGGCACTAATTTTAACCTTTGTCTCCATATCTTTGATGAAAGCTCCTATATAAATGTCATATCAAATTCCATGTCACGTGAATGGGCCACTTTTTACGCATATCAGTGTACACAATTTACCTATAACCTTTGCACTATAAATGTAATAAATTATTATAAATTTTCAATGGTCTTGGTAGATTGCGTAGAATAAACACTTGCTGCTACTGTTTCGAAAACAGTTGTTTACTAACAGTCGTGTAGCAGCTATCAATGTGCAGGAGAAAGTGAAGAGATTTGGATGAAATTTCAATTGAATTTATAGAGAAAGCCGACGAAGCGGAAACTCTATTGATTCCGCAAAGATCAAAAGAAGCATACACAAAACCATACGAAATGTTTCTTGCCGGGGGAAGGAAGAACTGCGAATAACACGTATTTCTCCAGGTGAATTAGAAATACTGAACGGATATTAGGAGTCGGTCTTTTCATATCAGAATAGTATTTATTAATGCAAAAATAACACAGTGCTATAAGTTAAACTTGAATAAATGTAATGATGCCATATTCCAGAAGAATGAGAGTTCATGAAGGCCGTGTGTCAGGTTTTAGGTCATCGCTTCCCTCGCCCCTGAATTAGTAGGTGACGCGCTTCCATTTATGCCGTCCCCGCAGCTTTGGGAGGCATTCTATTGGCATTCACAGCTGAGTATGTATAGCAAGAAGAAGGTGCAAGTATCTGTTTACCTTTTCGCGCATAGTGTCTGTTTTACGTGCACAATTCTAGATTATTAACACATGAATGTATATTTTTCAGCAATAGCTTTACTCATCATCACTTACATATAATAATAACATGTTTAAATATATAACTAAATAAAACCTTGTTTTGCACAATTTCTCCATGAAAAGGTATTTTTGACAGCAATATAATGTAAAACTGAAATACATTACACTTTTTACACCCAAATAGGACACATTTAGTAGACATTATTTTAATAATCCGTCCAATCTCCATACTTTTCCAAACCTGAAGGCTCGGTTTCTGGAACGTCAGATATCTTTTCAATACGTTATCAAACAGATATCTGTTTCTGAAAGGCAGCATAGCGGTTATCAATCTGATAAGTTCCGGATAACTTATCCCCGCAAAAATGGCCGGATATCTCTCAGATATTTGACCAGCTAATATGGCGGATATCGTACATGTTTGATTTCCATTGGTTTTGTAATTTCTCTGGATTTGATTGATATATGCGAGCCAATAATCAAATATTTTAGTACATTAACAATAATTAATCTACAGGTTAGCATATGTGCACCTACATTTCAGTATTTTACGTCAATTGCGAGCTTTGACTTGTATTCCGAATACTTTTTCATTTGTATGCTTCTCTTCACAGTATGGATATTGTATCATCGGCATCGGCATCGTCCTCCTCAACAGCTTCATCCTCTGATGAAGAAGATGCAATTAGGTCTTTACAGCGGCGTGTACTTCGTGCTTGAAATGTACGAAAAGCCGCTACAATATTGAATCACTTGTCGCCCTCTGGGAACAGTCATCAAATGTGGCAATATATGCGTTTAGAGTCAGAATTTTTCCAGTACCTAAGCGAATATGTGCCTAGGCGGCTAACTCGATAGTTTACTTACTAAAACCCCTCTGCCTGGTTATATATATGAATTATCCCATAATTACAAATTCATGGATACTCTCTACTCACTCTTCTACAAACTATTCTTACAGAATAATTTACTTCTACCTACTTCCTATTAATAGAGATATACTTTAACTACACACTTGCGCATTTCATTGTTGGTATAAGAAGAATCCAGTAAGCTAAAGAATAGGTGTATTTTTAAAACGTAGAAAGCTTTTTAAAAGTCCATGCTCTC
Organism: Deroplatys truncata; assembly: GCA_030765065.1. Lineage (NCBI taxonomy): Eukaryota > Metazoa > Arthropoda > Insecta > Mantodea > Mantidae > Deroplatys > Deroplatys truncata. The sequence continues at coordinate 108,197,020 of CM060985.1, forward strand.
TGCATGACCACAAAAAAAAGCAACTTACCACTTGAAAAAAGTATAAACATAGGTAAAGTCAAACCAAAAACAAAGAATATCTCGGAAATGTTTAACGCCAAAATAAGTAGGATATAAATCGTGCGCTTTTTGTGTAGTAAGATTTTGTCTATCTCTTACGGTTTACCAGTTACACGACCGAACGGAATTACTCGGGTGGCAACGTGTGGGGTCCGCTTTCGGGAGGTTCTGGATTCGATCCCCGGCGACCGCATACTCTGACCCAAGGGTTTTTCAGGTCGACAGGTGCACACGGGGTGGTTTCTTCTCTGTCACGATTTATTTTCTGTTATTTTCCTTTCAAGCAGTTTCCTTCTCATGTTTCAAGGATGCTTCTGGTTCTCGTGGTGTATGGTGGTGCTGGACAGATGGTACGGCTACGTGCTCGGTGGAAATAATACTTCCTGTGGACACCAGAGAGCAACTCGACTAGTGATTCGTTTTTCGCGCTCTCTCGGCGGCTCCGGCTGTGAAACAATAGTCTGCGAGCTGGAAATGTTAGGGACTTCCGCGCGTTACTGTTGCGTGTATGCCAACGGCCTCCTGTGTGATTCCTTTACTTCATCCCTTACTCGTAGGGTGGTAGGTACAATAGATATCTGTAGCCCACAGTGCCGAGTGTGTACCAGTTATACGAAAGTCATTCAGAATGAAGAGGAGTTCATCCGTTCGAAACCCTGTGCCTTTTGTCGTAAAAATATCTTAAAAGTATGGCATTTTTCAACATATTTACATCCACTTTTGAGAAAATAAAAATGAAAAATGTTTTCCATGTTAAGGGTAGTTTGGGGTGGGGGGATTTTCTTGAAAATCTTCATGTTCCGTCCTTGGAAGAAGCCTAAACTTAAATCCAAGTTCGGTATTTAACCGACTTTTCATTTTTGGGCTACGCTGAACAAACTCGCGCTCGCATGCACATTTTTCAAAAAGAAAAAAGATGTAAATATCAAATCGTATGTATTTGATTTGTATTTTGTTATTACTTGTATTTCTTATTTCCGGCGAATACTCGGTATCGAGTGTTTGGGCGGAATCCAATACTTCCTCTACTTACTATCGGTAAGTATTAGAGAAAATAAAAATTGTTTATTCGTATAAAGTCGCGCTCAGGGGCTGAGACATTCATGAAGCAGAAATGATAAGGTGTAAGCTATAGAAATATGAAAGATAGCGTGAAAAGGGGACTGCATGCGCGACGAGATACAAGGTGATTTCACTAAATGTTTACCAGCATTGCTTCCAGACGTATTATACGCGTTGATCAGAAGGAGGCCAGTAGAGAAAGGAAACCTTGTGTAAATGAATGTAGAGAAATTAATTATTTTACTTTCGACAAATTGTAGAAGTTTTAAAAGCCAGTGTATATAACAGTACCTGCTAGCGTATTTTTTAGCTTATACTACCTGCTTTAAAAATCGCCAACTATTAACACCAAGACACTGCTAAAATATAACTAAATATCATCAGAAGGGACATTCTTTGCCTACAGTCTGAAAAATCATTTGTTTTAAACCTTATTTCGTATATAAACAATATGAACTATAAGTTATAGTACATCACCTGCAAAAAATAGTTGCTGATATAAGAGCGCCTCAGTTTGTATACAAATGCTACATAGAGCTTATTCCTACTTTCCATTTCAAGCTTATCTACCTTCCAAAGCAGGAACTCTGTTTAGCGTCTAGTGGGTTCAGGAGTAGTGACTGAGACTTGCGTTCGGGAGGTCACAGCTTCGATTCCCATTGGTCCGCCGCCCTGACCTTAGATTTTTTTAATTGTTTTCACAGTTCAGATTATACACCCCCAAAAATGTCCCTGTCACTCATTTCCTCTCACTTCGTTCCCTTTCATGTTGCAGGATTAGGAACAGTGATGTGCGTTGAAGAGATGGTCCTTTTGAGGAGATGCGCTGTGTTGGCCCTGAACCTATGGTTGGAATCAGTAAAGGCACAGCAAAACATCAATAAAAGAAAAGATTAGGGAAAAACTTCCAATTCAGGCGGCAAAACTATACTGGACAAAGACAAGCCAGGAAACTGGCCTTAGATCCATGCAACATTCTTTCCTCATCTCTCCTGAGATTGGATGAACAGGAATAAGGAAAGTATTAAATTAATTTCCGTACACTGCGTTTGTGAAAATTCCAACACCAAGAAGGAAACGCAAGAATTCAATGAATTTAATAGCACAGGTTAGGTATATGACAAATAGCAAATGATAAACTTTTCAAATCTATACATGACCTTTGAGACCTAATATTCAGTATTTGGTGTAGCCTCCATGCGCTGCAATTAGAGCTGCTATACGCCGTGGCATTGAATCAAAAAGGTTCTGAATAACTTCCTGAGGGATTTCCCTCCACGCAGTTTGTATTCGAGCCCACAAATCTGTAACACCGGTTACTGGAGGACTGTAACGCACCAGGTGCCGACCAACCATATCCCAGACATGTTCGATGGGCGACATGTCAGGCGAACGTGCAGGCCAGGGAATCAATGGTACCCGTCACTCTTCGAGGAAGGCTTGTACATTCCTCGCAATATGTGGCCGAGCATTGTCCTGTAATAATGTGGTCTGTGGAGATGCCTGAAGCAGGGGGAGTACCTCTAGAACCACCGTTAGGTACGGTTGCTATTCAAGGTGCCCTAAATTCGTAGGAGCGAGATCGGTTGTTGTAACCAATGGCGCCCCAAACCATCACACCTGGTGTTGTCCGCTATGCCGCTCAACAATGCAGCTTCCAGGTTGCGCTCACAACGGTACCACCGGACTAGTTTGCTGCCATCACTGTAGGACACGTTGAAGTGGGACTCGTCCAAAAAGACTACATTTTACCACTCAGCACCCCAGTGACGGCGTTCACGTGCCCATTGCAGTCGGAGGAAGTTGTGGTTTCTGGACAATGGAAGCCGACGTAATGGCATGCATGCAACCAGTCCAACCTGCAGCAGACCGCGAGGAACGTTGATGCAAGCAAGTTCACATCTGTTGCAGTGCTCCAGCGTCGAGCCAACTCTGTGGATGAAGCTCTACTGCCCGTTATGGCCATGCGGACAAGATGACGGTCATCCCATTGGTCATGTTCCGTGGTCCAGTACCCGCTCTTCGCTGCGTACGACCTTCATGTATCCACTGCTTCCACACACGTATCACTGTCGTAGCAGCATGCGCTGTACGAGCCGAAATGTCATGGTATGACAAACCTGCTTCCCGTAGATCGATCATTCTACCCGTTCGAACTTACTCATATGCCGATAAGGCTCCCTTTGACGTCGACAAGACATACTGGCACTCACTTTATTGTTTCTACCTTGTTTGACAGCTGACTACACTGGGCGCAACACTGACCCTGTCGGACCAACAAGAGAGGGCTCTGCTCAACCTACGTGTACCCCATCACTCTGCAAACCGGATCACTTATTGCTTGCACACTCTTCTACACGTCCACCAAGTTTGGAGTTATTCGGGAAATTCTTTCTTGGCATTGCAATTTTCCTCTACGAGGATAAACCCATCTGAACAGTGTGCAAAGAGGAAGCGGAAAGTGCCTTGCATATCCTCTTTTGCTGCCCATTTCTGGCAAGAAAGAGACTTGCTCTTTCTATATAAACAGGGACGATTAGGAAGAGATGATAACATTCGAACCAACTTTCTGCAAATTGTTCAAGGAACAGAGTTTGGAGACAAAAAACGGGGTTGCACAATAAGCTTTTAGGCTGACTTGCGGGAGGTCGACAACTCCAACAAAAAAATCTTCTTACCTATCTGTCTGTCTGTCCCTGATAGGAAACCTTCTGCCTGAAATGTTCCGTAAAGCGGCTGGGGATGCTTATGCTGGAAACGTTAGTGATCCCGCTGCGTTATGCCTGCTGCTATCAAGTCTGCCTTTCTTCTGACTTTCTTGCCTCATATTTTCCTCTCTGAGGTTTAGTTGCTGCATATGTCTGTCCTATGCCAAGTGTTAAAACCCTAAGTCTCTAATTCTAATCTAAACCCAATTCATAAGGCTGTTTAACCAGGAAAGTAAAGCACCATTCACTGCCGCCCTTACAAAGACATGCTACTCAACCAGCTCCATTCACTCCATTCACTTCATTTACATCTAAACACAGCAAACTTGCTATTTTACTCCCAGAATATTTCTTCACTATCTAAGTTGTATTCCCCAAGACTTACCTCTGGACAAATCAGAAAGAAACATTAAGTTTTGGTAAAGTCAGGTGTTAGTTCAGCAACTGTAGCAATTTTATGGAGAAAAACTTCTGCTGTACTTTGCAGTCGGTAAGCTCATAAGCCATCTGACACTATACGTCAAATAAAAGGAGGTCATTAGAGGAAGCTTGTGTATCCGCGTACGAATTTGCTTTTTATTTGACACCCTGCATAATAAGAAACGCAGTTTATTTGACTAGCTTTAACAAAAACTCACATTGTAAGCAGATCTTTATATGAGAGCTTGAGTTCATGACCACGTAGCTCCCCAGCACATGAAATTCTCCCTCCAGGACTGAGAGGAAGGAGAGGGGGATGAGATGTAAACTCTATCAATCAGCCAGGAAGCCGAGGATCGATTCCTCTTAGCTACCCTAGCTAAGTGAATACCCTGAGAGCACTTTAAAAAAAAAGAGCAGAAGCTTTTTCAGTTTCATCATCTCCAAATGCACAACACATTTACTCCCACAGAAGGAAAACAAGCTGAAAGCTTCGCTTTTTACGTGGATCCACCGTGTGCGCATAACGGCCAAATTACCAAGGAGTCCAACCAACAATAGCTGGAAGCTAAAAGCGTGCAAGTAAGTTACGAGGTTTATGAACCATACAGAGCTGGAATATTGGCAAAATTTTGAAAACCGAGTATATATTTTTGTGTTTGCAAAAGGTCTAGACATCTTAGTTTCACAATATGTATTATCTTTATCTGAGATATGCTTACGTATAAAAATGTAGGGCGAATTTTTTATTTTAAAACCGAACGGTATGGTTCAAGCGACAACGTCTGTGGCTCTCATTCAAACCCCCGGAGCCCAACAATCTGACCAACGGTTTTTTCGCGGATTTCCTCGGCCACTAAGCGAATCCTGGGTTCATAACTTGATCCCTTAATTTCCCTATCATCCCTTTCATCGCTACATTTTCGTTTCTTCTTTTTCACCACCATACCAAGCATTGGGCTGATCACCCATCCTGGATATACAAGGGCTTTACCAGAAGTACCCGACCTAAAAAAGAAAACACAAACGTTTTGGGAAAAAATACCACCGTGTCTCTACATAGTCTCTTTTCAGCTCGATACACTTTTCCCAGCGGTGTTCAATACCTTCGATACCCTGATTATAGTGAGAACCGTCGAGTTCTACAAAATAGCAAACTCCACCTCTTCATTGTTGGCAAATCTTTTACCACCAAGCCATTTCTTCAACTTTGGAAACAGAAAATAATCAGAGGGGGCTAAGTCTGGCGAATAGGGTGCATTAGGAAGCAATTCGAACTTTAACTCATTGATTTTGGCCATGGCGATAATGGATGTGTGAATTGGTGCATTGTCTTGATAAAACAGGGCTTTCCTTTTTGCTAAATTCGGCCGTTCTTGCTTGATTCCAACATTAAAACGCTGCAGTAAGTTTGCATAATACTCTCCTTCGATTGCTTTTGAAGATAATCAATGAAAATTATCTCACGCGCATCTCAAAAAACTGACGCCATGACCTTGCCTGCAGATGGAACTGTCTTCGCCTTCTTTGGAGTCGATTCTCCCTTTTATATCCAGTGTTTTGACTTCTCCATCGTCTCAGGTGTGAAGTGATGGACCCATGTTTCATCTATGGTTATGAATCGACGCAAGAACTCGGCTTTATTGCAGCGAAACATCGCCAAACACTCGACTGAAACATCTTCACGACGCTGCTTTTGTTCCATTGTGAGTAAACGCGGCACCTATCTTACGCACAGCTTTCTCATGTCTAAATTTTCAGTTAGTATGCCACTTTTTGAAATGCCTACGATGTCTGCTAGCTTGCGCACTTTCAGTTGACGGTCATCCAATACCATTTTGTGGATCTTCTTTACAATTTCTGGCGTGGTCACCTCATTTAGTCGACCACTGCGATGTTCGTCTTGGCAGCTCGTACGGCCTCGCTTAAACTCTGCCACCCAACATTTTACTGTTGTAAACGAAGGAGAAGGCTCCCCCAGAGAGAATCTAGCTCAGCTTTAATATTAGTTGTTGGACTAAGACCTTTCAAATGAAAGTATTGTATCACATAACGATGATCATTTTTATCAATGTCTACAAATTTGCTGAGAGAGTTCACTATTAATGGCTACCAAACAATTACTAAACAACGTAACATCGTCAAACTTCAGCTTTATAATGATGGTACTTTCTACCATTGTCATTTGTTTGAAACAACAACCGCTATATATACGTCAGGTGGAGTACTTCTGGGACTGCTCTCGTGCTATGATCCAAAGTTTGCTTGCTACCCCACAGGCTATTGACCCAAGGTATTGGCTTGTAAATTCTTGGGGTGTAAGTCGTACAAAGAGGAGAGTAATCCATTAAAGAAGATGATATTTTTAAATACTGCACAAACGTGTACTTGTGTATGTGTGTGTGCGCGCGTGTGTTTTCCAGTGTCTGTATTTTGAAAGCATAAACCATATAAAGCAAGCTAAAATTAGCCTGTATTCAAGAAAATAATTTAATGAGTTAAACTGACAATGCTATGGAGGTGAACAGGATCACTCCGAAGGCTATTGCAAATAGCATACACAAAAATCAAAGTTTTTACCTACAACACTCATAAACCATTTTAATGAATACTACACATATAAACCGTTGGAAATACATTAGAGTTTTATACCTTATTTTCCATGCTTCAATTTTACTTATTCTGCTTACTACATTCTCGTGTCCTTCTAACTAGAATTGCTTGCTATTGTAGCTTGGTATACTCAAATTTAAAGTAACTTTCAAACATTAAATCCAGAAGTCATTATAATTCTTATACTCCATTACCCAAATTCTGGCTATGGAATCTATAACTGGACCCTAGGGAAGCCAGTTAACTATATGAACATTTAAACGGATGAAATCAGTGGTAACTAAAGTGATGAAACACACTGTTTTAAAATATTCGATTCACCACACATGACAGCTACAGGAGGGACCCTACCTTAAAATTAAATTGAGTTTTATTTACAGACTCTCTTTAACTACAATGGTCCCATTTTATATTGGACGTGAATGACCGGAAATGTTGTTCAGGGACTTATTTAGGCCTCTGGGACCTCTTGAAGTTCTTTAGCGTGCCGCAAATCTACGACTTGATGTCCGAAAGAATCCATCGCCCTCCGTCAGGTTTCAACCTACGACCTCTGAAACTAGAGGCTAGTACTAGAGGCTTGACCTTGTCTAGGAATTTTCAAAATTAGAGTGTTTTCTACTTTACATTATTTATTAATCAATGTGTTATAACAAATCGTAAAATATTCAATTGCGCTATTGAATGTGAGAAGTATTCAGTTGAAAATTGTTAAGTATTTCGCTCGAGCACATTTAATACACTTAAAATAAACTATTGAATTTATTAAAACTCGCTACACATTAAAATGATTTAACTATTACAAAATTACTGCCGCACAGTCCGTCAAGCATTAATACAACTTGGTAAGACTACGGCTTTTTCTTACATTTTCATGTTCCATTTACTTTACATTTTACAACAGTTACTACTCTTAAATTGAACCTTAAAAACTAGGTGGCTGGTTTTAACATTAACAAAACGAGTAAAAATAGATATTACCCTTAGCAACGTTCCTTTCTCTGGTAAGCCTCGTTTACTCATAGAAGTAAAGAGCATAATACACCGGCTATGTTCTCGCGACGGCAAAGTTGTGGAATGTAGTAGCCTACCCCATGAAGCGAGCTCCGTCCGGCGAGAAGGGTCCAAAGGACGTCTGGCCATGTACCAATCCTCTCGTCTCTGGAATACACCCGATTTCTCGAACATCCCATGCCCTCTTAACCATATGGCACACAATGTCACACTAGAATATCTAGTAGACCATCTAGATGTGCACACTTGTCATCTTCTAGTTCTTTCTTGATTAATCTTATCCACTTTACCCTTTACGTAAATATTTTCAAGATTCTTTAATAAAATCTGCTGTGTTTTTGCTAACACTTCTTTCATTAATGAATTCATTAATTAGTTCGTAACACTTGCCCGGAATGACGCTTGCTCGGTGAGGGAATTTAATATTTGTTCGGAGGTTCCTATTTCTGGAAATTTACTGATTTAGTGACACCATTTTAAGCTTGAAGGCTGAGCGTAAAGTATGAGGGGATAATGTGGTGAAACTATGTGCGATGAATTAAATACTTTGGGAAATTGATATCTTAAGCATTTGATTAAGGTAATGGCCTACATACCAAAAAATGCAGCAAATAGCAATTCATTGTTAAAGGGAAGTGGAATACAAGTGTTTAAATAATAATTTTATCTAAAAAATGTGCACAATTAAAAATTATAAAGAATTCAAAATTTCCTCTTTCTTAAACATTATTTTTCGTTAAAGAAGGACAACAATTTTAGCATAAACCTTTGACAGGTAGAAAGATAATTTGTAAGAATTCATTTTTAATTCAGATATAAAGATGATTCTAGGCAAGTGCTACTATGAGCAAATGTCATTCCGGGTAAACTCTCACACCCTTCAAAATAAGCCCGTGTACGAAGGTAAGTCAAATGAAAACCTTAATATTGTTTTACAAGATAGAAATTTCGCGCCAAGTTGGTAGTACTGCTACAAATAATTTTCGAAATATCCTGTAGGTTGCAGCACAGTGGAGTCGAGTAATCAACAGTGGAGTATCAGCTGAACTGGTCCTTCCATTTCTGATATGAACAAGCAAGAACAGCGTTCTGTCATTGGGATTTTAGTATTGAAAGTGTGAAATCTACTGAACTCACAAACAAATGAAGATCCAGTATGTTGAAGCATGTTTGTATAGCAGAAAGTTTATGAGTGGAGTAGGTAATTCAGAAATGGCGTGACTTTTGCAGCAAATACTCCTCGCCCGCATCAGAGAACATCACAGCCGCTGAAGCCTTCGTGATAGAAAGTCATCTAATGGCGGCATATGAAATTGCAGGAACTTTGAATATCAGTGATGCCTCAGCACACCACACCATTCATGAAGTACTCTGGTTTTGCAAAGTTTTGATGAGGTGGATGCCACAGCAGCTCACTCCCTGCGAGAATCCTTATGGGAAATATAACCTGCGTTCAATACCGCCAATTGGAAACAAAGGGAAGGGACATGGAATGACCGTCACCAAAACCTACCTCTCGGGTAGAAACAGGCCTAGACTTGGTATGCCACATGCATTATCATCAGTGCCTCATACATCTTAAAAATCATCTTAACATTGGCATACTGGTGTCTTTTGCTCGGCCCCACACTGTCCGTTCAACATTCACGACCATCCTGGGCCTGCAATTGAGTGCATTTTCACATCTGCCATATTCACCAGGCTAGGTCCATAGCGATTTCCGCATTTTGAGTCATCCAAGGAGGCAATGAGAGGATGCAAGTTCAATCAGATGAAGTACAATAGACGGTACACACGTGATTGCACAGACAACCAAAATAAACTTTGTCGAGGTATCCACACCCTCTTAAAACGTGGGAGAATTGCATTGAACGTCGTAATTAACACCACTTTTGCTACGTTATGATGTTAATCCTCTCTATTTCCTTCATAATTCTGCTTCGTTAAAAATTAAATCTAGTTTTATTTATGGACGCTCTTTAACTGCTGTTGCTCTTAGCGTCCCATTCGATATTGGGCGGTGAAATACCGGTAATTTTGCTCAAGAGGCCTCTATATCAGGCATGAATTTTTTCAAGTGCCATAAATCTACAACACGGGACCACCGACTTTACTTCCCTTCAGAAGGAAGTCATGCTAAGGATTTTTACGCCCGAAAAAAATCCATCGCCCTCCGTCGGGTTTTAACCCGCGATCTCGCGCACTAGAGGCCAGCATGGTAACCACTACACCACGGAGGACGACATTCTGCTTCTTTATATTCTACTGGCAAACCCTGCTATATATTGTTCCCATATAAAAGTCATGCTTCTATGCTCAAGACTAATCTAGACTACTCAATACTATTTCATTTCTTGTCTATGCGTTATTACATATTTTTATACATTTCTCTTTACTTTGCTCTGGATTTAGTCAAAAAGTAAGATATTATAGTTGGTTGTGTAGGTTATCAACACCGGATATTCTACAGAACTTTTAAAATCCACTTCCAATTCATGCGAACGTTCCATCTTTGTAAAGACAAGAAAGCGCGCGATCGTACAAAAGTATGTGTGTAATACTGCACTTAAAATAAGAGTCTGTGTATGGTTATTTTTTCTTATTTAGCCCCTGTAGCATTTCCTTCCTTTATATACAGTGAGGTACTTTTCCAATTTCTTCCAAATTTTGACAAATACTTAAGAGTCTTATTAAATTATTTGCTGCATTAAATTTCCCATACATTTTGTTTCTGAAATATGGTTGACAACCCAAATTTTTAAAATTTCTTCAATCAAAACCATATTAGATGATATAGGGTATTTCAACAAGAGTATCATATCTTTGAACTTAAATAAAACACGTTCTATAAATGATAGAGGTTTATTTATTTTTTATTTTGGAACATAATTAATGTCATTACGTGTGAAATAGAACATCAGTTAAGTGACTTAGTTGGGTTTGAGACCGTACATTTTGTCCGTTAAAGCTTGACTCATTATCAAATATATTAAAATAAGATAACGAGAAGATATAGAATTAAGAAGATAGCATATCATTGCATATTAAAGAATATTAGTAGCAATATGAACTCAAAGAACGAATAAGTAAAATACCAAAACGGAAATGAAATTCTGCCCGTACTGTAAAAGAATGTCGCTAAACATCTGGTCAGTTCTCGCGAACAAAACAAGCAGGTTTCCTAAAAAGGATACCGGCGAGTCGGTCACTGTTCCTTTGTAGTGAACCACTACGTTCTCAGAACAATACGTATATAACTTAGCTCGGGTTCGAAGCCTGCGTACCTTATCTTACATCTCAGACACCAGCGTGGGAAACTTAAACATCTGTGCGCGAATAATAAAATATAAACTGACCAACCAGAATAAACAGAATAATTTCTAAGAGCGAATAAATTTACAGAAATAATATCACGTGAGTAGAGAAAGCTAAATCAGGAACGACAGAAGGGGAAAATCGTGCCATGACGATTTTGGGTTTTTCTTGGTAAGATCATTCTACAAAACTATCTTCGCGAACCAAGACGTCGCACCACAGCAGAGGGAGAACCTCCGACGTAACAGTGTATTTAACTTCGAACAAATTACATTCTAATGGAGATCCGACAGACTGCGCGAGCTCTTTCGGCAAATAGTAAACTATCCATAAGGCGCGAGACTGCTTAAGCCTCTTAAACCTAATATCTGACGGTTACGGATCGACGAACGAACATCTCATTACCATAGTCAAACCTTCTTCATCACTTCACACGGTGGCGAGTGTTACCACAGAAAAAGAATAAATCCATTATGATACAAAGGAACTACAAGTGCAATCACCTAACTGAGCAGCCAACACAGTAGCCAGGGTATCCGCACCTGAGACCATTCAGAAGAAACCTCATGCAAACCCAAAGAACCCTCGATACCCAAGAACCTGTCGTAACCTCCTATCCCTCCCGTATACCCTTAATAACCACAAATTTTGAGACGACGAATGCCGCTTCAGGTTGCGCGTATACGGTTGACCCAATTTTCAATGACAGAAGAACGTAAATAAGGTCCAACTTCATGAATAACACTCGTGATGTTATTCATAAGATCATTTACTGTTTCTGACTTGTTGACATAAACTCGAGATTTAACATAATCCCACAAGAAGTAATCCAACGGGGTTAAATCACATGACCTCGGGGGCCAGTTAACATCACCACCACGGGAAATGATGAAACCTCTGAACTTCTTCAAAAAATCGATTGTTTCGAGAGCAGTATGACATGTGACACTATCCTGCTGGAACCAGATGTTTCTGAGATCCGTACCATCCAATTGAGGCCAAAAATAGTCCCTTATAAGAGCCCGGTAACTTTCTCCATTGACAGTTAGAGCTTCTCCATCTTCATCTTGGAAAAAATATGGACCAATAATTCCACCATACCAAAATCCAAACCATACAGTAACCTTTTTGGGATAAAGTGATCGTTCTTGAATCTGCATTGGATTGTGATTACCTACTCCAATAGCGGCAATTTTGTTTGTTAACACAACCATCCATCCAAAAGTGGGCTTCGTCGCTGAAGATGATTTTTCGACAAAAATCCGGGTCAGCTTCCAATTGCTCCACAGCCCAGCCAGAGAATACACGGCGCAACCTATGGTCGTTGGGCTTTAGTTCTTGAGTTAACACCATTTAGTAAGCGTGAAACTTCAAGTCCAGATGCAGAATTTGCCAAGTTGTGGTCGGCGAAAGCCCCAATTCTTGCGCTCGACGAGCAATTGATTTGTTCTCTTTTCGCGTACACTCTCACGAACGGCGCTTATGTTTTCGTTGGAGCGCCTACGTTAATTACGTACATGCGTTCTTTGATCGCTGACAGAACCACTTCTTTCAAATTTATCGATCAAACGCCGAATCGTTCTCTCGCAGGGACGATTATGCACACCGTAAACTTCACGCAATACACGGAAGGTTTGGCATTGTTGAATGCTGTAACGTTCCATGGCTATTTGTTAATAACCGTAACCACATGAAAAAATGACTGCTTTAACTCAATAACAACGGCAGCTATCACATGTTTAACATAGGGCACTCTTGTTAAAAGACCCTTTAGAAACAAGAATGCTTAGCATGTGTTTTGTAGTGGGATTAAAGAGCGAGTTTCCAACGTTTTGCCACTTTTGTTAATATTTGCATTTATTTTCGTTTGCGCAACATATTGTAACATAATGGTATCATTAAAAATGTGTATAATATCTTTACTATTAGCTTTGTGAATGGGGATAGGAATAATAATCCGTTAGTAATGAATGTCGTTAAGAGTTTCGGCAAAGGCTGGCGTGATTACTCTCTGGGTAAATCATAAAACAGGGAGAAGCCACGTGACAACTGTGGGACAAAAAGACGGCCGAGCTGACCGATTATTGTGCAGAAGTCGAGAATTTTGTGGAATGAAAGAATACAAGTGTGCAGCTCAGTGTTAAAGATGTGACGCGCAATATTTAGAAAGTATCATCTTCCATCACTAAAGGCTAACTACATGAAATATAATTAAGTAAGTAAAATGATTTTAATAACCATATTAACGTTCTGCTTTCCGCTTTGCACGTTTGCCTCTCCATAGCCAAGTGTGTACTTACGGAATGCAATATTTACATGTTTATATGTAGAGGTGTGCTCCATTGCTTACCTCTTTAGAGAGATACGTTACGATACTAAGTCTTCAAACTAAATGTATGTAATGTTTGAAAACACCAAAGCGTCTGAAAGTTAACAATTGAGGATATTTAATGCCTACAAATTAAACTAAATTGAGTTTTATTTATGGACGCTCTTTAACTGCTGTGGTCCTTAGCGTCCCATTGTATATTGGGCGCGAAATACCGGTAATTTTGCTCAGAGGTCTTTTTATCAGACTTGGGGTTCTTTTACGTGCTTTAAATCTAAGACACGGGACCACCGGCTTTACTTCCCTTCCGAAGGAAGTCATGCTAAGAATTTTTACGCCCGAATAAAATCCATCGCCCTCCGCCGGGTTTGAACCCGCGGCCTCGAGGCTAGCATGGTAACCACTACACCGCGGAGGACGACATTTAATGCCTACAATTTCTTACTGCTTAAAGAAAATTACTTACTACGCGATTTTCGCATTCTTCAGCCCCATTTTTATATACCCAGAGGTAGATGAACTGTGGAAAGTTTGATTCTAAAAGGTTATTTTTTCGGCATGTGCTGTAAAATTAAATTAGGACAATACATTAAGAAGCCATTGCATTTTATTCTCTTTTTTGTAAGCATATCTCATATTTTTAAATAAGACTGCAGTCACATTGATAAAATACAAATCTGACCTATAAATCTTACATGATTTGTTTATTATTCATATGAAAGCGTATGTTCTATCCACGTTGTTTACTCGCAATAAATGTTTATCTAGAACTGATTTCAATTTTTGCACTAGTGGAGTCAGTTACAAACAAGGTACAGAAACATTCAATTCTTTATAACGTAAGTTTCAGTAATTAGCTCATACGAAAAAGATAGAAAGAAAGAAAGAAAGAAAGAAAGAGAGAAACAAAGAAAGAAAGAAAGAAAGAAGAGCCGTAATCTTTCAAGTTTAAGGGTAAAGATGTTTGCACTTCGAAAAACGTAAACATATAGCTCGGAATATTTCTTATTTAATAATAAGCTATTAGTTTTCCTCTTGTAAGTTTTTGTCTCTCTCTTATAGTTAACCATTCACATAAAAGCATACGTATAACATAAAAGCGAAACGAAGAGGACCTCACAAATATAGAATTTATTCATGTCAATACCTCAAACATATGATATTTTAATTACTGCCGTTTCTGAACAAATAGAAAAGAACTAATAAATGCGGCGATATTTGGTGAAAATGTTCGTCTTGTGTACTTGAACGAGCCTGGATTTAAATATGTTGTTTAATATTTATCCAACAATGCTACCAGAGTTACTCTCTCACACACACATAGATAGATACATACATACACAACATACACCCTTTTTGTATAAAATAATTTGGGGGGTTCAGCGGTGGATAAAACACGTATTTTTGTGAAAATGTACCGATACTTAAAACTATATGGATTTTTTATGGAATTACTACGCGTCCTTTACTTACCACTTAGGATACAAAGCGCTAACGTTAAGCATTTTAGTGCAAAACGTCTTACCTCAGAGTGTTTTTGTGGAGTGGTGTTTTTTGAAACAGAAATGAGTGCACGAGCTTGTATTTCAACATTACGACGGAACGTCTCATCTGCTGTATCTCAAGGTTGACATCAATTGCCCGTCAAGTTCCGTCAGGTGGAGCGAATTTCGCGCCTCTGGTGCCCGCTTCAATATGTTGATGCTTCTTCCTCCTCTACACTCATTCTGTGGTCATAGGGGCCTTCTCGGATTCATTTTTACTTTGTAAGCGTTAACACAGGATTTTTACCTTCTTATTTTGAATATATTGCAACATTTTTAAAATTGTAGTTAAATTTGACAAACTGAGCAGTTTGCCAATCGGTTTTGTTTCAAATCCTTTCACCGAGCGAGATGGATGAGGCAGAGGATCTATTCAAGGGTTCGATCCCCGTTTGATCGGTCATCACCACCTCGATTTTTATCAAGTCGGAGGTGAACGCTGGTTGAATTATATACTACACGAATGCTTATCCCCGTCATTTCCTCTTATCTTGCAGGGTAGCAGGGTTAGGCGTGTGGGCGGTGATGTGCGGCGTATGTAGTAATGTGCTTTGAGTTGACAACTATTTCTCCTCTGGCATGTAACCTTCTCCCGAACATGTCCGTGAGGAGAGGGGCATTGAGGAGGAGACCGCGGATGACTATCTGGAAAGATTAGGGACCCAAAGCACTGTGCCTGCCGCCATCAGACCTGGTCGCCTACTTATCCTTTCGCATCATCCCTTTCTCTCAGAGGTATAATAAGCCCATCCTTCATCACAATGCTGAATTCCCCGTCCGTTTTTAATCCATATCCTATCAAATTCCTCCGCTTCTTGTAGTAACAATGACCTCTGCATCTGAAAGCGTTTCCAAGCAGCGTGAAAAACCAGTAATTTTCCATAGTAGGACCATCCTGGGGTGGTGCATGATCTTTTCTTAGTACTTCTCCTTTTAAGGTGTTACAGTCCTCGTGCAATTTTATTTAAGAGAGTGGTTGCGATACACAAATAGTTAATTAGAAACTGTACTGGTATCAGTGAAAGGCGACGAACATTTGTGATCTTTCATGATTACATTAAGGAGATCATTAAATACTAAACCTACTTTGTGCATAGTTTTCCTTTCTTCTATCTGCAACTTTTGCTTTACCACATATCTATAGAAGATAAACGGAAGTATTGTATTCCACCCAAAAATTCAATATCGAAATATCACAGGAACTGCGATTTTCTGAATCCAAAAAAGTGTGTATGTGCATTATTTACATGAAAATTTATATTTGTAAGTTCTATAACTGTTGAAATGTATTTGTAAATGTTGATGCTCTATGAATGTGCATATCGCAACATGCTTGTATTCAGTTTTTCTTTTATTTATTTCAATACGCTCTCTTTGTTAATATATAAGGTTTTTGTATACGTTTAGTTCAATTGTGCATATCCTTGACATCCTCTAGGTTCACGGATCTTAATGACCCCAGTGAACTGGCATAACGCAATCTTATCTAATCAGAAAACGAGCGAGATGGATCCCGGTAAAGTGTGAGGCTAGCATTCGAGAGTTTCCAGGTTTCATTTCCGTCGACAGCCCAACCTGACCTTAGGTTTTTCGTAGTCTTCCCCGGTCGATAGGCGAATTCTGGTGTGGTTTCTCATCTATCACTATTTTCCTTTCATTCATTCCGTTTCCTCATCTTGCAGGTGTGTTTCTACGTTTTATGGTGTATGGCAGTGCCGGAGATAGCCCGAATGCTTGCTGAAAGGAAAGAGTCTCCGTGGACTCTTAGAGGACTGTTTGGTCGACGGATCGTTCATCGCCCTCTCTAGGCAGCTCCAGTAGTTGGACGGGTCTTCAAGGCTGGAACTGTTAGGGACTATTGCACGCCTCTGCGGCCTGCAGACTCCTGTGATTATTTCTTTTCATCCCTTCCTCCCGGGGATGCGTGAAGTGTCCCACTCCGTTGTATAATGTATACTCTAGTCAGGAGTGTTAAAATAGAAACTTCACTTTCCCCACTTAAGATCAAAATAGAACTGATAGACGACATGTGTCCAACAACACTGTATGTTTCTGAAGTAGACGAGTCCGATATGTGGACCTGAAGGAAATTGTAAAAATATTTCCTCTACTAACAGATGAACTAACAATAAAACTTGAAAGCAAAAGTCATAATACACAATAAAGAAGAAGGGGGGCAGCAGCAGGAAAGACGTCATATTAGGAATTGCGAAGGGAATAATGGATGGGGAAGAATGAGATGGCGCGGTGAAATTAAAAATGCTGCAAAGCTGTCTCGGCTGAAGAAATTAACCTGGCTAAGGGCAGAAAGCAATAAAAGAAATTTATCAAAAATATGAGAGTGAACAGGAAGCGTGAATTTTAAGAATAATGGGCTGGCACCATGTTGCTGTTTACTTCCAAACAGAATTATTAGGAGTAGATGCAATGTATGTATTAAACGTAATGGGAGAGGAATTTGTACACAATTTCCACATATTTGCTTCCTAACTGCAGATCCTAGAAATTTCAACGCTGAATTCTCTCAAGACTTTCTGAGAAACAAGCCTATAATAACCATGAACTCAATGAAAAATTGCAAGATATAACCTATTTTACTGCCTGCACAGATTCTTTTACCTAGAGAATGTGACGTAATAGTAGGTATTATCATGCCAGACACATTATTGCGTCACATTGGCGACAACATTGTTGGGGTGATTTAGAATTTCGTTAGTTTGAATTTCCGTCTGGCATGACACTCTCCGCCTCTGGCCGGCGAGCCTAGCCAGAGTTGGAGAGAGTGGGGGATGAACGTTAACGTTACTTATCTTTGTGTGTGAGCGTCAGTCTGAGAATTGGTATATAAGGTGTAGGTTCCGTGTGTGTGAGGCATCTCCCCTCAATCCTTGATTTTCCCTGTGTGTGTAATGTAGGACCATATATTACTTTATTAATAAACCACAGGTAATGTGAATGATTTGAAATTTGTGTAATTTGTTACAAACCCTGAAGCTGGTTATCGAGACCCAGGAGAAATAATAATAATAATAATAATATACGATCGAACACAACGATAAAAATGTGCTGAATTCATATTAGGAATGGGTTTTGTAGGAAAGACAGAAAAACAAGTTTTGTTTTTCTCGAAAGCAGATGTATCTACCTGCTATGGGCGACAACAAGCCTACCGGAAGTTTCGCCTTTGTACTTTGGCTCGGACGGGTAGTTTACAACGGTTTCAAAGCTTAGCAGGGTCACAAAGTATACGTGCCTTATATACGATCTAAGAATATTCATGGGATGATTTTAAAACTCAAAATAAGCTGTAAGAAGCAGATGTGAAAGTTGTCAAGTGGGGGTAGCCAACAATAAAAAATCATGAAACAAAATGATAGCCAATCAAAAGATCGCGTATACATCACATGATACGTTTGAACGTAAAACAGAACGAAACATAAGAAAGATGGGGGAAAATTCTAAGTTTGGCGAAAGGCGTGAAAAAAGGAAAAGAAACGCCGAGACACATTCCGGTACAAACTAACCACTAGGACGGTTGATGAAACAAAACAAGAAGAAAATAATTAGAAAGTTTATAGTGGTAAAATGAAGTTTTGAAATCTAGGCAATTCGAGGGCTAGTCGGAGGAACACATGAGTAGCGACTTCGAAAGTGACGACAAAAATAACAGTGGTTTCGACGACGAAGGTAGCGGCTCGATCAGATAGGAATCTACGTAACAAAAATAAAGAAATAACTCAAACTTCGTCGGCAGTATTATTAATATCAAGGCAGTGTCACCACCCCTGAAAACCAGAACCTCAGCTCTACCAAAACAAAATTCCAAATCCCTGCCATCCAACCATCGAACCCGGAACTCAGTCTCCTGAAGCAACTGCCGGGAACAACACAGATGTGTCAGAGGTCAGCGTCAACCCCACGCCTGCATCGGAATGTAACATTAAAGTCCTGGGTCCTCTAGCTGTTTTTGTGATATGTTCTCCCCCATATGCGTGTTGGGGTGATTAAAATTTATTATTTTGCTGGAAACCTTTTTGCCCTCACCCCATCATGTAAAAATAAATAAAACGAGTTTATATATTTAAAGTCTTTACGCCGTGGCGCAGTGGGCTGAGGCGTCCTGCTCTAGTTCCCGACCACGAAATCCGCCTGGGTTCGATCCCAACCTTGAGGGTGCGGATTTAAGTCCCGGATATGGGACCGGTGCCCACTCAGCATCGTGAGGAAAGTGAGGAGCTGCGATAGGCATTGTCCCCGGCTTTGAGAGCCAACATTCTGGATACGGAATGTGTGCTGCTTCACATCTCCTCCCCGTATCTGTTGGATGATTGCCGTAACGCCATGAGATTTAGTTTTTATATATATTGAAAGATAAAAAGACTACGGTGTTCTCGTAACATTTCAAATTGAAAATTATATATTGAAAAACGTGTCGTATCTGAACATCTGAATACCCCATTCGAGCTGAAGAATTCACGAAGTTTGCCGAAATGAGTAACCGATATATTATCGAAACTTCTACAATGTTATACATCAATATTTGTGTTCTCTGTTATACTCAAAACTTAATTTGGACAAAATCTGATGTTATATTCGCAGACAATGTTGTTGGATACGTGTTGTATATCAGTTCTGTTTTGATCCTAAGTAGGGAAAGTGAAGTTTCTATTTTATACACTTCTGACTAGAGTATATGTTATACAACGGAGTGGGACACTTCACGCACCTCCTGGAGAAAGGGTTGAAAAGAATGAACCACAAGAGTCTGCAGGCCACAGAGGCGCGCGATAGTGCCTAACAGTTCCAGCCGCAAGACCCGTCCAACTAGTGGAGCTGCCTAGAGAGGGAGATGAACGATCTGTCAACCAAGCAGTCCTCTAGTGTCGGACGGCCACCTTTGAAGTCTTCCGCCGATAACTCTCCATCGTGGTGGCACACAATTAATGGTCAACTGAGGAAGCCGCGGAGCTCGTAACCGGTTTTTGGGTGGGTAGCACAGATCCTGAACGCCGTACCGCAATAGTGGCGCCCAAGAACATCTGGAAGTAGGTTCTACCTACTCTTCCTCTACCCTCCTTCTAAATCTGGTGTTACATTCGCATGGCTTCCTCGCCCTCTCCTTACAAGTATTAGGCCCTCCGACCTGTTACAGTTTCATTGTCATCTCCTCTTGGGTCGTCCTGGGAGTTTCTCTCAGAGAATCTCTCCCTGAGAGTCGATATTTAAATGCCATTTTTGGAATACTAACTTCCTCCATTCGTTACAGAAGCTATCTATGATGTTTTATTGTGTAAAATGGTATCATTTGTTGCACAAATACCAACATCCTGTCTTATTTGTTGAAGTAGATTGTTTTATTAGCTCCACGTATGGACGACAATTTGAAGAAAGGAGTTGTATTATATTTTAACTGTTGGGAGCCGAACTTGTAGTAGTTGCACGTATTGTTAAACAGTTTCCGGTAGCCTTCGCCCCAAATGTACTTTCAGGTGGCCTTTGTCCGAAGTTTAAAAAAAATGTTAACTTTGTAATTTGTTTGTTTCTTTAAGTATTAAATATTTATGTTTGCCTCGGCCGCGTCAGTATTTGTTAGAGACATGAAAGTCTTAGGCAGGGTTGTGATACGACTAGAATGTAGGCTTACACAGATTTTTAAGTTTTAATTCACTCCTTTTTATTAATCCTTGACACAAAATAAATAGCACTTCACTGATATCGAGAGCTGTGAGATTCTTTTATTTAATTACTTGTACTTTTTAACACGTAAACGTATTTTTCGTCTCACATGAATACGAATTATATTTCTCTAGAGGACACATCTTGCATCCGGTTACTATCACGGCCTGCAGGCAACTGACTTGATTTCAACCGTCTAAACTTGTAAATTTCTGTATTTCAAGTCTCTGATTGGCTAATCCTAGTCCAATAGAATACCTTCATTTAACTAAAGCTTTTTCTGGTTGTTGATTGGCTATTTTTAAACTGTCTCAAAATTTACATTATTGCTGCTCTAATAATGACTAGTAGTATTTAAACTTCCTTACTCATTATTGCCTCAAGGTTACCTCATTGTTAGCAACTTTAAACTTATTTCTCACAGCTCCTACATCATTAAATTACGTAATATATTCACATAACATTATTACACATGGATACAATAATATAAATATTTGCAATGACTGTTACCTTCATTTTACAAATTATTACATACACATATTGCTTCAAGGCGGGCTGTTATTGAATTTACATATTATATAATTAGACTGAAATTATTTAAGTGTTAAAAATACTGCCTCATTGTTTATTAGTTATTCTTTCCCTTCTGGTACAGCTCGTAGAAATTCCATTTCTGCTACTTGAATGCGGCTTTTATCTTTTTTCTTGTGAATCCACGATTCATTCGCATACAAAAGGATCGATACAGCCTTCACTTTATAAAATTTCAAGTCAGTGTGTTTCCGTGTAACTTTCAAATTACTTTTTATTGTTCCACCATCATATGATATCTACATAATTTTAGACCTAAGTCTTGATCATAATTATAGCTAACTAGGCATCCTAAATTTATGTATTGAGATAATTTATATTGCTGGCATATTTGGTCTAGTCTATACACTTACCTTTGCAGTTCGTCTTCTCTATCTACTAAATCTTCCTCTACACATCATTCTTAATTTTTATGAAGCTTCTTTGAAGTATTCTTACGCGAACTTATTTTTCTATATGTTTCATGTTGATCGAGATAAACCTTTACATACATACCTTCGTTGTAAGTACAAGAGGGAGAGAAGGAACCAAATCGATGGGTATTAAAAGCGGCTTGTTATGGCTTTAAAATTCCATACAGTTTCCATGACTCGCTAGAAACAAGTGCATAGCGACAGGGCTATTAAAAAATTACAAAGTATTGAATAACTGAATCCAATAATAACGGATATCTCGGAAATGGCTTATGCCAGAAAAAATTTGAGATAAAGTGTGTGCTTTAAAGAGATCTACATTTTTGTATATGTCTTATGATTTTCCAGTTGTACAAAATTCCTTCCAAATGAAGTGGGATTCACAAACTATTCCCAGAAAATTCAGGATATACTCTTTAGCTGCTATATAATTTCTCAAACATGCAGTATTTCGATCAAATTCCTTAAAGCCATTTTTGACAACATAAAAAAATTCCAAAATGTCCCATATAAGCGGTACTTTGGAGTGGAGGATTTTCTTGAAAATCTCCATGTCCCATCTTCGCTTCTGACTTCTCGTTTTTGAGTTAGCTGTTTACACACACATGCATAGAACCTTTTCTAATTTTCCTTTATTCAGGGATACTCTAAACTTGCATTTCCGGTGAAATCTTGATATAGAATTTTTAGAGGAATGCAATACGTTCTCTATGTACTAGGTACGTGGTAGAGAAATAAAACTACTTCCTTAAGATCACTTTTTGTGGAAAACTGCGTCAATTTATCCTATGTTATCTAAACCAAAGAAGATCTACTTTGTTCCAAAGATATTATTACATGCTGGGTAGAAGCCTAAAGGTTCACATGAAAAATTAATTTTAGTACCTATATATACATCGAGGGGACGTACACTCACTTGGCCGCGGAGGACCAAAACGTGATGTGGAGATTAAGAGGAAGGCGTGGGTTTTTCACTGCACAAAATCTATAACACAAATCTACTTTCATATTCCTAGATTTATTTCCCAACCGTTTGGGATTCATATATTATTAAACATGAAAGGGATCGGAGATGTACACCGATCCAAAAGTCGGATTCCCCGCGCGATCCGCTTCTCTCAGAACACTCAGCAAGATAGACGCTACATTCTCACCGCTGGTGGCTACTAAAAACACCCAGCCAGGAGTGACGTCATCCCAGTCAACATAAAAGGAAAACAACAATATGTCCATTAATGGCAATGTAGAACAACAATATGTTTGGTAATGACAATGAAACCCCCCAAATTATTAATACGCCACAATATGCTAAAGACTTTAACAAATAGAATATAGCCTGAGATTGTTTCTCCATAAAACGTGTTTGTATTTGCTTTTGAATATTAAATTACATTCAGAAATCTCTTGTATTTTATAAAGCTATAGATTTTACCGTAAACTTGAGAATAAATTTTTGTTGATACATAATGGCCAACAATATAAGAATTTAACGGAAACCTCCGAGAACATCAAAATACATTTTATAAAACTTCACATTTAATTTCAATTTTTCTTGGATCAAATTAGCATAAATATGCACATAGCAACAAAACCTAAGAACCCCGGCCCCAGTGATCCTTATAAAGTCCATTCGAGAGGCGAGTCTAATTATGAAAACGTGTATTTATGAACGTGGGTTTCCTTTGTGTGTTTGACTAATGATTTGCGAACGGTCCATTAACAGTTGCAACTTCAGTGCACTCTAGAATCAGGTTTCACAAATATGGCACATGTTTGGTGGTGCCCATTCCGCTTATTAAGGCCAACGTAAAAACATCCCTTGTGGCACAGAAAGGCATTAACAAACACTCCCTGAAAGCACGTTAAGTAATAGAGGTTCCTTTATCGTGCATCACAATCCACTGGAGGGAAATCCAAGGAAGTTTCGTGCATTAATATCCAATAACTGCTTCCATTTATTGTCTTATAAACAACATTTGATGAGGATGATCCATAAGCTCTTATATGTTAAAATGCTTTAGAGGTTATGTTTTTCCAAATGTCATTAAGGGAAGAGATATGAGGATTCCTTAAAATGCGTTTCCCATTTCGCGAGAGATTTCATTGCTATAGAAAGGTTACTAAATCTTCTAAGAAAGCGTAAGGTGCTAAATGCCCAAAAATGTCCTGTATCCCATTGCAGCGCTTCGCTAATAAGATATAATCTAAACTTTGCTAAGTTGTTTTCGATACTACAAAGCCTTTTAGCGTGAATTTGTCACTTTTTCAGTTTATTCGCATATAACTAACAAAATAAGTTGTACGTAAAGGATTTATGCAATTATTTATCTATTTATTGCTACGACAGAGCAATGTTCCCATTACAGTAGCTACATATACATTAAGAACACAAATTTACATATAACATAACTAAAGAAGAAAGAAACAGACTACTGGGCGATACACTACGTATACAGAGTTTAAATTGTATATCCAAGATCGTCCGGAAAGGCGTTTAAGCTTCTTGAAATCTTGATGCAAATTTTGGGAATATTTTAGGGTTATTTCCACTACTAACGACTATGTCGCAAAATTTGTATAAAAATCTATGTTTTGGTGTATTTTATTTTCCAAATATGCTCTGCAGCGTGCATAGAATTTTGCATCCACCCTTAAAACTGAAGATGTTTAATTCGTTTTGAAGGTGGAAATACATTTTCCTAATGTTTTCTTGTCTGTTATTCTTCCCCAGTTTTTCATCACATTACTCAAATTAGTTAGAAGATTATCAGAGCTACCAGTGTAACGTCTATTTAATGTGATGAGAAACTACTGGAAAACGTGCTGCAATTTGCATGCAACTTGTGAAAGTAGTGTTACCAGTCAGTTTTATAAGTTTTATGCAAGTGGAGAGATTAATGAATATGTATATATATATTGATTGATTGATTGATTGATTGATAATTAAATTGATAATGCTGTTAGTAACCTTAATATTTAAAATATTTCCATATTTTAAGAGAATTCATTCCCTATTTATTCAGGTTTTTCCTGTCCAACCCTTGATATACGTGCTTCAAAACCTAAAATGCAAGCTCTATCCTAGTCACGTCTTTTTTAATACTTACGAGTAGAATTTTGAAACCATTGCGCGACAGCACCTTTACCATTTTCAGCTTATGAGGCAGTATTTTTAACACTTAAATATTTTTCAGTCAAATTATATAATATGTAAATTCAATAACAGCTCGCCTTGAAGCAATATGTGTATGTAATAATTTGTAAAATGTATGTAACAGTCATTGCATATGCTTATATAATGTATCCATGTGTAATAATGTTATATGAATATATTACGTAATTTAATAATATAGGAGCTGTGAGAAATAAGTCAAAAGTTGCTAACAATGAGGTAACAATGAGGTAACCTTGAGGCAATAATGAGTTTGAGAGTTTAAATGTTACTTGTGATTCTTGTAAGCAATAATGTGATTTTAGTAACAGTTTATAAAATAGCCAATCAACAACCGGAGGGGGTTTTAGTTAAATGAAGGTATTCTATTGGAATAGGATTAGCCAATCAGAGACTTGAAATACAGAAATTTACAAGTTTAGACGGTTGAAATCTATCTAGTTGCCTGCGGGGTGTGCTCATAGCTGGATGCATTGCTTGTGCGTTCTTGAGAGATTTAATACGTATTCGTGTGAGACGAAAATAGTATACGTGTTAAAAAAAATCTGATGTGTTACACTCACATGACTTTCTCTACTCTTGTACAATCTAATTTTACAAACGCCTATTCTCCATATGCTTCAAGTTAATCGAGATATCGAGATGTCAATCTTATTTGTAATTTTCTTGTAGATGCAAGGGGAATATGGTAGCTTTTAAGCGATAGTCAAATATTTTAACGCTGGTTGCTATGTGGCGCATTCCATTCTCTTTGCATGTCCAGGACATAAAAAAAATGAATAACGAATTTGAGAAAAAGTATAAGTATTGGAAAATTTAAGGAAATAACAAGCAATATCTCGAAAACGGTTCACTCAACAAAAGAAATGCATATGACATAAGTTGTGTATTTTAACGCGATCTACATTTTTTGTGTAGTAAAATTTTGTCTATCTCTTATGGTTTACCAGTTATGCAAAAGTCGTTCACAATGAAGAATACTTTTGGCGACATTCCCAGAAAATTCGAGATATACATTTCATTTCTCATGACATTATCTTAAACATATGATATTTTCATCAAAATCGTTAGAGCCATTTTTGAAAAAATTAAAAGTTTCGAAAAATCTTCCATGTAAAGGGTAGTCTGGGGTGGGGGGATTTTCTTGAAAACCTTCGTGTCGCATCTCTGGAAGATACTGAACCTAAATACCAAGTTTGGTGCTTATCCGACTGTTCGTTTTTGAGTTATGCTGTTCACAGACACACAGACACACACACACAGACACACACACACAGACACACACACACAGACACACACACACACACACAGACACACACACGGACATGTTTCCAAAAATGCTTTTTTTGGATTCAGGAGGTCTCAAAACATGTATTTCCGGTGAAATCTCGGTATCGAATTTTTGGGTGGAATGCAATACTTCCCCTACTTACTATACGTAGTAGAGAAAGTAAAAATGCAAGTATTAAATAAAAGAACCTCACAGCTCTCAATATCAGTGAAATGCTATTTAATATGTGTCAAGGATTAATAAAAAGAAGTGAATTAAAACTTAAAATCTGTGTAAGTCTACATTCTTGTTGCATCACGCCCTGCCAAGACTTCCATGTCTCTAATAATAATACTGAACGCAGCCGAGGCAAACATAAATATAATATTTAAAGAAACAGTTTAAATTATAAAGTTAATTTTAAACTTGGGACAAAGGCCACCTAAAAATACATTTGAGGCGAAGGCTACCGGAAACTGTTTACTATACGTGCGGTTGCAACAAATTTTAAATTCATCTCTCCAACACTTGAAATATAATACAACTCGTACTTCAAATCGGCTTTTCATACGTAGTAGCAAACAACGTAAAGAACAATTCTACTTCAAAATTGGCTCCATACGTGGAGCTAAATAAATAAACAACTCCAACAAAACACCTTCTTCACTTACAAAAGCCAGACATTCCCTGTGTGGTGCAGAAAATTAAATGCAGAATAAATCACCAAATGAGGTTTCAAACATGTCGTAAACTTTCAGAAATGCAGAACCTTTGCAAGCGAACAATAAAGAAGAGCAAAAAGATACCATGGTCATCTTTTTGTGTGTGTGTGTGTGTGTGTGTGTGTCTACTCCTTCACACCAAACACCACAAAATGTAATTTTGAAGAAAGTGAAGAAGATACGCGCCAACAAAGTTACATCTCCCATAACTTCACTTTTAAATTGTAAGACAAATTGTTACGTGGAAGATCCTCAAGATATTGCTGATTGTCTAGCTGAAACTTTCTCGGGGATTTCAATTGATTCCAGTTACAAAGATGATTTCTTGAAATTCAAAACTCGCTCTCCTGACTTAATTATAAGTGATATCAACCTAAACGACGAAATTTTCAATGAAAAGCTGGCTCTAGATGAGCTCAACACGGCAATTATTAACAGAAGTAGTACGAGCAGCACGGGACCCTACAATATACCCTTCAAGTTCTTAAAACAACTCTCAAAAGAAGGAAAGACCTATTTACCTATTTGAAGATTCATTCCATTCTTTTCCGCGCATGCTTGTGTAGTAGATAGTATCTTTACGTATGGAAAAGCCGATTTGAAGTAGGAGTTGTATTGTAGTTCTTATGTTGGGGAGCCGAACTTGAATTAGTTGCAACCGCACGTATGGTACCCGGTAGCCTTCGCCCCAAATATACTTTCCGGTTGCCTTTGCCCCAAATGTTTAAAAAATATATTAACTTTGTAATTTGACAGTTTCTTTAAATATTATATATTTATGTTTGCCTCGGCTGCATCAGTATTATTGTTAGAGATATGTTTCTATTTACAGGGTTGTGGTACGACTGAAGAATGTAGGCTTACACAGGTTATTTTATTTCACTCCTTTTTATTAATGCTTGACACGATTTAAATAACACTTCACTGATATAGAGAGAGCTGTGAGATTTCTTTTTATTAATTACTTGCACTTTTTAACACGTAAAATATTTTCGTCTCACACTGAATACGTATTAAATTTCTCGAGGACGCATCTCGCTTCCGGTTAGGAACGCTGTTTACAACCAACGCGTCCAGCTATGAGCACTGTCTACAAGCAACTGACTTCTAGATTTGTAAACTTTGCTATATTTCAATATCTGATTGGCAAATCCTAATCCAATAGAATACCTTCATTTAACTAAAACCTTTTCTGGTTGTTGATTGGCTATTTTATAAACTGCCACAAAAATTACATTGTTGCTCCAAGAATCACAAGTAGTATTGTTAAACTTTCTTACTCATTATTGACTCAAGGTTACCTCATTGTTAGCAAATTTTATCCTATTATTCTCACAGCTCCTACATCATTAAATTACGTAATACATTCACATAACATTATTACACATGTATACAATAATATAAACATATACAATGACTGTAATATACACTTTTTATATATTCTTACACACACATATTGCTTTAAGGCGGGCTGTTATTGAATTTATATATTATATAATTAGACTGAAATCATTTAAATGTTAAAAATGCTGACAACTATATGCAGTTCTCATACATGTTGTGAGTTTCAGTTCATAAATGATAATTCACCTGAGTTATTTTTTAAGGTTGTTCTGTTGTTTTCTTCTGCTGCGTGCAAGCTCACTGATTACAATTCGTCAAGTCTGTTCTTTTCTATGTTTAAAACAACCGGTTATTTTCGCTTCAGAACTAACTATGCTTTGGTCAAAAGCGTGGGAAGTTCTCAAAGGCAACCAATAAATTCAGGATGTGATCTGACAGAAGAACTCAATATTCGTTCTAAAAATGTTATTTACATACTATGTGAATGATTCGCCAATAAATGGAATTACCGATACTAGCCTGAGAGGAATCCCCATGTACAATCGCAGCATCGATAAAAACGAATATAAGTAGGTATTTCTTTCTGATCGCCGATATTTGAATTCCACTGTAGAAATCAACCTGTAGTATTCATGCTCATATCAGGCCTAATGAAAATAAACGTTCAATAAAAGTGAAAGCATAACGTATTCAATCAAAACTGAAAAGCAATCGAGACATAAAACACGGATAGCTTTTCTTTTACAAAATTTATAACAGCAAGATAAATTGCAAAAATATACGTCGTCAATGTTAATTTTATGAACTTTGGGTGCACCTTATAATAAGCTTTTAAACATATTTAGAAAATTGAGAGGTTCGTTTGATGATAAATGGTTTGATGTTGTTATTAGTTACTATTATTATTATATTACATCAAATTAATAGTCATTAAGTGTTTCAGCTATATCCAAATGTTAGCTAAAATTTAATATAAAGTATTTATAAAGCAAAAATAGTCTAGCCCAATGTTGTCAGGCATGCAATACCTTTTGGAATAATTACACGCTTAGTAGAACTATTACATCTTCCTGGAGCAAATAAAGTATCAAAAAGCAAATAAATTCCAGCCTGGGGATTTTTTATTTTATAGGTCACTCGATCCGGCTTTCGTTTATCAGTTACATTCGAGAACGATTTTGGTGCCTTACTCAACAATCCTTCAGTAGCCGGGCATTTCCTCCAGCAAGAAAGTGGATAATTAGCACGATCCTGCATTAAAATTCTGTGTAAGATGAATGGTTCGCAGTGGATAAAATAATTCCAGCTTAGTTTAAACGTTTTATACATCAGTATTTGGCGATCACATTTATGCTTTATTTTTCTTTACCCAATATTCAAAAGATGTAAAAGTTTTAAATGAATTTTGATTTCAACTACACACACAAATTAATTTTTGTTGTGATTTTTGTATTTGCGTTTTTGTTTCGTTTTTATTGGATAAATAGTATTCAAAGTGCACCATAATTAACAAAATTCTGATTTGTTGCACTCACATGACTTTCTCTACTCTTGTACAAACTATTTTTACAAACGCTTATTCTCCATATGCTTCATGTTAATCGAGATATCGAGATGTTAATCTTATTGCTAATTTTCTTGTAGATGCAAGAGGAATTGGTAGGCTTTAAGCGATAGCCAAATATTTTAAGAGCTGGTTGCTATGTGGAGTATTCCATTCTCTTTGCATTGCTAGAAGAAAAAAAAATGAATAACGAATTTGAGAAAAAGTATAAGTATTGGAAACTTTAAGGAAATAACAAGCAATATCTCGGAAATTGTTCACTCAACAAAAAAAATGTATATGACATAAATTGTGTATTTTAACGCGATCTACATTTTTGTGTAGTAAAGTTTTGTTTATCTCTTATGGTTTACCAGTAATGCAAAAGTCGTTCACAATGAAGAATACTTTTGGAGACATTCCCAGGAAATTCGAGATATACATTTCATTTGTCATGAAAATATCTTAAACATATGATATTTTAATCAAAATCGTTAGAACCATTTTTGAGAAAATTAAAATTTCCGAAAAATGTTCCATGTAAAGGGTAATATGGGATGGGGGATTTTCTTGAAAACCTTCGTGTCGCATCTCTAAAAGACACTGAACCTAAATAACATGCTTTCGTACACTATTTGTCATCTTTAATGCATGGTATTTTAATCAAAATCGTTAGAACTATTTTTATAAAATCAATATTTTCGAAAAATATTCCATGTAAAGGGTAGCTGGGGTCGCAGATTTTCTTGAAAATCTTCATAGGAAATCTTTGGAAGGTACTAAATCTAAATACCAAATTTGGTATTTTCCAACTTTTCGTTTTTGAAGTATATTGTTCACTGACACACACACACACGGGCCTTGTTCTAAAAATATTTTATTAAATTCAGGGTCCTCGAAACGTGTATTTCCGGTGAAATCTCGGAATCGAATTTTTGGGTGCAATACAACACTTTCCTACCTACTAAATGTAGGATAGAAAGTAAAAAATCTATGTGTTACACTCACATGACTTTCTCTACTCTTGTACAAACTATTTATACAAACGCTTATTCTCCATCTACTTCATGTTAATCGAGATAAACATTTGCAGAGTCTATCTTATTGCTAATTTTCTTGTAGATGTAAGGGGAATATATATTTACAAGGACAATTTGGAAATACAGTAGCCTTTAAGCACATACATCTCTCTTAATAGCTGGTTGCTAGGTGCAGCACCATTCCCTTTTCCACAGATTAATACTCTTTGCATATCCAAGACAAAAAAATGAAAACGAATTCCCATTGGAGAAAATAAGTATTGAAAAGTTTAAGGGAATAACAAGTAATATCTTGAAAATGGTTCACTCAACAAAAAAATGTATATGACATAAATTGTGTATTTTAACGCGATCTACATTTTTTGTGTAATAAAATTTTGTCTATCTCTTATGGTTTACCTGTTATGCAAAAGTCGTTCACAATGAAGAATACTTTTGGAGACATTCCCAGGAAATTCAAGATATACATTTTATTTGTCATAAAAATATGTTAAACATATAATATTTTAATTAAAATCGTTAAAGCCATTTTTGAGAAAATTAAAATTTTCGAAAAATCTTCCTAGTAAAGGGTAATCTGGGGTGGGGGGATTTTCTTGAAAACCTTCGTGTCGCATCCTTGGAAGATACTAAACCTAAATACCAAGTTTGGTGTTTATCCGACTGTTCGTTTCTGAGTTATGCTGTTCACAGACAGACACACACACATTGACGTGTTTCCAAAAATGCTTTTTTTGGATTCAGAGGGTCTCAAAACATGTATTTCCGGTGAAATATCGGTATCGAATTTTTGGGTGGAATACAATACTTCCCCTACTTACTATACGTAGTAGAGAAAGTAAAAGAATTTAGAAGGATCTATGAGAAGAGGGATGGAATAAGTGAAACAGGCAATAGGCTAGCCCATTAAATGTATAAGAAAAAGAAGAAAAATGTTTCAGAGTGTCAGTGGATTTAGAGGATCGAAATCAACGGTGGAATGCAATACATTCTCTACTTAAGTAAAGTAGTAAAGAAAGTAAAAATACAGTTTTGCAAGTTCTTGTTGTAAACTTTCGTGTAAATAACAAAGGTTCAGCCAATGGTATTCAAGGAAAGTGCTACCAAACTAAGAGCATAAAACAAAAAGAGGAAACGTTTCACACTGGCCAATGAGGTAATTTCCCGTTTCTGTACTTCTTCCCAAGGTCGTAAAGCGTTGTGGGGTTTGTTTGGTTTCAGGCCATCTAGCTACTGTTTTTAATTACTTTCGCCATTTGGCTGGTGCGAGAAATGGCCACAAAACGGGTTCAGAGCAGCTACACGTTTAATTACTCTCTTGTTTAAGAACCATTAAATCCTTTCAACTTTAATTTTATAGACGCGCGACGGGATATCTGATGTAAAGCAACAGCTGAATACAGAGCACTAACGTCCAATACAGATGCTCCTCTATAAAGACACGTACGCGATCCCTTCGGCTATAAACCACCAGTTTCTGCTTCGATCAATTTACTGAGCTACCGCTTTTTGAAGCTTTTAACGTCCCATAACAGATGCTGATACGAGAGATATGTCGAAAAATGTTTCATTCTGCTATTGCGATTCTAAAGGCCATTTATGAGGCGTGTTTTTAAAGTACGGAACGACAATTTTTAAAAAAATAACAGAACATTATCTTCCAAATAATTTATTATTATTCCTTACCTTACACTCTTCTCCACATAGTCACCGCCGTTATTGGCACTTTTAATTGGAAACCAGTTTTTATACGAGGGCGAATTGATAAGTCAGCGACTTTCTAAGGAAAATAACAATTTTTCCAAAAAATCAATTTTATTTCTCAACATAGTCTCCTTTAAATTCAATACACGTTGTCTAACGTTTCTCCAATTTTTTTAACCCTTCCAAAAAATATGATTTTTCTTAGTCTGAAAATATGGGGTTGTTTGTCATGATATGTTCACTGGACGTGAATTTCTTATCAGCGAGGCAATTTTTCAGGTTTGTGAAGAGGAAGAAGTCGCTTGGAGCCAAATCTGGAAACTGTGGTGGGTGATGTAGAAGTTCGTAGTCCAATTCCACAAATTTTGCGATTGCAATTGTTTACTTGTGTGCAGGTGCATTATCCTGGTGAAAGAGAACCTTTTTCTTCACCAAATGTTTAACAATTCCTTGTGAAACTGATCCAGCATTGCGGCATAATATGAACCTGTGATCGTTTTACTCTTTTCTAGGTAGTGGATTCTATCACCTCTTGTGAATCCCAAAAGACAACTGCCATGATTTTTCCTGCCGACGGCATTGTTTTCCCTTTGTTTGGAGCAGGTTCGCCGAAGGAAATCCACTGCTTTGATTGTTGTTCGGTTTCAGATTGATAGTAAAGGATCCAAGTTTCATCAACCGTGATATAACGCCGCAAAAACTCATTTTGGTTACACTGGAACATGTTCAAACATCCTTCTGGAATGGTTACACGTTCCGCTTGTTCTCAACTGTGAGCAATCGCGGCACCCATCTTGCTGACAGCTTTCTCATACCCAAAAAAAACGTGCAGAATGTTATACATCCGTTCACTCGAGATGTTTACGGTCTTGGATATCTTACGGATTTTCACTCGGCGGTCTTCCAACACAATATCGTGAACTTTGTTCACCATTTCTTCTGTTGTGACCTCAACCGGCCGTCCTGTGCGCACGGCAATTCTTGTGCTCGAACGGCTACATCGAAATTCTGTGAGCCAGTGGTGAACCATGCCATATGATGGAGCCGAGTCCCCATAATACTTGTTCAGTTTTTCTTCCATTTCCTTCACCGTCTTACAACGCAAAAAATGGTGCTTAATCAGAACACGAAATTCACTTTTCTGTATTTTATACGAAGCAACACACATCTGCTTATTTTAGATGCTCTCAATAATGTTCTAAGAAACAAATGAAGAATTTCTGCGATTATACCCAGAATAGATGTAAGACTTGTATGCAAACAAGAAACCTGTGATTAAAACGTTATCTCTCGTCAAAGTCATGAACTTATTAATCCGTCCTGTATCTTCGTCAAAGAATGATGACGACTGTGATGAAAGCAAGTCTGCACTTCTTGCTTCACAACATCGTCGTCGTTTAAACGCTTTCCACCAAGGAATTTCTTCAGATAAAAAAACAGACGAAAATCGCTTGGTGCCAAATCCGGACTGTAGGTTGGGTGGTCGAACTGTTCTCAACCAAATGATAGGTTCAGATCTCGAGTTTGTATAGCTGTGTGTGTGTGTGGCCGGGATTTTGTCACTTATTTTTGTTTCCCCCATAAACCTCGCACAGTTGGCGATGAATGTCACAATCAGGGTTTTCTCATATTCTAAGTTTATGTGCACCCATCTGATTTAGAGAAAATCCCAGAATACATGAGTGTTGAATATAATGGTACGATTTATTGGACATATCTGTCAATAGACTCATTTTCACGCTTCATATGTAAACTACCAGGCCATGTGGCAAAAGACTGTAAATATGAAGATGAACAACACAATGAACCACACACAGAAATATCCCTAGCCTTGAAATCTGACCACAGTGCACATGCTATTGAATTCCCACCATTTAGTCCAAAATCGGTGACTACTCCCGCTCCGAAACCAACGAAACATCCACTCTCCACTTCAAATTATACCATTATAAACGATCAGTCACCTGCAAAATCAGGTAGTAATACAAACACTTGCGAGTCCAGCAATGCAATAATTCAGCGGAACATAAATGGTTATAAGCCGCAAAAGGAAGCCTTTTTAGTAATTTGCACAAAAATTACACCAGATGTAAGATGTTTATAAGAAACCAACTTTAAAGGAAATTATTAAGCTTCCAAAAAAGACGTGCAATGAAATGCGATGACCGCACCCTCTCCGTAATATATCTACAGCTTTCAATAGCCGCAGTCACTTGCGATCGACAGCATCATCTCGTAATCTATGACTTTCAGTAACCACAGTAAAATGACTTGCGAATGACAGAATTATCTCCGTAATATTTCTATGACTTTCAATAACTACAGTACAATGACGTGCGAATGACAGCATCATCTCCGTAATATTTCTTCTTTGACTTTCAATAACCGCAGTACAATGATATGCGAATGACAGCATCATCTCCGTAATATTTCTTCTATGATTTTCAATAACTGCAGTGCAATGACGTGTGAATGACAGCATCATTTATGTATTATTTCTATGATTTTCAATAACTGCAGTACAATGACGTGTGAATGACAGCATCGTCTCAGGTTTATTTCTATTACTTGCAATAAATGCAGTACAATGACGTGCGAATGACAGCATCATCTCTGTATTATTTCTATGACTTTCAATAAATGCAGTACAATGACGTGCGAACGACAGCATCATCTCTGTATTATTTCTATGATTTTCAATAAATGCAGTACAATGACGTGTGAATGACGGCATCATCTCTGTATTATTTCTATGACTTTCAATAAATGCAGTACAATGACGTGCGAATGACACCATCTCTGTATTATTTCTATGACTTTCAATAAATGCAGTACAATGACATGCAAATGATAGCATCGTCTCCGTAATAGTTTTGTAACTTTAAATAACCGCAGTACAATGTCCTTGAATGAGCATCCTTTCCGTAATGTTCCTTATGGCTTTCAATAATCGCAGTACAATGATTTTTGAATGAGCTCATTTTCATAATATGTTTTGTATGACTTTCAATAACTGTAGTACAATGTGTTGCGAATGACGGAATTATATGCATAAAATCTCTCCTATGACTTCCAATAATCGCAGTACAATGACTTGCAAAAAGAACAGCAGTATTTTTAACACTTAAATGATTTCAGTCTAATTATATAACATATAAATTCAATAACAGCCCGCCTTAAAGCAATATGTGTATGTAACAATATATAAAAAGTGTATATTACAGTCATTGTAAATGTTTATATTATTGTATACGTGTTCAATAACGTTATGTGAATATATTACGTAATTTAATAATGTAGGAGCTGTGAGAAAAAGGTTAAAAGTTGCTAACAATGAGGTAACAATGAGGTAACCTTGAGGCAATAATGAGTAACAAAGGTTAATAATGCTACTAGTCATTATTGGAGCAACAATAAAGTAATTTTTGTGACAGTTTATAAAATAGCCAATCAACAATCAGAAAAAGCTTTAGTTAAATGAAGGTATTCTATTGGAGTAGGATTAGCCAATCAGAGATTGAAATACAGAAATTTACAAATTTAGGCGGTAGAAATTAATTCAGTTGCTTGTAGACAGCGCTCATAACTGAACGCGTTGCTTGCAGACAGTGTTCGTAACCGGACGCGAGTTGCGTCCTCGAGAAATTTAATGTGTATTCAGTGTGAGACGAAAACAGTTTACGTGTTTAAAAAGTGCATGTATTTAATAAAAGAATCTTACAACTCTCTATATCAGTGAAGTGTTATTAAATCGTGTCAAGAATTAATAAAAAAGAGTGAATTAAAAATTATAATCTGTGTAAGCCTACATTCTTAGCCGTACTACTCCCTGCAAAGAAATCCATGTCTCTAACAATAATACTGACGCAGCCGAGGCAAACATAAATATATAATATTTAAAGAAACAGTCAAATTACAAAGTTAATATTTTTAAATTTGGGACGAAGGCTACCGGGTACCATACGTGTGGTTGCAACTACTTCAATTTCGGCTCCCCAACAGTTGAACTACAATACAACTCCTACTTCAAATTGGCTTTCCATACGTGAAGCAACAACATATCTCAATTGCTATTCTATGACTTTCAAATTGTACAATGACTTGGGAATTACGTTGTCTCTCCGTATTAGTTCTAATTTTCATAAATTTTACAGATTTTACATTATTCCTGGAATTTTACATAACATTTACTGAAAATTTTTACACGTGCATTATAGTGCAAGGAGTCTGTTTTAAGAATTACACGAGTTCCTATTACACATACCAGACTTGAAGTCGCAATTGAAAGATTCTAAATTTTTCTCAGCTCGGGAATGTTTTATCTACGTATCTTGACAGAAACTTCCATGTTTGTAACACTATAAGCCATTTCAAATGATAGGTAAAGACAAACGCAAGAATTTTTAGCATTTTAAAAGAGATTTCGGAGAAAAGTGGTTCTAGACTTTACTAAAAGGCTTCCTAAAGTGTTTAAAAGAAAGCCAGAAGCCATAAGGAGTTCATAAGGAGAGGTATACGAATGTTTCGACAAAACTTCAATCCCTGTGTGACAAATACAAATTAGACGCAAGAACTTCCAACGTTGACGAAAGTGGATTTTTCCACAGCAAAGAAACCTCACAACAGCTTTTCTCGAAGGGGGAAAAACAAATGCACGAACACTCTGGTGTAGCGCCATTGATCCTTGTATTGAATACTAGGGCCATTCCGTGAAACAATTCTCTGCTTTAAGATCTTAAACTTAATGTGTAATTTGGAGAAACTGACAACTGCACTTCTTATTACAAATAGGTTTGCTGGAAACTAATTATTTTAAGCAATGAGGAGTTAAGCATTTGAAATTATATACTTGTTATTCTAGCTACGTTAAACTTATATAAAGTCAATTTCATGGTTCACTTCATGCTTCTATATGTATATTATTCCACAAAATATTTTCGTTTTTGTGTAACCGATGTAGTGTAGATATGCAGAGAATGTATGCCATTTCAAAAATTACTTTATTATTTTTGTGTTTAGGGAGAGGTGTTCCAAAAAGCAACATATTTTCTTATTTATATAAAGAAAATATTTACATTTAAAGTATCATAAAACGTTTTCGAAATGTTTCTAGTGGTTATCGACTTTGTATAATCGTTAATCAGCACAATTGGAACATTGAAGCAAAAACAGCACTTCTAAAATGTGAATAGTTATATGATTGAGGGAGGGAGCCAACCTATAGTAAACGATATAAAGTACTGTAAGTCCCACTTATAAAGCCCGTTATTTGGTATATAATTAGAGATGAAGTCAAAAAATGTAGATATTTCCGTACTGCTAAACCTAAGAAATGATGTAGAAAAATTGTAGAACCGAGCGAGATCAAGCGGTAACGTATGTAGCCCGAATTCGGGATGTCCCTGGTTCAAATCCCGTGGGCCCACCAATCTCCCTGTGCTTTTCCGTACTTTACCTCAGTCGCCAAGGTAAATACAGAATTGGATTATTAATACTACAATCCAAAGTTCCACTTCAAGTCTAAAACAATAGTCAAAATGAAAATTGATAGTAACAAAGAATGAAAAGCACTCTATCAACAGATAATGAAAGCAGATAGACTAAACGGTACCCTAATGCTATCTGCCCTGTACTTATGGAAGCAGCGGTACAGTTGCCTAGGACTAAGGTCTCTGTGCACACGTGATGAAGCAAGATGGAATGTGCAGGGATGAGACTTGGAAGGCCAACTGTCCACCACACACCGGCCATGAGATATCTCCTAGCAGATCCGTTGCAATTTGACCACATATTTAAAGAGACGTAAAATAAATACAGAGAGAAAAATTTAGATATCTTTAAAAAAACAGTTTATGTAGAATCATTTTTATGAAAGCATTTCCCAACGAGCTCAGGGTAGTGTCTGCGAGGCCATTCTGGCATCTGGTTTTCTCGTGGTTTTCCTAGGTCAGTAGGCAAATGCTGGGATAGATTATATATTGCCATGAATTTTCCATCTCTTATACCATTGCCTTTCATCTTACAGGTTTGCAGAGCCTGGTATTGTTCAATGGTGTGTCGTGTATGGAGGATGTGCTTCAAGGAGAGAAATTTTCTTCCCTGACACGGAACCTTCTGCCTGAACCCGTCCATAGAGAATGGGCGTCTGGGTATGCTCACCCCGGAAACGTATGGGACCCCGCTGCGCTGCGCCTGGTGCCATCAGATCTGGCTTTCCTTGTACTCTCTTACCTCATCCCTTCTTACAGGATGTTTGGTAGGTGCAATTTACATAGACTTATCCGCAATGCTGAAATCCTCCACCGTCTCTAACCATTTCCCACATATTTGTTGCTATTTCTTTTAACTTTCCAGTACTATCATAGATATGGAAACGCTAAATCACCACTCTTTTGTTTCTTGTGATGTCATAATAAAAAATATATACAGAGTGGGTAGAGCAAGTCTCGTGAATGCAACATCAATAATTTCTTAAGTTATATATTTCGTATGGTACCCTCGTTATTTTATGCTTTGTTGTAATATTGCAAAAGGTTATCTATCACCCTTTACAATAAAATCGGAGTTTTGCTGATTTTTTGCACTTCAGAATGTATAATGTGCAGAGCCTGAATAGAGTGTAGTCTGATTTGAAATAATCTTACCTTGAGGTTGAAGTAGTTGGTTTGTTAGCTCCACGTATGGAAGCCAATTTGCAGTACATATTGTCTTTACATTGTTTGCACCAAGCTTTGGGCGTCAATTTGAAGTAGTCTGTATTGAAGGAGTTGTATTATAGTTCAACTGTTGGGGAGCCGAACTTGTAAACCGCACGTATAGTACCCGGTAGCCCTCGTCCAAAAATTTAAAAATATTAACTTTGTAATTTCATTGTTTCTTTAAATATTATATATTTATGTTTGCCTCGGCTGCGTCAGTATTTATTTTAGAGACACGTTTCTCCTAGCAGGGTTGTGATGCGACAAGAATGTAGGCTTACACAGATTATAATTTTACTTCACTCCTTTTATTAATACTTGATATGATTTATATAACACTTCACTGATATAGAGAGCTGTGAGATTCTTGTTATTAAATATTTGCACTTTTTAACACGTAAACTTATTTTTCGTCTCACACGAATACATATTAAATCTCTCGAGGTCGCATCTTGCATCCGGTCACAATCACTGTCTGCAGGCAACTGAACTCTAAATTTGTAAATGTTTCTTCTATTTAGTTTCTGATTGGCTAATCCTAGTCCAATAGAATGTTTTCATTTAACTAAAGCTTTTTTTGTTTGTTGATTGGCTATTTTATAAACTGTCACTAAAATTACATTATTGCTTCCAATAATCAGAAGTAGTATTGTTAAACTCTCAAACTCATTATTGCCTCAAGGTTACCTCATTGTTAGCAACTTTTAACCTATTATTCTCACAGCTCCTACATTATTTAATTACGTAATATATTCATATAACATTATTACACATGGGTACAATAATATAAACATTTACAATGACTGTAACATACATTTTTACAAATTATTACATACACATATTGCTTCAATGTGGGCTATTATTGAATTTACATATTATATAATTTGACTGAAATCATTTAAGTGTTAATAATACTGCCTCAAGGTATCCCCACAAAAAATTATCCGATGGGATCGGCCAATATTTGATATCCCCAAGCCGAAAAAGGTTTCTCAACATCTTCAGCGTGTCTGGCAGTAAGTGCTGTAGTCTGTTGTAACCATATTTCAGCCCTATTTAATACATCTATCGATGTCTTTCACTCTTCACCGTAACCATTCACTGTAGGGACAAATTATGTTTCCACCACACCATTGGTAATGGTGTTAATGCACGATTTGTTTCACTCCAATATTGGAATTGTTTCTCATCAGTGAAGTTTGATATAGATCGTTATTCAACAAATTATTTCCTTGAGGAATGGCATTAAGTTCTCTTTTAAAACGTTTTCGATCTTCTGGTCCCAGCTCCAGAGCAATATGGACTTTATAGGGATGTAATTTTAGATCCTTGTTTCATATACAGCGAATTGTTCCATCAGATATGCGCAAGGACACAGCATGTTGTATTGCAGATCTTGTCGCGCTTCATTTTACAGCCAATCTCGGTCTGAATATATTCTGGAGCACGAACATAACGGTTCCTACCATGAAATGAAAGTTTTAAATTGCCTATAGCATTAAACATGTTAAACTATCGTCTTCTTCGAAACAATCCTACTTTGTTCTCACCATTACAACTTACGGTGAAATAAGAACCTGAAGTGGGAACTGAGCCGCGTACGATTTCTCAAAAACACTTAAAATAGCAAAAGGAATTTAAAAACAACAAAAAAGTTAAAAAGAGTGCTATTGGAAAAATTCATACAGGGCCATCATTATGTTATGTTTAAAAAGTGTGCATTGGACTGATTTGTGGAGTTCAAGCACGAACTCGCTGTAAACCACTCTTTGTTAAATTACCTGTTCTTACTTTGCTATCTATCTATGTTCTTGATACCAGGTGACCCAAACAAGCCGTTCTTTTCAGTTTTCCCGCATACATAGGTGCAAAATAAATTGCCGCATAACTACTGTTCAAAGGGAAAGTGCAGGTACTGGTCTTCCATTTAGCCGTCTCTTCTCTGTCAATACGGAGTCCCCTTTGCAGTATGCTTAGGCAACCCTTTTGGCATCCGCGCTATCCGGTATAAACTAACTTCAAACTAAGGACGGTTTGTGTGGGCCACCTGGTATATACTGATATATAACCGGGAGAGCCAATGAATTAAGAACCGGCTGCGCGGTATTTTTCCTGTTCGCGTTATCTGCGCTCGCTGCCGACTGCGCCATCATAGGATGGCGCGGATGCAACCATATAGCATTTTTAAAACTACTTTTAAAGGCTTTAATTACCAACTTTATACAAGGAGGTGGTGAAACTGGCCACCGTCGTTGTCCATATATTTTTGGCATCTCTTTAGAAAACTACCCATCACTCGCCGCAGTTTACATTGAGAAATTCTGGCAATTTTCTGGTAGATATTTTCTTTTGATTTTACTAGGGTGTATGGGTTTGTCTTTTACACTTTATGTTTTAATTTATTCCACAGATACAAATCGCAGAGAATAGGTCGGAGGACCGAGGGGGCTACAAATCCCTATTAATAATTTTGTCCTCAAACACACATCGTCAAGGTTAAATTCACGGCGAAAATTTCGTTGTACACGCTTCACAGATTTTGTATCCGCCAGTCCAAGAACACAGAAAACCTTCTGTTGTGGTGTCAAGTAGCCATTTTT
The DNA here is from genome assembly GCA_030765065.1 of Deroplatys truncata. Classification (NCBI taxonomy): domain Eukaryota; kingdom Metazoa; phylum Arthropoda; class Insecta; order Mantodea; family Mantidae; genus Deroplatys; species Deroplatys truncata. The sequence goes on from CM060985.1 coordinate 108,238,858, forward strand.
TTATTTTAATTTAACTTAATAATCTGCTCATCGTTGCCGTTGTCAATTATGCAATAATAAATGGCAAGCTACCTACTAATAGTATATCAAACATTCTTTTATTTGGATCTGATACAACTAAAGCTATAAAAGTTTGTAATGTTAAATGTATAGGACGAACACCCTGTTTATATATGCAATTATAATTTAACTACATTTCTAAAACGTTTTTAATACTATTCCTTCACATCTTAAGAAATTTGTGTATGACACACTTTAAGAAAGCAATTCGAACTAAATTGTTGGCTAATCCTCAATATGGTATAAGTAAATGTTATAATAAAAATTTGATGTGTTACACTCACATGACTTTCTCTACTCTTGTACAGACTATTTTTACAAACTCTTATTCTCCATCTATTTCATATTAATCGAGATAAACATTTGCAGAAACGATCCTTTGACATGCAAAGAGATATACATTTTACACATAGCGACCGGTTCTAAAAATATTTAACCATCGCTTAAGGCCTAATATGTTCCCCTTGTGTTGTATTTGCAAGGGCAATATAAGCACATACATATCTCTTAATAGCTGGTTGCTATGTGCAGCACCATTCCCTTTCCCACAGATTAATACTCTTTGCATATACAAGACAAAAAAATGAATAACGAATCCCATTTAGAAAATAAGTATTGAAAAATTTAAGGGAATAACAAGCAATATCTCGGAAATGGTACACTCAACAACAAAAAATGTATATGACATAAATTGTGTATTTTAACGCGATCTACATTTTTTGTATAGTAAAATTTTGTCTATCTCTTATGGTTTACCAGTTATGCAAAAGTCGTTCACAATGAAGAATACTTTTGGAGACATTCCCAGAAAATTCAAGATATATATTTTATTTGTCATAAAAATATCTTAAACATACGATATTTTAATCAAAATCGTTAGAGCCATTTTTGAGAAAATTAAAATTTTCGAAAAATTTTCCATGTAAAGGGTAATCTGGGGTGGGGGAATTTTCTTGAAAACCTTCGTGTCTCATCCTTGGTAGATACTGAACCTAAATACCAAGTTTGGTGTTTATCCGACTGTTCGTTTCTGAGTTATGCTGTTCACAGACACACACCCAGACACACAGACACACACACGGACATGTTTCCAAAAAATTTTTTTGGACTCAGGGGGTCTCAAAACATGTATTTCCGATGAAATCTCGGTATCGAATTTTTGGGTGGAATACAATACTTCCCCTACTTACTATACGTAGTAGAGTAAGTAAAAATAGTCTTTGTGTTTTGTCAATTTAATTACTATTCCTGTAATTGACATTTCCATGGCCATTTGGTTTTTCGGAATGAATATAAACACAAATATCTATCTAAAAAGAGAAGAAGAGAACCAAAGCGTGTAGAAATACATGAACGCAGGAGTTATGCTGGTACCTAAATGAAATCATAATTATAAGAATGTATTTCAAAATAAGTATGAGATGTACCTAATTAATTAATTACTTATAAATTGTTTATTAAAATATTTTGTTAGTAGATAAGTTTTCCAAATATTTTATTTATAAATATGTTAAACATTGAGCATAAACAAGTGAAAGACAAATTGTCTCGTTGCTAAGTAGAAATAAGAAAGGGTGTATATAAAAAATGACGCCATAATTTAGCGACGCGTAATAGACGTAAGTAGAGATAGTAATAGATGCAAAATATAAAGATCAATGTAAAGTAAAAAAGAATGAATTTTTATATTTAAATATTATGTGTAAAACCGATTGAAACACTCCCATATGAGGACTTAAGAATTCCAGAACTATCAAAAAGATAATTGGCTCCCACACTTTGGGAGCCAATTTGAAGAAGCTGTTTGCTTCACGTATGGAAAGCCAATTTTGAAGTAGGAGTTGTATTCTAGTTCAACTGTTGGGGAGCCGAACTTGAAGTAGTAGCAACCGCACGTATGGTACCCGGTAGCCTTCGTCCCAAATTTAAAAATATTAACTTCGTAATTCGACAGTTTCTTTAAATATTATATATTAATGTTTGCCTCGGCTGCATCAGTATTATTATTAGAGACATGTTTCTCTTTGCAAGGTTGCGGTGGAACTGAAGAATGTATGCTTACACAGATTTTAAGTTTTTCTTCACTCCATTCATTAATGCTTGACACGATTTAAATAACACTTCACTGATATAGAGAGCTGTGAGATTCTTTTGTTAATTACTTGCACTTTTTAAACACGTAAACTATTTTCGTCTCACACGAATACGTATTATACTTCTCGAGGACGCATCTCGCGTCAGGAACACTGTCTTCAAGCAACGCATCCAGTTATCAGCACTGTTTACAAGCAACTGACTTGATCTCTACCACCTAAATTCGTAAATTTCTGTATTTCAAGTCTCTGAATGGCTATTCCTAATCCAAATAGAATACTTTTATTTAAGTAAAGCTTTTTCTGGTTGTTGATTGTCTATTTTATAAACTGTCACAAAAATTACATTATTGTTGCTCCAAGAATAACTAGTAGCATTATTACACTTTCCTATTCATTATTGCCTCAAGGTTACCTCATTGTTAGCAACTTTTAACCTATTATTCTCACAGCTCCTACATTGTTAAATTACGTAATACATTTACATAACATTATTGCACATGTATACAATAATATAAACATTTACAATGACTGTAATATACATTTTTATATATTGTTACATACACATATTGCTTTAAGGCGGGCTGTTATTGAATATATATATATATATATATATATATTATATAATTAGACTGAAATAATTTAAGTGTTGAAAATACTGCCCCAGTTATTTGAACTGAAACGAAAATTCAAATGAAATTGATTGATTTATTACTACAATAAGTGCAACAATAGTTGAATACCTGTTCGGTAACATTAGAGTTAACAGAGCTTCGCACATCTGAGTAAAATATCCAACAGCTGCGGTTACGAACCCTGAGATTAAGAGCACCCAACAAATCTCTAATACCCGACAGCTACTACTGCTATATATCTACAACCCAAGTAAGAACGTTCCCGTTCCTACATACCAACACCCGTCCCAAACTTTATTTCAATACCACGAGGGTGGATTATAGGTGTCATCCTCTAAGAATGATTCTTTGCACAAAACTGAATTAGTCTGAACACTTATTTCCGCAAGTTTTGTCGCATTATAATTCGCAAACGGAACGATTAAGGCAAATCTTATTACTAAAGGGGTGGATCAGCATAACCGTTTTTATGAGGTTACAGTACCTTGTACTGTAGTCTGTTTATGTTGAACGAGAAAGGGCGAGTCAAGATGTAAACAACGGGCCCGTTCCTGCAGTGCTCGTACATGTTTATTAAAAGAACATGCGGAGATTGTACAAAGTGAACGTTCTCTCCGTCTCTCACTTGAACAAAAGCTAAATGTTAGATACTCCTTTCGACACCAAAAGAGGTAATAGATTCATACTTATATTACTATCAGATATACTTCTTATTCTTTTCGCGAAGCGGAATATCATCCTACTACGGTATATTTCTTTATCCACCGTCTGTACCCAAGGGATACATGCCAAGACAACATGCTCTCTGCATCGCTAACTTGAAATCACGGATCAGGTCACTCTAATCCGCCCTCTACTTATTACAGTATATGATAGAACTGCAATTTAGACATACTTTTGTCGTCTGTACTTTCTTTCTTAATCGCACTGTTTAGCTACAATTTAGTACTTTTCTTTTACACAAATCGTAATATGAAGTTATGTTATAACATCGGCTGAGTAATTCACCACACATGCGGCTCAAAAGGCTTTAGCATTTCTTTGCCTCTCGCTATTAGGCGTGCGAATCTTTTGGTATAAACGTTATTACCAACATTTTACTACTTTTATTTTCTTTTATTGGATTTTTAAATAAAAGTCGTTATTTTTTCTTTTTTTTAGAAACATTTTAACGCCTTTTTAAATGTCATATGTTTGATATAATAGCACAAAAATAACACGTGTATCTTCAATAAATTTTATAAACGGGAAACTATAACAGAAAGGGCCAAACTTACTACTGAATAAACATAGAAGGCACTGAAATACGCAATTTGAATCAAATACTTTCGTTGAATTAGCCATTTACAAGGTATTCCTTGTTGTTTGAGTTTTCGAATATTTTGGGCAATACCATCTGGAATATGGTGACCGTTCTTTTGTTTCTTCGCCGCCATGTGAAGAGTTTGCAAAATCAAGGCTTACACATTCCATTTTTTTTAACAGCAGACTATTGCATCAGTTTACTTTATGTATCTACTTACGTAAACCTTGTATTTACTTTATTTATATTGTATATTTATTTTGTAAGTTTAAAATCCTTTAATCAGATAGCTTATATTGCATGGTGGAAATGAATGAATTATGAATGAATAACGGCGAAATGAATACTCAAATGCACCCGGGGTCCATAAAGTTTCGAGTTTCCTGACATTTGCCTTTTGAGGATACGGAAACGTACAGAAAAAAAGCAAAACCAGGTACCCTGCCTCAACTAAAATTTGAACTCAGGTCCTCCAGAATACTAGGGATACATCCTACCCCCACAACACGGAGGTGGTCTAACATAATGTAAACATTTATGGCAAATATTTATCAAGATTAATAAATAAACAACTGTGAACATAAATAGCTGCTGGAGAAAATGGTGTGATAGTAACCTACCAGATTTTGTTTTCCTTTTTACTTTCTCAAGCACATACTTAAATTAGGTAGATGAAACATGGAATTCTAAAACCTCTATATGGACATTTCACCAGAATTACCTATGTTTAGAGGTGCCATGAATTAAACAACAACACAGAATTATAAAAATCTGATGTGTTACACTCGCATGACTTTCTCTACTCTTGTACAAACTATTTTATAAACGCTTATTCTCCATATGCTTCATGTTAATCTAGATATCGAGATGTTAATCTTATTGCTAATTTTCTTGTAGATGCAAGGGGAATTGCTAGCCTTTAAGCTATAGTCAAATATATTAAGAGCTGGTTGCTATGTGGAGTATTCCATTCTCTTTGCATTACCAGGACAAAAAAATAATAACGAATTTGAGAAACATTATAAGTATTGGAAAATTTAAGGGAATAACAAGCAATATCTCGAAAATGGTTCACTCAACACAAAAATGTAGATGACATAAATTGTATATTTTACCGCGATCTACATTTTTTGTGTAGTAAAACTTTGTCTATCTCTTATGGTTTACCAGTTATGCAAAGGTCGTTCACAATGAAGAATACTTCGGAGACATTCACAGAAAATTCGAGATATACATTAACATATGATATTTTAATCAAAATCGTTAGAGCCATTTTTGAGAAAATTAAAATTTCCGAAAAATGTTCCATGTAAAGGGTAACCTGGGGTGAGGGGATTTTCTTGAAAACCTTCGTGTCGCATGTCTGGGAGATACTGAACCTAAATACCAAGTTTGGTGTTTATCCGACTGTTCGTTTCTGAGTTATGCTGTTCACAGACACACACACAGACATACACACACAGACATGCTTGTTTTGGATTCAGGGGGTCTCAAACATGTATTTCCGGTGAAATCTCGGTATCAAATTTTTGGGTGGAATACAATACTTCCCCTACTTACTATACGTAGTAGAGAAAGTAAAAAATGTCCGCGCGCACACGCGTCAACAGCATATAGTTGGATAAATACTAAACTTCGTATTTAAGTTTAGCATCTTTCAATGATCCCCACGGAAGATTTTAAATAAAACATGTTCTCGCGATCCTATAATTCCATAAATAAAGTAACTCTATAAAAATGTTCCCGCGCGGATATTCAGCATCTTTTAAGGATGCGACATGAAGATTTTCAAGAAAGCCCTCCATCCTCAAACTACATTAAAAGAAAATGTTTTTTCTTTTTTGGATTTTCTGAAAAATATCTCTAACAATTTCAGTATGCGTGTCATATGTTTAACCTATTTACACAACTAATGAAAGTATCTCGTGACCATGGTCGCTGGAGTTTTTTGCTTTGATGTTCTGTCACGTGGAGAATCGAGTGTTCAAAACCCGTCTTGGGTATTAGTGTAAATGTTTTGGTAAAAGTAAGAACATAAAAAGCAACCAGAATTGCCGGAAAAAGTTAACCTGCCAAAAAATAAATGTGAATCTTGAATTTCAGGGAATAAACGCGAAATCCTCTTAATTCTTAATGTATTTTGCATAATTTTATATTACTACCGGTTAACATATGAGGTATATCAAAATATTCTATGTGAAAAATGTATGTCTCTTTAAAACACACAGCATATTTAAAGTAAGTTTGTTTGAGCATCAGCGTTTTTCGAAATTTTTGTTGTTAATGGTATGAATTTACCAATACTTACATAATATTTAAGTACATTTAACGTTTAAGAATCGCTTCAGCCTCCATTTTCACGTTTGTACCTGTTATTAAATGTGCAATGAAACTCTTTCTGCAAGCATGTGTCTCGGTGAATGTGTAGTACATACAAAGTTAATCTCTTGTAAGAACAGTTTGTAGAAAGTATATAAAAATAAATGATGGCGACTAGAGAAAGACTTGTTTATGTAATCTTTTCTTCTTCATTTCAAGGATTAGGCTTTTTCAGCCTGTTCCGGCTTCTCAAAGACTCTTTCCAGCGCTTCCTCAGTCTTCTTTGTTTTCGTCTTCCTTTTGGTCTGTATATTAATATTTTCTTAGGGATACGGTTATAATCCGTTCTTTCCAGATGTTCTATCCACTTCTTCCTAAAATTATATATTTTTCTTCTAATCATACCACATCTAGTTTCCTTCTTATATCTTCATTCTTAATTTTGTTCATCATGTTACAACGTTTAACTGAACTAAGGAACTTCACTTCGTATGCTTGTCTGCTTCTATCACTACTTGTGAGAGTCCATGTTTCTGATGCGTACAATAAACCTGGTAGTCCTGATATATTACTTATTTTAGTATATATGTTTTATATTATTTATATGTAAATAATAATATTTATAATCAAGTATCATATATATGTTTATTTCGGTAGCTTTTCTTGCTTTTCCTTTATAATTTTTATTTATTGAACCGCATATTTGTTGGAACATAGAAAGTTTATTATGCTTTCACTTATGTATTTATACGTAACTTCAGATCTTAAATGTTTAACGCTTATAGCTTGTTCTATAGGAGTATTATTTAAAATGATTTTTGTTCCGAAATTATTTTTTTCTTTAAAAGCCAGTCCTTGTTTTGTGTTCTGAAATCTTAAAATTGTAAGTACTACTCATTTCTTGTTGTTGATATATTATTTCTGTAGATCATCTTCACTTTTGTTTATTAATACCTGATCATCCACAAATGGCATCGTTTTAAATGTATAATTAAAGACAATTTTTATGCCATCTGGTAAAACGTTTTTCCATTCCCTTAGAATGTCGTCCATATACAGGATGGACCATTTAAGTTGAAACTGTACAGTATCTCCAAAACTAAATGCTGTAGAAAGATATGTCTTTAATAAACGTTGCTTGATATTATGGGAGAAAGAAAATGCCATTAGTCGTGTTTTGCTTGAAGAACGTTTTGATTGTCATTTTAGGGTCAATTTAAGTTTTTTAATGGGAACCTACATTTTTATGTTGTTTTCTCATTAAAATTGTTTATAAAAACTATTTATTTTGTAATCAGTAATAAGGAAGCAAAATAAAAAATGTTTTCCATTTACGAAACGCAACTTAACCCACAAATGACCATCTATGGATGGTCCAACCATTCATTGCACTCTTCGTACAAAGCTATTTAGCATTTTCGTTGTTATTTACGTTGGTGTAAGAACACTTGTAAAATGCTTTATACAAATGATGCTTAGTTTTTTATGAGGAGTGAAAAAACAACATAAAAGTGTAGGTTACCATTTTAAAAAATTAACTTGGCCCTAAAGTGATCATCACAACGTCCTTGAAATAAAGCACGACTAATGACATTTACTTTCCCCCATAATATCAAGCAAGTTTTATCCAAGACATTTCTTTCTACAACGCTTAGTTTGGAGATATTGTACGGTCTCAACTTAAATGGTTCATCCTGTATATTAAAAATAAGCTTGGTGAAATTCTGCATCCTTTTCTTACACCTTGATTAGCTGGAATGTCTTCAGCATATCTTCCCTTTCCAATATCAATGCTAACCATATATCTCTATAAATACCTTTAAAAGCACTGATCTGTGCTTATTCACATAATTAAATTTTAGCACAAAATACATGAACCGAAAGTTCCTTAAAGAAGAAGGAAAACATGACTAACAGACAATACGTATGTGAGTGTAAAGGCAGAGTTCAAAAAAAGAGGAAGGAAGCTTCTGAACATAGCTCATTCAGACCGTTCGGTTCCAGCGAGAGCGATGCAGGGATATCGACTTCAGGGGGCCTACAGATATGGCTCCTAATGCAGTGCCAGCCCGCAATACATAACATTTTCATAATACATGCGGCAATGCGGGTGGTACACCTTATAGGAGTCTCCTGCAGCGCTTTACCGACGAACAGAGATACTGCAAAGAATATCAAAGGTGCCCCTAGGACCAAATATCTACACAAATCCCCAACGACAGCACCAAACTTTTCCGACGAAATAACCATGGTAAAATAAGGTAAAGCTTTAGAAATTTCTTATAGTATAGATCCCAGTGCAAAGTGTAGAGCAGAAAAAGTTTCAGTCAAGGCGCAGTATGTGGAATAAAATATACGCCTATATTCCTGTCGAGATTTAAAAGAAGAATCCCGTTAGATCAAAGACACTAATAAATGGTAAAATATTAGAACAGGTATCCCACTTCAGTTATCTAGGATGTGACAAAGACATTGAGATGAAAGTTAATAGGTTTCAGACCATTTGTGGAACGAACAGAAAACCTCTAGGAAGAAAAACTAGAAAAGAAACACAAATTAAGTTCTATAAGATTATGAACTTTACCTATCGTATTATATAGTTCCGAGTCGTGGACAATAACAAAAAGAGAGAAATCACGCATTCAGTCCACCAAAATGAAATGTTTTATATATTTAAGGGGGTGCACTGGAGCTGACAAGATGAGAAATGAATCAATAAGATCATATTTGTATATTGTATCAGTAAACGATAAGATTGATGAAAATAAAAGAAATTGGAAAGAACATGTTGATAGAATGGCAGATGATAGAATACCAAAAAAGAGAATGAAATACCAACCGACAGGGAGGAGAAGTTTAGGAAGACCGGAACATGTGGCTAGAGACCGGAACATGTGATATCACCTAATTCTTGAAAGGATGAGGAGGAGAAGAAGAAGAAGAAGAAGAAGAAGAAGTGTTAAAATCAAAACAGTTTTATTTAATTAAAAACCAAAACTAGCAGCTCTGTTCATAGCATTAAATGCGTAGATTCTTCTCTCTCTCTCCCCCTCTGTTTTTTCCTCTCTCTCTTCAATGTAGACAATTTCTTCTGATAATGTTGAGGATGAATTTGTAGTAAACGTGTTTGTTTGTGTGATCTGTTTTTACTTATTATTCTATTCTCTTTTTTATGTTTGCATTTCGGATTGTGTGGAACAGAAGTCTTATGGTTTTCATTCCAGCAGAATAAATAAATACCATTTGGCTTTGCGAGAACAAACATGATTAAGATTTATTTCCCATTTTTGTACATCACTATTATTATTATTATTATTATTATTATTATTATTATCATCATCATCATTATTATATTGGGCTTCCAGCCAGGTGTTTGTTTCAAGAATGAATTCGACGTTTCGGAAAAACGCAACAATCCGAACGTCGTCACCAGTTCCTTCAATCGTGAAACATATAGGAAATGATAGGGGCAGGAAATTCATAGAAGCATTCGGGAAACCGTGAAAAAAAACCTATGATCAGAGTGGCCGACGGACGGAAGTAGAAACCTGAATCTACCGAATGCGAGCCTCACATGTTATCGCGTAACTCTCTTGCTCGGTTATTCCAGATGAAAATGTAGTACTGTGGTGTATTAAATAATTAGTAGTTATTGCCATGCCAGACACATTATTGCGTCATATTGTTGGGGTAATTCTTTCGACTTTGGGTTTGAAGTTCCGTCCAGCATGACGGACCTAGCGAGGGTTGGAGAGGGGGAATAGGTCATCAGTCTGGCTTGAGAGTTGAGTGAGTGAGGTTGTATGTGAAGAGTGTGAATGTAGTATCTACCCTCGTTTCTTTCTTTATTCTCTTATGCGCGCGATGTAGGGGCACCGTGTTTTTATTGAATAAATCACAGTTACTGTGAATAATGTGAATTCTGTGTATTTTCTTATAAATATCCCACGCCTGCAGCTGAATGTGAACATCAAGATCCTGGTCCTCTGGTTGATTCTATAGCCACACTTCTCCAATGTGCATGCTGGGGTTATTAGAATTTAATATTTTGATGGAAACCATTTGACCCTCACCCCAGTATGTAACGTTTTTAAGAACAAGATGATATTCAGAGTTGGGAGCCTGTACTGGGGGTGTCCTACAGACCAGTGAAACAGGTTATCAAGTGCTGGGCTCAAGCAGAACACAAGAGGGTTGCAGACATTCCAAGTTGTTTATCACAGACCTGGACACAGCAGGACAAAGCACTTGCCCGGTCTTAGTAAAAGAAGGCTTGCATGAGCAACAGGATTCATTACAGGGCACTGTGTCCTAAAGTTTAATTTATACAGAATGGGATTGCTTAACAACCCTATCTGTAGTAGATGCCTACAAGGAAATGAGACTGTTACTCATCTGCTATGTGATTGCCCTGCTTTTGCGAATCAAAGAGCAAGTATTTTTGGCAATCACTTTCCAAAGATGGATGAACTATCGAAAGCCTCAGCAGTCTGGTTAAGTTAATAACGAGCAACAGACTACTTAATTGATGAAATGGGGGATGCGCAATAGATCTTTGAGGTCGCAGTGCTTGGGCATAAAACTCACCCCTTTTTAAACTAGAACTAGAACTAGATATTCAGAGTCAGGCATGATGAAAAGAGGGAAAATGGAGGAGACTATTACCAGTGCAGGATTTGTCCTCGAAAGAAGGCTGTAAAGTATAAAGTATAGATTGTTATCTTTTACTTTACTCATAACTGGAGACCATGGAGCGATTCAGTTGATTTATTGTGTTATATGGTTATTAGGAAGCGGAGGACGATTTCTGCACTTAAGTGCAAGTGAAGGCCTATTGTACTTCTAGGAACCTCCGAGAAGGAGTTAAGCGAAGGACACAGAGGACGACCAGATACGATATGAAAGCTCGGACGCACGCGGGATCTCTAACGTCTCCAAATATTACATCCTGATGCCGAGAACCCCAAGGAGAGGTCTGCTGAAGGCCACCAAATACCAAATGCCTAGGCAGACAGTTCTTATAAACAAACTCTACCGCCCACGCCTCACCGCCTCCACTCGCCTAATCCTTCGACCCTGAAACCTAAATGAAATAACAGGAAATTGACGACAGGAAAATTGGTGACATTATACATACTATGCCTTTGTCCGGCATTCAAATGTTACTTTTTTCAGTTGTCACCGTCACTGTTTCGTTTTTATGTAGTTCATCTTCAATGAGAGTTCACTTCACTAATATAACTTCAGTAAGGTAAACTAGTTCAATTCTGTCACTTCACTTCCTTTGTGACGTAGCCGGATGGTTCACTGTACTCGGGAGTCGAACACAAGACCTCCACAACCCGTCACTCCGCAGTAGCACTCGCTGCACGTCACAACAGTAGTCACCAACTCGCTTGGAGAATCGCTCTTGATGTCTCACCAGAAACTCAGTCGCTAACTCACTCAACAACTCTCGCACTGACTGACTCCGCGAGAGCGCTCGCTTATATAGCCAGTGGAATCTTTCCACAGGGTTCTGAAACGTTTTACAACTATTTCAACACACTTTCTAGAGAAGGGGATGGGAAAATCTTCCGGAATGTTCTAGTTATCTGCTTATACTGCGCCCGGTGTTTACGCTGGCAAACGGACGTTATCGTTGCTTACTTCGACCGCCCGGCACCGACTTACCAATTAGCTTGGGTAATAGGCGCTGCGTCACAATATAAATCCCAGCAGTTGCTGGCCCAATGTGAATCGAACCCGGAACTTTCCGAATGCCAGTCCCTCACGTTACCGGAAGCCATCACGCTCGACTTTTCTTTGTACTCAAGTGTTCATTAAATTAACGTGGATAGAATAGGCACAGAATGCACTCTTCCACACTCTACTACAGCTAAATAATTTGCTTACCCGTGACAGTGCGGCAACTTCTCTGACAAGACTGTCATGCGGGCTGCCGGACTGGTTGTCTGTAGGAGAAATAAAATAAAGCAGTTTCTTTTCGAATCAGCCTGGAACGTCTCGGCGGAGGAAAAGGAAGGAAAACCTCAAGTTCAGAACTCGAAATAAAATAAAAGGGGTAAAGAGTTACTGCGGCCGAAAGGGTGGTGCCATTTCATATTTGTATGCAAAGTGAAACTGTCTGTTTGAACTTTAGGGTCAGACTGGCGTAATTTTGACAATGAAAGTCAGTGAAACATTCTGTGTTAATTAAAAACGTTAACATACTGTAATGTTCACTGGGAGAGTAAAAGCAGCATTAAGAAATTCGTAAAAATTGGGCATATATGGTATAGAATTTCTTCTGCTGTCTGCAAAATTAACAGTGAAAGAGCTTGTATACGAAACAGTAACCATCACCCATCAGTACCTTATGTTGCGAAATCTTACAAAATAAAACACGTGGTGATCATATAACGCTATCTGCCCATTAAAAATTCGCAGTGCTATCTTTTATATTATAACATTTATTAAAAATATTTTCTTCTACCCACGATGCGTTACTCACAGTATATTTTCGTCTAGAAATTATGACAAATTAAACAATAAGTACTTAGTCATATTCAACATATAGATTGTGTTACACTCAATGCCTTTATCTAGATTCATTTTTTCTCTTAATAACCAGTCTTAATAAAGGTTATGTTTCTATCTACTTCGTATTAAACGTTTAAAATAAACGTTTGCCGAAATGGTTTTACTACAGATTTCGTTGTAGTTAAAAGAGAAATCAGGAGGCTAGTTTTGAAATTCCATACCCTCGAATGACATCGCGGGAAAAACAGATTATTGAAATCACTTCAAAAAGTGACGAAGTATTGAAAAATTCGAAAAATAACGGATATCTCATAAATGATGATATCACAAGTGTTTTAAAACTAATTGTGTGTTTTAAAGAGATATACACTTTTTCTCTGTTAAGTTGTGGTCTCTCTTTTATGGTTTATCAGTTACACAAAATTAATTCCTAATGAAGACCATTACACAAACCATTATCAGAAAATTCCAGATACGTATACAGTTTGTCAAGCACTCATTAATATACGGCATATTAATAAAAATTGTTAAAGTCAATTTTGAGAAAATAAATGATGAAAAATTGTCCATGTAAAAGTTAGTATAGGATAAGGGGATTTCCTGGAAAATCCTCGTGTCGTATCCTTATAAGACGCCGAACTTAAATACCAAGTTCGAAATTTTTCTGACTTTTCGTTATTATTTATGATATTCAGAGACACCAGGGACCTCAAAATATGCAATTTTGGTAAAATCTAGATGTTAATTGTTTATGGAATGCAGTACTTTCTCTACTGCAACTAGCTAGGAAAAGTAAAAATATAAATGAAGAACTGAAACTTTAATTGTATGGTTTAGGGCTCTACATTAGTCCTGAAATATCTCTCTCTCTCTCTCTCTCTCTCTCTCTCTCTCTCTCTCTCCCCTTCAGTTTCCTGGTTATACGAATTTTACATAATTCAAACAGAATGAAGGGAAACGCACAGAAATTGTGAAACATATTTTATTAATGATAAATGTCTCTTAAATTTTAGATAGTTCTAATCAAACTCGTTAGAACCACTTTTGAGAAAATAACAAAATAACAAAATATACCCATTTAAGGGTAATGCGAGATGTGGGATAACTTTTGGAAATCTGCGCTTATGGCGCTTAAACGGTGTTTGATTCAAATATGAAATTTGATATTTCTCTCTTTCGTTACTGAATTTTTTTATTAATTTATTTATTGTCGCTTAACTCAATGGGTTATATTGCGACATACAAATTAAAGAACAATACAACAATGTGAATACAATGCAACATTATATTACACAATGTGCATAACAAATTAATTCAACATAGTACACGTTGTTGATTTGTATTGCGTGCACACGCGCGCACACACAAAATTTCTATAAATGTTGTATTTGGTGGGCCTTAAAACATGTATTTTCGGTAAACTTTCAATGTCGAGCTGTTGCGTTGTGTAAACTGCCTCTACCTTCTGTTTAAGAGTAGTGAAAAAAGTAAAAATAGCATGATTAAATTCTATGTTAGTGTTTCCAAATGTGAATCACTCAGAGATGCTTTCTGAAGCGCAGTTACTACACAACTATGAAAATGTTTTCTAAATGGTACCTGTGATATGCAAAACTTCGATATTTACTTGAGCATAGAAGAATAAATAAGAATCTAAAATGCAACTACTATATTATTATCCACAGAATTGTTAATTTTATAATATAACACAATACAGCATGAAAAAGAAGTAAAAATATAAGAAAAAATAAAATCATTATTGCATTAGCACTCCGATTGCTTGGTTTATCATTCTTAGTAAAACTTATATTTCTTCCTTTTACTCTGCCTCCTAACTTAGGTAGATATAATACTGCATTTTGCTCAAAAATTAGATATTCAATTTCACTGGAAATGCCAGTTATGATGTTTTCTGAACTGTAAAAATGAAAATATCGGATGGATATCAAATGTTATGCTTAAGTTAGGCATATTTAAAAGATGTGAAGCAAAATGTTTCAAAATTCCCCATCAGTGTTATGTTGTATTTTTCCAAGAACGGCTCCAAAGATATTCATTAAAGTTTGTGAATTTGGCATAAAAATGGCCTGTACATATATATTTGTGTAACTAGCCTTTAAAGTCTGGATTAATTTTATCGAATTTTATAGAACTTGAACATCATAAGAGATGCATAAAAGCTGCATACAAGATAACTGATGGTAGTTGAAGCCCTATTAACATTCTTACAAGATTAGCTAAGCATTTCCAAAATGTTCACGTTTCTTTAAAATTATTGAACATTTAAATCAAACATTTTCAAATGTTGAGTTGTCGTTCTTCTATTTCTCACAAGTTCACGCAAAAGCTTCGCTTCTCATAAATATCGACTTGTATTTTAAACAGGTGAAATTACCTCAACCTACAGATATTTACTTTAGTGATATTACCAAATTGAAACCATTTTAGTGTATTTTTGTCATGAATAAGAAAATTATACTGACTTTGTTCAGTTTGTAACTGTCACTTTTCCAGTGTTCCCAATGTCATTTCACTGTTTCTATCTAGTAAACTGAAACTTCACTTTCTTTGAACTGTCAGTTCACTAAGGTGAACTAGTTCAGTTCTCCGTCACTTACTTTCTTCGTGTAGTTTCCTCTTCCGGACGGTTCAATTGCTGGGGAGCCGAACACAAGACCTCCACAATCCCTCGTTCCGCAGCAGCAACATCCGCTGCACGCCGCAGCAATCGCCAAAACCTCGCAACGATGTAATGTAATCCTCTCAACTGACTTATCTCGCGAGAACGCTCGCTTATATAGACTGAAATTTTCCACAAAACATGCTAAAACTATTTCGACACATGTTCTGGAGCAGGAGGCAAGAAACTTCTAGAAGGTACTGGTTACCCACAAATAGCGCGCTCGGTGTTTACGCTGTTTACTTATCGTTGTTTACTCCGACTACCCGGCGCCGACCTCACGAAAACCGTAGCCATAGCCGCTGCATCACAACAATATAAATACAGGGTGGGCCATTTAAGCTGAGACTGTGTAATACCTCCCAAACTTAGCGTTGTAGAAACAAATATCATGGATAAAAGTTTCTTGATATTATGGGGAAAAGTAAATGTTATTAGCGTGTTTTATTTGTAGGACGTTGTAATGGTTATTTTAGGGTCAATTTAATTTTTAAATGAGAACCTACCTTCTTATGTTTCTTCCTCACTCCTCATAAAAAACTAAATAACATTTGTATAAATAACTGTACTATTTTTCTTACTCCAACGTAAATAACAACGAAAATTCTGAATGGATATGCACGAAGAGCACAATGAATGATTGACCATCCATAGATGGACATTTGAGGGCTTAGTTACGTTTCGTAATTGGGAACCAGCATTTTTTTTATTTTCTTTCCTTATTTTTTATCACAAAGTAAAGAGCCTTTTATAAACCATTTTCTAGTGAAAAAACTACAGAATGTAGGTTTCCATTTAAAAAAAATTAAATTAGCCCTAAAATGACTATCATAGCGTCCTCCAAACAAACACGACTAATAACATCTACTTTCCCCCATAACATCAAGCAACTTTTATTACAGACATTTCTTTCTACCACGCTTAGTTTTGGATATATTGTACAGTCTCAACTTAAATGGTCCACCCTGTATATGCTTTATTCGATAGTTTTTATAACAGCTATGAAAATAATGACAATGCTTAAACTCGTGTGGTGATTTACAATAAAGTGTAATGTCGTTTAACCGAAAAGTTAACATCTGACAGTGAATAACCACATGAAATGAATGCACATATTAACTCAAGGACCTAGTGCACTGAATTTACCCGATTATTTCATTCGAATGACGTAAACACGATATGCGTTTAAGACCGTCTTGAATATTAACCAATGGCTGCTTGATTAGTGTAACGATCGCATCCAATGAAGTAATTGTTACAATTGATAACAATAATGCCTACTCCATTTTAAACACATGTGTTTTCCGCCACTATTTCCCATTGTGGTGAATTAAAACAAAACGACAGATTTATATTTAGTCAAGTATTATTCTATTAGCTTGTCTTAAAAATGTATGTTCTGGTAGAGAATTTGCATTTGTATTCAGACAATACCGCATTTCGTATTTGATTTTGAGGTTAGGCAAAGTTTAATAAGCCAGCAGTTAGTGATAATGGTATAATACAACGCGGTGTGGTGATTTGTTTTTAAACAGAAGGTACTTAGAGTAAAATGGACTTTATGTTAAGATCATTTTGTAAGCTAGTGTAGGGTCATTATTGGAACTGGGAATGGTCAACGTGAAAGCGCTGGTGATGTAAAAAATAATTGATTATTGTTATCCAGTTAGTCACATTTCAGAATAGAATATTTTTAAATGTTGCCTTAGGTATCAAAGAAAACATCTGAGATCTGTCAAATGGCTGAGAAAAGTTAAGGAACAACTAGAGAAGAATGGTTTAGATGATATTTGGTTATTAAGACATGAAATGGAGAGGGGAGTTTAGAAATATGCCCATTCCAGATATGAAAACAAAGGTATTATGCTTTACAACGAATGAGAGGCATTCTTTGATTTAAATAGAGAAAAGTGTTTAGACGTAAGCAACAAACAAAAAAGCGTATTGAGTGGTTTAGATTAGGAGTGTGGAAACTAAAGGGCTTTCGAGGTAATACTATATAGGGCATGTGTCCAATCTGTATGAATCGTGAAGTTGGGGTCCATATTGTGATAGAATGTAGAGGAACTGATGAATTTAGGAGAAAACTGATTAGATAAAATGTATTAGGAGTAATAGTAGTGTAGTAATTAATAAAGTGTTTAATTATTATTCTCAATGAAGAAGGTTAATGGAATTTCTTTGGAATCCTCTGATGAAATCGAAATGGTCAGTGAATAGGAGTTAGTGGTTTATGTAAGTAATTTTTAGCAATATAACAATTATTGGGATAATGTTTTGTCATAATTTGCGTGCATGGATGCCTTTGGGACAAGTGGACAAGGTCCATTAAGTAGTTCACTTAGCAATATTTTTAAAAAATATGTATTCATAATTTACATTTTTCCCCATTTATATGCCGCCTTTAACATCTCAGATCATATAAGCGGCTTTTACCTTAGGAAAAATTTCTCATCGGCAATTATCTTCACTCGCTTTAAAGTGGTTTTAAACCTTTGGGTTGGTATTACTTTGGGCTATTACATTAAATGTACACACACGCATTCACACTCTCAGACTCTAGGGAGGATAGGGAACAATCCTGGATAAAGAAAAATTCTCACCCTCTGGACGGGAATTGAACCCAGGACCTCTGAATTTGTAGGTCAACATATTAACCACCAGACCACAGACGCTACATAACGTGATATCAAAGCCCACTCTACTTTACGGAAGCGAAACCTGGGTTATAAAAGAAGCAGATATAGGAAGAATAGAAACGTCAGAAATGCCGTTCTTAAGATCACTCTTGGGATTGAGTCTGAGGACATAGTAAGAAGCCAGGATATAAAAAAACAATTACAACTTAACAAGACGATGATTGAACAGATTAAAACCCATCAGAAGAAATGGTGCAGCCATGTTAGAAGATTCCTCATGACCGTCTGCCGTACAAGCATTCGTTTATTCTTCTAAGGGAAGACAAAAGTGGGATGGCCAAAGAAACGACGAGTATAACAATTTTATTGAAATCCTTCGATGTCGGAACGGGCTATAAATGCCCAATCCTTGATTTTGGAAGCAGAATAAGACCACAAAGGTGGTCTAATTTACTTTTATTGCCTATATTTTATTATGATAATAGCATTATTTTATTGATTTTATTCGTAAAATATTTATAATAATTCTCACTAGGGGTTTTCAGCCGCGCGCTTGCTACCTTTTTTCACAATCTAAAAATACATCTCTTGTGATATTGTGGCGTATTATTAATTTTTTTGTCATTACAAGACGCACTGTTGTGCTATATTGTTGCCACCAGACGTAGCACTACTTATATTTCGGCTTAACGGTCTTTCCTTTCGGCGCGGACCCCGCCAAAGGGATAGATCTGTTTGAAACTGTCTGGTATGTCATCAGCCCTGTCTAGCTTTGACTAGACACGGTTGCGGGGGGTAAGATAGCGTCACTATAGTGGAAGTGGTCGTTGGGGCCAGTTGTGTGTGTGGCCGGTCTACGGCTTCGTGGCATCTCCCTCCATCCTGTTTCCTTTTATTCATATGTAGAGTCGCCAAACGTTTTGTGAATAAATCCCAGGTATGTAAAGGTAATGCGTATTATGTAATCCTTCAGTGTAGTATAAAACCCACGTCTTCCCCTTAAATTACACACCAAGGTACTGGACGTTTTGCTGCCAGCAAGTTGCGCCCCCCTCCCAATGTGCGTGTTGGGGTAACCTAAATTCATCATTTTCTGGTAACCTTTTTTACCTTCATCCCAACATGTAACAATATTACCTTTGATAACCATGCTAAGAATTGAAGGAAAACCACGAATATAAGCCTCAATCATACTTGGTCCAAAAAGGTTTCGAACTCTGACCGGCGACATGAGAGGTAAGCATGTTACATTTACTATGCCAGCCATTGTATAAGTTATGCTTATTCAATTAGTTTTTGCTGCCCTATCTCCTCTCAACTTCCAGATTTCATCACCTAGTTTTTATTTCTCCAATTCTTCCACTCTCAGCATCCTTTCTCTTCCGCAACAACGGCAGATTTCCGTCTCTGGTTTCGTCTGCTTCTTTTCTTCATTCTGACAGCATGAATCTTTCTCAAAGTAATTAGTTTGTTCCAACAAACTCTGCTATATCTTCCTCAGCTTCCACATCAACATGTACTTTTCTCTGCAACGTTGAATTTTCCTCACAAAAAAGCTTATTTCCATACCAGTAGAATCTTCCACACATGCTAAAGAGAATAAAGAATTATGCACATGATATCACTGGAGAGAAAAACGTTTGCCAAAATATCTAATCTATTTTCCCCAAAACCTTATATCTTCCCTTAATAAAAAGATTCCAGTATATGCTAAAACTACTTTAAAAGTCCCTACTAGAACCGTGAAATTAATAAGGGATATTAGGAAAAATTATCCAAGCTACCAAACTAAACCTAACTTTTTAACTGGACTTATAAATAACGACCTAGACAGAAAGCTGTCAACAAAAATATTGTTCCTTGAGTCTGTAAAAGTTTGTCAAAATTAAATACAATAAATGTTTAATGCTGCAGCTAAGCACTGGAACCTATATTCATTTTATTTAAAAGACATTTCAAATAAAAGCTGTAATACCAAGCTGTTGAGAATTGCTGCTACCATGCACCTAAATTGGATTTTTCCGATGATGAATTTAACACCAAAATCCGTTCTTATCGCAAGAATTCTCAGTAGTATTAGACATGAAAATATAAAAATAGTAAAGCAAATTACGTAAACTCCTATACATTGTGGGATGAGCAAATTATGAATTTAATTAAAAAAAATCTGATGTGTTACACTCACATGACTTTCTCTACTCTTGTACAATCTAATTTTACAAACGCCTATTCTCCATAAGCTTCATGTTAATCGAGATATCGAAATGTCAATCTTATTGATAATTTTCTTGTAGATGCAAGGGGAATATGGTAGCTTTTAAGCGATAGTCAAATATTTTAACGCTGGTTGCTATGTGGCGCATTTCATTCTCTTTGCATGTCCAGGACATAAAAAAAATGAATAACGAACTTGAGAAAAAGTATAAGTATTGAAAAATTTAAGGAAATAACAAGCAATATCTCGAAAACGGTTCACTCAACAAAAAAAAATGTAAATGACATAAGTTGTGTATTTTAACGTGATCTACATTTTTTGTGAAGTAAAATTCTGTCTATCTCTTACGGTTTATCAGTTATGCAAAAGCCGTTCACAATAAAGAATACTTTTGGAGACATTCCCAGAAAATTCGAGATATACATTTCATTTCTCAAGACATTATCTTAAACATATGATATTATCATCAAAATCGTTAGAGCCATTTTTGAGAAAATTAAAATTTTCGAAAAATGTTCCATGTAAAGGGTAGTCTGGGGTGGGGGGATTTTCTTGAAAATCTTCGTGTCGCATCTCTGGAAGATACTGAACCTAAATACCAAGTTTGGTGTTTATCCGACTGTTCGTTTTTGAGTTATGCTGTTCACAGACACACACACACACACAGACACACACACACACACACAGACACACACACGGACATGTTTCCAAAAATGCTTTTTTTGGATTCAGTGGGTCTCAAAACATGTATTTCCAGTGAAATCTCGGTATCGAATTTTTGGGTGGAATGCAATACTTCCCCTACTTACTATACGTAGTAGAGAAAGTAATAGCTTTGTACATACAACCGTACATTTCCTTCCACATTTTAATTTTTTCCTGCGATAACATGATTAATGGAGCAATTAAGTTTTCTAACATTTCAAGACACAATTCTTTTAATCCGCATTCCTTCAATCAAAATTTTGTGTTACATTCGCATGCTTTTCTCCACTACTACCGTCTACTATTAATATTACCTTCTCCAAATTAATCTTGTGAAAGCATATTTTTCTAACTTCTTCATTATAATCAAAATAAACCTTTGCAGAAACAGCTGATTATACATATTGTTGCGAGTACAAGCAGGATAGAGGAAACCGAATCTACAGTCAGATGTTTAAAACTGGCCTGCTGTATAATTTCTAGGCCAGTGTATGCACATAAACTACTATGTGCCGTTCGTTAGTCCGACAATTTTGAAGCCGTAGCCTTTGCTTCAAATTTTGATGCTGCTATCTCGAAGTCGCATCCATTTAGATCATGTTTACATAATGTTACCTGCTTTGTTGTGGAGTTTTACGATGTCACCTTCTCCTAGCTCGTTCTGCGTTGTCTAGTCCGCCAGTTGCAACAGCGGTATAGGTGCGAGTTCTTTATCTCAGGGTTGAGCGAGTGTAGTGTGAAAGGACAACGTTAACTCAAATATTCCGTTTAAAAAGAGTCGCCGACTGTTAAACTAAATAATTAAACTATTTCAATAATAATACTAATAATAATAATAATGTGAAGCGGCAGTTGCGTAAGTCGCTAAAAATTTTACTCGGAAAGATCCGTCGCAATAGCCGCTAAATCTTTCTAACTCAAGCGCGTCACTGGGCACTATACAACTTAAAAATGAAACTAAAATTGACAAGGGTTGTCACATGAGTAAGTCACAGAATTAAGTAAGTAAGTTTGATTTAGAATGCACGCTCTTTTCTTAACCTAAATTCCGCTTACCCATCGCTATCCCCAACGTTCCTACAAACGCGGTCCAATCTTAAAACTCTATCTAGGCGTATCTGACAGTATTTCTATGAGGTACCTCACTCGAATCTAATAATTTCATTCCCTTTCTAAGTTACAGAATTCGTGACTTCGTAACTTTTCTAACGTACTGAACTCAACCTTAATGCACTCCAGGAACCTTTATGCTAATTCTTTCACTATTCGGCTCTTACTAATGACTTTTCTTAACTTAACACGATAATGGCCTTTTTCTCCGGACAAATCTTTCACTCAGGATTATTGCATTATATTATTGATTTAATATACAAAAATTATTTATAATTATTTCTCTATCTTACTATAATTTCTTTGTTTAATTATTTATGTCTTCCTGTCAGTAATTACGTATCACATGGATTTTATTAACGGATATTGTTATGTTCACAATTAAAAATGTCGACATGCTGGCCGTCTTTCTAGCACCAGGTGATAACATACGCAAGTATTTTCCATCTTAGAATCGTATTTTGCAAAGACATCTGGTGCTAGGGGTATATTTTCTCTCGTTGCTTCTCCTCAAGATGTATTTATTTGTTTATTAATATGCAAACACAGTTTTCTGAAGTTTTCATTCAGAGAACCTAATAGGTGCATTCCTGAATAATTCTTAATATAAGATTTCTGGGTAGAATGCACTACTTCCTGCACCTACCAATATGTAAGTGGTAGAGAAAACAAAATAAGTAGTTTCTACTGTGAAATTCAGCTAAATAATCTTAACATCACCGTTTTAGTTTCTCTATCAGCCATGCGGTAGAGAAGGTATTGCATTATACCCAAAAAGTCGACGACGAGATTTCACCGGAAATACATTTTTTTGAGGCTCCCCGAATACAAAAAGTTGTTTTAGGTGTGTGTGTGTGTGCGTGCGTGCGCATGAACAACGTTTCTCAGAAACGAAAACCCAGATACATACCAAACTTGGTATTTAAGTTCGGTGCCTTCCAGAGATACAACACGATTTTCAAGAAAATCTCCCACCCTGAACTACCATTTACATCGAATTTTTTCGAAAGTTATGCTGTAATGATTTTTATTAAAATAAAAGCTTTAAGATAGTTACATGAGAAATAAAATGTATATCTTAAGTTCTCTGAGAGTAGCCTGTGAAATCCTCTTCATACGGAAGGAATTTTGTATAACGGGTAAACCATAAAAAAACTTTCTTCACAGAAAATGTACACCCTAAGACAAAAATAACTCTCGAAGCGTATATTTGTCCAAATCATTTCGGGCCGTTCGTAATGGTGTCTCGGTACGCATACCCTTAGCTTCGTTCTATTGTCACCTTTTATACTGAGTCCCAACTACTCAACATGCGCTGATAGCCGAGAGGTTATAAGCAGGTACATAGCATTGAGGTCTACTGAGGTTCACATCCCGAGCATAATTGTCTGTGTGTGCGTGTGCGCGCGGCATAAAAAGGCAGTGATTATTACCCACATTATAGTATAATTTCCAACTGCTAAGGTATTTTTATTTCAAATCATTTATACTCGCACATAAAAACTGAAACCTCTACTTTTCGTTTTCAAACTAAATATGAAATAAGTAAATATTACATTCCTAAATGAAAAAGCAAATAAAAATAGAAATTTACTTAATATCTGATGTGTAAACCCTTTGCTTTACTGCCTTTACTACCCTCATTCTACGGGGCACGGATGATGTCAAATTCCTAATCAAATTTTCATGAGAGGATACTTTCTCCCAAGCATCCTGTATTTGATCCGCAAAACCTCTTTTGTCTTGCAGGTCAACTCAATTCCAAAACTTTCTTCGCCTATGCCCAAATACTTTCAATAGGATTCTACTCTGGTGAGCAAGGAGGCCAATCATTCACTGTGTTATCTTGACTTTGCTAGAATCACTTGAAACCTACTGACTTGTGTGGATGGGGCTGTTATCTGATGGAATTCGATCATTGCATCGGAATATCTAGTCCTTACAGAAGGATTCATGATTTTTGCGAAGGCCTTTATACTGCTGGCTGTTTAATGTGCCACAAAACTGCCACAATACACCTAGACCATCTCGTTACATCCAAGCCCAACACGACACAGATACGCGACCTTGGCTATCATTTTTTCCACGTATTTTGCGTCGTAACGTTTTTTTCTCTGGGACGGTCGTAGACAATTATCCCCTATTTGTAGATAAAAATGTCATCTGTCTGTGAATATAACCCTATTCCAGCTATGATTCGCATTTTCTTCTGCAAATGTGAGGCCACATATTCTGTGATCGTCTGTAAGACGCTGCTTCTAGCTGCCGATTGATCAAAGAGCCCTGGTGTAGTTGAACGACGCAAAGCTGTGCGGTTCGACCCAGGGAAATTAGCATTACTTCTAATTGTTGACACATGCTGGAAGAGTTTTTTATCTGCCTCTTCGAGAAGTTTACTGTCCTGCTGAGGAGTGCCGAACGTTTTCGACCCAAACAATCCCTTCCCTGGATAACCGCACTCACCTCGTAGCCAGAGATCCTGAACTTCAAGTGTACTTGTAGCCTGAGACACGTTTACTAATGTAAGAAAAGATCTCCTTGAAGCTTCGTCTTTATGTGTGCGTTCAGCAATAGCAAAAGTCATGATTGTTAACATATCATGCAGAAATCCAAGGCTATGAAGTATGCGCGCATGATCACGTCACCGCCATTCATAATTGAAGAATGAGACAGAGTTCGCACATCAATTAAATATTTAGTTTTTCGATTTAGAACACTTACTGATATGGCAGTTATTTTGAAAACTAAAACGGTAATTTGTTTATATGCATGGATGTCTTAAAATTAATACATATCATACGCCTGGAACACACATGATATTGCCAAGTATTTAACTAATTAACATTTAAATAATAAAAAAAACGTACACAAGGATTCCAACTCAGGTTGTTCCAATTATCAGACACATGCGTTTCACCGCTCGCTACTATACATACAACTAAGCTTAAAGGCATCTTCCTACTTATCGCATAGCTTTTTAATGAACGCAGGGTGGTATTAAATCGTGTGTTGTGAACGCAGCGTCAGAGAACGCCTACGACATTTTCCGAATCGAATTCCCTCTCTGGCTGTTGTTCATTTATTTTGTCTTAGGATGTACATATCTTTAAAGCTCTCAATTTATTTCAAATAACTTTTTTGTAGCATCAGCTACTTCCTATATATCCCTTGCCACTGCGTTTCAGTAATATAAACGATAGTGAGCAGAGAAATTCGTGTGAATGTAACATTTACAATTTTTCGTTAATATTAAATAAAATTACCACAAACTTTGACCTACTGTTTTCTCTTTCAGTATATATATATATATATATATCCTCTTCATGCATGAAAGTATCATATGATAACACATGATTTTATTTCCTTTTATTTCACAAGTATGGCATTAGGACCACCTATTGACTGCATGAAGATAACGTTTGATACCAGAGCATGTTGCTACAAATGTGTACAAGAGTACAGCATTCCCTGGATGAAGCAATATATCTCGAAGGCAGGAGTGTACAACACCTTATTGGAAGCACTAATTTGCAGAAGCTTGAAACCATGTTTTACATAAAAATTCATATTGTAAAAGGACAAAAAGTATTATTTTAAAGTACGTATTTATTATTAGTTACTATGCATAAAACAATTTCAAATTAATTAATGTAACTATTAATAATAACGGAAAGTAATGATGTACAGAAATGATAACATTGTGCATTTAGGTGTGCTGAAGATTTTGAGGTTATGTAACCATTCGTAATTTTACACCATAGTATTTCAATCTAATAATCTTGTATTCTTACTTATGATAATTATTTGAGTATTGCAGGTACGTTATTACAAATTTTCAATGTAGTCAAGGACAGAAATATCAATTATCAAAGGAGGAGATAGTGAAATTACTTCTGAAATTACCACCACCTTCAGATTCTGAGAGAAAGCATCTTCTGAGAGCTGTTATAAGGGAAATGGGAGAAGAAAGTTTGCTTCCTGATAAACAAGAAGTATTCTACAAGAAGCTTCTATATTAGAAGCGGAAGAAAATGAAGCTAAAAGGTGGAATAGGAAAGAAAAATACATGATTTCTATTTCTGGTCCATTTAGTCAACATATACATGGGTATAATGGACCTTCAGTATCAAATGGTTGATTGCCCATTGCCCCCATTAGTTCAAAAATAAGACATGGTACTTGATGTGTTTTCTTCATGTTAATATCATGCTAGTAAATTTATAAATACTTTATAGAGATATTAATGGCAATAAATGTTACTTTCTGAAATTCAGATTTATTGTGCTTGATATAATGAATACGAAAACACCTTGAAATGAAGCTGTTTTAAATACAGCAAATGCTAACTTAAGATTCCATGGAAAAGGTTATTATCTTATGGAAGGTGACTAACAAAAGACAATGCATTGTCATGATGACACATGTAAACGAAGAACGAGATGTAAGTGTAAGAAATTCAATACGCTCTGAATGTATTGAGAACTTCCACATGAAGTAACATACGTGCTGCTCAGTTTTTTCACATTTGTAAACCTTTTACATGTTTGTATTAGAGCCTCAAATGCATAATGTACACATATCATAACATGTTCATAATTTGTTCAAAAAATCTGATGTGTTACACTCACATGACTTTCTCTACTCTTTTACAAACTATTTTTACAAACGCTTAATCTCCATATGCTTCATGTTAATCGAGATATCGAGATGTTAATCTTATTGCTAATTTTCTTGTAGATGCAAGGGGAACATGGTAGGTTATAAGCGATAGTCAAATATTTTAAGAGCTGGTTGCTATGTGGATTATTCCATTCTCTTTGCATTACCAGAACAGAAAAAATCTGATGCGTTACACTTACATGACTTTCTCTACTCTTGTACAAACTATTTTTACAAAATTTTATTCTCCATCTATTTCATATTAATCGAGATAAACATTTGCAGAAACGATCTTTTGACATGCAAAGAGAATTGCATTTCACACATAGCGACCAGTTCTAAAAATACTTGACTATCGCTTAAGGCCATGTTCCCCTTGTTTTGTATATGCAAGGGCAATATAAGCACAGAAATATCTCTTAATAGCTGGTTGCTATGTGCAGCACCATTCTCTTTGGCACAGATTAATACTCTTTGGAAATCCAAGACAAAAAATGAATAATGAATTCCTATTTGAGAAAATAAGTATTGAAAAATTTAAGGGAATATCAAGCAATATCTCGAAAATGGTTAACTCAACAAAAAATGTATATGACATAAATTGTGTATTTTAACGCGATCTACATTTTTGTGGAGTAAAACTTTGTCTATCTCTTATGGTTTACCAGTTATGCAAAAGTCGTTCACAATGAAGAATACTTTTGGATACATTCCCAGAAAATTCGAGATATACATTGTATTTGTCATGAGAATATCTTAAACATATGATATTTTAATCAAAATCGTTAGAGCTATTTTTGAGAAAATTAAAATTTTCGAAAAATGTTCCATGTAAAGGGTAATCTGGGGTGGGGGGATTTTCTTAAAAACCTTCGTGTCGCATCTCTGGAAGATACTGAACCTAAATACCAATTTTGGTGTTTATCCGACTGTTCGTTTCTGAGTTATGCTGTTCACAGACAGACAGGCACACACACACACACATGGACATGTTTCCGAAAATGTTTATATGCATTCAGTGCACCTCAAAACATGTATTTCCGGTGAAATTTCGGTATCAAAGTTTTGGGTGGAATGCAATACTTCTCTTACTTACTATACGTAGTAGAGAAAGCAAAAATTGATGAGCCTGAAATCGTATTATTGAATGTAGATTTGACAATTTTAAAGTATTACATTTTTTTCTCATGTTCCTTGATAATTCATGCATGAAGAGGGTATATCAAGTTTTTGTTCAACAGCCGTTATATGCCATTGAGATTCTAGTTCCCTATTGGACACAAGGCAGTGGTTTCAGCTCTTGCTCGAGCTATAATTGCGAGTGTTCCATTCAGAGCGCAAGATTTGCTGTGCATGTGCGTATATTAGTGGGTTTCATTACGCTAACTAAATATCAGCTATGCATGCTGACCCGCTGTCCCTCACTGCCGTCACAGTCCGTCTGCATTTCTAGCGATGCAAGCCCGCAAATATACTGCAGGACACAATGCGGATCAGCATTAAACGAGTACGCTACGTTATTTTTCGGCTGCAGGTATCAAAATAGGATTTTTATATTCTAGATCTGGTTACATTACGTATTGCATTAAAGTTCCACGTTACTAAGGCAAAGGGTTTGATATACATTATGCTAGAAAAACACCGCTAGAGAAGGCAAATGCAGAGAAAAGATCTGTCGAGAAATAACACGGTTCAAAGCTACAGCCTGGCTCGTTTTAAAGAGAAGAGGTATTCGAAATGTATTCCGCCCATTTCAATACGTAACCTGGAATAGAGAGTTTCTTTTATCCTGTTCGGAAAGAGAAGTTTCTGAATATGTTTCGGTTGAGCTTCACAGAGTCAAGACTAAAGCATTAGGTATCTCTCATGTAGAAAGTCGAATCATACTTGAAGAATTTAGTGCATGGACGAGACTCAAACCACGGATCTTCGACCTTCCGTGTCTATGTGCTAATAGCTCGAGCTACCATAACAGGATACCATTAAACCTTTTCATCTAATTCAATAATTTTTTTAACTTTCCAATCCCATTGCCTAACATGAAATATATTATTATTATTATTATTGTTCTTGTTATTATTATTATTATTATTATTATTATTGTTATTATTATTATTACTTGAAGCAACATACAGTACTAGCCACGGAAAAAACTAATATAGTAACTCATTAATGTAATAAGATATCTATTTGACAGCTTCTCAGCATCAAAACATTAATCATTTCTTTCTTTAATATTTTGCTCTAAGTTTTACGTGTTATGCATTCTTTGCTAATATTGTACGTATAATAATTAAGAGGATGTTAAAAACACATGTATTCATAATGTACACATGGTAGAGAATAAATATATAACGTTATAACATATTAAATATAATATAAGGGGGAAATGCTATTGTTACCCATATAGCTAGCAATATAAAATTATGAGAAATGCAGTAGCATGTAATGAACCTTGGATTCATAACGGAAGTCTGTAAACACACACAAGTATATGTAAAAAACTGTAATTGGATGTTATTGGATAGCAGCACCAATCAGGTACATTGATACATGCCTACATTTCAAATACGTACGTTAAGAAGAACGGTTAGAAGGAACGCTAACAGAAGTTTGTCAGTCTTCAAGCAGGAAAGCCGTGTATAAACTCTCTCTGAATAGACGCTAAAACTATGTATTTAAGATCTACCAGTTATATATATTTTAACATGACAAAGGTAATAGTGAATTGTGAATATCATACGTGGTTTATCTAAAATACAAGTGAAATAATTAACAGAACACGTGTGTGCAAATATTAACCTTCTCCATACCCAAACCTGACAAGACACAAGCGCTCTCCGACACAAATACAGCATCCATGACACAATTATAAAATAATAATTACAACATACTAACACACACAAGAATACGGATACACGATCATCGGATTCCAGTCTACGAGAACCTCAAGATACATCGCAAGAGTACGGGCATCAAGACGATCTACAGGTACATAACACAGCATCCATCATCATCAACGTAGTGGGATCCTACAAAGGAGGAACCGCTACATATTATTATTAAATTAACCCTAATAGTCATTAATTATGTCAAAGCTCGGAAACGTAAAGCATTTGCAACATTGCTTTGAAGTATATATTCAATTGTGAGATATCGTTTGAATGTTTATCGGGATACTGGATCAGATGAGAAGGTTATAATACGCGTACGTAACAACAGCGATTACCTCGGTAATGATTAGTGCCACTTTATATCAAATGTTCATTTCACAGATACTTAATATATTAATGAGGTTTGCCATTTTTGGAAATCATATTCTCTCTATATCTTAAGATTTCCGAATTATATCACTTTAAATGGCAATCAGGAGAATTTGTATAAGCCATTAAATTTCAATATATTTAGCTTATTCCTCATGTCAATATCTCAAGCATACCATATCGATCAGTTTCTAGAAAATGAAAACATAATTTTTGTTTCAAAATAAGAGGTTTGCATGCCATGCGGAGAAAATCTTCGCCATCCGTTCATAAAAGATACCTGACTTAAGTATGAAATTTAACATTTATCCAATGTATCGTTTTTGAGTTGTACTGTTTACGAATACGCACACACCTACCTGCCTTTGTTTATAATGCTGTGGTGCGGGGGTTTACAGGTGATCTCAAAGTGACATTTCTGGGGAAATCTTTTCAATTTGTAGATAAATTTAATCCTTCCTGTTTTATATATATATATATATATATATATATATATATATATATATATATATATATACGATAGAGACAGTAAAGAATGCATCCGTTAAGGAAAGGAAAGAAAGCATTTGATGTGAACACTCACACACACACACGCTTTCTCTAAGAATGACAAATTCTCATATTCTAATATACGTACTATACGTATAAAAGATTTATTCAATCAATTGTCCTCAAATGAGGTTGACCAGAGTGATGCAGAAAAGAGGCCAGAACATTTAAATATAAATAAACATTGAAATATCAATTACAATTAAGTAAACATGAACAGAATAAAACATCTTAAGAATTGTTGACATACAAATGGTATTATTTGTATACTGTCTTCCACTATACTGCTAACTTGAAAACTTGGTACGTTTAAAGATTTCAGGATATCAAGTGTAAATTTGGGCAGAAAACCACGAGCTCCAAAAAGCGCCCCGTGAACAGACTGTTTGGTAATGGGATGTTGCAAAATCTCGCAAGGAAAGGAACACAGGGTTCGTTAATGTGTTACTTTTCTTCATTTCATTGTGTAGCCCGATATATCTCTCTTTAAAAAAATCAAATGTGGTATTAAATTAAATTTTATTTATGGACGCTCTTTAACTACTATGGTTCTTAGCGTCCCATTCCATATTGGGCGTCAAAGACCGGTAATTTTGCTCAGAGGCCTCTTTATCAGACTTGAGGTTCTTTTACGTGCCGTAATCTACGACACGGGACCACCGGCTTTACTTCCCTTCCGAAGGAAGCCATGCTAAGGATTTTTACGCCCGAAAAAATCCATCGCCCTCCGCCGCGTTTGAACCCGCGACCTTGGGAACTAGAGGCTAGCACGGTACCACTAGTCCTCGGAGGACGACCCAAATGTGATATCTAAAACTATTACCTTTAGACGTTTTCTGGCGATATCCATTTTATCAATACGTATGTTGGAGTCTTGCTGACAGATGACTGGAAACTGTTCACGACATCCCATCCTTGCTGACGCAGAAACTGAGCGATTTCAGTTCTTATGTGATGGTGTTTATTGTTTTGAAGCAATTTGCTCTTTTTGCGAAACCACAGCACATGTCCAATAGTTTCCGTCTCGTTGCAACCTGGATGACAGCAACGGGATGTGCTGAAGAGAACAGAACGGACTGCTGACAAGTTGCGTCTTGATGGCATTGGTGTATTCAGAGAATGAAAGGTTTTTCTCATTCATGAGAACAGAGTTTGCGTTCGGGTAGCCTGCATATAGTGTGACAACCGCATCCACTGGTCTTTGATGTGGGTGGCGAAGTATCACTTGTGATGCAGTAATTTGTATCACAAATTACTTAAATGTAAATAATGATTGTAATATGAATATGCATTTTTATGTGACATTGATTTGAGATATTTGTTTATTGTAATTATTGTTGGGAAGTAAGTTTATACGACCTTACTGAAACTGTCAATAATAGCGTAATAATGCAGCGAGGGGGTGAGCTGTTTATCATTATTGGGAACGAGGAAGTTACGTAATATTGGCGCGTTTTTTCCGTTGAGAACCTTCTGGAATGTTTCCCTAGAGCATATGTGTTCATAATTTTCATTGGATATTAAAATAGACGCTAATGTTGGCGCGTTTTATTAGCCAATAGTAACTCAGTTATAATCTTTAGGCATATCGGGGAGTGGGTGTATAAAAAGCCAAGTCAGAGGTAGATCGCGGCCAGTTCATCAAAATTCTTAGTACATTACACGTCGCCTTCAGTCGGCCAGTTCATCAAAAATCTGTGTACACTACACGTCGTCTTCAGTCAGTCAATTCGTCGAAAGTATTAGTACGGCATACATCGGATATAGATTCAAAGTTACGCGCAGCAGAATTATGAAAGATCTAAAGTATGGTAAAGTTAATTATACAAAAGATTGAAGTACGTGGATTAAAATAATTATCAGTAAGAAGTTATTATAACAGTTTCAGTTTGGCGAGTGTTAAGATCAATGTATAAATGTGATAGTTAACGTGTTCGACAATAAATGTGTAAAACAAATTTCTTCATCAGTGTTATATTTGGATAAAAGATTCCTTTCCGTTTACACACTCTGATCAAGAGACATGTTCGACCGAGAGATAATAGCTAGCCGGAGGACAGTAAACAAAGCTTAAAATTCTTTCAAACACTAATACTACCACAAATTGCTAACACTAGATGGAGCTACAAACCAAACAAATGAATGACGTCACAAGATGGCTTCACATGAAGTAAACACACATACACAAACATCACAAGTAATAATATTATAAGTAACACTTACAAATTGGCTCCCAAACGTGGGGCATATAAACATGAAGCATCTTCAAACAAAGCTACAGTAATGTTAAATAAATAACATTAATACCGCTACAAATTGGCACCCAGAACGTGGGGCAAAGTGACCAGGAAAGGGGCAAAGTGACCAGGAAAGTAGCAGAATTAACCACGAAAGTAGCAGAATTAACCAGGATGTGGAATGAATGGAGCAGTGAATTGATCTACAAGACGCAGATTCCAGAAACAACAAAAGGAACGACAGACTACGCGGATGATTGGACATCGTAATTCCGAGATTACAAGGCAACAAGGAATTCAACTACAAAACAACAAAACGACGTAGATTCATCGTAATACAACGCAGAAGCAACATATAATCTAGGAGAGAGGGGCAGGAAGCTGGACATCAAAGTAACAGCAACAGACAGCATCACAAAGGTCAGAGTATAGTAATTTTTTTTTAGAAAACAAAATTGTAACAATCAAAAGGAATGGAGGATCAAAATAGGAGATTTAGTTTTGGTTAAAACCAAGAAATTGTCGGATAAAACAAACAAACTTTATTGGCGAATGTTTCTCAAGTACCATGGACCATATGAAGTTGTTGAAGTATATGGAACAAATACATATGAATTATGTAATCAAACAACTCGAAAAAGCATTGGAAAGTTCCATATTGAGATGCTGAAACCATACAACAATGACAAAAAGGTGAAACAGAAGACAAAGATGATAAATAGTAAATGCTGGATAGTTAAAGATGACTTGCAGAGAAATGTATTGGATTGTAAGAGGGTTAAATAAATATGTACGTCATGTGAAAGGAGAAATAAAATTTTGGACATAATTAAATTTTTCTTTAAAAGGAAAATAACATTTCTTTTGTAACTGTAACAGCATTTGAAATAAAGTATTATGTTATATTAAAATAAATTATGTAGATATAATTCCAAGAGTATTGTGAATGTACAGTACAAAATAACAAAAATGGGTTAAAAAAATAATTAAAACAAATACTTATGTAGCAAACAGAAAATGTGAAACAGTACCTAGATTTAAGATATGTCAATATATTTATGTAAAGGGTGAATATTTTTCGGTAAATATGTTTAATAATTACAAAAAAATCTTAAATGTATAAATTCTTGTCAACAACTTAAGAAAGTAAACAATTTGGTAACAGTAATTAAATAATTCCGGGTACAGTAGTTGCTATAAAAAAATTTGTAATGTCAGATTAAAGTCTAAACACATTAAACCAGAGCCAGTAAGTAGTGGCGAGATAAAAAAAAAACATATGTCGTGTGTTAAATACGTGTGAAGTGTTAAGTGAAAGTGATAGCGTGTGTTCCAAGATTTAGGAGACTAAAAACCCAATTATAAAATTTCCAAACAAGTTGTAAATGTTCATAATTATGTTTCTAGTGGGGCATATGATGCAGTAATTTGTATCACAAATTACTTAAATGTAAATAATGATTGTAATATGTATATGCATTTTTATGTGACATTGATTTGAGATATTTGTTTATTGTAATTATTGTTGGGAAGTAAGTTTATACGACCTTACTGAAACTGTCAATAATAGCGTAATAATGCAGCGAGGGTGTGAGCTGTTTATCATTATTGGGAACGAGGAAGTTACGTAATATTGGCGCGTTTTTTCCGTTGAGAACCTTCTGGAATGTTTCCCTAGAGCATATGTATTCATAATTTTCATTGGATATTAAAATAGACGCTAATGATGGCGCGTTTTATTAGCCAATAGTAACTCAGTTATAATCTTTAGGCATATCGAGGAGTGGGTGTATAAAAAGCCAAGTCAGAGGTAGATCGCGGCCAGTTCATCAAAATTCTTAGTACATTACACGTCGCCTTCAGTCGGCCAGTTCATCAAAAATCTGTGTACACTACACGTCGTCTTCAGTCAGTCAATTCGTCGAAAGTATTAGTACGGCATACATCGGATATAGATTCAAAGTTACGCGCAGCAGAATTATGAAAGATCTAAAGTATGGTAAAGTTAATTATACAAAAGATTGAAGTACGTGGATTAAAATAATTATCAGTAAGAAGTTATTATAACAGTTTCAGTTTGGCGAGTGTTAAGATCAATGTATAAATGTGATAGTTAACGTGTTCGACAATAAATGTGTAAAACAAATTTCTTCATCAGTGTTATATTTGGATAAAAGATTCCTTTCCGTTTACACACTCTGATCAAGAGACATGTTCGACCGAGAGATAATAGCTAGCCGGAGGACAGTAAACAAAGCTTAAAATTCTTTCAAACACTAATACTACCACAAATTGCTAACACTAGATGGAGCTACAAACCAAACAAATGAATGACGTCACAAGATGGCTTCACATGAAGTAAACACACATACACAAACATCACAAGTAATAATATTATAAGTAACACTTACAAATTGGCTCCCAAACGTGGGGCATATAAACATGAAGCATCTTCAAACAAAGCTACAATAATGTTAAATAAATAACATTAATACCGCTACACTTGAAACATGAAAAGCATACAAAACGTGGTTCCTCTATTCACGTTACGTTGTTCATTGCATATTTGCATCTAGGAATTATTTCTAAATAAACTAATATCTGTTTTAAAAGTAGGGTTAAGAAACGAAGGAGGATTTGGATATCGGGGCATAGGCATGTCCTATTGCTCCTACTAAACCTCACCACCGGGTGAGGCGAGATAGAAATAAGGACAAATCTGAGGACGGCAGGCACGGCGCAACGTGGTGCATATCGTTTCCAGGTCTTAGCAACTCAGAAGTCCCTCCAATATCCCTCCCCAGGTTTGGGGAAGAAACCTTTTATCCTTAAGCATATCCACCGCATGCACCTTACAATCGACCATCGTGCCAGGTCCTGTGACCCCGAAAATAAAGGAAACGAGGGATAGGAAAAACTCATGGTAATGTATTTATTTACCTATCTAGTATAACCATGAATGTGAGCCTCAGACGCTACCGGCTGAGTCGTCCTGCAATTTTATATCTAGTTTCAAAAACATGTCGAAATAGTATCCATATATTCAACTGCCGTAACCAGCTCTTGCGATGAAAAGCAAAGAGAAAATTCGCGTGCTTTCAAAAATACCCGTCAAATGACGTAAAGCGAAAACATTCAAAATAATATTACGGAAGGGCTAAGGTTACGAGAAACATTGACGTAAATTGTGTATTTTGATGAACTGTATATCTTCATTTCAATAAGCTTTTGTTTGCCTCATAATTTACTAGTTTTACAAAAATATA
The DNA here is from genome assembly GCA_030765065.1 of Deroplatys truncata. Taxonomy (NCBI): domain Eukaryota; kingdom Metazoa; phylum Arthropoda; class Insecta; order Mantodea; family Mantidae; genus Deroplatys; species Deroplatys truncata. The sequence goes on from CM060985.1 coordinate 108,275,113, forward strand.
TAAAATTCAATCAGAATGAAGAGAACTTCACAGGCGACCCACAAAAAAATAAAGATGTACATTTTATTAGCCAAATAAACACGTAAAACATATGTTACTTTAATAAAAAAACTCTTCGAGCCAGTTTTGAGAAAAGTAACGATGTTTTTTTTTTCATGTAAATTGTATTTTGGAGTAGCGAAGTTTCTGGAAAATCTTCGCCTGGTATGTTGAAATAGTGTTGAGTCAATTATGAAATTTAATAATCATCTGACTTTTAACTTTTAAAATCTTTGCACTTCCCAAACATGTCATGTGATGGACATGCTTGAAGCTCTGCAATTCTTCCTTCTTTCAATCACCAAAACTGGCCCAATATGTATTAATTGCTTATATTTGTTATAGTCACACACACAGACATGTTTTATGCTGCTTTTTGGTTTCAAGGGGTATACTGATCCCTCCCCCTGCTCGTACATGTGAATCCCTGCTTATGAAAACCCATAGATTCCATAAGGAAAACGATACAACAACTCTAGATTGTCCCACAGGTCAGTGTGCTATACAAATATACTTTATCAGCAAAACACGAAACAGTTTAAGAGAAGCAATTTAAAACTTGGAATCATTCTTGGAGTTTCTTACTTTACAATACTGCAAAGAAATTGGCATGAGGAATATTTTCCTATTAGATAAATATAATAACAGTGGGTTTTGGAAAGAAGTGAGATTGAGGGTGGAAGATATCGAGAAACAAGAGATATGGGCTAGTTTGAGGATAAAAGGTCATTGATCTTGTATAAATCAGTTAAAAGAGATTGGGGAAGGGAGAAGTATGTAGATATATGTAATCAATTTGGTAGAATAGGTCTTGCGTGGATGCACACAGGAGTAATATTTTTAAAAAGGAATGGATATAATTGTTCGGGGAGATGTATTATGTGTGATGAATCGGGTAGTACTTTTCATTGTCTAATAGAATGTGATAAGGTTAAAAGGTGGAGAGAGGTTATGTGGAATAAAAAATGGGACAAGTTAAACAAAGAAGCAGTAGCATTAAGGATGTTGGGAAGCACAATAGTAGAAATAATTAAAATGATGGGGACATTTTTAGGCAACACAAGGGATAAGTGGATAAGGAGCTTAAGAAAGGTACAGCTGAACGAGCATAGTTTGTAAAGTGGAGAGATGGTATAGTAGCTTTATCCCAATATATACAGCCTAGGGGCTAAATATGGGGGAGCTAGAAAACTGGTGCACTAGACATAAGTTTTTGATGTAAGCTTTATTTGTATTATTGTAATAATGATGAAACAAATATTACATATTACTGCAAAGATTAAAAGCCTGTTCATTCTTACTGCCGCCTCCAATACACATATCACTTTCCAATGCACATTTAAGGGTAAGAGTAAATACATTTGACAATGATTGCACCCCTGCTTGTGAACAATGACTGGTTTGGTATAAAATGAGACGGACACAAAATAATGGAGCGATCAGATAAGGACGGGTGGGCAGGCAACCTTGAGATTCGACATGCATAGCTGCACAAAGGCATCTCGCGCCTAAAGGACAAGCTCTGCAGCTTCAGCGTACAGACTGAGTACAGTGCTAGTTGGAAAGGCCCCTGTGGCGACACTTATGTCACGATGGTGAACGGCATTCAAGCGACGTAACACAGATGGACGCGCCGATTAATAGACAATGCACCCGTAATCAAGCTTGGATCGGACCAATGAGCGATAAAGACGCAGAAGGACGGTCCGATCAGCTCCCCAGGATGTGCCACTTAAAACACGTATAAGATTAAGAGAAAGGTCACACTTTGCTTTTAAAACGGAAATGTGCGAAGTCCAGCTCAACTTTCGATCAAAGATCAACCCCAAAATTTTCCTTCTCTACAAAGGGAAGACTCTCCAGGCCAAGATGGAGAGAGGACGATGGGAAAGCCTTCTGGTGCCAGAAATTGACACAGACGGATTTCTCGGCGGAGAAATTAAAGCCTTTAGCGTTACTCCAGGCGTAGAGACGGTCGATACAGCTCTGGAGAGGGCGTTCGAGCAGACAGGTCCGCCGTGAACTGCAATAAATGGCAAAATCGTCAACGAAAAGGGAGGATGAAATACCAGGTGGAACACACTCAACAATGGGGTTGATAGCAATCGCAAAAAGTGTGACACTGTGTACAGAGCCTGCGGTACACCGTTCTCTTGAATAAAACTACTAGATAAAACCGAGCCCACACGTACACGAAAGACGCGATCCGTCATAAACTCCCGGAGAAATATGGAAAGACGACCGCGTATATTCCATGCGTGGAGTGTACGTAAAATGCCGCCTCTCCAACAAGAGCATAAGCTTTCTCCATGTCAAAAAACACAGCCACTGTTTGACACTTTCTCAGAAAGCCATTCATAATATGCGTCGACAGAGACACCAGATGGTCGATGGTAGAGCGATGGCGACGAAACCCGCAATGAGCGTTCGTCAGAAGGTTCTGAGACTCAAGCCACCACGACAACTCTCCGTTGATCATGCGCTCCATCACCTTGCAAATGCAACTGGTGAAGGAGATAGGGCGGTAGCTGGAAGGCAGTTGGCGATCCTTCCCAGGCTTAAGTATAGGGACGATGGTGGCTTCGTGCCAAACTAAAGGAAAAACGCCGTCTTGCCAAATACGGTTATAGGCCTGTAAGAGAAAGAGTTTACTGTCGGCTGAAAGGTGCTTTAACATCAGGACATGAATATTGTCCGGCCCAGGAGCGGAGTGCCTATAGGTATGGAGTGCGTGCTCCAGCTCCCTCATTATGAAAAGTTCATTATAACACTCCTGATTAGCAGACCGAAAATTATAGGTCTCGGAATCCAACCGGTCTTTGAGTGTGCGAAAGCCGGCGGAATAATGGTCAGAACTGGTAACCGCCTCAAAGGGAGCACCCAGAGTGTTAGCAATGGCAGCCGGATCCACTATGGTAACATTGGGAACCTGAAGGCCAGACACAGTACAATGCGACACTCTACCGGAGAAGCGACGAAGATTATCCCAAACAACAGAGGAAGTCTGAAGTGATTAAAATAATCTACAAAACGAGTCCAGGACGCCTTCTTGCTATCCTGAATTATGCGATGAGCCCTGGCGCGCGATTGTTTAAAATTAACCAAATTATCAAGTGTGGGGGTCGCCGAAACACCCTAAGCGCAGTTCTGCGGGCACGAACGGCGTCCCGACAGTCCTCTGTCCACCACGGAAAAGGACAGCAATACAGAAATACACCGAGGGTGGGAGGACGAACGGGGAATTGTGCGTTCCGCGGCAGATAGCATCGTAGAGGTAACATGCTGCACATGTGGTTAACGTCAGTGAAGGGCTGGTCCTCAAAACACACGAGGCTGGAATAAAGTCTCCAGTTGGCTTTTCTGAATATCCAGGTAGATGCCCTGGAATGCTGGACGTGATGAGACAGAAGAGAAACGATGCAGGGGTAATGATCGCTGGAGCAGGTGTCAGCGACGACGTTCCACTGCAGACGTCAAACAAGTTGGATGGAGCAAACGGCAAGGTCCAAGTGAGAGAATGTGCCAGAAGAATCAGAAAGAAAAGTGGGATCACCTGTATTAAGAATGGAGAAGTTGAACTGGGCAAAAATGTCGGAAAGAAGCGTACCTTGTACAAGCACTACGCGAACCCCACAGGCGGTGATGGGCATTAAAATTTCCCAATAGATGAAATGGTGTTGGGAGAGTGGACAGGAGATCTCGAATGTCCGCGTTAGCGAGGGGAGACAATGGAGGTGAATAGACGGAGCAAAGAGAAAAGGAAAAGCCGGGTAATTGAATCCTAAAGGCAACAGCTTGCAAGTCGGACGTAAGCGTGAGAGTCTGAAAATGAACGTCGTTACGCACTAATAGCATGACACTTCCATGAGCAGGAGAACCCTCATCCGGTGCAAGATCGTAGCGAACCGGAGTATACCCTCGGAGATCAAAAGGATCATGAGGACGAAGCTTGGTCTCCAGTAAACACACGACCATAGGTGAATGGGAACGCAATAAAAGTTGCAGTTCCGCCCTATGCGAGCGTACACCACGTAAATCCAGGTCAAGATAGACATGAATAAAGGGGATAAACTGTCTACTTAGAAGGGCGGCTCAAAATAACCTTCTGCTTAACTTTGGGGCTCGGGTGTTTAGTATGGAGTTGGTCAGACTCCATAGCCTCCTCGAAGGGAGGGCCCAGGCGCTCAGTACCAGAAACCGATTCAAGCGCCGAGAATCGTTTCTGGGTGACAATGGATGAAGGGTGCCACTGAGCGCGGCTTGTCCCAGGAGCATCCTGGGACTACGACCTTCGATGAGGAGAAGGTAAACTTTTCTTACCGCGCGCACGCGGAGGGTCTTTAAGAAAATCTTCCCTACGAAGTTTCTACTTTGATTTCTTCTCAGTGCCTTGTGACTTCAGTACCTTACGATCAGCTTTATATGGCTTGATAACTGTGCCAAAAATGGGCGGTCGGATGGTAGTTGCGGTCAATGCAGTCATGGTCCAGGTCTGAGTTTCGGCATCCTTCCGGGGCACTGGCGAGGCAACAACAGAACTTAATGTACCCGATCGCAGGAGCGAAGGTTGGCGCGCATGGTAACGCCTCCGGGCTTCAGCAAAGGAGAGTTTCTCCTTTACCCGGATCTCCTGGATCGCCTTCTCGTCCAAGTACCGCGGACAGTCGGCAAATGACGCAGAATGAGACCCATTGCAATTAACGCAGACGGGGGCTGATGAAGAGGTACCATTGTGTGAGGGCTGGCTACATGAGGCATAGATGGTAACGGCATTCTTACAAGAGACTTGCGTATGCCCAAAACGTTGGCATTTAAAACAACGCAGAGATCTCGGAATATAAGGCATCACCGCAATTCGTTCGTACCATGCAGAAATATTTGTGGGCAGATCGACGCCATCGAACGTGAGAAACAGGGCACGAGTGGGTACCAACACCCCGTCGCGTTTAGCCTGCACTCGAACTGCTGTTACCTTTTGGTCGGAAAGATATTCAACCAGTTCATCGTCCGACATACCATCGAGACTATGGGTGGTAACGACGCATCGACAGGAATTCAAGGTGCGGTGCTTCTCAACACGGATGGGATAAGCGGAGAAGCGTGGCGTGCAACAAAGACTTAGTTTGTGCATCGGACTTGCTTTGTACTAACAATGACCCATTTCGAAGGCGAGTGCAGGAATGAACCGGACCAGCAATGGAGTCAATGTCCTTCTGGATAATAAAAGGGTTCACCTTCTCAAAAGTTAGACCTTCCTCTGTTCGCGTAATGACTAAGTAACAACCAGATGACGGTGGTGCAACTTCCGTTACAATGACTTTTCGGCGTTTGTTATTCATAATGGAGAAAGAAGGCTCCATAGCGAAAGAAATCCTCCACCATTGCAACCGTCTCCGACCTCGGGCTCTGACTTCCCGAGCGTTATCCCGGCATGGGTGAGTGGCCTATCTATACCGGTCTCACTCCAGGGTCACAGCTCCCAAAACATAGACAGAGGGACCCAATGGTCGTGGGAAGTCAGCCGCTCATGCAATGGCCCCCCGCGGGACTGCAGTTGAACAGCGTATACGAACACACACCCTACATGACGGCCCCGGGTGGTGGGATGACCCACTCACCCAGCTGCGCACCCAGTGCGCGGGTATTCGTCAGGCTGTGTCAACGGAGGATTAGAATAAATAAAATTGGAAAAGAAACCAAAAGTGTTTGGGCGTTTCGCACGCAAGGTAGGCCGGCGAAGAAGGAAAGGAGATGTGTGAATGTTCGTGGTGCGAAATGTTCAGAAATAGACTAGAGAAGAAGGAAACGATGGCGAGGGCGGCATGGAACGAAATGCAAAGAACGCACGAGAGCCTACCTTGAGTCCCCCGGTCACGAGGACGAACCCACCTCGACTGGACGAGGGTGGAGGGATGATAACAGCGATGAGTGGCTCCGGATCCCGGGTGCGCCAAACCCGTACTCACATAAAGTGAGCCCCTGGGGGGATCAGATAAAGAGAATCCCAAAATTCTTACACAGTGGAAGTATATGGATTAACTTGACTCGCCGTTTGCTCTCGCAGTCGAAACGCACAGGTGCAGAGCTGCATCAAGACCTTTCGTGAGGTAGCAGGTTCACCCAGCTAGCCTCAGAATCAAGGCACGAGTGTCACAAACAAAAACAAATGACACCCGCGCTGTACTCGAAATGTAACAAACCAGTCTAATTTATGTTAATCAGCACACTGTATTTCCAGTGAACTGTCTGTAATTAATATTTGGGTGAAATACAGCACTTACTCTACATACTACATTGTCCAGAAGGTAAATAAAAGCAAATGCTGCAGTCTAATGAAGTCAGAGAATAATCGTACAAATAGACAAATCGTTGGCCCGCTTTAATTTGCTAATCCCTTATTGCTCCTCTTCCTCTAATTGCATATTCCATTATAATCGTAATACGCTATAAGAAAATTACCTTCTAGTTTCAGCTCTTTCCTGTACCTGCGGTTATTTTCCAACCAACCCATGCTCCTCTATATACACCAAGAAAGACACATTACATAGCACTTAGTGAGCATTCCACAACACCCAGGCGCAAAATATTTCTTGTACCACGCTTTGTTTCCCTGCTCCAACAAAAAAGCATTCAAAGTTGCACAATTAATTAAAGCAAGAATTTTAAATACAGCATTAACGTCCGCTACACTGCCGGCATATGTTGCTATGGGAACCTAAACGAAATAAAGGAAAACCGAGTTTCGCCAATTAAGAGTCATTTTAGCATTTTTTACCCATTTATCCGTTCAGTAAACATTCAACAAGAGGTAGTTAAATAATGCACCACTAAATTTCACCAATATCATGAAATATCAACATTAAAATGTTTTCCTAATAAAATATTATAAACGTTTAGAAAAATACATTTGTTTTTGTCACATTTCAGCGACCATTCAAGTGAAGCTTTAAATAGATAGGAGCAAGATTACTAATAGTCACACCATATTTTTATAGTGGTATTTTTTCAGCGTTTTGGTGTATTGAAATCATCCCAGAAAAGCAATTTGTTTACTTATTTCTTTCAAGATATTTATTGCATGGCCTTAATACTTTTCAAAAGTGGTGCAGCTTTCAAGAAAGTAGGGCACTGACTGAAAAGTTTTAAAAAGTAGGTATTTTTGGTATCTGTTTCACCCTAACGGACGCATTTCTTCACATTTTAAATTTTTCAAAATGGAAATGTCAAGATCAAAATAAAGGACCATAGTATATTAGAGAATTGGCAGGAACAGTTCAATATTGCCCACCCCCAAATACTAAAAAGCAAAGTTCAGCAAGAAGTTATTTAATGTTAAAAGCTTTGGACTTTCTGCTCTAGGTTGGTCCTCAACAGCGATGAAAGTGATGTCTTATATGTCCTACAGATGTCACTATGTAATCCTCTAGCTCTAACGCAATGCTGGCAACATATGAATAACTAATGCCGCCAAAGCCGGTAAGATACTCAGCCTCAAGGCGTAGCCGAGGGATTGAGGGCCCTCAGCCTCAAAGCGTAGCCGAGGGATGTTTTTTAGGAGAGGAGGCCGCAACTGCGAAGCCACGACAGGGCGTACACGAGGGATCTGCGCGTTTAAAACTCGAATGATTCACGTTGGCAGAAAGGTTAGCCTTCGCTTATTTCGCGGATTACACTTCTTATTTAGGTTGGCAGTTCCCATTTCGCGCGTTTTTTAGCGGGAAGATGTTTGTTGTGCTCATAACGCAATTTTCCTATAAAAGTAAAACACCTAAAAGGGGGGGCAGGTGGACACAAGGTATTGACGAGAGTACATCTACTTCTAAATTCACTCTTAAGGTAATTTGTTCTCTTTCCTTTTGGTTTTACAAGCATTTTCAATGAAGACCAACTAACTTCAAAATAGCCAAGATTTTAAACGAGCGGCACATATAACATCTTTATGTATTACAGTCTACCCCCATGGTTTGGTAAAGTGTTTTTCTTACGTGAACAATCGTTTAGCTTTTACACTAAAATAACAACGTACACAAAAACGAAGTATAAAGCCTTAACCGTAATATTTAACATATTTGCCCCATTCTACAGTAATGACTCACGCTGATGAGCTAAGTCTCTGGCAATAGAATATGCATAAAGATATGAAATGACGCAGAGAGAAACTGACATTACCCCAGAATGTGCATAGTTTGCTAAATAAATTAACAAATAACCATTGCAACTGCACAGGGTTATAAACTACAAATTCTAAATAGTTTGACAAGCTAAACTCTGAAAAATTAACGAATAGAATTGAACATAACGAGCATAATTGCAATGAGGTAAGCTATAATATCTTATAGAAAACATTGACGAACATTACACCACGCAATTTAGCAAAACCCACAGGGCTATGTCACATGGAAAGATTTCCCTCGATAACGCGAACTAACACGCATTTGGTAGCCTAAACCATGTTAAAAATCAACGATCGTGAAACGCCTGTCTCCTCCCGGAAAATACTACTTTCGTCCTAGACAAGAGAGTGATCAATCCAGAAATCCACAAAATTATGAATTCATTTGCCATACTTACCACCCGCCAGATGTGTGCACCAAAACACAGCCAAAAACCTACTCCTCTGTTCAAAACCGAGTAGCTCGGAGATGCTCCCAAAGGCTCACGTGGCGTTACTCGCGGCAACAAATTGAATACGGAGCGCCTATGGCGCAGCAGAGCGGAAATAGTTGGAACCTGATGAATATAATTACACAAATTAGATGAATTACATATTAATTTAATGTACGATCAGCCCACTTTAACAAGGAAACAATATTATATAATGCTATATTAACAAACGAACCAAAAGTATAGTATGAAGAAGCTTTTATGCGAGTATTAACTTTAACAAATGAAAGTTAAATAAAAAATGGTTTCCAAAACACTTCGTGTTGGAAATTTTCATCTGGGCAACGTATTTAATACTAAAAAATAGCATTTAAATAACCATGCAAACCGGATGTTTGAAACTAAGTATTAATGTCACTTATGTTCATCTCTGTACTGGCAATCAAACTAGAGGCGGTGGTGAATAACTAAAGTCTAAAACAAAATAACGTCATTGGAAACAGTGTTGCTCATTCTGATTATATTCCAGATCTTGCACGAGCTCGCGCCACACATGTCCTAAAAAACCTTTACAGACCAGCGATTTCAACTGCTGAGACGCAGCTATCACCAGTGAAGGACAGCAGCCAGGGGAGACAGCCGCAAACTGCATATCATATGAGCAAAGCACGAAAATGTTTTGTTAAAAATGGTTGAATCTTCCGATAATTTAGATTTTAACTCTTGGTGGTGCCCATTACTCAAGAAAACCTGCATGTTAGTTGAATCCAACAGCAGAGGAGCACCAAGAGGTCAAAAGCAATAGTTTCAGATTTACTTTTGTATATTTCACATATTCTGCTCATGTTCCCAGCATTGTTATTGCTAGTGATTGTGTAAGTGGCGTAGTGAAACATGCATGTAGCCTAAAATCAAGTACCCACACTTCCAAAGTAGTTAACTCATCCAGAAGGAAAGATACTTATAAACCACCAAATATAAATGATATTAGAAAGATCTTACATTATATCCCAGAGGGATATACTCAGTTTTATGACGAAATCCTCAAATATTCTGTTACTAAACACAATTAACATGCTTAAAATGATGTGTAACGTGAGAATAAACAGCACAATAAGCATGTAAATGTCTTGTAATGCAGTATTAATTGTTTGTTTTTCAAAACTGCACATGTCAGAAGCACAAAAAGCTATTAAGTTTTCCATAACGCCCGTTAGAATTCTTTTATTGTAAAACGTAATTTCCTAAACTTTTCAAAGTATCAACAAAATATGTTGTGTATGTTTAATTTCAAATATAAGTGCTTCCTGTTTTATCTCAAAGTCACTAATTGATGACGTGCTATCATATGCGCTGTCGGAGTAGAGCTATACAAAATACACACCTGGCAATAAATGGACCAGAAATCATAAAGGCCTTTCCTGCAATGAATTGCGCGAGACTATTAAAATGACAATCGTTTCTGCAGTCGGATCGGTGCCAGGCAGATCTCTTGATGGTAACCTCGGTCGCAGATGTTGCAGAGAGAAAGAAACACGTACCCGCGTCTTGGGATCTTGTCCCAGTGGAGATGCTCTGCGCAAGTCATGTCATCATAAAATAAGAACTTTAATAGCCGAAGAACTGCGTAACAAGAACTTAGTGTCTACGATGAGGTACACGACATCGCATCAAAGGGTAGTTCAAGGAGGAAATACATAATACCATTAAAAAAATAAAAAAGCTGCATAATTGATCCTACCGTTCGACCTGAGCATCATTAGGCCAACCTGCGGAAGTTCATAAAGAAAGGTAAGAGATCAAGCACCCACCATTCCATATTACTAAACAAAAGGTCATCTTGAAGACAAAAAAATCCTTAGTGAGCGCCCGTGGAATAATTCCTTATTTTTTAAGTTAGTACATAAAACAGTACAAACAGGATAGTCCTCACTGCAATACGTGGGTTGTTGATTATTTTAAGAAATCGCTTATATAGCAATAAACTGTATTTATGAGGGCAGTTCCAGAAGTACCCGTCCTGACGTATATATAGCGGTTTTTGTTTCAAACAAAAGACTATGGTAGAAAGTACCACCCTTATAAAGCTTAAGTTTGAAGTTTGACGATGCTACGTTGTTTAGTAATTGTTTGGCAGCCATTAAAAGTGAGCTCTCTCAGCGAACTTGTAAACATGGATAAAAGTGGTCATCGTTATGTGATACAATACTTTCATTTGAAAGGTCTTAGTCCAACTAATGTTAAAGCTAGCTAGATTCTACTCTAGGGCAGTCTGCTCCTTCGTTTACAATAGTAAAATATTGGGTGGCAGAGTTTAAGTGAAGCCGTACGTGCTGCCAAGACGAACATCGCAGTGGTCGACCAAATGAGATGACCACGCCGGAAATTGTGAAGAAAATCCACAAAATGGTATTGGATGACCATCGACTGAAAGTGCGCGAGATAGCAGACATCATAGGCATTTCAAAAAGTGCTTATATTGCATACTAACTGAAAATTTAGACATGAGAAAGGTGTGCACAAGATGGGTGCCGCGTTTACTCACGATGGCACAAAAGCAGTGTCGTGAGGACGTTTCAGTTGATTATTTGACGATGTTTCGCTGCAATAAAGCCGTGCTTTTGCGTCGATTCATAACCATAGATGAAACATGGGTTCATCACTTCACACCTGAAACGAAAGGAACAGTCAAAACCGTGGTTTGAAAGGGGAGAATCCGCTCCAAAGAAGGCGAAGACAGTTCCATCTGCAGGCAAGGTTATAGCGTCAGATTTTTGAGATGCGCGTGAGATAATTTTCATTATCTTCAAAAAGGAAAATCAATCAATGCCGAGTATTATGCAAACTTATTGCAGCGTTTGAATGATTAAATCAAGCAAAAACGGGTGCACTTAGAGAAACAGAAAGTTCTGTTTGATCAAGACAATGCACCAGTTCGCACATCCATTACCGCCAGGGCCAAAATCAATGAGCTAAGGTTCGAATTGTTTTCTCATGCACCCTATTCGCCAGATTTAGCCCCCTCTGATTATTTTCTGCTTCCAAAGTTCAAGAAATGCCTTGGTGGTAAAATATTTGCCAACATTGAAGAGGTGGAGTTTGCAGTTGATGGCTTTGCAGAACTCGACGGTTCTCGCTATAAACAGGGTATGAAGCTATTGAACATCGCTGGGAAAGGTGTATCGAGCTGAAAGGAGAGTATGTAGAGAAATAAAGATGCTTTTTCCCAAAATGTTTGTTTTCTTTGTTAGGTCGAGTACTTCTGGGACAGCCCTTGTTTCTTACATTGATGTTAAATGTTTACTCATACAAAATTAACTAAAATCGAGTTATGCAGAATTTTCTTCCTCACATTATTTAGTATGTTCAGGACAGCTTTTAGTTTATCATTTGTTTAGATACTCATTTCTACTGTGTATTATACTTCGTCCACCATGGTAGCCCGAAATGCAGGAAGTTGATTTATTTTCAAATAAATAACAGCAATAACCGCTAGTTTCAGCTGAGACGTATCAAAGTCGACTCTGAAATCCTGAAATGTCGCGCACTATACTACGTAACTCATATTTACTTATCTGTGACATAAAATATCAGTTTCAATTAAGTCAAAACAAAGAGGCCTAATGCTTGCTATACATTTTAACCTCCAAGCCAACCTGATATTTTTCTATCCGGGAGAAACTCGGGGAGAAAACGGGAACACATCACCGATACCTCAATGCAAACACCACGTCTGGCTTTAGTCCTCACCGAAGTGAACACCTTTTGCGTCGGACAACTTCGGTTCAGATTCTGTTAGCTGATTTGTTCAAATATACACGAAAACGCCCGGAACAAACTCAATTTTGCAACCGTGAAAGTCAACCAAATCTATTTGCCTTTGTCGGACATGCGCCGCCGCTTAGAGCGGCAGTTCCAATTACACTATTAGATTAAAACCACTGTGTTTACCTGGCATTGGTAATTAAGGGTAGAGGTAACAAATATGAAACTTGTTTTATTGATTTCTAATAATTACGAGATAAACAGTAGTAAATAATAACAGAAATATAGTAATTTACAGCCCTTCTATAAACTTCTGGTGGAAAAGATAGTAGTAGTAGTAGTAGTAGTAGTGGTGGTGGTGGTGGTGGTGGTGGTGGTGGTGGTGGTGGTGGTGGTGGTGGTGGTGGTGGTGGTGGTGGTGGTGGTGGTGGTGGTGGTGGTGGTGGTGGTGGTGGTGGTGGTGGTGGTGGTGGTGGTGGTGGTGGTGGTGGTGGTGGTGGTGGTGGTGGTGGTGGTGGTGGTGGTGGTGGTGGTGGTGGTGGTGGTGGTGGTGGTGGTGGTGGTGGTGGTGGTGGTGGTGGTGGTGGTGGTGGTGGTGGTGGTGGTGGTGGTGGTGGTGGTGGTGGTGGTGGTGGTGGTGGTGGTGGTGGTGGTGGTGGTGGTGGTGGTGGTGGTGGTGGTGGTGGTGGTGGTGGTGGTGGTGGTGGTGGTGGTGGTGGTGGTGGTGGTGGTGGTGGTGGTGGTGGTGGTGGTGGTGGTGGTGGTGGTGGTGGTGGTGGTGGTGGTGGTGGTGGTGGTGGTGGTGGTGGTGGTGGTGGTGGTGGTGGTGGTGGTGGTGGTGGTGGTGGTGGTGGTGGTGGTGGTGGTGGTGGTGGTGGTGGTGGTGGTGGTGGTGGTGGTGGTGGTGGTGGTGGTGGTGGTGGTGGTGGTGGTGGTGGTGGTGGTGGTGGTGGTGGTGGTGGTGGTGGTGGTGGTGGTGGTGGTGGTGGTGGTGGTGGTGGTGGTGGTGGTGGTGGTGGTGGTGGTGGTGGTGGTGGTGGTGGTGGTGGTGGTGGTGGTGGTGGTGGTGGTGGTGGTGGTGGTGGTGGTGGTGGTGGTGGTGGTGGTGGTGGTGGTGGTGGTGGTGGTGGTGGTGGTGGTGGTGGTGGTGGTGGTGGTGGTGGTGGTGGTGGTGGTGGTGGTGGTGGTGGTGGTGGTGGTGGTGGTGGTGGTGGTGGTGGTGGTGGTGGTGGTGGTGGTGGTGGTGGTGGTGGTGGTGGTGGTGGTGGTGGTGGTGGTGGTGGTGGTGGTGGTGGTGGTGGTGGTGGTGGTGGTGGTGGTGGTGGTGGTGGTGGTGGTGGTGGTGGTGGTGGTGGTGGTGGTGGTGGTGGTGGTGGTGGTGGTGGTGGTGGTGGTGGTGGTGGTGGTGGTGGTGGTGGTGGTGGTGGTGGTGGTGGTGGTGGTGGTGGTGGTGGTGGTGGTGGTGGTGGTATTTATTATGGACTTAGTAGTAACACATTAATTGCGTTAGACAGCCGCATGCGTCAAAAGACCCTACGTGCTCGCTAGAAAAACACCTTATCTGATAAACTTGACATGCAGAATCAACCAAGCACTTATTTTATATTCACAACACATTATATACTATAAATATACATATAAAATAAAGAATATTCTAAATCACACACATATATAAACGCTCAAGTACCACATATGTTTTAACAAAATTTACACAAATACCTTCTCTCTTACCACACGTACTTCCATCAAGCATGTGCCCAAGTTTGGCCAGTTTTAGCTGCTTAGAATCAAATCCCAACATGTCCTCCGTCTGTTGGAAGCCAAAAATACTTCAGTAATAATTTTCCCAACATTCCCCGTCTGCACGCATGCTGCTAAAATATGCTTCCAGTCTTCTTGGTCCCCGCGTAGTGGGCAAATCCACCTATCAGTATCTTCAACAATTTTACGAGCTTTCCTCCCTCCTAACCTAAGTCATGCTATTCCCGTCCTCTGTTTCATACTCAATTCCAAAATATATATTTCCTTACCCCATTCAGTTTTTTTGTTGTTGCTCCAATTCTAATCTTTGTCTAACATTCTTATTCTATTTATCCTGCCTGTTTATATCACATAGTTTCTTTCGACTTTTTTATGACACTGTATCTATTTTAATTACCTCTTTGCAAGATATCGTTAAGCCAATTTTTGATAATCCCGTTGTAGCCCCGCAGCCCCATTTTGAAAAAACGTAGCTTGAAAACAGTTTACGGAAAGCGCAAATCTTAATGCGCTACAGTGTAGCTCCTAATAAAAACACCTTACACTTTTCATTGCGCAAACGTTTTCTCTCAGTTGCTTTACGGTAATACGCAGTTCCTTATCGACTGTAGCGCTACATGAGACCACTCTAGGATGTCCCCAGCGCTGCTTATTGACTAAGTACACGCAGTGGTATGTCTGTATATCATGGAATCATGGTCAAAGTGGAAATTCAACTCGATGTAATATGAAACGTGGACTTTAACCCTAGAGGAGGTGAATTAAATCAGGAATAATGGCAGATGGTTATTTGAAAATATATTCCACAAATAATTCACAAGCCGGATTTCTTTCTTTTAATGAACTGACACTTCAATAATATAAACCATTACAATTAACAAACCCTTCTTAGTTCACCATTCTTTACATGCTCTACGGCTTGAATTCTTTACATTTAATTACAATAGTTACAAAATTGCTTCCTGCTCTCACATTTACCGATATGTTTCAGACCAACCACAATAAGTCTATAGATCCGACACTCAATCCTTTCCCGGTGAAGAATTACTAAAAGGAATTTTGAATATGTTAAGCCGAAAATGTATTTGGAATTAACGTACAGAATGCTTTCTATCTAACTGCTGTCCTGTTGTTTTTTCTCGCAATCTCGCTCGTTGTCGAAGACAGACTGGCCAGCCTAGTAGACAGCACCCTTGAAGAAAGCTGGGTGTCATGCAGCGCCTGCGCAGACAACGACCACAATCGCCTGGCGTACTGCTTGAGTCAAACCAACTTCGCCCATTCTTGTTGTTGTAGTCGACTCGTTGAAAACTACTACCCTTGTCGTTTCCCTTCTGTTGCCGTACATGACAGCTTTCCTTTAGTACGGCCCCATCGCCTACTGTATATTTCTCCGGGGAGGGTCAATTTGGTACAAATACAGTATTGAAATTTATGTTTTACCTTTTATTTTAAAGCAAATAAGCTATGATTTTGGTTTTATTAAATACCAAGAGGTATGAATTCAGTTCTCATTGTAAAGAAATTCATAATCTGATACTTACTTATTAGTTTTAATTACTTTGGTATACCTTGTTTTCAAAAATTGTGTGTCATTACCCCATTCAGCATACATGCTACTCTAAGTTTGGAAAGTTTTGAGCTTGTCTCATCTGTTGAGACAAATCTCACTGGGTCCATTTGTTTAAAAACCTTAGTTTTCTAGCCTTTCCAGTACTTTAAATAAAATATCAGAAAAGCTCATACGTATCTGTTGTGTCTTGTGGTATAACTATATTTACAATAAGAAAATATTAAAATATTTTAATTTTGGATTTTTATTATTAAGGTTGTGAATTCCCGATATATATTTGGAATAAAAGTACCAGAATATTCGAGTGGCTAGGCTTTGAAGGAGGTAACATAGGCTACAGAAAAGGGAGACATGAAAGGACTAAACTTTTATGATTGGTCAACCTGAGTGCATTATTTTCTTTACCTACATATAATTCAAATGGACAAATGGAAGTAAATGCTTAACAAAATCAACACAGTTAACTATTTACAACGATAAAGCTTCTATTGTTAATTGCAAGTTACTTTCTGAACCTGTACATACTTATATAATCACTTACCGATAATTACCTGGTACAATGAACTGAAGTTCTCTAAGTAAGAATAAAGGCTTGAGACCAAAGTTTTCACAAAAATTACTCAAACGAATTCTATTAAAATATAATACATTTGAGATATCAATGTTACAAATGGAATATATCTACTGAATATTCTATGAAGTTCTCCACATTCTCATAGAAATTTGTGTGATTTTGTATAGCTGTAAGTTATACACTGAAAAAATGTACAGGTCATTAAAATCCACAATTTATATCAAAATGTTATAGACTTGGCAATTTTCGAAATATTCCATGTTGCAAGGTTCACTATCATACTGTCGGTGCCTCATTTGACGGGCATGGTTGAAAATATGCGATATTTCGTATTCCTTTCCAACGCAAGACCTCGTTACCACCAATAAACACTTGAATGCTCTTTCCTCATGTTGTATGTAACTAAGTACTTACTGCTCAATTTAGAATCATTTCAAGATAAAAATATATCGTGAATAGCATAACATAACTAGAAGGTTCGCTTTTAATATAAATACCACAATCATCATCCTTGCAAAAATTAGGCACTCTTTCCTGTTCCGGTTTCCAGTGCTATGACCATCTCTTCCTCCTTCGTCCAAAATCTCTTCTACCTTGAGGATGATAACTCACCAAGGATGAGATCTTTCACAATTCATTATCTAGGTGGGTTCTCCAAATGCCTTTGTACTGTTCTATTTGTATTTGTACTTCATATAAGTTATAACGGGTCTTCAGTTTTATTCGGCCTTTACCACCAGTCGATTTAAATGGATGATGTCATTATTAGTGTACCGAGCCCCTTGCCTCAAAGGGGAGATGCGTAATTGAACCTTGGACTGTCTGCGTTTCAGACTTCGTAAACAGGTTGATGTACTACGGCGGTACAGAACTGTTTTTCGCTAGGACATTTTGCGCGTTCTTTGCATGTGAGATGGAAGTGACCATCGATCACAGAACTTGCATGGTTGAGGGCTAAGCCGAGATACACTACGTTACAAAAAACGTAAAATTATTTAAATTATCTATCATCATACATGCTAAGATTAGAGTTAACAAGACGCAACGAAAGACGTTCCAGATGTAAGTACTGGAAAGGTGCGATACAAGTTCCATTTCACTAAGCTGACCTCGAAATTGTTGGCGTCCACCCCTTGGAATGCGCCGGGTTCGATCCCACCCATGGGGTGCGAATTTTAAGGTTCGCCAGATGTAGGAAGAGTTGGACAGAGACTGGAGAGTCAACTGAGCACCACAATGTAACAGAGAGATACCAGTGTAACAAACAAACGTCCACGACCGATGATTACTTCTTACGGAGTAACTCACCGTGAAAGATATGTAAAAGAGCTTTAGCCTTCTACAGGGAGATCTATGGCCTTAAGGGGACACAACAGGCTTCATTCATTCATTCATTTATAGGACCGGTGCTCACTCAGCATCGTTAGGGAAGTGAGGAACTGCGATAGGCAGCGATCCCGGCCATCGAGACCAATATTCTGGCTGGGAGATGCGTGACTCTGGTCACATAACCTCCCCGTATTGGTTGGATGATTGCACATCTGAGTCGTGCGTACGTGAGCGTGAGGCCGGCAGTCTGGTTGGCAAGTCAAGGCTCTTCATGGACTCTAGTGCCATGGGATTATTATTATATTATTATTGTAAGTGACAAAGAAGGTAATAAAATTGTGTTACAAACAGTTGAGTGTTGCCTCCGTGTCCTGTGCCTGGAGAGTTCATATCACCTAACTTGAAAACAATATTGTTGGGCAGATGTTTTCCATGATTAATCTGCAGTAACCAGAAAAAATAAGCTTGTTTTATATAAAAATCATATATATTTACCTGTAATTCGTAAGAGACACGAAAAGTCATGACATTTTTAAGTATGACATTGGTCTCCTTAGTTCACTCGAAAGAGAGAAATGATCTACATCAGAATTTGTACTCAGCTTCTACCATCATTTTGAGTCTCTTTCCTCGTACGCTTATATTTCCCTGGACTTTTATAAAAATCCCTCTTATTTGCATACTTAATTACAAAACCTAATGCGTAGAAAGAGAAGAGAAAATGAAAATCTGCACAAAGATATTCCGACGATACCGAGGGCAAGATGGAATTTATAATTTCCAAGGTCGAAACAAAAACCATCCTACCATCGATGATACACAGCACCGAATGAAGGGGTCTGAATTTTAAGGCAAAAAGGTACACTGAAGTTAAAGCTGTCTGCAAGCTCTAACGAGAGTTTTCTCAAAGACAAAGTTGCGATGAGAGAGAACAAGTATTTCGATTTATCGAATATCGGTGTTCTGCTTTTAGAATGAGAAGTTCAGAGGGGTGGAGATTACCCCAAAGTACATGCCTTGCTAATTGATTTATTCGTCATTAAGGGGCTGTGTTGATCGCATAGATCCTCAGCGCGTTGAATACCAATGAATAATAAATTGTTGATTTTATTATCTGTTCATTTATCTTATCTCTCACAGCACATCTCTCACATCTACGCAATATCCGCGATAAAGTGCAAGTATCACGGCATTCGGGATGTCCCGGGTTCGATTCCCATTGAGCCGACCAGTCTGAATCAAAAACAACAAAAACAAATCTATGAAAAGGATATTTTTGGGTCGAGATTCTCTTGAAACTCTTTGTACCGTATCTATACACTTCGCTATTTTGATCTCTACTACGTATAGTAGGTAGGGCAAGTATTAAATTCTATCCAAAAATTCGATGTAGGGATTTCACTGTAAAATATGAGGCCCTCTGTGCCCAAAAAAGCAGCATTTTTAGAAAAACGCCCATGTGTGTGTGCGTATGTGTTGTGTTGTGTGTAAACAGCATAACTTAAAAACCAAAAGTTGAATAAACTTGGTATTTAGGTTCAGTGCCTTCCAAAGATGTGGCATGAAGATTTTAAAGAAAATCCCCTCGTCCCTAACTATTCTTCACATGCAACAGTTTTCGATCTTTTTTTATTTTCTAAATAATGTCTCAAATGATTTTGATTACAATACCAAATATTAAAGATATTTACACGAAAAATAAAATGGACATATTGAATTTTATGTAGCCTGTGAAGTCTTCTTCATTCGGAAGGAATCTCTTTTTATAACTGGTAAACGTTAAGCGGTAGACGAAAACGTACTACACGAACAATGTAGATCTCTTTAAAACACAGAATTTATTTACAATAACCTTTTTGTGGCATCAGCGATTTCGATATATCGTTATTAATGGTTAGAATTGTTCAATACTTAACCATTCTTTTGAAGTCCTGTCGATTTTTAGTTGTTTCTCGTAATGTTATGGAAAGAGTATGGAATTTTAAGGCCAGTATATAGAGTCCAGTTCTAAAACGTTTGACTATCGCTATTTCCTTTGTATCTATAATGAAATGTGTAATGTAGCTCTTTCCGGAAACGTTTATCTCGATTAAAATGAAATAGGAAAATAAAAAAATTCGTAAAAATAATTTGTATACCCACTAATAAGTGATATAGGGCATAGAAAGACATATGAATGTAACGCATCAGATGTTTTAGTTATGTTGTTCACAGAAACCCGCCCGCACACCAATATCTAAAATGTTGCTTTAGAATTCGGCGGCCTCAAAATTGTATTTCTGGTAAAATATAGATTCAAATTTGTAGGTGGAATATAACACTTCACCCTGTTATTAGATAGCGATAGAGAAAACAAAAATACCAAACAGGTAAAGCTGTCTCGCAGAACTTTATATTCCGGATTTTCCTTCAGTCTTAGGGATGATTATCACATAACCTAGCGGTTTATGTAAAACTAATTTCCGCATTCATTTCATCAATTCATCGATCGCTCAACAATGCTGTCCACTCTAAGATGGTAAGCTTAAAAACTCTGGTGTGAAAACACTCGCGTGAATTTCTCTACCTATAACAAGTCCAATATATCCGTTAAATTTATATTTTCGTATAAAACGTAATGTTTCCGTCCACTACGTCATTCACTATATGTTTTTACTAAACTACAGCCAACGGTAGTGTTTACCTATTTTTCCGTTTAGTAGTTATATACTTTATATTATTCATTTGTGTGGCTAACGTTAAGTGTGACTGTACACAAGTACATAGGAAGCCTGAAAGAATGCAAGAGAGCTTGCCAGCTTCATCAACAACGTTATCCTAACAGGTGTCACCCAGCCCACACCATGTTTCCAAGATTGGAGAGGTGTTGTAATAAAACACGCAACTTCCGCCGTAACAGACACTCCTGTTGACGTCCGCGAACACGACATATGCCAGGATTTGAAAGCTTTCCAAGAGTTTGTCATCGCATAACCGGCGCCCTGCATGTAAAATTGTGTCTCGACACAGGATTTATTAACAAAATATGATTACGAGTACCTATGTACCTACTACCGAAGCTGGTAAAGTTTGTTCACAACCAGTATATAAATATACAAATATTTTACAGTACAAATATACAGTATACAAATATTTTCCTGACCCAAAACTAATAATTTCAGTGCAAATTTTAAAGTTTTTAGAAGCTTGCTCTAATGAGTATCTAGTACCGTCGCTTTGTCCGTCTATTTTTTCGTCCGTCATTACGCATGAAAGAACTCGACAACTACTAAACGTATTGAGTTGAAATTTTTACAGAAGAGTTTGAGCAAACTATAAAGCTTGTTCATACTCTTTCAAATATTATTGAAATCAGTATAAAATTAATTGTGGTTTAGATGTCTCCTACACAGTTTTTAATTTTTAGATAAACAGTCGTATGTTTATAGGTGAAATTTTATACATAATAGTTGAACAAATGTAAGGTATTTAATTAAAGAGCCTGCAATCCTGGCTGTTTATTTCTTTATTTATTTGAGGCCACACTAGATGAAGTATACACATAATTAACTGAAAATGGGTGGCAAGAAATAAATTCGCTGCATTTTATTTTTATTAGCGATTTTATTAGCCATTATATTTGGAATATAACCATAATGGAAAACAGGGCATTGACCGAAGCCTTATTAATGAGATAAAAGTCTCCCATTGAAACAGTTCTGCGTAGTGTAATTGTTTATGCTCATGTTTGTCATGCGAGAGACCGATTTTCGATTTCCCACCGAATATTAAATTTTTGATCAAACTATTTATACCTTAAGTTTTTAATTATCCGCAACTCTTCTTAAAAACATAATTACACGTTTTATCTTAAATTTTTCAGCAATCAAGACTTCCTAAATTATAGGTGCCAGATTTTTCTGGGCAATCATTAAACCATCATCACAAGTTTAAAAATACTACACCTGTCATTGAAACTAAATAAACGTTTAGGAAATGTCACAGATTTGCAAAACACCCTGTTATACTACGTAACGGTAGAACTCCACTCATGTGGGTGGACTTGCAAACTGCAAACTTCATGGTGACGTAGCTATGTAATTGATGTATGTAATGAAATGACGTATTGGTTATGTTGATATATTTTAAATCACGAGATCATAAGTAAAGGTGTTAAATAAACCGAGCAAAATGGCGCCGCGGTAACGCGTGTGACTCGAAACCGGGACCCCCCCCCCGAATGCATTCCCGGTGACTGCCCATTCTTACACATGGGTTTTGCAGGGGTTTTCCCGGGTCTTCAGGCGAATGTTGGAGTAGTTTCTTACCTGTCCCTCCATTTCGTTTCTTTTATCATTTCATTCATCCTTCACCCTGTTAGGTCTATTTCAGCGTTGGAAGTGTCGGCGATGGTGTTTCGGTGCGGCTTGGCAGGTAAAATGGATGCTCTCTGTAAAACTTTCTCCGTCCATGAGCTTTCACTGGTTGTGGGTGGTATACGGACGGCCCCTTCTGAGTGGGGTGTTGGACGCTCTATTTGGGGCAGGGATTCTTGGTCTACCTGCCCGACTGTTGGGACGTCTCAATCTGGAAACTGTAGGGACCCTGTCATTGCAGTTGTATCTCATTATACTATGGAAAGGTTATGGGATTTCTAGGAAGCATATAGCGATCCGGTTTTTAAACATCTCAAAATCGATTCGGTTTCCTTTATTCCGTTTGTACATTCAATGGAATGTGAAATGAATTTATTTCTCAATGAGTTTTTCTCGATAAACGTGAAGTAGAAAAAAAGTTCTGATGTGATCATTCACATGACTTTCTCTATCCTCTGTCATTTATTAGTGGGTATACAAACTATTTTTACTATCTACTGCTTATTTTTATATCTACTGCATTTTAATTAAAAAAAGCATTTTCAGAAATAGCTACATTACACATTTCGTTACAGATTCAAAGGGAACAGCGATAGTCAAATGCTTGAACTGGACGCCTATACTCTGACCTTAAAATTCCATACTGTTTCCATGCAATCGCGAGAAACAACTGAATGTTGAAAGGAGTTTAATGAATGACCAAGCAATGTACAATTCCAACTTAGGCTGGCTCCGTAGCTCAGTCGGTAATGCATCTGTCTGCTGTGCGAGGGGTCCCGGGTTCGATTTCCGGCTGAGTTGGTAATTTTTCTCCAGCCAAGATTAATCGCTATCCTCCCCGATGCATGAATGTGTATGCTCTAATGATTAAAAAAAACCTAAAGTGCAAGAAACCCAACTACACGAGTTAACACAATAGGCAATAAATTCCAAAGGAAATGCCGCCGTTAAGACCAATGTAGTTAAACGCGAGGTATAAATGGAACTAAAAAATCGAACTTTTAATAGTGGATATCTCAGAAACAGTTTATGCCACAAAAAACTTGTTTTAAGTAAATTTTGTGTTTTAAAGAGCTCTATATTTTTATCTGGTACGTTTTCGTCTATCGCTTAACGTTTACTAGTTATACAAGATTATACAAAATTCCTTGTGAATGAAGAGAATTTTCTAAGTTAATCACACAAAATTCAACATATACATTTTATTTTTCATGTAAATATCTTTCGTATATGGTATTTTAATCAAAATCGGTAGCGCCATTTTTTAGAAAAACAAATTGTTCGAAAAATCTTCCATGTAAAGGGTAATTTGAGGTGCGGATATTTTCTTGAAAATATTCGTGTCGCATCTTTGAAAGGTACTGAACTTAAATATCACGTTTTGTGTTTATCAGACTTTTCGTTTTTGAGTCATGTTGCTCACAGACAGACAGACACACACACACACACACATACACACGGACGTTTTTCTAAAAGTGCTGT
Source organism: Deroplatys truncata (assembly GCA_030765065.1). Lineage (NCBI taxonomy): Eukaryota > Metazoa > Arthropoda > Insecta > Mantodea > Mantidae > Deroplatys > Deroplatys truncata. The sequence continues at coordinate 108,298,595 of CM060985.1, forward strand.
TTTTTGGATTCAGGAGGCCTCAAAACATGTATTTCCGATGAAATATCGGTATCGAATTTTTGGGTAGAATACAATACCTCCCCCCACTTACTATACGTAGTAAAGAAAGTAATAGGCTTTCGTAAGAGTGGTTTGTGGAAGCTATATAAAAATAAATGCCAGTAGGCAGAGAAAGTCATGCGATTGTAACATCTGATTTTTATTTATTTTCTCAAAAATGAGTAATGTGGCTCTTAGCCACAAATTTCGTCCGTGAAATCCCCAAATAAGTCTCTCAGCATTTCGAACAGTTGTAAATACCAACTATCATACTACGTAACTAACGTTTCTTGGTACATGGAAATGCCTTTTAAACTTTATAATTTATGCCCATGTGCCGAGCAATCGAAACCACCTGTTTGGCTCGGTGTTTCAGTACAAGGGCTGACAATCACAGAACCCCCAACAATTTACGGCCACCCCTGTCCGCCCCAAGAATTGGAGCCGTCCTCCAGCCACCCCTATTCCACCCCTCACTTCCTTCATTTCAAGTCTAGCCAGGCTCTGCCTGGGACTTGCTTCTCTTATCATTGTTAGGGTATCGATTCTTTTAAAACTTTCCCATTTTATTAAAATTGCTTCCTACTTTCTTTCTTTCGACCTTACAGACATCCAGAGCTTTTGTTAATTTTCGTTTCTGCGTGATAAAAGTATGTCTTTTTTTCAGGAGCAACGACTTGTTTAGTCCACTCAAGGGTATCCAAACAGAAGTATTGTCTGATCAATGTAGATTTGACGAAATTTCAAATAGTCCTAACGTTTCTGGAATTTATAGAACTCTAAATATTATCAATGAATTTGTCTCTACTACTTACAGTAAGTGGGGGAAGTATTCCAATCAAAAATTCGATGTCAAGATTTCACCAACATGCGTGATTGCGCGCGCGCGCGTGTGTGTGTGTAAACAACATAACTCAAAAGTTAAAGCTATTAAGTGCGAAACCTGATGTTTAAGTTCACGATCTTCCAAGGGTGCTAAACGAGATTTTGGAGAAAATTCCCCACCCCAAAAGTACCCTGGAAAATGTTTAGTTATTTTTTATTTTTTCAAAACTTTCTCTAATGATTTTGATTAAAATAGTATATATTTAAACTACTTACATTGCATATAATATGTATCTTGAATTTTATAAAAGTACCTATGAAGCCATCTTTATTCTGAACCAATTAGACAAAATCGTATTACAAAAAATGTAGACCTCGGTGAAGCACACAATTTATGTGAAACACATTTTTGTGGTGTTAGCCATTTCTGAGATATTCTTTGTTATTTGTTTAAATGTTCAGGTATTTTATGGAAATAATTGTTCTTCCACATAAGCCGTGTGTTGGACAAGGTAGGAAAGGTAGAATCAAACGACTGAAAAATTCAATGCCATAGTCGGTATTTGAACCACGTATCTCCCAGTCTCCGTCCGATTGCTCTAACCACTGAGAATTCAATGTAGTGAAGTGAATTTTATTGCTAATTTTCTTGTAGGTGCAAGAAGAACATGGTAAACTTTAAGCGATAGTCAAATCTTTTAAGAGCTGGTTGCTGTGTGGAGCATTTCATTCTCTTTGCATGTCCAGGACAAAAAAACGAATAACGAATTCTCATTTGAGAAAAAGTATAAGTATTGGAAAATTCAAACAAATAACAAGGAAAATCTCGGAAATTATTCACTTCAAAAAAAAAGTATGACATAAATTCGGCGTTTTAACGAGATCTACATTTTTGTGTAGAAAAATTGTCTATCTCTTAAGGTTTCCAGTTATGCAAATGCCATTCAGAATGAAGAGTAATTTTAGGGACATTCTCAGAAAATTCAAGATATACATTTCACTTGTCATGAAAATATCTTAAATATATGATATTTTAATCAAAATCGTTAGGCATTTTTGAGAATATCAAAAATTTTTAAAAATGCTCCATGTAAAGGGGATTTTCTTGAAAATCTTCGTCGCATCTTTGAAAACTAGCAAACCTAAATACCAAGTTTGGTATTTATCCGAATTTTCGTTTTCGAACTATGCTGCTCACAGACACACACACACACAGACCTTTTTCTAAAAATGCTTCTTTTTATTTAGGGGACCTCAAAACATGTATTTCCGGTGAAATCTCTGTATCGAATTTTTGGGTGGAATGTAATACTTCCACTACTTATTATACGTAGGAGAGAAAGTAAAAATAGAATGCATATCTTGTATTTTCCGCGAGGAGCTTACGAAGTCCTATTCATTCTGAATGACGTTTGTACAACTGGAAACCGTAACAAATGCAGCCAAAATACTACTACACAAGAAATGTGTATCTCTTAAGAGGACAGCATTTATGCCATATAAGAATATTTGTGGCATTAACCATTTTCGAGATGTTATACTTTTTCAAGTGATAAGTCGCTATTTGTGCTTTCTTGGTCATACACTGAACATGAAATTTCAAAGCCACATAGCGATCCACTTTTTAAAAATCTGACCATTGCTTTACCTTCTGTATTCCTTTTATACCTACTATGAAATGTGTAATAAAGGTTTATCTCGGTTAACAAGAAGTAAATAGAAGTGTAAGCTTGTGTACGAATACTTTGTAGTGTGCTGATCTCAGATTAATTTATATGGAATTTATGTAATTAAATTCACTTAGTATCAATTTTACCGCAATGCTGCGCCATGGGAAATTTAGTTCCGTTTATGGCCGTGTCCGACGCCAGGTTGTTCGAGGGTTGTCCGAGATTTTCTGTGAGTAGTGGGTAGCGCCTGCACGTCTTTAATATGGCGAGTTCTCCCATAGCCTAGCGCGGCTCTTTGTAAAGTTTTTGCTGTGTTTCTATTTTGATCACAATCTTTCCTGTACCACTGTTGTATTTATCCAAAAGCAGACTAGCATTTCAAGTTTACTTATAATGTGTTTTCGGCAGTCAAACGTGTTTCAGGTCGCACTATTCCTCATGAATTAATGACATTTTTTAGGGGAACTGTTATCGTCCCATGCCGTGTGTCAATTTTGACTGTGTTATTATTGTTAAACTGTTTCTTTTCAATGCTTTTACATATCGTTGATGTTTTTAATAGTTTATGTTTGTTATTGCGCGCTTAATGTCTTTGGGTGGTTAATGTATTAGAGTTTATATAGCTTTTAATACTTTCAAAGTGTATTCTACATTACGTGTATTATTGGGTACTGCCAGTTTCCCTCGCAGTCAGATTATTACGCTGCGCGTGGTTTATAGCCAGTGACTTTCGTTTACCTGAACGAACAATTGCTGAGCAATGGGACCAATATTTTGAGAATTTCATTTTATTTTCCTTTCCTGTATTCATCACATTGTAATTTAGTAATGTAATTATATTAACGCAAGTAAATCACTAAATGAAATTATGTTGCTAGTTTTGTAATGAACAGAAGTGATATGTCATATGTGCTTTTTAATTATAACTTTTGAGCATTAAACCTCTGGAAGACAGTCCTTTCCTGTACTGGCCTTGTAGTTTCCCCAATATTACGGTCGGAACGTTTCTTGGCATGGGTACCTCCATTTTGGTAACTCAAAATGTAAGCAAAAGTAGCTATAATAGTGGAGTAGAAGAGTGAGCTGTGAAAGTCATGTGAATACAACATATCCGATTTTTTCTCATGTTGCTTGGGAACAAAATTATTGCTACTGTAAAGGTAAATCGGACACCCTGTATAGCACAGCGAGTCGGAAGTAACTTATAAAAGAATGTAAAATTATCATGCTCTCTCGTTACGCAGTAGAAGGATGCCACATAGCCAGGATCAAAGCACTGCAACATGTTGTAGCGTAGTGTAGGACACAATAGGCGATGAGGTACTTCGCCACCCATCTTCATTAATGTCTATTCACTCCATCTGGTGCCCGTTGCCTATCTGCCAACATAACGTTCGAGGTCAGTGGAAAATTTCACTGACATTAACACTAAATGAGTGCCGCTCTACAAATGCAGCTATTGACGCTTTCGCGCTTTGAAAACCATTGTCCAACAGTAACTGAAAATAGATATGCAGATTTCCTTTGGTACACAGTCTTTAAACAGCTTGGTAATGTTCGATTTTGGACACATTACCGATGTTACGTAAATAATGGAATACCCAGAACATAAAAAGGACCTTTTTTAACGTTCATTGTATTAATGTGTAAACCTGTGCATGCGTATGCGTGGAAATTGGAAGGAGAACAACCAAGAATGAATTTTAAACCGAAAATATCTCCTTAAATATTGAATTTTATGAAAAATCTTGCGTAGAAAGCTTATATCAATAAATAAAATGAAGACAATGACATTCTATGGGAAACACCCAGTAATATGTAAAATAGCAATTGAAAATTTGGTCTTGGACCAAGTTCAGCATTTCATCTATTTGGGAAGCTATACAACTTTTAACCAGGATAAGGATATAGACATAAAATTACAGAAATATCAAAGCATCTGCGGTACTATAAGCAGAACATTAAAAATCACACCAAGAGAAACAAAAATAAAATTTTATAAGGATGGCTTTACCTATTCTATTATATGGCAGTGAATCCTGGGTGATGAGGAAAAAAGATTGCAATCATGTTCAGGCTGCAGAAATGAAATTTTTACGAACAGTTAAAGGTTGCACTAAATTGGACAGGATCCCTAATGAAATAATTAGGCAATAACTGAATATTTTTGCAGTGAAGGATAAACTAGAAGAACAGAAACAAAAATGGAAAGATTATTTGAAAAAAATGGACGAAAGAAGGATTCCAAAGATAGCCTTACAATATAAACCTATAGAAAAGAGGGACATAGGAAGACCAGTTAAAAGATGGAATTGAGGCCGGAACAGGTCGATAGGCCTAATCCTTGAAAGGCAGAATAAGAAAGTTTTATACGGATTCTATTGTTACTTCCGCTATCACATCTTAATTATTGCTCGTGAGAAAGAATTGGGCTTTTCAGTTGTGAAGAATTATGAAAATCGGTTGAGTGTTTTTTTTTTTTTTTTTTTGGATTACCTTACATACACACACCTACACAAATTTTCTCTTTATAATATTAATCTCAATATATACCAGTCAGTGTATGTATGTATATATGTGTGTATGTTCCGTATAGGCTTCTACACCGTTGCACCTATTTCAACCAAACTTGGTACAAGTAACCTTTGTCACAAGACAAAAGTTACCGTCTAACTCAGAATTATAAATATTGCCCAATTTCACACGATTAATTATTTAATTTTATGCGATGCCTACTAAAATTCGTAAGAAGATCTATATATTTCTCAACGATAATCTTAATAGGTCGAACATTGGCAACACGGCCTACCAAAATAACTAAGAAAGAGCGGGTTCACATATTATTCGATCGATATCCTATTTGACACTGATCGTGGACTAGCAACAGTCAAATAAATAACTACAGCAGATGTTCCACCTGTGGCTATGCTTGCGCAAATGTAAAGGCGCTACAATCGCATTGTTGAAAAATCTGATACGTTACACTCACATGACTTTCTCTACTCTTGTACAAACTATTTTTACAAACGCTTATTCTCCATATGCTTCATGTTAATCGATATGTTAATCTTATTGCTAATTTTCTTGCAGGTGCAAGGGGAATATGGTAGGCTTTAAGCGATAGTCAAATCTTTTAAGAGCTGGTTGCTATGTGGCGCATTCCATTCTCTTTGCATGTCCAGGACATAAAAAAATGAATAACGAATTCCCATTTGAGAAAAAGTATTGGAAAATTTAAGGGAATAACAAGCAATATTTCGAAAATGGTTCACCTAACCAAAAAAATGTATATAACATAAATTGTGTATTTTAACGCGATCGACATTTTGTGTAGTAACATTTTGTCTACCTCTTATGGTTTACCAGTTATGCAAAAGTCGTTCACAGTGAAGAATACTTTTGGAGATATTCCCAGAAAATTCGAGATATACATTTCATTTGTCATGGAAATATCTTAAACATATGATATTTTAATCAAATTCGTTAGAGCCATTTTTGAGAAAATTAAAATTTTCGAAAAATGTTCCATGTAAAGAGTAATCTGGGGTGGGGGGATTTTCTTTAAAACCTTCGTGTCGCATCTCTGGAAGATACTGAACCTAAATACCAAGTTTGGTGTTTATCCGACTGTTCGTTTCTGAGTTTTGCTGTTCACAGATACACACACAGACATGTTTCCAAAATTCTTTTTTTTTTGGATTCAGGGGGTCTCAAAACATGTATTTCTGGTGAAATCTCGGCTTCGAATTTTTGGGTGGAATACAATACTTCCCCTACTTACTATACGTAGTAGAGAAAGTAATTAACAAAGTTTCGAACTGTAATATATTAGATTGTGTTAACAGCAACAACGTCAAACCAGACAAAATACCACTTCCTATTCTTCTTTAACTTAATAGGATTTTTTTATCGAGTACTGATATTTCATAACACAATCTTTCAACATAATCGCATCTCTGTGTGTTCAAACATTGCTAACGTAGGAGTAATAAATAAGTCCAAGTTAATATTCATACATTCTGTGATCATACTTTGATGTCCGGATATTAATTTTTTATAATTTTTGGTTTCTCATTTTCTTCTTCTATCCTTTGAATGTTAATTTTAGCCTTTCTTTGTTTTTCTTTCTTGTGTTGTCTTAGTAGTTTTGTGCGTGTTGGTTACTGAGAATAAACAAGGTTACATTGACGTCTTAAACTGCTATCATTTCTTCCCAACTGAGATTTTCTCAATAAAAAGGCAGCCCGAATGTGACAACATGGAAGTCAACTCAGCTGTATTCACGAGGAATCATTACACACTTTGGTGTTTTGGTATTGGTCAACAGTGTTTTTGCATAGTGTTTTCTCAGTACTTTTATTTGGTTTTCTATGATGTTCTGAGAGATTTTATTAACTCTAAGTGTCTGTTAGTTTCATAAAGAAGGTGGGGAAGGTAAATGGAATTATTATATCGCCATTAGAGTTTAAAAAGCTACTCGTTCACCTCGGATAAACCAGCTAGTATAGCACAATCAGTAGAATTACGTGTTATCTATTACGCGCATACTAACTTTTATATAGTTTAAAACTATTGTAATTTGCTTACTGATAACACAGAGAGGCGTATGTTACGTCAGGAACAACTAGCATAGAAAATCTCAGCTTGAGTTGTGTAATATGTAACGACAGTAGGGAATACACCTGAAGCGTTTGCAAGCAGACACCTTTGTTGAAAACTGGAGCCAAGAGGTGTAAAATATGTTAAGTCCCTTTAGGAAAATAAACTCTGAATGAGCATTTCAGATGTACGTTGCGACTGCAGAAGTACGTGCTGTATCATCTTAAAATGTTTTGCCTTCTCTCATACACTTGAACTTCCTTTTTCCGCTTTGTTTCAAACTCCCGCCTTCTCTTACAAAGCGTTGTTTATTGTTCTCTTTATCTGCATGTATCTCGAGCCTTACTCTCGGAGCCTTTTCCTAAATTACAGGAGTATCTGACACAATGCCCTGCTCTGATTAACATGGGCCTCTGCCTTTATGAAACACTGCTATACACAGCATAATGCACATCCACTCTCACGGAGCTGCGTATTAACTCGCAAAATTAATCCTTCTTCATACCTTGCTACAAATTAACACTTGAAATCAATAACCTTAATATAGTAATATTTCAATTTAAATTTATTTTATTTGCTGTCATCAGCTCCGATTTAATGCTACGGAGAGAAGTCATGTATACAAAACAAAACACCATGATAAAATAGCATCAAAGTATTCACCAATACTATAAAATAGGTTTAAAACAAACCACTTGTTCATTAAATTCTTACATCTAATGAGACCTACAGAATGGGCAGCTACAGGTAACTGTTGGACATGTCAATAGCGAAATTATAAAACCAGTTTATTCTCTTAATCATCTACAACAAAATAAGTATAATGGAGTAGGACTAAGTACAAATCTCGACCTAAAGGTCTTTTGTGCCTATGCCCCTGGCGGGGTCCCCAGGGAGGGAGGGTGGGATGAGGTGAGGTTAGAGGAGATAGTGGGCGGCGGGACCAGGAGGCACGACAGGGCAGAAGCAAGATCCCTACCTTATACAAATTGAAACTCTATGGATGGCAGCTCGCGCAACCGGTTCCCCTTCCTCTTGCGGGCTTACACATCCCCCCTGGAACTCGGAGACCGCCTCCATTCCGGGAACGAAGTGTTACAAAGAGCATCTTTTTCCCCTGCCATACAATGCCGAGCCTCCTGCCGACACTTTCAACCCTGAAACAGACCAAGCAGGTGAAAGGTGAAGTGAATGAGAATGGAGGTGAAGGCAAAGGGACAGGAAATTCGGGGGATGTAATGAAGCTTCCCAGGATTCGCCTAACGACTTTGGGAAACCCCCAAAAACCCATGGGTCAGGAAGGTTGGCCGCGGTAATCGAACCCACGACCTCCCGAATGCGGCCACATACGTTGCCACCTGAGCCATCCCGCTTGGTATTATAATTAATCTGGAGTCTGCTATTGACATCTTCAAAGAGGTTTTTATTTACAAACTGTTTAAAATACATTGTTTAATAACAGTCAATATTAGTGATGGGGCGATCCTGGATACCGATACTGATTTTTGAGCACCGATACTCGATACTCACTTTATAAAAAACTGTTAAGATATTAACTTGCTCACTGAATTATGTTATTAGTAGTTGCTTATGTAAAAGCGTATATAACCAATTTCCAAAATTGTTTCTGTTTGACATTCTTCAATTGGCAGCAATTGTTTTATCTTGATAATGCCACAGATTATATTGTCGCAACTAGAGTTGAGACCGGAAGCGTAACTAGGGGGTAGATGGTACAGACAACCCTTAATGTATTTTGCTGACTTATTTATTATCCACTATAAGCAATCTGAATTTAGCAAAGTCTCATTAGAATAAAACTCGCCTCTTAGAGACCAAACAAGTCTACAGACATCTTTGCTAACTACATAATTCCTTTACCCTTGCGGATCTTACCTTGGAAACGTGTCACAAGAGGTTGAGGGTGTGTGCTGCAGAGCTCTGAAGCGGCGGCGAGACCGACTGGCCTAGCTTGAGTCTCAAAAGGTGTTCCCCGCAACTGGGCTCTATGGCTCGTTATATAGGCGATCACCGCCTGCGGGGGCCTCCATCATTACGACGGAAATTATGCCAAATAAGGTGAGCCACCGTCTAAGACTTATGCCCTAGCAACCAATCAGCGTTGAGTATTCAAATTGTTCTCGAACATTCATTAGTGACTCATGACAGTCCAGGGTAGAGCTAAGTTTCTGCAAAGGTGCACCTACTCCAGTGGAAACTGATGTCATGGTAAAATCCATAGGATTTCTCATAGGAAGTGGTAAACCATCTTATCCTGTTACATGATGTAAATTACTAAGCTCCATAAACTAATAATGTATGTAGAAATATGAATGTATCAGCTAAGAAATAGAATTTGTGTGATTCAATCCAAAAATAAAGAAATGTCCATCAAAATAAAGGCCTGAATTTTAACAGGTTTCTAAGCATCCCTCAACATCATGTAACAATATACCCCTTATCGTTAGTTAAGGCTAATAATAATTTATTTCCTTCCCCTTTTATGCAACTATATTTTGTGCTGAAAACTCTATTTTAAAGGATATTCTATCCATAGAAAAAGAAATACTAGCAATTCTTCTTTATTCTGCAACCATGAAAATATAAACTAATATATATTTTACATGAAACTCAAACAACTAAAAATAACAAATATTTCCATGAGCTGCATTATCTTACGTCATGAGTTCTGGTTTATTTCTGCTGGATTCACAGATTTTTACCGGAGTAGATAATGGCTGAGAGTGAGTCACCAAGCTAGGCTATTGCAGAAATGTGATTTGGTACGTCAGTTAAATCACTTCTTTCGCAACTCGGTTAACGCTGCATGTTATACGAGTACTTCTATTTCTTTGCATTATTTTTCAAGTTTCCAGTCACAAGAGTCTATGGAATGTTGCATTCACCCACAGGAAACGCAGTCAAGGTCTATCAACTACGACAGCCAGCAAATCTTTGGGGACGCATGCTGGACAATAACTTGAAGTATCTTATTCCTTATCTAATATAAAGTTAAACGGAACAGCTTTCAATAATGCAAAACTTAAAAATTTAGAAGTATTGAAGGTTTATCTCAAAGTATGAGACATACTTCGATACCACCGAGTATCGAGAGTATGGAGGTATCGACGGTATCGAGGTCCCATCCCTGGTCAATACACTTTCCAGAACAAATACTGGCTTACTATGGGCATCATATGCTGAGTTTGCTATTATACGAAATGCATTCTCTGTAAAATTAATATTTTGTCTACTCCAATAACATTACCCGGATATGAATATTATAAATCAAAATACGATGAAAAAAGCGTAATATGCTTGCTTTAAATACACTTCAAATATGACTGATTTCAATTAACGCAGCATATAAAGCTCACTGTCAATGTAATACAAACATGCTTAATATGAGTTGACCAATTAAGTTGGTATTCTAAAAATATACAAGTAACTTTACTGAAAGTGTAACCTCCTCTTGTTGTTCATTTTTCAAGGTACGTAGTATTTTTGGGGTCTTTCCTTGGTTTAGTTTAAATCTATTAGTTTCAAACCATGTAAAAGCGCTTTATAAGCATTGTTCATCATTCGATTAGTATCACAAAAATATGACCCATCATTAGAAATAATAATATAGAAGCTAATTGTGCATAATCGTTATCATTGAATTTGCATCCAATCTTATGCATTTGGTTTTTACAAAGCTTTCATTTAAAAATCTTCCACTCTAAATAACCATTTATTTTATTTAAACACAATAATTTATTTTATTCAAATAAAAACAAGACATAAATGTGTACTGATGTGCATAAAAGGTTTTCTATTCCTTAGGAATAGTAATAAATATTGTCGCGGTATCGTTCGTGTTATCTTATTGCTGAGCGCCTGTTATTGTATTACTAGTTTGAATTTTGGGTTCTTTGTCCTCCGGCTAACTATTATTACGCAGTCGAGCAAATTCCTTAAACAGGGTGTGTAAACGGAAAGGAGTTGTTACTAAAAGATAACACTGATAAAAGAATTTGTTTTTACACTTTTATTGCCGTCACACTTCGTTAATTTCACAGATTTACTTTTGATACATGCCTGACTGAAACTGTTATATTTTCGAATGTAACTATAATCACTTATTTGCCGCACATTATTAATTCGCGTATTTCACATCTTTTAACTAACTTTACGACGCGAGAGATTCTGTAGATTTGCGTAACGTGTACTCCGTGAATGATTCTGTTAAACTGCGCGACGTTTGCCTTGTGAATTATTCTGTAGAACGTATAACCCGCGAATGATTCTGTTGGACTGAGCGTTACCCGTCTCTGGCTTTAGCTTTTTATACTCCCTCACCCCGATATGCCTAAACATTATAACAGAGCTGCTATTGGTTAATAAAGCGCGCCAACATTAGCATCTATTTTTATATCCAATCAAAATTACGAACACGTATGCTCTAGGGAAGATATTCCCTCCATTTCTAAAGAAAAGCGCGCTAATCTGACGTCATTTGCTTGTCTCTTCTAATTAATAAACAACTCACCCCCTCGCTACATTGTTATCCGCTCCTATTGTCAGTTTCAGTGAGGCCGTGTAAACTTATTTCCTAACAATGCTTATAATTAACAAACATCTTAAATCGTTGTCATACAATAATGCAAATTTACACTACAATCACTCTGGCATTCACAGTGTTGTGATATAAAATACTGCGTCAATATAGTAGTACATAGAGGAGGAGCCTCTAGAAACATGAGTACAGCACCGCAAGTAGGTCACAGTGGCCCTTTTTGCTGCTAACATGCACCCTGGGAGGGGGGATGAGAGTGACGCGAGGGATTAAAGACCCGAAGGGTGACCAGATTCGTACGAGAATTTCCGCTAATAAGGACGGGGTCTCTAACGATTCCACATGGAGTACATCCTGGCGCCGGCTAGCCACTCCTTAGCCTCGTGTATCCTGGGAGTCCCTGTCGCCCGAGACATTCGCTCAGGAAGGGGAAGCGCCGGATCCGGCGTCCTGCCATAACACACCGAAAGCCGTCGTCTCGCCCTTCAACCCTGAAGCATAATGATGGGAACAAAAGAATTCTTACTAGAAGAGTAACCACCCTAGTATTTGCCTACCGACCAGGGTAAACCACGATAAAACGTTGTCACAGTGGCCGACCCACGGGAATCGAACTCGGGACCTCCCGAATACAAGTCTCGCACGTTAACCGGACTCAACGCGCTCCCATTCCCCTAAATCGAAATAGTGTTTTCCCCTCCGTAAGGTTTCCACCTTCAGGTAACCAAGCTTTGACTGCACCCAGCCAGTATTAGCTCTCTTTGTGACTGGTCTGAAAAACAATTTATGGACACAAAAGCGAACCAATGAATATTATAATCGTAGTGAATTGAAAGGCTATTTCGGATACTACCTCTATGAAAGTGTTTCGTTACCACTGGCACTGAAGGAAAGGCTAAATCAATACAACATAACTCGGCTTTCTAGAGGAAGGTATGAAGAAGTATTTGTATCTTCGTTAAACTGAACGACAGCTACAACATTTAAATGAAAGCCTTTAACAACATGGAGAGAAAGATAAAGTTATTGCCGCCATCGAACAGCAATAAGCAAACCGATATTAAGAAAGCGATAGTGTAGCATGCAAATAGAAGGTTTAAGTTTAAGTTCTTAACTTTCGTCTGTATTTATACGTTTTTATATTTTATTTTTACGTCCAAATTCAACGAAGTTAGCGGCACTCCGCTAGTGAGAATATGGACAAAAAGCTTGTGTGGGACTTTAGGGGAACGACTGTTAAGATCATTAGCAACAAATAGCTTGTAATTTTACGCTTCGGCCATATTTGGGGGATGTGCCTAGAAATATGCTCGAGGAACAGAGGAGATTATGCTGGCTGAGGGTGGGTTTGTTTATTTATTTATTTATTTATGGACGTTCTTTAAGTGCTGTGGTCCTTAGCGTCCCATTCTATATTGGGTATGAAAGACCGGTAATTTTGCTCAGAGGCCTCTTTATCAGGCTTCCGTAAATCTACGACACGGAACCACCAGCTTTACTTCCCTTCTGAAGGAAACCCTGTTAAGGATTTTTTACGCCCGAAAAAAATCCATCGCCCTCCGCCAAGTTTGAATCCGCGACCTCGGGAACTAGAGGCTAGCATGGTAACCACTACACCACGGAGGATGACACAGAGGATGGGGTTAGATTAGTCGGCTGCGACATGTATGCGCTTGGAGGAGGTCCCCACTGTTTTTGTTGATATTGCCTAACGTCATCACGGCTAAGGATAAGAAGTGAGGGGGAGTGAGGGGAATGTACAGTGCACAATAAAAACAGTGCTACATTTGTGAGCCTCACTTCGCTTAGAGTAAATGCAACTCGGAACTGCGAATGTTTTGTATACCTTACTATCCTTCCGATGCCCCGCCCACTTGTTCTGTAACTGTTTAGTTCCTCTTTCTACCGAAAGCACTCGTATCGTAGCCGCTTAGTACATTCCATTATGGGCCACCTTTTATACATGTCAATATACACATATATTTACATTTCAGGTGAGTAGAATCTCAGTTGATATTACAGGAAACAATCCTAAAAATAGTATGTTTTACATTTCTATTAATTTCCTCTACTCACTATCGTTTATTTTTATTTAAGGTCTACACACTATTCTTACGAAAGCTTATTTTTCTATCCCCCTCGTATTAATCCAGATAAATCTTTATTTCATTGCACATTTCGTTATATGTACAAGGGGATAGAGGAAACCGAATCTATAATCAGATGTTTAAAAGCGGGACTCCATATGGTGGCCTTCAAATTTCATAGCCTTTCCGTGACATTGCGAGAAACAACTTAATAACGACAGCACTTTAAGAAAATTACAAAATATATACAAATTCAAATCAATAAATAGAATATCTCGGAAATAGCTGATGGCACAAATAAGTTATTTAAAATAAATTGCATGTTTTAAAGGCACTTACTGACACTCCCTGTCCAGTAGGCTTTGGATAGCTCTTAATGTTTACCAGTTAAACAAAATTACACAAAATTCCTTCCAGAGAGCGGAAAAGCAATGTGCAGAGAATTGTAGAGATGAAAGACAGTAACAACCAAGCATTTTGAGGTTAAGATCATAGGGTCACAGATGCAACATAACAACACGCCACGTGAGCATAAATATGGCTTTATTGAAACATCTTCATTTCCCATTCAAAATTAAATGTAACTCGCACAACATGTGTGTACGTTGTGTCTCAACTAATAAGTACTGGTACACAGTGAGAAACTAGTCATTACACGCACGTAATATTGTACACTTTCAACCATTTTAGTTCGTTCTGTCAGTTGTGATCAGGGACGGCACTTTGTCCCAGTTCGCCGCGAGGTTGACTGGTACTGATGTATAGAGTACCTGTGTTTACTAGTAGATAAGAGTAATCCATTGATAGAATACGACTGTTCGCTGGTATAGATCGGTGGGACAAACATGCAACGTTCTCTAGTTTATCATTGCTATATAATATGTAAGCACGTAGCATATGCCTTGATTATTTACATGTTTACAATATTAATTACTCATATTTACACCACCATATACAAAACAGACAAGTTAGTCAAATTACACAAAAATACAGAGCCTTCGTGATGTTGTGTGGCCGCGGATCGCGCGTATGCGTATCCGTGCAGTCTATTACGCTGAGGGCTTTCCGTTTTAGATCTCCCGCATTACTTTCTCACGAGTGATAGCAACATGCACTATACGTGGTATTGAAAGTGATGTCCATCTTCATCGAGGCATTCTGGTATCTTCAGGTGAAATTTTTATTCACACACGCGAATTCTTCTTGCGTCATTCTCATAATGTCTTTTCTTATAGTGTCTAAGTTCGCCTATGGAAAAGGGATTGTTCCTTTACGTTTATGGTTTTTATGCGCATCGTATACAAACTCTTTGTTCAAGCACGAACTGGTAGACATGCCAGTGGACTAATAACAAGAAAAGCACAGCACCAACAACAACAAGCTCACCTCTGTGGTGTGGGTGTAGCGTGACTGCTTCACATTCAAGAGGCCCCGAGTTTGAATCTCGGTTAGGGAGAGTTACCTGGATAAGGTGTTTTCCGGGGTTTTCACTTATCCTGAAAGATAAATCTCCGGTAACTCTAAAATCTATACACCCTGGGCTCATTTGAAATAATTTCACCTACTTCATCCATCATCCGATACGACCTTAATGGCTAAAGGACGTTAAACCTATAAAAAGACACTCTTAAGCAAATCATAAATAACACAGATGTCTTGAATAATTTATTTCACCTTTGAGACATACAATGCACAAATTCTAGTGCTTACAGCACAAACAGAAGGTAACAACTCACAACACGAGTATAACACAACTGATAAACGTAGCCTTGAGCGGGTCATTCACATCAGTGCGCAGCAAAAAAAGTAAAAATAATCTGATGTTACACTCACATGACTTTCTCTACTCTTGTACAAACTATTTTTACAAACGCTTATTCTCCACATGCTTCATGTTAATCGAGATATCGATATGTTAATCTTATTGCTTATTTTCTTGTAGATGCAAGGGGAATTGCTAGCCTTTAAGCAGTGACCGCTCTGTATTTGCAATCTAGATACATTTTTCTACTATGAACTGCAATCCGTATTTTAAGAGCTGGTTGCTATGTGGAGTATTCCATTCTCTTTGCATTACCAGGACAAAAAAAATGAATAACGAATTTGAGAAAAAGTATAAGTATTGGAAAATTTAAGGGAATAACAAGCAATATCTCGAAAATGGTTCACACAACTACAAAAAAATGTATATGACATAAATTGTGTATTTTAACGTGATTTCCATTTTTGTGTAGTAAAATTTTGTCTCTTATGGTTTACCAGTTATGCAAAAGTCGTTCACAATGAAGAATACTTTTG
This sequence comes from Deroplatys truncata, assembly GCA_030765065.1. Lineage (NCBI taxonomy): Eukaryota > Metazoa > Arthropoda > Insecta > Mantodea > Mantidae > Deroplatys > Deroplatys truncata. The sequence continues at coordinate 108,314,671 of CM060985.1, forward strand.
GAGGCATTCCCAGAAAACTCGAGATATACATTTTATTTGTCATGAAAGTATCTTAAAGTATGATATTTTAACAAAATCTTAGAGCCATTTCTGAGAAAATTAAAATTTTCTAAAAATGTTCCATGTAAAGGGTAATCTGGTGTGGAGGAATGTTCTTGAAAACCTTCGTGTCGCATCTTTGGAAGATACTGAATCTAAATACCAAGTTTGGTGTTTATCCGACTGTTCGTTTCTGAGTTATGCTGTTCACAGACAGACAGACAGACACACAGACACACACGGACATGTTTCCAAAAATGCTTTTTTTTGGGATTCAGGGGACCTCAAACCATATTTCCGGTGAAATCTCGGTATCGAATTTTTGGGTGGAATACAATACTTCCCCCACTTACTATACGTAGTAGAGAAAGTAATACCGAGATCACTGGTCACTGTAGTGCAGGCAGAGCATGCATACAACACGCGATGTGGCACCCCACACAGTGATCGCTTTGTATTTGCAACTAGGTACATTTTTCTGCTACAAACTGTAATCCGTTAAAATATATAAAACGTGCATTTTTAAGTTTGAAAATGTAAAATTTCCTCTTTTCGCTATAAACGTTCTTGCACTGCGAGAAAATTCGCTCAACGGTACACGATGCTATAGGTGCATATTTATAATAAACACTGTTGTCTACGCTATTGTAACAAGATGCATGCTATTTATTTTACACATTTCTGAATAGCCAGGAATCAAATCCTAAATAAATGTAACCTACGTTCGTTCTCCGACGCAGCACAAGCAGGTTGCCCTTTCCTTTCACAGTGCAGCACCTTTGAACCAATGGCCTCCGTGATTTCAATATAGGCAAGCAAAAACCAACCTAAAAGATGTCCACGTAAGGACAGTGTCGTCCTTGGTTATGATAATCCCTGTATTATACATACAGAGAGAGAGAGAGAGAGAGAGAGGCAGGCGGACAGACAGAAAGAGAGAGATAACATAGGAGGGTGGTTTGATAAGTAGATAACTTGGTTTGATATTAAAGAAAACAAGTTTAGCCTTACAACGTATTTTATTTTTCAAGTTGTTTTCTTGAAATTCAACTCGCTAGCTGCGTCTCTCCAAGTCCCTGATTCCCTTAAGGAAGTACATTTTTGTGAGCTTCAAACTATGTGTCTTCTCGCTCTGTGATCTCTTCTTTTTGGCTTATATTTGTATTAACCAGAAAAGTTTTGATTTTCGAGAAGAGATAAAAATCTTAAGTAGTGATATCAGGTGAACAGGGTGGATGTGGAAGCATTTCAAATCACAGTTCGGTCCATTTGTCCCGAGCGACGTGACTTGAATGCACCAGTGCATTGTCATGGTGAAATAACACCATTCTGGGCATTTCCGGGCGTTTCTCGGATCGCTGTCTTCAGCCTCTCCAGAACTGATGCGTAGTATTCTCCTTTTTGCTTAATCAAACAGCTACTCAAGAGAATTCCTTTTACATCTCAAATGAAACGTCATTTTTCTAGCGGGTGGAATGCGTTCCGGCTTTTCTCATGCGGTCAACTGCTTAAACTGCAGCTTCATTTCCAGTGTACAGTAATTTACGTTTCGTCCGTAATGCCAAAATGCTGTAAAATTCATTTTGGATCTTTTTTAAAGATTTTCACATAGTTGACCAATTTTCTCATGCATTTTGCTTTTGCTCTGAAGCTTGCAAGGTTTTTCATTATTACCTCGTGTACTTTCACTAGTCTGTCAGCCAAAACAATATCCTGATCTTTATCAGCGATCTCTGGTATAGCAGTTTAATTTGGAGCTCCAGGACATGGTGCCTTTTCGGTGCTTGTCCTGCCTTTTCAAAGGGTAGGTATGGTTATACAATTAGGCAGAATCCTCTCGTAAATTTTCTTAGTTCCCTTTCAGAAAAAAGGAACTGAGTGAAACCACGAATTCCAAATTTAACCATTTTTCTCAGCATCTTTAAACATTCTGTTTAAAACAAATCGCCAAACAATTAATTAACATCAGGCTGAATTGTGACGCAGCTATGGGCCTAATTTATGGTATAGAAGACGCCGACCAACAACCGACTTATCGATGTTCTCATCCAGCATAAACACCAGAAGTGTTGAGAGATAACGAGATTGTTATAGAACCTTCTTTCTCTCCGCCTTCCGAACATTCTAGAACTCTCTCGAAAAGTGCAGCATTATATAAGCGAGCGTGATTGCGATTGCACCAGTTAGTGTATTAGGCCCCGTTTCACATTGTACGCTTCAACTGACTGCTCTTGAGAGAACGCTCGCTTATATAGTCAGTAAAATCTTCCACAGAATATTCTAGAACTTACTCGATTACACGTTCTGGAGAAGGGGGAAGAAACTTCCAGAAGGTTTTGGTTATCTGCCGATAGCGCGCCCGGTGTTTACGCTGGCGAGCGGTGGTTATCGCTGTTTATTCCGATTGAACGATGACATCCTCCTGATAACCTTGGGTCAGAGCCGCTACGTCATCAATAATACACCCATGAACCCCTAGCGAACTGTTTGAAATATTCCCATTTACTAATCCGCTTAGTTCTTGGATATTGTCTTTCAGTTCTTAAATATCCCCAGGCGAAGATTATTCAAGAGTTTAAATGACCTTATGGCTCATATGAGAAAGTAGATACACGTCAGTTCTAGAGATCATCATAGGTACACTAGACCACCAATCCACTTCGAAATGTTTTTATTCAGTCCTTGTCATACAGCAACCACTTACTGTGGAGAAGCCCCATTGTGCTGAAAATACGAATTTATTCGTGCAACTCTATGTCTCCTTCACTGACTTGATTTTCTAGAACTTGTATAACAAGTTAATCAATTGCATTTTCCAGCAACATTCGAAAATTCAGAGCTGTATGAGATGAATCACAAATATTGGGTTTAACATGTGGTTTTCCTTTTTGCTCGTGTTTTCAACTGTGAACGTCACCTTAGTTCCATTCTCTTATTATTGTCTTGATGAACCAAACAAATTCAATTGTCTATGCGCTGAACGACAGGATTCCTTCTGTAATACAGTATACTAAGGATCCGCGAAATAGAACATTTCCTTTTGTAGACGAAATATTAGAGTAATCTCAAAACTGTAAATAACACAGCCTATAAACACACTATTGCGCATTAAGCGAACAATTTAAGAGGGTAATATCCATACCGAGCTATTTTTCAAATAATTATAAGAAATACTGCTTGTTAATTTTATTCTTATTTTCTTTATACTCTCGTTTCCAGAAGATCTGTAAATATAGTAAGCATGTTTTAATCTTCCCCTTTGCGCAAGTACATGGTTGTATTAAAATGTTATTTTTTATGCTATAAGCAATACGTTTGTGGCTGTGGGCAAGTTTTCTATAGCAACGTTTTTGGCACATCGCTCCTCTAGATCAGTCATCGGCCTCGAGCCTTCATCAGCAGGGCAATTTAATAGTTATTTATGCAACTAGTGGGATGTAAGCATCATTACTACTCGAGGATGCATTACTCGCAAGAACGAGGGTAAGCTGAGTTCTGTAATTACATGAGAGCGATAATTGTGTCATCCCACTAGTTACATAAAATATTTTATCCGCGACCGTTTAATAATGGTACTTATCTTATCTGCGTAACGGTATAGTTGATTTATAAATAACAACATCATTCCATAAACATGGTGACTGCTTCCGTTTAGTTGTCAGCCTTCTGGTTTCTTCACCCAGAGATCCCGGGATCGATTCCTGGCTCGGGCTGAGAATTTTTCCTTAATCAGAATCATTCCCTATCCTCCGCAGAGTCTGGAAATGTAAATTTGAGTGTAAGTGTGTTTAATAGCAAAACGTATTAAAACCCAACGCTAAGATAACCTTTAGTTCAACGAGTAATAACACAATCCGTTGTTTTCCAAGCCAATGTCCCGATATGACCACAGAAGTTAAAGGAGGCTACGATTCAATGTAAACCAAAGCTTAATTAATATATTTCCATTGATCATAGTGAAGCTCGTCTAGAAAAAAAATTAATGTAAGTTAATTTTTACTTTCTGTTCCATGTACATGTAGGTAAAGAGGGTATTGCGTTCCACCCAAAAATTCGATACCGAGATTTCATTCGGAAATACATGTTTTAAGACCCCCTGAATCCAAAAATAAACCATTTTAAGAAAAACGTCCGCGCGCGCGCGTGTGTGTGTGTGTGTGTGTGTGTGTGTGTGTCTGTGAACGCATAAATAAAAAACGAAAAGTCGGATAAATACTTGGTATTTAAGTAGGGGAATGCCTGTTTTGTGGTGGGGACTTGTGCCCCGGGAACGCTACGGTAGCCGAGAAGCAACAGGAACCCAGAAAACTGGCAGAAAAGACAACGGACCTCTAGATTGGGGTTATGCAGGGCCCTAACCGTCGTGGTCACCATTCTAGCCTATAGTTCCTGAGGTCGCGGGTTCAAACCCGGCGGAGGGCGATGGATTTTTTTCGGGCGTAAAAATCCTTAGCATGGCTTCCTTCGGAAGGAAAGTAAAGCCACCACTTCTTTGTGGCATATTCCATGTCTGAGATATCAGTTATGAAAAGTTTAAATTGCTCATTACTTGACCATTCTCTTCAAGTCCTCTCAATATTCAGTTGTTTCTCGCGATTGCATGGAAACAGCATGGAATTTTAAGCTAGCGCATAGCGTCCAGTTCTTACAAATTTGACTATCGCTGTACCTTCGTATCTACAACGAAAAGTGTAATTGCAGCTGTTTCTTTGGTTTGTTTGGATTAAAATGCAGTAGAAAGAAAAATAAGCTTAGTAAGACCAGTTTGTATACCCACTAATAAACGATAGAGAGTAGAGAAAATCGTGTGAATTATATCACATCAGATTTTTAAATATTTTACTTTCGCTTCAACTTCCTTTAACCTCTTTTTACCCATATTTCTACGAGGCGCATCCAGAAAGTAAGTTTCCCTATTTTTTAAAACAAAGAAAACATATTTACATGAAAAACTTTATTGACAGCAGGTACAGCAATGTTTGAGCTATTTTTCGACATAGGCACCACAAGAATTGAGACACTTGTCATATCGTGGGATCAATTTCTGTATTCCTGTGTCGTAGAAGTCTGCTGCCTATGAATGGAACCAGCGTGTGACGGTCGTCTTCAGCTCTTCATCGTTGTCAGAACGCTGATTGGAGGATAGGAATTTCTTGAGGTGCAAGAAAAGATGGAAATTGCTGGGAGCAAGATCAGGACTGTATGGTGGATGATCAAACAGCTCCTAACCGAACTCCTGTAGAACAGTTGCTGTGCGTCAAGCCGTATGTGGACAGCATTGTCATGGAGCAGCACAACACCTGCAGTAAGCATTCTATGCCTCTTGTTTTGAATGGTACGAAGCAATTTCTGCAGTGTTTCACAGTAACTGCCAGCGTTCACCGTTTCACCTCTGGGCAGGTAGTCAATGAGCAGAATGTCCTTCCTGTACCAGAACACCGTGCACATCACTTTCTGCACCGACACAGTATGTTTGAATTTCGTCTTGACCGGAGATCCACTGTGATGCCAATGTATTGACTACTGCTTAGTTTCCGAATTAAAGTGCGAAATCCATGTCTCATCGCCCGTGACGATACTGTCAAGGAACTCGTCGCCGTCATCATGATACCGCTGCAGAAATGCCAGTGATACTCCTAAGCGTTTCGTTTTGTGCTCAGGTTTCAAGTTTTTTGGCACCCACCTGGTGCACAATTTCCTAAATACCAGGTGCTTTGACAATTTCATGCAACAAGGATCGCGATATCTGCGGAAAATGGCTGCTGAGCTCCGTAATCGTAAAGCGACGATGCGCTACCGCACCACAAGGTTATCATTGATGAGAGACGGTCGCCCACTGCGCTCTTCATCACCGACACTTTGACGACCTTTAGAAAACTGTCTGCACCAGCGACGCACCTGTTTGTTCATGATGTTCGACAGAGCTGCCGATGAATTTCGATCGGCGCTGTGTAAGGAAATTTATCACTGACCGAACCTCGAAAGCGGCAGGAGAACGAATAAGTACCTCCATTTCGGGCCACTGCTGCTGCGCTACTGGCACCAAGCGACTAGCGCTTGCAGAAAGCCAACCGAAGTTGCCCGACGAAGTTCGAGCGAATGCCGAAAATAAACGAAAGGGAACGATCTTCCAGTTCAAGGAGGAAGGTAGTCCATTCCGGCACATTTTGCTCCCATTGGCTGTGGTCAAATACGTAACGTGGAACGTTGGCGCGCGCATTTCGACTGGCAATTGAAAGTGAATACATAAAGCCATGCGTTTCAAAGCAGGAATTTGTACATACATAGTACAAATCGGTTTAAGTTCAGTATCTTCCAAAGATGTGACACAAAGATTTTCAAGAAAATTCCCCACCCAAAATAACCCTTTACACGGAAGAATTCTCGATTTTTTTTTCTGAAAAATGACTCAAACGATTTTGATTAAAATGCCATTGTATTCAAGATATTTACATGAAAAATAAAATGTTTATTTTTAATTTTCTGGGAACAGCTTGTAAAGTCCTCTTCATTCGGAAGGAATTTTGTATACTCTTGTGTAACTGGTAAATTTAAGCAACAGAGGAAAATGGGCTACACAAAAAATGTCAATGGGATAGATGGATCTGTTGCATCCCAGTTTTATATGTTATAATGTTTTATGTATATGCAAACTCCACCATCTTCTAAATGTTTTCTTATACAGGGTGAAAGATATTGCTTGAACTGTAATAAAATGGCTAATAGACACAGGCACAAGGAACATAAAACACTGTGTTTCATTTTTGTAGGTTTAATGACAAAAATTGTATTGGACGTATTTGCACTACTCATTATATAGAATCCATGATTAACGTACGGTTCAAGCAGCACCTTCCACCCTGTATACTGTCCTCCCAAATAATACCCATGCAGTAATAATGAGAATTTCTCGTTTCAAGTGATGTCTTTCTCAAAAATATCTTCAAGGTAATAAAAAGTACATGGGAAATTGAAATTTAAGCACAACAAAGTATAGAGTTATAATTTCGAGCTTATTCAAAGTGAATTAATCATCATAATAGTATCAACCTCATGTAAGCACTTTATGTAGGGCAGATTGCATGTGATGGTGATTAACACTTATTTGCTATTGTTGTCCTACTGTAATGCGTGTCGAGAAGTTTACTATTGAAATGGTGATGGTTTACAAATTTTTCTCTCTTAGATAAGACATGATGGGGAGGGGAACATCCCCCCCAAAGGCTGTTCTTGGCATTGGGTATATTCCTACTTACTCTGCGTACTTCATAATTGTACGATGTGTTCAATTTCCCTTGAGCATTGCTCACAGTGGAACCAAATGAACAAACACAAACAAACATCACTGTATGGGCTCAATTTGCTTTTTTCCCATATGACCTGTCAATAAATTTAAGGTTCGCATGTGCTGTAGGACCTCCACTGTGTTATATCAAATGTTATATATAGAACCTTTCCCAGGAAAAGGAATCAAAGTGTATTTTCTATTCAATAACTGTAAGTTTTATTAACTAGAACTGGCTTTGTGTATGCATAAGTGACTTAAGTGCAATTACCTATAAGATCATTCCAATAGACTGTAATAACAGACATTCAAGAGGTTATAATTTAATGAACATTTTAATTGGGTAGGCCATTCAAATGTAATTAATGTAGGCACATGTTCCTTAAAATACCATACAAATGTGTTATACAGTATTATTAAATGTGAATGTGAATGCAATGTCTCTAAATAATAACAATGTCTCTTTGTGTTTAACCATTCAAATGTATATTAATGTAGGCACATGTTCCTTAAAATACCATACAAATGTGTTATACAGTATTATTAAATATGAATGTGAATGCAATGTCTCTAAATAATAACAATGTCTCTTTGTGTTTAACCATTCAAATGTATATTAATGTAGGCACATGTTCCTTAAAATACCATACAAATGTAATATACAGTATTATTAAATATGAATGTGAATGCAATGTCTCTAAATAATAACAATGTCTCTTTGTGTTTAACCATTCAAATGTATATTAATGTAGGCACATTTTCCTTAAAATACCATACAAATGTATTATACAGTATTATTTAATATGAATGTGAATGCAATGACTCTAAACAATAACAATGTCTCTTTGTGTTTAACCATATCACACCCACTCTTCATAATTGTCAATCACTTTAACATGTCGTTTAGTGTGCCAGTATTAATTGTTTTTTCATATGTTGACTGCAGAAAGAATGTAACAGCACATGCTGGTTTATAAATTTGGGGGCTGGATGAGACACTCGTTCATTAGTATTGCTCTCTGTCCTCCATAGTATTTTTAATTTTAATGTCCCTTTTAACTTCACAGGTTTACAGAGATTGGAGACTGGTGGGAGGGGGGATGAAGATGGTGCAATTGATGGAATTATGGTGGGGAAAACCAGAGAACATTCATTCTAAGTGCCATTTTATCTACCACAAAATCCCACCTCTGATCCCTAGGACTGAATCCAGGCTTTTTTGTGAGAGGCCATAGTGCTGCACAATTAGAAGTGTGAATATGAGACAACATTTAAAACAGAGATAGCATTACTCAATACTATCAAGTAATGAAACCAAGAAGTTGTTTTACAAGCCAGCTCCCACTATGACTTCACAAATGAGGTGTATGTAAATAAAGTAGATACTTAAAAAAGAATAACTATTTCAGCAGATATTTTGCCATGCAATACATATTACACATTTATATAATTTAAGTTGGGTGTTTTGCCATAAATATGGCAGCTGACATTTCGATATGTAGAAATCATTCAGCAATAATGTGGTAATACACAAGTTTTATGTAACTATTTGTGCTTCCAAGGCCAGCGCTTAACCGAGTTACCCAGAGTGACAAAAAAATTCCCAAGGATATACAGTACATATGGAGAATTTTCTGTTTATGAAATGCTTTAAGTTATTTTGCAATGAAAAGAGCGTTATGTCCTAATTTATTTATTTATTTGGTATAACAGCAGGGAATAGTGTTTGAGCACAACACTAATACACATCCAAAATCAAATTATGGATCCCAAAATATTATCATTACATCACATTCAAAATTGAAATAGGTATCAGACATACCCTTTGGGCATGAGTTCTCTTGTTCGTTTTACGATATTAGTGTGCAATCCATAAAAATAAACTTTTCGAAATACAGTCCCTAATTTGAACGCATTTCAACACTAAATAGCACAAACACACATTTTAACACCTTAACATACTAAGTATAGTTTATATTTAAGGTTAGCTTGTTTTCGCTATATATATATATATTTTTTAATTCTTCATTAAAACCAACTAAACTTTCGATTCATACGCTGTCTTCTACCTTACTAGGTTTTCAGGTCATGTTCCAGTTTTAAACATCGAATGCGCGTTATTTGGTACTCAATATTAAATAAGGTATCACTATAAACTCCTACATTTACACAACTGCTCGTTGATACGAAAATTCTGGTTTATTTTTATATTTTCGGCATTGCTATTTTATCAGCTGACTTCCATTTTAGTTTAGTTTCAAGCCTCAGCAATCAGCATGGCAGAGGTCGCGACACCTTTTCCCTTGAACTGGAAGATCGTTCCCTTTCGTTCATTTTCGGCATTCGCTCGAACTTCGTCGGGTAACTTCGGTTGGCTTTCTGCAACCGCTAGTCACCAAGCGGGACCTATCCGGCCGGAATATGATTGATCATAGATCTGTTACGCATGCGCAATTTTCCCGGCTAAATATCTATTTTAAAGGAAACAAAATAGGGAAACTTATTTTCTGGATGCGCCTCGTACAAACATTTATCTCGATTAACAATCAGTACATAGAGCAATATGCTTTTGTAATAATAGTTTGTCGAAAAAATATATATATATAAAAATAAAGGATAGCGGATAAAGTTATGCGAGTACAACACATCAGATTTTAACACTTTATATGGTGTGTCAAATGAGTAAACTAAAGTGTCCATGTATGATTTCCAGTACAAATAGGTACCCTTCCTCTCCTCTTGCACAGATGATACAAGTGATAGGCTCCTCACTCCCTCATAAAAGGTTGGATCACTTTCTATAATATATATATACATACGATGTGAAGCTGTAAGGCTGCAGAAAGATTTTTTCTTCTTTCTTAATACAGTTTGATCTGTCAGATCTTTAGCTTACTTAGTTGTAGAATGTAAATGATCTACTCCATGCTTGGGTAGACTATGGGCTTCAGATATCGTTGAATACCTGCATTACTACAGGCGTCACCGGTGAATCCCCTGAAGATGCCCAGCGAAGCTATGGGTGAAACGTTGGTTGAGTTTTCATCTGTAGGACCACGGCCTACAAGCCCGAAATCTACATTTTATTGTATTAACGTCGGTCGTGAAATCCTGAGTGCTTTTATCTACACTACTGTTTAATTTCTAGCTCAGTCTTCTTACTGCTAGACAGCATACCTTGTCCATACTTTTCTTCTTTCCGTAATTCATAATTTAAACTCCTTTTGATTTGTGGAAAGTACAGACAAATTTTAGAAACTTTTCTTGATGTAACAACATTAAAATCATTACTGGATTTTTTAATGCTGTTTCCTCTTGGAGAAGTACAAATCGAACAGGATGGCCAGATCTAATGATGAAGTCAGCAGTATCCGTAAAGCAAGTTTAACGTTGCTCTCAGTGAGATAATAGCATCATCCTGCTTGTCCGGGACATAATAATTAATTCACACACGACCTGCAACTATAACAGAAATTCACGTTTTTACTGTATTGTGCAGTAATTAGGTTAACAAGAGGGAAATTAGGTTCGTATGCTTCCACAACGACATGCATGTGAGCATGCGTATGAGGGAGGGTGAGACAAACAGCGCATTATGTATGTATTTCCTTGCTCTCTAAGCTTCCCTTGACGCACAATACCCTAGTTTTAGTAAACATGTTTTTGAAAGGGGAAAGATCTAAAGAGGTAGATGTTAAGATGCCTTATACAATCAATATTTGGTGTTACTGAGAGCTGTGAAATGCGTCAACATACATTTTTCGACTAAGTGGAAGATACATAATTGCTTTGATTGGTTATATCTTATAGTTACTGCTCCAGCGCCTAGATTAATACCATAGTGTTATCGCCGCGCTCATTACGTTTACATGGTGCCCCAAAGTTGTTTTATATTTGCCATTTTGTTTATCTAGAAAAAAAACCTATGATTTGTTCCATTTACAAGACTATCTCTGTCCACTATCGTTTGTTTTTATGTCTCTGCTACAAACTCTATTATAAAAGCTTATTTTCCTATACATTTTTTATTAATGGAGATAAACATTTAAAACTTTTCATTGCAGGTACAAGGAAGCTGAAGCGAATGAAAATCTCTAAAAGCCGGTCGCTTTGAAATTACACACTCTTTGTACGTTATTAGGAGAAACAAATGAATAGCGACTTGATGATTCAGAAAATGTGTGATATTAGCTAATTCAAACCAATAACAAGAAATATCAGAAAATCAATACCCCACAGCCTGTTCATAAAAAATCAAAAGTGTTAATTGTATTTTTCATGTAGAATCTTAAAACATGGTATTTCAATTAAAATTGTTAGAATAATTTTTGAGGAAATAAAATATAACGAACATTTTTCATGTAAAAGGTAAGAGTGAGGAATTTTCTTGAAAATCTTCGTATTGGAAGTTAATGAATTTAAATAGAAAGTTTGATATCCATCCGAATTTTGAGTTATGCAGTTCAAAGACCCGCGTGCGCAACTTTTCCTAAAATTATTTCTGTGGTTAGGGTACCACAAAAGATGTATTTTCTGAGAAATATCGATATCGAATTTTTTGGGTGGAATCTACGAATACACTTGCTATAGCTATTATAGGTGAGTGATAGAGAAAGCAAACAATGTTTGCAATGGTTTATTTCTGTTGTTGATTCGTAACTGCCAACTGTAAATGTCAACAGCGATTGGTTAAGGTAACAATTTCGTTACAGAAAGCATTCTCATGAAAACGACGGACAACACTTTGTCCCAGTTCATCGAGAAGTTGACTGGTACTCTGGTACCATATTACTGGGTACCACATTATCTGTGTTTACTGGTGGATAAGACCAGTCCAACAACAGCTCGTTCTCCGATGTAGCAAAAAAATAATTTGCCCTTTCCTTTCACAATGCAGTACCTTTGAACCTCCTACTGCAGCAATGGAGACCCCATAAACCTGACTACAATGCATTTAGTTGTAATGAAGGAGGCAACAATGGCACTCTATAGACTGCAACACGCTAAGCAACAGAGAGTTCCTGAAATATATACTCAGGTTTGCCAGAATTAGGAAATACTTAGGAGATGCATCTTTAGAAATGCTGTCAGACTACATAATTCCAATTGAACACTTTATAAAGAACTTCAGGGTCATCAGTGACGAATAGAATTGAAACTCCTGAGGAAACTTTGATGTGGTTTACGGACGGCTCAAAGAATGACTCAGGAACAGGATCCGGAGTATATGGCATAGACGTGCAAGAGGTTTTTTTCCCTTCGGTAAATATGAAACAGAACGTTATGCTATTATTCAATTCATACATGAAGACATAAGGAGAGATTACACTGGTAAACAAATCCTTATCTTCTCAGACAGCCAGGCTGCACTTAAGGTACTTCGTAGCCATTAGGTAACGTCAGGACTGGTTTTAAATTGCCTAAACATGCTCACAAGCTTGGAAAAACACAATGAAGTTCAGCTCATCTGGTGTCTGGTCATAGTGGCATAGAGGGAAATGAAAAAGCTGACGAACCTGCAAGAAAAGAGTAGCTTCACAATTTATTGGGCCACAGCCAGCTCTAAGAACAATTCGATGTTTAGTAAGAGAGGCTATTAAGAACTGGTTCAAGTTAGAACATCATAAACCTGGTTTAAAACTCTAGGAAACAAACCTGGTAAACTATTTATTAGAAAACCATGTAAAAAGAGGTGAAAGCTTGCTTAAGTATAACAGACTTTAGATCAGAATAATAAGTGCATTTCTCACAGGATCTGTGAAAAAGCATCTTAATCGGTGGGAGTGTATCAGGGTAACTTATATTTAGCTTGAGCAAGAAAGAAACTGAAACAGTCCAGCACATTTTATGTTCCTGTGTAGCCTTGGCTCACAGAAGATATATTGCTTTTGGGGGATTTTTTTAGAAAGAAGAATTTGAAACCATATTGTGGCGTATTAGTAAGTATTGTCATACCAGACACATTATTGCGTCGCATTGTCGACAGTATTATTGGGGGACTTTTATTATTTCTTTCGGCTGAATGAGCCTTCTCCTTGACGCCGACCATGCCAGAGAGAGTAGTCTTTGTTAGAAGTTCGGTCTGGTAGATAGATGCATATAGTTTATTATTAAATTTAACATACAATTGCTTTTGCTCTATTTCTCACTGCTTTTATAAAATCCTGCAGAAATTTCAGGGATCAACTATTTAAATTCGCTTGGTTTACGAACAATCTCACCTTTGGAACGCTCTGCAGGCAACGTATGAGAACCACTTAGCTGTTTAATTTTAAATATGATTAAAGGGACAAGAATGCACTTAGCAAAGTGTGAAATAAACTATGATTTTGCATTAACCTTACATCGCAAAATATCGATGATTGCCTAAGGTATATGTATGGAAATTGTGTCAAAAACTGAATTTTTTCTTACATTTTTATATGACAGATTATACATTTAAGAATATGTTCCCAGAGTAACTTCTTTTCCTCTAAATGCTATATTGTTACTTATTCCACTAACTTTGTAAATTATTTTAAACATTACGTGTGATATTAAAAATGAAACCAAAAATCACGTTTAGAATAGTAATAATAGTTCATAGTAGTTAAAGAGTGAGTACAGTAATATGTTTCGAAAACTTACAAACATGTCACACACTGGGTAACTCTACCTGCTCCGTTATCATCCAGGCATGCCGTACCACCGTTTACTTAACCTGGGTCCACCCCATCTAATCCACAGGTGAGATAGAGCACCAGCGGGCCTAGTCATACCCAATAACAGCGTATTTCCGGCCGTGGAACGGAGGTTGTTTAATGGTACAGAGTGGTTCAGTACAGAATATCGATGAATGCCTTAATTTGCACTGCACCAACACTTTTAGTATATGATAATGCTTACACCTGTACTTACACGTGCTGCCACGTGGAAAATATGACAGTGGGCACGGATATGTGCTATCCTCTTACTCCTTGACATCCTCACAAGTCCACAGGTGAAACCCCTGGATTCTTCTGCGCATGTCTGAAACGTACCATTACTACTTCATACACAAATCCATAGACTAGTAAGGTTACATCGCAGGTTGTTCATTAAATCTTCAATGAACGTGCGGAAACACAATATTATAAATAAATTCAGAATGTGTGGTGGATGCCCACTGTGCCATAGCACCATTTACTGAAAGTCGAAACGTTTGCATGTATATCTATTTCTATAGGATCTTAGAAAACCGATGCCACCTGCAAAAGAGTGAAATTGTAACCGATCTTGTTTCTCTTGGTGCATTAAATAATTATTGCACATTACTACTTAGAACCATTTGTGAAAGAAATTGCGACCAAAAATTTGTTAAAATCCATCACTGTGTTGGAAAATGAAAGAGCCATATTGGCTAGCCGATGGGGTCTGGAAACTGAGTCCACTTGATTCACACCCCTTTCTCAAACTGAAACAGCTACTCTATGTCAGCATTTTAGAGCGTTAAATGACGTGAATAAAAGTGTTACCCGGCGCGTCCCAGGGATAAACTTCAAAGGGGAATTAAACAACTAGACCGTTGGGAAGGAGTCATTCCAAGAGGATTATTCTGAATTATGTTGAAGTAAGTAGAGTGAAAAAGTAAATGTGGTGAAGTTAAGTACTCCTGTGCTTTATTTCTGGGATCACCATCGTATAAGAGAGACTGTGAGGTCTGGTTTTCGTAAGGAAATGTATAGATTTATTTTCCTAAAGTCCACATAGGTGACCTCCATTCACTAACTAAACATTACCGTAAACAGAGGAACAACAAATACTCGCAATGATGGCGAATTTCATATTTAATACAGAAAAATATTCCTCAGTCCTAATCAATATGACTTGTTAGTTTGAACTAATTTCTTATTGTAAATTTTCTTTACTCCAAGAATTAGAAGAGAAGCGTTGGAAATATAATTACGAGATTTACTTAATATTTTGCCTCATTACTAACACTATCAAGTTAGGATAACTCTACAATAGCCTTTAATTACAGAAGTGGAAAAAATTTCCCATTGGTAATCAGTATGAGTGGAAAGGGGTTGCAGGATTCTTCCAGATGGCGCATTACTACGATCTATCCTAAGCCGTATACATGCCGAAATGTATGTGAACTCCTTGGGATAATACCAAAATAAAGCTTTGATGTCATTTTCTCCGTTTTCTTTCCGAAATTAAAGAACACCTAAGTATTTTGGACACCCACTATAATACCGCAATTCTATTCATTAGACCACCACTGAAACTGTAAATCTTAACATATATAAAAGCCTGTGTGTGCGTTTCCTTATAGGCTTTTGTACTACTGCACCGGTTTCCACCATACTTGACACAGATAACCTTTGACACAAGGCAAAAATTACTGTCTAGCTTAGAATTCGAAATTCCGCCCCATTTCACCCAATTACTTATTTAATGTTATGCAATACCTACAAAAGCTTGCAAGATCATCTATGTTTTTGTCAATGATAATCGTAATAAATCGAATATTGCCAACGGAAGAATAATTACTTAGGCTTTCTCGGTCTCACAAAATAATAAAGGAACAGCGAGTTCGCATATTATTCGTAGATCCCTCTCTGACATTCATCATGTAGTAACAACACAGTCAAATAAATAAATTACAATAGCTATGCCACCTGTGGCTAAGACAGCGCAAATGTAAAGGACTACAATCTATAAGGGGACATACCCGATAACAAATAAGCATAGGAAATAATACCATATAAAATATTGGAAACAGGATTAAGAATCAATGCTAAAATATTGGGAATAATTTAAAATATGTAAAACCAGCTTGTAACACAGTTGTAATTAAAACAGGCGAGCTAGCAAACAGGAGGTGAAAGTCCATCAACACACGCGCTAATGCATATAGGGTTTAGGCTAAACTTCATAAAATAGAAAGACAGGGCAGAGAATAGAAAGAGACAGAAATAGTGGCCCATTTCCCGGAACTCGAGGGAGCTGGTAAAGTAGAGAAGGAAACATGTACTTAAGAGAGGGACAGAAACATTGGATTTTGCCGGATAAGTAAGCGTGAATTCATAAATTTGGCACATTTTATTGGCATAGCATATCATGTAACGCTACTTAACAACCAATGGAAATTAGTGTAACAAATAAAGGCACGAATTCTGGCGTCATAGGAAAACAGATAAAAAGGGAGGAAGGCCCCGAATTTAGACGAATCTCGGAGATAGTCTCTTGGCATTAGTTTGCGTGCTACTACGTAGCAACCGATATTAGAATCAGTGATGTATTTACATCGTGTAACCAGGTGGAATATGCTGCATATGTGGGTGGGAAGATCCTGTGACGATTAGCTAGGTCCACATAATAACAAAATGATAGCGGGAAGGTTTAAGCTATAAAATTGAAAAAGCACTTCACAAGGGAAAATTGCTACCCGCCTGAATAGACATAATTTCCTTCAATAAATCAAGGTTATGGGAAAATCTGTATTATTTTGCCTTCACCCATAACATCCCAGAGTTATTATCCAACTAGATAGAATAGGAATTCTTTCCTCAGCTCTTCGACCGGCAGCCAGCAAGAACGTCTAAAAAACAACGGAGATCCAGGAGGTACATGAGCTTACGTGTACCCCGCCACAAATCACTTGGCAAAAAATTAATATTTCGAACATATTAACATTATATTCGACTGTGATAACAGCAACAGCATCAAAGCAGACAAAATACCACTTCTCATTCTTCTTTATCTTCATATGATTATTGCGTATTGGTGTAGAATAACACAAAAGCATTCAACATAATCGCATTGACTACAAAGGTCTCTAACATAAGAGTAATAAATAAGTCAAGTTCATATCCATTCATTATGGATACTCCGATGTTCGGATATTCACTTATAGTTTGTAATTTCTTAATTTTTGTAAGCAGTGGGTTTCTTTCTCTGTGGGAAGCTTGTGATGCTTTTATAAGCATAAAAACAAGAACTGAGTGACATATAAAATGATAGTGGCCATGGCTAACAACAAAAGCATAAACCAGTCCAAGTACTACATATTGTTATTCTTTTCTTTGTATATTATTTTGGCCTTCATTTTATTTTGTCTTTCGTGTATTTTTGAAGTAATTTAGTGTATGCTGGTTACTGAGAATGAACAAGCTTATATTGATGTTACTTAAACTGCTATTATTTCTTCCCAACCGAGATTTTCTCTATAAATGACAAGGCATTCCGCAAGTGACAGCGTGAAACCGCCACTCAGCTTCACTCACGAGAAATCATCATTACAAATTGTGGTATTTGTGGTTGTTCAGCAGTGCTTTTGCATAGTGTTTTCTCAGCATTTTTATTATTTTTACTTTTTCTACTACGTAGAGTAAGTAGGGAAAGTATTGTATTCCACCCAAAAAATCGATACCGAGATTTTACCGGAAATATATTTTTTGAGCCCCCTGAATCCAAAAAAAAAAAAGGATTTTTGGAAACATGTCCGTGTGTGTCTATGAACAGCATAACTCAGAAACGAACAGTCGGATAAACACCAAACTTGGTATTTAAGTTCAGTATCTTCCAGAGATGGCGGCGCCGTGGCCGAGTGGTTAGACCGCTCGCCTCCCACCGAGGCGGACCGGGTTCAATCCCAGGGACCTGCATGTGGGATTTGTGGTGGACGAAGCTGG
Source organism: Deroplatys truncata (assembly GCA_030765065.1). Lineage (NCBI taxonomy): Eukaryota > Metazoa > Arthropoda > Insecta > Mantodea > Mantidae > Deroplatys > Deroplatys truncata. The sequence continues at coordinate 108,332,653 of CM060985.1, forward strand.
GCGGGTTTTCTCCGGGTTCTCCGGTTTCCCCCGCCACTCATTCCACTCATCCATTTCACCATCATTTCGCTTCATCTACTTCCTTCATCCCATACTAGGCATCGGGCTGATCACCCATCCTGGATGTTCTGTCTGATCCATGAGTGTCTGCTCCTCGACGGGCCTCTGACCCCAGACACCCGCCTGTAAGTCCTGGAGGGTGTAAGTCCTACATAAGAGGAGGGTAAACAGATAATGAATGAATGAATCTTCCAGAGATGCGAGATGAAGGTTTTCAAGAAAATCCCCCACCCCAGATTACCCTTTACATGGAACAGTTTTTGAAAATGTTAATTTTCTCAAAAATGGCTCTAACAATTTTGATTAAAATACCACATATTTAAGATATTTTCATGACAAATGAAATGTATATCTCGAATTTTCCGGGAATGTCTCCAAAAGTATTCTTCATTGTGAACGACCTTTGCATAACTGGTAAACCATAAGAGATAAACAAAATTTTACTACACAAAAAACGTGGATCGCGTTAAAATACACAATTCATGTCATATACTCTTTTGTTGTTGAGTGAACCATTTTCGAGATATTGCTTGTTATTCCCTTAAATTTTCCAATCCTTTTTCTCAAATGGGAATTCGTTATTCAATTTTTTGTCCTGGTAATGCATAGAAAATGGAATACTCCACATAGCAACCAGCTGTTAAAGCATTTGACTATAGCTTAAAGCCTACCAATTCCCCTTGCATCTACAAGAAAATTAGCAATAAGATTAACATCTCGATTAACATGAAGCATATGGTGAAAATAGTTTGTACAAGAGAGAGATAGTCATGTGAGTGTAACACATCATTTTTTTCTTTGACGTCATAACGTCCTCCAAACAAAACACGACTAATGGCATTTACTTTCCTCTATAATATCAAGCAATTTTTATTCAAGACATTTCTTTCTACAATGCTTAGTTTTGGAGATATGTATTGCCGAGTCTCAACTTAAATGGTCTACCCTATATATCTCCTACTGTTAGTCAAGGCTAATAATAATAATAATAATAATAATAATAATAATAATAATAATAATGTCCTTGTTTCCCTTTTGTGTGACTAGTTTTGGCCGAAAACTTTCCTTTAAAAGATTTTCTATCCATATTATGGAAGTTAGTCGTACTGTATGCCTGTAAGCTACGCTCGTGACTCGTTTGACTTGCGTAAACACAAACTAACAGATGGAAGGAAAAAAACAAATATTTCCATGCGCTATAGCATCTCATTTAAGTTCTGATTTGTTTCTGTAGATTCACAGATTTTGGTCACTGGTGTAGGTAAATATAAGGGCTGAGAGTGAATCACCAAACCAGGCTATTACAGAAACGTAATTAAGTGCGTCAACTAAATCAGCTTGATTCAAAACTAAGTTAATACATGTTAGACAAGTACCTCTACTCCCCCCCTTGTTTTGTATACTTTCACTTAGACACAAAGAGCTATAGAATGTAGCATTGGTTCACCCACAGGAAACACAATCAAGGTCTATCAACAACTATAATCCAGCCGCTTTTTGGGGACATGTGCGAGACAATAACGTGAAGTCTCGACTCTTTTCGTTTCTTATCTAGCATAAAGTTAAACACAAAAACTTTCAATAATGCAAAACCTAACAATTTAAAAGTATCGAAAACGTATCGAAGGTTTATCTCAAAGCACCAGACCTACTTCGATACCACTAGTATCGAGGTAACGACGATATCAAGGGCCCATCCCATTTCTTCTGTTTCAACATATCACCCTTGTTTACCTTATAATTCACTGAGTTGCAGGAGTAGGTAGTCTCGACATCCCAAAGTGCTCTACTACATAGATAATCGCCTCTGTATCCTTTCCCCATAACTTGTCAAAGAGGCGAGGGTGGCTTCCTAACATGATAGCATGTTTGTGCTACAACCAAACTCCTGGCTTTCCCTTTAATGTAAATAACCTATACTATTTATACATTTTGGTTCACTCCGACCCGATCTTGAGGAGTAGATTTCGCATAGGTATTATTTCCAGGTGCCAAGTTCACTCCCGCTGCTACCCATAGTCACATAATGGGTGGTATTAATTAAAGCGAGCCGTGACTCCTGAGTCATGGCTTGTAGCAAAACCGAGTCGTCGGTAGCAGCGAGTCGGGAGTCACAGATTTGGTATTAATAAAAACTTCCTCTCCGTGTTGAGCCTTGGCTCTATGATTGCGAGTCCCTGACTCGTGTTTTCCCTCTTCCTGATTGCAAATGCATTATTGTCGAGCGGCAGTAAATATTCGATACGGTTTAGGTATTTTTGTGGCACTATATCCGTCAGAAATGACCGAAGAAAGCAATCAGCTAGTAGCCTCTTTTGTGAACTTAACCACCAAAAGAGATAATGAGCAAGGAAAAGGCTTCTGCTATGACCGAAGTGCAGCGAAAACTAAAAGAGAATCTGAATCTTCGCCTAACAGAAGATCAGACAGCGAAGAAAATAAGAAATATGAAAAGTCGCCTAAAAGTGAAGATTGATCTGCGACGGACAGGCAACAAGCCCATAGCCCTGAAAAACTGGAAAACAAGTTTTTAGCCCTTATTCAAGGGGAATCAAATCCATTATACTTTCGTTAAGAGGTAAGAATAGTAAGGACGACTTTCGATTATTCTCCAGTTTATTGATGCTACTAGTAAAGCTCTGTTTTATGAAATAATTCAAGGTTACAAAACGTTTTGCTGTTTTTGAGAGGTTGCAATAACGTAAAATAACGCTATCATTCAAATTTAGCAGCTTTTAGTGCTGCAGTGGTTGCTGGAAATTTGATCCAGTTTCTCGATTTTTGTTTAATGTCAGAAGAAAGTTTCCAAAATATATTTAAACTGTACCTTGTGAAACGCCCAAGTCCTCTGCCACGCCAGACTGGAATCCGGGGTCCCCAATGCAGCGTAGAAATATTCTAATTTTTCCCTAGTACATAAGGGCCTTTCCTCTTGTCTCCACAGTTTCCGGAAGGAAATGCCGGGCGAGCCATCTCACGTTTTCTTCTCAAACCTATAAAGTTGGTTATAATTGTAGTCTTCAGAATCCCGGCGCATTTTATAGTATTTTTCCTTTCTCAGGTTGACGTTCACTTGCAACTGAGCCATCGCCTTCAAGTTTGAGATAGTTACTGAGGTGGCTTAAGAAATCGTAAGCCATGGCTCTTAAACTGTGAGGTAGTATTTTATATCACAACACTGTAAATGCCAGAGTGATTGTAGTGTAAATTAACATTATTGTATGACAATGATTTGAGATGCTTCTTAATTATAAGCATTGTTAGGAAATAAGTTTACACGGCCTCATTGAAACTGACAATAGGAGCGGATAACAATGAGCGAGGGGGTGAGTTGTTTATCAATTATAAGAAACAAACAAATGACGTCAGAGTAGCGCGCTTTTCTTTAGAAATGGAGGGAATATCTTCCCTAGAGCATATGTGTTCGTAATTTTGATTGGATAAAAAAATAGACGCTAATGTTGGCGCGCTTTATTAACCAATAGCAGCTCTGTTATGCGACAGATTTAAGAATAGCGACAGAACGGAGAGATTCGATATACATGTGGAAGGTAATTAAGAAAATTAAAGTGCGAAGACGGGATAACGTAAGCATCAAACCAGGAACATGGTTAGCGTATTTTAATAGTGTGTACGCTGAAGTTGGTGGGGATGAGTGGGAGGGACCCCGGATGTCTTTCGCTGAACTATGCTTAAATTCTACAGTACCAATTCTAGATGGGGAAATAACTGACGGGGAAATTGTTCGGGCAATAAAAAGCCTAAAGAATCACAAAGCACCGGGAATAGAAGGAATTCCGAGTGAATTTGTTAAATGCTCCATAGAAGTCCCTAAAATATTATACCTTCTGCGGGTGGCATTTAACAAACTATTTAACGGAGAGAAGTATCCTGAAGCTTGGACAACAGCAATTATTCAGCCAATATTTAAGGGTAAGGGCAGCAGTCAGCAACCAGAAAATTATAGAGGAATTGCGTTGTTATCTATACTGGGTAAGGTATATTGCAAAATTATCTATGACCGGTTAAGGGGTTGGGTAAAAGAGTTCGATATGATTTCTAAATTTCAGGCGGGTTTCAGGGAAGGGTTCTCTACTGCAGATAATATTTTCATATTAAAAACATTAATTGATTCAAATTTGAATAGAAAGAGGGGGAAACTTTATTGTGCTTTTGTTGATTTTAAAATGGCTTTTGATAGTGTGCAGAGGAATGCCCTTTGGGCGAAACTTCACCACAAAGGACTCTCTGGTAAAATGATGAAAGCTCTAATGCAAATTTACAACAGTGTGAATTTCAGCATCAAAATAGACCAAAACACAATAACTGAATCTAAATCGGCCAGTAGAGGAGTTCGTCAAGGATGTATCTTATCGCCCCTATTGTTCAATTTATTCATAGACGATATAACAGACGTGTTAATAGCAGAGGAAATGAATGGCCCAAAAGTAGACGATGTCTGTATTCCTGTACTTTTATACGCGGATGACATGACAATTTTGTCAGTGACGACAGAAGGCTTACAGAAAGGTATTAATAGGTTGGAACAATATTGTAAACAATGGGGTCTGGTGGTAAACATTAACAAAACAAAAACAATGGCTTTCAAAAATGGCTATGTGTATGGCAGGGATGAGAAATGGTATTACAAGGGGCTAGAACTACAAAACGTTAAACATTTCTCCTATTTAGGAGTAATGTTTAATATGAGAGGAAAATGGAACAAACATCTATCTGTAACTAACTACAAAGCACGAGGGCAGTTAAATGAATTATTACGTACCCTCTCGCGGATACCGGATGTACCTATAGATACATTAGAAAAGATGTATAACTCCATGATAAGGCCTGTTCTGTTATACGGCAGTGAAATCTGGGGATGGGAAAGAGCAGAGCATGTAAATAAAACACAGGTAGCATTTTGGAAAAGAGTTCTTGGAGTTTCACAAGGCACATCAAATTCGGGGGTATTGAGGGAGGTAGGATGCTATGAAGACACAATACACTGCAAAATAAGAGCAGTGAAGTACTGGCTAAGGCTGATGCATGGGGATAACTCCACACTACGATCCAAATGTTATAAATACCAGCGAGAAAACCTGTCTCCTAAGTTTTGGGCAGCTGATTTGGAAAGGGGTTTGAGGAGAATAGGAATGGGATCAGTATGGCTAAGAGCTGAAACAAATGACAAAAACATATGGAAAGGTGTTAAAAGACGACTAAGAGACATCAACCAACAGGAAATAGAATCGGACTGTAAAATTAAACCTTCTCTAAGTCTAGCAAATGAAATAAAATTGAACTGGGGTAAAGAGGCATATATACTTAATTTAGGAAGAAAGGAAAGATCAGGAATGGCATGGTTTAGACTGGGGGGCTGGAGAGCACAGAAAATGACCGACGATTCTGGCAGGAGAATCTGCCCATTCTGTGAATTGGATGAGGACTGGGTACATATTTTGGCGGAATGTGCACAGTGGGAGAACCAGCGAACGATTAAACTCAAAGAAAAATTCTTAAGTCCCTTAAGAAAGAGATTGGCATGTTGGGATCTACTGGCTGACCAGAGGAACTGGCAAAACATGGGCAATTTTCTGGCTAAAGTGCGCGAAGCTAGGTCAAATTTGTTCAGTTAGACAAAGGTAATTTATTTCTATTTCCCTTTTTCTTGTTCCTTTTGTTGTGTTTTCTTTATCTGTTGTTTATTTTGTCACCCTATTGTATCTTAAATATGCATGTACGGTCAATGACCCATGCACTAAATACTTGTGTAATAACTTCAATAATTTGAAACCAATAAAGATACCTTATCTATCTATGTTTAGGCATATCGGGGTGAGGGAGTATAAATTCTAGAGCCAGAGACAAGTATCGCCCATTCAACAGAATCATTCACGGGTTACACGTCGCACAGTTTAAGAGAATCATTCACGCGTTACACGTCGCACAGTTCTACAGAATCATTCACGGGTTATACGTCGCTCAGTCCAACAGAATCATTCACGGGTTACACGTCGCGCAGTTCTACAGAATCTCTCGCGTCGTAAAGCTAGTTATAAAATGTGAAATACGCGAATTAATAATGTGCGGCAAATAAGTGATTATAGTTACATTCGAAAATATAACAGTTTCAGTCGGCGTGTATCAAGAGTAAATATGTGAAATTAATGAAGTGTGACGGCAATAAAAGTGTAAAAACAAATTCTTTTATCTGTGTTATCTTTTAGTAACAACTCCTTTCCGTTTACACACCCTGTTTAAGAGATTTGCTCGACTGAGTAATAATAGCTAGCCGGAGGACAAAAAACCCAAAAATTCAAAAATAGTAAAACAATAACAGGCGCTCAGAAAATAAGATAACACGAACGATACCGCGACAACTGAAGTCACAGTTCCGTTTTATTAATACCACGGCTAGAGCCGTGACTCGCTAGGAGGAGGGGTTGAGTCGTTGATAAATCGAAGGTCACGCTAAGCTTGAGTTGTTGCATTTTATTAATATGGAAGTGAGCCATGGCTCAGAAATTGCGAGTTTTAAGTCATGGCTCGCTTTTAGTAATACCACCCAATGACATGTCGAACCAATGGAGCGCTGAGGCGTGTGGAGGGTAAGTGCGGGCCATAAGGTTGCATGTTGTTGGTTAACCGTGGCCAGAGAGCATGGAACGGATGCTCGCTTTGACTTTCGTCACATAAATAGTACCATCCACTGGTTTCATAGTAAACTTTCTTCTATTTTATCTATACACTGAACATCAGTATATTGCCTATATGCCAATATTTGTGTTATGTTGTATTGTGTAAATCTATATTGGGTTTTAACTGATGAATCAGAGTGATTTAGTTAAACACAGGTAAACAATATCAGATATTCAATATCTTTTAACACGTTTTTAAACTCTAAACTTGGAAGAAAAGGGTAAAATTAAACTTTTTGGTAGACGCAAACCAAATCTTAAAATAATTCAGATATTTAAAAAACAAAAACAGGATGTTTCAACAGGAATTTCAATAACAAGTATATAGAAAGGTGACTGGATGTGTGGATGTGATGTTAAAAACGCCCTGTTTTGCTTTTCTTGCATTTTGTTTGATGATGAAGCTGTAATGAAGATCCGTGGAAAAAATATGGTGTGAATGATATGTAGTATCTTCATGACTATATTTAAAACCATATGCTTAAATAACACAGTTGCAGATAAAAAATGTATGCTGATGACATTTGGAAGAGTCTGATTCTTAATGATTAACAAAGCAAAATTGACGAAATAATATTTATTACTTTAAAAATTTGATATGTTGCACTCACATGACTTTCTCTGCTCTTCCACAAACTATTTTTACAAACGCTTATTCTCCATGTACTTCATGTTAATCGAGATAAACATTTATAGAAATTATTTTATTCCTAATTTTCTTGTAGGTGCAAGGAGAATATAGGATACTTTAAGCGATAGTCAAATCTTTTAAGAGCTGGTTTCTATGTGGAGCATTCCATTCTTTTCGCATGTCCAGGACATAAAAAAAGAATAACGAATTCCCATTTGAGAAAAAGTATAAGTATTGGAAAATTCAAACAAATAACAAGAAATATATCGGAAATGGTTCACTCGACAAAAAAAATGTATTGGATATAAATTGTAGAATTTAACGAGATCTACATTTTTTGTGTAGTAAAATTTTGTTATCTCTTACGGTTTACCAGTTATGCGAAAGTCATTCAGAATGAAGAGGACTTTGGGGGACATTCCCAGAAAATTTGAGATATACATTTCATTTGCCATGAAAATATCTTAAAGATACGATATTTTAATCAAAATCGTTAGCCATTTTTGATAATATCAAAATGTTTGAAAAATGCTCCATGTAAAGGGTAGTCTGAGGTGGGGGATTTTCTTGAAAATCTTCGTGCGGCATCCTTGGAAGATACTAAACTCAAATACCAACTTGGTATTTCTCCGACGTTTCGTTTTTTGATTATGCTCTTCACAGACTAACAAGCCACACAGGCACACACACACATGGACATGTTTCCAAAAATGCTTTATTTGGATTCAGGGCAGCTCAAAACATGTATTTCGTTGAAATCTTGGTATAGAATTTTTGGGTGGAATTTAATACTTTCCCTACTTACTATACGTAAGAATGAAAGTAAAAATTCAAATTGCAGCGACAACTTTGTGAGCCACCAAAGTTCAGAGTCACCAGCCGCCTCTGCAAAATAAATGCCTAACGAATTTCCTGATCTTATTAGTTATTTTCTATCACAAGATGTTCTGCTTCTAGGTAGATATCTCATGTAACCCTATGCATATGAAAATAAACACGAATCAGACAAAGCAACCGCATCTTATAGGAATGCCCTCCCGCTACAACAATAAAGACCATGGGATCTGGACTGACTACTCAGTCCGCACCCTCAGACCCCAGGAGTCATCCTCGCGGGGCTTTTCCATTAGGACAGCACCTATTTTATATTCTGAACCCCCTGCGTGACCGAAGATTGGGTCCGAACAAAATCGCGCAAAATTCAGTCACCTATCATTTATTTACCAGTAAATGCAAGGGTGATGTCGGTTTTATGCAATGTTTCACAGCTGCTCTCTATAGGACTCCGTTGATTCAAAGGTTTATTTTCCTAAACAGTACACATTTAAGAAGGGTAAGAAATTGAATTTTATTTATGGACGCTCTTTAACTGCCGCGGTCCTTAGCGTTCCATTCTATATTGGGCGTGAAAGACCGGTAATTTTGCTCAGAGGCCTCTTTATCAGACTTGAGGTTCATTTACGTGCCGTAAATCTACGACATGGGACCACCGGCTTTACTTTTTTCCGAAGGAAGCCATGTTAAGGATTTTTACGCCCGAGACATCGCCCTCCGCCGGGTAAGATACAACGTATTTAATGATATGACACAGCTAATAGAAGAGGAAATTGTTACAACTTGATAATGGAAATAGTAAAAATAATGATGAATACGGGATGAATAATCGCAAAAAGGGCAAAAATTACGGTTACCGGTAGAGAGGCAATGAGGATACATCCGAATGAAGTAGTGGAACAAGTGGACAGGATATGCCTAACTAAATAGTAAAATCAGGTATTTCAAGAAGTCAAACACAGGAGAGTAATGGCAAAGAGGGTATTTTTATAGAAAAAGGAATCTCTTCTGTGCAGAGAAGAACTTTGTGTGGAGTGGAGTATCTAGCACTGTATAGTGCACAAACTCAAACATTGCGAAAAAGTTAGAAAAAATCTGATGTGTTACACGCACATGACTTTCTCTACTCTTGTACAAACTATTTTCACAAACGCTCATTCTCCATATGCTTCATGTTAATCGAGATATCGAGATGTTAATCTTATTGCTAATTTTCTTGTAGATGCAAGGGGAATTGGTAGGCTTTAAGCTATAGTCAAATATTTTAAGAGCTGGTTGCTATGTGAAGTATTCCAGCCTCTTTGCATTACCAGGACAAAAAAAATGAATAACGAATTTGAGAAAAAGTAGAAGTGTTGTAACATTTAAGAGAATAACAAGCAATATGTCCAAAATGGTTCAATAAACAAAAAAATGTATATGAAATAAATGTGTATTTTAACGCGATCTACATTTTTCGTATAGTAAAATTTTGTCTGTCTCTTATGGTTTACCAGTTATGCAAAAGTCGTTCACAATGAAGAATACTTTTGGAAACTTCCCAGAAAATTCGAGATATACATTTCATTTGCCATGAAAATATCTTAAACATATGATATTTTAATCAAAATCGTTAGAGCCATTTTTGAGAAAATTAAAATTTTCGAAAAATGTTCCATGTAAAGGGTAGTCTGGGGTGGGGGGGATTTTCTTGAAAACCTTCGTGTCGCATCTCTGGAAGATACTGAACCTAAATACCAAGTTTGGTGTTTATCCGACTGTTCGTTTCTGAGTTATGCTGTTCACAGACACACACACACACACCCACACACACAGACACATACACGGACATGTTTCCAAATATGCTTCTTTTGGATTCAGGAGGCCTCAAAACATATATTTCCTGTGAAATCTCGGTATCGAATTTTTGGGTGGAATACAATACTTCCCCTACTTAATGTACGTAGTAGAGAAAGTAAAAAAGGAATGGAAGCCTTTGAAATGTGGATATGCAGAAGAATAGAGATTGTAAAGTAGACAATATATGTAAATTTTGGGTGATGAGGTAAAAATGCTGAACATTATTAACAAGAGGGAAGGGCAATAAATGAGAAGAAACTGCTTATTAAGAAATTAAAATATGATAATAGACTACACAAAAATACATCAAAATGCGGCAGGCAAACTTAATTGGCAAACTCTTCATTTTGAAACCTTATTCTTTACCAACAACCAACTTTCTGTAAAGAAATTAAGTCAATGCTTCACTATTCAGAGCAGAAAGCTATAGTTATAGTGGTGAAGTTCAAACGTGTCTTCCACATCTTTTTCAATTACTGATTTTATGGTTTTATTTTACCGTCATTAATGTTTTGACTGGTAAATCAGTACATAAGTAAACAGTTTTAACAAATAATTATAAGTATTTTATTTTTTGAGAAGGATCTTAAGTTGTAAACGACTCTTTTCAGAGTATTTTTACTAAATAACTTCATTAACTCAGAGAGGCGTAAATAATCTGTAATAATTTCATTGTGGAACATAAGGATATCCCTGCACATGTAGTTACAAATATATGCAATGCGTAGTGTGCACATCTGCCTCTTAATTCGTTTCACATTTATCGATTATAATAATGACCGAAGTTTGTTGAAGCTTAAATATGCTCGTTCTACAGCATCTCTTATCTCTTAAAGCACGAAGCGATACTGTATGAATAGCTGCGATCATGCGCAGCATAGCAATATAAGTCGCAGATATCCTATTCGAAGCATGGGTTAAACATTTATATTCGCTCATCGGAAGTGTAAGGTTACAGTATTGTTTTTCAAGAAAAAAAACTTACATTTTTTTCGTAAATTACAAGCATAGAGATATATTCTGATCCTAAAATAGTTTAAACTTTGTGCTTAAAGTACATTTCTGCATTCCATTAGGACACCTGGCTGAAAATGCGTACAAGTTCGTGGTGCCCTCCATCGGTAATGCTGGAAGTTAATATGGTGTTGGCCCACCCTTAGACTTGATGACAGCGTTCACTCTCGCAGATATACTTCAATCAGGTGCTGGAAGGTTTCTTGGGGAATGGCAGCCCATTCTTCACGGAGTGCGGAACTGAGGAGAGGTATCGATGTAGGTTGGTGAGGCCTGTGCTTCGCAAACTGCACATGCCATAAACAGCATAAAAACGTTTCTCTTAGGCGAGGAATCCATCACTGGCCATGGTGGTTGGCTATAGGAGGATTCTAACCGCGACAATATTGAGTAATACCCACAGCGAAACTACAAGGACTATTCTATTTCAAATACAGAGGATATGAATTGCGATTTACGTAAATATTCTTCACGTGATCATAGTCACCCATATCATATCGTCTTATCTCTATCAGAATAGCAGGGTCCTTCACCCCAAAGCAAACTTCGCTTCCAAATAATGGTCAACAAACTCGCCATCTGTTATTAAACGCTGCAGTTTTACGCATTGTTGGGTGCATTTGACTTCTACCTGTGGCTTTCTCATTTCAAGATATTCACAAATGCACTAAACATATTGGCAGTTTAGCTAAATATGCCAAGATTACTCTAAGGTATAAGTAAAATTTCATAAAATCGGTTATATAAACAAGAGAAAAAAATAAATAATTTAAGCCATTTTGAAGATATATAAATCAAAATCAAATAGGAAGTAAGCTTAAGTGTCGAATATTATATGATGTTTGTGTATTCAGCATACATTACAGTTCTTTTTCCTAATGTGTACGGCGCAAACGTGGCAAGTTAAAAAGATGATTGCTGTTTTATTCTCAAGCGCGAAGCAACTTTGACATATCTGTATGACCAAAGCCTGCCAGTTATCGGTTGTTTTGTTAATTAGGTTCTCGCGGGACGGGATGGGGCGGGGTTATCCTTGCTATCAGACCACACCCTGTTAAAATGATTGCAGAGGAAATCTCTCAGAATTTATACCTTCAAAGTGTTTTAGTGGTAGACCTTGCCCTTACTTTTTCATAATGTAGTTAATTTCTCGGCAGCGTAATAATACAGAAGTTTTAACTAATTTCCGACTACTATATAAAACAATAGTAATTGCAGCATTAAAAAAATGCATGTTTGTTATTTACTTTGTTATCTATATCTACAGTCGTAACAAATATTCGCCAAAGCTATCTAGTAGATTTCCAGTTTGCATAAAAAAATTAAATTGAGTTTTATTTATGGACGCTCTTTAAATGTTGCATTCATTAGCGTCCCATTCTATATTAGGCGTGAAAGACAGGTAATTTTGCTCAGAGACCTCTTTATCAGGCTTGAGGTTCTTTTACGCGCCGTAAATCTACGACACGGGAACATCGGCTTTACTTCCCTAATGTTAACATTTATAGTGGGCCACTCAAAATTAACTAGCAAGAGCTTGTTACCATGAATAAATATTTAAATGTTGTTTCAGCTTGTTCAAACCTTCTTGCTTAATTTGAAACAATTCATAGGTAAAAAATCTTATGTGTTTCACTCACATGACTTTCTCTACTCTTGTACAAACTATTTTTACAAACGCTTATTCTCCATATGCTTCATGTTAATCGAGATATCGAGATGTTAATCTTATTGCTAATTTTCTTGTAGATGCAAGGGGAATTGGTAGGCTTTAAGCTATAGTCAAATATTTTAAGAGCTGGTTGCTATGTGGAGTATTCCATTTTCTTTGCATTACCAGGACAAAAAAAATTCAATAACGAATTTGAGAAAAAGTATAAGTATTGGAAAATTTAAAGGAATAACAAGCAATATCTTGAAAATGGTTCACTTAAAAAAAATGTATATGACATAAATTGTGTATTTTAACGCGTTCTACATTTTTGTGTAGTAAAATTTTGTCTATCTCTAATGGTTTACCAGTTATGCAAAAGTCGTTCACAATGAAGAAGACATTCCCAGAAAATTCGAGATATACATTTCATTTGTCATGAAAATATCTTAAACATATGATATTTTAATCAAAATCGTTAGCCATTTTTGACAAAATTAAAATTTTCAAAAAATGTTCCATGTGAAGGATAATCTAGGGTGGGGGGATTTTCTTGAAAACCTTCGTGTCGCAACTGTGGAAGATATTGAACCTAAATACCAAGTTTGGTGTTTATTCGACTGTTCGTTTCTGAGTTATGCTCTTCATAGACACAGACACACACACGGACATGTTTCCAAAAATGCTTTTTTTGGATTCAGGGGGTCTCAAAACATGTATTTCCGGCAAATCTCGGTATTGAATTGTTGGGTGGAATGCAATACTTCCCCTACTTACTATACGTAATAGATAAAGTAAAAATATAGCTTAACGTAGCGAGAAAGAATAATCAATTTTATGTGAATAATATAAAACTTAGTATGCGGAAAAATAATGTGCATAAAATTGTAGAGTAGAAGGACAGTACCAAACTAAGCGTTTTGAGGTTAGGATCATGGGGTGGCAGATGCAGTAGGTATAACAACAGAGGCGCTGCAAGAACATAATTGAAATCTAGCATTATGAAACACCATTTGCCAGTAAAAATGAAATGCAACTGGCATGCCTAGTATGTCGTACTATCTCAACTAATGAGCAGTAGTACATAATGAGAAACTAACATGCGCGTGCAGTACTGTTCGGTATTACCGTACCATCCAGTAGGCTTCACAACACAAATGCGGCACTGACCACCACACACACACCTAATGGCAGGTACTGTACTAGTCGGCCACGATATGAATGCGCTTGGAGGAGGGCCCCATTGTTTTTTGTTGACAGTTAAGGCAGGGATCAGAGGGGAGTAAGAGGCGAGGCGAAATAGGAATGTACAATTCCACAATGAAAACAGTACTACATTTGCAGACCTCAGCTTCCTAGTAAATGCAACTCGGAACTGCAGATTTTTTCTTTACTTACGTCCTTCCAATGCCCCACCCAGTTGTTTCGTAACCGTTTGCTTCCTCTTCCCACAATACGCACTCATATCGTGGCCGACTAGTATAGGAATGCGTTTTGTTTGCATCTGACGTGCTACAAAAAGGTTTCACAACTGGAGCCTCTAACATGACGGATTTAATGTTTACGCATTTAGCTCAGTAAAAAGTTATTGAGATTCCATGTTCCTATCCTCAAAATGCTTATTTTATATTGTATTGCACAATTTTCTATACACTGATTTTGCATCCAGCATAATAAATATATGTGAATTTGTCATTGGTGCAGAAAGTCGTGTGAATGTGTCACTCATACTTTTTCCCGCTTTTTAAACATTGCATGTAGCATTCAGACTCGAAGAGGGATGTAGGGTGAGATTTAGCCACATTTTGGTAGCTAAATGGCTACCTTTTGGTGGTGTATATGATTTATCTTTATTGTAACAACTCCTTCATCAAAAATGTAATAGGATAACTGGAATATGCGGAATATCCTAAAACGTTATAAGTACTGGTTGTCCCATCTCTCTTGTACGAATGTAAAAGCTGGACTTTGACAAAGAAAGACATCAAACAAATAGAGTCCATAGAGATGAGATTTTCGCAAACGGTAATAGGCTAATAAAGACAGAAAGAAACATTAAGACATTAGGACATGGTTAAAGATATTCAACCTTAATGATAAAATAAAACTATATCAAAACATGCATTATGGACACATTTTAATAATAGGAGATTGTTGTCTCCCCAAAAAAGCATATTTACACAAGCCCATAACAAGTTGATGAAGGTTTGTTGTATTTCAACTGTTGGGGAGCCGAACTTGAAGTAGTTGCAACCGCACGTATGGTAAAAAGTTTCCGGTAGCCTTCGCCCCAAGTTTAAAAATATTATCTTTGTGATTTGACTGTTTCTTTAAATATTATATATTTATGTTTGCCTCGGCTGCGTCAGTATTAATTTTAGAGACATGAATTTCTTAACAGGGCGTGATGCGGCTGAAGAATGTAGGCTTACACAGATTATAATTTTTAATTCACTCATTTTTTATCAATTCTTGACACGATTTACATAACACTTCACTGATATAGAGAGCTGTGAGATTCTTTAATTAATTACTTCCACTTTTTAACACGTAAACTATTTTCATCTCACACGAATACGTATTAAATTTCTCGAGAACGCATCTCGGCTCCGGTTAGAAATACTGTCTGCAAGCAACTGAATTGATTTCTACCGCCTAAATTTGTAAATTTCTGTATTTTAAGTCTCTGATTGGCTAATCCTACTCCAATAGAATACCTTCATTTAACTAAAGCTTTTTCTGATTGTTGATTGGCTATTTATTAAACTGTCTCAAAAATTTACATTATTGTTGCTCCAATAATGACTAGTAGCATTTAAACTTTCAAATTCATTATTGCCTCAAGGTTACCTCATTGTTACCACATTGTTAGCAACGTTTAACCTATTATTTTCACAGCTCCTACGTTATTAAATTACGTAATACATTCACATAACATTATTGAACATGTATACAATAATATAAACATTTACAATGACTGTAATATATACTTTTTATATATTGTTACATATACATATTGCTTTAAGGCGGGTTGTTATTGAATTATATATATATATATTATATGATTAGACTGAAATTATTTAAGTGCTAAAAATACTGCCTCAAAGTAACTACGAGGACGTCCATCGAAGAGATGGATGGACAATTTGACATACTCTGAGGTCGAAACAGATCAACAGGCCTAAACTGTGTTACTGATTATCTATTTGGATATGGTTGATGTGGTTTTAACCAAAAATTCCAGATTCAACCTGAAACATGAGCGCGTCAATGTCTGTGGTGCAACCACAATAGATCTCCATGGTCCGTTGCAATACGATAATGCATACATCATCAGTGCTCTTGTTTTGGTCTCTGCCTTTACGACTGCGGGTGCCTGCAAGGGAAGACTGGCTGATTCTGTACCGACGATAGAACCTCTCCTTGGAGATAGCAGTAAGGTAGGATCGAACCCAGATGCTTTAATTACAGGAAGTACATGGCCGCTAATTAACAGCAGAACCGATACAGTGTTGCCACAAATTGCTCTAGGGGAGTCAGTATCACATTATGGTGTTCCCAGTAAATCAGCAAGTGTCCTGCACAAAATTGCTCAGGCGACATCCTTGGAACATCAGGGACTGCAACACCGTGATATCATCCGAAGCAAATATCTCTCCCGCTTCCCAAAGGTCTCAATCGAAACAAAACATACAACGCATTAAACTTCTGCAGAGTCTATATTGATATGTAATATTAGTTTTTGTTTTGACTTATCTCGAAACCACTCCTCCAGTTTAAATAATTTCATAACGGAGGATAACTTAAACCTTTATTACTTACACTGGTTGTTGCTTTGTTGAAATATTCTATCATTTTACACGATATTCTACGGGCACGACCACTTGATGCTTTTCTTCCAATCCTGCTTTTGATTTCCTTATCTGTTTAGCATTTCTACTTTCTCTACTACAATTGCACTCCAAAAAACTTGATATCAAGATTTCAACGAAAATGCACGTTTTGATATTCTCTGAATAATCCAAAAAGAAGAATTTTTAGAAAAACTTCCGTGCGCATGCACTTGTGTAAAGCATAACTCAAAAATGAAAATCGCTTAAATACCCCCCCCCAAAAAAACTTGGTATTTAAACTCAGCGTCTTCTATGAATGCAACACAAAAATGTTCAAGAAAATACCCACCCCAGACTACCCTTTATGTGATGAAATGTTCCGAAATTTATTTCTTCAAGATGGATGTAACGATTTTGATTAAAATACATTTGGATGACAAATGAAACGTACAATTTGAAATTTCTGAAAATAGCCTGTGAAGTTTTCTTCATTCTGAATAACTTTTGTATAATTCGTAAACGTAACATATTGACAAAATCTTACTACACAAAAAAGTAGATCTCGTTAAAGCACACACTTTATAGAAAATAAACTTTTTGTGGCGTTAACCTTTTCCTAAATGTTTTCTTTGTTATGGATTTGAATACCGAGCGGGATGGTTCAACGTATTTTGGTCCGCATTCGGGAAGTCCCGGGTTCGATTCCCAGTGACCGCTCACTCTCACCTGGGGTTTTCGTTGTTTTCGCCTGGCCACCTAGGTGAGTGCCGGGATGATGTATTCTACCACGAGTTCTCCTTCTCCCCCCATTTCCTCTCATTTCATCTCTCCCTTTCACCTTTCAGGCGTGTTTTCAGGTCTAGCAGTTCTGGCGGTGCAGGGTAGATGAATCGGATGTTGTGCATTAGAAGGATTTCTCCCCGTGAACGCCAGGTGCGTTGTCCTTTCAGTTAGGGCCGCTTCGCTTTCTCCTGGGATTCTTCGCCTCTGCTGTGCGCGAGTGTTCAAACCGGAAATATTAGGGACTTTTGCGCGTCTCTATGGACCTGTCTGCCGGTGAAACTGAGCTCTCCGACGGCTTCTTCACCTCATCCCTGTCTCCGGGGGGTGTAGCCACAATAGATCAAGCTGGTCATAGTGTACGAGGTGTCCCTTCCGATAACCACATCCTTCATCCTAGGGGTTTGAATTTCAAAATATACTGTTTTCAAGTGATAAGTCGTTATTAGTTGTTTTTATCGTGGTCATGCAAAGAGCATGGATCTTTAAATCCATCTCATAGTGATCCATTTTTTAAAGATATATCGCTTTAACCTGCTGTATTTTTCTTATATCTACAATCCAATGAGTAATGAAAGTCTACCTCATTTAATAAGTAGGCAGAAGAATAAGCATCTATTAGAATAGTTTGTAGAAAAATCTTATGTGTTGCATTCACATGACTTTCTCTACCCTCTGTCGCTTATTAGTCGGTATAGAAGTTCTTCTTACGAAAGTTTATTTTCCTATCTACTTCATTTTAATCGAGATAAACCTTTTCGGAAATAGCTACGTTACACATTTCGTTATAGACACAAAGGGGATAGCGACATTTATATATTGTGGCGTGTATGTATGAGTATTGTCATGCCAGACACATTGTTGTGTCGTTGACGACAGCATTGTTGGGGTAATTGTTTCGGCTTTGGGTTTTGTAGTTCGTCTGGCATGGCAACAGCTCTCCAATCCGAGGATTAGAGTGGAGGAAGTAAGCGTTATTTCTTTGTGTTTTTGTGTGGTGAACGTCACTTCTGGTCGAGTGTTGGGCCTGAAGTGTTGTATGTGAATGTAGCCTCGTGTGTGTAGCATCTCCCCTCAATTTCTTCCTTTTTTATTTTTTGTGTGTGATGTAGGGACACCGTGCTTATACTGATTAAACCACAGGTAATGTGATTATTGTGAAATGATGTGTATTTTGTTATAACTATCTCACTCCTACTCTGGAAGTGTTGTTTAAGACTCTGGTCCTCTTGCTGCCTCTGCATATATACCTCCCAATGCATATGCTGGGGTAATTAAAATTTAATATCTAGCTGCAAACCTTTTGGCCTCACCCCAGTATATAACAATATTTTAGACCTATACGCTGGCGTTAAAACTCCATACTCTTTCTACGACATCGCGAGAAATAACTGAAAATCGACAGAACTTTAAAAGAATCGCTAAGTATTGAACAATTCGAACCATTAATAATGGATATCTCGGAAATGGCTGATGACATAAAAAATGTTATTTTAAATACATTGTGTGTTTTACAGAGATTTACATTTGTTGTGTAGTACGATTTCTCTATCGCTTAACGTACACCCGTTGTGCAAGATTATACAAAACTCTTTCTGAATTAAGAGGACTTTACAGCTATTCCGAGAAAATCCTAGATATACATTTAATTTGCTGCGTAAATGTCTTTAACATAATATCTAGTATTTTAATCAATATCGTTAGAGCATTTTTTTAGAAAATAAAAAATTTAGAAAAATGCATAATGTAAAAGGTAGTTTGGGGTAGAGGGATTGATTATCTGGAAAAATCTTGTCGTATCCTTGGAAGGTACTGAACCTAAATACAAATCTTGTATATAAATACTAACTTAAATGCCATATTTTTCGTTTTAGAGTTATGCTGTTCACAGAGGAAACACACACACACACAATGCTTCTTTTGCATTCATGCGGCCTCAAAACATGTATACCGGTGAAATCTCGCATAGAATTTTTGGGTGGAATGCAATACTTTCTCTACCATCTGCGGTAGAAACAGTAATATATTTAATGTGTTACATTCACATGACCTTCTCTGTTCACTGTCGCTTACTTTTATACTTTACAAATTATTCTTACAAAAGCCTTATTTGTCTACCTAGTTAACGTTAATGAGGTAAATGGTTGGATAAAAGGTTTCATTATAGCTACATTTCGCTGTAGCTACAAGGAGGATAAAAAAAACCGAGTCGCTATATACGGCTTTGAAATCTCATACTCTCTGCGAGAACACATCACCAGAAATAAATGAATAGTGGCTTAATACTTCAATAAAGTATAAAGCATACAGTAATTCAAAAAAGATGGTGCAAAACTAAAGCTTATTTAGTTCTCACTGCAATGATATATAGAAACAAGAGTTTTGTATTTATCGACTTTTCCGTTTCGACTTACCCTGTTCCACAGACGCGCGCCCGGACTTTTTTTCTAAAAGTGTGTTTTTTAGATTTTTTGAACATCAAAGCATATATTCCGGCAACATTTCTCGATAATGAATCTTTTCAGTGGAATGCAATATTTGCTCTAGAGAAAGTAAAACAAATAATCTATATTAAAATATTTTGTGGCATGATAGACGCGGTACACGAACTCATTTGTTATCTAGCCGTTTTAAAGGGCATAAAAGAAAAGCAAAATCGTAACTGTTTTGACATATCAAGGGCAGCAATGACTATTAAATTACATCGAATGGGAGAATTTAGCTTTAGAACTCTTAAGACTTCGGGAGTACCTTAGGAAGATAATCAGAAATGCAACTGCTTGCAATATTCATGGAGAACACAGCTAAGCGCAAGATGTAGACTGGAAATCACGCCTCAGCGGTTTGCAGCCTCTCTTTATAGTCCGGATGTTGATTATGGCAATCAAAGCGGAGTACAACAAAACCTGCTAATGTGTAACGCAAAAAATCACTGACGAGACAAATGGGCCTTTCAGATATACAAAGCGCTTCTCTCTCCAAGACCAGTTGTATCAGCGCATTCTCTAAGGTTATGAAATACTGATATTTCAAATGAGTATTTCGTCCAAAAATATTTGTAATTCCAATTTTATGTCTGCTGCTATAAATATACAAATTTGATTGGTAGTTGACTTTCATAATCGAAGTGTAATATCGATGTCTCCTTTCCATCTGATATGGTTGTTGTGTTAGTTAAACTGTACTATCGATTTACACCTTTTATATGGTAAATTTGTGTATGTGAAAGCAATTCAGAATAATTATAATAACGCATATTGTTGCAATTTTGTGGAAACTTTGCCAGAAGTCAAAGTATACTTTTAGGTTTACAAGTACACACTAACTTTTTACTGTGGTAGCGTATTTGTTAAGTTTAATCATTATATTGTTAATGATTACCTAATGGAGATACTGCTAATTTGGCAGTAAAGACAATTTAGCGAACTCGAAATAATTGGTGAAACTTTCGTAAGGAAGCGTTTAGTCTGCTAGAAGAAGAAATGTGAATATAGGAGGCCCTGGCATGTCTAAATGGATACATAACTTGAAAACTTCAGTTTAAGTTTAAATAATTGTGTAAATTATTGCTAACTCTCCGTGTCTCCCATATTAAAAAATCCGATATCATGCATTCACATTACTTTCTCTGTTCTCTATCGTTTATTATTGGGTATACAAACTATTCTTACTGAACCTTATTTTTATATTTATACGTTTTAATCCAAATAAACCTTTTGCGGAAATAGCTACATTACACATTTCGTTATAGATACAAAGAGAACCGCGATAGTCAAATGTTTAAGAACTGGGCGCTATATGCTGGCCTTGAAATTCCATACTGTTTCCATGCAATCGCGAGAAACAACTGAAATTGAAAACACTTAATGAACAAGAAATGTACATTTTTGAACCATTAATAACCGATATCTCAGAAATTGCTTATGCCACAAAAATATTTATTTGAAATAAATTGTATGTTTTAAAGAGATATGCATTCTATGTGTAGTACGTTTTCCTCTATCGCTTAACGTTTACCCGTTATACAAGATTATACAAAATTCCTTCCATATGAAGAGAACTTTAAAGGCTATTCCCAGAAAATTCAAGATATATAGGGTCTTTCAACAAGAGTGTCCTATCTTTAACATGTGATAGCTGCCGTTGTTTCTGAGTTACAGCAGTCATTTTGTTCATGTGATTACAGTTGTTATTGATAAATAGCCATGGAACGTTATAGCATTCAGCAACGCGTAGAAATTGTGAAAAATTATTATAAAAATTGATCATCTGTTCGCCAAACCTTCCGTGTATTGCGTAAAGTTTACGGTGTGCATAATCGTCCCTGCGAAAGAACGATTCGGCATTTGATCAATAAATTTGAAAGAAGTGGTTCTGTCAGCGATCAAAGAACGCCTGTACGTAATCGACGTAAGTGCTCCAACGAAAACATAGGCGCCGTTCGTGAGAGTGTACGCGAGAACGGAAACAAATCAATTGCTCGTCGAGCGCAAGAATTGCGGCTTTCGCCGACCATAACTTGGCGAATTCTGTATCTGGACTTGAAGTTTCACACTTACAAAATGGTGTTAACTCAAGAACTAAAGCCAAACGACCATAGGTTGCGCCGTGTATTCGCTGACTGGGCTATGGAGGAATTGGAAGCTGACCCGGATTTTTGTGAAAAATCATCTTCGGCAACGAAGCCCACTTTTGGATGGATGGTTGTGTTAAACAAAATTGCCGCTATTGGAGCAATCAAAATCCAATGCAGATTCAAGAACGACCACTTCATCCCCAATACGTTACTGTGTGGTGTGGGTTTTGGTATGGTGGAATCATTGGTCCACATTTTTTCCAAGATGAAGATGCAGAAGCTCTGTAAATGGAGAAAGATACCGGGCTCTTATAAGGGACTATTTTTGGCCTCAATTGGTTGGTATGAATCTCAGAAACACCTGGTTCCAGCAAGATGGTGCCACATGCCATACTGCTCTCGAAAAAAATCGATCTTTTAAAGGAGAAGTTCAGAGGTTTCATCATTTCCCGTGGTGGTGAAGTTAACTGTCCCCCGAGGTCATGTGATTTAACGCCGTTGGATTACTTCTCGTGGGATTATGTTAAATCTCGAGTTTATATCAACAAGTCAGAAACAGTAAATGATCTTATGAATTACATCACGCGTGTTATTCGTGAAGTTTAACCTAATTTACGTTCTTCTGTCATTGAAAATTGGGTCAACCGTATACGCGCAACCCAACGAAGTCGCGGCGGTCACTTAACTGATGTTCTCTTCCAGACGTAATCACATTAATTATGTTCCAAAATAAAAATATAAAGCTCTATCATTTATAGAACATGTTTTATTTTAAGTTCAAAGATAGGACACTTGTTGAAAGACCCTACACATTGCATTTGTCATGCAAATATCTGTAATATTTGGTATTTTAACAAAATTGTTAGAAAGAGTTTTTAGAAAACCAAAATTTTGGAAAAATCTTCCATGTAAAAAATGGTTGTGGTGGGCGATTTTCTTGAAAATCTTTGTGTGCATCCTTGGAAGATGCTGAACTTAAATACGAAGTTTGGTATTTATCTGACTTTTCGTTTTTGAGTGCTGTTCACTGACACACACACACACACACACACACACACACACGGACCTTTTAGTAAAAAATCTTTTTTTTTGTATTCAAGGGTCTCGAAACATACTTCCGGTAAAATCTCGGTATCAAATTTTTGGGTGGAAAGCAATACCTTCTCTATCTACCACGTACATGGTAGAGAAAGTAAGAATAGACTGACATGCCAACTGGGTCTTTATGTGCCTCGAGTACGTCCTTCCAGATACACAAGAGCCCTTCTCTCCAAGACCAGTTGTATCAGCGCATTCTCTAAGGTTATAAAATACTGATATTTCAAATGACGTAGTTCATCCAAAAGTATTCGCAATTCCAATTTTATGCCTACTGCTATAAGTATGCCATTTGATTGGTAGTTTACTTCCAGAAACAGACATGTAACAACAGACGGTGGTAACTTCATGAAGTAACTTCTTAATCAAAGTATAATATTGATGTTCCCTTTCTATCTAATACGGTTGTTGGGTTAGTTAAAATGCACAATCGATTTGCACCTTTTATATGGTGAATTTGTATATGTGAAGATCAATTCAGAATAATTATAATAACGCATCTTGTTACAGTTTGGTGGCAACTGTCAGGAATCAAAGTAGACTTTCAGGTTTACAAGTACACTCTACATTTTTGCTGTGGTAGCGTACTTGTTAAGTTTAATCATTATATTGTTAATAATTGCATAGTGGAGACACGGCTAATTTGGCAGTAGAAATAATTTATCAGAACTCTCAATAATTGGTAAAAGGTCCGAAAGGAAGCGTTTAGTCTGCTAGAAAGAGTAAAATGAATATGGGAGGACCTGGTATTTATCCGACTTTTCGTTTTTGAGTTATACTGTTCACACATGAGGATCTGTTTCTAAAAATGCCTTTTTTTGTATTCAGGGGGCCTCAATACATACTTCTGGTGAAATCTCAGTTACGAATTTTTTGGGGGAATGTAATACTCTACCAACAAAAGTAAAAAACAAATATATTGTCATATATTTCATGCGCTACCTACGATCCTCATCATGTGAGGCTTTAACATCAGACGTTATTTAGATCAAATGCAAATCTTCTACTTTATATAAGTGATGTAGAAAGCAATGGCAATAAACCTTTATTGTTTCAATTATCTTTGTACACGAATAATTTAATTAACAAACTAAGAGGCACTGAAGGAAAAAAGTCATTTTTCAATAATGGCTTTGTTACTGCTGTATTGTGCCACACAGATCCTGGAATTCCAGCTGAAAACCCGGTGGATTTTTCTAAAAATTTATTTTGGTTGAGAGAGTGTCTTCTCGCGAACACATAACATACCTACTTCGTCTGATAAACGTGTAAACTGTCCTTCCTTAAAGCTCTCACAAGGCTGCTTATAAATGCTAATTCAATGACACGAGAATCGGGTGGTAGGGAGGATGGGATGGAACATTCCACTTCAGTTTGTGTGCTGCGTGCAGCGCGTGGTATGTTGCCCCGCATTGTCCTGTAGATACTAGACGGAATTCTGCGCCTACATCATCTTGTTACGGATGCTTGTCCTCACTGCATCCACAAGCAGCCTTGAACAGTACTCCGCATTCAATATCCTTCGTTACTGAGCAAATCTATATGCAAAATCAGACACTCTCGTCCTCAAAATGGTGACCATACTTCCCTTCGAGAAGATAACAGTGCGTCGAATGGTTTCTTTGTTTCAGCCTTGAAATACAGACATCCTGGTCTGGCTGTCGCAGTTAAGTACCTGTGGTTCTCTTGTGGTCTTCGAATAATTTGCAACCACAAAACAACAAATTCGGTGAAACTGCTACAGAATGCATGAAGTTTTATAGTGCAGAGCGTTTGTTTTATAGTCCGACCCGAATCACGTGTAAGCGTACTCCACTCGCTGTCTTACTACACCGGGGGAGTTTCAATTCTATAACTCCAGCGTTACATACGAGAGTAGAGCCAGAATTTCAGATACTTATTTTTGGTTAAAATAGGCAGGCAAAAAGGCATTTAAAGTATTCAAAATAGGCAGTAAAATTAAAATAGGTGTTTATTGAAGGTGAAAACCGAGTAATCCCACTCTTTATTAATGAAAATAGCTATCTAGGATACTTCGCCCAAAAAAGTATTTATTCTTACTTTACTTGATTAAAAGCAACAACACAATGTTTTTTCAAGGTGTCAGCCGCCTGTCAGAGAGAACGTTTTTCATCATGGTAAAAGAACGCTCTACTTCCATTGAAGTAACTGGAGCATACTTAAAACAAACCATTTCGGAAGGACTCGTCAGTTGCAACAAACCATTCGTTTTCAGGACATCATAAATGTTCTTAAGCTTTTCTAGGTTCACATTAGCACTCGTAACATGCTTATTTCACAAGTTTTCCTTCTCTCCAGGAGTTGATTTAATGCATCTTCAAATATCGCCATGCATAACACTAACGTATCACCTTTTTTCTCCAACTTCAAGACTGCTTCCGGTAGCACACTATAATGTGTTGCTATAAATTCCAAATCGTTGCTGAGGTCTTCATTTCGCAACTTCCTTACCTCGCGAACTGAAACAGCTTCGTCTTCTGATAGAGCATCAAATACCTCACATATCTTGTCCAAATTGTTGTAATATATGGCTGCAGATATCCAGGTTCCCCAACTGTTGAAAACTGCCTGTGGAGGTAAAGCAAGCTCTTAAAACCCCGCATTCGGGAGGGTGACCTTAGGAAAAGCGTCTGATGAAACAAACTTCCTACTTCTTCGGCGATTCTGCGCAACCGTGGACTGGACATGTGAGGTAGAGCATTTTCGGAAAGTGTACTTTCAAGGCTTTAGCTGCTTTTTTCTTTTAAGGTGCCTGATTCGTTTCATACGTTCTGCTACTTAAAGAGCTTAATTTAATTGTTTGTGGAGACATGTTTTCGACTGCTTGAAAACAAATAAAGGCATTTATAGGATACAAGATCCTCAATAATTATTTTTGTGATGTAAAAATGTCAATTCATTATTGGTGTTACATTTTTTCACGTTCGCACATTGAAATTCTTTATGTGCTCTTTAAAATGTGTAAATAATCACAGCAAAAAGCCATGACGATCCAAAATGGGCAATATAAAAACTGACCCTACCATCTCAAAATGTACAGAAACATGTTTATCTCTATTTAACCCTTTTCTAAAATCTATCCAAATAGAAAAGGCATTTTGCTTAACTTCCGGATTTTACTCATGAGTAATAAAGGTAAAGAAAGGTACCTATCACAGAGGAGCCCCCGGAACCGGGACAGAGCAGCGCAAGTAGGCCGTAACAGCTCTTTTGGCTTCAACGTGACCCCTGGGAGGGAGGAATGAGAGAAGATACCCGAAGCGTGACCAGATCCGGATGCCGAAGAGCGCAAGCATGAATGGGATCCCTAATGTTTCCAGATAGAACGCATCCGACTACTTCTGGTCCTTGCCCACAACTAACTTTCAGGTCTCCGGGTGGAGCCCACTCGGAGGAGAGACCTAACTGAGCGGTGCGACAGCGACGCCAGGGAAGAAATTTACAGAGCGCAAGCCACTGCCCAGCCGCAACCCGCCGAACACCATCGTCTGGTCCCACAGCCCTGAAGCAGATGACAAGGAAGATGATAGTATAAGAAATGAGAGGGAGAAGAGTCGTGATAACAAATGAACCACCCAGTATTCGCCTGTCGACCCGGAGAAGCCACGAAAGTGGGCGGTCGCCGGGGACCGATTCCAGGACCTCTCGAATGCGGGCCGCAGACGTTGCCGCCTGAGCTATCCCGCTCGGTACTCATGAGTAACAGTAACGTAACATGCACTATAATGAGTACTAACCTAGTTATAAGTGGTGTTGAAAGTGGTGACCATCTACGATCCGGCCGGGTCATAAAACGAACGCTCTGTATTATAAGCTATAAAATGCAGAGGTAATTTTACTTTTTATTACACAGATGTGTTCTTCAATCATTATTACGAACGCTTATCCCGTTTGAAAAGGTGATTCATTTTTCTGATCTTCTGTCAAGTACAAATTAGGCATCTGACATATCAGCGTACAGAGGAATTATAGAGGACCATAACATACAGAGTACCAGGGCACTAACTGACAAGTCGCTCAATCTAAAAGTTCATTGCTCCTTTGAAGCTATGAAGCTGACACCAAAAATATTAACTTAAGAAATAACCAATGGCAAATAAGCTAAGTTCGGTGCCCAATTAAGGGGAGATTATGGAACAGTCGTGTGACTGGGCGTATTCGAAATGTAAGCATTAAAGAGAAACAAATTATTTGAATTCAAGAAGATACAACGTTAAAGCTCTCTTTCCTCATGAATGTAGGCAGATATCTACGTCACGTCACACACTCAATGAAAATTGCGATGAAAATATACGCCATCTTTTTTTAAATTATGTCATTTTGACTTTCTCTACTACGTATAGTAAGTAGGGGAAGTATTGTATTCCACCCAAAAATTCGATACCGAGATTTCACCGGAAATATATGTTTTGAGACCCCCTGAATCCAAAAAAAAAACATTTTTGGAACTGTGCGTGCATGCGTGCGCGTGTGCGTGTGTGTGTGAACAGCATATCTATAACTCAAAAACGAACAGTCGGATAAACACCAAACTTGGTATTTAGGTTCAGTATCTTCCAGAGATGCGACACGAAAGTTTTCAAGAAAACTTACATGGAACATTTTTCGAAAATTTTAATTTTCTAAAATGGCTCTAACGATTTTGATTAAAATATCATATGTTTAAGATATTTTCATGACAAATTAAAGGTATATTTCGAATTTTCTGGGAATGTCTCCAAAAGTATTCTTCATTGTGTACGACTTTTGCATAACTGGTAAACCATAAGCGATAGACAAAAGTTTACTACATAAAAAATGTAGATCGCGTTAAAATACACAATTTATGTCATATACTTTTTTTTGTTGTTGAGTGAACCATTTTAGAGATATTGCTTGTTATTCCCTAAAATTTTCCAATACTTTTTCTCAAATGGGAATTCGTTATTCATTTTTTTTTTTACGTACTGGACATGCAAAGAGAATGGGATGCGCCACATAGCAACCAGCTCTTATAAGATTTGACTATCGCTTAAAGTCTACCATATTCCCCTTGCACCTACAAGAAAATTAGCAATAAGATTAACATCTCGATTAACATGATGCATATGGAGAATAAGCGTTTGTAAAAATAGTTTGTACAAGAGTAGAGAACGTCATGTGAGTGTAACACATCAGATTTTTCTGATTATAACGCACAGAGGTTATGTTTTACTGGCCTTAATTTAAAAGAAAATAATTTTTTAACTCTTGATATTGTAAATTTCTTGGTTTTATTTTAATTTGATGATTCGTTAAAGAAGAAGCATTATTTTAAAAAGGATTACCTCAAAAAACATTCGCAAGACGAGTATTTTATATGACTTTTAAATTCCTTGCATTTTGGGATTCTACATACAACTTTTCAGAAGAGTTGGATGAAACCTAAATCATGTGGAACATTTTAAAGAAGTGAGTGTACTGAGAAAAATAATTTTCAAGAATTTCAAATTATAAATTAAAAACAATTTTATACCCGACTTTTAATCTACTTTATATAAATAGAGGTATTCATAATATCGAAAGTCAAAATGCATTTTGAAAGTATAGGTTTTTTGCAGTATTTTGGAATCAAATTACCATGGGATATAAAATATCTGTTTCGCGAGAATTAAACTAAATTTCAGTGGAGCATCCCCTTGGAACAACAATTTATTACAAATAAATTAGTTGTGGCATCAATTTGCTATTATTGATTTGAATTTTTCAATATATTATCACTTTTTAAGGTACTGTCGCTAATAGTTGCTTTTCGCAATGTCATGGAAAGAGTATGGATTTTTAAGGCCAACTATAGTGATGCGTTTTAAAGCCTTTGACTATCGCGTCTACTGTATCCTCTTTGTGCCTACAACGAAACGTGTAATTAAATGATTTCTGCAAACGTTTGCATCGATTATCCTAAAGTAGGCAGAAAAATAAAACCTTTATAACAATATATTGCAGAAGAGATACAAAAATAAAGCATAGCGGATAGAGAAATTCGTGTGAAAGTAACACATCAGACTTTTTTTTCTCGTGGTCATGCAAAGAATGGAATTTCAAAGCCATCACACAGCGACCTGCTTTTTAAGGATACTATCGCTTAAGCCTCCCGCATTTCCCTTGTACCTACAAGAAATGTGTAGTAAAAGTGTTCTGCAAGCATTTATTTTGATTACAAGAAGAGTAGGTAGAACAAATTATGTTAATGCAAAATCACATAATTTTTTCAACGTCTAAATTCTGTATGGTAACTAGTAGGTATCCACTCCTTGATAATGTGTAAGTGATAATAAAAATCATTAAAGAAATTACTTAACCAAACTTTAGGAATGACTTGCGCCGCTTCTGTTATTCGATTCCCCATATCCAATTTGTGTGTTTTTTTCTTTCTCTACCACGTACCTATAGTAAGTAGAGGAAGAGTTTTATTCCACTCAAAAATTCGATGTCGAGATTTCATTGGAAATAGGTTTTGAGGCTCCCTAAATTCAAAAAAAGTATTTTTAGAAAAAGGTTCGCGCGTCTGTGTGTGTGACGGAACAGCATAGCTCAAAACCGAAAGTTGGAAAAATACCAAAGTACTTATTTAAGTTCAGTATCTTCCAATGATACGGCTCAAGAATTTTCAAGAAAATTCCCCACCCTCAACGGCCTTTTACATGGAACATTTTTAGATTTTTTTTTTTATTTTCTAAAAATGGCGCTAACGATTTTAATTAAAATACCATTTATACAAAATTCCTTCCGAATGAAGAGGACTTCATAGGCTCTTCCCAGAAAATTCAAGATATAAAGTTTATTTGCCATGTAAATATGATTAATATATGGTTTACGGCACGTAGAACAACCTCAAGCCTGGTAAAGAGACCTCTGAGCAAAATTTCAGGTCTTTCACGCCCAATATAGAATGGGACGCTAAGGACCACAGCAGTTAAAGAGCGTCCATATATAAAACTCAATGTTATTTTTTATCTTGTTTCTTAACGCCATTTTTCAACCCCCAGGTATAAATCCAGAAAGCGGGATAAATGCCCGGCATTATCTGGAGAGAGCTTAAAATTACATGTAATCAATGAATGCGAGAACCGCCAGCTTATGGATGTATTTAACAAAGATATAAAATGATTTTATAAACTGTGTAATGAATTAGCTGTATTCAATTGGTTAACTCTTTCTAAAGAACTCGAGCGGAAAATGTTGGAAACTGCATGTTGTACTTCATATAGAGCAAATATTGTAGACGACAGTCCACTGTTTGATGAAATTACTTGTCTGAAAAGGTTTGTTTGTGAACAGGTACAGACTCAGGTTCATTTTTGTATTAAAATCATTGTAAATTCTGAGTTTTAAAACAATTTTAAAACGTCTAAAATCAATTCAACACCTTATGTGAAATTCTATCACCTGTATTCCATTGTGAGTATTTCTTTCCTGCCAATAACACCACTATATTAGTAATTTTCATTTTTATAACCAACTGCTTTCAAAAATCTATACCAGCAATGGGAATATAGTCGTCATATATCCACTATTTGATTTCCGAATATTTTCTTCAATTTTCGCAGATAATACTAATGGGAATAATGACTAATATCATCTCCTATCCATTAAACAAAAAATTTGATGTGTTACACTCACATGACTTTCACTACTCTTGTACAAACTATTTTTACAAACTCTTATTCTCCATCTATTTCATATTAATCGAGATAAACATTTGCGGAAACGATCTTTTAACATGTAAAGAGAATTACATTTTACACATAGCGGTCAGTTCTAAAAATATTCGACTATTCCTTAAGGCCTACTATGTTCTCCTTGTATTGTATTTGCAAGGGCAATATAGAAATACAGTAGGTAGCCTTTAAGCATAGACATATTTTAATAGCTGGTTGCCTTGTGCAGCACCATTCTCTTTGCCACAGATTAATACTCTTTGCATATCCAAGAAAAAAAATCTGATGTGTTACACTCACATAACTTTCTCTACTCTTGTACAATCTAATTTTACAAACGCCTATTCTCCATATGCTTCATGTTAATCGAGAAATCGAGATGTCAATCTTATTGGTAATTTTCTTGTAGATGCAAGGGGAATATGGTAGCTTTTAAGCGATAGTCAAATATTTTAACGCTGGTTGCTATGTGGCGAATTCCATTCTCTTTGCATGTTCAGGACATAAAAAAATGAATAACGAATTTGAGAAAAAGTATAAGTATTGGAAAATTTAAGGAAATAACAAGCAATATCTCGAAAACGGTTCACTCAACAAAAGAAACGTATATGACATAAGTTGTGTATTTTAACGCGATCTACATTTTTTGTGTAGTAAAAGTTTGTCTATCTCTTATGGTTTACCAGTTATGCAAAAGTCGTTCACAATGAAGAATATTTTTTGAGACATTCCCAGAAAATTCGAGATATACATTTTATTTGTCATGACAATATCTTAAACATATGATATTTTAATCAAAATCGTTAGAGCCGTTTTTGAGAAAATTAAAATTTTCGAAAAATGTTCCATGTAAAGGGTAGTCTGGGGTGGGGGGATTTTCTTGAAAACCTTCGTGTCGCATCTCTGGAAGATACTGAACCTAAATACCAAGTTTGGTGTTTATCCGACTGTTCGTTTTTGAGTTATGCTGTTCACAGACACACAGACACACAGACAGACACACACACAGACAGACACACAGACACACAGACACACAGACAGACACACACACGGACATGTTTCCAAAAATGCTTTTTTTGGATTCAGTGATTCTCAAAACATGTATTTCCGGTGAAATCTCGGTATCGAATTTTTGGGTGGAATGCAATACTTCCCCTACTTACTATACGTAGTAGAGAAAGTAAAAATGAATAACGAATTCCCGTTTGAGAAAATAAGTATTGAAAAATTTAAGGGAATAACAAGCAATATCTCGAAAATGGTTCACTCACCAAAAAAATGTATATGACATAAATTGTGTATTTTAACGTGATCTAAATTTTTGTGTACTAAAATTTTGTCTATCTCTTATGGTTTACCAGTTATGAAAAATTCGTTCACAATGAAGAATACTTTTGAAGACATTCCCAGAAAATTCAAGATATACATTTTATTTGTCACAAAAATATCTTAAATATATGATATTTTAAACAAAACCGTTAGAGCCATTTTTGAAAAAATTAAAATTTTCGAAAAATGTTCCATGTAAAGGGTAATCTGGGTTGGGGAGATTTTCTTGAAAATCCTCGTGTCGCATCTCTGGAAGACACTGAACCTAAATACCAAGTTTGGTGTTTATCCGACTGTTCGTTTCTGAGTTATGCTGTTCACAGACAGACAGACAGACACACAGACACACACGGACATGTTTCCAAAAATGCTTTTTTTGGATTCAGAGGGTCTCAAAACATGTATTTCCGGTGAAATCTCCGTATCGATTTTTTGGGTGGAATACAATACTTCCCCTACTTACTATACGTATTAGAGAAAGTAAAAATATCCCTACCTCGTCAGGAGTACAAAATAAAAAATCTGATGTGTTACACTCACATGACTTTCTCTACTCTTGTACAAACTATTTTTACAAACGCTTATTCTCCATCTACTTCATGTTAATCGAGATAAACATTTGCAGACTCCATCTTAATGCTAAGTTTCTTGTAGATGTAGGGGAATATATATTTA
The DNA here is from genome assembly GCA_030765065.1 of Deroplatys truncata. Lineage (NCBI taxonomy): Eukaryota > Metazoa > Arthropoda > Insecta > Mantodea > Mantidae > Deroplatys > Deroplatys truncata. The sequence goes on from CM060985.1 coordinate 108,365,371, forward strand.
CAAGGGCAATATAGAAATACAGTAGCCTTTAAGCACATACATATCTCTTAATAACTGGCTGCTAGGTACAGCACCATTCCCTTTGCCACAGATTAATACTCTTTGCATATCAAAGACATAAAAATGAATAACGAATTCCCATTTGAGAAAATAAGTATTGAAAAATTTAAGGGAATAATAAGCAATATCTCGAAAATTGTTCACTCAACAAAAAAATGTATATAACATAAATTGTGTATTTTAACGCGATCTATATTTTTGTGTAGTAACATTTTGTCTATCTATTATGGTTTACCAGTTATGCAAAAGTCGTTCACAATGAAGAATGCTTTTGGAGACATTCCCAGAAAATTCAAGATATACATTTTATTTGTCATGAAAATATCGTAAACATATGATATTTTAATCAAAATCGTTAGAGCCATTTTTGAGAAAATTAAAATTTTCGAAAAATGTTCCATGTAAAGGGTAATCTGGGGTGGGAGATTTTCTAGAAAAACCTTCGTGTTGCATCTCTGGAAGATACTGGACCTAAATACCAAGTTTGGTGTTTATCCGACTGTTCGTGTCTGAGTTATGCTGTTCACAGACAGACAGACAGACACACAGACACACACGGACATGTTTCCAAAAATACTTTTTTTGGATTCAGGGGCTCTCAAAACATGTATTTCCGGTGAAATCTCGGTATCGAATTTTTGGGTGGAATACAATACTTCCCCTTACTTACTATACGTAGTAGAGAAAGTAAAAATTGACTATCCTTTTCATATAGACAGCCATCTAATTCTAATTGGTGCAAAATTCTATAAGCATTTATCACAACAAAGCTTAAATACTTTGGCACATAACCCAGGATAATAAATAACCAAAACTTTCTTTTAAGTCAAATAATTTTCACACCTCTGCAGGATCCGAAAACATAGCAACAATTTTGGAAAGATAGTGTGGTTCTTTGCAGTAGCGTAGCCATAAAAATATTAAGGGGGTTATGTATAGGGACCCATTTTTTAAAAAAATTTGTATAAATCCAAATGAATTAATCCTAAATTGAAATATTTAAATAAATCGATTTCATATTCACAGAGCAGCAATGGAAATTAAAATTAGGATAGGATGTTTTGCGTATTCTAAACGGCAAATCTGTTGACATGAGAATTAATGAGCATTGTTAAATATTTGATATTACCGCTGCAGGCCATTTTATTTCACTACGAAATTGGGTTTCAGTTGTGTTCTAAACTGGAAGATATTGCACTCATTTGGAAACCACTCAAATTTAGCACAGAAACATGCGCCTGATATCTTAATATAGTTGTACCACGCCATCTAAAACACATTTTTTGTGGCTATCACCTTTGGTGATATTTCTAAGATATACGGCGTAAATATAGAACTATCAGTGATATATTCAGTAACTATCTCGCTCCGCCAATCTAGAAACTTGCCATTATTCTAACAATATTATTTTTTCTATTAATTTTTATATTTTTAGCAAAATCTCTCCCTAGCTCTGCCTCTGTATTTTTACTTTCTCTACTACGTATAGTAAGTAGGGGAAGTATTGCATTCCACCCAAAAATTCGATACCGAGATTTCACCGGAAATACATGTTTTGAGACCTCCTGAATCCAAAAAAGCATTTTTGGAAACATGTCCGTGTGTGTGTTTGTCTGTCTGTGTGTCTGTCTGTCTGTGTGTCTGTGAACAGCATAACTCAAAAACGAACAGTCGGATAAGCACCAAACTTGGTATTTAGGTTTAGTATCTTCCAGAGATGCGACACGAAGGCTTTCAAGAAAATCCCCCCACTCCAGACTACCCTTTACATGGAAGATTTTTCGAAAATTTTAATTTTCTCAAAAATGGCTCTAACGATTTTGATGAAAATATCATATGTTTAAGATAATGTCATGAGAAATGAAATGTATATCTCGAATTTTCTGGGAATGTCTCCAAACGTATTCTTCATTGTGAACGACTTTTGCATAACTGGTAAACCATAAGAGATAGACAAAATTTTACTACACAAAAAATGTAGATCGCGTTAAAATACACAACTTATGTCATATACATTTCTTTTGTTGAGTGAACCGTTTTCGAGATATTGCTTGTTATTTCCTTAAATTTTCCAATACTTATACTTTTTCTCAAATTCGTTATTCATTTTTACTTTCTCTACTACGTATAGTAAGTAGGGGAAGTATTGCATTCCACCCAAAAATTCGATACCGAGATTTCACCGGAAATACATGTTTTGAGTCCTCCTGAATCCAAAAAAAGCATTTTTGGAAACATGTCCGTGTGTGTGTCTGTGTGTGTGTCTGTGTGTGTGTGTGTGTCTGTGTGTGTGTCTGTGTGTCTGTGAACAGCATAACTCAAAAACTAACAGTCGGATAAGCACCAAACTTGGTATTTAGGTTCAGTATCTTCCAGAGATTCGACACGAAGGTTTTCAAGAAAATCCGCCCACCCCAGACTACCCTTTACATGGAAGATTTTTCGAAAATTTTAATTTTCTCAAAAATGGCTCTAACGATTTTGATGAAAATATCATATGTTTAAGATAATGTCATGAGAAATGAAATGTATATCTCGAAATTTCCGGGAATGTCTCCAAAAGTATTCTTCATTGTGAACGACTTTTGCATAACTGGTAAACCATAAGAGATAGACAAAATTTTACTACACAAAAAATGTAGATCGCGTTAAAATACACAACTTATATCATATACATTTCTTTTGTTGAGTGAACCGTTTTCGAGATATTGCTTGTTATTTCCTTAAATTTTCCAATACTTATACTTTTTCTCAAATTCGTTATTCATTTTTTGTGTCCTAGACATGCAAAGAGAATGGAATGCTCCACATAGCAACCAGCGATAAAATATTCGACTATCGCTTAAAAGCTACCATATTCCCCTTGCATCTACAAGAAAATTACCAATAAGATCGACATCTCGATATCTCGATTAACATGAAGCATATGGAGAATAAGCGTTTGTAAAAATAGATTGTACAAGAGTAGAGTAAGTCATGTGAGTGTAACACATCAGATTTTTACTTTCTCTACTACGTATAGTAAGTAGGGAAAGTATTGCATTCCACCCAAAAATTCGATACCGAGATTTCACCGGAAATACATGTTTTGAGACCTCCTGAATCCAAAAAAAGCATTTTTGGAAACATGTCCGTGTGTGTGTCTGTGTGTCTGTGTGTGTGTGTCTGTGAACAGCATAACTCAAAAACGAACAGTCGGATAAGCACCAAACTTGGTATTTAGGTTCAGTATCTTCCAGAGATGCGACACGAAGGTTTTCAAGAAAATCCCCCCACCCCAGACTACCCTTTACATGGAAGATTTTTCGAAAATTTTAATTTTCTCAAAAATGGCTCTAACGATTTTGATTAAAATATCATATGTTTAAGATAATGTCATGAGAAATGAAATGTATATCTCGAATTTTCTGGGAATGTCTCCAAAAGTATTCTTCATTGTGAACGACTTTTGCATAACTGGTAAACCATAAGAGATAGACAAAATTTTACTACACAAAAAATGTAGATCGCGTTAAAATACACAACTTATGTCATATACATTTCTTTTGTTGAGTGAACCGTTTTCGAGATATTGCTTGTTATTTCCTTAAATTTTACAATACTTATACTTTTTCTCACATTCGTTATTCATTTTTTTATGTCCTGGACATGCAAAGAGAATGGAATGCGCCACATAGCAACCAGCGTTAAAATATTTGACTATCGCTTAAAAGCTACCATATTTCCCTTGCATCTACAAGAAAATTACCAATAACATTGACATCTCGATATCTCGATTAACATGAACCATATGGAGAATAAGCGTTTGGAAAATTAGATTGTACAAGAGTAGAGAAAGTCATGTGAGTGTAACACATCAGATTTTTTACTTTCTCTACTACGTATAGCAAGTAGGGGAAGTATTGCATTCCACCCAAAAATTCGATACCGAGATTTCACCGGAAATACATGTTTTGAGACCTCCTGAATCCAAAAAAAGCATTTTTGGAAACATGTCCGTGTGTGTGTCTGTGTGTGTATGTGTCTGTGTGTGTGTGTGTGTGTGTGTGTGACTGTGTGTGTGTGTGTGTCTGTGAACAGCATAACTCAAAAACGAACAGTCGGATAAACACCAAACTTGGTATTTAGGTTCAGTATCTTCCAGAGATGCGACACGAAGGTTTTCAAGAAAATCCCCCCACCCCAGACTACCCTTTACATGGAACATTTTTCGAAAATTTTAATTTTCTCAAAAATGGCTCTAACGATTTTGTTTAAAATATCATATGTTTAAGATAATGTCATGAGAAATGAAATGTATATCTCGAATTTTCTGGGAATGTCTCCAAAAGTATTCTTCATATTGAACGACTTTTGCATAACTGGTAAACCATAAGAGATAGACAAACTTTTACTACACAAAAAATGTAGATCTCGTTAAAATACACAACTTATGTTATATACATTTCTTTTGTTGAGTGAACCGTTTTCGAGATATTGCTTGTTATTCCCTTAAATTTTCCAATACTTATACTTTTTCTCTAATTCGTTATTCATTTTTTTATGTCCTGGACTTGCAAAGAGAATCGAATGCGACACATAGCAACCAGCGTTAAAATATTTGACTATCGCTTTAAATATACCATATTCCCCTTGCATCTACAAGAAAATTAGCAATAAGATTCACATCTCGATATCTCGATTAACATGACGCATATGGAGAATAAACGTTTGTAAAAATAGTTTGTACAAGAGTAGAGAAAGTCATGTGAGTGTAACACATCAGATTTTTTTATGTCCTGGACATGCAAAGAGAATGGAATGCGCCACATAGCAACCAGCGTTAAAATATTTGACTATCGCTTAAAAGCTACCATATTTCCCTTGCATCTACAAGAAAATTACCAATTAGATTGACATCTCGATATCTCGATTAACATGAAGCATATGGAGAATAGGCGTTTGTAAAAATAGTGTGTACAAGAGTAGAGAAAGTCATGTGAGTGTAACACATCAGATTTTTTTTAGCAGTAGTAACAACGCAGTCATGGGAAGGATCTTTTCCTAACAATTATTGGTCTGAGAGAATAACATATAAACATTTGCTGATTGCTTTATATCGTTACAAGGATACCATTCTCAATTCTATGACAGCATTAAATATAAAAATCTGTTTCTCGAAAGATTTGAGGGAGTGAGAATGTTTTTTTTCTCAAAAAGGTAACATGAAGAATGCTTTTAATGTATTTCTATTCGAATAAGGGATGTATGGAAAGACCCTTACTTTCCCTACTACGTATAGTAAGTAGGGGAAGTATTGCATTCCACCCAAAAATTCGATACCGAGATTTCACCGGAAATACATGTTTTGAGACCTCCTGAATCCAAAAAAAGCATTTTTGGAAACATGTCCGTGTGTGTGTCCGTGTGTATGTGTGTGTCTGTGTGTGAGTGTGTGTGTGTGTGTGTGTGTGTCTGTGTGTCTGTGAACAGCATAACTCAAAAACGAACAGTCGGATAAACACCAAACTTGGGTTTAGGTTCAGTATCTTCCAGAGATGCGACACGAAGGTTTTCAATAAAATCCCCTCACCCCAGACTACCCTTTACATGGAACATTTTTCGAAAATTTTAATTTTCTCAAAAATGGCTCTAACGATTTTGATGAAAATATCATATGTTTAAGATAATGTCATGAGAAATGAAATGTATATCTCGAATTTTCTGGGAATGTCTCCAAAAGTATTCTTTATTGTGAACGAATTTTGCATAACTGGTAAACTATAAGAGTTAGACAAAATTTTACTACACGAAAAATGTAGATCGCATTAAAATACACAATTTATGTCATATACATTTCTTTTGTTGAGTGAACCGTTTGCGAGATATTGCTTGTTATTCCCTTAAATTTTCCAATACTTATACTTTTTCTCAAATTCGTTATTCATTTTTGTTATGTCCTGGACATGCAAAGAGAATGTAATGCACCACATAGCAACCAGCACTTAAAAATTTGACTATCGCTTAAAACCTACGATATTCCCCTTACATCTACAAGAAAATTAGCAATAAGATTGACATCTCGATATCTCGATTAACATGAAGCATATGGAGAATAAGCATTTGTAAAAATAGTTTGTACAAGAGTAGAGAAAGTCATGTGAGTGTGACACATCAGATTTTTTTTTTAATTTTGGAATTTAATTTAGGGCATTTTATGCTGAAAGGCATCCACTAAGTACATTGCTTAAGATAATAACGAAATATTGTCCTTTTCTTACATATTTTATTAGTATCTAAGCTCTCTATGAAACAATTAAATAAAATTTCAGATGGAATAAAAGTTTAGTCCTTTCTATTCTCCATTTAGTTTTGATATCGACACAGTCTCCATTAGATATGCTGATCATAAAATCAGATATTATTTGTTAGCGATCTTGAACCACTATTATTATTTGCTATTATTATATTATCAGTAATACAAACAATATCGATCGTGACACGTGATGCCTTGGGAAGCCTCTCGGAGCTTAGGATGGCTATGTGCTATTGTCAGTGAACCTGGCGGGATGTCTTTGTTATGAGCCCAGCATGAAGCTCCATTGTATGGCTACTCATATTGCATTTTCATTGTTAATCCTAACGGCTCTGCGTCACCTCCAAAACAACCAAATCTTGGCCAAAGAGTAAGTACATAGCAGCATGACCGGCTTTCATGAACAATCTCTTTACTATAGCAACAAAGGCGCTTTCTCCGAGGTCACAATATGGCAACTCTCAAAGAGCGGTTGCTTCTGCTTGACAAAACAGTGCAAATAGCTTTAATCTAGTAACCAAAAGTTCTTAGTAATTGTCCATTGTGGATAAATTGCTGATGTTAATGTGCTATTCTGAAGCAAAAGTAACACTTATTAAAGATTGCTCATAGTGTGTTATCAAGGAGTAAGTATTGTAATTGGACTCAAGGCCTAACATTAAAAAGCATTCCGCTTATCGCTGAGCTTTCAGGAAAATGTGATGTATTGAAATTAAACGACTTTCTCTATCGATTATAATTTACTTTCATATCCATTCTGAAATTATTCGTAAAATATAAAAAGAAAATCTCTGTTTTTCTACTTGTTATTTTTTCAAAATTATTTGCGAAATGGTATCAATTATGTTTCCAGATCGCCTGATTTTTTATATCCTTTTCAACCCCTAGTTAAAAATCTAGAAGTTTCCTACTTAGCATAATGCGTTTGTAGTGACTACAAGAGCAAACGGATGAGGATAATAAATTAGCTTCAATTGGTTAAATATTTCTAAAGAACACGAACAGGAAACTTCTCGGTAGCCTTGAGTGATCCAACCATCTGTCCTAACATAGTAAAGTTTTTAAGAAAAACAAACATGTATAATGTTGTATAATAAAAGTTGTAATTTGTTTCAAAATATTGTAATTCTTAAAATATATTGTGGTCGCGTTATGACTTTATTGTTAAAGCGACAATAACAAATTTAAAAACAAAATTTGTAAGCTGTTTTGTTTTACGAGAGAGAGAGAAATAATATCTATATTCTAAAGTAGTCGCGATATGACTTTAAAGTTGAAGCGACAATAAAGAATATATAATTTAAAAAATCTGATGTATTACACCCACATGACTTTCTCTACTCTTGTACAAACTATTTTTACAAACGCTTATTCTCCATATGCTTCATGTTAATCGAGATATCGAGATGTTAATCTTATTACTAACTTTCTTGTAGATCCAAGGGGAATTGGTAGGCTTTAAGCAATAGTCAAATATTTTAAGAGCTGGTTGCTATGTGGAGTATTCCATTATCTTTGCATTACCAGGACAAAAAAACTGAATAACGAATTTTCATTTGAGAAAAAGTATAATTATTGGAAAAATTAAGGGAATAACAACCGATATCTCGAAAATGGTTCCTCAACAAAAAAAAATATATGTCATAAATTGTGTATTTTAACGCGATCTACATTTTTTGTGTAGTAAACCTTTGTCTATCTCTTATGGTTTACCAGTTATGCAAAGGTCGTTCACAATGAAGAATACTTTTGGAGACATTCTCAGAAAATTCGAGGTATACATTTCATTTGTAATGAAAATATCTTAAACATATGATATTTTAATCAAAATCGTTAGAGCTATTTTTGAGAAAATTAAAATTTTCGAAAAATATTCCATGTAAAGGGTAATCTGGAGTGGAGGATTTTCTTGAAAACCTTCGTGTCGTATCTCTGGAAGATACTGAACCTAAATACCAAGTTTGGTGTTTATCCGACTGTTCGTTTCTGAGTTATGCTGTTCACACACACACACACACACACACACACACACACACACACGGACATGTTTCTAAAAGTGTTTTGTTTTATTCAGGGGACCTCAAAACATGTATTTCCGGTGAAATCTCGGTATCGAATTTTTGGGTGGAATACAATACTTCCCCTACTTACTATACGTAGTAGAGAAAGTAAAAATATTGTAGGAGATAGTGTCCTCTTCGATGACATTTCATGTCCAGAAAGGTTTGTTTGTTAACAACTAGGATCAGAAAACAGAGAAACATTTTAGGAGAGACTATTTCGGATAGGTGATGTAATTTTTAAGCTGCCATTCAGACTAAAGAACAAGAGTGAAAAACTGTTGAAAAGTGTTATGCTGTGCTTGAGAGAGGGAGAGAGGGAAATAATATTGTAGACGACGGTGCATTCTTTGATGACATTTCCTGTCCAAAAAGGTTTGTTTGTGAACAGCTAGGATCAGAAACAGAGAAACATTTCAGAAAAGACTGTTTCGGATAGGTGGTGTAATTTTTCAAGCAATCAGATGTAGTTAAGTTTTTAAAATTCCTTAGTTTTTCTTTTCAATCCCGGTTATTAAAGCAGCCTTGGAAATTATTTTTTCTTCTTAAAAAGTTCACTAATCAGATGAAAGAAACAGGTTAACAACAGAATATGGAAACAACTTACTGACTGTTTCATATAATTATACAAGTGTTAGTTGTTCTCAATTCTATAATAATATTAAATGTAGAAATTAGTTCTTCAGAAAGGTCTCATGCTTATAGCTACACTTTTGGAAGTTTGTTAACTACGTAAATGTTAGTACGACAGCCAATGTTGAAACAGAAGTTAACTGTATATATGCTGGGATTAATATTTTGAATATTCTTTGCATGGCCGGATAAGAAATAAAAGAAAGAACAAGGCATTTCGAAACTGCATCGCTTGAAATACTGGAAAATTCCTACCAACAAAAGAAAACATATTTTAAATGGCTAAAGCTAAAATAAAAAACGCTTTAACACGAATTGTATACCTTATCAAACTTGACATGTTTCTCCGGTTAAGTTTTTGTGTCTCTTATGCTTTATATTTACACAAAATTAAATTAAAATGGAGCGATTTTCAAAGACTATTCACGGAAACTCAAGGTATACATTTTATTCATTCATTCATTATCTGTTTACCCTCCTCTTATGTAGGACTTACACCTCCAGGACTTACAAGCGGGTGCCTGGGGTCAGAGGCCCGTCGAGGAGAAGACACTCATGGATCAGACAGAGCATCCAGGATGGGTGATCAGCCCGATGCCTGGTATGGGATGAAGGAAGTAGATGAAACTAAATGTTGGTGAAATGGATGAAAGGAAAGGTGATGATGGAGCAGTTGGTGGAATGAATGGCGGGGGAAACCGGAGAACCCGGATCCCACATGCAGGTCCCTGGGATTGAACCCGATCCGCCTTGGTGGGAGGTGAGCGGTCTAACCACTCGGCCACGGCGCCGCCCATATACATTTTATTCCTTATGTCAATATGCGAAACGTATATTTTAATCCGTCTTTCTTTTTCTTTGGCGTTTGGTCTCCCCTTAAATATTTGGAAGCGCATGTTCAGTCAGGCAGTATTCTATTTTCCTCGTGAACTTCCCACACACAAACAGTTCACTGTTTTTCTCTTTCAGGAACACTAGCATGATATTGAACTAAGCCTGAGAATGAGTCTATTCAAAACATACACTGAAAAATAAATTCGCGAAGCAAGTGTCATAAAAACGAAGTGCTTCTGTGTAGGGGAAAATGAGTAATACCTCTAGCACCAGGTGAGAATCAGATCAGATTAGCTTATGTGTGGCACCTATATCATTGCATGAATTGAGACCTCGAGATAACGGAGGAAGATGCCGGCAGCAAGGCTGTTACTGACCGTCAAACAGTTGAGTGTCTGCTTCGAAACATTTAAATTGCGGACACTGTACCAATGAAACAAGAGGTTCTCAAGTAGTATACGCAATCTGTTCAGTGAAAGTGCATAAAAAATTAAATGCGTCTCTCAGCATTCTTTCTCAAGCTCTTGTTATCCAGGAATAACAACAGTTACGTTTAAAAAGTGACAATTTTTGTTTTCCCTATGATTTCCTAAAGCACATGAAATATTAAACTCCAACCAAAACTTCGAAATCAGCCTCTCATTGGATTTTTTTTTAATTTATTCCCGTTATATTGTGGCGCATTAATAATTTGGGGGTTACATTACTGCTCTACATTGTCATTCCAGACACATTGTTGTTTACGTCACTCATGGCTGGTAGCTTTGCTAGCCACGAGTAGTGGGGGATAGCGTCAGTCTCAGAATTCCGTGAGTAACGGACCGCGTGTGTAAGCTGGGCTTTGGATCGGTGTACATCTCCTCACACCTTCCATTTTTAATAATGTAGGAACCCCAAACGTTTGAGAAATAAATATAAAAATGTGTGAGTATATTTGTGTAATGGATTTTGTGCGGTAAAAACCCACGCTTTCCTCTAACCTCCACACCACATTTCGATCCTCCGCAGACAAGCAAGTATACCCCCCTCAATGTGCGAGCTGGGTATTAGAAATTAATAATTTTCAAGTGAACTTTTAGGCCATCTACCCAGCATATAACAATATGCCACCTTTAACATTGAGGTCATATCGGCGGCTTTGCCTTTGGAACAACCGCTCATCGGCAGTGATGTTCACTCAACTATTGTGTTCATCTTTTGGGTTTGTTTACTTTGGGTTTTTCTTTATAAACACTAAATTCACACACACATTTACACCCTCACTCATACTTTCAGACTCTAGGGAGGTAGGAAATAATCCTGGCTAAAGAAAAATTCCCCCAGCCGGGAATAGAACCCGGAACCTCTGGTTTTGAAAGGTAGTATACTAAATTGGAAATTTATTTAAAGACATAGATGCTAAAAAAACTCCACCCGGCGCACGCGATTTTGGTAGAGGGGGAACATAGCTCAAACGTAAAATTTTATATATTCAGTTCTGCATTTAAGCCAAACATTGGTGAAATTTTTAGACAAGTCCCCTTTAAAGATAGTCTTTTAAAACTATTTCATTTTTTATTTTCTGAAAATTACTAACGACTTTCATTTAAATAATACAAGTTTGAAATACGAGCATGAGGAATAAATACAGTCTGTGAAGAGCTTCTCGTGCTGAATTTTCAGTGAGTAACACAAAATATACATAACACTAACTCAGGATAAATTTAGAACTCGCTAAATATACAATTTATATAAAATAAAAATGTTTTTGTCATTAAGAGTTTAAAAAATATTCCCTGTTGTTCGTTCGAAATATCTCGTGTTTTAAGCAGTATACTTCGAAATGTTAAGTGGTCATTCTTTTTTTCATGAAGTCGTGTAAACAGTGTGAATGTCAAGGCTAACATACTGTAACTGTCGTCACTACAGCCTCCTGTATTTTCCTGTTCTCCTGCAATAAAGTATATGTTGAACTCATCCAATTCAGCCAATATTCTAAGAGGAAGTAGGTAAGAATTAATTTTTATATTAACAATTTCTAAAAATTTATGTTTAATTTCAGAGAAAGTTTCTGATAGTTAATATAATTTTGTTTTATATGTATTTCTATTTTAAATAATTTTTCACCTGATCTCGCCGTTGCCTGTCCGAAATAAGAAACACACTTTGTATCGTTGCGCATTTGTTCATCGATTGGTCAACTCATTATGCCTCTCCCCCTTTTAGCGTGTTCCCTGGCGGCTATACGTTTTAATTACGTTGTAGCGCTGCTGCGATAGGACAGAGCGCGTAAGGAACATGTTGTGTTTTAACTTCATTACCTCCTTGTTGAATATGCATAAGTAGTACAAAACACTTCTTTCCTGGAGTTTATAAAACAGTACAGTTACACTCAAAAATCTTACTGGCAAGAGTTGCGCGGAAGTTCCAGATGGATCTAGTTGGAATCAGTTCTCCATATTTCAACCTCAGACTCCTCCAACTGGCTTCTAAACCATTTTGCTTGCATTCGTTCGTTCTTAAGTTCCATTCACAGTGAAGACGTAATGTTAAGATAATGGATAACCTAATATAAGAGCAGGCGTGACGGTAGATCATTCGCAACACAACCTTAGGCGTAACACAAGCGCTTGACACCATAAATTGCACGCGGAAATCTCCAAGAGTATCGCAAGTTTAAAGATGAATAACGTAACCAATAATAGCTGGTAAGAATATGCACTCACACTTTATAAACATATGAGGGCGGATTAATAAGTCAGTGACTTTTTAAATAAAATAACAATTTTTTTCAAAAAAAATTATTTCTCAACACAGTCTTTCAATTCAATATACGTTGTCCAACGTATCTCCAATTTTTTTAACCCTTCCAAAAAATAGATTTTTCGAAGTCCAAAAATATGAGGTGGTTTCTGTGATATGTTCACTGGACGTGAATTTCCCACCAGCGAGCCAATTTTTCAGGTTTGCGAAGAGAAAGAAGTCGCTCAGAGCCAAATCTGGAGAATACGGTGGGTGAGGTAGCAGTTCGTAGTCCAGTTCCACAAATTTTGCGATGTCAGTGGCTGACTTGTGTGCGGGTGCGTTATCCTGATGAAAGAGAACCTTTTTCTTCACCAAATGGGGTCATTTCTTGAACAATTGCTTGTGAAACTGATCCAGCGTTGCGGCATCATATGAACCTGTGATCGTTTTAGCCTTTTCCAGGTAGTGGATGTCTATCACCCCTTGTGAATCCCAAAAGACCGCTGCCATGATCTTTCCTGCTGACGGAATGGTTTTCGCTTTCCCTGGAGCAGGTTCGTCGAAGGAAATCCACTGCTTTGATTGTTGTTTGGTGTCAGGTTGGAAGTAATGGATCCAAGTTTCATCAACCATGATATAACACCGCAAAAGCTCATTTGTGTTGCGCTGGAACATGTTCAAACATCCCTGTGAGATGGTCACAAGATTCCGCTTGTTCTCAACTGTGAGCAATCGCGGCACCCATCTTGCTGACAGCTTTCTCATACCCAAAAATTCGTGCAGAATGCTATACACCCGTTCACTCGAGATGTTTACGGTCTTGGCTATCTCACGGATTTTTCAGCACAACTTTGTTTACCATTTCTTCTGTTGTGACCTCAACCGGCCGTCCTGTGCGCACGGCATCTCTTGTGTTCGAACGGCCACATCGAAATTCTGTGAACCACTTGTGAACCATGCCGTGTGATGGAGCAGAGTCCCCATAATACTTGTTCAGCTTTTCTTCCGTTTCGTTCACCGTCTTACCACGCAAAAAGTAGTATTTATCATAACACGAAATTCACTTTTCTCAATTTTCTACGAAGCAACACATATCTGCTTATTTTAGATGCTCTCAACAATGTTCTAAAAAACAAATGACGACGAATTTCTGCGATTATACCCGGAATAGATGTAAGACTTGGGCGCAAACAAGAAACCTGCAATTAGAACGCTATCTCTCGTCAAAGTCATAGGCTTATCAATCCGCCCTCGTACAGTTCTCTAAGTAAGGAATAATGTAAATAAAACTAAAATTAACTAATTCTTTAAAGAATGCTTGGACACGTCACGTTTGATATTCTGAAAGGCAAGGTTTTATTTTAATCTCATCTGTTAGCTTTCCATTTATTTCAATAATCATTTTGTTCTCTATATATAAGCTATGTATAACTTTAACTAAAGCTTTGGATATCCTGAGGTTTTAATTTGAAACTTTATTTGAAAATAAGTGTCGCATTTTAAATTTCTTGGATGTGATTAAAATTACGAAATATGTCAGGATATAAATCAGAAAATAACTACATTTGAAGCACTATGTGGTGTAATTAAAAGAACATTGAAAGGTAAAACAAGAAGAGATGCACAATTAAATTTTATTCCATCATGACTCTTCCTGTCTTACTATATGGTAGTGAGACATGGACACTAAGAAATAAAGATTTTAGTAAGCTACAAGTAGCCGAAATGCATTTTCCTAAGATCTATAAAAGGTTGTACAAGAGAAAACAGATTTAGAAACGAAGACGTTTAAACATTGAATTCTTTGTAGAAAAGCGAATGAGATACACAGATTCGATATTTAGAAAGAATGTCACCTGAAAGAATTCCCAAACAAATAATGGAATATAAACCAAGAGGACGGAGGCCAATGGGACGACCTAGGAAGCGCTGGATCGATGTGAGACCGGAACAGGCAGCAACCTAATCCTTGACTGAAGAAGAAAGGAACATTTTACAAAAAAGAAAAAGTTTTCAGCCATTAACTTTCAGAATGTGATATTATACAAAATGCTTGTTTGATACGGGAACAGTTTAATCGTTGGTTTCTATAACAACTTTATCCATAATTTATACAACTACTGTAACAAATTAAATTCTGATTTCTTAATAAGGCCTTCAAAATACTCCCCATTTACAATCCGTGCAGTGGCTGAGTCAAAGCGTTGAATTCTTGTTGAGCATTTTCATCACTGCTGATGGTATATCTCTGCACTCTTTCCTGGTCCTAATTTTAACTCTTCCATATCAGCAGGCCTTGTAACAAAGATTCTACATTTCAAATATTCCCATAAAATAATCAATTGGAGAAATATCTGTTCCTAGTAAGAAAGCATTTTGTATGAGACAAATTTTTATGAAATTAAATAAGATTTACCTATTTAACCAAATAAAATAACCTTTCAGAAAAAAGAATACGTTGCCATTTAAAATTTTTGTCGATAATGCACAATCATTACCTTACAATAATTGTTAAAAATGTTGTTCGTTTTTTATAAATTTTTCCTACGTTTGCAGGCCTCAGCCTCACTACTAAATGCAACTCGGAATTGTGGATGTTTTCTTTGCCTTACTGTCCTTCTGATGCTCTACCTACTTGTTCCATAACTGTTTAGCTCCTCTTCCCACACGCACTCATATCGTAGCCGACAAGCACCAAAGTTATTTTTCTCAACTTCACCAAATATAAGCTTTTCTGAATTTACTGCGCGTCTTCATGCTTGCCCTACTTTACCTTTATAACTTACTTTTACATTGGGAGAGAGTTCTTGGAGTTTCACAAGGCACCACAAATTCGGGGGTATTGAGGGAGGTGGGATGTTATGAAGACACAATACACTGCAAAATAAGGGCAGTGAAGTACTGGCTGAGGCTGCTGCAGGGAGATAACTCCACACTACGATCCAAATATTATAAATACCAGCGAGAAAACCTGTATCCTAAGTTTTAGGCAGCTGATTTGGAAATGGGTTTGAGGAGAATAGGAATGAGGTCAGTATGGTAAATATATGAAACAAATGACAAAAACACATGGAAAGGTGGCAAAAGAAGACTAAGAGACATCAACCAACAGAAAATAGAATCGGGTTGTAAAATTAAACCTTCTCTAAGTCTAACAAATGAAATAAAATTGAATTGGGGTAAAGAGGCATATATACTTAACTTAGGAAGAAAGGAAAGATCGGGAATGGTATGGTTCAGACTGGGGGCTGGAGGGCACAGAAAATGACTGACGATTCTGGCAGGAGAATCTGCCCATTCTGTGATTTGCACGAGGACTGGGTACATATTTTGGCGGAATGTGCACAGTGGGAGAACCAGCGAACAATTAAACTCAAAGAAAAATTCCTAAGTCCGTCAAGAAAGAGATTGGCATGTTGGGATCTACTGGCTGACCAGAGGAACTGGAAAAACATGGCCAATTTCTTGGCTAAAGTGCACGAAGCTAGGTCAAATTTGTTCAGTTAGACAAAAGTAATTTATCTCCATGTTTCTTTTTCTTGTTTGTTTTGTTTTCTTTATCTATTGTTTATTTTGTCACCATACTTGTATCTTAAATATGCATGTACGGTCAATGACCCATGCACTAAATACTTGTGTAATAACTTCAATAATTTGAAACAAATGAAGATACCTTATCTGCTTTTACATCCTGCAGAAGTGAAGTGGAAAACAGGGAGTCTAAGCTTACTGAAAAGAGGTACACATTGGTCTCTTTTTTTATGGCTGCAACTACAGCACCAAAAGCACTCGCCTGTGGAACTGGCATCTGCTGTAAAAGCATATGTTTTATAAACGCTGACAGCAGCAGTTCAGTAACTAAAAATTTAACCATAATCACGATAAGCATTACGAACCATCAGAAGTTAATTGAGTTAGTTAAAAAACAGTAGGCTATGCGTACTCGGAAGTCAAATTATTGTATGTGGGATTTAGAATTAAAGGTATATAGGTATCATAAATCAAATGTTGAATTCATTAAAGGATATTCCAAAATTCCCAATCATCTGTATGACTACTTCTAACCAATTTTCTCGAAGACTGTCATAATGCATTGAAACCGTTTTGAAATATAAATCCATGTATGAAAGTTTAAGAAACAATTCCCACAAAAGCCCACCTCTGTGTTACCGAGCGGGATGCCTCAGGTGTTGTGTCTGTAGCCCACATTCCGAAGGTCGTGGGTTCGATTCCCGTGACCGACCTTCCTGACCCATGGGTTTTTTCGGAGGTTTCCCTGGGTTGCCAGGCGAATGCTGGGAAGGATCATTACACCCCTCGAATTTCCTGTCCAATTTCATTCCATTAATCATTTTATTCATCCTTCACTCCGTTTGGTCTGTTTCAGGGTTGGAAGCGTCGGCGATGGAGTTTCGGTGCAGCATAGCAGGAAAAAGGATGCTCTCTGTGAACCTTCTCCGTACCTCGGCCTTCGCTGGTTGCCGGGGTATAAGGACCGCCCCCGGCGAAGGCGTTTGACCCCATATGGAGCGGTGTCCCCGGCAAGCCTGTCCGTCTGGCGTGGCGTGTATATCTTAAAATTTAAAGGACCCTGTCATTTGCTGTGTCGTTACTCCTGGTTCCCACCACCCGGTGTTTCCCTTCCTCCCGGAGGCGTCCCCCTTGTGAGAGCGTGCAGTACAATGTCCGGACTCCCTGGTTCAGTGTCGGAATCCCCTCCATTCCATTCCATTCTGTGTTGTGGAGGTAGTGTGTCTAACTCACGTTCAAAAGGCCAAGTTCGAATCTCAGTTAGGGTGAGTTACCTGTATAAGGTTCTGTATCCGGAGTTCTCCCTTATCTTGAGAAGACAAATGTCGGATAACTATGTTCTAAGGACCCTGGGCCCATTGAGCATCATTTCAACCATTCACCGTCCGATACGACATAATCCGTTAAAGGACGTTAAATTACGAGCCCCCCAAAAAGAATCCGTATTTAACATAATACGGATTGCATAATCTCGTTTGGTGAGACTTTTGTGATAAAATTATGGCGTTATAGGTTAGATCTAAGTATGTAAATAGGAAAACAAATGCTTATAATTCAGTATGCTTTTTTGTCACTCAGTTTCAGCATGTTTAATATACCACTGAAATAAATATACATAGACACGTCTTTTTATATATATCTAAGGGACGCAATTCAGGTTATAAATGCGAACCTGGCATTCGTGTTTGGATATCGCTTATCAGTTATTTTGAAATAGAGGGATTACCACGAGGGGAAAGGCAAATGCATGCTCCTGTTTCTTTTCCGAATTCTCCTGTTTCTTCCCCGAACAAGCAGTCATTTTTTGTACAATCGTGGAATAAACCCAAGAGTAGAATCAGTAAGACTCATTTCTCTTTATTACTTTACCACACCTTAGGTTCAGTGTTCGTCTAAGTCAGTTATGCCATTTTGTGACACTTGGTGTCATTCTCCTTCTTTCTCCACAAACTTCGTATCTTCGGGGTGGACGGACGTTATAGCGACACAGTGCTAATTAAATTTCCTTGGATGATAGGCAACCCGAAGAACAAAATAGGGGAATGGTTTAAACCTCATGTCTCCTAGAGTGACAACCTTGATCTAGGATTTGGAGTAGGAGAGCACAGACGGAGGGACCTCCAGAAATTGGGGCTTATCATCGCAAGTGGGCCACAGTTGACCTTTTTTTAACGTAACCTCTGGGGGGAGACGAGGGGGAGATCAAAAGGAGACTAGATCCGAACGGCGATATTGTTACATGCTATGCAGATGGTCTAAAAGTTCACATGAAAATTAAATTAATTTCTAATACCCAGCACGCACGTTGAGGGGACGTATACTTGGCTGTGAAGGACCGAAACGTGGTGTGAAGGCTAAGAGAAAGGCGTGGGTTTTTCACTGTACAAAATCCATAACACAAATCTACTTACATATTCCTAGATTTATTTCCCAACCGTTTGGGGTTCCTACATTATTAAAAATGGAAGGAGGGAGGAGATGTCCACCGATCCAAAGCCCAGCTTACACACGCGGTCCGTTACTCACGGAATCCTGAGAGTGACGCTATATCCCCCACTACTCGTGGCTAGAAAAGCTACCATCCAAGAGTGACCTAGACAACAATGTGTCTGGTAATGACAATGTAGAACAATAATGTAACCCCCCAAATTATTAATATGCCACAATATGCGCAAGCAATGACGGGTTCCCTAATGATTCCGATGGAACACATCCTGGCGCCAGCTAGCCACGCGCCCCCCCCCGTTGGTCTGAGACACGCGCCAAGGAAGGGGGCCCTAGCAGATCAAACGCCATGTAGAAACCTTTCTAAAGCGCACAATCGTTATCCTGCAATAACACACCGAACGCCGTCGCCTGGTCCTTCAACCTTAAAACGGATGAAAGGGAGTAATGATAGGAAAGCCACGGTAGAAGAAGCACCACCCCAGCATTCGCCTACCGACCCAAAAGAAACCCCATGGTCAGAGTAGTCGGCCCGACAATAAACGAACCCGGTATCTCCCAAACGCGAGCCTCGCACTTTACCATGGATCCATCTCGCTCGATAACCCTAGGCTAAGTTTAAAATGGACTAGACGTACACTCGCTTCCAGCTTCGGGAGGCATTTTACCAACCTTCTCAGCGGGCGCGTACATAGCAGGGACGCATGTTTTCTGCCTTTGTTGTTCGACCAAGCAGTGTTAACTGTAGCTCACCGATGTATGCAAATATTTCGGATGTGCGTCGCAAGAGAATTGCGAGTATGTGAAAACCCAATTTGCCATTTGAAGACATTTGCTAGGGCAATTCCATGCACCATTTGCATGGACAGATTATTAAAATAATGTCTAGTAAATGTGTCCTCTTTGGGAGTAATTATTGGCATTAAAAATACTATTTCATGCAGATTTTTTTATAGATTAGCTTCCTTTAACCATTTAGGTTACATCGGGCAATGAAAGAAAGTATGCTTAAACGAGCCCAGAGTCCACAGAGTTTAAAGTTACTCGATATTCCTCTTTTCAGGATAACAGAAAATCCCGGAAAAGCCTTATACGAGTAACTCACCGTAATCGTGATTCTAGCTTGGGACTTCTTGAATGTAGGCAGACAAACCACACAGGATGGAGAAATTGTGCAAAACAGTGTTTTATTTAGTTGTATGTTTAGACTGTACAGATGATTCCAATAATGTCTAGATAATGTGTATTCTTTGAGTGTAAAACCTATAATGTATTGCAGTTTTAAATTATGTCGCCATTAAAAATGTTTTTTCGAGGAGATATTGTGTAAACCAGGCTTTAATTTAGTTATACATTTAAACGTGGTTATTGTAAGTGATGAGTAAAGTTAATGTTCAAAGCTATACATTTATATGCGAATAATCTATAATTGTGCAATAAAACAGGATGCCACTGAATGCGCGAAAATATACATACTCCACATGTGAAGGCCAGTAGAATGACGCCTTAAGCTGCGGTGACGGCAAAAACGGAAGCGAGTGTACAATCCTAATGTCTTACAAGAGAGTGGCCGCAGAGTGAATCCTCCCAAAACGCAAGAACTACAAAAAAAATAATGTTGCAACCTCACACATATGCATCAGGAAGTCGGTGAAAGTGATGATGGAAACCATGTTTATAGTCCTGCAGCATACTGCGGCAGCTAGGAGAGCAAATTCGTCAACAAAGGTCATTACATATTCAATGGTGCTTTTAATAAACATGCCATTTTGTGGCTTCATAGCTTTAGAACTTCATGCATATAATTACTGTAGTGTGGTTATCCCACCGGCATTATAATGTGGTTCTGTACTAGGGGCAATCGATAAGGCACTTGGCCAGTGTTCAATTCTGCACTCCCTGTTAACAGTACCGTGATTGTGGTGGACTATGGGCAATTGTTTGTTATCTATTTTACTACTAAATACCCTTTCCTATCCTATCGTTATAACGGTATCACATAATGAAAAAAATATCGTAACCATCACAGGAATCCTCCAAACAACAATATTTCATAACGATTCCACAGACCATGCATATAAAAGTTTACTTTTCTATCCAATATCGTATCTCCAATATCTCCACAAAAATTAAGCAATAACGTGTTGCGACATTAGATTGGGAAAGTGTGTTTTAAAAATGCAATAAAAATTAAAAAGCAACAAATAATAAAGCTCATATCGTAATTCTCTGCAAATAAATGTAAATCTCTCTTCATTCTTAGAATTTTGTATAGTTTTGTATAACTAGGAAACCATAAGAAAAAATCTGATGTGTTACACTCACATGACTTCCTCTACTCTTGCACAAACTATTTTTACAAACGCTTATTCTCCATATGCTTCATGTTAATCGAGATATCGAGATGTCAATCTTATTGCTAATTTTCGTGTAGATGCAAGGGGAATATGGTAGGTTTTAAGCGATAGTCAAATATTTTAAGCGCTGGTTGCTATGTGGCGCATTCCATTCTCTTTGCATGTCCAGGACTTAAAAAAATGAATAACGAATTTGAGAAAAAGTATAAGTATTGGAACATTTAAGGGAATAACAAGCAATATCTCTAAAACGGTTCACTCAACAAAAAAATATATGACATACATTGTGTATTTTAACGCGATCTACATTGTTTGTGTAGTAAACTTTTGTCTATCTCTTATGGTTTACCAGTTATGCAAAAGTCGTTCACAATGAAGAATACTTTTGGAGACATTCCCAGAAAATTCGAGATATACATTTCATTTCTCATGAGAATATCTTAAACATATGATATTTTAATCAAAATCGTTAGAGCCATTTTTGAGAAAACTAAAATTTTAGAAAAATTTTCATTGTAAAGGGTAGTCTGGGGTGGGTGGGATTTTCTTGAAAACCTTCATGTCGTATCTCTGGAAGATACTGAAACTAAATACCAAGTTTGGCGTTTATCCGACTGTTCGTTTTTGAGGTATGCTGTTCACAGACACACACGGACATGTTTCCAAAAATGCTTTTTTTGGATTCAGAGGGTCTCAAAACATATATTTCCGGTGAAATCTCGGTATCGAATTTTTGGGTGGAATTCAATACTTCCCCTACTTACTATACGTAGTAGAGAAAGTAAAAAAAAATACTTAAAATATCTTGTGTAACATTCACATGAATATCTTTACCCTCTATCGTTTATTATCGATTATACAAACTGTTCTTAAGAAAGCTTATTTTTCTATCTAATTCGTTTCAATCGAGATAAACCTTTTCAGAAATACCTGCATTACACATTTCGTTATAGATACAAAAGTAACAGCGATAGTCAAATGTTTAAGAACTGGACGCTATATGCTGAGCTTAAAATTCCATAATGTTTCCACGACATTGTCAGAAACTGAACATCGACAGCACTTTTAAGGAATGTTTTAAAGAGAACTACATTTTTGTGTAGTACTTTTCGTCTGGAACGCAACGAAAAACACCACTTATGCGAACTAGCTCACTGCATGGGTCACATCGAGCTACCCTTCGCAAGAGGAGGCCTTAGCCCTTCAGGGACAAATTGGCTGTTCATTCATTCATTCATTCATTCATTTACTTTTTTTCTTTCGCTTAACGTTTCAAAATTATACAAGATTATATCTATACATTTCCTTCTGAATTAAGAGGACTTCACAAGCTATTCCCAGGAAATTCAAGATATACATTTTAGTTGTCAAGTAAATAAATATATTTAATATGTGGTATTTTAATAAAAATCGATATATCCATTTTTCATCCATTTTCAAGTCAAAAAATTTGAAAAATGTTCCATGTAAAGGGCAGCTTGGGGTGGGGAAATTTTCTTAAAAATCTTTGTGTTCCATCCCTGGGAGATACTGATCCTAAATACCAATTTGGTGTCTATCCGACATTTGGTTTTTGAGTTCTGCTCAAGTTCTGTTCAAGACACTCAGACATATCGACACACGCGAACTTTTTCTAAAAATTCTTTTCTGGAGTTGAGGGGTTCTCAAAACATACATTTCCGATTAAATCTCGACATTGAATTTTTGGATGGAATCAATACTTCCCCCTACTTACTATACGCAGTAGAGAAAGTAAAATAATCTGATGTGTTACATTCACATAACTTTCTCTACTCTCTATGGTTTATTACTGAAACAAATTATTATTAGGAAAGTTTATTTTTCTATCTACTTCATTTTAATCGAGATAACCGTTTGTAGAAATGGCTATATAATACATTCCGTTAAGGTACACAGGGAACAACAATAGTCAAAGTTTAAAATCTGGACGCTATATGCTGGTCTTCAAATTTCATACTTTTTCTATGCAATCGCGAGAAACAGCTGAAAATCGACGAAACTTACAAATATGAACAAATCGAACAATTAATAACAGATATCTTGCAAATGGCTGATGCCTAAAAAAAAGTTATTTGAAATCCATTATGTGTTTTAAACATACATGTCTACGTTTTTTGTGTAGCAAGTTTTCGTCTATCACTTATCGTTTACCAGTACAAGAATGTACAAAATTTCTTCCGAATGAAGAGAACTTCACAGACTATTACCAGAAAATTCGAGATATACATTTTATTCGTCATGCAAATATATTTCGTATACGGTATTTTAATCAAAACCGTTACAGCTGTTTTGGCGAAAATAAAAATTTAAAGGAAGATACTACTTTAAATACCAAGTTTGATATCTATCCGACTTTTCGTTTTTGAGTTATGTTGTTTTCAGGCGCAACATACACGGACGTTTTTCTAAAATTGTCTTTTATTTAGGGGTCTCAAACATATGTTTCCGGCGAAATCTTGGTATCGAATTTTTGGGTGGATTACAATACCCTCTCTACCCACGGTGTAGGTGGTAGAGAACGTAAAAAGAGAGATTCTGTAAATTCTTCACAAGCATGTAATGTACAATATTTGTTGCGCGTTCGATTATGTTCAAATATAAAATAGTTAAGATACTAAAGCAAAACAGTTGAACGGAAGTGGCAGATGACGATAATGCTGCACTACTAACGTCGTTTGATAATATGATGGACTCAATTGAACGGACTGACGTGCAGAAGGTAGTGATAATAGTTACAGCCCATGACAATAAGTAATACTAGATTGTGATAATTCACACAAACTTGACAAAACTATATATCTAAATACACCATATTGTAATTCACCCATGCTTAAATACTGGACTCCTCTAGTAACTTAGTGTATAGTAGTATTTACAGTGTAAACTAAAAACCATATTTAATCATCAATATCTAACGCCAACTATAAAATCACTCAAGCATGACTTCACTACAATGCATGTAACTAACGTAGTTATACCTAGAAATGAAGTACATTTAATAATGCACAACACTTCTTTATTAAAGCTTAATCTCCAGGTAATGTCAAGGACTTCCTCGTGAATAATACATGGGAATTAACATTTAAAGCGTTCGCGAGTAATGCATGCCATATTGACACCATTTCTTATACTAAGCGGGATGCTAATGCGGGACCCAACAAAACACGTCACAACAGCATGAAAGACCCAGCGTAAACTGCTAACTCATCCTCTACTTTGCGTGTAGCTTGATTAGACTGAGTAACGCATGTGCATGTGAATGTGATTTAGCCTCTGGAGGTGGTTGCCACAGGGGGATGGAGGGGGGAGCGTCCCCGGGAAAAAAATTAATAGCAAAATCTTCATGTACACACGAGAAAAATGAAACAAAGTGCCATTCACTCAATTATATTCGATATAATTGTGATATGTAGAAATGTTGGCAAGATAAAGTCCATCCTTCGTAAAATGGTTTCAATGGTGCCCCATAAAATAACCTCTTATTTTTTCAGAATATGTATTTATTATAATTAAAACTAAGTACATTAATGTGAATAATTTATATGTTTTAATATACTCCAACTGGGTGCCATTTAATACCACATGTTCTTACATGAACATGCGAGAGCACACAGCTAATAAGGGTCCTATGCCAGTCCATCCCAAGTATAAAAAGTATTTGTGCACCTATGTACCTACTTTGAGAGCGTATCCATCCGTGTGCATGTTTTACGGCTGCCTTGTGTGATTGAATGTTTTATAAGTCCATGAGATTCCACAGTATTTCATTTGCTACATTTTAAAGATATCCTGAGCTGAATTTGGTCAAAATTCACAAAAATACTTAAAAAATACTTTTTATGTTCAAAAGTACTTCAAACCGTTAGCTTCAACTACATATTATGGCTTTTACTTCTTCAACACCTGACTATTTAATGCCCATGAGCACATGACCTAATGCCCTGTGTTTACTTCCAATGCCTTTTGCTCGACTCTGAATTTTCTTATGTTTGCGAATTAAAAAGGTTCCATGCGATGTAGTCTGTAAACAATCTTATTCAAATTTTCAGCAGAAACTCAGAGAGAATGGGCTTTAAAAATCGGGACATGGTTTTTCCCAAACTTTTAAATCGCTCAAGATACGACAAATGCGGCGGTTTTCAATTTGAAAGGTTTTTAAAGGTGAACTATGATTATTACTTTCTCTACTACGTATAGTAAGTAGGGGAAGTATTGTATTCCACCCAAAAATTCGATACCGAGATTTCACAGGAAATATATGTTTTGAGACCCCTGAATCCAAATAAAGCATTTCTGGAAAATGTCCGTGTGTGTGTGTGTGTGTGTGTGTGTGTGTGTGTGTGTGTGTGTGAACAGCATAACTCAGAAACGAACAGTCGGATAAACACCAAACTTGGTATTTAGGTTCAGTATCTTTCAGAGGTGCGACACGAAGGTTTTCAATAAAATCCACCCACCGCATATTACCCTTTACATGGAACATTTTTCAAAAATTTTAATTTTCTCAAAAATGGCTCTAACGATTTTAACTAAAATATCATATGTTTAAGATATTTTTATGACAAATGAAATGTATATCTCGAATTTTCTGGGAATGTCTCCATAAGTATTCTTTATTGTGAACGACGATTGTATAACTGGCAAACCATAAGAGATAGACAAAATTTTACTACACAAAAAATGTAGATCACGTTAAAATACACAATTTATGTCATATACATTGTTTTTTGTTGAGTGAACCATTTTCGAGATATTGCTTGTTATTCTCTTAAATTTTCCAATACTTATACTTTTTCTCAAATGGGAATTCGTTATTCATTTTTATGTCCTGGACAAGCAAAGAGAATGGAATACTCCACATAGCAACCAGCTCTTAATAGATTTGACTATCGCTTAAAGCCTACCATATTCCACTTTTACCTACAATAAAATTAGCAATAAGATTAACATCTCGATTAACATGAAGCATATGGAGAATAAGCGTTTGTAAAAATAGTTTGTACAAGAGTAGAAAAGTCATGTGAGTGTAACACATCAGATTTTTGTTGTTGTTATTGTTATTAAGTAAGGGATGAGAATCTCTTGTAACTGCAGAGCGTGATAGCAGGCAAGCAATAACTTTTACGAAGTACGGATTCCGAATAGTTTATTAGTCACTTTGTAAATAAATTCAGTGTATATTAATAATTCGTATTCTACACAATGAACCAATCATGTTGATTAATTCGCTACTACTTAATTCGACCACTGAGGATAAATTGTTGCAAAAAGTGCACTTAAAGATTTAAAAACTTTTTCTGAAATAACAACAAGACTGGAAGATATTCTATGTCCCAGTTTTGTGTATTAGTATTTAAATCTGGTAGTATCTTTATGTTTCCAAAATTACGATTTGTGCATCCTGTGCACTACCTAATTAATTCGTACAATAAAATAGATTCTCAACAATTATTAATATATATATATATATATATATATATATATATGTGTGTGTGTGTATCTTGCATATAAAATTGTGGTATAGCAGCATATTATAAAATCTTTAAGATTTAGAAACTTCACCTCTAGGTACCCTTAACGGAAACCGAGTGGGATGGCTCGGGCCGCAACGTCTGTGGCCCGCTACTAGAAGGCCCCGGGTTCGATCCCCGGCGACCGCCCACTCTGACCCATGGGTTTTTCATGTTTTCCCCGGATCAAGAGGCAAATGCTGAGGTGGTTCACCTTTTACCACTACTCTCCTCCCTCTCATTTCCTGTACCTATCACCTTCCTTATTCTCTGTTTCAGGCTTGTAGGACCAGGCGACTGTTTCGGCGTGTTGCGGTTGTACGGTGGGTTGCACATTGTATAGGTTTCTTCCCTGACGTCACTGCGAGGACTGCTCAGTTAGGTCTCTCCTCCAAGTGGGCTCCGCCCCGGGGACCCTGAAGGTAGTAGCTTGAAGGCAGGACCGGGAGGCGTCGGATGCGTTCAATCTGGAAACTTTAGAGACCCCATCTGCGCTTGCGCCCGTCGTCGTCGGATATGGTAACCTTTTGGGTCTCTCCCTCCGGAGGTCACTGGTAGAAGCACAAAGGTCGACTCCCCTGAGTGCGGTGCTCTGCCCCGGTTTCGGGGCCCCCCTCCGTTCGTTCGTTCGTACATCCACCTTTACCCTTAACGAAAACACTACTTTAATCCAAGAAAACGATGAGTGCAGGCACTCTTGACATGCTTGGGGCATGCCATGGTAATGTAGGTGTTTAAGAGAAAGTTTAACGACACGCACACACATACCTTTCTTGAAAGTGCTTCTTGATCTCCTACAAGCAAATATTACCTGTAATATCTCAATATTGGGTTTTGTTTGTTCGATTGCTTTAGGCGACTGGGTAGACAGAGAGAGTATAAAGGTCAAAAGGGATAACATTTTATATTACACCAACAGCTTAATGAAATTCCATGACAGAATTCTCCTTATAGACAAACAGCTCACTGAATACGAAACCCCACCCTACCAAACCTCACCAGCCGGGGTGCCTGCTTAGTTAATTAAGTTTGTTTAGAACAAAGGTCAAAACGTTTAGCGTTCCTCATTCATTCAGAAGTTGAGAAAATGATATTGTATCATTCTCTCTGCCAGAAAGTTTGCATCTGAAGCGTTTTCATGTTGTTTAATTAAACTTTGGCAAAACGCTGGGGAAAAAATGGAATTCGTTAAAAATATTTATTAGACTTCACCTGTGGCAAGTAAAGGAAAAGTTGTAACATATTTAACGGACATGTCAAATAAAATTAGTTGTTCTTTAGCTATGATAATCAAACGACTACCAACATCTAGTGTGAAAAACAAACTACAGTATTCGTGCTACAGAATTTCAATATTTCATGTTCCTACCTCCGCATGGTTTGCATAACTGTGTGGATAGAAACTCGAATGTCATATATTTTACACTATACATAACACATCATTAAGTAGATGTACGTAAAAGTGAATATTTAAGGAAGGACTTTCAGCATTATATAGCAGAACTTTTTATGGCGACTCAACTCCTGTTGGTTGACATAAAGCAATAGTTATTACAAATATTAAAAAAGGAGACAGGAAAGACTGTGAAAATTATAAGGGTATAAGCATTTTAAGTTCTGGGTACAAAATTTACACAAAACTGCTGAAGTGGAAATTAAGCGCTTTCTAAGAAACCAAAATAATGGAAGAACAAAATGGATTTTGAAAAGGAATATCGTGTGCCGAAGGGTATTTCACTTCAAAAATTACAATAGTTGATACCGTAATTATTGACAGGAAGAAATAAATTATAGTAAGATAGAGAAATAATTGCAATATATAATTTCCGTATTTTAAATCACTGTATAATAAATAAGCCTGAGTTGAAAGATTTATCCAGAGATAAAGGTCCTTAGCAAGTCCTGTTAAGGAAATACATTAGTATAAAAGTTCCTGGAATGCAGTGAGCGTTAAGTTCAGTGCGTTTGAAAAGTCACATAGGCAGCATTTCTGTAAATTAGAAAAGTGAAAGGTACGGTTTAGCAACAAGGTAAGAGACGCATAATTAGGATTTTAAGACTGGACCGCGCGAGAAGTAACATTGGTAAATGTAGCTATATGTGGACGGAGTATAAGCTAAGAAAAACTCCAGCATTCTAAATCACAGATACATACACATACATTCACATTCTTGCATACATTCGTGACTCTCCTAGATTCTGGACTCTGTAATTTTTAAGTCGTAGCCCATATGAACGGCCGGCGTTAGAAAGATTTAGCGGCTATTGAGAGGAGTTTTCCGAGCAACATTTCTGCGACTTACGGCAACTGACGCTTCGCTTGATTATTGTCTTAAAAGTAATTAATTCGTAAACTCAACAGTCGGCGACTCTTCTATAATTTAACATTTTGTTAATATTAAAATTTAACAGCCAACTAAACTGGTGATATCCTTTCAAAATACACTCACACATACCGTGAGATAAATAACTCATATCTATACCAGTACAGCAGCTGGCACACAAGACAACGCGGGACAAATTACGAGATGACATAAAACTCGTCAACAGAGCAGGTAACATTAAAGCTTATAACAATTTGAAGCAGGAAGCGGCACCAAAGTTGTCGCACGAGAACGGCTTCATGTGAAAACAAAGAGAATTCAACAAATACATATTTGGCCTTTGTTGATTTTACAAAAACTTTCGATAAAGTAGACAGGAAAAAATTATTTTAAATGCTATTAGAAGATGTTTCAAATCAGCTTATAGAAGCCATCTTTAAGTTATACCGTGAAAATTATATTTCAGTACGGTAAGAAAAAATCATACAGAATGGAAACCTTAATCAGGGTGTTATGCAAGGCTGCAATCTATCCCATTACTGCTCATTATATTCGTATATATGGACACATGGTCCAAAGATCTGATGTGTTACATTCACATGACCTTCTCTGCCCTCTATCGCTTATTAGTGAGTATACAAATTATTCTTACGAAAGTTACCTTTCTGGAAATAGCTGTATTATACATTTCCTTATGTGTACAAAGGGAATAACGATAGTCAAATGTTTTAGAACTGGACGCTATACGCCGGCCTAAAACTCCACTCTCTTTCCACAATATCGAGAGAAACAGCTGAAAATCGACAGGACATTAAAATAATTACTAAGTATTGAACAATTAAAACCATTAATAACGAAAGCCTGTAATGTCTGATACCATTCAAAAAGTTATTTTAAATAAATTGTGTATTTTAAAGAGATGCACATTGTTTGTAATAGTACATTTTCGTCTATCGCTCAACGTTTACTATTTATACAGATTATGCAAAATTACTTCCAAATGAGGTGGACTTCACAGGCTATTTTCATAAAATTCAATATATAAATCTTATTTGTCAGGTAAATATCTTTAATATGTGGTATTTAACCAAAATCGTTAGAGCCAATTTTTAGAAAATCAAACATTTTGAAAAATTTTCCATGTAAATGGTAGTTTGTGGTGGTGAGGATTTTCTTGAAAATCTTTGTGTCGCATCTTTGGAAGGTACTGAACCTAAATACCAAGTTTGGTATTTATTCGACTTTTCACTCTTGAGTTATGCTGTTCACAGGCACAGAGGGAGGGCGAGAGAGAGAGAGAGAGACGGATCTTTCTCTAAAAATGCTGTTTTTATTCAGGGGTCCTCAAAACTTGTATTTCTGGTGATATCTCGGTATCAAATTTTTGGGTGGAATCTACTGCTAGCACGGGGTAGACAAAATAAAAATGGAAATCAATAGAGCATGGAACAATAGACAAACAGAAACCTTAAGCGAGATATACTACTGTTTGCAGACGTAATATTACTGACAGATTCTGAAAATGGCCTTCAGCGTCCAGTTTATCAACTGAAACTTATTTCTAAAATTTACAACATAGAAATTTCAGTAACCAAAATAATAGGCTTTGTTGGAAAAAATCTCTTCGAACTAAAATCTGCCTTTACAATAAACCAGTAGTACAGATTTCGTATTGTAAATATTTGCAGCTCTTTTTGAGTATTGAAAAAAAAAGATATTGCCACGAAACTACGTAGTTTTAATTACACCATGAGTAAAATGATAAAACTTTTTGAATCCGTCTCTTGTCCAAAGACACACTCGAATACAGGACTTATAAGACATTGGCGAGACCAGTCCTCATGTGAAGTAAAGCCTGGACTATACGACAAAGTGATGAACACCGCATCACAGCCAATGAAGTGAAAATTTTAAGATGAACTGCAGTATACACTAAATTATATAAGAAAAATCTGATGTGTTACACTCACATGACTTTCTCTACTCTTGTACAAACTATTTTTACAAACGCTTATTCTCCATATGCTTCATGTATTGGAGATATCGAGATGTCAATCTTATTGATAATTTTCTTGTAGATGCAAGGGGAATATGGTAGGTTTTAAGCGATAGTCAAATATTTTAACGCTGGTTGCTATGTGGCGCATTCCATTCTCTTTGCATGTCCAGGACATAAAACAAGGGAAATATCGTAGCTTTTAAGCGATAGTCAAATATTTTAACGCTGGCTGCTATGTGGCACATTCCATTCTCTTTGCATGTGCAGGACATAAAAAAATGAATAACGAATTTGAGAAAAAGTATAAGTATTGGAAAATTTAAGGAAATAACAAGCAATATCTCGAAAACGGTTCACTCAACAAAAGAAATGTATATGACATAAGTTGTGTATTTTAACGCGATCTACATTTTTTGTGTAGTAAAATGTTGTCTATCTCTTATGGTTTACCAGTTATGCAAAAGTCGTTCACAATGAAGAATACTTTTGGAGACATTCCCAGAAAATTCGAGATATACATTTCATTTCTCATGACATTATCTTAAACATATGATATTTTAATCAAAATCGTTAGAGCCATTTTTGAGAAAATTAAAATTTTCGAAAAATGTTCCATGTAAAGGGTAGTCTGGGGTGGGGGGGATTTTCTTGAAAACCTTCGTGTCCCATCTCTGGAAGATACTGAACCTAAATACCAAGTTTGGTGCTTATCCGACTGTTCGTTTTTGAGTTATGCTGTTCACAGACACACACAGACACACACACACAGACACACACACACACAGACACACACACGGACATGTTTCCAAAAATGCTTTTTTTGGATTCAGGAGGTCTCAAAACATGTATTTCCGGTGAAATCTCGGTATCGAATTTTTGGGTGGAATGCAATACTTCCCCTACTTACTATACGTAGTAGGGAAAGTAAAAAGAATTTAGACATTACGAAAGAACCGAAAATTGGTCCACTCATAAAAAGAATTCACAATTACCGTTGAAACTAGAGGTTTCATGTGCTCAGGTGAAGTAGGTATTGTCTTTAGCTTGTTGCTGCTACGTATGGAAAGTCAGTTTGAAGATGTATTGTTACGTTATTTGCACCACGCTTTGGGCGTCAATTTGAAGACGGTGTTTTGTTGTAATTGTTGTTTGCAACACGTATGGAAGCCAATTTAAAGTAGGATTTGTATTATATTTCAACTGTTGGGGAGCCGAACTTGTAGCAGTTGCAACCGCACGTATAGTAAACAGTTTCCGGTAGCCTTCGCCCCAAATGTATTTTTACTGTTTCTTTAAATATTATATTTATGTTTGCCTTGGCTGCGTCAGTATTATTGTTAGAGAAACGGATGTCTTGGCAGGGTTGTGATACGACTAAGAATGTAGGCTTACACAGATTATAATTTTACTTCACTCCTTTATTAATATTTGATACGATTTAAATAGCACTTCACTGATATAGAGAGCTGTGAGATTCTTTTTATTAATTAATTATACTTTTTAACACGTAAACTATTTTTCGTTTCACACGAATACGTATTAAACCTCTCAAGGACGCACAAGCAACGCATCCAGTTATGAGCACTGTCTGCAGGCAACTGAATTGATTTCAACCGTCTAAACTTGTAAATTTCTGTATTTCAAGTCTCTGATTGGCTATTCCTACTCCAATAGAATACCTTCATTTAACTAAAGCTTTTTCTGGTTGTTGATTGGCTATTTTAAAACGGTCTCAAAATGTACATTATTGTTCTCCAATAATGACTACTAGCATTTAAACCTTAAAATTCATTATTGTCTCAAGGTTACTTCATTGTTACCTCATTGTTAGCAACGTTTAAGTTATTATTCTCATAGCTCCTACATTATTAAATTACGTAATGCATTCACATAACATTATTGAACATGTTTACAATAATATAAGCATATGCAATGACTGTTACATACATTTTACAAATTATTACATACACACATTGCTTAAGGCGGGCTGTTATTGAATTTACATATATAATTTGACTGAAACCATTCAAGTGTTAAAAATACTGCCTCACAGGATGCCTGCAACAAGAATTTCCCGGCAAATGTTAAATTACCCAGCACAAGGGAGAAGATCTTTGGCCCTGCGATGAAGAGATGGAATGAGACCATAACAGACCAATAGACCTAATACGCGGTTAGAAAAAATTAAATTAAATTGAGTTTTATTTATGGACGCTCTTTAACTACTATGGTCCTTGGCGTTTCATCCTATATTGAGCGTGAAATACCGCTAATTTTGCTCAGAGGCCTCTTTATCAGCTTGAGGTTCTTTTACGTGCCGTAAATCTACGACACGGGACCACCGGCTTTACTCGAAGAAAGCCATGCTAAGGATTTTTACACCCGAAAAAATCCATAGCCCTCCGCCGGGTTTGAGCCCGCGACCTCGGGAACTAGAGGCTAGCACGGTACCACTAGTCCACGGAGGACCACACGTGGTAGGAAGATGATGATGATGATTATGATGATAAACAACCGGGAACAAATCATCACCTTTTACTTTCTCTACCGCTTTACCTTCGTAAGTAGAGGAAGTATTGCATTTCATCCAACAATTCGATATGGAGATTTCACCGGAAATATATGTTTTGAGGCTTCCTGAATAAAAATAAAATCGTTTTTAGAAAACGTGTATGTTGTGTGTGAGAGAGAGAGAGAAAGCATAGCTCAAAGCCGGTTCAACACTAAACTTGGTGTTTTAGTTCAGCATCTTCTAGGGACGCACTCACGAAGATTTTCAAGAAAATCCCCCACATCAAACTAAGTTTATATGAAAAACGTTTCGTTATTCTTTATTTTATCAAAAATTGCTCTGACGATTTTGATGAAAATTTCATAATATCTTTAAAATATGTGCAATGATAAATAAAATTTTTATTTTAATTTTTCTGGGAATAGCCTATAAAGTCCTCTTTATTCTGAATGACGTTTGTATAGTTATGTTTCATGGGTAAACCATGACAGAAATTTAATGCACAAAAAAATAAGTTTCTCCTTAAAACACGCCATGTATTCCAGGTACTAAATGCATGTACAATTATTTTGCAAACACCACCAGCAAAAAAAGTTTTAAAAAACCGGTGCAATTTTCAAAAAAATATTCTTTTTTGAGGTTTACGTTTTTACTTTTTCGGTCCGAAATCTGTAGAACCCATCCTTGTCTAGGTCGTCCAGTCGATCTTCTTCCTCTGGGTCTCTGCTATAGGGCTTGTTTAGGTATTCTCTCTCCTAATATTCGTTGAGATGTCTTAACTCATTCTTCTCCAGAATATTATAATTGTTGTAAAGACGAAGTTCCAGTTCCTCGGTGGTTTTCTCATTTTTTAAGTGTTCCTCTGTGGTGTAGACCCTGACTGAACGTGAAAATCTTACTTCACCTACTATATTAATATAGTAATAAAGAGTTTAATTATAGAATATTAATTTTTACGTTCTCTAGTAAGTAGGGGAAGTATTGTACTCCACTCAAAAATTAGAAAAAGATCCGTGTGTGTGTCTGTGAACAGCATAACTCGAAAACGAAAAGTTGACTCAACACCACACTTGGTATTTAACTTAAGCACCTCCCAAAGATGTGACACGTCAAGAAAATCCCCCACCCTAAACTACCCTTTATATAGAAAATTTTTCGAAAACTTTTATTTTCTAAAAAATGGCTCTCAACGAATTTGCTTAAAATGTCATATATTAAAGATATTTACATGACAAATAAACTGTATATCTTGAATTTTGTGGAAGTAGCCTGTGAAGTCCACTTCATTTGGAAGAAATTCTGTATAATCTTGTATAACTGGTAAATGTTAAGCGAAAGACGAAAACGTATTACACAAAAAATGTAGATCCCTCTAAAACACGTAATTTATTTAAAACACTTTTTTGTATAAGCTGTTTCTGAGATGTCCTTATTAAAGCTTCTAATTGTTCGTTTCTTGGTCTCTTAAAGTGCTTTCAACATTCAGTTGTTTCTCGCGATTGCATGAAAACAGCTTGGAATTTTAAGGCCAGCATATAGCGCACAGTTTGTAAACATTTAACTATCCATGTTCCCTTAGTAATGTAGCTACTTCTGCAAAGATTTATTTGGATTAAAATATAGCATATAGGAAAATAATCTTGAATATAAATAGTTTGTATACCGAGTAATAAAAGATAGAGAGTAGAGAAAGTTATGTGAACATATCACTTTTCAATTAAGAATTGCACCGTGTGAGAGGAAATTTAAAAAAACAGTCAGAAAAATTATTAAAAAATTAATATATTTGATTAATTTAAAACTATGCATAAAGTTTGGTCTACATATTATGCATTAAACCACGATTACTGCATTAAAATTTCAATTGAATCTACATGAAATTGCAGATTTTTTAAAATTTCACAGATAAGTATACATACTTAATTTAATCTTTCTCATTTACGCTCCATGCTTCACTTTTACTTTGTAATAATGGCACTACCATAGCATGTAAGTTACATTTTCTTACTTTGCTTTTAAACTACCAGGAATTTTTTATTTTTTATTGTTGATCACAAGTAATATCACTACCAAGATACTGGAAGTATGACACTTGTTTTAAGATGCTATCTGTTGACACAGTTTTTCTTGTAGTGTATTTATTCCCTGGAATTATTAAAACTAAAAGTTTTTAAAAGAGCTAGAATACATAAATTATAACATCGTTTTTAGTCGACACACTATAATAGGCTGATTGTATGTGACATAACTGAACTACAATGGCATCCATTATACTGTCACGAACGTGACTGAGGAGATCCGTATTGTAATTATTATTTTATATTAAGTTTCTGAATTCATATAGAATCATATTTCATATTCTTAATTCTGCTCAAGTCTTAGTAAATTGTATATATGACAGGAAACAGTGGTTTGCCACTTCCCTTGACATTTCAAAGGGATTTCACTATGCCATCATTTCCTCAGGGATGCGTGTCTTTCTGCAAGGCTCCCTGCTGCGCCCTGTGGATCACATGATCCTTGGAAAGTCCTAAACCTACGCATTTTCCAGGATGTTGGCAGACCATATTTGGTAATAGCTGCTACGGTATTAGAATGAACCCCTCTAGGGTATTCAACTCTATATAAGCAAGCCCTCAAGCTCTGCTCGCAGGGACTTTGTGTTGTAACTAGGCCGGGACCGCTATAGTACAGGTCGACGGCCGCTCCGGATAATTTCATTTGGCACCACTAGCGGCTTGAGAAAGTCGTGTTGAGTATTGGCTCTCCTCATCCATGACGAGACGTTTCTCAAGGTAAGCATTATAAAATAAACTGTTAATAATAACGTTAGCTAGTACCATAATCATCCCTGATCTTGTAAACCCAACTATCGTACGGTAGAAATGTAACTCTTTAGAATATAGTCAGATCGCTCTAGCAAAGTGTTTTAATAATTGTTTCTACCTCTACAATCCCTTATTTAGCTATTCCCCCCCAGTGACACAACTTAGCACGTGACAGTACTTCAGTGACTCATTATGATCTTACTGACTGCGCACGCAACTCGCCCACACCTTTCAACACCTTTGAGGAACATACAGTACCACGGACAAACTAATACGATAACTCATTAATGTAACAAGATATCTAATTTACAGCATCTCAGCATCAACATATTAATAATGTATTTCTTTAATATTTTGTTCTAAGTTTTACGTATTATGTATCTTCTTTGCTAATACTGTACGTATAATAATTAAGAGAATGTTAAAAACACATATATTCATAAAATAGACATGGTAGAGAACAAGTATGTAACGTTATAACATATAGAATATGATATGAGAGGGAAAGGTCATTGTTAGCTATACAACCAATAATAAAAGTTACGTGAAATGTGCAGTAGCATTTACGTAAGCATGTAGCGAACCTTGGGTTCATTAATTAAGACAATGGAAGTCTGTAAAAACATATATATGTAACATAAAATGTTATTGGATAGTAGCACCAATTAGGTACATTGATACACACCTATAATTCAAATACATACGTTAAGAAAACTGTTGAAGGGAACGCTAACAGAAGCTTGTCAGTCTTCAAACAGGACGCCGTGTACAAGTTCGACTCTAAATAGACGCTAAAACTGCATATTTAAAGTCTGCCAGTTATACATATTTTATATTGACAAAGGTGATAGTGAATTGTAAACATTTACATGTAGTTTAACTAAAATAAAAGTGAAATAATTAACAGGCTACGTGTGTGCAAAATATTTTAACAATCTCCATGCCTAACCCTGACAAGATACAGCAACCGTGGCGCAATTATAAAATAATATTTACAACATACTAACACACACACACACTAGATACAGATATACGATCATCAGATTGCAGTCTACGAGAACGTCGTGATACGTCACAAGAGTACGGGCATCAAGACGACCTACACATTCGTAATACAACAACCATCATCAACGTAGTGGGGGCCTACCAAGGAGGAACCGCTACACCTTCAAAACAGCAATTCACTATGATCCATTCTCCAGATAAAAAATGAAATATTTGTATTTAAAATAAAACAAATTCTGTTCATTTTTTCATTGTGACTTTAATATTATAATAAATTTAGCTCATTTCCGTTGTTTAAGGGCATGCTTCTTTTACGTTACCTGCTACAGAATCAATAAATTCAGCCTGGACTAAACAGTACCTGTTGCAGTACTCGAAAACACGCTCATGGTCTTGCCATACTGCTGCCGTCCGATCACACAATTAACAAGGTCAGACATTTTTGTAAAATCTCAAATTTTTTAAATAATGTTGTGGTTGACCAAAAGCAGTCTATGCACCTTGATTGTAATGGTAATTACTCACTACCGCTCGTTTCATAAACATACTTAGGTCTTAATATTACCTTTACAGTTTGTTGCATAATATACTATTGTTATTTTTGCATATTAAAATTATAACGTTTTCTACGTTAATTTATCTACTAGAATGTTTTAAAGTGGTGACGAATTTGTGTGACCACTGCAACAACCTAATCGAAGTGGAAATTTCCCCGTAGCCAGAATGCATAACCTACAACTGAAAGTACTTAATTTCGCATTTAACAGTTCAGCTGAAACGATCAGATCCAATAAACGAATTAATTTGCAAGTATGACTTTGTTTCGTTCAATTCCAGCCGGCTACTCAGTTTAATGATATGTAATATTTGCAGTTCCTCCCTTCAATTAATTTATTTGCACACGTTCGGCATCCATTACTGGCCAGCATCGCCTAGAATAATAAAAAGGGGGGTTTGATTTGTGTATTTTTGGGTTCGGTTTGAAGCGACATGATGCAACGTTAATCGATATAGTATCTGGAATCAAGAACCGATTCCCTTTATACGTCAAAGCAAAAGGGCTGAGCTAGCCGAAGTGAATCCAAGCAGC
This sequence comes from Deroplatys truncata, assembly GCA_030765065.1. NCBI lineage: Eukaryota > Metazoa > Arthropoda > Insecta > Mantodea > Mantidae > Deroplatys > Deroplatys truncata. The sequence continues at coordinate 108,403,599 of CM060985.1, forward strand.
AACAGGAAACTCACTGATAAGGGCTCACTGTTGTGCAGTTGAAGAATAGCCTTTGAACAAATTGAGGTCATCTCGTTCGATTTTATAGCCACTATATGATTCACAACCACTGTGTGTGTTGTCGCACCACAGGCTATTCATGGGTCGTCAACAAACATCCTGCAGATATCCCAACATCCGCCAAAATGTAATCCACTAACTCTGTGATGAGGAAAAAAAAAAGAACGACTACTATAACCTCACAAGTTTATCCAAAGATACATCTCCTGTATTTATAACCAGCACAACGTGCAACTCTGCTCGCCTTATTGCATTAACTACGGAAGTTCTCTGTTTTTCCCCTGCAACGTTGGTGTTATGCGACGATTTCAAAATCGGAAATAAAATGGTTTATGTTTTCTCTGTCATTTACGTATTGTAGACGAAGCAGTGTATTCCACCCGAAAAATTTGTTATGGAGATTTCACGTGAAATGTGCATTTTAAATCCCAATGAAGCAAAAAAGGCGTTTTCAGAAAAATCTTTTCTACATTTATCTGTCTGTGAACAGCGTAACACAAAACAAGCGCGGAATCTCATACTGTTACCAGCAGAACAAGGTTTTCAAGAACATTTTCGTGCCCCAAAACGAACTGTTACCAGCAGAACAAGGTTTTCACGAACATTTTCGTGCGAAAACGGGACTCGCGAGTCATTTTGGCTCGTAGGCGCCGTTCCCTCTCTGCCACTGTCCCTTTATTTTTCACGTGCTGCTGAGTGATGTAGTGCATGTTGCATATTTGGTGACTTGCGAAAGGAAGGCGTTTTCGCCACCCTTGCTGTAGGGGGATATGTTTTCGTTATTTTTCCATTTTTACTTTCCCTGCCACCTACATAATACGCAGAGAATTCCACCCAAAAGTTCTCTACCAAGATTTCACTGGAAACATGTGTTTTGAGGCACTTTAAATTAACAAAAAGCATTCTTAAAAAAGGTGTGTTTGCGCGCGCGCGTGCGTGCAAATAGCTTAACTTAAAAACGAAATGTCGCATAAATATCAAATTTGGTATTATGTTCAGTACCTTCCAAAGATGTGACAAGAATATTTTCAAGAAAATCCCCTCACTTTAAACTACCCTTTATATGAAACATTTAGTTTTTACTTTTATTTGCCGGATAAAGGCTGTAACGGTTTTGATTAAAATACCACATATTAAAGGTATTTATATGATAAATGAAATGTACATCCTGAATTTTCTGAGAATAGCCTGTGGAGTCCTCTTCATCCGAAAGAAATTTTGTACAATCATGTATAAGTGGTAAATAAGCGTACTGCACAAAAAATGTACCTAGATCTCTTTAAAACACACAATTTACTTCAAATAGCTTTTTTGTGGCATCACCCATTTCTGAGACATCCGTTATTAATTGTTCCATTTGTTCAGTACTTAGTCATTCTTTTCAAATCCTGTCGATTTTCAGTTCTCTCGATGTCGTGGAAACAGTATGGAATTTTAAGGACAGCGTATAGCGTTCAGTTCTAAAACATTTGACTATCGCTATTCCCTTTGTTATCTAGAACGAAATGTGTAATGCAGCTATTTCCAGAAAGATTTATCTGGATTAAAATGAAATAGGAAAATAAACTTTCATAAGAATAACTTTTGTACCCACTAATAAGCGATAGAGGGGAGAGAAAGTCATGTGAATGTAATACATCAGATGTTTTAAAACATGGCGCTAAGTACTTTGATCAAAGTAATATATTACCTTTTATCCAAGTGGTTTTATAAACCTCGAACAATGATTTAATTAATTATATTTACATTCCTCCGTATTATTGATGAAATTACTGTAATATATCTAAAATCTGAGTAGCAAATCATCCCCTTTACCCCTTTCTGGCTTGAAAATAAAAACGAAAAAGTCAATTTATCTCATTCAGCATGTGCATTTTATTTGTCATGTAAACATCTTAAACATATGGTATGTTAATCGAAATCATTAGCATCATTCTTGAGAAAATCAAAACTAAAGAAAACCTTTCGATAGAAAGGGTAAATATAGACAAAACAAAATTAACTGGTCATATGTTTTGATGTTGAGATGCCCGGAACAGCACAATATCACGCATGCACACTTCCGTCGCAGTTTCCATGGTAATAAAAATAAATCAATGATCGCTTTGTGCAATTGCGAATACCTGTACAACAGTACGGTAGCTGTAAGCTTCGACTCCCTCCGGCCACCTACACCCAGGACTCCTGGGCAGAGTGCCGTAATAGTGGCAACATGCGGTCAATAAGGCAGTATGCCTCAACATGCCGCTTACTACATGCGGATTGCAGGACCTCAGCGCCACTATTTCTACAAAGTGGCTCCTTAATTTGCCCAAGGTTTCGAGTGTATCCCTTGCCAGGCACCCCAGCAGGAGAAAAAAATCTGATGTGTTACACTCACATGACTTTCCCTACTCTTGTACAAACTATTTTTACAAACTCTTATTCTCCATCTATTTCATATTAATCGAGATAAACATTTGCAGAAACGATCTTTTGACATGCAAAGAGAATTACATTTTACACAGTGACCAGTTCTAAAATATTTGACTATGGCTTAAGGCCTACGAAGTTCTCCTTGTTTTGTATTTGCAACGGCAATATAGAAATACTTTAAGAATCGACATATATCTTAATAGCTGGTTGCTAGGTGCAGCACCATTCCCTTTGCCACAGATTAATACTCTTTGCATATCCAAGACAAAAAAAATGAATAACGAATTCCCATTTGAGAAAATAAGTACTGAAAATTTTAAGGGAATAACAAGCAATATCTCGAAAATGGTTCACTCAACAACAAAAATGTATATGACATAAATTGTGTATTTTAACGCGATCCACATTTTTGTGTAGTAACATTTGTGTGTATCTCTTATGGTTTACCAGTTATGCAAAAGTCGTTCATAATGAAGAATACTTTTGGAGACATTCCCAGAAAATTCAAGATATACATTTTATTTGTCATGAAAATATCTTAAACATATGATATTTTAATAAAAATCGTTACACCCATTTTTGAGAAAATTAAAATTTTCGAAAAATGTTCCATGTAAAGGGTAATCTGGGGTGGGGGAAGTTTTTTGAAAACCTTCGTGTCGCATCTCTGAACCTGAACCTAAATACCAAGTTTGGTGTTTATCGGACTGTTCGTTTCTGAGTTATGCTGTTCACAGACACACAGACACACACACAGACATGTTTCCAAAAATGTTTTTTTTTTGATTCAGGGGGTCTCAAAACATATATTTCCGGTGAAACCTCGGTATGGAATTTTTGGGTGGAATACAATACTTCTACTTACTATACGTAGTAGAGAAAGTAAAAATCTCATGCCGGTTCCGGAAATCAAACCCGGGTTCATTCGCACCGCAGGTAGCAGCGCCTCGTGGGACAATAGTAATATCATTATTATTTTCGCTATTATTATTATTATTATTATTATTATTATTATTATTATTATTACAACATGAGAGACTGGACTCAAAGAAAAATAAAGAAACGTCTCTAGGTACTTTGCGTAGTCCTAAATGGGCTCATTCGCAATCAAAAAAACAATAATAATGACATTCAAAGTGACATTAGAAAACGAAGGTAAACATTTTATGGACATTTATTCAAAAAGAAGGAACAGACTTTAAATATTTATTTCTAATGTACGATAATAGATGGCATAATAGACACATGTGATATATCACTGAATAGAGAAAAGTTCAAAATTTTATTTTGTGTGTTCAAAATGAGCACCAGTTGTTATGCGAGGACGACCAGTGCTTTTCCGTTTGCATACGCAACCATCTTCTACGAACTTATTATATCAAATGTAAATTTTTTTATGACGAGGCGGCTCGTTGTTGAGCTTACACCGAAATGCACGCTGCAATGAAACAATGGATTCACTCTTTGCATAATGCAGCACACAAAACGACTTTTCTGTGGTATCGCCATTTTCTCGTAAACAAACACAGCACCGCTCTAGGCACTGAATGGAACTAATAGGTGGGGCTTAAAACTTTGAGCTTTCCTCTATTCAATGATGTATCGCTATGCATTGTTGTTCATTAGAAATAAATATTTGAAGCACGTTCCTTCTTTATGAAATATTAAAAGAATGAACTCAAAACAGATAATGGACTTCTACGAAAATAGAAGTAAAGCACAAGTAGATACTATGAAATGGGTCGATGAAGTAAAAAACCGATTTAAATTTGGCAGGAATTACGCAAGAAGATATCCTAAATAGATATATCTTTAGAATCAAAGTGCTTAAGTGGCAAGTTGATTAGAGGACAAACCGAGGAAAAAACTGTAACATGGACAGACAAGAGAAAGATAGCTCACAGCCAAATAATGAGAGAACTATGATTCAAAGGGAAACAAAGAAACGTGTCCAAATACTTTGCATAGTCCTACATGGACTCGTTCACAATCAAAAATAATAAATCAATAACTGTAAAACAATCTTATTTAAAACAAAAATTGGTGGTGCAGTATAACATGTTTTCGGGCTCGATTCAGTCTGGGCCGAAACTAAGAATTTCGGTCTATGCAGATGCCTAATATCGGTAATCTTAAGGAATCATGAAAACAACTTCTACTGCAGCCATAGAGACACTCTTGAACCTGACTCCATTGCATTTAGTTGTAATGAAGGAGGCAAGAATGGCACTCTATAGACTGCAACGCGCTAAGCAACTGAGAATTCCTGATATAGACTCGGGTTGCTAAGAATTAGGAAATACACAGGAGATGCATTTTAGAAATGCTGTCAGACTATATAATTCTATTAAACACTTTATAAGAACTTCAAGGTCATTTATCCTTAACGTTGAACGACTAAACTCTGGGAACTCCTGAGGAAACTTTTATGTGGTTTACATAGGAATAGGATCCGAAGTATATGGCATAAAACCAAGGTGCAAAGGGCTTTTTCCCTTGTGTAGCGGGAAATCGTCGTTGGGCGACATTTGTAGCGGTAAATCGTCGATCCTTGGGTTGATGTGGTCTTCGGCAGTGTTCTTCCTCGGCTATTGATGCTCGTCGGTTGTTGCGTATTCCATTCCTAACTATATATAATTATTAATTCTCAGGTTATAGTGGGTGAGGCAAGTTTAAGAAATACACTGCAATTTTCTCTTAATAAATGAAGTTTATTCACAATTGAAATAATTATGGGAGGCTACCTTTTCCCATTATTATAATCCCAACACTTTAAATTAGTCAGGAGCCTAGCTATCTGCACACTCCCGCCCTTGTGCACCCACGTGCATCTGTAGCACCTTGTGTCGACGTGAATTCTTGGAAATCAGTTAGCGAGAGGGTGGGCTCTGAGGCCTTGCCTGCCCTTATATACGGTAGCCTAGTGACGCTCACCTCTGAGTTTAAAAATGTAACTACGTTCTCTATTGGCCCTCAGACCGCGTTACCTTAACATGTATGAGAATGTGGGGCTTCATATCAGTGCGCTTAAGTGCCATCTTGGAGCGTTGTGAAGCTAGTTCCATATCTCCGTCTCTTTCTTTCCTCTATCTGTCTCTTTCTATTTCTCGTACCGTTACTGGTTCCCTGCCTGTTGGCTTGGTAAAAGGCACGCTCTTTATGTTTTCCTGGAATTTTTGCTAGCTCGCCCGTTTCTTACAATCAGCTCTGTACAAATGTTAGATGTTGAATATTTTAACATGTTAGTGACTTAAATTATTACTGTACAATTCTTATATGTATGGTTCCCCTTTCATATGTACAATTCCTCTATATATGTATAATATATCCCCTTTAACTTGGGTGCATATGCTACTGTTTTTCAAACAGAAATTTATGCTATAGAGTAATTCAATGCATACATGAAAACATAACGAGAGCTTACACTTGTAAACAAATCCTTATATTCAGATAGCCAGGCTGCACTTTATGACTCTAAGTAGACATAAGCTAACGCCAAGACTGATTTTAAACCGTCTAAACACGCTCACAAGTTTGGCATAACAGAATGAAGTTGAACTCATCTGGGTGCCGAGTCATAGTGGCATAGAGGGAAATGAAAAACAGGGAAAAGCTTCACATTTATTGAGCCAGGACCGGCTCTAGGAAAATCTCGATGTTTAGTAAGAGAGACTATTAAAAGCTAGTCCAAAGTAGATCATAATACCTGGCTTAAAGATCCAGGAAACAAATATGGTAAATAATTTATTAGAAAACCATGTAAGAAAAGAGCTGAAAGGTTACTTAAATGTAACAGAACTTCAGATGAGAACAATTATTGCATTTCTCACGGGACGTGCTCCTATGAAAAAGCATCTTAATACGATGGGAGTGTTTCAGGGTACTTCGATTGCAAATTGTGCGAGACAGAAACAAACAGCTCAGCACATTATATTGTTACATGCTGGGGTAAGGGCCAAAAGCTTTCCAGAAAATGGTTAAATTTAGTTCACCCCAGCACACACTTCTCGCTGCAACAAGAAGATCGGGACTTTGGTGTATAGATTTAGAGGAAGGCGTGGGATTTTACATTACACAAAAGCATTACATAACACACATTAACTGAAATGTATTAATAAACGTTTGGCGGCTCTACATTATGAACTAGGAAGAGAGGATGGAGGGAGATGCCTCGAAGCCGTGGACTGACCACAGGCATGTCTTGCTACAACGTCTGCACTCACTCAAGTGACGCTAACTATACCCCTCTCCAATCGTATCTAGCGATGCTAGCCAGGGTTGGCGTTTTACCAGACGATTTCAAACAAAGCCCTGTCTTTGGCGTGTTCCGTATCTGTATTCCTTGGTAAAGGGAGCAGGTATAATGAACTGTCTTTAAAACGATACAGATAGCACAATAAGCCCAAGGCTTGAGTGCGTCCGGAGCAATGAGGAAATCTGCATCAAGACAAGACAAGGGTAATCCCGGAAAACACAATTGATTTTGATAATACTTTCACCACTGAAAACTCCTGTCCTTCTCGACGGTCATGGGCTATAAGTCAGCTAATTTCAGCTCCTAAATGACTAACACCAAAAAGGATTTACTATGAACGTATATTAGAATACGAAGCTGTTGAAGCCATAAAAGAACATGAATTCGAAGGAGACTTTTCTTTGAGAATGCCATGGTGTTATTCAGATTATATTAGTGAAAGTGTTGTCTCTTTTGTGAATATTTCAGTGCTGTTTAAAGCACCATAGGGTACCGAAATGAGGCATAGTATGAAATACAGGCTTCCTCCAAATTGGCATAGATTGTAATCGAAGGATTAGTTTTACATGAGTGAAGGCTTCCAATAGAAACCACGCCCAAGTAGGAATCGAACCCCGGAGCGACCTACATGTGCAAGCCCATTACCACCTCTATGTGTATGAACACTGCCTCTCGTTAATCGATTTCATTATCGCTCAAAGGAACCGAGCACCAAGGATGCTACGTTTATCTGCAGCGACTGAAAGTGACGTACTCTATGTATGTGTATTATTGCGGCATGCTTTCACACGGCCGAATAGGCTAAGCGAAAACAGGGATCGGGGATTCTGTGCTTCACATCGTCATGTACAGCAGAGTGCAGCAAATCATACCGTGGTTTATGTCCGTAATCGAGCGATGAAACGCTGCTACCCCACCCTTATCTGGTTCTAGTAATTCCCTTGATTGGCAGCCTATCTTACCCTTTATTCGCAGTCGGCGGCTACAGCTTGCATATAAAATAATGGGATCAACGCAACTATACAGTCAAGGTGCAAAGAGCTTTTTCACTTGTTATAGACTCAAAATCCTTAATATTCAGAATTAATAATATACCTCATTTTAATTATCTGCCTATGAGTTGCTAGGAAACCAATGAACGCGAATGTTTTAATACATTCAATGGAGTGCGAAATACTTTTCCGTTTTAATTGGAATAAAACCGATTAAATATTACTTTATGGAATTTAACATAGCAATAAACATATTATTTTAAGGAGATTCATTGTTTTTAAAAAACTAAATACAAGCGTAACATACAAAAAGAATATGACGTCAAATTAAGATATACAAAAACAGTTTTCCATTAACACAAAAGCTAAATAAGCAGAAATGTATGCATTGGAAGGTATCTTTCATGTGGAAAATTTGTACATTCATTGTTTTAAAGTTAAAGCAAAATTTAATGAAATGTAATGAAAATAGGTGCGACTACAACAATTAAAACTTAAGGTAGATTTAAAATTAAAATAATAATAATAAAAATAATAATAATAGTGTCACAAAACTTTGGAATCCATTTCTTTTTTACCAAATTTAGATCAAGTAATATTTGGTCATGATTAGTGCTAAACGTTTTCTGAGGATAAAATGGTAGGCTTATTCAGGAACAGTTTAGAACGTTAAAATTATTTGTGAAACTGCTATACACCAGCATATGAGGCCCACATCAGAGACAGAGAACAAAAAGCAACAGATGTCGACAGAATTCTACTTACCCCAGCTATGAACACACAAGAGTGGAAGTAGCCAAACTTCGAGTTGCAACATGTCTTCACGTCTTCACGAAGACCGCGGCCCACGGGTTCCATCACAGAATCTGTGAGCAAAGAAGCATCGGAGCAGTGTACCTGTACCCTCTGTGGAGGTGGTTGTCGACAGTATCACATACTTGCCTGTCAAGCAAGGACAAATCCGCTGAAGTTCTATGCAAAGGATGAAAACTTTGAGTAACAAAGTACCCTTTAACACTGAACACAATCTGTTTAATAAAAAGTATTAATTAATAGAAACTACTATTTTAAAAATATTATGTGTTACTTTCACATGACTTTCTGTACCCTCTATCGCTTATTAGTGGGTATAAAAATTATTCTTACAGACATTTATTTTCCTATCTACTTCATTTTAATTAAGATAAATCTTTTTGGAATTACACATTTCGTTATACGTACTTAGATACAAAGGGAATAACGATAGTCAAATGTTTTAGAACTGGACGCCATATTCTGGCCTTAAAACTCCATATTCCTTCCATGATGTCGTGAGAAACAACTGAAAATTGACAGTACTTGAAAAGAATGACTAAATATTGAACAGTTAACGTATATCTCGGAAATGGCTGATGCTACAAAAAACTTTTTCGGAATAAATTGAATGTTTCAACGAGATATATATTCCTTGTGTAGTAAGTTATCAAGATTATATAGATTTCCTTCTAAATGAAGAGGTTTTCACAAGCTATTCTCAGAAAATTCAAGATACGAGGGCAGCCCCAGAAGTACCTGACCTGGTTGTTGTTGCTAACAAATGAATGTGGTAGGAAGTACCAATCTTATAAACCTTAAGTCTGAAGTTTGATGATGCTACGTCGTTTAGTAATTGTTTGGCAGCCATCAATAGTGAACACTCTCAGTAAATATGTAAACATGGATAAAACTGGTCATTCTTATTTTTGATACATTATTTTCATTTGAAAGGTCTTAGTTCAACTAATATTAAAGCTGAGCTAGATTCTACTCAGGGGGGTCCTGCTCCTTCGTTTACAGGTAAACATTGGGTGGCAGAGTTTAAGCGAGACCGTACGAGCTGCCAAGACGAACATCGCAATGGTCGACCAAATGAGGTAGCCAGAAATTGTGAGAAAAATCCACAAAATGGTATTGGATGACCGTCGACTGAAAGTGCGCGAGCTAGCAGACATCGTAGACATTTCAAAAAGTGCTTACATCGCATACTAACTGAAAATTTAGACATGAGAAAGCTGTGCGCAAGATGGATGCCGCGTTTACTTACAATGGAACAAAAGCAGCGTCGTGAGGATGTTTCAATCGTGTTTGACGATGTTTCGCTGCAATAAAACCGAATTTTTGCGTCGATTCATAACCATGGATGAAACATGGGTCCATCACTTTACACCTGAGACGAAGGAACAGTCAAAACAGTGGTTGAAAGGGGAGTATCGGCTCCAAAGAAGGCGAAGACAGCTCCATCTGCAGGCAAGGTCATGGCGTCAGTTTTTTGGGATGCGCGTGGGGTAATTTTCATTGATTATCAATAGCTAGTATTATGCAAACTTATTGCAGCATTTGAATGATGAAATCAAGAAAAAACTGCCACATTTAAGGGAAAAAAATTTTGTTTCATCAAGACAATACACCAGTTCACACATCGATTATCACCATGGCCAAAATCAATGAGTTAACGTTCGAATTGCTTCCTCATGCACCCTATTCGCCAGAGTTAGCCCCCTCTGATTATTTTCTATTTCCAAAGTTGAAGAAATAGCTTGGTGCTAAAAGACTTGCCAACAGTGAGGAATTGGAGTCTGCAGTTGATGGCTATTTTGCAGTATTTTCTCAGTATAAATAGGATATCGAAGCTATTGAACACCGCTGGGAAAAGTGTAACGACCTGAAAGGAGACTATGTAGAGAAATAAAGATGTTTTTTCCTAAAATGTTTGTGTTTTCCTTGTTGGGCCGGGTACTTCTGAGACAGCCCTCGTATATATTTTGTTTGCCTTTAAATGCCTTTCATATATGGTATTTTAATAAAAATTAATTGTTAGAGCCACTTTTTAGAAAATCAAAAAATTCGAAAAAGTGTTCCGTATAAGGGGAGTTTGGAGAGGGGAATTTTTTTGAAAATCTTCGTGTTGCATCTTTGGAAGGTACTGAAATTAAATAGCGACACTCCGTCTCTGAGTTGTGTTGTTCACAGACACCCATATATGGACATTTTTCTAAAAACGTTTTTATTCAGGGGGCCTCAAAACATTTATTTCCGGTGAAATCTCGATATCTATGTTTTAGGTGGAATGTAATATCTTCTCTACCTACTATATAAGCGGTAAAGAAAGCAAAATTATAACTTGCGCCTATATAGGCTATAGTTTATGTATTCAGTAGTAAAATAAAATCATTATACGTGACAAGTACAAAAGTGATAATTTTTCCTGCACTGTCACATTGCTCATTATGGGCAGTAAATTTTGGTGCTCTCCCCACTACACTTCGCAGTGTGAAGTACATCCTTACAAAGCAGCACCTTCCCACCACTCAGGTTAAACATCTCCTTATCCCTGTGTGTTGGGGAGAGGAGGGAGAGGAATTTATAAATAAGGAAGTCCGAAAACCCCTGTAATAAATCAGGTGTATCGAAGGAAAACTTGCTCTAGACGTCTAAATCTTCTACTCACTTTATTCTAAAATGCACGCCATTCAGTAGAGCAAAAGGAGTAATTTTCCCTTAATTATATAGGATGGTTTCAGGGATCTTGGTGAGATGAAGTTAGGATCGACATCCGAGCTTTCAGCGAACACAGATCCTGCCTTAGTCCTCAGGCAATCAGAGAAACAGGAGGATGCTTGCTCTTCAGCAAATGAAAAACTGATAATGGGGTAACTGCAGAAGTGTCTCAGATGCTAGGATTTAGCCGAAAATATATGCCCATTGACTTCTAATTTCTGAGAAGTCAATCAAATTAATGCTAAGCATAAAGTCTGTATACAGCATTGGAATTGTAAAAGCAAGATACTTCAGATTTATGAAACATACACATTACAAAGCAATTGGAATAGAAGCCTACGATCAGAGTAACGATATATTTCACTTAAAATTAGGAAAACCTTACACAGAATTAAAGAAACTTTTAAAAAGTAGCAACATTCTGTAAAACAAAGTGTTTTTATAGGGCCATACATTTTAAAAATTAAAAACATTTAAATAGTAAAACTTGCATAGCTTGATGGGAAACCTGAATAACTGTAAGACTTCATTGGTAAACTAAACTGCTTCTACAAGAGATTCAAATGAGCTGAATTACATCAGAGGTACACAACAGGTAGAAATTTAACTTATAAACATCAATTAAAGATTTATTTAAGCCTGCAACCCTGGATCTTCCATAGAAAGTTTAAAATCCATTTCTACAACCTTACTCTGTAAGGGTACAAAAGCAAACAATTGCCCAAAAATATTTGCCGAACAGCTACAAGGTAGCTCAAGACGTGACAAGTGTAGCTTAACATATCATTTAAGATAAACGTAGAGAAACCTCGTCTGCAATTTCATTAACCGTTACCAGTTACATTATTATTCTTGTTATTATTCCGTTTTCTACCATATGCAGCGGAAGCACTGCATACTATACAAAATTCTACTTTGAAATATTATCAGAAATACTTTTTTTTGGTATGTAATAATAACAATAATATAATAATATAAAACGAGCGAAATCGCTCTGCGGTAACGCGTGAAAGTCACATTCAGGGTTCCCGGGTTCGATTCCCGTCATGCATGGCACTTTGACCATGGGGTTTTTCGTGGTTTTCCCTGGTCGGTAGGCGAATGCTGGGATGGTTCCTCTTCTACCACGAATTTCCTGTTCATTTTCTATCATTTATTTCAGGGTTATAGAACCAGGAAACGGCGTTCGGTGTGTTGCGACTGGGCGCTGTAGGTGCGCTTTGGAAAGGTTTCTCCCTGGTGTCCGATTGCTGATGGACCCGCCTTCTGGGGCGGCATCTCTGGGCTCTGGAAGGCTCGGAGCTGTGGGCAGCGTGACCGGCGTTGGATGCTTCAATCTAGAATTGTTATGGACTCCGTCCATGCTTGCGCACATCGTCGCCCCGAACTGGTCGGCCTTCGGGTCTCCCCCTCATCTCCTCCAGGGTCACGTTAGAAGCATAAAGGGCCACACTGGTCTACGTGCGGTGTTCTGCATTGGTTTCGGGGGCCCCTCCACGATATCTACCTTACTCTTAACCAACAATAATAATAACAATAATTTGCGAGTCTTTAAACAGCAAGGCATGAAAACGAAAAATGTGTAAACACCGTATTTTGTTATATTATATTCCAAGATGCAAGATGAAGACCTTCAGAGTATTTTCCCTATTAGTCTCATAAATGGCTCTAATGCTTATAATGTATCGTAAGCAAGACAAAACGCTGTGACAAAATGTAATACAGAATACATGACGTGCATGTTCCTAGTCCAAAGCCTTGGTTCAAATTGCGGGTTATCCGCTTAACTTGTCTATGTAAAGGCTTGATTCCAAAGGTGCACAATGTGGAAATCTTTAGGTTAGATAACGCCCGATGCGCTCAAATAAAGTATCCCCCTCCCTTCGTGGTACATCTTGAAATCTCAGCCAGACTGCTGTTAGTCATTTTCATTCTTGTGAATCTCAAAGAACTTGATGCCGGTTATTTTGCGTACAGTTGACACAGTGAGCTCTTTACTCCTTTAGGGTTGGCCGTCTGTTCGTGGTAGCTGAAAAAATAATTCAGTACTGGCACTGGTATTTCCAATTAAATGTGGTGGCGAGTTGGTCTTAAACCCGCCCAGTTTCCTTGGTGCACCACATCAGCAGTAACAGTTCCAAAGAACAGAGCTTTCTAGCCACACGGCGCAACATTTTGAATCGTCTAACCAAACAGTTAAGTGAGCTTGCGTTGGATCCACCACTGCACGCTTAAACGTTCTTTACGCACCGACTACACGTACAGGCTTTACCGCATGCATACCTGCACAAACCAGTTTGTATCGGGAACAACCTGCTTGTGGACAGCAAGACGGTAGCTCGTATAAACCAAAAAGCTTGGCCTGCGTAAACTGTGCAGTGCTGAAGATTTTGTTTGCACAAACTCTTAAGCGTGTGCGTGTGAACATGTACACATCCCACAAGAAGTAATCTACATCCGATTTCTGATCGTCTGTAAAGGCATTAATAGGGCTTAAGATATCCGCTGGCGCCTCCTTCAGCCTTAGTGTGTTGGAGGAAGGAGGCTATAGCTTGCCTGTTTAAGAACATTTAAGTAGTTAGGAAACGCTAATTTATTTGAGGACTTATAACTGATATTTGAGGACTAAAATGCTAACATCTTGAGAACTTACTCATATTCAAGAGCATTTCCAAACAGACATTTGCTGTATATTCGCAATTAACCTCGCGAAAGATCAACAAAATTGGTCGCCATTCCCCACCTATACTCATTCGTAATTTGCCAACGCGTTAACTGAACTAGCATAGGTATGCTTATTGGTGCGATACACAGCACAGGGCGTGATAGCACACACAAGGTGACACCACTACCCAATAAAATGAAGCCATGACGTCATGAAGTACCCTAGAAACTGTAACAAATGCTGTTTGTCCAAGGAAGCCGTGTTGATTTCTTCCTGTCGTTTCTGTACAAGCCATACCTTCAGCCGGAAGGGAAATTTTATGCAAGATGTACAATGTACACACCCAATCCAACCTATTTATTGCAGAGTTTATCGAATTATATAAATTTTTTATGTGCGTTTGGAATATAAAATCCAAGAAATATCCCGATAGTAATAAAAAAATGTGTCTTACCAAAAGACACAGAAATTAAATCCTAAATCTATGTATGATCTTCCAATATCTAAAAACCTTAAAGTACAACTCAATCTTTCATGAGGAGAGAGAGATTCGCGCATTACAAACGAGATTCGCCAAGCGTAGTAAAATTCTTAATATGCACTTTCGTTCATTCTCAAGTAATTAATCATCTGATCTTAAATCTTTCATTAAATTTATATGCGAGTGTATCTTTCTTCTCGAAAGCCACTTTTTGCATCATTTCGATCGGGAGCGTTTGGTACCTACCCTTTCTTTTCACAATAAACAGTACAGATGCTTGTAACAAAAATAAATCTTCGGCCACATTGTTTCCATCTCCGCAACCTCCTCTTTCTAAGAGCAACTTCATACTGAGGTTTACGCAAACTTACTTTCAACGTATGAACGCAGACTGAAAAATTCAATGGCATAGCCGAGATTTGAACACGGATCTACCGGTCTCTGTCTGGTTACTCTAACCACTGAGCTACCATGGCAACATTCCTGAACGGCATTAAATTCTCCAACTGATTCGCACAAGGAGATCTCAAATTGTATTGAGATGACATACCACAATGGCGACTTACAATGTTGTAAGTACTTTTAAGTCCCCGACTTCATAGTTTTAACCACTCAATTAATTAGGTCAGTTGGAGAGTTTAATGTCGTGCCGGCATGTTGTCATGTAGATCAGTGGTTAGAGCAACCAGACGGAAACCGGGAGATTCGTGGTTCAAATTCCGTCTATGGCATTGAATTTTTCAGTCATCTGATTCTACCTTTCCAACCTTGTCAAACACACGACTTGTGAGGAAGGACAAGTCGCTGCCGTGTGGCCGACGCTTTAGGGCACGATATTAGTAACGTGGTGTAACGTTTGAAATGCCTAACTAAACTTAAGTGCGATCGTCTTAGATCCGTCACTGCACGCTTACCTAGCTTTCCTCGTTGCACCACGTCGGAAATATTGGTTGGCGCAGATAAAGGTAACCCGTCTCCCATTTAAATGCAAATGTAATATTTTGATTGCTTATAACTGCATTATCGTATTTGAAAGCGGATATACCACACATACACATATAAATCAATATTAAACAAGAATTGAACATAATAATATAATTCACCAAGAAACATTTTATAATATTCTAACAACCAAGAACTGCACAAAAGCAGATTGTAACAGATAAGTAAGAAACAGGCGAGCTAGCTAATTCTAGGTAGAGCCCACCTTTCACCAAGCTAAAGAGCAGGGAGCTGGTAGCAGCAAGGAGAAATATAAAGAGACAGAGGAAGGAAAGAGACAGAGATATTGAATTTGCTTCCTGACGCGTTACGGGAACGCATAGGCGCAAAACTTTGGAGCAGAATATTCTCATACATAAAGTAACGGGGTCTGAGGACCAATTAGAAACGTCGTTACATTTTGAGGCGCGGAGGTAAGCGTCACTAGGCTTAGGTATAAAAAGGGGAAGAAAGCCCCAGATTTTCACTCTCTTAAACAATCTCGTCACGCACAGTGTTACTCTCTGGGCGAAAAATGTATGTGTGCACTTAGTTTAGGCTCCTAATTTATTATAATGGTGGGAATTGTTATAATGGGAAAAGCTAGCCGCCCATAAATATTTATTGGATAATAAACTACATCTTTTAAGGGAAATGCAGTGTATTTTAATTTGCCTCACCTACGAAAACCCTTAGACCCGTGAAATTAGCTAGATAGGTAATGATTAGGAATAATACAACAACCGAGGAGCAACAATAGCCGGAGACAAAAACACTGCAGCAGAGGCTATCAACCAGAACAACAACGTTTTCCAGCTACAAGTGATACACAATGCTTTCCCGCTATTGTATCGTATCGAAATGACTAAACAACTACAACAATGGACAATGTAATACAATAATCGTTCGCAAACTACTCATTCCTGGTTGAGTGTTGGCGTTCTTCTTGTCAGCAGTTCACTTTATTCTATCAGTCAAATCACACGTGTCTGATCGCATTCTAAAAAATGACTTGTATACAAGAAGGAGTGGAAGTTAGGAAGCGTATGTAGAAACAGGTTCGATTAAGAAACACGCCAAATTTTTAGGGACAGGTTTCCGGATAGAGGACAACAGGCCAAGGGAACAATAGTGTGTCGCGATACGAGATGCTGAAATGGGCCATTTTCATTTTCTGTAATGGTGAATCCTTTTCAGCATTTCGCTTCTGTATTTTTATTTTATTCTGTATTTACCCTGTACATACATGGCTACTTTTATCTGTACTGTCAACATATCGCATTCACATTCAAATGGGAGGCGGGCTGTTTTTATATGCGACACCCTGTAGTATCGAAGAGCAGCATTTGACAAGAATACGGCGCAGCTTAAAGTGCCTAACCAAATACTAAAGTGTGTTGGATCCGTCACATGCAAGTGCGAGAAGGAACAAATTAAACAAGTGCACAGCTGCAAATATAAGAAGAAAGAAAATTCCCCCCCCCAAAAAAAATCTGATGTGTTACACTCACATGACTTTCTCTACTCTTGTACAATCTAATTTTATAAACGCCTATTCACCATATGCTTCATGTTAATCGAGATATCGAGATGTCAATCTTATTGGTAATTTTCATGTAGATGCAAGGGGAATATGGTGGCTTTTAAGCGATAGTCAAATATTTTAACGCTGGTTGCTATGTGGCGCATTCCATTCTCTTTGCATGTCCAGGACATAAAAACATGAATAACGAATTTGAGAAAAAGTATAAGTATTGGAAAATTTAAGGAAATAAAAGCAATATCTCGAAAATGGTTCACTCAACAAAAGAAATGTATGTGACATAAGTTGTGTATTTTAACAAGATCTCCATTTTTTGTGCAGTAAAATTTTGTCTATCTCTTATGGTTTACCAGTTATGCAAAAGTCGTTCACAATGAAGAATACTTTTGGAGACATTCCCAGAAAATTCGAGATATACATTTCATTTCTCATGACATTATCTTAAACATATGATATTTTCATCAAAATCGTTAGAGCCATTTTTGAGAGAATTAAAATTTTCGAAAAATCTTCCATGTAAAGGGTAGTCTGGGGTGGGGGGATTTTCTTGAAAACCTTCGTGTCGCATCTCTGGAAGATACTGAAACTAAATACCAAGTTTGGTGCTTATCCGACTGTTCGTTTTTGAGTTATGCTGTTCACAGACACACACACACAGACACACACACACACAGACACACACACGGACATGTTTCCAAAAATGCTTTTTTTGGATTCAGGAGGTCTCAAAACATGTATTTCCGGTGAAATCTCGGTATCGAATTTTTGGGTGGAATGCAATACTTCCCCTACTTACTATACGTAGTAGAGAAAGTAAAAATTAGGAGCAATGCAAATCCTTGCAATTTGAAAACGTAGTACAATCATACGATCTTTACGTCTCTGCTACCATTTTTGTAACATTCAAGCAAAGCCGTTTCAATTCAGGCTAATTTATTTAAGTATAGTCAATGCACAGATTGCCACAAATTATTCATTATAAAAAATTCCTTGAAATACAACTATCATTGTAATGAACAGTCACAGAAAAAGCACAGCCGATAATTACTAAAAAAGTTAAATTCCGGGCCCATTCTAGAATGCGTTAAAACAAAGCATTCCCCAGAGTAATGAATTCTTTGTACTACAAATAAAGTGAAAGGAAATGAAGTAAGAATTTAATACACCTCTAAATAAAACTAGTAATTCTTGTAGCCCAGAAAATACTGGATATATTCACGTACAAATCTAAGAAATGTTAACAAATTACAATTGAAATACATTAAGTATTTTTGCTTTGTCCTTCTCACACAATGTTCACCATTTTAATACAGTTTAGCACGTGCTGATATTTCAATATGAACTCGCTTCGAAAAATGTAACTGCCGTTCCACACATAAAAAAAATAATTTTGAACTTTACTTATGGCGGAAGAATGTGTATAATAAATTAAACAAGGCCGAAATGTGTGGAGACGGCCGCTCCCAGACACAAAGCTCAAGAAACCTTTCTCCACTCGTCGCCGAGAACTAAGTAAATCACTCTCTCTCTCTCTCTCTCTCTCTCTCTCTCTCTCTCTCTCTCTCTCTCTCTCTCTCTCTTCTTGGTCGAAGTGTCTCACTCAAGGCGCACCGGGAGGATCACCTGACGATGACGTCGACACTGCTTGAACGCTATCTATGCTGGCGGAAAGGGGGCAACCTGGCGAGTGCTGTTGGTATCCGGTGCAGCCGTTTACTGGCTTGTTGCTGGGGCTGTCGATCTGGTTACGAGCAGGGGCCTAAAATTGTAGTCCATCATTCCAAAGTCATTAAGTAACTACGGCATCTCTGATCGAACAGCTACTCCTTAGAAGAAGAGCCATAATTGGCTCAAAGGGTCTAACCAAGCACTAAAGTGAGTTAGAGTTGGATCCACCACTGCATTCCAATGCTTCCTTTGGAGCATCGCATCCGAAATATCACTATCAATGAGCAGCATTTATCAAGAATGCGGCACAAAGCTTGAAGAGCCTAACCAAACACTGAAGTAAATTGGTGATGTTTGATCCCCTGCTACACGCTTATGATGCTATTCTCCTTGATGCACCACGCCAGTAACGGCAGCACCAAAAATGTCGTATGAAGGTGAGCTGACGTTGGATCCGTCGATGTATATTTATGCCTTCAGCAAACCACATCAGCAATGAAGAAGTGCCGTCAAGCAACAATAAGGTAGCACATTAAAAGTGCCTAGTCAAACAATGAAGTCAGCTTGTTTGAGATCCGCCACCGTACGCTTATGCTTTCTTTTTGTACCACATCAGCAATGATAATACAGAAGAACATTTAGAAACAATACGAAACAGCATTTGAAACGTCTCACAAAGCACTAAATTGGGCTGATATTGGATCCGCCACTGAGTCTCATTGTTTCCCTTGTTATTCCATATCAGTAGTAACGGATCTTCGGATTTATTCAGTATCGTCCTCCGTGGTCTAGCGGTATCAAGCTAGCCTCTAGTTCTCGAGGTCGCGGGTTCAACCGGCGGATGGCGATGGATTTTTTCCTTCGAAAGGGAAGTAAAACCGGTGGTCCCGTGCCGTAGATTTACGGCACGTAAAAGAACCTCAAACCTAATAAAGAGACTTCTGAGCAAAACTTCCTGTTCTTCACGCCCAAAATAGAATGGGACCCTAAGAGCCATAGCAGTTAAAGTGTGTCTATAAATAAAAACTCAATTTCTTTTAAGATTTATTTGGCCTTTATCGCCAGTCGGTTTAAATGAATGACGTCATTATTAATTCAGCGAGCCCCTTGTCTTAAAGGGGAGGTGGGGAACTGAACCTCGGATTGTATGTGTTTCCACTTCGTACACAGATTAATGTAAAGCGGTGGTGCATGACATTTTGTGCGTTCTTTGCATGTGATATGGAAGTGACCATCAATCACATTTGCATAGTTGAGTGCTACTTCCGAACTGGAAGGATACGAGGAGTCTATGGTTACGGTATTGGCGCTGTGTGAATGTTTTTCTTCGTTCTTGCCTAGAATTTCATCAAGTTCCGAGACAAAAATGATAAAAAAACAAAAAAAATAGAAGAAACTAAAATATTTAGATATATTTTAAAATATTTAATAAGGTTACTTGAGTTGTTTTACATTAAAAAAGTTAAAAATGTATCATTAAACCCGAGACACACTACGCTACAAAAATCGCCCAAGCATTTGAGTTACCTACAAGCATACGTGCTGAGCTTGCGAATTTACGAGACGTAAGCGAAACAAGTTCCAAATGTAAATACTGGAAAGGTACGATAAGTCCCATTTCATTACGGTGACATTGTGACAGTTGCATTCACACCTTCCACTCATCTCTTGCTAGTCCTCTGCTAGAGGCACTGGTGATAAACTCGTTTCAAAGTAGTGACGTCATGCTCAGAAAACCGACTGAAGGCAAAGGTCAAATAAATCTGAAGACCCCGTAGTAGCAACGAAGAACAACGTTTAATAACGTTGGAACTGCCTAACAAAGCATTATACTGTACAAATGTAATGATTTATGTAGCATCCGCCACTGAATCCTGTTTCTTGTTTCCTTGGTTACGCAATAGCTAGTAGAAATACCGAAGAATAAGGAATAGAATGAATAGCACAACGTTCACTGAAGTAACTACTGTTGTATCCGCCACTGCAAGCTTATGTTTTCCTTGGTGCAGTGATAGTATCGAAGAAGAGCTTTTAGCAACACAACGTTTGAAGCGACTACAGAGAGGGGAAGTGATTCCCCATGAATTTTTCACAACTTTTCCTTCCCTCTACTGCGGCTTAAGGTGACACTGCTGCAGAGGGTCGAAAACGTGATATGATCCTGCAACTCAACCACCAAGTTGTGCTACCCATGCTCCCGAGGGATGGCAATTATTCCCAACTACAATGTTTTGTTTTTCCTCGCTGTCATGAACACCAATACATCATCACTGTCTTTGAAAGCGAATATGTATACAACATGTGCAATGTAACATGCCATTTCACTTTCAGCAATTTATGTCTACTGTATATATTCAAGCTGGGAACGTGCTTGTTAGCATTTATATCGTCGCCTTGACAGCGGAGGCTGTTTGGTCTGTATATCAGATCTAGGATACGGGAAGTATTGAATTTGTCTCCAAATTCTGCGTATGTGTCTAGATTAACACAGGTCAAAACTAGTTGTATACATACCAAATATAGTACTTGGGCATCGTGAGAAAATCAGAATGTGATGGTATGTTTCCAAGTAACCGCATGGGTAGAACAACTTTTAATGAAAATTTTGGTCGTGGCCTTCTGAGGTGATTTGCAGAGCATGAGAGATGCTGAGCGCGACGTTTGCGGACGAATAATACATACCAATTAGAAAGGGTTGTGACACTTGCGGAAAATATGCTTTTCAGATAAATGAGGGTCTATTTGCAGAAGAAAGACTGTTAAACATTTTCCAACTTCCCTCTCTCCAACACGACAGGATGAAAGTAATGCGCAGAATACTTCTTCTTTAAGATGAACAGAAACTTATTTCAAGGGGTGTGCGTGTGTGGTGCAAGTCTTCTGTGATAAAAAGTTCAAAAAATTGATACAAATAAAAGATTTCTGAAATAATAATCAAAATTATTCCTCAAAAACAGAAATTACTAATAAACATTTTAATAAACAAATTGGAAAAGCTTTACTAAATCGAATAAATAAACAAAGATCAGCTGTAACTAAACTTGAAGAATAAACTAAAGCTGAAACGGGTAAATCCATTAGGCTGTCAGATGATGTGCGTCAGCAGTTATTTTTAAGTTTCGTAAATTCTGAAGTATTTAGTAAGGGCTAAAATGGAGATAAAAATCTTTGAAAATGCGGCCTATATGTCTCACGCACATATGACTCTCACTGCAGTCCTGATTTATTGTTTGAATTTCGTGTTTTCTACCCCCTCTCCATACGGCATAGGAACGGAGAAGGATTTCAGCACTGCAGTTAAATAGGTCTATTGAGCTTACTAAATCTCCGGGAGGAAGAGATGAAGCGAGAGTACTAAGGGTGGCCAGATCTGTTGGTGACGGGTTCCCTAACGTTTCCAGACCGAATATCCCTGGAAGCCCCTTCGATGGTCTTACCCTATCCTCAAAGACAGGTTCTATGCCAAGAAGAAACAGTTCTCTCCTCAAAGCACATATGCCGCACACCACCGTCCATCGTGCCTGGACCTGCAACCCTGAAAGATGAAAGAAAATGAAATGCCTACAGACCGGGGAAAGCTCGGTAAATGTCAGGTGAGTGTAACCAGTCCAACGGAAATCGAACCCGATCTCCCGGATGTGCGCCTTAGGTGCTACCGCAATGGCCATCCCACTCTGATTAAATACCTCAGAATTTATCAAACTTAAAATAACTGCTGTGGAACAAAATCTGACTTTCTATGAAAAGCATTTAAGATAGTTTTCTGGTCATCTTCAAAAATCAATACTCTGGTTGCAGTATCAACCTGAAGGCTGAAGGGAAGGCTGAACCTCTTTAACAAGCATTTCTTCTGCAAATGGTCCCTCATTTACCTGACGCACATTCTCCGAAAGGAATCTGTGACAGGTGTACGAAGTTACACAAGCACGGAGATGAATTTGTACGGAGACCAAATCATTCCAGGAAATGGCTAAGCATGACAAATTTACAACGTTACTCATGTACGGAGAGTAGTCTGGTACTGGCCAGTATAATCCCAGCCTAGCATTTCTTAGAATTTTGACTTGAGAAATACGAGGTGTATTCCAAAACTTAAGGTCCCGTGAACAATTATTAACGAATGGTAGGCCTAAATGACGTTTGGCGCCTGCAACGGTGTCTACCGACCCCCGAGGAACCTACCGCAGTGTTGATGTGACGCAGTAGGACTTTGCCAGTCGGTAAGAGCAGATCGCAATGGCCGTGACAATTGTAGATCCCACCAGTTGTGAAATACGCAGTGTGATTAGATGTTTGCTGGCAAAAGGATCGTCAGCTGCGGACATCCATCGTAAGTTATGCAGGTTCGACTCTGGTGTCGAGAATTTCGAAATGGCCGCACAAATGTGCACGATGAACAGTGGAGTAGTAGGCCTAGTATTCGGATCAACGACATCGTTGTACAAGTGAACCAAAAACTTCGAGGTGATCGGCGTTTGACGATTAGTGGTCTGGCTGATGACTTCCCAAATGTTACTCAAATCTCACTTTATAGGATTGTCACCGAATAGCTTGGATATCGGAAACTTTGAGCAAGATGGTTTGCCAAAACTGCTCATCGGTCAGCACAAGAGCAACGAATGCGTAGTGCACGACAGTTTTTGGAGCGCTATAGACAATATGGAGATGGTTTTTTTCCCACATTGTTACGGCGAAGAGGCATTCTACCAACGTAGAATCGAGACAGCAGTCAATGTAGTGGCGCCGTTCTGGTTCACCCAACCAAGAAATCGTAGTACACAAATCGAAAAATGATGGCTACCGTGTTTTGGAACGAAAATCCTTTTGATTCATTTCATGGACCGTGGGTCAACAATTACAGCTGACGTATATTGTGCAACGCTTACTGAACTGCACTGAACGTGAAATCAAAAATCGACGCCGCGGGAAACTGTCGTCTTGCATCATCCTCCTGCACGACAACGCACGCCCGTATACAGCTGCCAAAACCAAATAGACGATTCAAGAGTTTCGTTGGCAACTTTTTAACCACCCTCCGCACAGTACCGACCTGGCACCAAGCGGCTATTTCCCCTTCTTGCATTTCAAAGGGTGGCTGGGTGGGCAACGATTTCAAACCGACGATGAACTCAAGACGAGCGTTACCAACTGATTCAAGTCCCAGGTGGCAGGCTTCTATGCCGAGGAGTTAAGGAAGCTGGTGCAGTGTTACAGTAAGTGTATAGATGAGAACGGCGATTATGTGGAAAAGTAAAGTATATATGTAGGCACATATTACTGTCAATAAAAACCTTGTCTCATGAGCGATGTTATTATGACCAAATGGACCTTAGTTTTGGAATACGCCTCGTATATAGATACGTTTGGAATGCGGGGCTGGCCGTAAGTGTTGGGAGGAGAGCTGCACACATTAAGTAGAGTTCAAAAACTACAGTTGATATCTGAGTGACAAGTAGTGTTCTGTGTTTAAGTGTTGTGGAGATGAGTCCAGCGAGACCACCAAAGCGAAGCCTTTAGTGATTTACAACGGGCATCAGTATATAGTGGACTATACCAACAAAGAAGTGATAACTTATTGGCTTTCTGTGAATTCTGCGTTCTGCAACCATAAACGTGTTTGGGTTTTTAATGTAAACCAGGTGTTATACATATGCAAAAAAGTATACGTTCAAATTTTCGTTGCAAAATCTGTTATTAACGGTCAACAGTCGTTTCGTACAACTGTCAACCTTCCACTTCTGACTCGCCAGGTATTGGAAAAGCCTCCGCACAAATGTCTCTCCATAGAAGTGTCATTCAGTACAAGCGTTCAAAGCTGCTCCATAAGCTCACGACACTTTCTAACCGGGATCTATTAAAGCCTGAAGCTGTTCTCGATGCGACAACTTTGATGCCGCTCCCTGCTTCAAATGTTTATAACATTTAATGTTACCTGTTCCGTTGATAATATCTGATGTCATCTCGTGGCTCGTTCTACGTCGTCTCGTGCGCTAGCTGCTCTAAATGCTCTATGAGTTCTTTATCTCAGGATATGCGGCGTAAGTGTATTTTGAAAGGATAACACCAGTTTAGTTAGCTATTAATTTTTAATGTTGACTAAAATGTTCAGTTTGAGAAGAGTTGCTGACTGTTAAATTTACAAATTAATTGCTTCTATTACAATACTTAAACAAAGTGTTAGTTGCAGTAAGTCGTAGAAATGTTGCTCGAAAATATCCCGCTCAATAGCCGCTAAATCTTTCTAACACCGGTGCCTATGCTACGACCATATATCAATACTCCTACCAATTTTCCTTCATACGCGGACCAATCTTAAAATCCCACGTATGCGTCTCTTACCTTGTTGCTAATCTATGTCTTTCACTTTTCTAATTTATAGAATTGTTGCCTACGTGATTCTGCAAACGCACTGAACTAAACCCCAACTGCATTCCAGGAACCTTTAAGCCAATGTGTTCTATACTGGGCTGTTACTAATAACCTTTTTCTTCGGGAAAATCGTTCAACTCAAGCTTATTACTTATACATCGATTTGATTTACGGCAATTATTTATTGCGATCATTTATTCCAATTATTTCTTTATCTTACTATAATTTCTTTATTTACATCTTCCTGTTAATAATTACGGTATCACGCCAATTAAGATGTTTCGCTCCTGAAACGTCACGCTTGCATCTATCACGACACCTCCTACGAGGGTGCACGATCAAAAAGGTTTAGTAAAAGTTGTTCTACCCATGTGGTTGCTTGAAAAAAAAAATACCATTAGTTACGGACTTTCACAAAATGTTTTGGCAGTTTTGATCAAGTAGCGGTGTCGAATACAGGACTGTAGTTATTGAACTTGGCCGCACACGCAGCTATTAGGTTTGGTAAGGCCGGCGGCTGTTTAAGCTCTTAGCTTACAAAATATATTGAAGGTGTCCTCATTATGGTGAAAAGGAATTTCATGGGAGGAAAAAAAAAACATCTAGTTGATACGAATGATTTCGACTGCGACTGATACCGTATTATTGACAAATATATAAACAATTAAATCAATAAGAGTAAGATTGAGAATAATTGCAATAAATAATATCCGTACATTAAATCGATATATAATGTAATAAGGCTGCGTTGAAAGATTTGTCCGGAGAGAAAGGTTATTAGCGATTTCAGTTAACGAAAGTCATTAGTAACAGTCGAGTAATGAACGCGCCAGCATAAAGGTTCCTGGAATGCAGTTCGTTTTGAGTTCAGTACGTTTGCAGAGTCATGTAAACAAGAATTCTGTAAATTGGAAAGGGAATGAAATTCTGAGATTTGAGCTAGGTACCTCATAATAACAGCGCCCAATACGCATACGTAGAATTTTAAGATTGGACCGCATAAATAGGAACATTAGTAGGAATAGCGATAGATAGGCGGATTCTTAATTTTACGTACGTAAACTAACTTAATTCTGTGACTTTCTCGGTTGAGGAGTCTTTCGATTACACGCGTTGTTTTATTTAAGTTGTGTAACGCCTAGTGACACGCTCGTATGAGAAAGGTTTAGCGGCTATTGCAAGGGATCCTTGCGAGTAACATTTCTGCAACTTAAGGCAACTGTGTTTCGCATCTTATTATACAATGAATTTAATTCTTAATTCAACAGTCGGGACTCTTTTCAAACAGAATATTTGAGTCAACATTAAAATGTATCATCTAACTAAACTGATGTTATCCTTTCACACTATACTCACGCATACCCTGAGCTAAAGAACTCGTAGCTATACCACTGAAGCAGTAGCGAACCAGACAATGTAGAACGAGCTAGGAGATGACATCATAGAACTCGTCAATTAAGCAGGTAACATCAAACGTTATCTAAATTAATGCGACTTCCAGATAGCAGTATCAAAATTTGAAGCAAAGTGTAGGCTTCAAAATTGTCACACAGAAAACGGCTTCACGATAAACATTATTATTATTATTATTATTATTATTATTATTATTATTATTATTTATTTCCAGTGTTTAACGTCTTTTCTTTTAATAAAGTCTCCTTAGAAAACTTCGCAAGTTGCTACATCTGAGGACCAAGATAGCCCTGCATTGGCACTAATTAACTCCTGTCTTCAACCCCAATAGCGAAAGCCGAGTGTTTACACGACCATTAAGTTGAAACCACAGCTCGTCCGAAAAGAACCCGGGATGTTGGTCGATTAAACCTTTTTCTCATTGGTGAAAGAAGCTACTCACACCAAGGATAGCCTGGTTGTAAACAAGAGGCCCTTGCAAACCTCTGGGGTTTTGAGTTTTGATAACTGTTGTGCAGAGAACAGTGAGACCCAACTTGTTTAAAATGAAGGAGAGATTTTTTTGAATACCGCTGTAAATGCCCTCAAGTTTCGATTAATTTTTCTTCCACTTAAACCGTACATTTCCGCTTGTATATTTTTCTTCAAACTTTTAAGAAATATCGTGAAGTGTAGTCATAAACAGAGAGGTTTGATTATAACATCTTTCAATACCTCTCTCTCTCTCTCTTTGTTAAACTGTCAACTGTTTAGATATTTACACATAGTTAATGTATGTTACAGATTACGTTTAGTTTGATAATTAGATGACATTTATTTTTACTAAGTTATTTAGCTTTGTACAGACAACGATATTTTCAAACCCCGTCAGCACATTTCTTTTTGTAGTAAATAAGTGAGCATTATTCTTGCATTGAAAGGTTATTGTTGGCTGGAACGAAATTTCCACGTTGTGTAAGTCAATATAATTTACATTTTATTTATTTCTGTTGAGAACAGAATCAGCATACGTTCAAATGTCCAGTTCGTATTTGGTACCTTACCGACGTATTAGCATTAGAAATTCCTGCTTGTTTATTATAACTGGACGTTAAAAAGGTCACACATAGAACTTACCTTAAGGTACTATTTGATAGAAGGCCTCAGTTGCACAGCAATCCTCTTGCACTATCGTATATTAAGTTATGGATAAAACTTCGGGTCATGGCACTATAATATCCAGTCCGAAATTTATCTGGCGATTAAGGGAAAAGGTAAAGAAAGGAGAGGCCCCCGAAACCGGGGAAGAGCACCGCAAGTAGACCATAGCGATCCTTCTCTAACTCTAACTGACCCCAAGAGAGGGAAGGATGAGGAGAGAGACCCAAAGGACGACTAGATCCGGATGACGACGGGCGCAAGCTTGGACGGAGTCCGTAACGTTTCCAAATCAAACACATCCGACGCCACCCGGGCCCACTCACAAGCCTCGAACCCCCTGGGATCCCCCGTAGCGGCCTACACCTGAAAGTACAGCGACTACATATATTAGAGAGAGTGGCGACAAAAAGCTCTAAGCCCCTCCCATTCGGCATATTCTTGCTAATTCAAGCAAAGGCGCTGTGGATGAAATGGATATAACCATAAAAATGTATGAAACGGAGGCCTGTTTTTTTTCTCGAATATAATCTAGAACTAAGATCTACATTTGCAGACTTTCTCGTAGCTTCAAAGCCTTCTAGAAATACAACATTCTTGATGTACACTATGAGTTGTGTTTTATCAATAACGAAGCATTTTATCGGGTTTTTTTTTCGTACAAGCTATCAACATCATAAATGACGTGAATTGACACGAGAAACGAGAATTGCGGCGATGATAGTGAAATCGTGATGTACAAATGACATACGATTACCACACGCTCTCATTTTAGACACAAAACCGAGCATTCCCTACAGGTTAAAACGAATTAAGTCATGCACCAAACATAATACACGCATGCACAAATGCTTGTGCTTTACGTTGTTTAGAAGTACCCATGAGTGATTCATCAAATTGGCGTATAAATTTTGTTTTGTTAGCTGTGTTACTTGTTCCCCTCTTTTGGCAATAGATCCTACTTGTTATGAAGTTGCCGAAACTTATTTACAAATCTATACAAATAATAAAACTAAAGCCGATAATTTTTCCATAAGTTTCCATTTTTGTTTGAATAATTTATGTTAACGGATATAATGAGCTACCCTGATGCCAAAAACATCATTTTTAAAATTTATTTACGCGTGTGTTACGTCTTCATGCAAGAATGGTGGAACCGATTGTTGTGAAACTATAAATTAACATGCCTTAGGTCCCACTTATAGGATAGGCTATATAACATATTAATAAAAGAAAGTTCAGGAATGGCATGGTTTAGACTGGGGGCTGGAGGGCACAGAAAATGACTGACGATTCTGGCAGGAGAATCTGCCCATTCTGTGATTTGGATGAGAACTGGGTACATATTTTGGCGGAATGTGTACAGTGGGAGAACCAGCGAACGATTAAACTCAAAGAAAAATTCTTAAGTCCATCAAGAAAGAGATTGGCATGTTGGGATCTACTAACTGACCAGAGGAACTGGCAAAACAAGGGCAATTTGTTGGCTAACGTGCGAGAAGCTAGGTCATATTTGTTCAGTTAAACGAAGGTAATTTATCTCTATCTTCCTTTTTCTTGTTCCTTTTTTTTTCTTTTTCTGTTGTTTATTTTGTCACCATACTTGTATCTTAAATATACATGTACGGTCAATGACCCATGCACTAAATACTTGTGCAATAACTTCAATAATTTGAAACCAATAAAGATACCTTATCTATCTACTTTACCCCAAAGAGGAGGGGAGATTCCAGTAGGGCTCAAGATAAAGAAATCTAAATATACAGCTTATAATTGATTTTTTGAGAACGTTACATAACAAAAATTTATAATCATGTTGTTTTTGACAGTTTGTGTTGTTTACAAAATTAATATAGAATGAGTATTTAGGAGTTATACAATTATTTTTCGTTACTATTACCTATTTGTGCCAGTCATCGTGGGAAACAGTATAGTTGGAAAATACTGTTTAAATTTTTACAAATACCCCGAAAATGCCGTTTTTATTACTTAGTTTAAAAATACCGCATGCAGAGCTTTGCAGAGAGAGGAAGAGGGCGACGTAGGGAGAGTATGAGAAAGGTGGAGAGAGCGGAGAGGGAACTAGAGAGAAAGAAATATTTAGAGGGAAAGAACGAGGCAGCGGGAATGTGTGAGGGGGAGGAAGAAAGTGGGATAAAGATAGAGAAAACGGGAAACCTTGATAGGGATTTTTCACCCCAAAAGTCCAAAGCTCTTTGCCGGATTTGAAACCGTGAACAGTGGAACTATGAGCTAACATTGAAATCACTGCTGACGGAAGACACAATATTTAGGTAATTGCCGTAAAAGAAGCTACTCTTCCGCCGATATATTTTAAACATTTTCTATTTCATAATGCCCTTAGGAAAATTACAGGATGATTTATGATGAAGTGACACATTTATTTCTTTAATTGTTTCAAAACGAGTTATGCTAGCGACAACCTATTATTCGAGTACCTGAAATGCAGAGAAACTTTGGGAGATTATTTACCTCTATAGTAAATGTTGAAAATGTCCTCCATCCTGCATAAGGCACAACTCAACACGTCGTTCCATGTTACTGGCCACTCTGCTGTCAATAGCTTAAATCTCCTTGTGCTTCAGATAGTCCAATGTCTGGCAAAGTGTGGCATAAAGCCTGTCTTTTAAGTAAAACCCCATAGAAAGAAGTTCGGCAATGCAAATCCGGAGATCTCGGTGGGCACAGGTTTTTGGAAATTATCCGGTTGTCAAAGAAACTTGCAATTAGTGCCATGGATTCATTTGATATATGGCATGTAGCGTCGTCCTGCTGAAAATATCCTTGGCTCAGCTCTACATCGTCTAGTTGCTCAGCAAACTCCATGAAAAGCCGTCGGTACTCTGCAGTGTTCACATTGTGTTAAAAAAAATTGGTCCCACTATTCTCTGTGCGGATATTGCGCACTAACCGGGTGCATAAGTGCTTCATGAATAACATGTGGATTTTCGCTGGCCCAATAGCGTGAGTTATTTGAGTTCACATAGCCGGATAAATGGAACCATGCTTCATCTGTGAACCATGTGATGGACAATATGGCAGGATTTTGCACAATGAACGCCTGAAACCAATGGCAATAATTCAGTCGGCTATCCTTATCTGGTTCCTGTAACTAATAGACAACCGTAATCCTATACGGCTTTAAGCCTGCACTTTTCACAGTTCTGTGACACATTGAGCAGCTGTACCCTGTCTCCTGCGACAAATGTCTTAATGATTTTTGGGAGACTGATCCAGTCGTGCTCTTACGTCAACAACAACCGCGAGAAGCCTAGATGAACGAGTTTTGCCTTTTTCACTCACCAGAGATCCAGTTGTTTCCAATTTGTTTACCAGTATTGTGTTTCTTTGGGAAGGATTCCGAATACCAAATTCTCTCTGGTATGCCCTTTGAGTAGCTGTAATTGAATTCGTAATTCAGTATTGCTTTACAAGGAAAAGTCGTTCATTTAATGTGTACTCCATTTTCACGTTGACGAGAACAAAATCTGAAAAACAGTTGCCGAAAAATAAAACTAACAATTACGAATAAAACATGAACATCTGCGCATCTAGTCACAGGGAATCGAAACTCCAGAACATTTTGCTTAATTTGGTGCTAAAATTGGGGTATTCAGTGAATTTCGAACAGAATAATTAAAGCAAGAAATGTGTAAGTTCTTCACCCTGTAGATCTCAACACGGAGATTTACTGGCACAGCACTTAGTAGTTGCCTTGCACTATTTAGAACTAATTTTTAATGTCTTTGAAAGAAAATATTATACTTCTTTTGAGTTCATGATAGCTAGGTATACTGCAATATTCCATATCAAATTCATACTCTTCTCAAGGAGTGATTGGAAAACAACATCTATTTCCATTTAAACGCTTGTTCATGACAAAAAAACAGATCCTTTGGGAAATGTCGCATTAACATGCCCTTCTTGGTTGAGTTGCTGCAATTCACTGCTGCAAAACTAGGCATATTTAAACACTGAATAAACTTACGCAGTTGTCTTTTTTGCTATATCGCTATTACAATGAAATAAACAGAGAAATCTGATTATATCCGATCACAATCTGCACTGGCATATGGGGACATGTACACATTCAGCAATAATATGGCGGATAATACCACATGACCTCGTTGACCAATAACAATCGACACACCACTCTTCGCCACTGTCTCTTAATACAGTCACTGTAACCGAGAGAACTTGGAGGCTGGACCTAACTGAGCAGTTCCGCGACGACGTAAGGGAAGAAACCTCTACAGAGCGCAATTCCACCGCCCAGGAGCAACCCACCGTCGCCTAGTCCTAAAACCCTGAAACAGATGACAAGGAAGATTATAGGTACAGAAACGAGGGGCAGGAAAGTCGTGATAGAAGATGAACCACCCCAGTATTCTCCTACTGACCCGGGAAAACCACGAAAAACCCATGGGTCAGAGTGGGTGGTCGCCGGGGATCGAATGCGACTCACATACTTTACCGCAGCGTCATCTCGCTCTGTGGAGGGAAACTGTGAAGGTTGGAATGAGATTAATTGGAAACGTAGGATTTGAGGCAGTATTTTTAACGCTTAAATGATTTCAGTCAAATTATATAATATGTAAATTCAATAACAGCCCGCCTTGAAGCAATATGTGTATTTAATGATTTGTAAAATGTATGTAACAGTCATTGCATATGCTTATATTATTGTAAACATGTTCAATAATGTTATGTGAATGCATTACGTAATTTAATAATGTAGGAGCTGTGAGAATAATAAGTTAAAAGTAGCTAACAATGTGGTAACCTTGAGGCAATAATGAGTTTGAGAGTTTAATAATGTTACTAGTATTATTGGAGTAACAATAATGTAATTTTAGTGACAGTTTATAAAATAGCCAATCAACAATCAGAAAAAGCTGTAGTTAAATGAAGGTATTCGATTGGAGTAGGATTAGCCAATCAAAAACTGAAAAAGGAGAAACATTTACAAATTCAAGCCAGTTACCTGCAGACAGTGCTCATAACTGGATGCGTTGCTTGTGCGTCCTCGAGAGATTTAATATGTATTCGTGTGAGACGAAAAATAAGTTTACGTGTTAAAAAGTGCAATTAATTAATAAAACGAATCTCACAGCTCTCTATATCAGTGAAGTGTTATTTAAATCGTATCAAGCATTAATAAAAGAAGTGAAGTAAAATTATAATTTGTGTAAGCCTACATTCTTGTCGCATCACAACCCTACTAAGAGAAACCTGTCTCTAACAATAATACTCACGCAGCCGAGGCAAACATAAACATAGAATATTTAAAGAAACAGTCAAATTACAAAGTTAATATTTTTTTAAACGTGGGGCAAAGGCCACCTGAAAGTACATTTGGGGCGAAGGCTACCGGAAACTGTTTACCATATGTGCGGTTGCAACTACTACAAGTTCGGCTCCCCAAAAGTTGAAATATAATACAACTCCTTCAATACAAACTACTTCAAATTGACGCCCAAAGCGTGGTAAAAAATAACGTAACAAACCATCTTCTTCAGATTTGAACCCAGATTCCTCCTATTCTACCATCCTGTTCGCTTTTTATAAAACAGTTCATTTATTCTACTACAAAAGCAAATCGTGTGTGGACACAAACTTGGGAAAATACACTAATAAAGAAACACTCTAGAATCCCATAATGTTATTTTATTAAAAATTACATTATTAAATGTAATACTTGTGATTACACGAAACTGCATCAAAGGTGGAACAATCCATTTTCCGCCAGATGAAGAAACGCAGATGTGTGTAGGATGTAGAGGGAAGGGAGCCCAGTCCGCACGCCCTCTACTGCTGGGGCATGTCAGTTCTGTTTTTCTCTTTTTAAGCTTTTAACGTCCCATGCAGAGACGCAAATGTCTTCGGTACGACGAATGAAATGAATTAATGATAGTGCAAATGAACCCAGAGTCTGTTGGCGCATGGGATGAGTGAAATCTACAAGGGAAGGGGGATGAGAGAAAAAAATCTCGCTCATGAACTTGTTCGACCCAGCCTCAATGAATGTAAGAACTAGAAACTGTGACATCTGTACCAAAACTGTGGGCGTTTTCGTTGGTTCATACCCAAGCTCGAGGTTGAAATTATTTTAAACTTAGGGAAAAAAATCTGATGCATACTTCTCTACTCATTCTTCTAGAAATTATTCATAAAAAAATATTATCTTCCTGTATACTTCTTGTTAATCCAGATAAAATTTCATTACACATTTAGACATTTCGTTGAAAGTATAAGAAAGCCCAAGGGAAAAAATCTTATAACATGACTTTCTCTACCCTCTATCGCTTATTATTGGGTCTACAAATTATTATGTGAAAGTTTATTTTTTTATCTACTTCGTTTTAATGTAGATAAATCTTTACGGCAGTAGCTACATTATACATTTTGTTATAGATACAAAGGGAGTAGCTATAGTCAAATGTTTTAGAACTGCACGCTATACGCTGGCCAAGTCCATACTCTCCATGAGATCGCGAAAAACAACTGAAAGTCGACAGGAGTTTAAAAGAATGGCTAAGTATTGAACAATTCTAACCATTAATAATGGATATCTCAAAAATGTTGAAGCCATAAAAAGTTATTTGAAATAAATTGTGTGTTTCAAAGAGATCTACATTTCTTTGTGTAGTACGTTTTCGTATATCCTTAACATTTACCGGTTATACAAGATTATACAAAATTCGTTCCGAATGAAGATTCTTCACAGGCTATTCCCAGAAAATTCAAATATACATTGTATTTGTGATGTAAATATCCTTAACATGTGGTATTTTAATCAAAATCGTTAGCCATTTTTTTAGAAAATCAAAAATTTCGAAAAATTTTCCACGTAAAGGATAGTTTGGAGTGGGGGATATTTTTGAAAACTTTCATGTCGTATCTTTGGAAAAAACAGAACCTAAATAGCAAGTTTGGTATTTATTCGACTTTTCGTTTTTGAGTTATACTGTTCATAGTCTCGCGCGCGGGCAGACTATTTTTTAAAAATTGTTTTATTTAGATTTAGGGGACCTCTAAACATTTATTTCGGGAGATCTTTGTATATAATTTTTGGGTTCAATGCAATACCCTCTCTACCCACTATTTACGTAGTAGAGCAGGTAAAAAACGAATTGCGACTAACCACTTGAAGAAAGCATGTGCATGAAAATTCAGATCTGTAACAAAGAATATCTCGGAAATAGCTAACGCCACAAAAAAATTTTGTTTCACAAAAATTGCCAGCTTTTACGAGATCTACATATTTTTAAGCCAGTAAGATTTCATAAATTTCTTACAGTTTACCAAATGTATAAAATTTCTTCCGAATGAAGAAGACTCCATAGACTATTCAAGATATTCATTTTATTTGTGGTGAAAATGCATTAAAGATTGGTATTTAATCAATATCGTTAGAGATGTTTTTGAGAAAATCAAAAATAATGAAAATTTTTCCATGTAAAGTATAGTTTGAGATGGGGGAATTTTCTTGAAAATCATCGTGTTGCATCCTTGAAAGGTACTGAGCTTAAATGCCATGTTTGGTATTTAACCAACTTTTCGTTTTTGAGTTATGCTGTTCAAAGTCGCGCGCAACAGCAGGAAAATTTTCCCAAAAATACTTTTTTTGGAATCAGGGTACCTCAAAAACATGTAATTCCTGTGAAATCTCGTTATCATTGCTTCTAGTTACTGACCTGTAACTTCACGCTCACATCTATTGCCGATGAAAGACTAAAAAGTTCACTCAAAATTCATGCTGCAATATATTTTAACTAGCTTCAGATGTAATATAGAAACTTTATTATCCATGGAAAGCAAATGCTCCAAAATGTGCTGTTAATAAAGAAAAGTCGTAATGGCCCCTTAAACCCTCACCACAAGTAAAAAGTTAGAAGCAGCCACAGATCGTTCATCACTTCTTATAATGTCCCACAAGTCTCAACACTAGGAAACTCTCCCACCCTGGAGGGTGAAACCTGTCTTGGCCGCCTTGCTAACCTCCAGATTGAAATTCTAACCGAAAAGCGTTCACCCTCCGGATATTACCTGAAGATTCACGTTATCTCTCAGTCCGAGTTGAATATTAATGGGGGCTGGTATATGGTGAACTTTCTTCACCAGGTATAAAGGCACTAAAATCATGAAATAGGCACTTATTTTTAAATTCAGTGTAGTATCATTTAAAGCGTGCGCATTATTTTACGACTATATAGGCCTACCGAATGCAATTTATGTGATAAATACGAGGATCGAGAAAAAAGCTCACCTTTCAAGTGTGGTTTTGATCCTATTAACATATGTTACATACTACTTGCTATTCGATGAAATTAACCTTTAAATTCTGCTTCATTTAATAAACCAATATACCTGAGTATACAGGATGTACCATTTAAGTTGAGACTGTACAATATCTCCAAAACTAAGCGTTGTAGAAAGAAATGTCTTCAATAAAAGTTGCTTTATATTAGGGAGGAAATGGCATTAGTCGTGTTTTGTTTGGAGGTGTTATGGTGGTCATTTTGGGGTCAATTTAATTGTTTTAAATGGGAACCTACAATTAGGGTCAATTAAAATGACCATCACAACGTTCTCCAAATAAAATACAACTAATGGCATTTACTTTCCCCCATACGAGTCAAGCAACTTTTATTCAAGACATTTCTTTCTATAACGCTTAGTTTTGGAGGTATTGTACAGTCTCAACTTAAATAATGATCCACCCTGTGTATGGTAAATTTAAATGAAATAATACATAATTGTTTCTTGACACTTTGAATGCAACACAAAATACTATCAGTACACTATTGTCCTTAGCAGTTATAAAAAATAAAATGTCCTTGATTGCACATGATATGTGATATGTTTGCAAACGTTTCACTTTTAGATTTTTTCTTCTGTTAGGCAACAAATTTTTCAGAGCAGAAAATGGTCTCTCTACATCTACAGACGTTATTGGAGCGGATTTGAACAGCGATACAGTGTTTGGGTCAATGTGAGTTGAAACATTGTTTTTACCTCGGAGAATTATTCCAATGTCTTTCAACTGTTGAAAGTCCCGATTGTCAACAAGAACCTGATCATTTTTCCTACAGTCTGACCTACATCACTTTGCAAAATAAGACTGATCCATCTGTCGAAAATACGTTACCAGATTCTTTCACAAATTTATTTAGTTTCGTTTTTGTAACTGCCGGTTCTTTTGGCATAGTGAAACAGCTGCCCAGTGTTTATCTCAACAAGAAAAACCACCTAACATTGCCGCACTATTTCCATAAAATACCAATCTTTAGTGGATGAGAAAAGTGAACTGAGAATAAGGTCAATTCCGTTCTTTCCACAACCCAACATTCACACATTTTCAATTAGGCGACAGCTTAAAAAGGGATGGGTGTGTTAATAGCGCCGCTTTTCTTTTTGGCTAAAGTGGTGAATGACCGCCAATCTCTCCCTACCATGGTGTACAATACAAGTCACGAAATGGAGAAAAGGACCCTTCCAAGAAAAGTTAGGGTTGCCAAAAACTAAGGAAAATATAAAATCGAATTTTTATGATACAAAGTAAAAGTATGGTACAACGCGTTCAGAAAATATTGGTCAGCAGCCAAACGTACTTTCCCATTTTGTTTGAATGTTAATTTCGAAAACTCAATAAAATATGCATTTACAGGCATTAAAAACGAAAACAGGCAAGAATAATCAAACTTATATTTGCTGTAGACAACCCTAATGTCATGATATGAACTTATTTTAAGTCTTCTTATGACATTTGTAATAATAAAGTATAGGCATTTTGCCCAATATCCGGTCTCTATATGAACTACCAAGGCTACTGGTCCGAGAATAAAAGTTGCTTCACTTATATCTGTAGCAATGTGTAAAAAGGTGAAATGTGCCTACAAATGAAAATTAGATTTTTGCTTCCTCTACTACTTATCTATAGTATACATATATTGTATCACTATAAACAATATTCAGAATACAAATATAATGATGATGTAAGCCTAAACCTAGACACAAATATTACCATCTAGTATACATTTATTTTTCATACCACTACACTGAGTTGCTGGGACCCTAAAGAATAAACTCTGTGGTTGCCGAGCTATTGGGTCCAGCTTATAGCTCTAACTATTGTTTAACTTTCTTCTTCATCTTGATTGCTAGTTTTCCTCAGCAATTTGGATCTTACTTTGCCCAAAATGTTTCCTATTTGCCTTATATTTTTATAGGTTTTACATTCATAAACGTATTCCCTTGATTTTCTTTTGGTAAATTTGGCCACTCCTTTTTACCTATCTTCTCTCTAAGTATCTTAATTTTCTCGCATTCCAAAAGTATATACAAACTATTATCCTTAAAGTTACACCAAGGGCATTTCTCTAAATCACTTCCTATTCTTAGACCTTTCAATTTCACCACCCCTGTTCTAGCCCGTGCAAAGCCTTCTCTTGCTGCTTTACGAGGGCTGTCCCAGAAGTACCCGAACTGACGTATATATAGCGTTGTAGTTTCAAACAAATGGCTATGGTAGAAAGTACTAACCTTATAAAGCTTAAGTTTGAAGTTTGACGATGCTACGTTGCTTAGTAATTGTTTGACAGCCATTAATAGTGAACTCTCTCAGCGAATTTGTAAACATGGGTAAAACTGGC
The DNA here is from genome assembly GCA_030765065.1 of Deroplatys truncata. NCBI lineage: Eukaryota > Metazoa > Arthropoda > Insecta > Mantodea > Mantidae > Deroplatys > Deroplatys truncata. Next base: position 108,441,770 of record CM060985.1, read on the forward strand.
CATCGTTATGTGATACAATTCTTTCATTTGAAAGGTCTTAGTCCAACTAATATTAAAGCTGAGCTAGATTCTACTCTGGGGGAGTCTGCTCCTTTGTTTACAACAGTAAAATGTTGGGTGGCAGAGTTTAAGCGAGGCCGTACGAGCTACCAAGACGAACATCGCAGTGGTCGACCAAATGAGGTGACCACGCTAGAAATTGTGAAGAAAATCCACAAAATGGTATTGGATGACCGTCGATTGAAGGTGTGCGAGCATCGTAGAAATTTCAAAAAGCGCTGTACATCCTACACTAACTGAAAATTTAGACATGAGAAAGCTGTGCGCAAGATTGATGCCGCGTTTACTTACAATGGAACAAAAGCAGTGTCATGAGGATGTTTCAGTCGAGTGTTTGGCGATATTTCGCTGCAATGAGGCCGAGGTTTTGCGTTGATTCATAACCATGGATGAAACATGGTTCCATCACTTCACACCTGAGACGAAGGAACAGTCAAAACAGTGGACTGGAAGTGGAATCGGTTCCAAAGAAGGCGAAGACAGTTCCAGCTGCAAGCAAGGTCATGGCGTTCAGTTTTTGGGATGCGCGTGGGATAATTTTCATTGATTATCTTCAAAAAGGAAAAGCAATCAATGGCGAGTATTATGCTAACTTAATGCAGAGTTTCAATGATAAAATCAAGCAAAAACGGCAGCATTTATTGAAAAAGTTGTTTCATCAAGACAATGCACCAGTTCACACATCCATTATTGCCATGGCCAAAATCAATAAATTAAAGTTCGAATTGCTTCCTCATGCACCCTATTCGCCATATTTAGCCCCCTCTGATTACTTTCTGTTTCCAAAGTTGAAGAAATGGCTTGGTAGTAAAATATTTGCCAACAATGAAGAGGTGGAGTTTGCAGTTGATGGCTATTTTGCAAAACTCGACGGTTCTCACTATAAATAGAGTATCGAAGCTATTGAATATCGCTGGGAAAAGTGTATCAAGCTGAAAGGTGACTATGTAGAGAAATAAAGATGTTTTGTTAGGTCGGTACTACACGGGCTTCAACTATTGACTCGAAAAAAGCGCGTTTGAGAACAGAATTATTAGTAGAGATTTGTGACCCCCTCGGTCCCCCCAACCCCTACGATTTCTATCTCTGGGGCAACTTAAAACAAAGAGTACAAGACAAACCCATACACCCTGGAAGAATTAAAACAAAATATCCGCCAGGAAATTGACAGCATTTGTCAACAAGAACTACGGCGAGTGATGGTTAGTTTCCTAAAAAGGTGCCAAAAATGTATGGACAGCGACGTGTGGCCAGTTTCAGCATCTCTTTTCATAAAGTTGGTAAGAAAATCCTTTAAAAGTAATTTTAAAAATGTTGTATGGTTTCATCCGCGCCTTTCTATGATAGCGGAAGATGGCAACGAGTGCTGAGGACGCGGACAGGAAACACACCGCGCCGGTTCGTAGTTTTTTGGCTCTCTCTGTAAATACATGCTAACTTGTATAATTTTATTCATAAATCTAGGAAATTGGCCAAAATATTCTGTACGTAACTTTGCATTTGTCACCTTCGAAATTATAAATTAAATAAGTAAAACGAGAAACAGGGAAATTAGAAAACATCAGATTCTGTTTCCATACAATTCTCATTATCAATGCTTGCGATAGCGGGGCAGTTTCCTGCTGTTATGCAGCCTCTCGTTCTATACGCCCTTGTTCAGTTAAACGTCCACGGAGGCGTTGAGACATTACTTTTATGTGCAACATGATTACCATCCCAGAAACAACAGAAACCGACGCTTACAGATTTTTACGAGAGAGCAGCGGGTTCACAACGCACGCGTGTGTCGTTAAGTCCTGACAGTAAACTCTTGCCGAGAAAGTTATTTTGTCTTTCTTGCTGTAATGGCTTTCGACCTTTGACCTTCGTTGTTGTGATGGGAGAGCCTTGTGATGAATGTGCCTGTTTGTTTAAGTATTCCCAAGGAAATAATGGAAATTACTGCCAGCATCGCTACGGCGCTTGCTTCTGATTTCCTTTTCCTTCTACCTTTCCTCTTGGCTTTTAACGTCTCACGTTATAAAGGTCTTCCTTCGCGTGAATTTGATGAAAACAAAAACTCTAGCCGCTAACATTATTTACTTAGCTCCGATTTAACCAACATGAATTAGTTGTATTACTCCGTTTAAACTAATCGCGGCATTTAATTAATCTCGTGTTTAAATGCAGATTACTTTAATTGCATTTCGGGTGCTTGTTGAGTTAAACTTCAGTTAGTTATCAACCCAAATTTCCCTTAACAAAAAAGCTTAGGTTTAGAAAAGCAATTAACATGCAAAGTGAATGTATTTCTGTGTCCCTTACGTTCCCTATCGTTTAGGAACTTATAACAAAGAGTTGTATTCGACCCAAAAGTTCCATATAGAGATTTCAGAAAATAAAATTTCTGAATAAAAACTGAACGGTTTTAGAAAAACATTTGTTTAAATGTGATTGTGAGAATAGTTATTTCTGACTTAAGGGGGTAAGGTACTCTGAAATGCTCAAAAATCACATTTTTGTTTTAGGCACTAATAAAATCCCTATAATTTCCAGTTTTTGAAAATATATACTTTTTGGAGGTTAAGGAGTTTTTAAGACATTTAAATTCCATTTAAATGCTAGTCTGCCTTCCTTTAAATCCGTCATGCAATGGCCCTTTTTAGAACATTTTTGTATCTTTCAATACAACGAACGAATATATCGTGCCCAGCGAGCAGTTCATCAATTAACAAAAGAGGCCAGGAGCAAGAGAAGGCAATCAAAAAACCTGAAGCAATCCAGGAATTAAGGTGCAGATGATTATGACCCAGGAATGTACTGAAGTATGTTTAGAATTTAGTTTAAATTCAGTTTTCTCAAAACAACATTTTTGGATATTTATGCACCTTTATCTCAGAAAGAATGAGAGGTAGAGAACTGAAAATTTTAGTACATGTATACAACACAAAGTTAAACTTTCTGAACCACAATCATAATTTTATAATGTTTATTAATGATATTAAAAAAGCAACAACACTGCAAATTTTCAAGATTTTTACTTTTTCACTTGACAAATATTTTTTTTTTCAATTTATAGTGAACTGGTATACATAACAAAATAATTGAGGTTCAGAAGATAGTTGATTATACTAAGAACAAGCATGCAAAAGTGTGATTATGTATTGAAAGTAGTATCAGAGAAAGAGGTACATGAATTCACATGTTTTAAGAGTAAAGTTTATTATTTTTCTGCTGAATGAAATAATTTTTACGGACTCAACTACATAAGCTATAAATTCAAACAAACACTTGAAATAATTTTCATGATTTATAGAATAATTCAAAAAATTTCAGGAAAAAACATTGAGAATTTCAAGAGCAGTGGTAATTTAACACACTTAAGGTGTAATTTCCATGTTGTCCCCTTAAGGATGTAATGAGAGGATTTTTTTAGGAAAAGTTTATTATTTCTTTATTTTCTAAAAAATGACCATTACTATCTTGAATAGTCTATACTAAAGCTAGCAGAATGAGTAGTTCTGCTCGCGTTAATCCGTTGAATACGGCGGTTATTCTCTCTCTCGCGCACTTCATGTCTCATTCCGTCTTTCTTTCCCCTCTTCCCTTCTCTCTCCCTATACAACTCCGGCTTTAAATCCACCATTCTTTCTCCCTCTCTCTAATGTTCCACCCTCTCCCCCTCAATTTGCCTTACCTCTACCTTTCCTTCTCTCTGTACAAGTTACACGTTGCCATGTTTTGACAACCGGTAATAAAGCTAGTTTGGAGTGTTAACAAACGTACGAAAGAACGAAAAGAAAAGGAAGATAGAAAGAAAGAGGTAACGGAGGAGTAGAAGGAGCACTAGTATTTCGTTTTCCAGCTGTCTTGTTTATTTGGGGGAGGGTATGGGCCATTCACAATGAAAATTAAGCATTAACATAACGACGTAAAGCTTAAGACATAAACTTAACGCGATGTGTTGTCATTCACATTGACAAATGCAAACTTTAGTAGCAGCCAATCGCAAGATAGCGTTAAATAGCTGAGCGAATATGGCAACCTGCAAAGCGAACACCGACAAAAGAGGTTATGTACACCCGTGGACAAAAAGAAATGAATCATGCCCAGATTCTGTGTGACGATCGGAGGGCTTCGTGTACCTTCGTAACAGCTATGTTCACAACCTAAATGCAGGAACTGTAGAATGGTCTGTGCCTGTGAGCACAATGCCACCTTATTTGACATCACCACGTTTCGTTGGCCGAGAGATTAAGAAGGCACTGCTTGCGCTCATGAGCCCCTCGACTTAAATCACGCATTAGTTATTTTTATGTTGTTTTTAATGAGTGGATGTATAGAACATTATATTGCATTGATATAGCTTTAGCATTCTAAGTTTTAGGCATAGACATGCACACAAAAACATAATTCTACTAAAAGCCTTGTTTTAAATAACTAAAGAAATAAATGCAAATAACTTCTAAAACTAAAACACACAAAAACTAAACAAAATTAACATCGGATGTATGTGAACCCTGAGCACATAACCTTCAATTTTTGGGTTATAGATGAAATTAAATCTCTGTAGTAACGTGGACGAGAAGCTACAACATCCCAGGCTTCTTGAATTGATGCCCAGAAGCCACATTTTGTCTTTCGCGCATCTGCAGGAAAATTCGAGGAAACTCCCTTTTCATCCCAGCCCACACATTTTAAATAGGGTTCAAATCTGGTAAACAGAATGATTATCCTGTAGAATTAATCAATTCCATCAGGATATCTCCTCACAGAGGTAATCAAAATATCCAAGTATTACTATGTATTACTTGATATCTAACAAGATACAGATATGCGACCAGGATGAAATTGTGAAGCCATGTATTTTGCATCCTAATAACTATATTATGAACTTTACCAAATGCCGTGTATGAAATGCAGTATATCAAAAGTAGTTAGTTACTATGTGTTGATTACACATTATTAACAGAAGCTAAATAAGTGTTTGCTACATGCGAGAAGCGAACCTGCGGTCTTAATTAAAGAAGTACTCTACGCTTTACCAATCGCAACAGAGGAAACACATGGAAAGTGCGTAGCATGTTTAATAATGCCGTACAACTTGCTGCAGCGGCTACACAATTGTATTGCGTATGGTGTAAACAAGGCGCTGTGCCGTATAGGACTTTGGCATTCAAGTAATGACTCTTTTTTTTTTCTTTTCTTGTCCACAGGTATACATGTACCAAATGAGAACATCAAACTCTGAAAAAATCATCACCTACAGTCACCAATTGTTTTGCTACGATTCTTATAGATATCCCAGAGATTCCTGGCCGTGATCTTACACAGAACGTGTGTTAGCGACGGAAAATCTGACGGGAGATGGCACGTGATGAGAATCGCTCTCTGATTGGCTGGTTTCTTATGTTTAACGTAGACATAATCTTAAAAGCTTGGACCTTGCAAGCTTCTAAGTTTACGTTTAATTCAATATTTATTTTTACACTTATTTGGTTCATTGTGAATGGTTCCATTACAATACATATCATCTAGTATTTAAGTTTACGTTACGCTTACGCTTAATTTTCATTGTGAATGGGGCCTAAGGTAGTTCCGTCTGAAACATGGCTAACATTGAATAACTTCATGATATAACTGTGCGTTTTCCATGTATTGAACGAGCAACTTATTTGTTTGTTTAGAATATGGATATATTAGACGACTGTAATTTCATTTCATCGGGCCATGACTGGACTATTTAAGTTCGCGCTGTAGCCGGTCTATCTTGTTAGCCACGGGTGTACCCGAATGACGTAAGTAGTTCCCGGTCAGTTACTGCCGCGAGGTCCCAGAAACATTTTCCTTCCTATTCTAACAGACAGGACTGTCTACTTTGTGTAAGTATAGTTAAAATATTGCTTGTAGTTTCCCTGTTGATACGAGTTAAAACATTGTTTCAAACCTTATTTATGTTGCGATTATAACATCAACATCAGCTGGAGGCTTACGCTTATGACCAAGCTAATATTATTTACGACGGCAGAAACGTTTAAACATACGTGACACAAGAACATAAATCGCGAAATTGTATCATTTCTAAAATTTATGAATTTGTTCTTGTACAAATCTCCTAATCCTAACACTTTTACTTTTTCTGTCACCCACCTACAGTAGGTGAAAGGAAGTATTATTGTATTCCACCCAAAAATTAAATATAGAGATTTCATTGGAAATACATATTTTGAGGTCCTGAATATAAAAAAGGCCTGTTTAGAAAAAGACCCCTTTATGTGCGTCTGTCTGAATACCGTAACCCAAAAATAAATCTTCGAGGAATACCAAGCTTGATATTTACGTTCAGTGTCTGCCGAATATTCGACGCAGAAATTTAAAAAAAAATCGCGTGTCTCAAACTATCTTTAACATGAAAAATATTTTGGTATTTATTTTCTCTAAAGTGGCTCTTAGCAATTTTTGTTACAATACCATATATTTGTGATATTTACATGGCAAATTAAATACATATCTTGGATTTTCTGGGAATAGCCTAAGAATTCCTCTTCATTTGTATAATGGGTAAACATTAAGAAAGAAGAAAGAACACAAAAAATCTCTTAACAACGCAATTTATTTCAAACAGTTTTTTTGTGACATCAGCCATTTCAGAGATATGCGTTATGTACAAACATAACTTGTATTATTTTTTGCATTCTTATTCTTCAACGGATTAATCTCCTCTTTGTAGGACCTACGCGCCAATTCTTGGGTCAGTAGCTTGTCGAGCAGCAAGCTAACTCTAGATCGTAGCATATCCATATGGGTGATGAGCCCAATGCCTGGTATGGCAGTGAAGAAGAAAATAAAATGTATTGCTGAAAGGAATGATAGGAAAATTTGCAGATCAAATTAATTATCCAACCCAGTATTCGCCTAGCGACCGAGGGGAACCGCGAAAATACCTTCGCTGAGATTGTTTTGGGGTTTGAACCGGGACCTCCCGAATGCAGGCCACAAACGTTATCGCCTGAGTCATCCCGCTCGGTTTTCCATTATTCAACACTTCGTAATTTTAAAGTCCTGTCGCTATGCAGTTGTTTCCCCGATGTGAAAAGCGTGTGGAATTTATAGGCAAGCATATTGCTATTAACTAACGCTATAAATTAAATGGAGTTTTATTTATGGACGCTCTTTAACTGCTGTGGTCCTTAGCGTTCCATTCTATATTGGGCGTGAAAGACCGATAATTTTGCTCAGATGCGTCTTTACCAGGCTTGAGGTTCTTTTACGTGCCGTAAATCTACGACACGGGACCACCGGCTTTTCTTCCCTTCCGAAGGAAGCCATGCTAAAGATTTTTACGCCCGAAAAAATCCATCGCCCTCCACCGGGTTTGAACCCGCGACCTCGGGAACTAGAGGTTAGCATGGTAACCACTATACCAGAGGACGACTAACTAACGTTATTCCCTTTGTACATAATTATAACTAAATGTGTAATGAAACTATGCAAATGTTTATCTCAAATAATTTGAAGTACATAGATTGCAAGAATATTTTGTATACGCTATATAAAATAAACGATAGAGGGTAGAGAAAGTCATGTGAACGCAACAGATGATTATTTTTTTTAATCAGATGATAATGCAGACCTGAACTACTTCTGGCGGTGGAAAAGGTAATCCGTAAAAAACACCCCAAAAGTACGCGTAGCTAACCAATTTCATATCCATTATGCTTATACTCCAAGCTAAAATCTGCAGCCACTAACATTTACCTACTTGCGGCCAAATTGATAAACGATCGATTTCTTAAAATCATAAATCCTGTCTGGATTAACATGACATCGAAGAGTGAGGAACGCCTTCTCAATAGTCACATTCAATTTTACCATCAGACAAGAATACCAATGGAAAGCAATGATTGCCTTTCAATCCATGAACTATTAAAACCTGATTAATTAATTTACGACATGATTAGAAGTACCTTCAAATACAGTTTTCATTTCGCATATAACTGGTAGATTACTTTGACAAGAAAATCCCACTATATGGTTTGGTAGTCTTTTAAAAACAAGAATTTTTCATGTATGTTTGTCACTATATTAATATTTATTTAAGTAACTGCATAGGAAAGCGAGTTTTTTCAGGACGAGTAAGATGTGTTGAGGCCGGAATATGAAACGAGTCCTTAAAAAAAACGCTCTTCGGCAGTTACATACAATATTTCGTTTCATACTACATCGAAATACTTTATATATTGGTTAAATATTGTAGGTAATGCATATTGTGTTAAACTATGTGCAGTCATGTTTCAATTAAGTTTTTGATTAAACAGTTGAAAGGAATACTAAAAGCTTGGTTGGAATATCGAAAGTTAGTGTACAGAAAAGTTCGATTTCCCGTACTGGTTTGGAAACGGAAAAACGAAATTCCTATTAGTACGAAACAAAATATTTCATTACCATATGTAGTTCTAAAGTTTTAAGCAACTTTGGAACCTTATTGATGTGAATCGGTGTTTTTTATTATTTTAATGTCTTGCACGGTAAGTCAATATTCCCCTTTTTAACTCCCTTCGTATGAGTTTTGAAGGCCACTAGTGCAAGGATTCTTCAGTTTTCCTTTTAAACACTACAGCTTCATTTTATTATTGACTGTTCAATAGGTTGGGGAGATATTTTTACGATCAATATGTTTTTGATAATAATATTTAAGTAATTTAATTTTATGAACTCTCTTATCAACTTTTCACATTAGAAAAATGTTTTGGAAAACAATATTTAAAATCATTAAGTAGCAAAAGTTTTAACCTTCTGACTGAAAATCGCTTCAAACTCCATATTAAAACATAAGTTGCGTCCGTCCCTGAAATTTCACACAAAAAAACTAACAGTTTTGAGATCTCTATATCGTTTCAGTCTGCTCTGAAATATTCACTTGAAATTGCGAGTCCAATTTAATAAATACGTAACCCCATTTGGCTGTGAAATCGAAACTCGGAGTTAGTCCAAGCCAAGGCATCTAGTTTCCATCACTCTTTTCAATGCGAAGTAAATAACGCATTAGTAGAAACATTTAGGGGAATCCAACATTACTATCCCCACTCTTAAGAAAAACAAAATGTAAATATTACAATAACAATATGCCTAAAAGACAGTAACTTGAGCAGACACTGAAACAACAGAACGACTAGCAGAGAATCAAACCAACAATCTACATATTTATGAGTGGTCAGTGGCGACCAAACTTACGTTTAAAGGTGATCATTCCCGGTAGAAATCGGAATCCAACTCATTGCCAATGAATGCACTACTACGCTCGGAAAACAACAAAAGACGTCCGGTGATGCATCCACGCCACACGCCTGCCAACCCGCTTAATACTGCGTAATGCCTTACGTGACAGTCACCAGAAACATCGGCACAGTCAACAGTTTGTTTATCATCTTCGAAACGTGAACCATTTCGGTTATTTTCAGTTGTTTACCGTGCTCTATATGGAAGCCCCTCGAATTCTTATAAAGCCGTGTGGGAACCATTTCGGACTTATTTAGCAGTTACCTCGTTGAGATAGATATAGCTGTCTCTCATTTTCAATGATAAAAAGAAAATAAAAATTAGAGAGGAGAAGAAGCATTTTGTGTATTGAAATAAAATAACTCACGCAAGGCGAGTGTGACCGCCGAATGTATCGATATTAACGTCGACTCATTATAGTTATTTACGTAATTGCATAGGAAAGCGAGTTTTTTTCAGGACAGTAAGATGTTCGCAATATCCAAACGAATCCTGAAAAAAACACTTCCCTACAGTTGCGTACAATATTTTATTTCATATTATGTCGAAATACTTTATATAGGTTAAATTCTGTACTGTATATTGTGCTGAACATGAACGCAGTCATATGTTTCAGTTAAGTTGTTGATTAAACAGTTGAGGGGAATAATAAAAGGTTGGTGTTAAAAGTACGAAAAGTTCAATTTCCCGTACTGGTTTGGAGACGGAAAAACATGAATTTTCGGATAGTATTAAAGAAATCATTTTTACTTTCGTAATGATCGAGTACCATCGAGACTTCATATTGTCTATACATTTAATAAAACAGTAACTAAAATGGTTTCTGGTAATTTTCAATAATACTAACGTACAAATAGGCTACATTGACGCCAAAACTAGCATTTTACCATTTCATGCAAGAGCAACATACAACGTACATTATGTTCCACTTAGAAAGTAGGCTTAGTGGCATTGTAATTACTTGCCCTAAACGGGGGATTCTAAAGGAATGAATTTTTTTTAAAAAAAATCTAAACACCCTCCTTATTGCTCATTTCTTTTGCTATTTAGAAAATTTCTGTAGGATGAGTATTTAGGAAGATATACCAATTTTCTATACCTGCTATTCATGAACATAAAACTGTTACCACGAGAAACAGTATATTTGCGATCCCATAACAAGTACAAGTAACAGACAAAAGTTTGTGCATTGTTAATTCTTTTAGTAGTATTTTGATTTATCAGCAGCCTTGAAAAAGCTGTTTTTAAAAATATTTTCTCAGGGGGATGAAAGGGTTAGGGCAATGTAAGGAGAGCGTGAGAAAGTAGAGGAGAGCGATTGAAAAGGGAAAGAGAAGATGAAGAAGGGGGGAAAGGGTAAGATAGACTAAGCTAGTTGCAAAGAGTGGGAGGGGAAGAGAGAGAGGAGAACCTCCGTAGTTAACGTAATAATACCAACACTACCTACCTTGTGGTGTAGGGGTAGCCGTACTGCCTCACATTCAATATAGGATATTGAGTCCTTTATGTTATTTTATTTCATTTTACCAGTAAAAGAAGACAGAAAAGAATAAGGGGAAGGAGGACAACTGGTTTCTTCGTCAGCTGTCTGTTCTGTTTACCTGTTACCTCACTGAAATATATGCCTTTGCTTTCGAAGGTTCTTAGTGAAAAAAATAGAAAGAGTAGAGAAGGAAAGAGGAGAATGAGAAGAAAAAGAAGAAGGTTGCGGGAATATCAAATTCGTCTTCACTGTCTTGTGTCTAAGGTTATTTGTGCAAAAGTTGGTCGGAATCGGTGCAATGGTGCGAATTTGTATTCAGTATAAATAAATCCACAGACTATTGATTTATATATACTATAAAGAGAGAAAATTTGTGTGTATGTATGTACAAAGTAATTTTGGAAACCATTAAATCGATTTTCATTGCTTCACATTGAAAAGTACTGTTCTTCCCGATGGACACAGGCTATTAGATAGCTTCTAATATAAATTCCTAAATTACTGAAAGACTAAAAAGTATGTACAAAACCTGTGTGCTATATTACGAACACGGAATTATAAAAGAACATGCTTGCGAAGAAGGTTTTGACTTCCTAAAGAATGGCTTGGAATAAAAAATAGTGTCCCTCTCTCAAGAATATCATATAGAAAATAGGAGTTACTCCCAGTAACTTTAACTACTAAGGTCCTTAGCGCCCCATTCTATACAGGGCATGACGGACCGGAAATTTTGCTCAGAGGTCTCTTTATCAGGCTTGAGGTTCTTTTACGTGCCGTAAATGTATGACACGGGACCACTGACTTTACTTCCCTTCCAAAGAAAGCCATGCTAAGGAATTTTTACGCCCGCACTCCGCCGGGTTTGAACCCGCGACCTGGAGTTACTCCCAGAAAATGCATGTTAATATAAGGCAAAACCTGCCGTTCTTTCATTTCAAGTGATGTAGGTACGTAAATGATCACGATTTAGTAACTGAAAAAAATTCCGATGTGCTACATTCACATGACTATCGCTACCCACTATCGTTTATATAGATTATAAATAGTAGATAGGAAAAAGCTTATTTTTCTATCTGTTTAATCTTGATCGAGATAAACGTTTGCAAAAATAGTTTCACTATATAGTTCACTGTAGGCAGAAGAGGGATGCAGGAAACCAAACTGCTAGTCAAATGTTTAAAAGTGGGTCGGCTTGAAATTCCACTCTCCTTCCATTATATTGCAAGAAACAACTGAATGGTCATAGCTTTCAAAAAAAATGACAAAAGTATTGGAAAATTCAAACCAATAACTAGTATCTGCAAAATTGCCAATGCTACAAAAATAGTTATTTTAAATAAATTGTGTTTTAAAGGATATATATTCATTCATTCATTATCTGTTTACCCTCCTCTTATGTAGGACTTACACCCCCCAGGACTTACAAGCGGGTGCCTGGGGTCAGAGGCCCGTCGAGGAGCAGACACTCATGGATCAGACAGAGCATCCAGGATGGGTGATCAGCCCGATGCCTGGTATGGGATGAAGGAAGTAGATGAAACGAAATGTTGATGAAATGGATGAAAGGAAATGTGATGATGTTGGTGGAATGAATGGCGGGGGAAACCGGAGAACCCGGAGAAAACCCGCCCACCACAAATCCCACATGCAGGTCCCTGGGATTGAACCCGAGCCGCCTCGGTGGGAGGCGAGCGGTCTAACCACTCGGCCACGGCGCCGCATATATATAAGCTGTATCTCATATTAATTACCGTTATACAATATATTAAACAAAAATTTCTCCGAATGAAACAGGAAATTCAAGATACCAAATTTTATTTTTCATGTAAACATCTTAAATATACGGTATTTTACTAAAAAATCATTAGAGCCATTTTTGAGAAAATAAAAAAATAAGGAAACAATTTCCATGTAAAGGATCATATGTAGCGAAGAATTTTCTTTTAAGTCTTCGTATCGCATTTATCCGACACTTCGGCATCATTATACTGCTCACACATTCACATGCAACTTTTTCTAAAAAAAATTATTTTGTGTTAACGGGGCCTCAAAACATGTATTTCCGGTGAAACTTCGATATGGAAGTTTTAGGTTGCATGCAATACTTCCTCCACCTAGGTACGTAGTAGATAAAGTAAACAAACAGAAGGCATGCAAAACAAAAGGCATTTGAAACTGTTTATAACTTGCAATCCCTTAATAGCTCTTACGTAGGAAAGTTTTGCGATATTTCCTCTTTATGTTGTAATCGAATTCAATGCAAATGTATGCCAAATAATTGTATAAAGAAGCAAAATTATGTACAGCAGCATCAGAAATTAGTCAACCGATATTTTATAATTACCAACTGAGAAAATAACTTGTCTCGATTGTTACAGGTTATGTGTCATTTTCAAAATCTTCAACTTAATGGTCTGGAAGTAGGGAACCTTCATATTCACCAGTTTTTTTTTATTTTCTCAAAAATGGCTCTAACGATTTTGAGTAAAATACCGTATATTTAAGATGTTTTGTTCTACATTACATGAAAGCTGTGAAACATTTATGTTATTAAATAACTGCGGAATCAGAGAGAAGGTACAAAGGTTTAACATTTCATCCACTGTGATTATCTAACAAAAATTACTTGAAAATTCCAAAAAATGTTTCACCGATAAGAGGTACTTACTTAGAGGCTGTACTTGGAAGACTGCCAGGGAGGAAATGATACGAGGGGCGTCCAATAATTAATTTTCCCTATTTTATAAAAATATTACACACAATTGAACCAGAAATCGGGTCCTGTGCTCGTAACCAGCTGTTCACTTCTAATTCATCTTCGTCACGGTGTTAAGGTGCTCCATGATGGCCTTTGAGTCGGGGGAACATGTGAAAATCACTTGGGAAAAAATCTGGTGAATATGGAGGATGCGAGAAAACTTTCCAGTTGAATCTTCTGAGCTCCGCCTCGCTCAAGATTCAACTTCGAAGTTTTCTCGTATCCTCCGTATTCACCGGAGCTTGCCCCAAGTGATTTTCACATGTTCCTCCAACTCAAAGGTAAGCACTTGATGATGTCATGAAGTCAAATCAGTGAACATCTGGTTGCGATCACAGGACCCGACCTGGTACAACACTGGCTTGGAAAAACTTGTGTCACGTCCCCAAAAATGCTTGGAAAAACATGTTGACTATGTAGAAAAGTAACAGAAGGATTGTACAATATAAATACAATTAATTCAACATGATCAATTGTGTGTAATGTCTTTTTTATAAAATAGGGAAACTTACTTATTGGACGACCCTCGTAAATACAACATCCGTCAATATTCCATGCCTATTTGACAGAGCATGATGACTCCATTCGGGAGGTCCCGGTTTTGATTCCTGTTGGACCGTACACTCTAACGTCTTTTCGAGGTTTTCTCTGATTGGTTGGCGAATGCTGGGGTGAAATATATAATGCCATGAATTTTCATGTTCCTCATTTAAAGTCAAATCATGTTTCAGGGTCGACAGATCAGGGACGGCGGGCGAGGCAAATGGTCGTGGAGTTTGCCTTGTGGAACTGTCTGCTCTGACGTTCAGTGTGGAACGGGCCCTCATACAGACCTCTCCATGGCCGGCGCAGGATGCAATATCTGGAGACATTGGTAATCCCGCAGTGCTCGAGACTGCCGCCCCGGATCTGTCGCCCTCTGTGTCCTTCGCTTCACCCTTTCCTCCTGGAGGTTTCCAGAAGCACAATAGGCGACTATACTTAAGTGTCGAAATCCTCCTCCGCTTCCTAATAGCCAGGCTTAGGAGTTTTTAAATATTAAAGCCATGACGAAAGGAAATAAAGTTGAACTGTTCCTGGACTTAAGGCAGGGACGTCGTACGTAACAAATCACCTCCCCCATCCAACAAACAGTCTGTTGGCGTTCGCGACCAGCACTTACAAGATCGTACTTACCTGCCATCAGTGACCTTGGCCACTGTTGCTTACATTCTTTGTACCGACATATGGTATGAGTATAAATAGCTTGAAGCCAACTGCCTAATTCCTATGCCTGCTGATAACCATAACCATTATGTTAATATCGGGGGATTTTTAATCTGTTGTTAGGAATATTACGAGGTGTGCGAGATCACAACTATAAGGGGTCGTGCACCATAAGAAATCTTCTAAATAACTGTATAATTTAATAAGAGTAGGGGAAGAGGTAAATGAATACAAAGCATCGTTCAAAGCTTCAAAAGCCGCCGAGCAACATGGTGTAGATTATAAGAGAAGGAAAATATGTTTGTTCTTCCCGACGGACATAGGCTGTAAGATGTTTTAAAAAAGTTTAAGTTTGGGGGTTTTCATATTCCTGTCATCCAGTTTAAATCTCGTTTCTTGAATAACAGCATCAGAGAATATTTTTCCCTTTATTGTCAATATGGATTTTCAATGACTTCAAGCCCAAAGGGGTAAATAATTTGCAACACGGAATGTGTATTGTAAATAGCAATGTCTACTCGATAAAACCAATTTTCTGACTTTCGGGTTTTTTTGGTTTTTTTCCCAACAGCAAACTGAATAAAACAACCATAGTTCACTTGATTGTGAGTTAATTAATTTTTACAGCTTTTAACGTACAAAGAAAGGTATTCGGCGAATTGGATAGAAGTACTGCAAGAGAACCTACAGTACGTAAAATTACATAGCTTTACCTTTTCAGGTAGAAAAAAAGACTGGCATGATTTCTGTGCGTGCCAACTGATTTTTTCATAGTGTGCAATTTATCTTTACTTAAATAACTAATATCAAAAGTTAGCCTATCATCACCGCCAGTATTAGGAATTATATTATCATTATTATCATTATTATTATTATTATTATTAGTAGTATTACGATTTATTATTATTTATATTATTATTATTTATATTATTTATATTATTATTTTTATTTATTATTTCTTATTATTATTCATTTTTATTTACTTATATTATCATTATTATTATTATTATTATTATTATTATTATTATTATTATTATTATTATTATTACAGCGTAAAATTTTGAGGCCACTGTTGTTCATTATTAAAGTATTTTATGACTTAAGCCATGTCTTTAGGATTAGTGAAATTAAATCCTATGTTTTAGTGTTGCAACTTTCCTCTTTAACTCTACGCAGTAGACATGCACCAGTGAAATGACAGAACACAAGGTTTCTCTTAATAACAACAAAAGACTTTTTTATTATCTCCTCTGCGCTCTATTTTGTTTTTTACTTTCTCTACTACGTATAGTAAGTAGGGGAAGTATTGTATTCCACCCAAAAATTCGAAGCCGAGATTTCACCGGAAATACATGTTTTGAGACCCCTGAATCCAAAAAAAGCATTTTTGGAAACATGTCTGTGTGTGTCTGTGAACAGCTTAACTCAGAAACGAACAGTCGGATAAACACCAAACTTGGTATTTAGGTTCAGTATCTTCCAGAGATGCGACATAAAGGTTTTCAAGAAAATCCCCCCACCCCAGATTACCCTTTACATGGAACATTTTTCGAAAATTTCAATTTTCTCAAAAATGCTCTAACGATTTTGATTAAAGTATAATATATTTAAGATATTTTCATGAGAAATGAAATGTATATCTCGAATTTTCTGGGAATGTCTCCAAAAGTATTCTTCATTGTGAACGACTTTTGCATAACTGGTAAACCATAAGAGATTGACAAACTTTTACTGGACAAAAAATGTACATTGCGTTAAAATACACAATTTATGTTATATGCATTTTTTTTGTTGGGTGAACCATTTTCAAGATATTGCTTGTTATTCCCTTAAATTTTCCAATACTTAACTTTTTCTCAAATTCATTATTCATTTTTTTTGTACTGGTAACGCAAATAGCAACCACCTCTTAAAATATTTGACTATCGCTTAAAGCCTAGCTATTCCCCTTGCATCCACAAGAAAATTAGCAATAAGATTGACATCTCGATATCTCGATTAACATGAAGCATATGGAGAATAAGCGTTTGTAAAAATAGTTTGTACAAGAGTAGAGAAAGTCATGTGAGTGTAACACATCAGATTTTTTAATTTGTATTGCCCCTATTAACATCCATGGTCATATCAGGGTTTTGACTTGAGAAACACCAGGTGTAATAATTCAAACTGCAGACTTTAAAGTTAGTTTGTCATTTTTATTATGAAACACTCACATTCACATTTCCAGCCTCTGTGTGGGGTAGAAAATTTTTATATTTAAAGAACATAGTTCAATATCTTGAAAGTTCAAATCTTCCAAGGATGCGACACAAAAATTTTCAAAAAAATCTCTATGGCCCAAACAATTCTTTACATGGAACAATGTTTTTATTTTCTAAAATGGCTCTAAAGGTGTAGATTAAAATACCATATATTACACGTAGTTGCACGACAAATAAAATTTATACCTTGAATTTTCTGCAAACTGGCTGTTAAGTCCTCTTCATTCTGAATAACTTTTGTATAACTGGTGAACCATAAGAGATAGGCAAAATCTTGTTACACAAAAAATGTAAATCCCGTTAAAGAACACAAATCTTTCTTATTGGTTTGAATTTTCAAATACTACTTTACTTTTTTAAAGTGGAAGTCGCTCTTCATTTTTCCTTGTGGTCATGCAAAGAGCATGGAATTTCAAAGCCAACACATAGAGACGCGATTATTAATAATCTGACCTCTTACTTCTCTTTCTTATGCCTACAACGAATGTGTAAATTTGTAATGCCACTTTATCTTGATTAATAAGTAAACAGAAAAATGAGCTTCTGCAACAATATTTTGTTAAACATTGAGTGGAGAAAGTCATATGAATGCAACACATGTTTTATTTCTTTTGCCATAGTAAAACAAATGCCTGCTAGTTTATTTCTATTGCTTTGATGTTCTTAGCTTCCTTGACTCAAAACCCTCATTACGCAAATACTTTTGTAAAATACAATTCCCAATTGTAGCTACAGGAAAAAAATTGTGTATTGTAAATTTGCAATTTACACATTTGAAATAAGCTCTAGAGATTTTATGTTCAAATTCACTTGACAGAATAAGTACCAATGAAGGTCCATTCCATTTTAATCCTTATCAAAACTGTTAAAAAAAAATTAAATTTAACATAGCATTAAGCACTGTGTTATTCACTGTCTTGCTCATTTACAAATCTTATCATTTGGTGTAATCTGTTTCCTAATACTTCTCCTACATAGCCTTTCAAGTCTTAAGAGAAATATTTGATGGTAATACATTTCAATATGGTTATGTTAAACTGCACATTATGAGGGTTGTCCAGAAAGACAGCTTGAGAAAGAAGTACAAGGTTTATAATCAACATTTTCTATTCTTTTTCAAGATAGTCATTGTTTACACTTGGACCAACAATACTCTTTATACCTTCAGTATAAACTGATGTGTCTAATTCTGCAAAATAAGAATCTGTAACTGATGTCCAACAACCATTTCTTCAGATTTGGAAACAGCAAAAAGTTATAGGGAAATGCAACCTATTGGAATTCACCAAAAGCCAACTGAGACATATTTCTCCCATTATTCTGCTCTCTGGTTACTTTTGGTGACTTTCCATTTGTTCAGTTGACATTAGTACCAGCAACTCCTCCTAAAATATAATAAGCATGGCAAAGATATGGCCATAAATGGTGTTAATTATTGCAGCTGTCATGTTGGTGATCTGGGCATTACCTTGCAGTATGTCAACTGTTAGCCTTAAAGCAAATAATCCTTGGGTAGAGGGCATTGGGTTTCATTATGCATTTATTTACAATAGCTTTAGTTCTTACATAAACATTCCACACATTTTAATTGTTGTTTTTACTACAGAATTTCTCACTAAATACAATACAGCCTGATATTTAGTGCTGGAAAGTGATCTGATCAACTTGTGTTGTTTCAAACCAAAATTTGATTTACTGACTGACTGGAAACTAATAATTCTGATTGTAAGGTTGGCAGTGACTAAGAGACTGGGTCTCTCACAGACAGGGGCAGGACGTGGTTCACAGACAGTTCACTCCTTGGGGCAGGACAAGGGCTGGGGCATAGGCCCTAGAATCAGCTTGTCATTCTCCTTGGTCGAGTTAACCAGCTTTGTAGGCTGTCTATGCAATCTTAGCCTATGCTATGCATATTTACACTATGCCATGTGGATGAGCAGATATGTACATCTGCTTGGATAGTATGGCAGCTTTGAAAGCTCTTAGGGCAGTTAAAACCGCATCCAGATTGGTATGGCAATGCCTGAGAATGTTGGATAGATTATGTACCAGCTGCCCAGTTACATTTCTTTGGTTTCTTGGGCATGCTGGTATTAGAAGAAATGAAATGGCAGATACTCTTGCAAAGGGCTCGATTTTATTTAGCCTAAGCCCTTTTGCGGAATGCTGGCTAGTAACGTCAAGTATGAGATGACCCAGCTCATGGCAAATGCTTATCTTGAGACCTGAAGTAAGTAAACCACTGCCAGGCAGGCCCATGATCTGATATCAGCCTACTGGAAAGTGAGCAAGTTTCTCCTGAATTTGTCCAGAGTTAAGCTCAGAGGGTTGTGGGCTATCTTACAGGCCACAACACTGCGCACACATCTATACATAATGGGTCTTACACAAGACCCTATATATCAGAAATGTGCGAAGGACTTGTGAAATGTGAGAGACCTAACAGCATATACTATGCAAATATGAAGGTTTCGCTTGGCATAGGTATGTATCTTTAGGGTCCTCCTTTTTGGAACCTGAGGAGATAAGAAGGGTATATATCAAGGACGTGGTCTATTTTATATGGACCATTAAACTTGAGCAATTCCTAAAATATGAGGCACAATGGCCTCTTTAAAAGGCTATTCAGTTACCATCATCAGGGTTGGCAGTATTTTATATTTACACTAAACTTGACACTTTGAATTCTTAGAAACTGCCATTAAATTGTTTCCACTACACCAGGAGTCAAATCTGGTAAATTAGTGCATTAGGCAGCAGTTTAATGTGCAACTTATGCACATTACGGAGTTATGTAGTCAACCACAAGCCTGGTATTCCAGAAAACAGTAGTGTTATCTTTCCTGCTGGATACATTTGGCCTTCTTTGGAGAGCAATCACCCTCTTACATCCATTGCTTGAATTGTGCTTTGTCTCAGGAATAATGTGGTGAATCCATGTTTCTGAAAAGGATGCAATGTTGCAATATCTCGGTCGAGTTGCATATGGACACATCCAAGTAGTCCTATGAAATGTTCATTTGGGTGCACTTCTGACCACAGTTAACAAACATGGCACCCATAATGCTACAAGCTTTCTAATATACAAATGCTTGTGCAAAGTGTTCCACACACAATCTAATGAGATATTAGTAGGGGTGGTGATTGTTTGCAAATGCGATAGAGCATGAAATGCTCATAAAGACTTGTATTTTTGCATTTTCATTTTTCATAAATTGTAGACTGCCTTATGCTATATTTTGAAAACACAATAAAATGCAAAATCAAATCATTTTTCAGCACAGGGAAAACAAATGTGGTTATGATTCTAATGACTAATGTAATTATTTTGAAGTACAATGTCAAGCCAAATTTATGACTCAGGCCACAGTCATAGTTAGTAAATTAACCAGCTGATGGGCTCTTTTTGCCCTTTTGCTTGCAAATAAGTTGTGGGATGAGTTAACTTTATGCATGTGCTGAAGATATGCTACAATTCACGGACTCTTTTTCAAATAAAAATGCAACAAACAAAATGAAAAGCATGTTTGTAAAATGTAAGCATAAATGCAAATAAAAAGTTAAGTAGTCACATGGAAGAAAATGTCACCAAAGTTTTCTTCCAAGTGGTTGGTTAACTTTGTAACTCAGTCACTGCTGCTCAAGCATTGTCAATAGGCTTGAAAGATTTAAATGAAAGATAGATCCCAATTTTGGGGATTGTTAAAATGGGTAGTTTTGTTGAGGTATTTGAATATTTTCATTCCCAACTGGTACAAATTATGCAGAAAAATAAGGATGGGGATTGCTTGCAAATACTATTTGTTATGTTCAAATACACACAGTTTGTCCAAGCAGCAGTTTCAGCATCTACTAATAGATACTAAACACAATTTGTGAAATGAGAGAACAAATGATATCATAAAATGTTGGTGTTCTCTTATTTCATTCAATAGTGTGACTGAATCATTAACTTGCACGGCTTAACTTCGTGCATCTTAACTTTCTCTAGCACCTATCTACAGTAGAAAGAGGAAGTATTGTATTCCACCCGAAAGTTTAATGCCAAGATTTCACCAGAAATAAATGAACTCAAACACTCTGTATTCAAACAAAGCATTTTCAGAAAAAGGCAGGTAGGTAGATGGGCGAGAGGTTGTGTGCGAACACTATCAAAATATCGCTTAATACTTAGTTTTCCATCATGCAGTAAAAACAGCTGCATGACATTACCTCTGTTAATATTAGACATTATATAGTGTAGATCCACTGTAAGAGAGATGGCAGAAACTCGCTCTCATGTGCTTCAGACCAAAAATACTGGACTAACATTTATTTGGAACTTCCCACTAGTCATTATGAATCAGTGACAATGTTTACAGCTCATTATAGGTAGCCCATTCTTACTTCCAAGAAATTTGCATAGAAGTCAACATAAATTATCACAAGTGTATGAGAGGTGAGTTAGGGAGAGAACTACCATTTCAAGCATTGTGGCATGCAAAAACAATAGGGGCTGGCAAATCAGCTTCCTGCAACTGGGAAGCCATGTTCTTCAATATGGATACAATATTATTTACGGCATGATCCACACAATAACCCAATTTCTCTGCTAAATTGTGAATGCACTATTGTCCTCCCTTTTCTTAACAAAATTTCTTGTATTCTGTTTACATTAACATTATGTTTGTAGCAACTGGTCACCTTCCATATGAGAATAAAATATGAATTTGGTATCCAATTAAAATACTGTGACTGACCTGTTGTCCTTCTTTGTAAGGTTACTTTCTGGAAATTTTATAAAACTGGGGAAAGCTATGGGAAAAATCATTTAGGACCAGCCAACATTATAAAGCCAAGCACTTTGAATTACAGTTCTACTTCAGAAATAACTTTCTACCATAAATACCCACACAATGCTAGGTGTTGAGATCCATACTTGACTGAACAGAATGCTACCACAGTCTCATCCTAAGCATTTTTGCTGTCAACATGAATCATAACAGTTCTTGATTCAACTGCTAGATTTTGCAATTTATCTTAATTACAAAGTTGTTCAATGGTCGTTCCCTCAGTTTCACATACTTAATGTTGAAGTAAATACTTGATCACACAGTTGTGATATACTCAAGTTGTTCCTTCTGTTATTTATATGTATACCATAGGACTCTGCACAGAAGGGTTCACTGAGGATTTACCTCATACATTTAAATTTAATGCCATAATGTTCCAATAAATTTGATCACCCAGTATTCATTAATCTGAAATGGGAAATATGTAACTGTCATTATAAAATTTGTCTTAAAGCTGAGATATGATAATATTAAAAATATTAATTACCAATTTCAACTCCAAGATCTTGAAAATTAAGCCAAAATCTAAATGTGCAATGCAGATGGACAATGCTATTTGCAGTGCAAAGCTAAACAAGTAGTTGCATGATTTACTCCCCTTTTTGGCCCCCAACATAACCCTAGTCAGGGCTATCCAGCACAATCAATCAGTACAAGTATTGTTTCCCTATAGTTTAAATATCCCCTATACCTCAGATCAGCATGAAGGACTCGATATTTGACTTGTTGGAAAGAATTCCGTTATAAAATTGTAGTATGTGCTACTGATGCTTATTGCAGCAAATAAAGTACAGTGATTTTTAAATAAGCAATGTATTCAAATGATTTATTAATTAATGACATATTATTTGCATTACAATATTTTATTTCGGTTATTTATATTACGCTTGAACCTCTTTTCTGTAGACAAAATTTCTCAATTCAAATGATAAGGTTTGGGAAAAATAAATGAACAAAATTCATACCAATCTGTAACCTTTATTTTCAGACTTAAATATGTTATTCCATCAGCATAGAATATGTATAACATTATCTTTCTTTTAATTTTTGTAATTTACTACACTTACCAGCAACAGTTAACATATTTTGAAAACTTTCAAAAATATTTCATCTATAGTATGAATTGAAGAGTTTTCTGTTTAAAAGCTACATCATTAGCCAGCACACTATAGAGTTCTTGGGGGAAAAAAAAAACAGAAAATAAATCTTCTCACTGATGGAAACAAAATTTAAAATGTATTTTGAGGAAAAATACAGCTTCTTTAGAAAGTCTTACATATACAGAACAGGTTATGAAGAATTGCAAATTGTATTGCTACACTACTTCTGTACAGTATCCCAATACTGAGATATCTACTATCTTACAACAGAGGCACCCAAACATAACAAATTTACATGATTATGTTATAATTTTATTGCCAGATTTTTGATGATGTATGCATATCCTGCTATGGGATTCATATGTATTCTTCATTCACATTATTAAAGAATTCAGTTGAAATACGTGCACCCCTCTCCAAGCCTATATTACAGAAAGTTTAACAACAGATTCTGGAACAGCAAAATAGTATTATGAATAATTTTCTGCTCAGCTGAAATGGAAAATGACCAACATTTGGCCCATCAAAGTAGAATAAAATTATCAGCCTTAATACTATAATTTCCTGCTCAGCCGAAATGGAAAATGGCCAACATTTAGTCTGTTAAAGTAGCACATAATTATCAGCCTTAATACTTTCAACAGAAGTGATAAGATTAAGAGTAGGTTTCTGAACGTTGTTTTTATGCAGAAGGTTCCTCAAAATTATTTCATTGAGCACCACAACTGCTTTCTTGTTCATATCCCTGGCTAGCGAATCGTGTCCATTGCAAAGCTTTTTTGTTATGAAATGGTATAGAACAAAACTGTTTTATGCATTGTGTTGAGAATGATGCATACAATTAAAAGAGCAACTTATTGCATCCTAAAAAATTCACAGTGGCAGGCCAAATTTGTCATAAGGTCTAAGACTGGCACCCTTGTTCAACAAAAAAAATCCACATTATTTGGGTTATAATGAAAACGAAAACGGATATGAGTAGGAGATAACAACACAAAATAATGCATAATCATAATAAAAAGACAAGTCCACTATTATGTTTCATTCATTAGCCCTTTCTAGACCATCGACGAATGTAGACTATTCCCCGTCAAGGGTGCCTGGGAATGTTTTGATGTATTTGAAACAAGTGAAAGAATTGTTATTTTTACATAATCATTGTAAAGACATGTTTCTTTTCATGAACAATCCGTAACAAACAGAAAAGCTGCTTTTAACTTCCCTGTGTCAACAAAAGTGGTATGCTGTCACTACTTCATCAATCTGCCTCATTGAATATTTTTGCTCCATGATGAAGTAATTCAATGAAAAAGACAAACTCCCTATTTAATAAAACCGTTTTGGCAAACAATACAATTTAATGTTTATTTACATTTTTAATCTTAAATCAGAAATATTTTGATTACTTCTTAAGAATCAAAAATTCCATCAACAAAGGAATCAAAAAATACTCAATTATGAGTAGCATCAAAATAATTTTAGGGGTTTTAATGAAACAACAGAATACATCATGGAAAGGAAAACATCTTGAAATAAGAGATAAAGTTCGGTCCATTACAAATCACACAGAAGTTCCAGAATATGAAAGATAAACTGAGATTTTGAATGCTGAACAAAGATAAATTAAAAATAAAATGGTTGGTTCGTTTCTAACATTTGGCAGTGAGCAATGATGTCATTTGCTCTCTTGCACTCCCGTATTTGGTGAAAGGCTGCTAAGTTGATCAAAGGTTGGGCAGCAAAAAAGGTGCTCTCGCTTCATATTTTCTCTGAATTTACAGAAAGGCTGATTCTGCTATACCAATCCTGTTTAAGGCAGTTGTGGCCATATAAACTCAATATTGAAAATAAAATACAAAGTTAATCTGTGAATAACTGACAAACAGCACCGTTTATCTGTTTCTGATTCAAACAACATATTGAATATTAACCAACTTTAAATTCAGTGCATCATTTTTTTCTATAAAAGTCATATTTAGTTTGATTTGTGTATAAAGACAAGACATAATTGAAAATGGTCAAAAATTCAATTTTTAAATTCTGATTTTTTTTAAAAAACATATTCCCAAACTTTTAATTATGAATTCTAACAGGATGTTCCCAAAAAGTAATGAATTACACTTGTGGTGATGCATCTTTTTCATGAAGATAATGTTTCTTAAATGCAAAATATTATGCATTTTTGTTGCATGTGGTTTAACTTTTCATGCTGATTCCATGTGTAAAAACCTAAAATGAAAGCATGTTTTTCAAGTGGTATATTGTAGTTATGTAACGAAAAAACTGCAATGTTAACATAAACCTTATACCCTGTTAATAGAAACTTTTAGGTGGTCATGTACCAATCTCCTATTTGACAGAATTTGTTCAAATTTTGACTTACTTAATATTACATAGCCTTTATTTCTATGCATGGAAATCTTAATACATTTCACTAAGTATGAACAATCACCTGTACTGTAAATAAAGAAAAATATTTGTTTTAATTATTCCAACTGGTATTTTCAGCTTACCAGGTAAAAGAAAGATTTCATTGCACGTTTTCATTCGTGCATCTCTCTCCACAACTTGATGTAAAATGCACCAAATTTGGTAAACACTAAGGGGCTTATATAATTTTTAGTATTGCACTTTCACTATCATTTCCGCTTATGGAGATTCAAAGAAGTTATTTTTCTCAAGTTTTTGGTTAAATCATGGAAATGAAAAAAGGAAATTATATCTGCATTCAGAGAATTATCATTTGTGCAATTTATCATGCATCATGTTCAAGTTCCAACATCTTCAAGATCAAAATTTAAGCACATTCATCAGTGGTTGCAATAAACTCTTCCATAAAATCAGAACTGAACTGAACTGAAACTTTACAAAGTCTCTCTTCCCAGGCTCCAGACAGTTCCCATTTAGTTGTGAATGCTCACATTCCAAAACATATCTTTTTTTTTTCTGTTCTCATTCTTATTCGCCTTCTGGTTACCATTGCAGGTGTATATTGAACCAGCTAAAGTTAACCATTAATGAATTGTACTAGGAAAAGCTTATTCCACTTCCTCTTTTTCAAGGACTAATAAGAGCTACATTTCGATTTTTTCATATCATCAGGGTCTTTTAGTGCAGCCTACAAGTTTATTGTAATGTGTTTTCTGCAGTTCACCACTAGAGAGACATCCGCAAAATCTATGCTAAAACAATTTAGCAGAAATCATAATTCAAATGATTTAACAAAATGCTGCACTGCACAAATAAATCATTCAGCTTTTTTAAAATAAGAGAGTTGAAGGTTGTTACAATACATCACTAAAATCACTGTAGTGTGACAACCTTCAACTCTCTTTATTTTAAATTATAACACATCAATGTTACTAGCTTCTAAATCTTCAAAATCAGTCAAGCATTCAGCTATTTCTATGATGCAACTCTTTAAAGAGGTGACAGCATCGAGGTACAAACACATGGCTTTAAGCTGTTATCAATGACCAACATAAACACATCTATGGGAAGTACCATTACTGACACTCTTTATACTAATGACATTACACACCCAACATTTATACATCTACTCAATGCTCCATTTGCCAACACTAATTAATTACGGCAATGCCAAGGAATGGAAATGCATGTTCAAAGAAAGGAGACTTATGCAATTTACACAACTGTTAGGAACCTACTTCATGCAATGTATCAATAGAAAAGCATGCAAGGAGGAAAAACTAAATATGATTAAAAAGTAATATGCCACAGGACAACGCTTCAATCATCATTCATGTGCTCTGACAATGTTACCGCTATAAGCATAATGCCCATAAGGAAGCTGTTGGCACGGCACACACTATGGCCATTAATACGGCACTGCTAATACAGTAGAATCTTGTTAGTACGTTTTTGGAGGGACCCAAGGATTTGGACATCATAGACAGGAAAATGTGACAACGAAAATACAAAATCTGCAATTTAAGAACATAATTATGTAATGAAATTTAATAATGACTACGTTTCTATGGGGAATTGAAATCGATTTTACTCCAATTCCATACAGAATATGAACCATGTTTCCATGTTAAATTCAATACGTATTGAGATCGATTTGGATACACAAAGCCCTAGAATAAATAATTCAAGCTTTTATGTTGGTCAACTTGGATTTACTTTGGCAAACCTTTAAACATATTTTAGTTGTTTCTCTGTTTAATTTAAGCAGGTTTTGAGGTTAGTGAATGTTTTTGAGAAGAATAAATTGTGATGATGTAGACTGAGTCACACTTTTTTACACTCACCTTTACTAATTAATTTTAATCTTTAATAAATTGTGAATTATGGAATCGATAGAAGTGGCTTTGCTGTGTGTTTTATTACACATGTGACAATTTCTGCTAAAAAAAACAAAATGGTGAGCATGCAACGTGTTAAGAGTACAGTAGAAGATAGTATTGTTGGCGTATTCAACACATTTGAATACGGTAGCTGTTTCTATGCCACAAATTTCGACCCAATCCTCTTCCGATCCTACTTTTCAAGAGGAAAGCTTGGTTTTAGCACTTTCAATCAGTTTACGCTTGCAAACAATTGTGTTTAAGGTTGACATAGGAATGTTTAACTTCCGCGCTACATCCACACATTTCATATTTGGATTGCAATCTACTTCTTCAAAGATTTTCAGTTTTTCACTGTTAGTTGACACACTTTCTTTTTCTCCATTGCAAATGAAAAGTTAAAATACAATCTATGTATGTTTGGTGAACACTCAACAGTAGATACTATAGTTGGCGTTTACCACACTAAGACAACATCAAGCTAAAGCATTCTCTAACCCATACACACAAATTGCATCATACAAATACGTATATACATCCATATCATTGGCTGCCAGTCTCCACCTGTGACCAAGGATTGACGAAAGTAGCAAATGAGGACGTCAAACTTTGAACATGTCAAGCGCCTACTCCCACTGCACCGACCGAGGACTGGCCAAAACAGTGAATGAGGGTGTCAAACTCTGAATGTAGTAAGCAGGAGTGAGAAAATGTACTAACAAACGTTATTTATTACATTTGATACCGGAACTTTTATAATTCAACGTAATGCATGAGAAAACGTGTTAATGAGGAATATGCTACCAAGATTTCACTGTATATTATTGGGTTTGTGCAAGCGATTATACAAAACACGCATTACAGACCAATTTAAGTATTAAAAGAGTCATGACAAAATTGACCAATATGAACTTTAATTACAACAGAAAATAACCTGTACATACCTGTACATATCTGTAAATACTGATGCTCTAATGGGAAAATGCCAGTGATCTGTGAATTATGAAGTACCATATTTCCCTGAAAACAAGATGTTTTTTTTCCAAAATATTCATATTCAATACATATCATCCTGCATTTGCAATGTATAGTTTCAAAATAGTACAAAGAAAGAAATAAGCTTCAAGCTTAATGGATTTGAGTAGAGGGAAACAAGATGTATATGGGAAATACTGAAGGTTACTGTCAAGGTCACATCTAGTTGCTACGTGTTACATGATGAACCCTCTTGGGGATACTGGGTACTCCACATGGCATGCGGGTACCTTTGGTAACACAGGAGCAATTCCAACAGCAGATAAACCTGAACTATAGAATACTTCCAAGAGAAGTTTGGACTCAAAATTTACAATAGCAACCCCATAAATATATACTTTTTAAGAAAACTCATAATACAGAGGTGCATAAGGGTGATTGCACACTGACCAGCAGCTGTTTAGGAGCTAAATTTGCTCTTCCTTTCATCCTCCCAATCTCAAACTCACCAGCACCCTGAAAACCTCATGCCAACTAGCAAGCAGTTAAACCCATCATGGGGAAGTAAGATAACACTCTCTAAACTGGTCCTCAGCCCACAAACACCAAACTGGAATGGACATGATATTATTTCACACTTAACAATAACATCAGTTAAGTGATTGATTTATTAACCTAGATTATAAACAACATGTGAGAAGTTATAAAGATTCCACTGACACAGAAGTTTTCTTTATGGAGTCAAAATACATTACATGATTTCCTTTTCTAATCACTGCTTTGAAAGCCAATGGCCATGTAGGAAAACACTGTGTATCCTTTTCCCTCCATACATTGACCACTGCCCTTAAATAAAGGACCCCCCCCCCCAAAAAAAAATGCAGCATATACTATGGTCACAAATGGAAATGGCAATTTGAAGAGCAGCATGTTAAGGACAGTATTTAGTACCACTGTAATTTGTATTTGTATGTATTTTTGGTAACTGCAATAGTAATGGAGTTGTCCCATGGCTCATGACTTTCGAATCATTCTGCGTAACCAGGACAGCAAAAAATAAATTTTGAAAATTTCAAACAGCAACAACAATTTTAAAATATAGCAAGGCCAGATAAACTGGGAAAATAGTAATGTTTAGTAAGGAAAATAAAAGTCTTGAAAACAAACACAATAACTAAACCCTTACGCTGATTTATATAGGAAAGCATATGCACATATCTTCTTTTATAGCAACCACAAAGCAGCAGATCTTACTCCTTGCAGTTTTGCAAACTCTGTACAGAAGCAATTCAATATAATTAGTTTAGCTGCTCCTGAAAGTATTTTTATGTTTTATATGAAGTTAAAAGGAATCTTTGGTTAAGAACTTCAGCTTTTGACAAACAAAGAATAAATTAAAGCGCAAAAATGTTTTTGCTTGGTGAATTTAAAATCAGAAGTTAACATGTCTTAGGAAGCAGATGAAAATGGGTATGAAATGTTTGAATCTTTGGCTTGTTACGAGCACAGAAACAACTGTAGAAGAACTGTAGCACTAGGAGTGCCTAAAACTTTACTCTGTGCAAGATTGTTTTTTTCTTAGCAGTTAGATACTTGAAAAAGTTCTCAGGTCAGTCCAGATTTCGCAAAAGCTGTACATCCCCTTCAAAATAGAGCTGCAAAAAACTGCTGAAGTAAGTTCACTATTTTCAGCAGTTGCATTTATATAAATAGTACCAAAAAACCCTCACTCAAGGTTCATCATATCACATTTATAAAAAGTGTTCTGCACAGATTATGAGTCATTAAAAAATAAAGATCTACACCCATAAGTTAATCTTGTAGTTTCTAAGCACATATTTTCAAGGCACAAAAATATTCATTAGCAAGGTGTCCTATGGTTTAAACAATCCTGCTTTATATATTGTACATAAAAAAAGAACATTCTATTTAAAATATACATTTATAATCCTGCTTTCTAATTTATACTTGCCAACTTAATAAATACACTTAATGAAAACAACTTTTACCACATAGCATCTGTTTTCTGAAGTTTACATGTTGGCACCAACAGATTTCTTTCTCCAAAGACAAACATTTACATAAATTCATTATAATATACACTTTGGGAATCTTATACTTGTATATAAATAGGTATGTTTAATGTAATACATATACACACTTTAAAATCGTCTCTTAACTGCCAAAAAAAAAAAAAAAACCACTGCTCTTAATTTCCATCAGAACAAGCATTGCATGCTTCTCCCAAAATTACATGTCTACACTCCTTTGTAACAAAACCAATGCTCTGACGAGCCTTCCGTCTAGTCTCAAATCATTCTCAACCAAAGCATGCTGCATTACAACCTGGTAACGTAACACCCATGGATTAAAACATGTTTGGCCTTAAAAGGAAGAGTCTTACAGGTTTACAGTCTCCGGAGATTTGCAGCATTCAGAGATGAGCATTTATTTTTTCTTGTTGGCTGGACGGACATTGGAGCCACATATGTTGACTCTTCTTTTACAGGACCTCCTAACTCCTGAAACAGTAACAATTATTTCAATAATATCTCTATCACAATCTTTCATGTAATGAGGAATAACACTCTTGAGCAACCTTGCTTTTAGCAACTTTAATATTACTCAAGCACTATTCTTAGTATTTGCTAAACAGGTCTTTACAGCACTGCAGCCAATATTCTGCTTTGTTTAATACTTTTTAAATGAAGAATTTAATTTAAATAATATGAGTCACGGGCTAACCTACAAATGGCATTCAAGCTGAAGATTAATGTAGAAGTCTAAAAATTTGTGAAACCGAATGAAGACAGGACATCCATTTGCATCAAACATGAGGCAGGAATTGTTTCAGATTATTTACAAAACAAACCATTAATTTCAAATGTTACATTTTAAATCTTATTATGTATAATTGAAGCCGCTAATTGCATAACAACACAAGTCCACCTTTTGGCACTATATGAGTTATATATATATATCACTGCGTTAATCTCAATGAGCTCTTACCAGTTATATATAAAATAACACATGTTTCGAATACTATTCCATGTTATGAGGAGGTTGAATTACAAGACTACACAAGTCTGGGGCTTGTGTTGGTATGGAAGTCAGATATAACAGTAGGAGACTAGACGTGCCTGAGATTCATAACACAAAAATGTGATGTGCTAAGCATGGAAGTTGCCGCACAGCAGGAACCTAGCAGTCTTCTTTGTTAAACTGCAGCTGGATAGATGTTTTAATTTCACGAGTCTGAAGGAGTGAAAATCCTTACCTGACAATGAGTATTCAGATAGTTATGTCCCAGTGCTACAAAAGAAACCGACCAAATGAATGGAAGAGAAATATATTCAAGAATAAGATTACTTGCGACAAAGAAATACTCTAAAATCATGGAGCCAGTTCTCATTGTAAAGAAACAGGACAAACGTAAGATGACCAATTACAAAATAATACAATATAAATCAACCATATCGTAACTGCAAGCAAAACATCCAGTGGCTTAGGAAGCGAACATTTCTTATGAAAACAAAAGTAAAGTTTTATCAGTTAAAGAAAGCTTATGATTCTGAAACCCCACTCAATGCAGTAAAAATAAAAGATATTATATGTTTTTTTCAGTTAACCCTGAAAAGCGGCCTTAATTTCAAAATCTTAAAGATAAATATGAGCAGGATCACAGTGATAATGTCAAAGAATCAAGGAGGAGGTCATGGACTCAAATTAAGAAGTGGTTTAAGATGTGAACCAGATAGACCAGATATTGAACTCATGTTTTCATATAATGTTTAAATTAAGATATGATTAATAAATGCTTTCATTTGGATAAATAAAATCTCACTGAAAAAATATGGTTATATTATGGCTTCCAGCTTTTTCATGTTATTTACTTATTTCTTTTAGCCACTGTCCCAAAAATCCATTACTTTTATGGTTGGATCCTAAAAATATATAAAATTAGGTTCATAACAACATAAGTCCTTCATATTATTTAATTTATTAAACACAATATACATATAATTAAAAGGTCTTACCAAAAGTGTGTCATCCAAAATAACGCAAACATCCTGTAGAAAAAAAAATTAGGATGCCGAGTGCTCAATTTGAAAAGTTATCAAGTTTTCTTTAATTATCTCAAAACTTACTTAACTGGACTTTTGTTGTTCTGAAACCCTTATGTGGTCCAAACCTCCTGCTGTTTGAGGCATGTCCACTAATACGGCACTAGCAAATAAGTGCGGCGTTGCCTCATACAGACAGTACACCTCGCCACTGGCAAAACTTTAATTGCAATATCATGTGCGCACATGTGTATTTCATATTTCAGAAAAGCAACAAGTAGCTAGGATAAAAGGCAACGTTTTCCTGAACAAATACAAAAAAGAATCATATTTTTATACCCAATGGTTCACCATTAACTTAGTTATCTTTTGTGAAGTTTAAACAGAGACTTTTAGTTATAGTTATGCTTGTAGTAGTAGTAAATCCATTGCTGTCATAGTTATTTTATATATTGTTATGTCATAGACATGATTATCATTTAATAATGTGCAATGCTCCATGTCCTAAATAAATCTAGAAATAGTTATCCCAAGAGATTTTCTAATACAGTTACAAACTCATCACGAAAATACTTTCAAAGTCCTCTGACACAACTCCACAGAACCATATATGACATTGTTTTTAATAAACAACGTCATGCATGATTTTGTTCCACAGAACACCATTGGAAAACAAATGTGCATAATGCCAAGTCCTAGAACCAAGCATGTATCCATTACATGAGAAGTGCATGTTGTGCCTTTCGCAACATTCAACACCTCATTGCTTGGAATGCACACAACAAAAAGCCATTTAAAGAATATGCTGACTGAGAATTTTAAGTAAAGAATCACCAACTGTCATCACATTCTCGAGGAAGCATTGACAATAGAATTCATTGCACCATTGATGTGATAGCTCAAGGTTAGAACATTGTTGAAACACTGACAAAGCAAAAATACTGCTGGCGTACTTTTTACAGCGCGCTTAATGGACGTTAAGTGACTCAGTTGTGGATTCAATTGCAGTGTATCTACTCAGTTCTTACAGTGATAGACTTTATCCTAGCATTTATAAAGTTTACTCTTTCATGAAAATGTTGCCTAGTACCAACAATGGATATAGCAGTAAGGTTAGGGCTCTTGTCTTCAGTGTATAATTTCTTTAAAAAAAATGCCAATGAAGAAAACCGCAAAAATCTTACTTCACCAAATATCAAGAACTTACGGCTGAGACATGCTCATTAAGTACACCAACTGTTTCACGTGTGTGTAGGGAAGCGAAAAGGGATATGCCATTTGCTGTGCCACTTGCATAACAAAGGACTCATAGAAAGGTATGGTTTTTATTTCTCTAATTTGTGTATTACACTTCCATTATTGTATTTCTTCTTGTTCTTGTAGTTTTTAAGTGAACATTGCGATGGAATTTATAACAAATGCATAACGTTCTGATGAAGCGAAGAGAAGTGAAATTTGGCAACCACGCGAATTCCTCAATGTCTGGATTCTTCTGAAGACTAGATTCAAGTTTGTCTTTGGCAAAGCCATCTAACTGCTCCTTCACGGAAGTAAAAATATCCCATTGTTCTTCCTTTTCCAGACTTGTTCTTCCAATCGTTTAATAGCTGCAGGCAGGTACTTGTAACTATGGACACAATATAGTTCTGTCTGCAAATTATGTATTTTCTCCGGTAACAGAAGTTGCTGTGCCTTGGAAATTGCATCTGCATCGGATGGATCAAAGAAAGCACAAACTCTTTAATTTTGTCAAAATTCTAACACAAATAGCATCACACTCAATCCAAGATCTCCAGCGAGTACTGGCCGGGAAATTTGGAAGCGGCAGGCCAGTGATTTCCCTGTGGTAAACAACACGGATCGGAGCTTTCAGTAGAATCTACTTCAGGGCAGAGATGAATTGATTTGTGATGTCGTATTCGTTCCTTATGGATTCACAAACCCTGTGAAGGGCATGAGCCAAGCATGTCACATACTTCAACTTAGGAAATAAAGGTTTCAATTGGTTAACAGCTGAAACCATGTATGGAGCCTGGTCGATAAGCACAAGAAGAAGTTTCTCAAACTCGATACCAGTAGGCCAGAGTTTTTGGCAGAAGTCCATAATGGATTGCATTACTGTACTGGCATTGGCTTTCTGCAGCTCGTACATTTTTAACAACATGGGCTCAACTTTCTCCCTTGCTAAGGGAAAAACTAAAATGTTCAAAACATATTGTTCCATTGAGTCTATGGTTTCATTCACAATGATTCCCACATCACAATCACACTTTCTCCTTGATTCTTTCTATGGTTTCTTGGTAAACAGGCTCCACGTAGTTTTTTCTTAAAGTACTCTCATCGGGCATTGACATCTTTATGTATTTTTCAAGAAATCCCTTAAAGGCTGGATGGTTCACCTTATTGAGTGGAATTCCTGCTTGTGTAAGAGCTGCACGCAAATCAATGTTTAATTCCTTCAAATTTTGGCTTTTTGAAGAACTCTGTTGAAACACATTTCGTAATAGAGGTGGCCGTGATTTGTTTGTGTGAAGAGTCTTGTTCATTTGATGCTTAGAGCTGGAAATGTGTTGTTTGACGCGATCTCACTGGTGTTTTTCATCTAACAAAATTCCTGAATCAAAATAATACATCGCATAACAGTTCCATCAGTGTCTGAAATCTTGTTTGAATTCCTCAGCCAGAACAATAAATCAAGCACTGGACATCTTTGGCATGGTAAAATCTAATACTAGTACACTCATTTGGTAATGTAACATAGAGCTAACACTAGTTCACTTGCTAACACAATGCAACTGTCACACAACTCACTCTTGCGCCCATTCGCTGTCCACATTCTCTTATAACACCGCAACAATTACCAGAATGTTCTCATTCATGCTGGAACTTCAGTCTCAGTGATTTCTAGTAGTTTCGAGCAGAACCCAGTCTTAATAATTCTCGGAACTGAGCGGGTGAGGTTACTGCTGTCTCTGCATGCCCAGCCTTTGCCTCCATGCAAACAGATGACGTCTCTCACAGTAACAAACTCACATTCACGAATAGAAGGCTACTGATTCTGGTGGGATAGAATCACTCATTGTCAATTGCATTATTGCGGGCTACTTTATAATGGTAAAACGAGAGAAAGAGGTTTTCGTCGAACACACAATTATTTTCCATTGTTGTGGATATGCTTTCAATTCCCGCGCGGCGTTTACTGAAAGAGGTAGGTTTACTATTCGCACGTACACAGCAAGCTGAAGAGATGTTAATTGAAAGTTAAAGAATAAATTGGAATGAAACCTAAAAGAAAAAAGGGGGAAAAAGGGGATTATGGGCATGGTTGGGGGAAAATGGGATAAAGGTGCCAAAAAGGGGTAAAGGTCCCAAAAAAGGGAAAAAGGTGTGAGAAAAAATGCCTCTTTTTGTAACTAGAAACAAAATTTCACACTATATCTTTCCACACAGCTTTAACTTACCCTAAGAAAAAAGGTGCACACCTAAAAATCCTGACCTTGATTATAATTTAACATAGAATTAGCAACATTAATAAATTCGTCAACTATATTTAAATAAAATACTGTTGCTTTTCATGTCATATGCAATGGCAATACAGAAGCTAAGGGATAATCTGTTGTGTTAAAAAGTATCATACGGTAACTGATTTGTGATTAAAAAATAATAGTGAGGATAATGATTTATAGGGTCAATATTGTGACACAGTATGGGCACTGCTATAGTAGAAGGCGTCGACAGACTGACTGGCCGGAGGAAGAGATAATCCAATCCAGTATTCTCATTCAGTGCAAATACCAGAAGCATTATCAAGAGGTAACAGAATTGTTCTGGAATTGCCATCCCCACCCCTGCCTCCAGAACATTCTACAACTCTGCGGAAAATTCCAGCAGCTGTCTGTTCCAGCCTTTTACTAATCACTTAGGGTTCTTGAATGCTGTGGAGGAGGTTGAGGATATCACATTTTGTTTCCAATCTTGGTGAAAGGTGACACTTTAGTTTATTTGCTTTTAGGAAACAGCAAAACATGCTTGTGCTTTAGCTTGGGTTTCTTTCTTATGTTTAATTGCAATACTCACAAAGGTTTATTCGCAAATGCTTTGCCTATTTTGCACTGATAATCTATTAAAGTTACGTGTTAAAACATCCCTATAAGGGGAAAATGATAAAAGGCATGACAATTATAATTAATACTACACTTATATTAATCCATACTAGACTGTCAAATTAATGGAGTTTTATTTATGGCGCTCTTTAACTGCTATGGTTCTTAGTGTCCCATTCTATATTGGGCCTGAAAGACCAGAAATTTTGCTCAGAGGCCTCTTTATCAGGCTTGACTTTCTTTTACGTGTCATATATCTATGACACAGACCACCGGCTTTACTTCCCTTCCAAAAGAAGCCATGCTAAGGATTTTTACGTCCAAAAAAACCCATCCCCTCTGCCAGGTTTGAACTCGCGACCTCAGGAACTAAAGGCTAGCCTAGACTATGTAGGACAACACTATGGTCAATAAAAATATGTAACACATGTAAGAAAAATAATTATTTCAAGTCTGGGACACGTGAATGATATTGGATCACTGGAAGAATAAGTCACACAAATGATGCAATTGGTTTTCACCATATCCATAACAAAAGCAATGAAGTGTCCTTACATTAAGATTGTTGCAACTCGCCAACCTCATTTGAGCAAGCTGTGATGCAGGAGTAAGGTTTGTTGTGCTACCAAAGGGGCTCATCATTGTGGACACAGCTCTCTTGAGTTTACTAGGTGTTTTATTGAAACTAAATGCTCGCCCAACTTTCAGTCGTGTTCGAGAAGCAAATCTGAAAACAAACACATCTCAGTTAATTTACATATTCCAGACATTCTTCATATATCACAAGTCAGTCATTTAAAAACTAAACCTGCATGGTTGTATCATATCATATGATGTACACTACACACGAAGAACACCACTGAGTGGCCACAAGTATGGGTACCTCGCATTTTTCCCAATACAGTAAAATCTCATTAGCATGTTCCTCATTAACATGTTTTCCCATGTATTATGTTGAATTATAAAAGTTCCGACACCAAATGTAAAAGTAACGCTTTTTAGTACGTATCCTCAGTCCCGCTTGCTATGTTCAAAGTTTGATGTCCTCATTCACTGTTTTGGTCAATCCTTGGTCAGTCCAGTGGGAGTGGGTGCTTAACACATTCAAAGTTTGACATCCTCAATCGCTACTTTGGTCAATCCTTGGTCACAGGGTGTAGACATGCAGCCAATGACATGTATGTACATGCTTGTGACGCGATATATGTGGGCAGGATAGAGAATGCTTTAGCTAGTTTCTACAGCTGAGTGTTGACCACACATACATGGATTGTATTCTAACCTTTCATTTGCAATGGAAAAAAAGTAATTGCGTTAAATAACCAACAGTGAAAAACTGAAAATCCTTGAAGAAGTAGATCACAATCCAACTATGAAACGCGTGCATATAGCGCAGGAGTTAAACATTCCTCCGTCCTTAAACGCAATTGTTAATAAACATAAACTGATTGAAACTGCTTTTGAAGAAGGGAAAAATGCTAAAACAAAACTTTCCTCTTGGTAAGTAGGATTGGAAGAAGATTGGATCAAAATTTATTGCATGGGAACATCTACCCTATTCAAATCATATTGAATACACCAAAGATACTATCTTCTATTGTACTCATAACACGATGCATGCTTGTCATTTTGTTTTTTTAGCAGAAATTGTTATTATATGTGTAATAAAACACACAGCAAAGCCACTTTTATTGCTTCCATAATTCGCAATTTATTCTACTCAAAAACATTCACTGACCTCAAAACCTGCTTAAATTATACAGAGAAACAAACATATGTTTAACACGTTTGCCAATGTAAATCCAAGTTGACCAACATAAAAGCTTGAATTATTTATTCTTGGACTTTGTGTATCCACATCGATCTCAATACGTATTGAATTTAACATGGAAATGCGGATCGTATTCAGTATGAAATTGGACTAATCGATTTCAATTCGGAAATGTAGTAACTATTAGATTTTATTACATAATTATGTTCTTAAACTGCAGATTTTGTATATTCGTTAGCACGTTTTCCCATCTATGAATGTCCAAATCCTTGGGTCACTACCAAAACGTACTAACGAGATTCTACTGTACTCTGATCAGCATAGCTGATTCCTGATTCTTTTTTCCAAAACATTGCTGTGCTTCTCCACAAATAGTATCAAGCAATTTTCTTTTCTGCTGAGAAAACCTTATGAAGGTGTCTTAATCCACAAATGAACACCAGGAAAAAACAGCCCACTTGGAAGACTGAATCCAGTGAATAAATCGATAATCACACATTCCACAGCCCTCTCTACATTCATAGTTAATGCTGTTCCAAAAATACAAGAATTATCAACCTATCAAATTCTGTCCATGGTTACAGCCATGCAGCGAGTGGCCACCTGCCTCACACTAATATTATACTCATTCAAAAAAATTTCTCTGGCTACCAAAACGGGGATGAACCGATATTCATACTTGAGTGACGAATGAGTTGAGTATGAGTGTCAATCTGGCCCTTAAATCATTGATAGTCTGAATGCATTCCAAAAATGAGAGAATGTACAAGGTGTGATAAAAAATCACAGGAATTTTTCAATTTCACAGGCTTTATAAATCTGATTTTCAAAATCTTTTTTTTTTATCTTGTTGGTACACATGTTCCTGGCATATATTGACATTTACAGCTGCTTTGAATGTTTAGTTATTGTTGACAGTCAAAAAAGGTTATATATTTTGATGTGATTGGCAATTTTTTACTTTCAAAAAGATAGATCAAAGAATTTGTATTAAATTTTCCTTGAAAAATGGAATAAAATGCAACACTTTGGCAAATCTACTGTGAGTAAAACAAACATTTACGAGTGGTACAGACATTTCAAAGAGGGCCATGAAGATTTGTTGTTGTTGGTGTTGTTGTTCACCAATGGCACTGGGGATTAATTGATCTGCATCATTTTCCCTCTGGCTTCCCAATATAGTCTGTAAGTTATCACTTTTAAAGCCTTTGCATTTGGCGAGATGGTGTTTGTTCTGGATGACTTCACAGAGAGTGCACTTGGGTGTAGGTAGGCATCATATCTTGTAGAGGTGTTCTGCAAGACAATCATGGCCAGTTGCCATCCTAAATAAGGCCACTGCAGTTTTTCTTGGCATTTTTTGTATATCAACTCTATCTTTAATATTCTTACAATCTTTATCTTTTAATTTATCTTCTTCATCAAGTCTCTGCTGTCTTTTGAAATGTTGTTTAATGTTATTTAATTGTATATTTATTTCTATTTGTCCTACAGGTTTTATTTGTTGTATTGCACCTTTCTTTGCTAATTGATCCGCATGTTCATTGTCCAAAAGTCTGACATGAGCTGGGATCCATTGTAGAGTAACATGATTTCTACTTTCAACTGCTTTAATTAGGCTTCTTATTTCTTTAATATTTCTTGTTGCTTTATTATTGTAATTTACTATCCCATCTATGGCTGATTTTGAGTCTGACTATTTGTTGTTTTATGTATGGTCTATATAAAATGTTTTGTAATTCTGCTTTTATAGCTGTTAATTCTCCATCATAGTGGTTTGACATTTCATCTAATGTTAGATACTGTGCAAAATGTTTACATAATACTCCTGCGCCAGCATTTTTTTTTATTGATGAGGGATCCATTTGTATATATTCGTTGTTCCCCACCATGAAGATATTGAAGATGACAAACTTCCCTGGATGTCCTAGCACATCAATAACTGATGACAACATCGAACAAGTGAAGAAAACGATTCTGGAAAATTGCTGAATCACTATCAGAGAGATTATTTATGATGTCGGTATATCATTTGGCTCATGCCAAGCAACTTTTTTAGATGTTTTGTGCATGAAATGTGTGGCAGCAAAACTTGTTCCTAAACTTTTTAACCAAAAAGTTGCATAGACATTACTCAGGATTTGCTGAATGAAGTCAACAATACAGAACTTCTTAAAATGGTAAAACATGGGTATGACATGGAAAACAAGGCCCAATCATAAGAGCCAAGACCAAAAAAAAATTTGACAAGTTCAATCAAATGTGAAAGTTCTTCTCACTGTTTTCCTTATTTCAATGGTGTAGTGCATCATGGGTTCCTGCCATATGGTCACACGGTCATAAGGAATACTACCTGGAAGTTATGTGCCATTTGCATGAAGCAATCCAACGAAGACAACCAGAATTGTGGCAAAACCACTCATGGAATTTAAAATAAAAAATTGGGGGTTGTTCCACTCATGGAAGTTGCATCACAATAATGCTCCCACACACACCTCAATGCTTGTTCGTGATTTTTTGGTAAAAACAAAACTGTTATATTGCCTCATCCACCGTAGTTGCTGGACATGGTCCCCTGCAACTTCATTTTATTCCCAAGGCTAATGAGAATGATGAAAGGATGACATTTTGCCACCATTGATGAGATAAAAACAGAATTGCTGAAGAACCTGAACATCATACCAAAAAGTGAGTTCCAGAAGTGCTTCCAAGATTAGAAAAAGCACTGGCACAAGTGCTTTATCCGTATCATCATCATCATCATCATCATCATTATTATTATATCTGAGGGTGACTACTTTGAAGGAAATAAAGTTCATATTCATGAGCAAATAAACAAAAATTTCCCATTTTTTTTTTTATCACACCCCGTATGCAGAAATTCTGGAATATATAGCTTTTTGTATGTGTTTGGTAAAAGTGAAGTGAGCTCTTCTAATCTAACTATAGCAATATTTGCATCAAGTGAAATAACAGTGGAAATAGAGATTTTTCTAACCACAGATGATAAAAGCTGATATATATATATATATATATATATATATATATATATATATATATATATATGTATGTACTATTTAATTAGTTCTGAAGCTGTAAATAAACTTTTTGTACTTATTAGCTTAGGGATACTTAAGTCAATCATTTAACACCAGAAAACTTAAATTTTATGTATTAGGAAGATTATCATCACTATTGTAATCTAGGAAGACTTCAACCATTAGTTCAGTTCTTCAAACTATGAACAGGGACACCAAACTTTTAGAATCTTTTGTCTTTCCCAAAGTATGCTTAACCATTTAAATTATGCAATCTTTTACTAAGAAAAACTGTACACATTTAATTATTGAATTTAATTATTTTCACTCCATATTTTGTTAAAACTAGGACTGCATTAAGATTAAATTTCTGTGAGTTACATTCAATTATATCATTTTCTGACATACAAATCGTTTTATATTTCTGGTGTGCAGTTCATATAAAGCACATACAACTTTAGTCCATATTATTAAGAGAACCTTATTTCTGAGAGTAGTAAACACGGATTAAAAAAGGCTCAGTAGTTATTCATTACACATAATACACTACTATATGTATGTTTCATCAATATATGAAATTACATCGCCACAAGAATTTTGCAAAATCTGATGATTTCACAAGAAATTACCCTCGACATGATTCAAGCTGGCAATTAAACCTTCAACTTTGCTAACAATATTTTTCAGGATACTCCAATGCACTCTTAAAAGTATCAATGATTTACAACTACAATGTAAAGTTAGAATCAGATTGAAAAATTCAATGCCATAGCTGGGATCTAACCATAGATCTTTTGGTTTCCATCCGGTTGCTCTAACCAATTGAGCTATCATGGCAACATGCCAACACAATATTAAATCCCCAACTGACTCGTGTTTTTCCCAGTAAACCACAACGGGATCTCAAATTCATTGGAGATGAATACCCCAATGGTGAATTACAATGTTTTAAATACAGTGGAATCTCGTTAGCACGTTCCTCATTAACACGTTTTCCCGTGTATTACGTTGAATTATAAAAGTCCTGGTACCAAATCACCAAATATAATAAATAATGTTTGCTTAGTGCGTTTTCCCGGTCCCGCTTACTACGTTTGAAGTTTGACGTCCTCATTCGTTGTTTTGGCCAATCCTTGATCGGTACAGTGGATGTAGACGTTTAACACGTTCATAGTTTGATGTCCTCATTTGCTACTTTGGTCAAACCTTGGTCACGGGGTGGATATCGGCAGCCAATCACATACATGCATTTAAATATTTGTGTGACACGATTTCTGTGGGCGGGATAGAGAATGCTTTACCTTGGCATGGTAAACGCGGTAAACGCTAATGATAGTTTCTAATGTTGAGTGATGACCAAACAACCATAGACTGTATTTTAACTTTTCATTTACAATGAAAAAAACAAAGTGTAGTAGGTAAATAACCAACAGTGAAAAACTGAAAATCCTTGATGTAATACAATCCAAATATAAAACATGTCGATATAGTGCGGAAGTTAAACATTCCTCCGTCAACCTTAAACACGATTGTTAGCAAACCTAAATTGATTGAAACTGTTTTTAAAGAAGGGAAAAATACTAAAACAAAACTTTTCTCTTGGAAAATAGGATCAGAAGAGGACCGGAACAAAATTTGTTGCATGGAAACACCTCCGTGTTCAAATCGTCTTGTATACACCAAAGATAATATCGTCTATTGTACTCGTAACACGATGCACGCTCATAATTTTTTCTTTTTTAGCAGAAATTGTTATCACGTGTGTAATACAACACACAGCAAAACCACTATTGCCGCTTCCACAATTCGCAATTTATTTTCTCAAAAACATTCATAACCTAAAAAATCCAAGTTGACCAAACTAAAAGCTTGAATTATTTATTCTCAGGCTTTGTGTATCCAAATCCATTTAAACATATTGAATTTAACATGGAAACGGGATCGTATTCAGTATGAAATTGTACTCAAAATCGATTTAAATTGCCTATGGAGATGTAGTAATTATTAGATTTTTATTACCTATGTTCTTAAATTGCAGATTTTGCATTTTCGTTAACACATTTTCCCGCCTATGATGTCCAAATCCTTAGGTCCCTGCAAAAACGTACTAACGAGATTCTACTGTACTTTAAGCTCTGGGCTTCCTAGTTTAACCAACCATTAGGTCAATCAATGGTATTTAATTGTTCTTTCACATAAGCCGTGTGTAGGGCAAGGTTGGACATAAAGCACTTACAACATTGTATGTCGTCTTTGGGGTATGTCATCTGAGGATTAATTTGAGATCTCCTTGTGGTTTATAGGGAAAAATGCAAGAATGTCATGCCCACATGTTGCATGGTAGCTCAGATGACAGAAACCTAAAGATCGGTGGTTCAAATGCCGGTTATGGTATTGAATTTTTCAGTCTGATTCTATATTTCCAACCTTGTCCCACACACAACTTGTGTGAAAGAACAATTAATTACCAATGATTGACCTAATAGTTGGTTAAACATGAAGCCTGGGACTTAAAGTACTTACAATATTATAAGTCGCCATTGCGGTATGTCATCTCAAAATGAATTTGAGATCTCCTTGTGGTTTACTGGGAAAAACATAAGTCAGTTGCGGAATTTAATGTCATGCTGGCATGATGCCAAGGTAGCTCAGCTGGTTTGAGCAACTGGACAAAACCAGAAGATCCGTGGTTGAAACCCCAGCAGTGGCAATGAATTTTTCAGACTGATTCTACATTTCTAACCTTGTCCTACACACGGCTTGTGTGAAAGAACAATTAATTCCCAACAATAACATAGATCAACTTCCTTCACTCCAATGTACACTTAAAAGTATCAATGGTGTACAACTACAATGTATTCCTTATGTTCAAATTGGAAATTGGGAGCTATTCTTTATGCACTTACTTGAAAGCTTTGCTTAATGTGCCTAGAGTAACATCACTGGTGTCTATGTCCAGCTGGTGCGAGTCTAATGACAACAGGAGATTTTCCTGTAACAAGCACATACACTATTAACAG
This sequence comes from Deroplatys truncata, assembly GCA_030765065.1. Lineage (NCBI taxonomy): Eukaryota > Metazoa > Arthropoda > Insecta > Mantodea > Mantidae > Deroplatys > Deroplatys truncata. The sequence continues at coordinate 108,486,009 of CM060985.1, forward strand.
ACTTTCATCTTCACTTAAAATAACAAACAGCACAAAAAGCAGAAATTCTGTTCCAATGTTATGAGTAACTGAAAACCCTACTTTAGCAATGTTAAACTATGCTATGTAGAGGCAACATAGATGCAAGTTAAAAGTTAAAAACTTGACACTTTTTACTTGTTCTGCTATAACCTTTATGCAGGAGTTTAGCTTTTATTCTTTCAAAGTCACATGATCAATCAACAATACAGGTCACAGTTTTAAAACACATTTCAGCTCAGCTCAGTGTGATCACAATACACACTAAAATAGTAAATTGCATATCAACTTTCATAAGACCAACACATTTGAAAAATCCTTTAAGTTCACTGGAGTAAAGTTATACAATAATCTACCAACATACATATACACTACACCCAATAAGTCCCTGGACAAACCTCTAATAAAGCCATATAAGACACTAAGGGCCGGCTTCACTAACCATTGTTAAAAATACTCTAACATCTTGTTTGTTAATAAGATGTTCAAAGTTTAACATAAGGTTAAAAGGTTTTGCATTTCATCAAGCTTTTACAGCAAATTGTTAGCTAACATTATGTTAACATCAAAGACAACAGTGAATGCTAGCTTTCGAGAAGGCGGTAGCTGAACTACACTGCTTCTGAACGTACTCTGATGCACTTTTGTCTACGTATTGCTGCGCTCTGTGTCAGTAGCCGACAACTATTTGCATTCATGGCAATGGCCATGTGATGCTACCTATTGTTTGAGATTAGAATCACGAGGTCAACTGAAATAAATGTTTTGCCATTTGAAACACATTAATTAACATTGGTTAATAAGTATAGACTTATTATCAAGTACGAAAAAGCTGACGATCCTACATTAAAGGATAAGTTTGCAGCCTGGGACAAAATCCACAAGTAATTTAATTGGAATGAACGTGTTTCTCATAAGTCCAATAAGCAACGGCAATTTTAAGCTAACATAAAGTGCAGCACCAGAAACGTTAAGTGCAAAGAGCATTTAAGACAGTTTAAAACTGATAGTGGACACTGCATTGAAACTAAAGTGGACAAAAATGTGTTATCTCTGATTAATCAAGCAGATCCCAAAAAAAATACTGCTTGCTTCTTGAAGCAATTGCTTTGGAAACCTTGCAGATAGACCCACAAACGGTAGCTTTGAAAATACCAACATTATCACCCACCAAGTAAATGAAAAATGTTAGTAGTATAAAATCTAAGTACCTAATTAATACTTGTAGCATAGGAGAAAGAGGCACGTTTCTGTTGGTAGTATTCTAACCTCTCGTATTTCCCATAAAACCATGCTCATGAGCCCTTGGACAGTCTATATCACTTTAAAAATTCTTCCTTTTGCAGGGTTTCAGATTTATTATGACGTACTACTGCTCTTCTATTAGGAATGTCATTAAAAAATGCCAATTGTAGCAAACTCCTCGCTTCAACAGCTTGGTTTGCAGCAGCCATTTTCCAACTTCTAAAATTGGTTAAATGCCTTAACACAGGGGTATGGGGATGTTAAGTTACACCGACTTTAACACATTGTTAAAGTTAACATTATTTGATGAAACAGAATTTGTGTTAAATCAGTTTAACACAGTGTTAAAATTTAGCATCTGTTGGTGCAACCGGCCCTAATAATGGTTTCAGCATAGAATCAATTCTAATTTGATTTAAAATTGAAGCAGCATATTTACAACCAGAATAGTTATTTGTAAAGCTGTTACAAAACTTAATACAGTTCTACTTAAACAGAATTGAGCACTCTGCTAGTAAGATTGAGACCAGGGTGCTTTTAACCATGGTTACATACTTGCTAGTGTTTTGTGTGACTGGCAGAGTGAACAGAGGGGTGCTCTTGTAGCAGTTGTCTTTGTGTAGTGGAGTATAAATCTCAGTCAGTGCAGCATAATCATGAGCAAACAGAAGAAGTGGAGAAACAAGCTGCAATTGTCACACTAAGGAATGAAGGGTACACAATTAGACAAATTAGTGCAAAAACTCAGTCTACAGTCTACTGTTCGAAGACATGAAGAAACAGGCCAAAATAAACCCTTGCCACATTCAGGAAGGCCTAAAGTGACACAAGAGGGTAAATGCAGTGTAATGGCCTCAAGCGAGACAGGATGAAAACAGTTCCTGAAATTCAAGCTCAGTTGAATACTATGCGCTCGAAACCTGGCAATTATGAAACTGTACGATCTTGCCCTATTGAACCAGGATTTCATGGTCATGTTGCTACCAAAAACCACTTTTGTGCCCTCAAAATAAGAAGAAAGGGTATCTTTAGGCAAAAGGATGAGCAAAGTGGGGATTAAACGAATGGAAACAAGTTTTGTTCGTTGATGAAGCTCAGTTTTAACGTTTTAGTCACAAACGTCATCAGTTTTTAAGGCATTCAAAAGGAGAGAAAACACTACCCCAATGTGTAGTGTCAACTGTAAAACATGGAGACGGAAGTGTAATGGTTTGGGAGTGTTTTGGCAATAATTCTGTAGGAGACTTAGTGCCAATCACTAGAACACTAAAGAAAGCAGGGTACCACAAGATCTTGTGCAAACATGCCATCCCCTGTGGAAAAAAATTAATAGGCAAAGGATTTATCGTACAACAGGATAATGATCCTAAGCACTCTTTGAAGTTTTGTCGTGCATATTTGGCACAAAAAAGAGTCTAAAACGGAACTAAAGAATATGCTTTAACACCCACAATCACTTGACTGTAATCCTACTGAATTAGTTTGGGATGAGTTGGATCAAGCTATTAGGACCAGAAACGCGTGCAATGCAAATGAGCTTCTGGAGATTTTACAACAAAAATGGACAAAAGTAAGTGCTGAATACCTGCAAAAATGTTTGGTGAGAATGCCTCGTGTGTGTAAACTGTTCTGAAGGCAAAGGGAGGATATTTTGGGGAATCCAAAGTGTAGAAAATAAGCAAAATATAAATTTCGGTTGCATATATTTGCAGATGGACAAGATTTTGTTTTATTAATAAAAATCTAGTGGCAACACACTGTAACTCCACTCTTTCAAGATAATTACCTTGTACACTCTTAACTGATGAAGACAAGTTGTCTTCAAAATGCATACAAGGTAATTATCTTGAAAGAGTGAAGTTAGAGTGTGTTGCCACTAGATTTTTATTATTTTATCTACTTCACTGTGTTTCCCATTAAGTGTTATGTTAAAAAAGATTTTGTTTACTTAATTACATAGTATTAAAGTTTAAAATAGAAATACACAAATTTTTACTAAATAACAACTTCTACTCAAAGAATACATGGAATACCGCACAGAAATAGAAATATCTGTAATCACTGTCTCATAAAAATGTTACACTTTGGTAACTGTATTTAACTAATAATAAGCTTTCTTTTTTATGCTGCTGTAAAATGATAAACTACTTCACCCGGCATATAGACTGGTCCTGTATGCAAGGGAACAATGCTAAGACGGTGGATAAATGAAACAGAATAGTAATATCATTATTCTCTTTTGTTGCTTATACTTAACATGGTTAGTGCTTATAGTTATTCTTATGAAAATCATTCTTTTTTTTTTTTTGTATATCTTCTGCATATCTTGATGATTCCCGTATCATGTGCATGTGATCAGTGGAAGATAATAAATTCAATTCAGCCAATGCATACTTGAAATGACTGCATTGCTGCCAGGTAATATGAGCAGAGCATTCCATCAAGTCACAAATTGTCGCTCTTTGTGGTCTAGAGATACCATACTAGCCTCTAGTTCCCAGGGCCACGGGTTCAAACCTGACAGAGATAACATGGATTTTTTTGGCAAATCCTTAGCATGGCTTCCTTCAGAAGGGAAATCAAGCCGGTGGTCCCACATCATAGATTTATGACACATAAATGAACCTCTAGCCTGATAAAGAGGCCCTGAGCAAAATTTCCGGTCTTTCACACCCAATATAGAATGGGATGCTATGAAACATAGTAATTAAAAAGCATTCATAAACATCACAAATTGTCAGAATGTAAACTTATGCAGCTAAGCATGTGCTGAACGCTTTTACACAGCATTATAATCTTTAACATTGCAAAACACCATAACTGGATTTCTGGCAGTGACTTATTGTAGAGGAATTGCAAGCTTCTAATCCTCATTGGCTTCTTCCTCCACATCACTTAATTCACAATCAGCTTCCTGCAAATTTGTAGCTAAATTTATCTCAGGCCACTTGTTTATGGAAGTATTTCCTTTTTATGTTCCATGTATTCGCCTTCAATATCTAAGGTCATATTAGCAGCTTTTTACTTTTGGAACAATTCCTCATCAGCAACGATGCTCACTCACAGTGGTATTACTTTTATTTATTGCATTCTACTCACACACATTCACATTCATACTTCCAGACTCTAGGGAGGATGGGGAATAGTCCTGGCTAAAGAAACATTCCTACCCTACAGCCAGAATCAAACCCAGGATCTCTGGATTTTGAGGTTAGCATGTTAACCACTAGACCATACAGGCAGTCTTATAGAAATCTTCTTCCTGCAATTTGTTGCTGTGTGCAACATACTAGTCCAGTTTGTTTTATCACTCTGTCAGATGCAGGATATGCAGGATGCATAATTTTATGACATCTGCAAGACAAAAACTAGTGATCTCTTTAGCGATTCCACCTTTACGTTAGCCTAAATTAGTTCTATAGGATTATACTGGTATCAATAAGGGAGGTAAGAGAATAATTTGGTACTCCTTTGCCAATGCAATTTCATCTAGCTTGTAAATTTTTTTTTCTTGTGTTTGTATTAATTTGTTTTTTCCAACAATCATGTTTTCATTTCACAAGGGTGGAATGCTACGTTATACCAACTAGTCATGAATATTTTCTTTTCAGGAATTTGCTTAGGAAGGATTGTCTATGATTTTATATAGATGGCATTATCCACAATGATGATTGAACCTCTTCTAGAAATTTACAAATTTGTTTAGGAACCAACCTATTCATGTCTGCATTCACTTCCAAATTATAGTTAAATCTGTTATTCCCTGGTTTGGAACAGAAAACCCATTTGCTTTAGAGAATGAAATTGTTTGTGCAGAGCCTGCATGACAAATTATAAAACTGCTGCCTTTTCCTACAAAGATCTTGAGTTCATTTCTTCCCATCATACTTGCAATGGTTCCAATTTATACATGTCGTGATAAAAAAAAATGGGATGGATATCCGCAGATGCTAAGCGTATATAAAGTTATTACTCAATTTATTCTCACGCAACTATATCACCTCTTTCTACAAGAATTTATGCGCACAATATTTTTTTTGGACTTCAGTATTAACCCCATGGAAACATAGGAACACTAGTCACTTGTTTGCATCATAATATGAAAAAGCATTCCAATAGCGGAGTATTTGCCATTGCATATATTTCCTATATTGTGTAGCAAAGTACATCTTTTTAAAGTTGTATGAATTAGAAACACTTTCCTGGAAATCTAAATAAACTTTCAACAAATTCTGTGGTAGAACTATTGTTCTGTTTCACAGTGTGCAGTACAGTATGCGTTCTAATGTTGCATGTTTTGACCATCATTTCCTGGCTTTGAGAAAAATTTGTTTTAACATGTGCTTCCTCAGATGACAATTCCTTAAAGAAAGTGCACTCTTGAAAAGCAATATTTTAGGCCTGGGAGTGGAGTATTTTGCCCTAGTGCCATACCAAGTTTTTAAAAGTGACAATGTTAACACTTCACAAAACATGTGCATAAAAATATAAACATAATCCTTATTTTTGCTGTCACGATTATACAAAACACATAACAGCTTGATTTTCTTTACACACTTATTTCTTACAATTATCAGAACAACTGTGCTTCCCCATTGCAGTGAACCATGCTGAATTTATAAGAGAAATACATACACTTCAAACATAAATCTCTCACTGAAAACATATAATACAAGGGCAAGATCAGAACATATTATAAATACAAGATCATATAAGCTTTGTTTATTCCTGAAATGATAACTTAAGCAGCATGATGTAAAAATGTGGCCTTTGGACAGGCTTCTTCCAAATTTCTTGCTGCTTATAGCTAGGCACATTAAAATGACGAACTTCCAGTAATATTTTTGGATGCTTGAAAAATAGGAAACTTTGTTGCTCACACTTGTACCTTAAGTGTCTACACTAAGCAACAACGCATGCCTATGATAGGCCATTCATTTTAGGTAAGCCCCTGCTATTACCGCCTTATATGCCTTCTAATATTGTACACACCGTATAGTTCACTATTTTGTACCTTGTTAGGATAAGTTTCGTGAACCTCATTCACTTCCTAGCTCCATTTCAATTGACATCAGATCCAGAAGTTGGTGGTTGGACGCCCTACTTCCAACTGCTGAGCTTTTGATGAACTTGAAGGTAGGGTTTGCTGGATTGCGAAGTTCATTTGATACTATTTCTTCTATTTTATTATTTTGAGTTAAAAAATCTGATGTGTTATACTCACTTGACTTTCTCTACTCTTGTAAAAACTATTTTTACAAACTCTTATTCTCAATCTATTTCATATTAATCGAGATAAACATTTTCATAAACGATCTTTTTGACATGCAAAGAGAATTACATTTTACACATAGCGACCAGTTCTAAAAATATTTAACCATCGCTTAAGGCGTACTATGTTCCCCTTGTTTTGTATTTGCAAGGGTAATATAAGCACAGATATATTTCTTAATAGCTGGTTGCTATGTGCAGCAGCATTCTGTTTGCCTCAGATTAATACTCTTTGCATATCCAAGACAAAAAAAATGAATAACGAATTCCCATTTGAGAAAATAAGTATTGAAAAATTTAAGGGAATAATAAGCAATATCTTGAAAATGGTTCACTCAACAAAAAAAATGTATATGACATAAATTGTGTATTTTAACACGATCTACATTTTTTGTGCAGTAAAATTTTGTCTATCTCTTATGGTTTACCAGTTATGCAAAAGTCGTTCACAATGAAGAATACTTTTGGAGACATTCCCAGATAATTCAAGATATACATTTTATTTGTCATGAAAATATGATATATTTTAATCAAAATCGTTAGAGCCATTTTTGAGAAAATTAAAATTTCCGAAAAATGTTCCATGTAAAGGGTAATCTGGGGTGGGGGGATTTTCTTGAAAACCTTTGTGTCGCATCTCTGGAAGATACTGAACCCAAATACCAAGTTTGGTGTTTATCCGACTCGTTTCTGAGTTATGCTGTTCACAGACAGACACACACACGGACATATTTCCAAAAATGCTTTTTTTGGATTCAGTGGGTCTGAAAAGATGTATTTCCGGTGAAATCTCGGTATCGAATTTTTGGGTGGAATACAATACTTCCCCTACTTACTATTCGTAGTAGAGAAACTAAAAATGGACTGCAACTGCCAATTTATTAATATTTTTATAATGTAGATGCCAGGAATGTTCTGTCTGGTACCAATGTTTCTTTTTGTTTTTTCTATATACACCTCGCAGTCTTTGCATTTTATGCAATACATATCTGATTTGTTCTCTAGACATTACTTTCCTACTGTATTGCTGTTTAGGAAGTAGTTTAATGCCGAGTTGTTTGTGGTTACCAATATAAAACTGAAAACTTTAGATACTTTTGTGTAGCCTACCAATTGAGCACAAATTTTTTTAAATTTATATTTTTATATTTAGTTTTTGGTGAAGGCAAGTGACCTCTTTTATTTTTTTCTGAGTTTTGTAGGTTTTCATTTCTTGTCCACTAGATATTATTTTATCCATTTTTAAGTCAGAGGCGAAGGCCAGGTGAAGTAGGTGAAGAATTTTTCACCTAATATTTCCTGCTTATATAATTTCTTAACTTGCTTTAAGTGGAGCATTAAATACAACATTCAAACTTGTCGATAGTTATAAATGTTAAGGTAGTGTAAAACGTTGAAGTTCCCAACTTTCTCTTCTCTTGTTCTTTTGTATCCTGACTTCGAAGTAAGCTCAGGACCTCTCTTCAGAAGGGAGGGGAGACCACAACAGCCCAATTCTCCAGCAAGAGGAATATATCAGCACTTCAGGTTCAGTATTTCTCATTTGGGAAGGTTGCCATGGTAACGTGGCATTATTGCTCGTCTAGCTAAGGAAGTGAAGAGCTTCTGTTTTTGCACTGAAGTATTTCCTTTTAACCCTCAGGTATATAGCAGCTTGTAGGTTGTAACATGTTAAGAGTAGTCAGTGAGTAAGTGTGAACATGTGAATACTGAGTACAACTCAATTTGTGTCCCATTTCCTTCTTATTTTGTTTATGTTTCCAACAAAATAAAATATGATGTGTGTGATTACGAGCAACCAGCAAGAAGTGTGAGCATCTGAATATGAAAACAAGTAAATTTATGCCTCTGTATTTTATTATGCTTCCAAAAATGAGATCAGGTGTACTTTGTTAGAAAAATTCTTTTAATACATGAAATGAGGGCAAGATAGACTTTTAATTACTAGATGGCCAATTAAGTCATTACAAATTTGCAAAAAGGAAGAAATTAAAAGCTCCGGGAAGTCGTATAATGTAACACTTAAAGACATTTGGTTTTCTGAATTTTGTTGGTTGTGCACTAGTGTATACCTTAAAAATTATTTTGTTGGCTGTGTGTACTATTCAGCTATAAGAATAATGTACGGAATAAAGAGAGGTTCTCAGACCTTCAAAATGTAACATGTTCATCGCATAAACATGGGGCTTCTGCAGAATATCTGAAATGTTAGCTAAAATTGAGAAAGAGAAAAATACAAATACAATCACTGATACTTTAAGAGAAAATCACAGGTTATCTGTCCAACAGTATAATCAAAATGTCCGGCAGAACAGACTTTTCCCGGAATTCAAGTGGTTTTAAATCTGAGTAAACAAGAACTTGCATTCAGTGGTCACGGATTAGCGAAATGATCATTAAATCGTGGGAATTTTAAATAGCTTCTAACTGTATTTATCAAAAGAAGTAACTTAGAAATATAAAGTCATTACAATAAAATTAAAAGCATTTTAAGTGATGAATCAAAAACCATTCAAAATGAACTAATAAAGTGCATTTCAAATTACATGAATGACTATGTAAAAACAGAGTATGCCGTGCATTGTTCTTGCTGCTCAAATTGATGACACTGCAGACATTATGCAAATGTCCCAATGTTCAATTATAATACGATTTATTACTTCAGATGGTGTATTATTTGAAAAGTTTCTGGGATTCCATGACACGAGTGTTGATAGGACTGCTGAAAATCTGTTTGCATTGGTAGACAGAATTTTAAAAGAATTTTACAATGAAACTGAATTAATTGGGCAGTGCTATGATGATGCCAGTGCCATTTCAGGCCATTTAATGGGCTAACACATCACTTAAATTTGGTTTTGCAACAAAGTGCCAGGAAAATGTCTAAATGTCAGATATGTTTTGATAATGTAAGTGGAATTTCATCATTTTTCACCATTCGGCAAAGTGAACTCATGCACTTAATTCCATGTGCGTTAAGCATAAACGGTTGCTGATACACATTGGTCTTCTAACTCCCAGCTCATTGGCATATTAATTCAAGAATGGGAAATTCTGAAAAATTTTCCAGTTTATAATGAATGATGAAACTTCAGGCGAAAAATCTATTAGGGTCAGCAAAGGACTTTTAATTACATTCTCTAGTTCCCAAGGCCATGGATTCAAGCCCAGCGAAGGGCGATGGATTTTTTCAGGTGTAAAAATCCTTAGCATGGCTTCCTTCGGAAGGGAAGTAAAGCCAGTGGTCCCATACTGTAATTTACAATAAGTAAAAGAATCTCAAGCCTGATTTAAGAGACCTCTAAGCAAAATTTCCAGTCTTTCACGCCCAATATAGAATGGAATGCTAAGAACTATAGTAGTTAAAGAGGGTTCATAAATAAAACTCAATTTAAATTTTAAATATGTAAATTCAGTTTTTGAATTCACATTTCTCTCCATTGTTCTTAATGACATATTTAGTTTAACTGAAGTACTTTATGATACCCTTCAGAGAAAGTCATTAGATATGAACTATTACTTGAATAAGATTCAAAGTACTTCTGACATAATAAAGAATCAGAATAAATTAATATTTTAATTCACTGATTCAACAATCCAAAACACTGACACCCATAACTGTGAGAAGGGAACATGCTGTGTTATCAGAGAATGAATTTTTGCTTACTCATGGAGCTTTATATTTCAAAATTGTAGATACTCCTTTAATGGGATTCCATTTAAAATTCTAAGACTATCGGCCTGTATTACGATCTCCGGTTAACAGTCATGGTTTGTAACCTATCAGTTATTGCTACCTGAAGGTTAGATGCATTGCCGCGTATTACAAACGCATATCAACCGATGGTTAGTAACCCTAAGGTTTATGATGCTGGGCGAGAAGTTGGCAACACCAAAGAGATATTTATTTCTCCTTGGCAATAGTTTTCTGAGTGATTTCACTGTTTATACAACGCTATCTCGTGGTAACCTGCAACATTATAGCGTCATTATTGGTCATTAGTAACAAGGCGAGCGGACAGACTATTATAGATTGTGAACGGTTTTGGAGATTTTTTTTACAGAATCTTGACATGAACATAACCTAAAATGTAATTTATATACATGTCATTGAGCATACAAGATGCGGTTCTAGTACGTTATTGGATTACTGAGCTACAATAGGATACCGTAAACAACAGTTATAATTACCTTTTTATTAGCTTTTCCGTTCGCGAAAGCTATTATATTTATAGAAAAGCAACATCGATGGTTCTAATGTTGATTCGGATTTACACATGTTGCCTGACATTTAAGTTCAACACAATATTCTTAAGTTTGTTGCATCTTTCTAATACCGTTCCTTGGTTATTCTATTTGGAAAACTATGCCACACTTCAAAGTTTCGTTAAAAATAGTGTTAAGAGTTTTGACGTAAAAGTTTTACGAATATCACTTTAATAACCGAAAACCATAGTCTTTTGATGCAAACATTTCATGAATATCACTTAAAACTAACGTAGAAAGCCATTCGACAATTTTAAAAACCAACCTAAATATAAACTAACACGCAAAATACGTTTACCTTTGCCCACACTGCTTGTCATTTAACCTAAAATGTTTGGCCTTCCAAAAACAATCCAAGCACAATGTTTAGTTCCTTACGCCCTGACAGTAATATTTAAGACTGGGTGTTGGAGTGAACTATTCTAATGTATAGATAACATTTCCAAAAACTTGAAAATATATTCTGAATCACTCTCAATAATCAATCTCTGCCGGTGGTACGCCATGTTTCATTCGGAAATATGAGTTAACTCCAAGGTATCATCTTTATCCACCACTTGAGGTGGTGGTTAGTTTACCTCCAAAAATAACTCCCGGGTAGCCCTTAACCAAAGATTGTAATACAGTCGCAGTACGTAACTCTCAGGTAAATCTTACCCCAAACCTTAACCGGAGATCGTAATACAGGCCGTATGAGAAGTTTGGTTTTCTTAATTCTGTTTATTCCACAAAATTTGATAAATATGTCACAGATTTTCTAGCCGTTTCTCTTCAAAGCTTACATAAGTGCTATCCACAAATATTTGATAATATCAATCATTTAAAGAATGAATTTACTTTGTTATATGCTGATGGATTGTTCCAAAACTGACTATAGACAAAATTCTAGAAGATCTCCCAAAAAAACAACATTTTCGAGGAAACATAATATAACTAATAGACACCTATTAGTGTTTCTGTCGAAAGAAGTTTCACTGTCTTAAAAGGTTGAAGACATACTCCAGAAACTCAATGTGTCAAGCAAAGCTGCAAACTTTAGCCAAAATTTCCTTGTGGAAGGAATTACTGTGTGCACTTATGAAGAATCAACTCTTCTACAGTGATATAATAGACTACTTTGCTTCCTTGAAGGACAAAAAGATTGATTTTATCTACAAACTGTAAGGCGAGTAATGTTAATAGTCATTTAATTTTTTAGGTACGTACCTCCTTTTGGGAGTCATACATAATTTTTCACCTGTTTTCTACATCATGAGCCATCAGTATTTTAAATGTTCTGAGAGACATTTCTTCTTATCCAAAGGTAAGTTGAAAAAACTTTTTGAATAAAAAGGAAAATCTTACTGTACAGTGGAATCTCGTTAGCACGTTCCTCATTAACATGTTTTCCCGTGTATTGCGTTGAATTATAAAAGTCCCGGCACAAAATGCATCAAATGCATTAATAACGTTCGTTTAGTACGTTTTCTCGCTCCCGCTTACTACTTTCGAAGTTTGATGCCCTCATTCGCTATTTTGGCCAATGCCAATGCTTGGTCGGTCGGTATTAATAGTCATTTTTGAGAACATAAAAGTAACGGTCCAGCGGGAGTAGATTTACTACATTCAAAGTTAGACGTTCTCATTCGCTACTTTGGTCAAACCAGGCGGGGTGGAACCGGCAGCCAATACCATGCATGTACGTATTTGTGGGACGCGTTTTGTGTGTGTGTGTGTGTGTGTGTGGGGGGGGGGATGCTTTAGTGTCGCTCTTTGGTGTTCTGCGGTGACGCTTTAGTTTAACAGTGGCTTGGGGTGGTTAGTTTATGCTGTTGAGTGTTGACGAAACGTAAAAGTATTTTAACTTTTTGTTCGCAATGGAGAAAAAGAAAGTGCGGCAAATAACCAACAGTGAAAAACTGAAAATCCTTGAGGAAGTAGATCGCAATCCAAATATGAAACGTGTGGATATAGCGCGGAAGTTAAACATTCCTCCGTCAACCTTAAACACAATTGTTAGCAAACGTAAACTAATTGAAACTGCTTTTGAAGAAGGAAAAAATGCTAAAAGAAAACGTAATCGCCCTGGCCAGTTTCCAGAATTAGAAGATGTTCTGCTAAAGTGGTTTACACAAGCTAGAGCTTCAAATGTGCCAATAGACGGTACTGTGGTTCGAGCTCAGGCAACACATTTAGCACAGAAGATGGGACTGGATGATTTCAAAGCGTCCAATGGCTGGATTGAAAGGTTCAAGAATCGACATGGCTTAGTCTACAGATGTTTGCGAGGTGAGGCTGCTGCCGTAGATATTGACGCTACACTGTGTGAAAACATAGAAATGTGGAAAAATACAACGCTCCCGTCAATTTTGAAAGACTATAGCCCCAATGATGTGTATAATGCAGATGAAACAGGACTATTTTTCCATCTTTTGCCAGACAAAACCCTGGATTTTAAGGGCACTAAGTGCCACGGTGGGAAACTTAACAAGGAGAGGATTACAGTTTTGTTGTGCTGTAACGAAAGCGGAACGGAGAAATTGGTACCACTGGTTATTGGAAAAGCACGCAATCCGCGATGTTTTAAGAATGTGAGATCTTTTCCATGTAAGTACACTTCCAACACAAAAGCCTGGATAACTTCTGCCGTCTTTGAAAATTTCTTACGAGCATGGGACGCAAGACTGGGCATAAGAAGCAGGAAAATTGCACTGTTTATTGATCAGTGTGCTGCTCATCCACCAACTGTTTCAAATTTAAGAAACATAAAGATCATTTTCTTCCCAGCAAACTGCACGAGTAAGCTACAACCTTTAGATCAAGGCATAATTCGGTGCATGAAACATGCGTATCGTAAGAGGCTGGTACAGAGAAGGTTGGCTGCACTGAAATCGACGACAAGAAAAATCACCGTCTTAGATGCCATGCATTTTATTAGAACTGCTTGGGATTGTGTGACGCAAGATACCATTAGGAACTGCTTTAATAAAGCCGGTTTTTGCCGAGTTCTTGGTGATGAAATTACGCAGGAAGACGAGTTTTCCGAGAGTGAAGAATGGCGCCAAATAGCAGACGATGCCGGCGTGTCTTTTGAAAACTATGTAAACATTGACAATGAAATTCCAGTGTGTGAAAAAGAGACGATAGATGAAATACTTGAAGAACAAGTGAAAGATGAAGCATTAGTGGGAGACGAAAGTGATGATGAACCAGATCCTGAGCCAGTACCTACAGTGTCAGAAGCCATGCAGGCAATGGACATAGTGAAGCGATATGTGTGCAGTTTCGAAATTGATGATGATGTAATGGCTTTACTAAACAAGATGGACAGTAAAATTTTGGCATTAAAACCAACAAAGCAATCAACTATCGATATATATTTCAAACCAATGTAAATAGTGTCTATATTTCACATCCGTTTTTGAGGTAAGATGTATTATTAGATTTTATTACATAAATATGTTCTTAAGTTGCAGATTATGTATTTTCGTTAACACGTTTTCCCGTCTATGACGTCCAAATCCTTGGGTCCCCACAAAAACGTACTAACGAGATTTTACTGTATATGATCAAACTGTACAAACAGCAGTTAAAAAGAGATATACAACATTAAGCCTTTCTTAAAAAGCAACACAATAGGCAAGACAGGTCCAGAGAACAAATCAGTATATACTGTAAAAAATGAAAGGTGTTTACAAGCAGAAATGAAAATAGGTACATAAAAAAAAACATTTCATACACCTCCATTACAAAAATATTGACAAATCCACTGTTGCTGCCCATTTTTTGGCCCAATATCAAGAAATTGAAGAAATAGAGGAACTTTTAAAATCATTTCATAGACCAAAGAAACTGCATTCTTGAGAAAAAATCTACATTACAAAACAAAACTTCTGAACCGCAGTTAATGAACTTTTAAACTTTGCTATTCCACTAGAAGAGAACCCTAACTTCAAGTTCTTCAAAAATCCAGCAGATGGGAGTAGATTGTCCAGTCATCAAACCTCTGGATCTTACGTCAGTTACAATGAACTGAGGATACGAATAAGAGCTCGCAAAATATGTCCAAACAAAGTGAAAAAGTGAAGTAGACAAGCGATCGTGCAACTTGCTGCTTCAATGTGAATGATGCAAATATCAGCTTATTGAATTTTCAATATTCTATATACTCTGCTGTCTGCAAACTAGCACTGACTTATATAAAATACTTAAGCTAAAAATATTAGAATATTTGAGCTTTGTTTTTTTATACTACATACTGGAGTCAAAAAACAAACATGAGAAATGAGCTCCATAGCTAAAACCTAAAAAGGTCTACTATAATACTGATTTAAATGTATGCATGTCTTTAACTGAATGAGAGAAAGAGATGAAAGCAAAGATTAATTTTTTGGTTACAAAAATATTCAGTTTCCCCTTGAATATAAGTATTTTAAAAGTCGTACCGCAATGGTTTTGCAGGTGGTATTTGCTACTTGGCGGCATAGAGTTTTAAGGAAGCCACTTTTATCTGCCTCTTCATCAGCAAGAATAAATGAATATAGCTTATCCTTCATCTCTTGATTACTGCGACATAACAAAGCGAACACATTGTGACAGTCTGTAAACAAAGAAAACATTTCAGACAAATATAACTGCAACCAATGTATACACATTTAATATTAGTTTCCGAATAAGTTACAGATTTCTGTGAGCCAAAAGTTTAAAAAAGATTGTATGTTTAAAAATTCCATTTATACTAATTTGGCAACTAGCTTTAGATATGCTACCCGTTTTCTGTTAACTACCGTTAACAGTTCTGTTAACATGAAGTTTCATCAAAATTCTTGAACTCCACATAATAGACGTTATAAAGATGAAATGTGGCAGTTAAACACATTTAAGTGCAATCTGTTGGTGCATACTGAACTTCATTTACGTTTTAATTACTAAGATTAGTTTACAGAGATGTTGCTCTTATTGCTAAGGAGCGACTGAGTCCAGATGTGGAAACTTACTTGACATGGCAATGAGAAGAAACTGGAACTGTTTGCTGGTTTCTTAAGGGTATAAGGAACGTGTTTTGGGTTGAAAAAGTGAATTTTTAAAAAAATTTATTTTCTAGTACTTTGAAATTTCTCTGTAAAATCATGTATCAATTATACAGATATAATTTAAAGTGCATTATTTTTAGTTTTCAACAAAACGTTGCACATGCATTTTCTGCTTCAAACTGTCGTGGGATGCATTAAGTTGTGAAACTTTGAAAACTGATTTCCATAAGTTTACCTTTTTCTACTTAAGGAACATTTTCTCAGGTTCTAGTTAACATAAAAGC
The DNA here is from genome assembly GCA_030765065.1 of Deroplatys truncata. Taxonomy (NCBI): domain Eukaryota; kingdom Metazoa; phylum Arthropoda; class Insecta; order Mantodea; family Mantidae; genus Deroplatys; species Deroplatys truncata. The sequence goes on from CM060985.1 coordinate 108,502,105, forward strand.
ATGAAACTTTCTGAATTCATTAATGCTGTATTGGTGCAAAAGCTGGTGCTAGTAGCATTCTACCTTTTACTAAGATTAAAGACTGGCATAAAATAAACAAATTGAAAAATTAGAAAGAAATTTGAATTAAATAGAAACATTTATATTTCATTAATAAAATACTTAAAAACAAGCTATTGATCAAGAAAAGCACTGCAGAGATGTACATTATACATTGCAGAAATATTTCTGTATTTTATTTTTAGGATTTTATTAAATGATTCTGAATAAGTGCAGCAGAATCTCATTTTCTAGGTAACTAAGGACTTTGGACAACATAAATGGGAAAGTGTCTGAACAGAAAACATGACTGTTGTAGCACTGAGATTCTATACATTATCTTTTCAAGTAAGCTTGTCTCACGTTGCAACTTCATAACTTCTGTTTGCTAAGGTTATATTGTTTAGCAGAGGCATTAGATTATTACAACAGCAGTTTTGGTAAACCGATATCGCTTCTTAAATTGAGCATGCCTATGCATTTCAAGCAAATTCTGCAAATCACATAAATTTGTTTATTAATGCGCAGTACAATTTCGTTATAAAATTCCATATACTCCACAAAATCGCTATTATCGTTAACCTCCGTTGTAGGCAGTTGATGCAAGATGGCATCGGTTCTCCTTATTGCATATAAGCGGAGGTTGGAGCTTCGTTATTTGAATAAGCATTTCCTTATTCGCCTGAAAGAGTAGCATCTGTGTATTGATAATCGTTGCTTAAGACTTCCTTGGAATAAGCGATGACTATGAATTTGACCCATAGTTTTACATATAAGAATAGGACATTTCATATACCTTTTAATGAACCTGTTCCAAATAATACACAATCCTATAGTAAGTCAGCACAGGGAGAAATTCCTGCAATAAAAATCTAGTGCCATTCTAAATGACAGAATCTGATGTACTCTCACACGACTTCTCTAACCATGACAAATTCAAATAATCTGTTATATATTATAGTACTCATATAAAAACTGATTCTTCTATTTATACATTACATTATATTTCTTACTTATGAGTAATGTCAAATTAAGCAATAAAAGCTTAGCCACATATAACATGCAGAAACATCATCCTATTTACTCGCATTAACAAAATCTTGCAATAGAAACCAAAAAGAAGAATCACAAGCTTTCAAGCATGCACATCAGCTGACACACTTATACTTTGTAAACTATAAACAAGTAGTATGAAATATACTGAAAACAGCTACAACAACAACAAAAATTCACAGCAGCTTAAAAATAAAAACTTCATAAAAAAAATTAAGAACTGTAATGAGCTCTGAGTTTTTCCTGCAGGAAGTTTTCTCTATCTCTGATGGTTTCCTAGTTATACAAAATTAAGTCAGAATGAAAAGAATTTCACATGGCATTCACAGAAAATTCAAGATATAGATTTAGTTTGTCACAATATCTCAAATAGGCTATATTTTAAGAAATTATTACAGTCTTTTTTGAGAAAGTTAAAAATAACAAAAAATTTCCCCTGTAAAGGTTATTTTGGGATAGACATTCTTGAAAATCTTCACTGGCATGCTTAAATAGTGTTTGACTCAGATATGAAATTTGGTATTGATCTGACATTCTGTACTTGAGTTATGCTGTTCACAGAAACATGCACACACCTTTTTCTAAGAATGCCATCTTTATTTTTTTCTATTTCGGTAAGACTCAAAACGTATTTTCATTGAAATTCAATACCCAAATTTTGTGTGGAATACAATACTTGTTTTACTACTGTATGTAAGAAGTACAGAGATAAAAAAAAGTGAAAAACACATTGCAGTCTGGACTGCAACTTGGCACCCCAGATTTACATCCCTGGATGCCAAGGAAACAAATTGTTTCAAACAGTACTTTTCTTGGTTGCCACGAGATCACAGTGACATAATTACTTCTTTCCACGATTTCCAGAACTCCTTACTTTATGACCACCAAATTTCAATCGCCAACTTAGGCTGCACCAATAATAAAGGGTGAGCCAAAAAACTACGAACCACCTGCACAGCGTTTTTTCCAATCCACATCCTCAGCACTCATTGCCGTCTGCCGCTATCATAGAAAGGCATGGATGAAACCATACAACATTTTTAAAACTACTTTCAAAGGCTTTACTTACCAACTTTATGAAAGGAAATGCTGAAACTGGACAACGGAAAAAAAACACTGCGCAGGCAGTTCATAGTTTTTTGGCTCACCCTGTAGTAGCACCAGAAGAGTGAATCAATAAAAAGAATGAAAGAAAAGAAATCAAATTACAAATGAAATTACAAAATTCATACCATCAGTCTCTCGAATGTCAATGACTCGCTTGATTGCAGAAAGAGGAAGAAGACGGATATGTTTATATGGTTTCCCATTGCTTTGCTTCTGCTGACCAACAATTGTGTTGGGACTTTTCAATGAATAAGCTTTGGAACGTTTCTTGCACACCTGCAATTACCAAAAAACTGTTTGTTAGATAATACAAAAGTACAAAAATGTTTGCTTCTCTGAAATTTCTTACTGCTAACTCTTCCCTTTCAATATTTTACTAAATTACTAACCTCCATGATATCAGAGAAGAGGAATAATACCAGATTATCTCCTCGACCACTCAATGCCTCGCTTAACTCAATAACATCACACCGTAGAATGAAACTCCGATGTGAAGATACAATATGAGGCTGAAAAGAATATTTTCATTCACATGAAGTTACAGAATGTACTTACAAAATGAAGTAAGGAATTATAACAAAGTGTTTAAAAATCTATATATGCAGGAGACAGCAAAAAAAAAGGGAGAAAGAGAAATATTTTGAATTACAGTGAACTTTAAATGAACATTTCTCTTCCCATTGTTTTAAAATACATCATTGCTGAAGAAACAATTCTACCAGATAATAGAAGATATACATGATTACATATAATACTGAAAATGTATAAGAGCACCTTTTACGTTCATTAAATCAGGCACTGAGTTGCATAGTTTTGTTCATGGCTCTTGTACAGGGGTTTCACAGTTTAATTCCTGGCTATGAGGTGGCAATTCCTGGCCCTTCCAAACCTTCACCTCTGATTAGCTGAAGTGAAATATCCCCAAGGTCCAACATGATTCAGAGTCCATGGTAAAAGTTGTAGGTCCTCTCTTCCCATTGCCATCCTCATTATTATACGGAACACAAGCTAATGGATTTCACCATAACCCAACAGTGACACATTTCCCCCATTATAGTGCTCTCTGGTAATTATTTTTGGTAATATTTTGTTTGTTCAGTTGACATCAATACCAGCAACTGCTGCTAAAATATAGGCACAGTAAACATATGGCCATAGTTGGCATTAATTGCAACTGTTAAGGCTGGTTCACAACTGAGTACAGTAACCAGAACGACAATGACAAAGTCGAAATATATGTATTCTAATGGAGCGTTCACACTCAACGGGAAGCTTTCCCAGGGCCTGGGAACTGGAGCGGGAAAGAAAATTTGAGTTTTAACTTTCTCGTTCTCATTCCCAGGCACGGCAAATTAGATCCATATTATGCATATTACACTCTTCACTGTATAGGTAATTCTAGGCGACCATGACATGAAACAGCTGCTAGTGCTCTCTATAGCTGCAAGCTGCAAACATGAAATGGGACCTCAGATCCTGAGACCTGCAATTCTATTGAGCGTTTGTTCTTCTAGTGACAGGGTCATCTGTAGTTTGATTATATGCAACATAAAACTGGCTATTGCCGGAAAAACAATAGAAAAAGCTACAAAGAACAGTATGCCATTAAATAAAGGTATGTACGACTCGAGGAACCAGAAATGTAATGGATGTGCATAATGTTTACTCTATCGCTGGCTAACACGCATTATGTTGGCTGCATTGGAAGCAGGTGAAAAAACCAAAATCTTGTATGCTGCATTGCTTCTCATTCTCCTTTCCATTTTGGTTGCCGTTCTCAGGCTGTTGTGAATCAGCCTTTACATTGACAGTACTGGCATTATCTTGCAGGATGTCAACTGTTGGTTTAATGCAAATAATCCTTTGTTGGGTAGAGGCCATTGTGCTTCATGTTTGCATTTATTTGGAATAGTTTTAAAACGTTTGGCACATTTATGTAAGTGCTAATTATTGTTTTTACAACACAATTTCCCATCAAATACACTGCTGTTTGTGAAAATTGCAACACCAAGAAAGAATTTCCCGAATAACTCCAAACTTGGTGGAAGTGTAGAAGAGTGTGCAAACAATACGTGATTAGGTTTGCAGAGAGATGGGATACACGTAGGCTGAGTAGAGCCCTCTTGTGTCGGTCCGACAAGGTCAGTGTTGCAAACAGTGTAGTCAGCGCAGAGCTGTCAAACAAGGTGGAAACAATAAAGTAGGTGCCAGTATGCCTCGTCAACGTCAAACGGAGCCATATCGACAAGTGAGGAGTTCGAATGGGGTAGAATAATCAGCCTCCAGGAAGCGGGTTTGTCATACCGTTACACTTCGGCTCGTACAGGGCATGCTGCTACGACAGTGATGCGTGTGTGGAAGCAGTGGATAGATCAAGGTCGTATGCAGCAAAGAGTGGGTACTGGACCACGGAACATGACCACAGCATGGGATAACCGTCATCTTGTTCACATGGCCATAACGAACCGTACAGCTTCATCTACAGAGTTGGCTCAATGCTGGAGCACTGCAACAGGTGTGAACTTGTCTGCATCAACAGTCCGTTGCCGTCTGCTGCTGGTTGCATGCATGCATACCATTACATCGGCCTCCATTGTCCAGAAACTACAAGCTCCTCCGACTGCAATGAGCACGTGAATACCATCACTGGGGTGCTGAGTGGCAAAATGTAGTCTTTTCGGACGAGTCATGCTTCAACATGTCCTACAGTGATGGCCGCATGCGTGTCCGGTGGTACCGTGATAAGCGCAACCTGGAGGACTGTATTGTTGAGCAGCATAGCAGACAAACATCAGGAGTGATGGTTTGGGGCACCATTGGTTACAACAACTGATCTCGCCTCCTACAAATTGAGGGCACTTTAAACAGCAACCGGTACCTAATGGTGGTTGTAGAGCCTGAGGTCTCGCTGCTTCAGGCATCTCCACAGGCCATATTTCAACAGGAAAATGCCTGGCCACATATTGCAAGGAATGTACAAGCCTTCTTCGAAGAGCAATGGGTACCATTGCTTCCCTGGCATGCACATTCGCCTGACATGTCGCCCATCAAACATGTCTGGGATATGGTTGGTTGACACCTGGTGCGTCATTGTCCTCCAGTATCCAGTGTCACGGATTTGTGGGCTCAAATAAAACCTGCGTGGAGGGAAATCCCTCAGGAATTTACTCAGAACCTTTATGATTCAATACCACAGCATATAGCTGCTCTAATTGCAGCGCATGGAGGCCACACCAAATACTGAATATTAGGGTTCAAAGGTCATGTATAATCAATTTCCAGAGTGGCTTAGAATTTATACAGATGGTTCTGCAGATAAAATGAGAAATAATGTGGGAGGTGGTATATACTGTAAATACTTTTCACATTATTTTACATTGCCTAGACAATCCACAAATTTTGATGAAGTTTTGCAACACAACGGCATTAGCACTGATATACTACAGGATTGATATAAAAGAAAATAAAGTAGTTCTCAAGGACTCAGTTTCCGCCATTCAAGCAATAGAACGATATGATAGTCCAGATGAATCTTATAATATTAAGAATGTGAGATCTTATTATAGATTATTCCAAACAAAATTTCAACAGATAATATTACTATGGATACCAGCACATGTGGGAGTGAATGGTAATGAGACAGCAGACTTTCTGGCCAAAAAGGGTGCAGTGTTATATTCAAAATCTATAAAGTCTTGTGGGCTAGATATGAAACTAAAAAGTGTCAAAATTAATATAGAACAAAAATACCAATACAATATTCAAAAGGAAATTACTAACAAAAATTGCTCCAACATAAAAGAAGTAGTACAAAAACTAAAAAATGTCCCAAGGAAAGTAGCCGTTGCTCACTTCAGATTAGCCACTAGACATGACTGTCTGGTGGAACATCTACATATGTTTGGTTTTATGAATGACAAAGCATGTACAATTTGCAGTGCTGACAAGATTTTAAATGGAGAACACCTACTAGAATGCCCAGAATTGAGGAAAGCTGTACCAGACGGGAAGATACACAATTTATATTGGCTAGCAAGGGAAAAATTGATGGATCAAAATCCTGCACATTAGATCAACAACAGGTCATGTATAGATTTGAAAAGTTTATCATTTGTTACTTATCTTGTAGCTAACCTGTGGTATTAAATTCATTGAATTCATGCGTTTCCTTCTTGGTGTTGCAATTTTCACAAACGGCAGTGTACAATATGGTGTCATATTTAGCACTGGGAAGTAATTTAATCAACTTGAGTTGCTTCAAAACAAGACTTGATTTACTGACTAGAAACGAGTAATTCCCATTGGAAGTACTTTAGTGTAAAGTTGCCACTTTGAATTATTGGTAACTGCCATTAAATTGTTTCCCCTACAACCTATCATTGAAGGTAAGGAACAACATTGCTAGGTGACTCCAGTTAATAAATGTAAATGTAAAAATGAAAACATATCCACTTTACTTATTCCAGGTGAGTCAGCTGCGCCTATTTATTTTTTAATTTATGCAATGTGCTAAGCGACATATGTGACTTACGCCTTTCTTGAATGCCTTCTAATGGCTGATTTCCATAACACTTTATAGAGGAGGGATACATAATTCAGTGCATAAGCGTTTTACGGGACAGAATGCAATCTTTATGTACAACGATGCAAAAAACATCCCACCGTGACACTGGGAGCTGCAGTAGTGCATTTAGCCAATTTTACAAACTTTTATTCTTTAGCATACATCCATGCACCCCTTTGAAAACACCCCTGAAGGAACAACCTATCACATGCATCGGTTGACAAAACCATTTGAAAACAAAATGGCAGATCTACGCAGTACAACCAATTGGATCTAATCCATTAGTCAATGTACAGCCTTGTCAAAAAATGCTAAGTATTAGGTAGATAATTTCTCTTATTTCACAAACAACGGCATATTTCAGATCATACACTAATTGTAATAACTGATGCAGTTTATTTGTTTGAATTAAAACACCAAACTGAGCTCAAAACACTGTATGATGCTGCAAAAAGCGTTTAAAGATTTGAGGTGGGGTCTACTTCTGCGATTACTAATTCTATAGGAACCTCAGCTTGCAAGGTAGCATTGGCTGAATGGTATTATCATGGGTGCTTTAACACTCTGCCACTGTAATTCGGGTTCAAATCCTTCAGGTTAAGTTCAAACGTATGTTTACTTTTGTTTTATCTCTTTGGGCCTATAATTTCATATTATGATATAAACAACATTTTTCATAACATTATAAGTGTGTACAAAATAGAATAATTGCCATGTTTTCCACTGGCAGGTGGATAATTTGTATTTCGTAGTAGGTGTTTTATTTGATCAGTATTAGCTTGACCCATTCAACCAAGTTTAAAACACTTCCCACATGCAAAGTGACTTTATCTATTTGCGCCTATGTCAATACTTGGCGTGAATAAATAATTCCCTCTCCAATGTCTACTCAGTATCTGAAACCTTTCTACGAGACACAGCTGCTGTCATAATGTATACAAACGATGAGTATGTCGACATGCTGTTAATCTATGGAGAAACAAGGTGTAATGCACTGTCAACAAAGCGCCCGTATGAAGAACAGTTTCCAGGAAGGAGGGCACCTACTGCAGACACTTTTCGAAGAGTTGAAAGACACCTTCGTGAAACAGGATCATTTGCTCGCAATGCTCCAGTAACCTTTGGAGGCAATGAAGAAGCTGTGCAAAATGCAATAGAAAACAATCCACATACCAGTTCAAGAGCCATAGCAGAAGATCTGTAAATAAGTCAGTCCTCAGTGATGCGCATATTGCATCGTAATAAATATCATCTATACCATCTACAACTACACCAGGCTCTCCATGGACATGATTTTCAAGCGCAAGTGATATATGCACAATGGCTACAGCAGCGAGCGCAAATGGATGCAGAATTTTTAGGAAGTGTTCTCTTCAGTGATGAAGCCACATTCCACAATAACAGAACTGTTAATCGCCATAATATGCACTACCGGAGTATAGACAATCCTCACGGATGAGAGAAGCTGCCATTGGAGCATCAATGTCTGGTGCAGAATATTAGGAGACCAGCTAATTGGACCGTACTTTTTTGAAGGCAACCTTACAGGACCACCATACCTTGCATTTCTGCAAGAAGAATTGCCCTTGCTCCTAGAAGATGTGCTACTAGTGAAACGGACAGGAATGTGGTTCCAGCAGGATGGAGCTCCAGCACACTGGTCACTGATTGTAAGGAATTACTTACATAGAACATACCCACAAAAATGGATTGGCCGAGGGGCCCCAATCGCATGGACACCTAGATCACCTGATCTCACCACACTGGATTTCTTTCTCTGGGGTCATTTAAAGGAACAGGTCTATGCTCAAGAGCTGCAAAGCCCAAATCATCTACTGGAAGTCATACGTGAAGAATGAGGCAGATTACACCGTGCATGTTACAGCATACAAGAAGGTCTCTCCGGCAACATACACAAATGTGTATAGATGAAGGGGGTCGTCATTTTGAACATTTACTTCCTTGATGAAATTCACTCTCTTTAACACTTTATTATTCTGTTTACCCATGAACTTAGCACATTTACAACTCCTTTGTCAATAGAATAAGCGAAACACAGGGTTTAAACACGAAACAAAAACTGTTATGTTGATATTGTAATGAAAAGAAGCTGTTATGTTTAATATCGTCAATATGCGCACAAAAGAATGAAAGCTAACTATGTAACACGGTTTACAACAGCAGATATGGTATAGATTATTATGGTAAACATGATACACAATTATCTGATTGTAATTCTTATGTCTTTGGCTCTCAGGAGAGCCAGTAACAAAAATAAATAAATTAGTACACTAACATACAGAAAATAAACACGAGAGAAAAAAAAACCAAAACAACTTTATGTTTGATCAGATTCGAACCTCCGAAGCTAACCTTTGCTTCACTACATTCTGGCAGCTAAACCACTCAGCCAGAGCCCACTTAGTCTATCCCGCTCTTCGGGAAAACATTCCTCTATCTCCTTGCAAGCATTATATCCATGAAATGCCATCTCGTTTAAGGCTTTCGCAGCTCTTTGGTTCTCATTCAGGCCTTTAATCATTCATGCTAGTTGTGTATAGTACCGAATAGAAGGGCAGAACAAAATAACAGTTTGGAAAGGTAGAATCAGGTGACTGAAAAATTCAATGCCATAGCCGGGATTTGAACCACGGATCTCCCGGTCCGGTTGCTCTAACCACTGAGCTACCATGGCAACATGCCGACACGACATTAAATTCTCCAGCTGATTCGGGAGATCCGTGGTTCAAATCCCGGCTATGGCATTGAATTTTTCAGTCACCTGATTCTACCTTTCCAACCCTGTCCAACACACGGCTTGTGTGAAAGAACAATTAATTTCAAAATAACAGTTTGTTTGCTAAAAGGGTCAATGTTTTCACATTAGACTATAAACTGCGGGTTGCACAGATACAAATACCTAGGGGCAGCTGACTCACTGGTATTATAAAGGCTAAATTTGGATTTTCTTGTTGTTTCCTTCTCCTGTAGAATCTACAATTTCTTCAGAAAGCAGTAATGTTTCTTCAACAAGATATACCCCAATTACTCTACTGATGAGTCAGAATGCCTATTAGACCTAACTCTGTATACGAAATTAAGCCATTTGGAACAAAGCACTGAATGTAGAAAAAGGGGGCAAAAACAAATAAAGCTTTTATATAATTATATATGCTATAAAATAAATATTTCCAAAAGTCATCCCATAAAGTATATTCTTAAAGCTACAACAATCTCTACAATTTTAATGGAGATTTACAAAAGCATTAATAGTGCTGAATAAACCGCCTTCTCACTTCCTGAAAATAAAGGCCATGATAATTTTGAATATTATGCAAAATCCTAGTTTCTATCTTGTCTGTTTTGTAATACTTACCGGACAGTTGTCAATTTCATTGAAAATATCAAACATAACAAGTTGGCCTTCAGTCTTCCGTTTATCTTCGTTGATATGTGTCATTACTTCCCTTATACTACTAAGAGCCTGCTCTAGAGCAGCATGATCTGCATTACTTTTAGATGTGTGCTTCAGTATATCTGAAACAGTAAGCAACAGCATATGAGAAAATCTATAAGATCCACCTCTGCACACATATTCTTCCATCATAGGTAATAGTAAAATGTTTTCAGATTCACTGATGTAATACAATTACATAACTTTCTCTACGCTCCGGTTTTATTAGTGGATATACAAACTATTTTATTAAAGCTTATTTTTCTGTCTACTACATTTTAATCCAAATAAACCTTTCCAGAAATAGCTACATTACACATTTCATTAGAGATACAAAGATAACAGAAACAGTCAAATGTTTTAAAATTGGACGCTATATGCTAACCTTAAAATTCCATACTGTTTTCATGCAATTGCAAGACACAAAATGTTGACAGGGCTTTAAGAGAATGAACAAGTAATGAATAATTCAAACCATTAATAACAGATATTTCAGAAATGGCTTATGCCACAAAAAAAAAAATATTTGAAATAAATTGTGTTTTTTAAAGAATCTACATTTTTTGTGTAGTATGTTTTCATTTATCTCTTAACATTTACAAGGTTATACAAATTTTCCTTCCAAATGAGAACTTCACAGGTTATTCACAGAAAATTGAAGATATGCATTTTATTTGTCATGTAAGTATCTTTAATATATGGCATTTTAATCAAAATAGTTAGAGCCATCTTTTAGAAAATCAAAATTTTTGAAAAATGTTACAATTAAGGGTAGTTGGGGTAGTGGGATTTTCTTTAAAAACTTTGTGTCGCATCCTTGGAAGACACTGAACTTAAATACCAAGTTTGGTACTTATCCGACTTTTTGTTTTTGAGTTATGCTATTCACAGACATCGACAGACACATACACATGACCTTTATCTAAAATTGCTTTTTTTGGATTCAGGGGGCCTCAAAACTTATTTCTGGTGAAAACTCGATATCGTATTTTTGGGTGGAATGCAACACCTTCTGAACCCACTGTGTACATGGTAGAGAAAGTAAAAACACACTTAAAATTTTCTAAAATCTTTAAAGAACTAATGGATAAGAAAAAACATGTAAAAATTGCAGGTGGATTTTTAATATAAACTTATATGCATTACCAATGTAAAATGTTTTAAAACAAATGCATAATTATCTAAGCATAGAAACAATTTCCATAAATAAATAAATAAATAAATAAATAAAACAAAATATTAAATGAAAAATACAGTTAACTATTTAAGCTCAATTTTTGAAGATTTAGAAGCTTGTAACAGTGATGTGTCATAATTTAAAATAGAGAGTTGAGGGTTGTTACACTACATCACTATGATATTCTTACTTGAACGCGTTTCGGGAGACGGCTTGTTCCCATCGTCAGCATTTTCTCTCAAAAATCAGTTGAGAGAAAATGCTGACGATGGGAACAAGCCGTCTCCCGAAACGCGTTCAAGTAAGAATATCATAGTGATGTAGTGTAACAACCCTCAACTCTCTATTTTAAATTTAAGTTAACTATTTACTGAAAAATGTTAATAGCAGTGTGACAAAAAATCTTGCAAAAAAATTATTTATTACATATAACTTTATGTCCTTTATCATTCTAATCCTAGTATTTCCATACCCAAATATTGCAAAATGCTTACTTTTGCCTTTTTATTGGGATGAAACCAATTAAATGTTAGGCTATAAGATTAAACATAACACTACTTATTAGCTTTATAAAACACTAAACATAAGCATACATTACAACAAAAAATGTTACGTGAAATTAAGCTTTACAAAATAATTTTCATAAAATACTGATACTAACAACCAGGGATGCAGTGGGAATAGAATTTGTTTTAATGAATACAATTTTGCATTTTTGTTCTTCATTTTTTAAACTGTTTTAGAACAGAAATAAAATCAACTAAGCATACAGAATGAAATTAGTATAAAATATGGATAAGCTAGATGGGAGTAATTAGCTCCAAAACCCGGTCAAATTGTAAAACATGTAAGTAATGTTAAGTGCTTCAACTCAGACTCAAATTTTCTATATAATTCAGAATGAATTTTAATATCTTTGAACTACACTAGTATGAATAAGACAATAGGGGCGGCATGCATCATGTTGAAGTAAATTGCTTCGGAAGTACATTTACTAAAGAACTGCCCACTACAGAAGTAGGTTACTACAAGAGCAATTTACTCCTGAAGTAACATTAGAGAGCTCAATTGTAATTTACTCTTTTAGTTATGAGTATGAAGCAAGAGCTCATTACACCCGGAGGTATTGTTTTATTTACGCGATTTACGTGATGTGGTCATGAATTAAGGTTATGTGCGATAGAAAAAGAGAGAAGAAACATCAGCAAAGGAGATAAATGTTTGTTGGTAGAGATAAAGAAAGTCCATTTAAACAATATGAATGTAAAAAACTTGTTATAAAGAAGCTGGAAGAGAAATGCTGGAAAGTCGTGATTGATGAGTTTAATAATTCAAGCAACAGGAAACATACTGAAGAGCAGTTTAAAATTCTGGCAACAATGTTTCTAATCTTCATTTTGCATCGCAAATCACTTGCGTGTTGATGGAGAAATAACCTTTCTGATTTCGGAAAAGTTTTCACCACATTCACGGATGGGTACAAAATAGTAACATGCGTGCAATCAATTCCACACACACAATGTGTGGGAAGTCTGTAAAAGTGAAGAAGAATTGCCTTTTATTTTCGGAATTCTCATATATATTTATATGTGTAGGTACCTTGCTCTTAACCTCAAAAGCGCTCTAACAACGCACTGAAATACATGACTAGCAGACACGTTGTGAACGTTTATTTACAAGATCGCCTGTAATACCGGGATTACAATGAACTTTGCTTAACACGACACAGAAATGCTGGTAAACTAAAGGTATAGTTAGCATGCACTTAACATAATGGGGATGACTCTTGATTGATTGTTCTTTATTACTTCGAGCTAGTGCCGATTGGTTCTAATTACCACATGAAATCAAATTTGGTGTAACGGGAAGGAAAAGTTCAACATTGCCAAATTTTAAGTTACATCACATTAAGTCAATTCTAAATATCTCCATTTGATACATGTAAGACTGTACATTACGTTAAATTCATCGTAATGCCGGCTCAAGCTTCTGAAATATTTCGGTAGGAAACACTCATAGAATGCATAACAATTATTGCAGTTTGGATTATAGAGCTGAATTTGTGTCTCAATTTTGTTGAAATGTTCTCCAAGCAGGTTCAAAAAGACGTGTGTATGTGTGTGTAAGATTCTTTCCTAATACCAAAATGTTCATTGAACTTTCTCTCTCTCTGTACAAGTATCATATGGTTCTCGCATACCACTATTGCATTCCCGTTGTTTTTTCCATCAAGATCATCAATGTAACCTAAGTAATCGCTGTTTTCTTCATCGAGATTAATGTAATCTAAGTAATCCATGAACACGTGAAAAATAACTTCCTCCAAATACAATATGGTATTCTAGTTCAATCGACAGTTAGTTACTCCAGAGTAAATTGTAACCTATATTTGTGCTCCATTTAATTCCATAGTAACATACTACATGACGGTGCTCTCCGACATTTACTTCTGCGGTAATTTAATCGGGAGTATTTGAAAGGAATAAAATTCTTCGAAGTAGTTTACTCTCGTATGGAAATCCCAGAGTGTTGATATGAATAGTAGTTTACTACGAAAGTGAGCTTACTCCAGATTGGTGCACACCGCGTTAAGAGTGGCATCATGATGATGATGTCAAAATTTTTTACTCCACTTCTTTTTAAACAAACTTAAACGCTAAGTAAAAAGCATTTGGTTTGATCATTGCTGTCACATTTTCTATGAATGTGTAGGACAGTAATGAATAGGAGGGAATAATGAACAGTGGCATGGAATAATGGGCATCAAAATTGAAGAAAGGTTTGGACTACATTCGAGTGGTATGTCAGGGAAATAGTGCACAGAAAAACATTCAGATTACCATCATCATCATCATCATCATCATCATCATCATGAAAAATTGATAGGCAAAAACAATGCAGGGAGATGATTTTATTGGATGATATGACTTTCACAATGAACCAAGCTACTAAAATCCAATTGAATTAACAATTTGGGAATATTTATTAATCTGAAAAAACAAAATGTAATAAATTTTTATACACCACAGGTAAGTGATATTTCAAAATTTGTCTGCACTACCAAGAGATGTTTACAGGCCACTACCACGAGTTCACCATTAAATTTTCACCACTAAGAATGGTGGCAAGAGCCTTCAAAACCTGTCTGAAGTCTTTTTACTTTCTCTACCATGCACATAGTAGATAGAGAAGGTATTGCATTCCAGCCAAAAATATGATACCGAGCTTACAGCGAAAATACATGTTTTGAGGCCCCCTGAATCCCCTCCCCCAAAAAAGCATTTTTAGAAAAAATTCGAGCATGTGTCTGAGAACAGCATGACTCAAGAACGAAAAGCCAGATAAATACCAAACTTGGTATCTAAGTTTAGTATTTTCCAAAGATGCAACACAAAGGTTTTCAAGAAAATCCCCCACCCCAAACTATACCTTACATGGAACATTTTGATTTTCTGAAAAAATGGCTCTAATGATTTTGATTAAAACACCATATTTTAAAGATATTTGCATGAAACAAAATGTATATCTTGAATTTTCCAGAAATAGCCTGTGAAGTCCTCTTTCTTTGGAAGGAATTTTATATAATCTTGTATAACTGGTAAATATTGTACTATATGTACTACACAAAAAATGTAGATCTCTTTAAAACATGCAATTTATTTCAAATAACTTTTCTGTGGCATAAGCCATTTCCGATATATCTGTTATTAATTACTCACATTGCTCAATATTTTGTCATTCTACAAAGTCCTGTCGACATTCAGTTGTTTTTCATGATAACAGAAACGGTATGAAATTTTAAGGGCAGTATATAGTACCCTGTTTTTAAACATTTGACTATCACTTTCCCTTTGTATCTATTACAAAATGTGTAATTTAACTATTTCTGGAAAGATTTATCTCAATTAAGATGAAGTTGATAGAAAAATAAGCTTTCGTAAGAATACAGTGGAATCTCATCAGCACATTCCTAATTAACATGTTTTCCCATGTAGGACATTGAATTATAAAAGTTCAGGCACCAAATGTAATAAATAACACTTGTTCAGTACATTTTCTCACTCCCGCTTCTATGTTTGATGTTTGACTCCCCATTTGCTACTTTGGTCAATCCTTTGTCAATCCAGTCGGGATGGAGACCGGCAGCCAATGACATGCATGTATGTACATAGTTGTGTGACGCCATTTGTGTGGGTAGGATAGAAAATGCTTCAGTTTGGTGTGGTAAACACAGACGATAGTCTCTACTGTTGAGTGTTGACTAAATATACATAGATTATATTTTAACTTTTCGTTTGCAAAGGAGAAAAAGAAAGTGTGGCAAATAACCAACAGCGAAAAACTGAAAATCATTGAAGTAGTAGACCACAATCCAAATATGAAACGTGTAGATATAGCGTGGAAGTTAAACATTTCTCCGCCAACCTTAAACATGATTGTTAGCAAATGTAAACTAATTGAAACTGCTTTTGAAGAAGAGAAAAATGCTGAAAGAAAGCGTAATCGCCTTGGTTAGTTTCCAGAATTAGATGTTCTACCAAAGTGTTTACATAAGCAAGAGCTTTGTATGTGCTAATACACAGTACTGTGATTTGAGCTCAGGTGGCACATTTAGCATGGTGGGACTGGATGATTTCAAAGCTGGATTGAAAGATTCAAGAATCGACATGGCTTAGTTTACATTTGTGAGCGAGGTGAGGCTGCTGCCCTAGATAATAACACTACACTGCATGAAAATATACAATGCTCCCCTCAATTTTGAAAGACTACACCTGACGAATGTTTATAATGCAGATGAAACAGGACTATTTTTCCATCTTTTGCCAGACAAAACCCTGGATTAGGGCACTAAATGTCACAGCAGGAAACTTAACAAGGAGAGGATTAGTTTTGTTGTGCTGTAATGAAAATGGAACTGAGAAATTGGTACTGCTGGTTATTGGAAAAGCACACAGTCCATGATGCTTCAAGAATGTGCGATCTGTTCTATGTAAGTATACATCCAACACGAAAGCCTGGATAACTTCTGCGGTATTTGAAAATTTCTTACGAGCATGGTACACAAGACTGGGCATAAACAGCAGGAAAATTGCACTCTTCTTTGACCAGTGTGCCGCTCATCCGCCAACTGTTTCAAATTTAAGAAATAAGGATGATTTTCCTCCCAGCAAACTGCACGAGTAAGCTACAACCTTTAGGTATAGGCATTATTCGGTTCATAAAGCAAAAGTATCAAAAGAGGCTGGTATAGAGAAGTTTGGCTGCATTGAATTCGACAAAAAAAAACAAAATCAGTCTTGGATGCCATGCATTTCATTAGGACTGCCTGAGATTCTGTGATGCAAGATACCATTAGGTGCTGCTTTAATTAAGCTGGCTTTTGCCGGGTTCTTGGTGGTGACATCATGCTGGAAGATGAGTTTTCCAAGAGTGAAGAATGGCGCCAAATAGCAGCTTGTCTTTTGAAACACATGTACACATTGACAATGAAATTCCAGTGTGTGAAACAGCGATGATAGATGAAATACTTGAACAAATAAAAGAAGCAGCATCAGTGGGAAATGAAAGTGATGATGAGTGAGATCCTGGGTCAATTCCTACAGTGTCAGAAGCGATGGAGGCAATCAACATAGTGAAGCAATTTGTGTGTGGTTTCGAAGTTGATAATGTAATGACTTTACTAAACAGGATGGACAGTACAATTTTGGCATTAAAACCAATAAATCAACCATAGATATGATTTCAAACTAGTGTAAATAGTGTCCATATTTCATATCCGTCTGGGAGGTAAGATGTATTATTAGATTTTATTACATAATTATGTTCTTAAATTGCAGATTTTCTATTTTCGTTAACATGTTTTTTCGTCTATGATGCCCAAATCCTTGGATCGCTTCAAAAATAAACTAACAAGATTCTAATGTAATCAGAGGGTAAAGAAAGTCATGTGAATGCAAGACATCAGATTTTTTTAAATAGCGACTCCTGGTTTCCCCCCACCCCAATAATTACATGTATTAGTTTATAGGACTGTCTTAAGAAAGCAGCAGCCACTCAGATAAAGATTTTATTACTCCTCTCCTTTCAATTCTCATCTAGAAATGAGTTTTCTTCACAGATTATGTTTATATACCAGAATTTACTTTAAACCTTTACAAGAATAGTTTATCAAGGAGCTGGTTTGGATACCAAATGATAAAATTCTACCAATATTGTAAAAAGGAAAACATTGTAGGAAACCCATTGTATTTGCAAAATTTGATGCACTTGAATACACATCAAATTTCTTCTTTGTACAAATTCCAAAAAAATGTCAAATAATCATGTGCAATAGCATGACACAAATAAGGTTTTAAAATTTTAATTTTTATACTTCTGTTAACTGCTACATTGCTGTGATATGAAATAGTTTAATATTAGATTTTTTACTTGTGTATGTTCCTGTATATGCAATATGGGAAATAGCTGCTGAAGCATGAAGTTTCATTTCCTGTACTGATTTTCTTTTGCAGACATATAAATTTCAATGGAGTATGATACAGAAAGATTATTCTTTCACAGTACTATTTCAGAAGCATATTTTGAATAGACCACAAATACATAAAAATAGTACCTAAATTCTAATTGCAAATGAGAATGTACAACATACCATTAAAGAGAAGACTGATGCTAGGCAAACGTTGAACAGGACGGATTAGTAATTCCTGAAGACTTTGACGACCACATTCTGGTTTTGTTTGACATATCTTCAGGAATGCA
This sequence comes from Deroplatys truncata, assembly GCA_030765065.1. Lineage (NCBI taxonomy): Eukaryota > Metazoa > Arthropoda > Insecta > Mantodea > Mantidae > Deroplatys > Deroplatys truncata. The sequence goes on from CM060985.1 coordinate 108,520,258, forward strand.
TGAAACCTGGGTTTTGTTTGGTCACATTTCACCAACATTTCCTTTGTTGTCTCAAAGAAATTTACAAATGGTGGATATGCTTTCACAAGATCAGGTGCCTGCAATTCCATAAAATACATGTATTTTAATATTACTGCACATAAGTAGGCTAGTATTTTCCTACAATAGAATAAAACATATACTCACAAACTTTAGAAAGACTTTCCCTATACTAAAATCTTCTTTCCAATGTGACATGGCCCATTTAAGTTCCTCTAACATTTTCTGATGCACCTCATAGATAGGAGGAAGGTTACCAAAAATAATTTTCAGTTCAGTGTTATTTAAGAGAGGACCCTCAGCTTCTGTCATCTTTTCCAATGGATCTTTAAACATCTATAAATAAAAAGATAGGAAAATTATGCACATATATGTATGATAAGGAGGAATATTGTTTTGTACCAATCTAATTTCTTTCACAGATGATTTATTTTGTTTTCTTAAAATGTCATCACATGTATTGCTTTGTATCAGTAGATTTTTTTTGTTCAGTTTTAGAAAAATATCATGGGCCTGTACGAGATTACAATTATAAGCAGTAATGGGAATATTTTACATAACAATTTTCTAGATCATTGTACAAGTAATTCAGAAGTGAAATTAATGAAATTGTTATTCAAGGCAGCCAATAAATATATATATGAAGTTTGAAGATAGTTTTCACAAATGTGACAAAGATATGATCAAAGCTATTTAAAACAGATTTCATGTTATAAATGAGCTCAAACTGGATTCCACTCCTGCTTAGTTTCAACCAGCGTTTAGCTTTGATTTAGATATATACTTTTCATTAGATGGTGTTAATCATTATGACATATGTGTAAAATTTCGGGAAATTACAAGTTATTTGTAAACTGCATTATATGTAGCATTTGTAATAATATTGCAGAATCCCTTAACATAATGCAACGCAAACTGTAGATTAACAAACATAGTAACTGGGCTTTTTATTATAGTTCCATCTGCCTTGGCTAAGGTTATTTGATGGCTGAGTTTTAACAGATACTGGTGCAGTAATAAATGCCTGTCTATAGTTCCTACTACACCCAGAAATCCATGAATTTGATGAAATTCATCAGAGATCTTAATTCTGCCCTAATGGGAGCTATACAAATTGTGGACAAAAACAAGCAATCATATCAGATACATCACTGCAATTTACTCTTTTAGTTACGACTATGTAAGTAAGAGCTCATTACTTTCGAAGGTATTGTTTTGTTTGCGCGATTTACTTGATGCAATCATGAATAAGGTTATGTGCGATAGGAAAAGGGGAGAAACATCAGCGAAAGCGATAAATGTTTGTTGGTAGAAATAAATCAAAACAGGCACCATTTTTTGCTACTTCACCACAATCGATGGAACTGATTGGTCTAGCACCTGCAGTCAAATTTATCCATAATCAAATAATTACCATGTTTAACATTGATCATGTCAATGCACCAAAAAAACACACACAGCACAGTCGAATGTCAAATTGACTGCACTCAAATATTGAGTGGGAATGGTGCACATGGCTATGTAAGTTAGATCCATTAAATGTTATTCTTCAGTATTATTCACTTCACAGTATTTACAAAATAAGTTGTAATATGATATTCATTATTAATGGAAAACATTTCACAGTACTTTGCAGATCTGTAACATAAATAATACTTACTGTCATGATGGTATGGAGTATGCCAACATAGTTTGATTCTGTCTGAACCAGCTCCATAAACACTTGTTGCCTTGCACTTAATATTTTATTTGGTGTTTCATTAAGTCCTGCTTCAACCTCTGGGAAAAAAGGAAAAAATGCATTCTTATAAACAATTTATTGCAATTACTTAATTACTTTAAGCCCATAAACTCTTCTAATAATGCATCTAATGTGCAACTTAAACATATTTAAGTATTGCTACCCAGATGTGCCCACTTTGAACAAATAATTAAGATCATTTCTTCTTTTTAGGATATTAACTAAATTGTGTAATTTAATACTGTCTCTAACACTAAAACTCTTATTTTAGTTATTTTGTTCTAATGCTCAGTTAGTTACATGGACGGCATAGCTCCTTATAAATGTGGGTGAAAAGTTAAAATTTAGTTTTTACTATCAAAATAATGTAATTAGCTAAACATCACAAATCACTCTATTCCATATACTTTTGGGGGGGGGGGGGGGTTTACCAATTCTTAAACGGTATAAGCAAAATTATGAACTTTTAACAAATTTCAAACATTTAATGTTTACAGGAATTTAGTAACAGTGACGTTCAAATTATACTCCTACACTTAGAGTCAGTTATAACAGTACGTCACTTTAATTATGAGAGATTAGTTTCGGGAGCCCTTGCTTCCATTTTCAACCTCGGAGGTCCAACTGCTGTTGCTAGTTATAGTTGCCAGAACTTCTCACTGATGGTGGAACAATGAAGTTCTTAGTCAACAATTTTATTGTTCCACTACCAGAGAGAAGCATGCTAATAACCAGCAACAGCAGACGGACCCCCAAAAATGGAAAATGGAAGCAAACTCCCAAAACTAATCCCTTGTAATTAAAGTGTAAATGACATTTACAACCGACTCTAAAAATATAAAAGTAAGATTTGAAATAATATATATTTAGGTGCTTATGTACAAGATTTGAATTCATTTAACAAAAAACCATAACAGAAAAGATGTTTTGAAGTAAGAAAAATGCTGCATATCAGTAAACAGTATGAAATGAACCATATACCTTGGATGAATCTTACAGTAACTGAAAGATCATAAAATATAATCCTATATAATAAATACAAAATCATCTTTCACAACTGCAAATAAAAAACTCAATTTATTAAATATCACATACTATTTTCACCATACTTTAAAGCAACAGCTAACTGAATATACTCACCATCAGCCTGCTTCTCTGGACTTGCTGTGCAATCCAAAAATGATCCACTCATACTAAGAAGTCCTGCATCACTAACAGATGACCTTCGTTTGTGGACTGTGGGCGATTCATTCTGCACCAGCTTTGACATTGCTTCCCTTAACCTCTTTCTTTTACGAACACGAGTAGAGGCTGACATGGGTGTTAAGGCTGTTCCAGAGTTATGTCTGGTGCTGGGACTCAACATTGCTTCCAGGTACTGCAATGACAGAAAAGTTGTTACAGACTACAGTATAGCTATTTATTTTAATAGCTTCATAAGAATGAAGCTGTAGCAACTGCAATAAAATTGTTACACTCTATCCCAGACAAGAACAATCCTGTTGTAAACAAGACGGAGTGGACTCAACCGGCCACATGTTTGATGTACATGTGTACAGATAAGTTTTGCAACACTAGCTGTAGCAGTGTTAACGTTTTGACTGTAAATCAAGAAAGATATTGCCAGTAACTTATTAAATTTATGTGTTACAGAATTAATATTATCGTATAGTGGCATAAGTTTATGCTTTGGGGTTCCTTTCTAAGTATCGCAAAACAATGCACGATCATTTGCTTCTCGCCAATTCTTAAGGTTTGTCTCAGTTGTGTTTTATTTCAGTGGACTGACAGGCCTGCTCCATGATGACACTTGACTACTGTAATGATGATAAGCTTACTGCTTTTAAATTAAATACAAGTGATCTAGGCTTGTGAAGTATGCGAGAGGTGTAGGAAATACAGTCTTAAAATATCAGAGGCAACTCTGCACAATAAACAATAGCATCTGAATTAGCGTTCACCTCGAGACCTACTTTGTTCCAAGAGGGTCACATGGTGTTAGGAAATATAACTTCTTATACGAGTGTTTTAGTAATACAAAGTCAATATTATAAAATAATAAGTTAATAGTGTATAATTGTGCCTGTCTTCAGTTTAAACTATATGTATGTCTGTTGTAAATATTCTTTTCAGCATTCAGAAGCCTAGAACACATCTGTGGTGTATGTGCAGGATACAGAGAAATGAATATTAACATTTATTGACTTTTCTCTCCCCAAAACCAATTCGCGCTGAGCAGCGATTAGAAAACTACTTACAGTGCTGTACTTCTTAGAGCAGTTATTGTGTGAAAACAAATAAAAGAAAACATCCATGAACTTCCCTCCACCAATCAGGAGTCTAAGAGCGTTCCGCCTCATTGTCCCTATCTCTTTCTTCTCTCCCATATGCTTATAAGAGGATCACTCTTGGTTGACACAGATTATAATAATACCCTCCCACTAATAATTCTATTCTGTTTATTGTAATCTTAAAGTGATTGATTGGAGAAACATTTTTACACCCACATTTTCAGCAACTAGAAAACTGCCTCCCCACCCCATCCCTAAAGCTTCACACTGTAAGTAAGAGGAGTTTACACTTAAAATCTTGACTTTTTTTTTCTTTTTCTTTTTAATGAAAGAAATTTTACACTCAAAAATCTACCTGTCAATTTTCTGCTCTATTTGAAAACCTCAATCTTATCTGAATTCTAAATTATGTACAGTAAGTTGCAACACTGTGAAATGACAAAGCAGAGATCTGTTTCAGGAAGTGCAAAATTACAAATTATCTGAAGTACAAGGTGTGTTCAAAAAAAAGCCCGAACTTTTGCTATAATATCCTTATTGTTCATTGTACAGCATTTTAAGCACTGTTGCCCTCAAAGTAGTCCGCTCTACTGAGAATACACCGTTCCCAATGTTTCTTCCATTTTTGGAAAGTCTCCTGGAATGCACTTTCTGGGATGGTGTGCAGGTCTCTTGTCACTTTGTTCTGAACCTCCCCTATGGTTTGGAAACGTCGTCATTTTAAGTTTGGAAAACAGGAAAAATTCTGCTGGGGCTTGGTCCGGAGAATAGAGTGGATGGGACATAACAGGAGTCTGATGTTTTGTCAGATAGCTGCAGACAAGGGAGATAGCTCACTGTCATGATATAACATCCAATTCTGGTTTTTTCCACAATTCAGACCTCTTCCTGCGCATAGAAACTCTAAAATGTGCTAAAATTCCCTTGTAGACTTCCTTGTTTACCATCTGAACATGTGGTACAAATTTTGTGACGTATAATCTCGACATGGCCATCATCTGTTGATGTGAAAGATCGTCCAGGCCTGGGATCCTCACCAACCAACATTCTGCTGTGTTCAAAATTCTTAAGCCACTTATAACACTGCATGCAACTCATTGTAGCAAAATTTCACACATACACACACACACACACATTGTTCTTCAAGTTCTTTCATTGCAATTTTGTCACTAATCCGACAAACACCTTGTGCATATGCTCAGTTCACCAACTGTGGCTCAGCAACTAACGGTCGTAGTGAAATGAGGCAAATGGCAGTTTGTTGTCAAAACCTGCAGCTAGGTCCCTCTGCCGGTTGATGTGCTATTTCAAAAGATCGGTCTTTTTTTGAACACATGTCGTATAATGAAGTGGAGCTCATATTTACAGTCTGTATTGTAACTGTTCACAATAAAATATATTCACATTTAAAGTATCGCCAATCTACTCACAATTTCATTATCATTGCTCTTATTTATTTTTTCACTGTTTTTCTGTTTGAATATTTTACAACATTCCTTTAAAGCAAATACTAAATTTTCTGGTCCCTAAGCATTTCTAACAAAGGAATGTGTATGAAAAACTCAAATGTTTACAAAGAACTACAAAGAGAAGGGAATGCAAACTCATAAAATTTCACAGATGTACTTCCTAAAATGTAATATTTATTTACTTTTTTATTTTTGTGGCAAAAGTTTCACCTCTGCTTCAAGACTTTCAAGACAAAATTAGCAAATCAAACATCAACCCCATTAAATTGTTCCTCTATTGAAACTTACATTTTATTTTTAACCATAATTCAAACTTCCCTAACAAATTTGAAAATTGGAGATCCAGGTATGACTCAGCAAATTTTTTTTTCACATTGCTGTCCTGTTTACACAGCAGTCATACATAATGGGTTAGTTAAATGTCCCACATCACCTGAGTATGATTTTCAATTATTTGAAACGATTACATAATAAGTACTATTATGTTTTTCAAATGGGAACTACTCTGCAACAAATGAGATGTGTTTACATGCTCAGCATTGCCAGATCGTTACCCCACTCTTTTCATATGTCCCTCTCACTCACACACTATCGTAGGGCATGCAAATCTGCCTGACGCTAGAATGGTCAATGTAAGAGAGTCCAAAATGAATTTTCCAAACTTCTATAATTTTGCAGTTGTTGAATTCAAAATTTAAACCTGCATGCTCGCATATTATGTACAAATTTTCTTAAATGCATTTATGAATTACCTGTTTTTAATCCAATGGAAATGCTAGTGGCTCTTCCGTACCGCTGTCATCAGTTACGTCAAAAGACAATTCGCCAATGTCACTGTCCTCATCGTCCAAGTTTGCAAATTTATGATGATAGGTAATAAAATCTCATCACGGTTAATTTCTTTCCAAAAGTCATCTTGTAGTCTTTTTGCATGTTACACAAAGAATCCCATCTTGTTGTGTTACCCTATCTTCGTAAATAAGTCATTCAACATCAGTCAATTTAAAAGAGTTGTTTCTGTTTGCAACCCCGTTTTATCTGAGCCCACACTAACTCAGTTGGACTATACTGGCAGTGGTAAGGGGGTGGATTACCTCATGTCACATTTTGATTGCAAGTTGATCCAGCTGATACAGTTTTTCCGGGTTTTTAAAGAGAAGTACTCATTGCAATAACTTGGCTTTAGCTTCTGTTATCGAAAATTCAACCCCCTTTTGTTCTAACCATTCAACAATTTGGGTCTTTCCACTGGCTGTATTCAGTATTTTGTTTTCAATAACTGAATGATATGGTGCATTATTCATTATAATTATGCTTCCCTCTTCTAAATAATTTAAGAATCTGTTTAAAAACTATTCTTTAAATGTATCAACTGTCTCCTCTTCATTCTGAGGTGGTTTTGGACACAAATATCCATTTGCTTTCAGGTAGGAATCCTGTCTTAGCGCATCCTACATGACAAATGATGAGTGGACTGCCTTTTCCAACAGGTATCTTTAGGCCAACCTTCTTTTGAAGAATCTAGCCAGATTGAATTTTCAGTGTGGTTTTTATTTACCCATGTCTCATCTAAGTAAAATACAGGTTTCGTATGACTAGAATTTCAAATTTTGGGCATTTTGCGTAAGAATTTTATTGTTGCACAACAATGTCACTCCTCTCCATTGAAAATTGACATCAACATTTGTCTTTCTGTACCTGAACCCTAATCCTCTCAAAATTAAAGTAAATGAGTTTGAACCAGTGTATGATATTTTACTTCTATGAGCGCAAGTTATTTTCCTATTGTTGGAATTTCACCTTGGTCATAAAACTCGAACACAGTTCTGCGTACGTCCTTGTCAGTCACTTAAATTTGTAACCCTCTTTGGAGGTCCAATGTGTTTTCTAGGTGACATAAACACTGGAGCACCACTGGGATAAGATTTTCTTGCCTCTATGCAAATGCAAGACACGCTTGCTTTACCTACACCACACGCTTTAGCAGTAAGGTGTTGTGCATTTTTTAAATTGAGTTGATTTCTGTCTTCCTCATTGTTGCATCTTTTAAAACAGTGTAGACCTTAATAACAATACTTCAAGCCTGAATTCGCAATACCTGCCTCTTTGACTCGCCACCAAATTTGCCACTAAAAGCCATTGCACTACCTTATACTTGCTCTGTTGCTGTCTAAACAACAACTGAATACTGATTTGAACTCTGTAGGGTAAATAAATGTCATCCACAATTACTAAACACAATCATAAACATATGACAGGTCACATTCTGCAGATGCAGCATTCTACACGCCAGCAGGAAAGTGGGCTATTTGCTCTCTTGACTTCAAGAAATGTCTTGGCTTGTTCAACGTAATTCTTTTAGCACCATCATGTCAATAGTTTAGATTCCAGTTCTATGCAATTACAAATATATGCACATACATAAGAATAATAATGGCCATTACAGTGCTTACGTGGTTATGATATAATACATGGGTATGTTTATTCATTTGTATTATGAAAATTATTTCAGCTAAAAATATGTGGCTTTTACGGTTGTGTTGCAAATATTACTCCCTACCTTTCTCTGGATTATTTTTTGCAAAATTTAAATATTTTGTCTTAGTACAAATAGTATTTATTACAGATGGATTCACTTGGCATGTGTCACGCCCTACTTAAGGGGAATACAGTATGACAACACAGCAGGACTCCAATTGGTTGCAAACTCACTGTAAATGAAATAATGGAACAAATTAAGAAGCTAAAATTTAATAAGGCAACAGGAATAGATGTAATTCACAGGAGGATTTTGGAAAGCTTGGATAGAGGACCAAGATACATTAAAAATATTAGTGCAGATACTAAATCTAATTTTTGAAGAAGGCAAAACACCAAAAATCTGGAGAGTAGGAATAGTAACTCCAATATATAAAGGCAAAGGGGTTAATAGGAACCCAGCAAATTATAGAGGAATTAGTCTACTTTCAATAACAGGGAAAGTCTTTACTGGAGTGTTAGCAAAAAGAATACAAGATTGGGCTGAGAAAGAAGGGAAATTCTTATTGTTTCAATCACGTTTTAAGAAAGACAAAAGAACAGTCTACAATATTTTTATAATCAGAACACAGAAGATGAATATCCAGCAATAAAAGAGGTAGGATACACTTACTGATTGGACTTAGAAAACCTTTTGATACTATTTCTAGAGAAGCACTTTGGAACAAGCTAAGGAAAAAAGGTGTAAGTCAAAGCTTTATAAAGGCAATTCAAAATATTTACAAGAAAAATTAATTTTGCATAAAATATAAAATGAGGAGGTTAACAGACAAAATAGCAAACAATGTAGGTCTTAAAGAAGGATGTAAAGTCCATTACTGTTCAATTTGTTTATCGACGATGTCTAGAAATATGCAAAAAAATAGTGCACATATGCCGACCATAAATAACTCAGATACAGATTTGTGTTTTGTAGATGATCTAGTTACAGGCGCTATAACAAGTATAGGATTAAAACGACCATGTGGTAATAGGCACATATTATAAAGAATGGGACTTACGATAAATCAAACATCCAAGATCCTGATAGTGAAGAAAGGCTACAAATTAAAAAAACAACAGAAGTGGTGGTGGGGGGAAGGCTCAGAAACTGAGATTGTCAGGAAAATTTATTACCTTGGGATTAGATTGTTAATGGAAATCTGAGTGATCAAAAAAGGAAAACACTAGCAGAAGGAAAAATGGCTGAGAGTGTGATTAGAGCTTGTGTGAACAAAATTCCAAATATGGAAATAAAATGGTTGGAAAAGTTATACAATAGTAGAGAGCAGAATGATGTATGGGGTAGAAATTTGGGGGCCAGAAGAGGGTTGGAAAACAATAAATGTGATATATAGACCATTTTGCAGACTTGCACTAGGCTTACCTATATCTTTGCTTAATCAGACTGTTCTAATGGTAAGATTAGGCTATAAAAGTAACGTAGTAGAAAAAGTGCATAAGTATTGATCAGGATATGGAATCTAGTAGGGGAAAATATTCATTAAACAGTGTTTGGTAATGCAAGTTAAAATTAAGGGGAAAGAAACAAGGACATATAAAGACCAAAATATCCTACAGAAAGTTGGCTTGGGAGAAATGTAGTTTGTTAGGGAAAAAATGCAAAAGGGATTTTGGAAAGAAGTGAAAGCAAGAATAGAGGATATTGAAAAACAGGAATTAAGACTAATCTTATCAACAAAAGATATTTGAAACTGTACAGAACATTGAAAAATAACAATATATTGAAATTTGTGATAAAGCAGGAAGGGAAGGATTGGAATGGTTTAAAACGGAGGTAAAATACTTAAGTGGAATAAGGAATGGATGTATCAAGGGAAAATGTCCAATGTGTGAAGAAGACAGATAATATATGGCATTGTATTCTGGAATGTAGACTAAAAGTGGAGGGATGAGCTCCTTTTACAAAAATGGGAAACTTTACCAAATAAAACAAAAAGCAGAATAATTTTAAACCAGAAGAAAATAAAAAAAACTGGGGAAATTACATAGGTAAGGTGAGACAAAAATGGCTATGGAAGGTGGGCAACATTAATGGAAAGGACATTGGAGATAATCTGGTTTGAGATACACAAGAAAATTTTAACTTTTAGGATAATGGATTCAACATATATACCCAATATATAGATAACATGATGTTAAATATAATGGGGGAATGGAAGTAATGCAACTCCATAAATTGGAGAATTTTAAATTACAAAATATAATTGCAACTGTAGTAATTGGTGTATAGTAATACTGTACTAATGAAAAATCTGTGAATCAACTCATAATAAATAAATATTAGTCCATAGAATAAGTACAGTGCAAGAAATTTGTTACATTTTTCTAAACAGCCAAAAATTTTTAAAATAAAACTTTTGGTATTTATTAATTAAATTGCAGACTGATCAAACTTACATAGAAATGCTAAATTTAATTTGGAAATCAGCAAAGGGGCATTTTAGAAACATTAAACACAAACAAATTGACAAATGAGCCAAAGCAGTAAACTGTTTATCATTTAAAATGGAATAAACCCAAAGGTCAAATTATTAAGGTAATTAAATGGACCTATAGATTTTTATATGGGAGAAAATATTTATTTTTAAAAATAAAGCTCCACAATTGATTCCATCAACAAACTTGTTTTACTTCCAGTAGATGGCAATACTTGGAGTGAACAATTCATCTAGCGGCAATAATCTTAATAAAGTAAACAACCAGTAAACAAAGAAGCTGATGCGATTGAGTGATCGTGAAGCATATACTAATGAATTTTATTTAACAAGTGCTTTATCACTAATATAAGTAATTTTATTAACTCATAAATAAATAAATAAATAAATCTCAACAATTGCTTCCAAAAGGCAAAACACATAGGAACTTCTTTTCAATAGCAATAAATCTTTCCTACCTCTTCAAACAGGTATTCTTTCTCATCTGCACAACCTTCATTTTGTACTGATACCCAAAACCATTCAGCTTTCACAATGGGGGCTTTGAGTGGAGCTTTCTCTGGTATGCTTTGAACTGCAGATTCATCCACCACCTGCCAAAATATAAATATACCTTCTAACATCCTTAGGAGCAATATGCTATGACCACCAGTGAAATAGAAATGTATACAGATACTTGAGTAAAAACAAAGATGGAAAAAGAAAAAAAAAAAAGAAACACAGGAAAGAAAGAAAAGAAAAAGGAAGTTTATCGCTTAATTTTACAAATAATATACTGAACATGCAAAAACTAAATTCTCAAAAAGTTTACTTTATGAAATATAAAAGCAATTTAAAGAGAAAAAACATTACTATTTAAAAATCCAAAATCTAAATTTAAGTTTGCAACTATTTTTGTTGGATGCAGGAGAAATCTATTCACAAAGAAGGAGAGGATTTTACTTGCACAAGTTCCTTTTGGCTGGGATGCTTATTTAAGATTCTTCAAGTTCGGATGAATTCAGGCAGCTTTACTGCTGAAGTGCTTTAGGTATCCCAGCTCCTTTGCACATTCATTGCATACTTTCATTCATCATCCATTTGACTTACCCAGTTTAAGGACATTAAACTAAAAACGTTCATACTATACTTCCTTTCAAGGTAATCTTAGTATCACAAAGTAACATATTTTGTGTATCCTCCCTCCTTTTGCATATTCCTTTATTTAAATAATATACTCACCCTTCAAAAAATTCTCAGGCTGCGACAGAATAAACAAATCTCAGTTTAATTATTGTTGTACACTGTCATCAGGAAGTGGTACAAAACCATTTACTAAATGAAAGTACAAGCACCACACATTATGTTTGCATATAAAGAAAACAAAGTATTCTATTCCTACATACATAAATAAGAAGAGTTAGTATTTAAATATTAGTTGATGAAAGTCATTAATGCACTACGTATATTATAAATGTACTTATTAACCCCAAACCGACAAAGGAAGGAAGAAATGTTAATAATAAATAGATATACAATATTTTAGCCATGCAATGCAATTCCATGCTGAATTTGTATGCTGTGTATAATATACTGCTAACATTTTGTTAAAATATTGCAGCACACCTAAAGCTAAAATGTAGTTGATTTTTGGCTATTACATTTTATTCATTCTTACAAAGATAAGTTTCTTAAATGCACACATTTCTATTTCTTGTGTTTCTGCACACATTTATGACCCAAGCATCCAATTTATCAGGTATGGACATTCTTGAGCCTGTATGTTATGCAAACCTAGTACCCACTTCTAATCTGTTGCTGTTTACAACTCACAATGTAATTTATACTAACATATGGTAAAACAGGATGTAAGTAGTTACGAGATGGATTCTATAAGACGTGGTTGAGCATTTAAAGAAGAGTAGGCTCTTCCATATTTTATAACCTACAAGATCCTGCAATGTGTTGTGTCTTAGTAAAAAAACGATCATACATTTGTTTCAAAACAAAAATCATTATTATGCTATTGCTCTGACAGAGGATAGGAACTTGTGCCCTACATTTCATTACTTCTGACTGACATGCAGTATGCCCATACCGCCATACATTACACATAATAACTATTACATCATTTTTATATCTTTAGACAAAAACAACAAATAAAAAAGCTTGTAGCTTCTAACAAACAGAAAAATTCAAGTTATTCTTTCATAATCACTTCCAGGTAAATACTATAAAGGCTTTGTTCAAGGCAGATTGCAGTTAAAAACATACTTGCCAATTTCCTGATACTGAAATCTGTAAAATTTTCCTTGTCTAGAGAAGTGTAATAATTACAGCCTGAATTTATATGCAAATTGCATGTTTGCTTTTCTATGTTTAAAAGTATATGGAAATTATATACTTTGTAAGTCACACTTTTAAGGACAATTTCAGCAGGATTTAATAATGCATACAAATGCACATTTTTAATTTTTAATACAAAAATGCATGTATTACCCTTGAATGCAAGAAAATTTCTTAGTGAGATCATAACAGGTCTGATGGCCTAACATTTGGTTGGATAAGAAGAAGCTAATCAGTAATTATTCTTAATAAAGTCTCTGCAAATCAATATAAAAATGTATATAATGTGTACGTGTGTACGCATGTGTTCCAATATAACTCTGGAACACTCAGAGCAATTTCAACCAATAGGCAAATGACTTACAATCTGAAAAACAATTATGTGGGCATGAGAAGGGGTGACATATAGAAATAATAAAGAACTGATATTAGTGCAGAATCCATAGCTTTCAGGGTCGTTGAGATGAAAAGATTTCCTCATAACCAGTTTGAATCCATTCACACACCCCAGGCCAATCTCAGGTTAAATCCCAAAACCAGCAGAACCTGTGGTTTCACTGTGGGCCATATAATAGTTTATTTGATTTTTGTTCATTTGTTTTCGCATTTTATGGTGCATATTTTTTATATATTTTGTGCATGTTTCACAATTTGATTATACACTCAAATCCAGGCTATAGTAATAATTTTGTGATGACATGAAATTTAGAATGCGCCAAATGTACGAAAATTACATATAAAATAAATGGAAATTCCATTTTATAAGAATCTTTGAAGACCTGGTGGTAGTGCTTTCTATCACACATGCTGAAATGCATCCAGGCACTACAATATGCATTAAAGCAAAGAACACCACTTCCTAGGCTATCAGATTTCTAGTCCAAATTTTATGCTTCATAACATGGCTATAAATAAAAATTGCCACAAAAATTGAGAAATTGATATCCTGCAGCAATAGAATATGAATAAGATAACTGTTTACTTGAGGGAGTTGACTTTATGATTCATATCGTCCATTAGTGAATGTTCACACCCAGTTACTTGTGATGCAATCAAATTTTAAATCAAATCAAATTTAAAAAATGCATTTTATTGCAACCCAGTGATGGTGGACCGAGATCGTGATGAAGATAGACACACACACATGAGCTCTGGTCAATCATAGCACTGTATACCAATTAGCACGCTACATTCAGTCTACAATCTTAAATAACGCTACAACATTTGGAATCTGCCCACAAAGCCATGATAACATCTCCTCTGTTATAAAGTCATAAGTCCACTCCTATACAATTTATGGGCAAACTATAAAGTTGGCAAGTATGTAAAAGTAAAAATGCTAAGCATCTTTCAACAAACAAATGCATTGCACAAACTGAAGTATTGAGGAAACAGTGGAAATTCCTTATGCAAAATTAACATATTCAGTGATAAAAAAGGGCGCAATTTGTTTTAATAAATGCTCACCCAAACACATCAAGTATATATGGATCCAGAAATGAATATCTTCTGAAATATGGAGACTTTTCATCATCATTAGATCTCAGCTATGAGTGCTTTACAGAAAAACTTATTTAGGAGCATTCATCTAAAAGAGAAAACTAAACCCTAAAATTAACTATGTATTAAAAATAGGATTTTTCTATGCTGCAAAGAACGCTCTCTGTATTACTTCAGTATGGTCTATTTCCAATGTAGCACAAAAAGAATAACTTGCATTTACGGATCATCTCCGCAGCCAACCCAGGTGACATAGTTTAGTGTGGGATTCAGTGCAAGAAGGAGCAATGCCACTTCAACCACAAAAAGACAAAAAATGTTGAAAAGATGACAGAAGCGAATTCCTCAAATATATGCCTTATTATCTGCACAATTGTTTTATATAATTTACGGAATTAACAATTACTAGCATTAATACAACAGCAAAAATAAATTTAGCATCTTACAGAAAAATAATAGTAAGGCTTACTGCATTAATTACTCTTATCTAACTGCAATGTTATGCACCATCTTTTACATAGGGCATACATGTAATGTAACAAAATGAGTAACTATATAGAAAATGAACACTGATATCTTAGAATGCAAAGTTGTAATGATGCTATTTAAAAATATGGCTAGAAGCCACCATTGGCTATGTTGTTATAAGACTTCAAAAAATCCATTTTTAGGAGTGAATTGTTCTGTACACACAAGCACAATAATTTGACAGCATCAATGATTCTTTCATGTTTAGATTACAAAAATCTCCACTACTTTAGTGACAACTCATAAGCCCCACAAAGATCCCTTAAGGGAGGAAACGGGTAAAAATGTGAACAAAAATGACAAAATTTCACATTCTGTGTTTTTTTTGTACCAAAAAATACTAGGTGCTTTGAAGTACATATATGCACAGTTTTAAAGCACTACAGTGCCTGGAAGTTGTTCTAATTACATCATATTTAAAGGTCTGCACTCCTTAAATGTCCCTGAGAAGGCATGGCAGGTGATGGAATCGCTAAATTAAGCAAAAAATCCACTTTTTTACTGATTTTTGAGGGATTTTTTTCTGTGAAAGTTAATTTCTGATCTGTCACTGAGCCACCGTGATTGGTATAATATAGTAACAGTAGCTCTGTTGGTAGTTGTCGTATAACATAAAATTATATGTTGTTTCATTTGCATGAGCCAGAAACAAGTGTAAATAAGTAAATAATACCATGATGAAAGGTTAGATGAACAAGAATGAGATGTACAAAAGAAAAATTTAAGACAGAAACAGCTGGAAGATAATTGTGAACATATACCTGTAGTAAATAATTAAGACTAAATATATATTGGTAGACACCAGTTTTACCGTCAACATTGGTGAAGGACCACAAGTGCAATGACCATAATCAAAAGCGTGTGTATATAGGACTTGACACTGAAAGGCTTGGCTTATGCCATAAATTAGAACTGACTTGCAGTGCTTGTAATGAAAAAAGAGTACAACTTACACATCTAAGCTGGACACTTCTAGGAAGGTCTGCATGTCATTATTTCTGGTTAACTGCCTACAAACTTTTAAACTCATTTTTCCTCACTTTAATTTTTGCTATACTTTTACTCATTCAAAATAACGTCCACAAATTACGTGTTAGAGAGCTGAAATTTTTACTGTACACTGTAAACCATAACAAACCAAACAAAACAAAAAAAAAGAAACTGACTCATGGAATTCAGAATTAACTTAGTGCTTTTTGAGATAAAAAATAAAATGTGTGTAGTGATTGCAACAATTTTGAAATTTTTGCTATGCAGGTCATATTGTTTTTTTAAATTTCCCTTATAATTAAGATATTACAAAACCCATGCGTAAGTTTTTCTAAATGAGTTTCTGATTATGTAAAAAAAAATTTCAAACTTTTCATCAAAAAAGTGTGAACTGTATTTCATTTTGAAATTTGCAAATATTTTGAAAGAAAATTTTCAATAATTCAAAAACTAATTGACATACAAAAATGAAACACTGTCAAGTAGTTCCACGTAACACCCCAAATATCTGTAAAAAAAATTAAGTATGTAGCTTTAAAATTGTGCAAAATAGAAATTTCACCCATCACCCCCTTAAAGCAATCGCATTTTGTGTAAGCTTTATGCACCTTCCATGCAATCTCAATCATAAATAATAATTATTAAATTACTTTTATACTTATGTATAGAATAATATTACACACACATACTCCACTGTATGAACAATCTTATTTTTCATCAGGCATTTTATTACATAATTTCATTTGTGATTACAAAACAAGAGCAACGGTCATGCTTTTGAATGTTGTAAGAAATGACATGCAAGCAGAAATGCACCATCCCTCATCTATTCAATCTGATAAAACTGTTGCCACTCCCTTTTTAATTTATACTGCTACTCTTGCTTACATACACAGCATACAAATCCTCAATGTTTTATTAGCTTTCCTTCCAACCCCATAACATCATTAATAACATCCACTGCTAAGTCAAATATGCAGCAATTAACATTTCACTCCCTCTCAAAGTTAATGTGAGGTTTGAATCTTAAGCAATCTGTGAAGTTCCTTTCACAACAATGCCTTTGGAATTGTTAGTGAAGGATAAATATACTTAATCCATGGCAGTATTAAAACTAGTGCTTCCTAAACAGAAAAGAATCCATGATTACCTAATAGAAAGGAAATAGCAAAACTTAAGGTCCAAGGGCTGTGAAGGAATTTTGTGTTTAATTATTTTTTAAGAAAGACAACTAGCCCTAAAATTATTAATATGCTAGAGTTTATATATTTGAAATTATGTTTAACCTTCAGTAGTGTTCATGCTTAAAAGATAGTATGGAAGTTAATGGAGTTATTTGTTTCTCTCTGCACTTCCTTCTCATTATCACATGTTTTGTTATTTGTATTTTGTTGCTGTTGGCAACTTTATGAGAAATAAACCTTGACAATGTGAAAAAAAGGATGCATAGTCCTCTAGTAATTTTCCACCCTATCATATAATTACAAAATTATATTAACAAAGGAACAAAACTAGAGAATTATGTTCTTATAGTACCAAATGTAAACAATTTCTAAACTCCTGAAAATTCAGTAAGTAGTACACAGTAAATCAAGGTAAATCATAGCATTATTTTTTCTTTCCTGTAAAGTGTTAATACCATTTAACACATGTTTGAGACCAGTGTATTTCACATGAAATACATTGTGATTTTTGTATTGCATATTTTGTGATAGTGGCACACAAAAGTAAGGCAGTGAAGGAAGTTTAAGTTGCTGACTATATATAGGGGTGGACACAAATGATAAGGAATAACTGAAAGTTTTTAAAACAAAACCACCCTCTGGCAGCTCCAAGCAAAATATGGTCTATTTATTGTCAAAACATTGTTGAATCACTCCTGTGGAACACATGTCTTAAATACATATAAACTGTTTATTAAGTGTTTTGCACACAATCCTCTGTGGGCTAATGTCATAAAGCTGAATAAGATTTGAAACATTTAGTGCCATTACTTGAACTACATATCTTTGGCTTTTTGTGCCAGCACTACACAACTGAACTATTGTGATGAGATCCCAAAAATCCTCCTCCAATGTAATCTTAATTACTTCCAAGATATGACTTTCAATGCTGCAAAGGCTTATCACTTTGGGATTCTAGCTAACTACATTACTGGATAATAATATGTGAGCACCTTTTATTCAATCAAGCTTACTAAATGACAAATTATATTATAATCTAAAGTATGCTGGTTAATATCTAATATGAAATCGTTTTTCCTCCTGTATTCATTACTTTTTTTTTAAAACATTTCTGCTCTACGACTCATCACGAGGCAAGAAAGTTACAGTGCACTTTCCTGTTGATTTGGCAGTTTTTAAGTTGTTATAACCTCAAATATTCAGATGTTAATAATATTATTTAATTTGAATATCTACCTGGTTCTGCTTGAAATGAAAAATAATGTGTGTTTTGCTAAGAAAGATGAAACTGGTAAGTCACTGCTATGATAATCAAGATTGTATGACAACCAAAAATTTTCCTCATAATTGTTTCACCAATTACAGCTGCTAGTTTTCCTTTGGTTATTTAGTTTCACTTTTACTCCTTATTGACATAACTATTTCTCAATATCTTGAAATATTTATCATGACAAACATCCCCTTAAGTCCATAATAAATAAAAATTAAAGCTAGTAAAAGCGAAGCAATTAGTCCCAGAATTGGTCAGTAACACAGAAATCATGCAAATTACACAACATTTCCTTCAAAATATCCCCTTCCACAGTGACACACTTCTGCCAGCATGTGTTAAATGACGAAGTCATTATGTGAAACAAGTCATAGTGCCCTCATCACATTTGCAGTAACTTCATCAGCATTCATGAAACTTCGGCCCTTTAGATGAGCTCTCAGCCATGGAAAGAGAAAGAAGTGAGGTGGTGACAGATCATGGAGAAGGCTTCAAAACAGTGATATTGTGGCTGGCAAGGTAAATGCTTACCAGTGTTGATCAATGTGATGGTGCATTGTTGCACAAAAGAATCCAGGTTCTTTGTGCCCATTTTTCCAAACGTTTCCTTCTTACTGCATCCCAGAGGGAACAATGGCTTTCCAATACAGTTCTTTCATTGTGGTATGGCCTTCTGGACTAAACTCATAGTGGACAAGATCCTGAGTATCAAAGAAACTTCCAGCAATAACTTTGCCTCTGCTAGTGTCCATAGGAAATGTTTTGTTTCCAAGGAGATATTTTGGATTTCCAATTACATGATCGTCATTTGGGCACCGGGTCATATAAATAACACAAGTTTCATTTCCAGAAATTATGTTGTTCAAAAACTCATTATCTTGATCAGCCATACTAATTAATCCCCAGAAATAATAATTTTTTATTCTTTGTTTTCAAGAGAGAACATTTTTGGAACCAACTTTTAAGATATGTAATGCATGTTTAAATTTAAATAAAGAGAGTTGGAGGTTGTTACACTACGTCACTAAAAGGTTCCTACTTTGAATGTGTTTCGTGAGAACGGTTTGCTCCCATTGTCAGCATGTTTCCAAGTCTTTGTTCTTTTCAATTTCAATTACTTTCTTGTCTGCTGTTGTTTGATGTTTAACATTGTGATTGAATTTTACATATTTTCTAACAAAGTTTGGCGTAACTTTGTGTTTTAAGTAAAGGTTTAGGAATCTTATATCAGCAACCATGTGTTTCTTTTTAATCTCTAGTTTCAAGTACAATTTTATGTCTTGATTTATTCCAAAGTTTAGATTGAAATTGTGTATATCTGTTTTTACCTCCATATTCTTTAGCTAGTACATGCAGCAATATCGGTGAATCTTTGCTTCTTTTTAGACTTGTTAATCCAAGTCATTAATTAATTTTGAAGACTGAGAAGCTAGTAACAGTGATGTGTCATAACTTAAAATAAAGAGAGTTGGAGGTTGTTACACTACATCACTAAAAGGTTCTTACTTTGAATGTGTTTCGGGAGAACGATGGGAGCAAACCATTCTCCTGAAATCCATTCAATGTAAGAACCTTTTAGTGATGTAGTGTAACAACCTCCAACTCTCTTTATTTTAAGTTATGACACATCACTGTTACTAGCTTCTCAATCTTCAAAATTAATTAATTAATGCACGTTTAAATGTTTCTGAAGAATTGTGTAAACACTTTGAACTGAAAATCCAATCTCTGCTACTATCTCCTCAATAGCCTTCCTTTAGTCACCCCTCACAGTAATGCATACACATTTAATGCTTGGTATATTTATTGCTGCTGTTGGTTGAACACTCCGTGGGTCATCTTTGGTGCTATCATTGCCTTCAATGAAACATTAAGCCAGATATAAACCTGGGTTTTTTCATTGCTGCTCCACCATAAGCTTCTTTGTAGTCTTACCAAATGTGATAAACGAACATGCAAAAGCAACAAAACTGATCGCCATGCAAAGACAACAATTGTTATGGCCATGAAAATCCTATGGAAGTAACATTATGAATGTTACCAACAATCAATAAAAAGATATCCTTTACTATCACATACACTAAAAGGAAAATATAATATTCCAGGAAGTTTTTGAAGCTAGTTTATACCTAATATTCTTTCACAGTAGTCTAAAGTTCATTGGGATATACAAATCAGAGGTCCCATCATTTCATAGCTACATCAGTCACAAAAAGCTAAAGATTCAAATTCAGTTTTGGCTGTGCCAAAGAATATTTCATACCTAATTCAACTTTGCAGAGATTGCTTTGATTTTGTGTTCCTATAGCCACATGGTTTAATCTTCTAATAATAATGGATATAGGTACTAAAAAACAAGCGAGGTTGCACATGCCAAAAGGTAAAGAAGCAAGAAAAGCAGTAAATGGATTTAGGGCCTGTATTACAATCTCCGGTTATGGTTCTGGTTAGATATTAACTGGAGTCAGGGCAAATTTTCATATTACAACCTTTGGTTAAAAGCTAAGTGGATGCTATTCTTAGTTATGAACCACCACCTTGTGTAGCAGTTAGGGTACTAACTTGGAGGTAGCCATACAAAAATTACGTGCCTTCGGCCTCAATTGATAAGTCAAAATAATTAGACTTCCAAAAGAATAATTTCCAGGTTTGGAACGAGGATGAATTTTGTAAATGTCATAAGATTGTTGAAAGTTGCACTACTTCCTTTAATTTCTATTACATTGCTGCTGCATAATAACTCCAGCATTATTCTTAGATATAGTTTGCTTATCATTTTATTTTATTTTTATTTTTTAACTTGAATGATGTTTGCTTAAATATAATACAACTGATATTAACCCGATATTCATGCATCTGACCTATTTTACAATTAACCTTTATAAATTATCAACAGCAAAACTTAACCTTATATTCCAAAATGTCCTATTTTCTTACTAAGTTATAGGAAGCCAAAAGCAAAGCTCTGTATAAATTAATACTCGAAATCACCTAACACAGTTCCATTCTAATCTACACAAGTATATTAAAGGTAAAATCTTACTCAACATACGCTTTCATTTTTTTGTTTATTTGTGGGAGTTTTCTTCTAAATGTAAGCATTTATTAACTTCATTCATACTATACAGAGCATGTTAAAAGTGAAACCTATATAATTTAATATTCGGAAATGTTTTAATCTAGCAAAGGCCCTACATTACTCCTTTTGTAATGATGCCAAGGTGAATGGCTCAGACATTAGTTATATAATAGGAATAAGATCTGGGAAAAATAAATTCGAGGAGGACAAGGAAATTGGGAAATGATTCAGTTAACGAAAACTGCACTATGGCTCTATTTTCTATCTCACTCATGCTCTGTAATAATTTGTGGCAGCATCATAACCTCTTCCTGAGTTTATGATCTTTTTATAACTCAACACACCTGTCGAAATTGTTTCTTAAATGTAACCGTCATAAATTTCAATGTAGCGGAGTAAGCCTTATGGCTAATACCTTCATGCCATCGAACATCTGGCAGAAATATAATAAGTGTGATACTTCTAACTCAGGTAAACTATTTCATTCCTGCTCTAATCGGTTTCAAATATTTTAAAAACAACATAATACAATACATGTTAGAATCAAGAGGCACTCCAACATTCTTCACTAAGAACCCATTCTTATATTATATGCAAAAATTTATTTTTGCATTAACCTAAATCATATTGACATTGAAATCCCAGATAACCTAATACTCCAAAATGCCCTAACCTATTTTCAAACTATGTTACACATATAGCTATCCTATTTTACACTATCTCCGATAACTATATTAAAAGCAAATCATTCTTTTTAAAACATACCAAAACACACTTAACCTATTCCAATGCACTAAACTAACGACATAAACCTTAGAAATGTGCCACTACCTAACCTATACAAATCATAATATTAACAAGTGTGCTTTATTAATTTAAAATAAAGAGAGTCGGAGGTTGTTACACTACATCACTAAAAGTGCATCACACATCCTTTTAGTGATGTAGTGTAACAACCTCCGACTCTTTATTATAAATTACGACACATCACTGTTACTAGCTTCTCAATCTTCAAACCAATGCTTTATTAAGTTCCTGAGTGCATCCAGCCTATTATCAAGCTATCAAAAATTATCTTTATTAATCAGAAAATTCACCACTAATTTAATACAAACTTTATATTTTATTATACACAGAAATGAGACAGCAAGCTCATGAAAATTACCGCAGAAAGTTTATTTTAAACATCTAATGCTACAAGTTTCCACCTAGGTGGCATGAAATCACGCGTGAATATGTTGCCAACCATACCAAATTGTTAAACTCCAGGTTACCTACAGTTACCTTGTATTCGTAATACAGGGCAATCTGTTTAACCAATAAATAGTAATAACTACAAGTTAAAAAAACCTCAGCTTTTAAATGGAGATCGTAATATAAGCCCTTAATGAATCCTAGCAGTTATTAAGGGAACAGTTGTAGTCACTGCATGATTTGAAAATACTGGATATTCAATAAATATGAAAGAAATTAAAAGCCCTGTGTAAACAATCAAAAATAAAGTAAAAAAAGCAATCATAAAATACATGGAATTATAATTTATGAATGACCAAAAAGGGCATGCCCTGCATTGTTAATTTCTTTCTTTTTGTGAATGTTTCAACTGTATTATTTTGAGAAATGCATAAAAATGATATGCTAACAATTTTCAACGAATTTAGAACAGATTTCTATGTGATCTGGGATCAGAGTTTATAAGAAGCAACATGTGTGCAGCAAAGCTACAAGTATATTGATCTTGAGGAGGAAGCCACTGCTTCAATCTGTTTATTAGAAACTTGAATTAGTTTTAGCACAGCACACAATCAGCACTAACCATTCAGTGATGCAAAAGTGACTGTTACACTGAAAGCGACTTTACTTCAATTGAGATGCTTTTCTTGCAAGTACGACAATAGTAAACATTGACAGTGTTACACATAAATACTTTCCAGTAAGCTAGGTATATAAAATGGTAGAAAGATAAAGATACATTCAGTCACTTTTTATAACAGCATCATATGTTATGGAACATTTTCGCTTTAACACAAACAAAAGGAATTATGCAATGAATATGCAAAAATATTGTCATACCATTAATTAAATAAAAGTAATGTAACTTGCATTTGTGCAACTCTGCATGCATGGCAAGTCCAGCAAAGTATCCTCCCTTAACCTCTTACTATCTTATAAGCATGAAACACTGTATAACTTTGTTTATTGTCAATTAATACTGGAATACCAGGATGTATCGAAAAAACACATTTAAAATAAAAATGTAAGCATTTACAAAAGTTGCCTTGTAGTCACCACTATAAGCCCTGAAATATTTTAAGTCTTTAATTGTGGTTTTTATCCAGCTACAGTGTATATACCTATATGTCATTGCCTTTATTTTAATAATTATTTTATACTGCAAAATGAAAAAAGCAACTTAGAACTTTATACAGTAATTAATGAAGATATAGCAATTGAGTATTGGGGGGGGGGGCTTATTTTAAACCAAAGAATTCTCAGAAAATCTGGGTTTATGCACCGGGTATGGACTTGGATTTCCTGCAATCTCTGGACATGCAAATCAATATTTTTTTTTTTTTATCTTTCAATAACTACAGCCTAGCTGCTTCTAAAACATAAGATAACAGAAAATATCCCCTTTGTGGTTCAGCTAAAAGTGCATCTGGGAGGTCTAAAATAGTTCTGTAAAAATCCTGGTGTCTATGAAATTTTGTGAATTCTTTAATTTTTAATTTCTGGAAAAAAACTTCTGAGCTTTTTCGATACACACTCTCATCTACAATTTTGATATATGGACATGACTATTCCAATTAGATGAGTAATTTCTTTAAAATTTTTAAAAATTCATAAATAAAAATGAAAACTGATAAGTTTGTCGGCCATTAACTGTATTTCAACAGAATATAATGTTGCAATTTCTGGTATTAATGTAAACAAATTCTATAGCGTTTAGGAAACACTAGATCAGAGAGTATTAATAAGTTAAGTACCGGAGTTGTTAGTAGCCGATCTTCCTCTGTACCCAGCTGGATCCCTTGGGAATGAGGCAGGTTTGGATTCAAGACAGCAGGAATGTTGGAGGGAATTTCGTTTTGCGGTGATGCAGCTTTAAGACAAGAAGAAATACTCTTGCAAAATGCATCAGATTTTCTTCTTAGGGACATCCTTGATGGTCTGGAGCCTGGGGTTTTGAAAACCTGACTCACAGATCCTGCTTCTGAAACAGAGTTAATTGAAACCTGACCTTCCAGTCTATCCGGTGTCCTTTGTTGATCCCTCAACTCTATTTCTGAATTAAAATCCATGGTTCTGCATTCAGCAACAGAAGCCCATGACGTTCTACCAACTGTGAGATCATTCGTTGCTTCTGAAAGAGGCACTACACTTACATTTCTAAATGAATCTTTTAATGGTGTTTTACAGTCCCCATCGGTTACATCTAATTCTGCAGGCTGCTCACAATTATTTCTTTTCTTCTCTGAAAACCCTGGCAATGGGGAAGAGGAGGTAATACCTGCAGCTGAAGACCATGATAGTCTGCTTCGTCTTTGTTTTGTTCTTTTCTTTTCTATTGAGTGCTTTGTGTCTCTTTGAGAACAGCTCAAAGATCTGTTGGTAACTGAATTCCAATGTATTTCACTAGTACTCCTGTTTGTATCTTCAATATCCATATGTACATTTTCTGAAGCCACTGGGGTTGAAACCGTTAAACTGTTAGATGGGAAAGGAATAGTGCTGAGCTCAAAAGACGGTCCAAATGAAGAACACAGATCTGAGGAAGGTGCCGGACTGATTGCATTTTTCCACTGCATGGAACTTAGGGAATTCTCTCTTGGACCAGGAGAAGTGAAAACTTGAGGAGGGATGGACATTCTGGGACCCAGCATGTTAGACTTCAACAGGCTGTATGTTTCTCCACTGTCCACCACCTGGAAAACAGTCCCACAAAATCAAGACATTTGGTCGTTGTTAATTTTAACTTCCCTAGTACCAATGTTCTATATATTAGTGGGACAGCACATACATTTCTGCACAGCAACATTATTTACACAACACAAATCTATTGTTTTATCAAAACTTTTTAACTTCTGATGATTTATAAACTAAGTTGGAAAATATCTACAAATATGAACTTAAAAAATACAAAAGACGAAAGCTACTAAATCCTACAAAATATTACGCATGTTAGAGCAAAAGAAAATGATTCCATCACAAATTGATTAAAGTAAATAAATAAGAATAAAATAAAAAGCTGTTCCGTCTATTTAACCTTTCCATTCCTTTAGACCATTTTCTCTATTACCACTACCAATATCATGCAGGCGTGAGGATTAAACTGATATTAAGTGTAAATAAACAGCACCAACAGCACTTTCATAATAAGTAGTAGGCAGCAGCAATGATTTGTAATTACTATATGGTGTTTGCCTAGCACCACACACTCAAGACATCTCTTGTGGAAGTAGTTAAAAATATGTTCGTTACCTTGTGCTGCAAATGACATCAAAATAGAAATGTGCAAATAAACAGCAAACACCTCCTCCTCCAAACCCCACAAATTACATAAGCCTTTAATATTTAAGGTCATATCAGAGGCTCTGTCTTTAAAATTGTAAATACTTATAAGCAAAGATACTCATTTCTTTTACATCTGGTTTTAACAGCTGGCTTTTATTATTTTCTATTTTTAAACTCTGAATCACATACATTCACATTCCCATTCATACTTCCAGATTCTAGAGAAGGTAGAGAATAATCTTAAATAATGAAAAAATTCCCCCCTCCAGCAAGGAATTGAGCCACGGACCTCTAGCATGAAAGACCACTGAGACAGCCATAGCATACTTTTAGTATGCAGTACAAAAGGTCTGTGCTAGAAACTTGTAAGCCTTATTTCAAGCCAAAGCTTCCTCCTTTCTTGTCATAAAAACAAAGATTTATGTGATTATAGCCTTCTTCCATATTCTATGAAATAAGAATTGCACATTGTCACAAGAAACAAAAGCCCACCTCCATGGTGTAAGGGTAGCATGTCTGCCTCACATTCAAGAGATCCACAGTTCAAATCTCAATTATGGTGAGCTACCCAGATGTTTTTCCTGGGGTTTTCCCTTATCCTGAAAAGCTGAATGTCAGTTAAATTTAAGATCTATGGACCTCAGGCTCATTGGAGCATCATTTCATCCATTTCATTCATTCATCATACAATTCAACCTATCTGGTTAAAGGACATTAAACTATAAAATATAAATAAATAAACAAATAAAAGAAACAAAGGCAGTCTTATGGAAATGCTTATTATGCTAACATCATATTCACTGCATTGTAGTCGTCCTATATGGTGCACTGGTTACCATGCTAGCCTCTAGTTCCCGAGGTCGCAGGTTCAAACCCGGCAGAGGGCGATGGATTTTTTTCGGGCATAAAATTCCTTAGCATGGTTTCCTTTGAAAGGGAAGTAAAGCCAGTGGTCCCATGTCTTAGATTTACAACACGTAAAACAACCTCAAGCCTGATAAAAGAGGCCTCTGAGCAAAATTACTGGTCTTTCACGCTCAATACAGAATGGATGTTAAGGACCATAGCAGTTAAAGAGCATCTATAAATAAAACTGAATTATAAAGTAGTACCAGTAGAATTTAAATGCTCATAAATGTTACAGTCTTTCCTTAATGTTGGATCATTATCAGAGTTTTCTCATATCCTTGTGCAAAGTTCCAGAAAGGATTAGAGGACACAAATGTAAATACTTCTGGATCATTCTGCCTGGATTAGGCTGTAGATGGAACTTTTCCTCAACCCAAAGGATAAGATATTGCCTTCACATATTTTCTGCATTTCAAGTTACATTTCCAAATTGCAAATGCTTAATTCCACTTTCTTGAACAGAGCTTATAGAGAGCAATGAATTTAACACTTTAACAACACTATTCTGAGTTGATTTACTGACACTACATGACTCACTTTTTATAAAAATCTGATGTGTTACACTCACATAAATTTCTCTACTCTTGTACAAACTATTTTTACAAATGCTTATTCTTCATATGCTTCATGTTAATCAAGATATCGAGATGTTAATCTTATTGCTAATTTTCTTGTAGATGCAAGAGGAAATGCTAGGCTTTAAGCGATAGTCAAATATTTTAAGAGGTGGTTGCTACATGGAGTAGTCCATTCTCTTTGCATTATCAGGACAAAAAAAAATGAATAACGAATTTGAGAAAAAGTATAAGTATTGGAAAATTTAAGGGAATAACAAGCAATATCTCGAAAATGGTTCACCCAACAAAAAAAAAAATGTATATCACATAAGTTGTGCATTTTAACACGATCTACATTTTTTGTGTAGTAAAATTTTGTCTATCTCTTATGGTTTTCCAGTTATGCAAAAGTCGTTCACAATGAAGAATACTTTTGGAGACATTCCCAGAAAATTCGAGATATACATTTCATTTGTCATGAAAATATCTTAAACATATGATATTTTAATCAAAATCGTTAGAGGCATTTTTGAGAAAATTAAAATTTTCGAAAAATGTTCCATGTAAAGGGTAATCTGCAGTGGGGGGCGGGGGCATTTTCTTGAAAAGCTTCGTGTCGCATCTCTGGAAGATACTGAACCTAAATACCAAGTTTGGTGTTTATCCGACCATTCGTTTCCGAGTTATGCTGTTCAGACCGACAGACACACACACGGACATGTTTCCAAAAATGCTTTTTTTAGATTCAGGGGGCCTCAAAACATATGTTTCTGGTGAAATCTCGGTATCGAATTTTTGGGTGGAATACAATACTTCCCCTACTTACTATACATAGTAGAGAAAGTAAAAAATTCTGATGTGTTACACTCACATGACTTTCTCTACTCTTGTACAAACTATTTTTACAAACTCTTATTCTCCACCTATTTCATATTAATCGAGATAAGTATTTGCAGAAACGATCTTTTGACATGCAAAGTGAATTACTTTTTACACATAGCGACCAGTTCTAAAAATATTTTACTATCGCTTAAGGCATACTATGTTCCCCTTGTTTTGTAATTGCAAGGGCAATATAGAAATACAGTAGCCTTTAAGCATCGACATATATCTTAATAGCTGGTTGCTAGGTGCAGCACCATTCTCTTTGCCACAGATTAATACTCTTTGCATATCCAAGACAAAGAAAATAATAACGAATTCCCATTTGAGAAAATAAGTATTGAAAAATTTAAGGGAATAACAAGCAATATCTCGAAAATGGTTCACTCAACAAAAAAAAAATGTATATAACATAAATTGTGTATTTTAACGCAATCTACATTTTTTGTGCAGTAAAATTTTGTGTATCTCTTATGGTTTACCAGTTATGCAAAAGTCGTTCACAATGAAGAATACTTTTGGAGACATTCCCAGAAAATTCAAGATATACATTTTATCTGTCATGAAAATATCTTAAACATATGATATTTTAATCAAAATCGTTATAGCCATTTCTGGGAAAATTAAAATTTTCGAAAAATGTTCCATGTAAAGGGTAATCTGGGATGGGGGGATTTTCTTGAAAACCTTTGTGTCGGATCTCTGGAAGATACTGAACCTAAATACCAAGTTTGGTGTTTATCCGACTGTTCGTTTCTGAGTTATGCTGTTCACAGACAGACACACACACGGACATGTTTCCAAAATTGCTTTTTTTGGATTCAGGGGGTCTCAAAACATGTATTTCTGGTGAAATCTCGGTATCGAATTTTTGGGTGGAATACAATACTTCCCCTACTTACTATACGTAGTAGAGAAAGTAAAAATCTGATGTTACACTCACATGACTTTCTCTACTCTTGTACAAACTATTTTTACAAACGCTTATTCTCCATATGCTTCATGTTAATCGAGATGTTAATCTTATTGCTAATTTTCTTATAGGTGCAAGAGGAATATGGTAGACTTTAAGCGATAGTCAAATCTTTTAAGAGCTGGTTGCTATGTGGCACATTCCATTCTCTTTGCATGTCCAGTACATAATGAATAACGAATTCCCATTTGAGAAAAAGTATTGGAAAATTTAAGGGAATAACAAGCAATATCTCGAAAATGGTTCCCTCAACAAAAAAATGTATATGACATAAACTGTGTATTTTAACACGATCTACATTTTTTGTGCAGTAAAATTTTGTCTATCTCTTATGGTTTACCAGTTATGCAAAAGTCGTTCACAATGAAGAATACTTTTGGAGACATTCCCAGAAAATTCGAGATATACATTTCATTTGTCATGAAAATATCTTAAACATATGATATTTTAATCAAAATCGCTAGAGCCATTTTGAGAAAATTAAAATTTTCGAAAAAAGGGACATGTTTTGAGAGTTCAACTGCTCCCATCATCAACCAGTTGGCTGCCAGAATATGGTGTCTTCTCGAGAAATTTCCTTCCACCCACCAGAGGAGAACAGCACAGCAACCTCCAGCAACAGGACACCGCGTTCTGACAGTTGGCAACTGGTTAATGATGGGAGCAGTTGAACTTTCGAAACATTCTATTTTTTTTTATAAAAAGTAAGTGACGAGAAGGAGAAGGAATCTGTGGAGGAGTTAGATAATGCTGGTGAAAGCCGCTCAACTAATAGCACTAGAATGAGGGTGCCTAGTTCAAGTGCCGCTCGGTCTAGCTGTGGACTATAGTTCCTACTTTTCAATTGTGCTGTTAAAAGTTGTTAAGTACTCAATATTTATAGTAGTATAGTTGAGCAGGGCTAAACGTTTTGAATCAACGTGTTTCTACGATGTTTGGTTCTTTAGTTATGTGTCAAAGCAGATATTTATGAGGGTTGCTGAAAGACCTTGACGATTGTACACCACCATCAACAATGTTGTGTTTACATTCGGTCTTGCCAAGCCATTGGAATAATCTGTCTTTATCACAAGGTAAACTTTCTACATACAGAAATTTTTAATTTACTTAACTACTTCACTATATATTATGCGCCTAAACTGAAATTATACGGGACACATTCACTGGCATGTTTACATAATTATTGTTATTGATATTATCGTCTTTGTTTGAAAGGTAGTGTGATAAAAGCATGCCCGCTGGACTCCGCGCCAAGTTGTCGGGGTGAATGTGTATGCTACACTGGCCGTATCTTGCTTCACACTGTGTGTCTCGTCTCTCTCTATCTCTGTTACACTTGCAAAACATCTGCCAATGCTGCACTCCTGCTGCGGCTCCATTGGCTTGCTTCTGATTCCTTCTCATTTCGCATGGATTATAGTGTCAATAAATAAACTCACCTGCCTTGAAACCCAAAAAATATTTAGAGTATGTAAATACCAGCCAAATAGTGCTTCGGCACAAATAAAACTCATTTTCGCCATATGTAGGAAAATTGAAGATATAGTTCAAATAAAATGCCATGCAGCAACAAACACTGAACAGACACAAGTTACTCTTGTCATTACTATAAGCATGGTTTTGTCACAAAGCAGCCATGGCATGCACCTTCAAAATGTAAGCTAAAAAGCAGTGCATGCAATGTTATGCATTAACAAAGGCAGTGCAAATCCATGTCAGTTTAAGAGAGTGCCAATATCGCTGGAAAGCCAGTAATCATACATGAATTAAAAGAATCCATAACATATGCTAGTATCAAAGAAAATTAAAATAATCCTTCACATGATATAGAAAACCTGTCAACACAATCTGTGCATTACAAATAGAATGTAAAGCATTTAAGGGACTGGGAAGTGTAAAATAATCAAATTTAACATTTTCTATTTTTTAGGAAAAGGAATTCTGTGATTCTTCCTGATTGAGAATATATATGTTTTATTGGGTGCTTAAACATTTAAACCTTTTAAAACATTATTTAAATGTAGTTTCAATAGCCACATAAATGTAACTACTGCAACAAGGAAATTCTACCAAAAATATTTTAAGAAGTATCATAATAAATTCTGAAATATATTTAGACAGAGATGAGGATGTGGGCAATGGCATATAAAACGTTTGGAGTGATATACAGTAACAGAAACAAGTAATCAAGTGTTCAAGTTCAACTGGCCATTTATAATAAATTTGATTTCTTAGGTACATTTGCAACTACAGTTTAAGATTGCCAGACTCTGAAAATGATATTGCAGTATTTCAAAAGCACATCCAACCACTTAGGCAGGCATCAAGATTTCTTACAATATTCTCAAGCTATTTTTTCCACTTCTTTATTTGTTCTTAAATGTAACCCTACATTAAATTAAACAATACTCATTTTGAACAACAATGAAACAGTTATATAGGTATATGGGTGGAAATCTAACACTATACATGAATTTAATATGGGAAATCACTTTTTACTTTCTCTACTACGTATAGTAAGTAGGGGAAGTATTGCATTCCACCCAAAAATTCGATACCGAGATTTCACCGGAAATACATGTTTTGAGACCCACTGAATCCAAGAAAAGCATTTTTGGAAACATGTCCGTGTGTGTGTCTGTGAACAGCATAACTCAAAAACGAACAGTCGGATAAACACCAAACTTGGTATTTAGGTTCAGTATCTTCCAGAGATGCGACACGAAGGTTTTCAAGAAAATCCCCCCACCCCAAACTACCCTTTACATGGAAGATTTTTCGAAAATTTTAATTTTCTTAAAAATGGCTCTAACGATTTTGATGAAAATATCATATGTTTAACATTATGTCATGAGAAATGAAATGTATATCTCGAATTTTCTGGGAATGTCTCCAAAAGTATTCTTCATTGTGAACGACTTTTGCATAACTGGTAAACCGTAAGGGATACAGAATTTTACTACACAAAAAATGTAGATAGCGTTAAAATACACAACTTATGTTATATACATTTCTTTTGAGTGAACCGTTTTCGAGATATTGCTTGTTATTTCCTTAAATTTTTCAATACTTATACTTTTTCTCAAATTCGTTATTCATTTTTTTTATGTCCTGGACATGCAAAGAGAATGAAATGCGCTCTTAGCAACCAGCGTTAAAATATTTGACTATCGCTTATAACCTACCATATTCCCCTTGCATCTACAAGAAAATTACCAATAAGATTGACATCTCGATATCTCGATTAACATGAAGCATATGGAGAATAGGCGTTTGTAAAAATAGATTGTACAAGAGTAGAGAAAGTCATGTGAGTGTAACACATCAGATTTTTTTAGATAGTTTCTTTTATGATGATTTTAAATAAATTTCCAAAACATTTAAGGAAATTAAAAAGCAAAATAAAAAGCAGTTTGTTTGTTGATTATTTTTAGAGAGGGTAATAATATGCTAACTTTTATTAATTGCTTACACAATTAATTTCTATTTCATTAATACAGTGCACAATTCACTACAATTTTGCAAAAAAATAAAGATTATGATATGAAAACAGATCATGAAATCAGCTTTAAAGAGTCCAGGAATGCCAACAGAAAGATTGATCAAGTTTGTTATTTCACATGTACAACTATAGTCTACTGTACGCTTACTGCAGAATAATCAAAGAGGCTGTGATCCATAATAGTCACTAGAGCTTCCTCTGGTAGCCGGCTTGGAAAAAGAAACACTGCGATAACTGGCAGCTGCATGTTTTCTTTTCTGTTTTGCTCCTGCTATAGTTTCTTTTACTTTAAGAACCACAAATAGTAATGATATGGCTTTCCAAACATGTTTACTTTACTGAATTTAAAAGTTAGCAAATCTGCATTCAGACATAAAATGAAATGTCATTGGTTGGTGCTAAATAAATGATATTCAAATGGGCAAATTTAATTTCCCATGATGTAATCAATATACTGATTCACACGTTTTCCCTCTTCCATCTTCAGTTTATTATGAATAAAAAGCCCTAAATGTTCAAGTATTTTGCTTTCTCCTCTCTTTCTGGATCCCATTCCCAATTTGCTGTGGAATAACCTTAGAAATCGATAAATTCTAATCATCAAATTAAATTTATGCTCACCATTCCTGTGTTTTCCTGTTCTATTCAATTTCCATTTTCTGGTTCTCCATTTTCCTTGCCAGGAAATTGTGCACTAGGATTTATGACATCAAAACTCGTTCATGCAGTATAAGTATGCCCCTAACCATTAAGCGTTAAAATAGTTAAGTGCATTTGCATGTAAAGATGATGAAAGGTCCACCTTAAACTGCTTACCACATGGGTACAGGCAGGATCCTCCAGCTCTGTAGCAACACCACCATTCTGCTGCAACACTTCAATCATGTGTTTCTTTTCTTCATCTGGGAAGCCATAAAAACACACATGTGCACCATGGAATGGTTTCAGCTTGTGCTGCAACTGGACAATATAATAAACAATTAATTACAACCATGATAATATAACATGTACACACCACAAATCGAGACAAAAACTCACATTTCTTTCCAAGCCCCCAAAATATGAAAAAGATATGGAATTTTCTACTAAAACTGCCATGTCCAGATTAAAAGCATATTGAGTTTAAACTACATATCCATTTATGAAATTTGAAATGTACTTATGGTAATTAATACTCTGTAACAGTTCTAAAGATTATTCTTGAAAGATGGAAAATACATAACATGCAAATATACAAAGTTGTTGAATACCCATAAAAAGTTAGGTGCAAGGAGTGATTTTCCATTTGCAAATCACCTGTAATTTTTTTCAAAATAAGTGCAAACACATGAGAAAAAAAAACTGTCCACATTCAGCTCCCTTTGTTTCATTAATGTCTTTTTTTGGTGCTTCTAAATCTCATAGCACTCGCATAACTCAATAACTCCCAAGTTTTCATAATTACTCAGGGTTTAAATTAAAGATAAGAATGTGTCACTTCCACATCACTCCTACCGCTAGACACTCAATTGCAAAACTGCTGTTGCCACCACCACCACCAGTCATTCTTTCATAGATGCCCCAGACTTCCTCCTCCTGGAGCTTTACAACCTCCAAAAGCTACTGCTTCTGTTTCTAGATGGTTAACTACCCCATAGCTTTGGAACCTCCCACTCCTCCCCACAATCCAGAATAAGGGACGATATAACTGTCACAATAATGTACAGTACAACATTGCTAACATAGCACAATTCATTCCTCTGTAATAAGAGCTGAACAGTAGTAATAAAAAAAATACAGGAACAGTAAATTAAACTCATGCTAACACAGCAAAAAGCGTGTAACTTTATTAACAAAAAATTAAATTACTCAACGACTCCAGAACTTTTACTCAGATTTTACTCAAGAATTATTTAATTTACTCCAATTTTTCTTTAGTTTTTCATGAATCTGAAGACAATCTACACAATTTTCCAGAATCCTAATGTTAAAATGACTCAAATTAAAAGCATAGCATTAAGATTTAAATTTATTTGTATTACTATATATTAAACAATATTTATAAACTTTTTGACACATTACACATATTAAATTTAAAAGCAGAAGCCCGTTAATATTGAAGTCCATTTTATCATTTTAAATGAGTTAGTGTTCAGAGGGAGTTTTTTAAAATCTGCAGCAGAAGAAAGATTCAGTATTGAGACATTGTTTACATAAGCATAGGGTATATGAATGGGCCAAAGACTAAAAATCAGAAGACGAAATATCAGCGATGAGCATTGGAGTGAAGATCAATTTGTGTGGCAGCTGAGACAGTAAAACGGCAGACCATGTGCCAACAGGCCAGTTAATGAAACTGCGACACATTCAACATGAGTCACAAATTTTCAAAGAATATCATCCATTATATTGTGGGGAGGGCTTGGCTACAGTGATGTCACTAATAATAGAATTAACATTTGAGTCAGTTTGTAACACTTACACATCACTTCACATTCATTCAGAACATGTTTTAAAAGCCATTGCTCTCTTAGTCAGCATCTTGTCAACTCCCAGTATTGCTCAAAGTGGATGCACTTCTCCCTAAAGGTGGTGGACAAATCTTCTTATATGACAACACCAGACAGGTTTCCAAAGCTCGTAAGTGTCTTTGTTCTTCCGGATGTAATATTTTCTGCCTGGTGACATATACTAAGAAGATTTGCCCATCCACCACCTGGGAAAAGTGTGTACACTTCAAGCAATACCAGCAGTCGACAAAAAGATTACAATAAAAAAAATGAAAGCTTTTGAAAGATGTTCTCAATGAATGTTAAGTGATGTATAGATGTTACAAATCGACACAAAGTGTTAATTCTAATATCATCCATAATGATCTTGGTTGAAGAAAAGTGTATAACCAAGGCAGCTTTCCAGTGATCATAAGCGTGCACTGTAGACAATTTCTCAGGAGCACTTGGACCATTATGCTCATGAAGATGTTTTTCTCAACAAATTGTGACAGGAGATGAGTCCTGGGTGCAGCACTATGGACCAGAAATTAACAGACAATCAATGCAGTGGAAGCACCCATCCACTGAAAAAGTTATGTTGACAAATCTTTTGGGATTGGTGCATTTCAGAGGGACCAAATTAGAGCTCAATACAGTGGTAAGCAAGTTGAAGCCTGCCACATGATCAAAATCCTAGGGACTTCTCTTACTAGAAGCACTGCTGCTCCACAATGCCCACTCCCATTCAGCTGTGCATACTATGGATACAATACATGATATGAAATTTGAGGTGTTGAAACAAAACAACAGATACCAAGTATCTGAACTTGGCACTATTAGACATTCACTTATTTGGACCTCTGAAAGAACATTTGCGGAGTAAGAAGTTTGCAAATGACAAGGTTGATGGAAGCAGAGTAAAGATAGTTAGGGGCCATACAAAAACTTTCTTCTGGAGGGCATCCACTATCTTGTGGACTAATGTATGGCAAGGGCGACTATGTCAAAAAAATACTGCAAAAACCATTTCTGTATGTCCCTTACAAAAAGTTATCATAAAATTCTGGCACTTCGGTCATCCACATTTGTAAGTATACAGTATTGGAAGAAGATGTTGGTGTTAGCTCGGCAATTGGTGGATTTTACACGGTTTATGTAAGGAATATCATGCTGTGAATACATTCTATTCTATTCTAATCTTTTATGTAGTAGACAACATATTGTTACATGTACTGGAACACGTAGTTGTAAGAAAATCTTCACACTGGCTTAAAATTAAACCTTCAAATAGAAAGTTGTCCCAAGGGGATTCCAACTGTTGTCATTTCTTACCATTTCCTCATTTGTTGCCGATATATTGATGTCATTCCTCTTTTCCCATAAATCATATATCCAAGATTCAGACATAATAGGAACTCGGAATGTGAAAGCATACTGATACTTCTGTCCTCCACAACAATTTGCAATTAGGTGCGTTACTTTTAAAGCCATATCTCTTCTCACGCTGCCACCCATGTTGTGAATGAGTATGATGAGGCGATTCTGTAACACAATCAAAAAATTTTTTATAAACCATAAGAAACAATAAACTGCAGCATAATGGTATATTACACTGCTTCTTTTAGAATTTTTGAAAACATATGGAGCATACAAGTTTTTTTTGGGAACATTAATAAGTAGGTTAAATGCCATCTTTAGATAAAAATTTTGCAGACACTGCAAATATCAGTTATATGACGGTTGTTTGAAAAGTTCTCAAAATGACATACTAAATAACAACTGACCTCATCCAAAATGTTTTTACTTTTCAATGTAATCTCCCTGTACACTAATGCACTTGATCCATCAATGTTCCAATGCCTTTATTCCGACTCGAAAATGAGATTCTTCCAGGCCTGCAAAATACTCAACTCCAGCTATGAGTTCATTTGAAGAGAATTTCTGTCCACCAAGGAACTTTTTGAGCTTAGGGAAGAGATGGAAGCCTGATGGAGCCATATCAGGTGAACGAGGTGGGTGTGGCAACAATTCATACCTCTGTTTATGAATTTTTGCCATGGCAGGGACGCATGTGTGCGGGCATGCATTGTGTTGATGGAGGATGATTTTCTTCCTTGCTAAATCTGGCCTTTTTTCGCATATTTTTTGCTGTAGTTGGTCTAGGAGGTTAGCACAGTATTCTTCCATAATTGTTTGACCATTAGGAAAACAATGTATCCACAGAATCCCTTTCACTTCCCAGAACATTGATACCCATGACCTTTCCGCCTGACAGTATTGTCTTTGCTTTCTTTGGTGGTGGTGAATCAGTATGTTTCCACTGCTTTGACTGTTGCTTTGCCTCTGGGGTATAGTAGTGGACCCTTGTCTCATCTGTGGTCACATACTGACACAAAAAATCTTGTGGGTTTTTCTGAAAATGGACCAAACATTTGCACTCTGGTGTGTTTTTGATTCTACATTAAAACTCGTAGCACCCACTTACAAGATAATTTTTTCATATCCAATTCTCCAGTCAAAATGTGATATGCCCTTTCAGATGATATCCCTAGAGCATCAGCAATTTCTCACACTTTGAGTCGGCGATCCTCCAAAACCATATTGTGCACTTTTGTAATCATTTCTGGGATGATGACACATCTTGTGGATCGTCTTCTAAGCTCTCCCAACCAAATTTAAACTCATTGGACCACTTGGCAACAGTTGAATATAAAGGAGCAGAATCTCCCAGTATGTTCTGAAAATGGCATGAATTTCATTTACTTTCATACCTTTCTTTAAAAAGTAGTTCATCACTGCTCAAATTTAGGTTTCTTCCATCTTAAAAAACCACTTCACGGGAACAACAATAGAGAGGTGTCAGCACTACAGCTGTACACCCAGAGCACTAATACGCCATATGTTTAATCAAAAAGGATGACTAATTATTACGTCAGTTCTGGTTTGCACTAGCAGTAACTTCTGTTGGTGTTTCCAAGAACTTTTCAAACAACCCTCATAGTTAGCTGCAAAATTTAGAAAAGGTTCAAACACTATGCCACTTGAAAGAAGTGAAAAAAGTTGTCATTCTTTCCTGACCATACAGATTTATGAAGGTTATTTTGACTGCAGATTCCATCCCATGCAAAATAAGATACATCCGCTCCTAACAAAGAAGTGGCAAGACCAGTAGCTTGTTGAGAATATGCATTTACAGCCTCTTAAAAAAGAAGCAGTATATGGTTTGCACCTTTTCTAAATTTTGCAAGTGTATGTTCTCTTTTGAAAAAATCTGATGTGTTACATTCACACGACTTTCTCTACTCTTGTACAAACTATTTTTACAAACGCTTATTCTCCATCTACTTCAAGTTAATCGAGATAAACATTTGCACACTCTATCTTATTGCTAATTTTCTTGTAGATGTAAGGGAAATAATATATTTACAAGGGCAATATACGAGGGCTGATCAATAAAGACTGAGACTGATTTTTTTCCTGAAGCGTTCTTGATAGTTTCCTGTCTCTACTATAAATATTTGAAAAGAACGGGGTTTCATGTATAATGTCCATAGGCGGCAGCACTCTTGTATTGGTAGGTTGGTAGTAATGCTGTATATTGTTGACCCTACTTGAATTTCGCATACCACAAAATAGAGGTGACACGAGAGGAGCAATACAGCGGAATAAAATCCTGCTTTCGTTTAAATCATACAGCCTCTGAAACTTTCGAAAAGCTGAAGCAAGCATACAGTGAAGATGCATACATCGTGCAACAGTGTTTAGGTGGTTCAAGGACTTCAAAGAAGGGCGAGTCTTCTGGGCTGAACATGGTGGGCCTGGTGTTTCAGCTTCCATTATGTCTAAAGTCAACATCAACACAGCTGCTGTGATTGTTGTCCCTCCTTTCGCTACTATTACAGCAGCGGATTACACGTCAGTATTGGCTACACTGAGGAAGCACATTGCAAGGAAACGTCCAGAATTTCATTGGATTGGGTGGCGACTTCATCACAACAACGTGCGGCCTCACATCACCAATCAAGTCCAGGCATTTTTGGCTAAATTCAACATTACCTGTGTATGCATCCGCCTTAGACCTGACAAAGAATGGCCTGCACCATGTGTTCGAGGACTGGCAGAGACGTTATAAAAAGTGCATTCAAGTAGGAGGGGACTACTTTGAAAAATAGCGGGACAACATTGAAATGGAGTAATAAATATCTGTGAAAAAAAATCAGTCTCAGTCTTTATTGATCAGCCCTCATAGAAATACAGTAGTCTTTAAACATAGACACTACTCTTAATAGCTGGTTGCTATGTGCAGCACCATTCTCTTTGCCACAGATTAATACTCTTTGCATATCCAAGACAAAAAAAATGAATAACGAATTCCCATTTGAGAAAATAAGTATTGAAAAATTTAAGGGAATAACAAGCAATATCTCGAAAATGGTTCACTCAACAACAAAAATGTATATGACATAAATTGTGTATTTTAATGCGATCTATATTTTTTGTGTAGTAAAATTTTGTCTATCTCTTATGGTTTACCAGTTATGCAAAAGTCGTTCACAATGAAGAATACTTTTGGAGACATTCCCAGAAAATTCAAGATATACATTTGATTTGTCATGAAAATATCTTAAACATATCATATTTTAATCAAAATCATTAGAGCCATTTTTAAGAAAATTAAAATTTTCAAAAAATGTTCCATGTAAAGGTAATCTGGGGTGGGGGGATTTTCTTGAAAACCTTCGTGTCGCTTCTCTGGAAGTTACTGAACCTAAATACCAAGTTTGGTGTTTATCCGACTTCGTTTCTGAGTTATGCTGTTCAGACACACACATGGACATGTTTCCAAAAATGCTTTTTTTGGATTCAGGGGGTCTCAAAACATATATTTCCGGTGAAATCTCAGTATCAAATTTTTGGGTGGAATACAATACTTCCCCTACTCAGCATATGTAGTAGAGAAAGTAAAAATCTAGTGTGCTACACTCGCACAACTTTCTTCACTCAGTACCATTTTGCAGGTATCCCTTATACCAGTGATGGCAAACCCTTCACAATTAGTGTTATTTTCCTTTAAGCAATCACAATGAAACCCTCCATTGACTTCAACTTAATAATTAGATTGAATAATGTGATAAATATTCAGTTAACAGATTGCATCACTTATCACTATATTGGATTTCTTGTTTTGTGATTTAATTTTGCAAATAGGTAAAAAAAATTTGAACTTTTATATGTTTCAGTCACATGACTTTCTCTATCTGCTATTCTTTATTTTTATACAGTTTCTACAAACTATTAATATTAAAGCTTATTTTTCTACCTACTTCATGTTAATCCAGATAAACTCTTACAGAAATAGTTTCATTACGCATTTCATACAAGTGGGATATACGAGACAAGGGCAAGTCAAATGTTTAAAACTGGGTCACTTTATGCTGGCTGTGAAATTCCATACTCTTTCCATAACATCGCCAGAACAACTGAATGGTGCCAGTACTTCAAAAAATAGAGAATGCTGAAAAATTCAAATCAATAACAATGGATATCTCAGAAATGGCTGATGCCACATAAATTTATTTGAAATAAATTGTGAGCTTTAAAGAAACTACATCTTTCGTGTAGTAAGCTTTTGTCTCGCTCTTACTATTTACCAGTTATATAAAATTCCATTCAAATGAAGAGGACTTAATGGGCTATCTCCAGAAAATTTAAAATATACATGTTATTTGTCATGTAAATACCTTAAGTGTTTGGTACAGCAGAAGCCCTATTTAATGCGGTTATTGGATATACTAAACCCCCGCATTATAGCTGAACTACGACACATCCAAAAGTGATTGTAGTCCATGTGTTAAGAAATAGATAACTCACATGAAGACAAGTAAACTCAGTAATGTAATGCACTACAGCTCTATTCATAAATTTGATAATGTGATAATCATACAATCACAAACTCTGTAGTTTAATTCATAAAACTTGTTACTGTACTGCTTTTAGCAGTGGTTTACTGTTTATAAACCATCCTGATTTTACACTGACTTAAAAAAGTGTAAGTTTTGTATGGTGGATTAAATTGCTGCATTTCTTCTCATATATTGCTTTATTAGCAAGATGGAGATGAATTGGTACACTTTGCCTTTCCAACGAAGACTCTAAATTTTTTAGATGAGATGTCAATTCAGTAACACTTGGAATACAGCAGAATCTCGTTAATACGTTCCTCAGTAACATGTTTTACTGTATATAACATTGAATTATAAAAGTCCCAGTCCCAAGTGCATCAAATGCTATAAAAACAATTTGTTTAGCACGTTTTTCCACTCCTGCTCACTATATTTGAAGTTTAACATCCTCATTCACTATTTGTCAATCCTTGATCAGTTCAGTTGACATAGGGACTGGCAGCCAATGAAATGCATGAATCTGTATGACATGATTTATGTGGGTGGGATAGAGAATCCAGCAGCCAATGTTATGCATGCATCGGTGTGACTCAATTTGTGTGGGTTGGATAAATATGAGGGCTGCCCTAGAAATACCCGACCTAACAAAGAAAATACAAAAACTTTGGGAAAAAACATTGTTATTTCTCTACATAGTCTTCTTTCAGCTCAATACACTTTTCCCAGAGATGTTCAATAGCTCAATACCCTGTTTATAGAGAGAACCGTCAAGTTCTGCAAAATAGCCATCAACTGCAAACTTCACCTCTTCATTGCTGGCAAATCTTTTACCACCAAGCTATTTCTTCAACTTTGGAAACAGAAAATAATCAAAGAGGGTTAAGTGTAGTGAAGAGGGTGCATAAGGAAGCAATTTGAACTTTAACTCATTGATTTTGGCCATGCCGATAATGGATGTGTGAACTGGTGCATTGTGTTGATGAAACAGAACTTTCTTTTTCGCTAAATGCGGCCTTTTTGCTTGATTTTATCATTTAAACGCTGCAAAAAGTTTGCATAATACTCACCATTGATTGCCATTTGAAGATAATCAATAAAAATTATTCCACACACATTCCAAAAAACTGATACCATGACCTTGCCTGAAGACGGAACTGTCTTCGCCTTCTTTGCAGCTGATTCTCCCCTTTCAATCCACTGTTTTGATTGTTCCTTCGTCTCAGATGTGAAGTGATGGACCCATGTTTCATTCATGGTTATGAATCGATGCAAGAATTCGGTTTTATTGCAGCGAAACATCACCAAACACTCGACTGAAACATCCTCTCGACACTGCCTTTGTTCCATTGTGAGTAAACATGGCACCCATCTTGTGCACAACTTTCTCATGTCTAAATTTTCAGTTAGTGTGCGATGTACAGCACTTTTTGAGATGCCTACAAGTCTGCTAGCTACGCACTTTCAGACGACGGTCATCCAATAACACTTTGTGGATTTTCTTCACAATCTCTGCCATGGTCACCTCATTTGGTCGACCACTGCGATGTTCGTCTTGGCAATCCGTACAACCTCGCTTAAACTCTGCCACCTAATATTTTACTGTTGTAAACGAAGGAGCAGACTCCCCCAGAGTAGAAGCTAGCTCAGCTTTAATATTAGTTGGACCAAAACCTTTCAAATGAAAGTATTGTATCATATAACAATGGCCAGTTTACAAATTTGCTGAGAGAGTTCACTATTAGTGGGTGCCAAACAATTACTAAACAACGTAGCATCGTCAAACTTCAAACTTAAGCTTTATAAGGGTGGTACTTTCTACCATAGTCGTTTGTTTGAAACAACAACTGCTATTATTACAAGATAATTCCATTTTCACTTTTCTTGATCATTTTAGTCTCAGATAAACTTGTTGCTGTAGTGGCGATGTGGGAGTCAATAGGTATTTTGCTGTGGTAATAGGAAAATACTGTGGTTTTATGTTGTCAATATACTGAACAAGTCCTCCTTGCATTTTGAGTTACATAGAGCAATATTTTTATTTGGCCAGTAGGGGTCAGACGACAATCTGATTAGTTTCTTGTACGAAATGTGTGTGAGAATCCCTACTTCTTTCTTGATTTCAATGTTATTTGTTGCTATTTCCAGTACAGGAATTGATCATGAAAATTATGTTTTGTGTAGTTAGCATATAGAATTCCTATGTATTTGCTTGCTGTCTTCTTAATCATTTTTCCGCTCTCTACACCCCTCACTTACAGATATTTCTCCCTTCAGTTTCACACAATGCTATGCAACATCAATATTCATCTGATACTATTTATTTATTCATCTGATTTAGTACAGAAATAGCTGCTTTGTCAATTTTAGCAAGGGTACAAACATAATGGGTGGAATGCATAAAGTCAAGCATAAGCTTTACCTTGCTAATTTTCAAGTGTAATCTTGGCTTTTAATGCATAAAACAGCTTCGACTTGACTTAAGTCTAGCATTTGCTTTGGAGCCAGCTAGCTGCCTAGCTTTAGCTTGAATTTTCCAGCAATGACTTGACTTTAAGTGCAAATCCGATACATAAAACAAGCGAAAGCTTCACTTCCTCTAGATTAATCTTGACTTTTTTCAAGCTACCTCAGTAGGTGACTTGATTCATACAAGAGAAGTCTTAAGAGTTGTTTTATCACACAAAATGGCACAGTCCATGAATATCTGTCAAAGAAAAGTGTAAAAAGTTAAATTAACTGTAACTTTAGTATGTATTTGAAAGTACCAAATTCAAAAATGTCGTGTTAGAAGCTCCCTATAACGGAAGAAGCAATAATGCATACTACTCAACAGCGCTATTAAAATGTTTGCCTCTAGTTTTCATCTATTGTTGCGGCATGTAAACATCACACGTTTCAGAAATGCCGCGTGCCACTGACCACCTCTTTCGACTATAGCTAGAAAATGATAACTGAAGGTGCCAACCGATTTAATTACTTTATTATTGTGGCGGACGGTTTAATTAAAGTTTATTATTGTAAGGTATTGTGCAAGATTTCATAATCTAATTATTTAATAGTTTCCTTATTCGAACAGTCTCCCTTCGTTTTAAAAATACTTTTATATTCATAAATCTACTCTTATTTGCTTAAATAACTGAAT
Source organism: Deroplatys truncata (assembly GCA_030765065.1). Taxonomy (NCBI): domain Eukaryota; kingdom Metazoa; phylum Arthropoda; class Insecta; order Mantodea; family Mantidae; genus Deroplatys; species Deroplatys truncata. The sequence goes on from CM060985.1 coordinate 108,564,504, forward strand.
TAGGCACTTTTAGGTTCTATCACGAAAAATAGGTTTTATTAGGTCCTAACGTAAAATTAGGTCAATTTAGGCTCTATAAAATTGAAGTATATTACTAGTTGGTAACTAAAACATTAATATAAACCGAAGTTTGGAGTGTATGAGGTCAGGAATAAAATAGGTCAGAACCTAAGAATCCAGGGCTTAGTTATTAGTAATGTAACCTTCATTAGATTATTCAGAGGTGATCCTAAAAGTGAAATTTCTTCAGTAGCAGAGGGATACAGATGATGTCAATTGTCATTGTTCTTTCAATAATTAACATCTTACGTATAAATGCTGAGATTACTTTTGCTCATAATAACTTCAAATCTCAATGAAAATGAGAAATTTCTTAAGAGAAATTAGTTATAAGCTGGTAAAACTAGCTCCATCAAACAAGAGCTATAGACAGTAACATTTTGGAACTCTTAGAACTAGAGGAGCCACAATAGAAAAGAAAGATTTTCCAATAAAACTTATATAAATGGTAAACTCAACAACGTCCAGTTGTTAACCAGAAATAAAGGCAACTAAAATAAGCAATTTTAGTGTTGTTTACAGGAAAGACATGTGTAAACCCGTGAAGAACCTGATAAAATTCATAATGAAGCAAAAAAAGAATTTGAAACTGTCCTTTTTTGCCAAAGTAGTATCATATTGTTACGTACTTTATCATTCGCTGTAATTTTCCGATATATTTATATTTTATAGCAGTTACGTATAACATGTATCACATTACAGAATACGTTTTAAATTGCATTTGATACTACAAACCAAAGCAAAAAAAATTACACAGAAACTTCTAAATAATTGGCTCCTGAGATCGACTTGCATTCTTACCTGGAATCCTACCAATGGTTGGGTTGCTTTTGCCATCAAGCAGTTGCAGAAATTCTTCTTCCCACCTTTTTAACCTTATTTTCTGATTTCCCGTGGCCTTACGGTCAGTTTTTCTTTTTAATTCAGTCTTCATATTCTGAATCTTTTTCTGCACCTGCTGTGGAGTGAATTTTCTGCCTAAAATTTCTTCCAGTTTGATGCAGGTGGTTTGCAAAGCGTTCACTTTCTCTTCTTTGATGCTCGGGATTTGTGATTTATTCAACAGTATTGGAAACTGCTTAAGAATTGCTAGAAAGATATTCTGAATAATCACTTTGTCTGCCATTACGCATATAACTTCGATATAGGTTAGGTACCGTATTCGCAAAACACTTCTGTACTCGCCACATGAGACAACAGTTATGAGCTGCATTTGGCAGATGACAGCTGCGCGCGCAACGTATTTCAAGCGTTTGCTGGAAAAACGTCTAGCGAAAGCTTGCTAGATTAAGATTCTTTTTATGCATGAGTTGAACAAGCCAAAGCTTGGATTTTATGCATTCCACCCAATAAGAATGAACAATAATAAACTAAGTGATACCCTTACAAAGAAGTCATGACAAAATATGATTAATTACACAACAATATTCATCATTGAATAAAAACAACTCTGTATTGCTTAAATATTTACAAAAGACTAAATTTAGGAAGTATTGTTAAGAAAACTATGATTTAAATATATTTCTGCTGAATGATAGGAACCTTCCATTAAAAACACTTTTAGAGCCAGTTTGTACCTTTTTTTCCGATGTTATATTTTTAATGTTTTCTGGTAGTTTTGAACATAATGCAGTATTATTATTACTATTATTATTATTAAACAAATTATGTGTGGATAAAGTTGCATTGTAGTGTATAATAAATAATCTGCTTTACTTCTTATATTATGTGTATGTGTCTGTGAATTTGTTTCTAACTGAGCACCAAGATCTTGTCAGAAGCAGGACTTCATAAATATACACACAGGGGAACGGAGTAATTTCAAATTTTTATACTAAGGTTTATAGTTGGTAGGAGAGGAGATATTTACAATACAGCATATTCTTTTCTGTAATTCAAATATTTTTACTTTCTCTACTACGTATAGTAAGTAGGGGAAGTATTGTATTCCATCCAAAAATTAGATTCCGAGATTTCACCGGAAATACATGTTTTGAGACCCCCTGAATCCAAAAAAAGCATTTTTGGAAACATGTCCGTGTGTGTGTGTCTGTGAACAGCATAACTCAGAAACGAACAGGCGGATAAATACCAAACTTGGTATTTGGGTTCAGTAGCTTCCAGAGATGCGACACGAAGGTTTTCAAGAAAATATCCCCACCCCAGATTACCCTTTACATGGAACATTTTTCGAAAATTTTAATTTTCTCAAAAATGGCTCTAACGATTTTGATTAAAATATCATATTTTCATGACAAATGAAATGTATATCTCGAATTTTCTGGGAATGTCTCCAAAAGTATTCTTCATAGTGAACGACTTTTGCATTACTGGTAAACCATAAAAGATAGACAAAATTTTACTACACAAAAAATGTAGATCGCGTTAAAATACACAATTTATGTCATACACATTTTTTTTGTTGGGTAAACCATTTTCGAGATATTGCTTGTTATTCCCTTAAATTTTCTAATACTTATACTTTTTCTCAAATTCGTTATTCATTTTTTTTGTCCTGGTAATGCAAAGAAAATGGAATACTCCACATAGCAACCAGCTCTTAAAATATTGACTATAGCTTAAAGCCTACCATATTCCCCTTGCATCTACAAGAAAATTAGTAATAAGATTAACATCTCGATTAACATGAAGCATATGGAGAATAAGCGTTTGTAAACATAGTTTGTACAAGAGTAGAGAAAGTCATGTGAGTGTAACACATCAGATTTTTAATATACCTTTTGCATTACCCCAGCTTAGTATGCTATAAGACGTTACAGAATGGAAGTAAGTTACGTATATAATTCTCAATACATTTTTATTTAGAGATTCTCTCATGAATTTAATACAGAATGTAATTCTACTCAGTTTCAATGCTGTTGAATTTGCTTTTCCCATTTTATATGTTCATCCAATCATATCTCCAGAAATTTAGTACTTGGTACACAGAGAAGGGATCTGCTGTCTAAATATAAATTTGGAAATTGAGCCATGTTCTTTAATTTATGGCAAAATCCTATAGCAACCGATTTTTCTTCATTTATTTTTAACTTATTTATTTGGAACCAATTGACAATCTTGTCACTGAAGTAATTAATGTGACTTAATAGGTCATTAGAGTTTTTACCCTACATTAGTATGTTGGTATCATCAACAAAGAGTTAATTTTATGTTATTCCTATTGCATTTACACTTAGCATTGCTTTACTGCTATTTGCAATTTTGATTTTTGTTTGTATTTTTATTTTTTTCATTTTTAATATTTTAGACCTAAATCATTAATGCACAAAAGAAATAGAAATGGGCCTAATAAAAACCTTGGGGTACACCTTGAAGCACCATTTTCTCTGACAATATTTTACTCTAAATTACACCTAACTTTTTTTCTACAAAGTCTAGCTGTACAAACTGACATCTATTTAAACCATTCATTACATAATCCTCTACCATATTGTAACGTGTATGTGTGTGCATTGTCGCGTCAGACACATTATTGCTTTATAGCACAACATCGTTGGGCATAATTATTTTGTTTGGGAATTTGAATTTCATCCAGCACGGCATCTCTCCCCACCTCCTAGTCAGGGGTAGAGAGAGGAAAGGGGGGGTGAAGACAAGTAGAGGTACGAGCTTCTTTGTCTAGTGATGTCAGTCTAGTAGAATGGGGACAGTTGTGTGAGTCTCTTCAGGGCGAGTGATTGTAGTGTGTGTGTCTCGTGTGAGTGTGGAACATTTCCCTCCAATGTTTGTCCTGTAATCTTCTGTGAAGGATGTAGTGACACCAAGGTAAATTTATAATAAACCACAGTAAATGTGAAATTATGTGTATTTTGTTATGAATACCCCACACCTGCTTTAGAATGTACACTTGAAGTTGGTCCTCTCGTTGCCACTGCAGTTACGTCCCCCAATGTTTATGCCAGGGTAACTAAATTTAATATCTAGCTGCAAAACCTTTTGGCCTCACCCCAGTATGTAACAATATGCATGCAACTTATTCAATAGAATGCTGTGATCTACAAGATCAAAAACCTTAGAGATCTAAGGAAACATCCACAGGCAACTCTTTCAATCTAGTGCTTTATATACATTCTCTAAAAATTGGATCAATGTTGAGGTAATGAAGCTTCCTTTCTAAAAGCCTTACTGACAGTGTGTTAAGATATTGTACTTTTCACAAAAGGAAACTACTAGTCTTTTATACACGATTTTTTTTGCACTTTGGAAAAAACAGATAAGACTGAAATAGGTCTGTGTTTGTTTATTTCTTTCCTGGAACCTTTTATAAATAGTGGTTTGACTTCAGAGATTTTAAGAACATCTGGGAACGTCCCTGAACTAAATGATAAGTTTACTACAAACACAATGGTTTCAGTATAAGGCAATGGCACTGTTTTAGCAGATAATTTGAAAACCTATCTGGGTCAATGGATTTTTATTCTTTAGCCTTGCAATCACAGAGGCCATTTCGTCATATGTAGGTGTCAGATACCTACTTGAATTGGTTTTGTTACATGCATAAGAAGCTATGGAGATTCTATTATTATTACTACTGTTAGCATTATTACTCATCTAATTATGCATAACATTTGCAATTTCAATGAAAAACTTATTGACGTATTCAACTGCTTCTTCAGTGACTATTATTAGTTTATTTTGGTTTCTGAGGCATTTTTTATTTTGAAATCTTTCTACACAACTGTAGGCTGCCAAAGACAAAGAATACCAATTCAACATTAGTTATTGTTTTGTATAAGTTATATTGTTCAGCTTTAATTATATCCCAAAATATATTTAGATTTGTCAACTGCTTCCAGAATTTTTTATTTAACTTTTTTTGGTTATCTTGATTTATTTTATTATAGGAAGCCTTATATTTGCATACATAATAATAATAATAATAATAATAATAATAATAATAATAATAATAATAATACATTTATTTTAGAAAACTGCTGAAACTTTATTCTTCCTTGCATATCTGCAAAGGAATTTCTCTTGCACAATTTGCAGATACCCTTTGTTTACCCCTGGTTTTTAAGTTGATTTATTAAAATGTACTCTTAAGAGTGTTAAGGTGACATCAACATGGTATTTAAAAATGTTTAAAAATTGTATATAGGCTTTGTTTATAGAATTCTGTTGATAACTGCATCCCATTTCTTTTGATAAACCATAATTAAAATGGTTTACGGTTTCACTGTTTATCACTTTTACATATTTATAAATTGTTTTCATTTGATGAATTTTTAGGTGGTTATATTTTTGTTTATTAAATGCAATAACTGACAATAATGTTATGATAAGCCAATGTCAAAGACCTCTATTTTGTATTCCCACAAATGAGAATTCAATACTATTTGATCAATAGTGCCTTTAGCCCAATTTGCTACTCTTTGGAACGCTTACGACTGTCTGCAGCCCATAGCTTCTAACAGAACATTAATATCCTGTTTTTCTTTATTCTGACCCAAGAAATTTATATTCAAATCATCTGTGATTACTACATTCTTTTTGGTTTTGTCTATAGAATCTAGCATAGTATCTAATTTCTCATGCAGTATTTTAACAACTTGCTCGGGTTTCTATATATGCAAATAATTATTAATTTATAATCTGGTAATTCAATATAACTGGTTTTGAAGTGTTCTTGAGTAGTTACATTTTTTAATTCTTGCTGATTTTTAAAATTGATATTTTTTTATAAAAACATAAGATCCCCCTTTCTTTTTACTTTCCTGCAATAATTACTAGCAAGGCAGTAATTTGGAATGTTGAAACTAAAGAAATGCTCTGCATAACTGGTTGCAGTCTTTCTCAGTGGTCTAAACAACAAACTGTGTTACATTATACACTTGTATGAATAAGATATGCTTTGACATGGACAAATACATGGGCATTAACATTATCTTTTATATACTCTTTTAAGATGTATAATACAGGAGGAAACAGATATCGCATATGCTTCCATTTAATATAAACCTTTAATGATAAACATACTATGTACAGTCAAACCAAAGATTTTCTTCTAACATGATTTCTTCATTACATGCGCAGGTACCAATGTCATGTTCATATAATGGTTAGTTATTAATAAAAAATTACTGTGAAAATCAATTACATTTGTTTCATATTGCCATTTTGTAAATATAAATGCTGGGCAGTATCAGTTAGTAAGAAATGCTTGCTCTGTTGCTTACAAAATAACTTGCAAATCAAATTTACACTTGTGAATTAAAAATTGAAGGAAAACACAGAAATCCACAGATGTAACCCATGAATCAGTAAGCTGTATTTTATATAGAGGTTACAACATACAAGAGGTTACCAAAGTGTACTTTGACATTACGTCAATCAATGGTAATTAATTGTTCTAACACACAAGTCATGAGTAGCACAAACATGGAATTTTTTAATCTGATTCTACTTGTGCTTTGACATTTTTCCAATGGTCGCTAGAATCTGGTGATATTGGGGTTGTCAGCTTACATTCATAACTAGCAACTCCTCCACAAATATGCATTTGTTACATGTATTGGGGAGGTTAGTGATATTGTATTTGTATCTGTTATGGTGGCAACCTGTTTCATATTTGCAGGTGTTCAAACTCTGCATGCCAACCATTTAGCCATCAAATGAAGCACTGATTATTATTAATCATATTTTATTATTACATATATTAATTATATTACTATTTATATTACATTTGTCATAGTTATATTAATTAGGCTATTATATGAGCATTATTTCATTATTATTATTTTCAATTATTACTAATTATTAGGTCTTAGATCTTAGCTAGAAATTTGAATTATGTTTGCAATTTTTTATTTAAGCATTCTCTCTTTATGTGGGGATTTTAATTTTCAGAGGAAGATCTGTATGCAAGAAAACCAAGAAATTTAATTACTTGGTTTAGATTAAGTATGCTGAAGTCATATTAAACCTTAACTTTAAGTAGTTCTTCATACTATTACAGTACAGTAATTTACATCTGTTATATAAATAAAGTAAATTGCATGGTTCAGTGCTTAATTTAACACTTAAGGTACAACCAGGTAAAAGTATAATTGGCGCAACAGTTCTAGACACGTGAAAATCTTAATGACAGCTATGAAGCAAGTTACGTACCAGATCAGAAGGTGACCGGTCGTCTGCATGCTGCAGGAGAGCGTGAGACAGTCATTGTCAAATATCTGCACACCAGTAATGCACTGCACTACATTGCGCTGCACTGATAAACTTATAGTTATATACAGTATATTTAAATCCACCGCTGTAAAAAGCGCTTAACATAAAAACCTGTCAATCATCTGGTAGGTAGGTGGTTTGTCAATTTGAGTGTTGTGGTAAGAAGCATTATCGATAACCAAAATGGGCCCAACAGGCATATTAGGTATGAACATGCTGTTGATTCACTTCATGTAATTTTCTGTATTCATTTCTTGATGAAAATCTCCTGCTTTTTGTTGTGACTTGTAAATGAGAAGGACATTTGGAACAAAGCCGATCTTTCCAGCAGCATGAACGATAATAAGTATTTGCCTCCAACAGGGGCCTGCAAACCTAATTTGTTATCATCACTCCAACTTTTAGATGTTGTATGACTGCTGTGTATGTATGACTCATCTTCATACACTTAGTTTGACCCTCTAATTTGTAAGGTACTCTTCCAGCTGAGATCGTATGTCGTGCTTTTTATTAAAACTCTTCTATTTGATTTCGTATTCTTCCACTTGAACCCTAAATCTTTTATAACTTTTCTGAGCTTTGTAGCATCACCTTGAAAATTTATGCTGTCTTTCACCTTGATGAGTAATCTGATTATTTATTTAAAGGTGAGTCGGAATTGTTACACTAACATCACTTAAGTGATGTTAGTGTAACAATTCCGACTCACCTTTAAATAAATTCAATACACATCACTGTTTCTAGCTTCTTTTCATTACAATATCAACGTAATCTGATTGTTGGCACAGCTTTTTCTTACACACAGAAATTGTGAATCCTGCGCTGAATGATGTAATTGTCCAAATCATCTATTTCTGTAATACATTCAAGCGCCTTATGTTTTTTCCCAGGTGTGTCAAATGGTACTCCATCTATGTGTTTTTTTTTTCCTATCTTTGAGAACTCTGGAAACGGAACTCAATGAAACACCAGATGCTTTGGCTACTCTTTCTTTCACTCTCTAAGGCTTTGTGAAACTCGGGTGAACGTATATTTTCTTCCTTCATGAAGTCGAGAACATTTGCAATTATTTCCCTGCTTTGACTATGTAATACCTTACCACTTAACTTTGAAAACATAGGAGCCATGGTTATAAATATTACAAATATAAAATAAGCACTATTTAGGTACTGTTCTCTTAGAAATTACAATCAGATGTGGAACACTTTCTATGCGGACTGTATGTGTTATGCTGTGAGTAAGCAAAGGTATTATATCACTTTCGTTGATTAAGCTAAACATAAACCATTCCTAGGCTCGGCATCTGGGGTGGCAATCAAGGTTACGATTCCAGAAGTTTTGCGCCAGCTTTAATCAGTGATCAGATCAGAGAAGGAAGGTGATGACCAAACGTAGTGCATGGATGAGTGTGTGTCTAAATTCCCTTTACATACTTTGTAGGGACCAAGTAAGTTAACTTTAGCATAGGAACTCATGTCTGGAAACGTACCGTTTTGTCGCTACATGCAAAATACTACAACATCACACATTGCTCTCTCCGACTCCTGTTGCCTGTCATCTGGACCCACTTACAAGAAGGGCTCGATGTGACCCATTGACTTTAATACAGATGCGGTACCTCCATACCATGTTCTGGTATACTCGATCAATTCCTAGTCCTCCAACATCTGCCGCTGCCATAAGTCGTGCTAGTAGGGTTTCCTTGGATCCCACAGGGATCTCGTAAATCAAGGATTGCATGTGACCCCATGGTAGTAGTCAAATGGGGTTAAGTAGGGAGAACATGCAGGCCAAGTAATTGGGCCACCACAACCTATCCACTGTTGCCCAAATCATTGATCCAGTGCTGTCGGACTGCAAGTGCAAAATGAGCTGGTGTGCAATCGTGCTGGAATCCACTCCTAGTAAGTGGTGCCAAAAAAGCATGTGTGGTAATTTTACATGTAGCAGAAAAACGGTACGTTTCTAGACACAAGTTCCTATGCTAAACTTAATCATCTTGGTCTCCACTACAAGTCCTCAAAGTTTGTATATATATGACAAGGATTGATAATACTATAAAGAAGACCAAAATAGTGCATCTTTTGTAAATAGGTTATCCGGTAATTCAAGTTAGAACATTTACCAACCTGACATGCTAAGCCCAAGGCTGAAGTTCAATGAAGGAAATCTGAACCGAACAGGACAACCTGACATGCAGCATCAGCCATAATTGTTTTTTAGCAACCTGAGTTAGGCTGTATCCCCTACAAAATTTGTTACACATTAAGAACACTTGGGTGTGTCCCACAAGCAAATATTAAACACTTATGCCAAAACCTACCTTAAAATTTTGGTTGCTGAAGCAAATTGTGATTCAAAAAATCAAATACTGTTAAATGCTAGGGTCCAAAATATATTGTCATATCATCTATTTAAACCATTGGGAAGCAATGTTTGTACTAATTAGAGGAAAAGCCTTTACCACCAGCTTGCAGATCACATTGAAGGGGAATCATGCAACATCACAATTCTGCACAACTTTAAGGCAGGAATGTCCACCTGTGCAATGCTGCATTGCTGTTATGAGGATTATTGCTTAAATTTCCATATTTTGCAAGTGCCAGCAGCTAACTTTTAGTTTATTTACCACATACCTATAGTAGGTAGATGCACAAATATTTGATAAAATTTCGCTGAAAATGCACATTTCAAGGTCCACTAAATGCCTCCCCCCTTAAAAAAAAGATTTTATAAAAAGGGTCCTTGTGGGTATATCTGTTTGCAAACAGCACAACTCATAAATGAAAAGTCAGATAAATACCAAATTTCACACAAGTCTGAAACTATGTAAGCATGCCACAAGTAAATTCCAAAACTATCCTTTACATGGAAAAAATGTTACTTTTCATTTTCTAAAAAGGGCTACAGGCATGTGGATTGAAATATAATATATTTGAAACATTGAGACAAATTAAATGTATATCTTGAATTTTCTGTGAATAGCCTGTTAAGTCACTTAATGCTCATTAATTCTGTATTACTGTGAAATTACAGGAGAGGGACAAAAGCTTACTGCCAGAAAAATGGAAAATACACAATTTGTATCACATTTTTTGTAGTGTTGACCTTTTTTTAAATGTTTCATACAGCATATTTACACCTCACTACTGTCCTTTCCAAACCAGAGTGCCTTTCACTGAAAACAAACTCTTTGTATTATCCGCGCGAAAGTAGTTCGCAATCCCCACCCATAATGTCTGCTTGTTCCCCTCCCACATGCTTGTTGAACACTATTTAATCTATAAAAAGGCGCTATGCGTGAGAATCATAGTTCAAAATGCAACCTGAGGTAACAACCGATTTTATAAGTATGCGGCAATGAACATTTTACTTACGTTAACCACAATCCTTGGGCAAAAGTGCAACACCCATATCCGAATCCTCCGAAGATGATTCAGCTGCCGTATCAGAATCAGAACTACTCTCCAAAATAATGACAAGCTTATCCACAATTCCACAGCACTGTCACACTTAAAACAAGTTCCCACATTTTATCCTCTTCTATGTTGTATTATGTCTGTTTATATTCCCTGCTCGCTTTCATTACACTTCTCACTGAAATGCCTGTAAAATCCAATATTAGTTTCGTAATATGCAATAATGCAAGTGCCGGGTATTTTTGTAATAGTGAGTTGAATAGATGAAGTATTGTTTGTTTTTAGCCACTTTTTAAATGTTTCCCGCTTCTGTGTTTGAACAGTTTATTCACACTGTGTTCGCACTACACGCACCTTTCTCTGCCATGTGAGCTCAAATACCAACTGACTAAATCACAAGATTTGACCTGAGCTGAGCATATGTGTGTTAGTGTATTATGAATGACTGTTCGCTTATCATATATCCTGTGTTACGCAAAGTGTTTATTCGGTTCTCAGATAGCACCTCTGGGAATTCATTGCTGCATTTCTTGTGTATGTAAGAGAATGGCAGTCGTGCATGTCGGTTGGTATTAACAAGCAAGATGCTCTCTGCGTTAGCGCAACAGCAGGCGAAAATCATATTTTGTAATCTCTTAACAGCTAGTATATATCCATTACCTTTAACGATGAGTTCTTAGGTTAACAGCAATAAAATGTGCAGTTCTATACCTTTCCTGCTCTAATATTTCATAATACAATACATGTATTAAGGAACTACTTACGTTGGCGTAAGAGTATATTCTTGGGTTCGTGACAAGCCGAAGCACGTGCTTCTGTTTACATCAGAGGGAACTCTGGTTTGGAATGGACAATAAGTATAAGACCTGACAGCCATGTTTGAAAGTTATGATTCCTATTTTTACTTATATTGCAAAAACTCATTACCATAGCTAAACATTTGAATGCTGTATGTAAGTAGGTACTTATTGCTCAATTTTAAATCATTCCAGGTAAAATGTACTTTGAATTACATAGCATGGATAGAAAACTTTTATATGAATTATGTACTATACGATGGGTATATGTGAATTTGTCATGGATAGAAAGCAATTGTGTACGAGTTCACATACAATGCTTTAGATATGGCTTTATTCTACATAGCTTCCCTCACAGGAATTTCAAGGAAGGTTTCACATGAAGCAGTTTATACTTCCCTTGTAAAACTGCAAACTTACCAGATCATCTTTTCTTCTAAAACCAGTAAAACAAACAGCTAGACTGGACATGGCAAGGCAATATAGAGGTCGAGTGTTATTTGGTAATCCCTCATTCTTCTGTGCATACTGTCGCAATGCTGTTGGTCCCAGGATTCTGCAATATAAACATTTAGTGTTGATTTTATAAGTACAATGAGCAATGTATAAAGTACCTGATAATGTTGCTCCCAAAGCGTCCAAGGCTGTGCAACAGCATGGCAGGCAACATATCCAGAATTAATATAGCAAAATCACAGCATAATTATCATTACACATGATGTATTAAGTTGGCATGAGCTATGCATGGCTTCCATAAGGGTGAGGAAGGCAGGAAATGCCATTATCCTCAAAATGGCGAATTGGAATAGTTATCAGGTAGTTATTCATAACCTCCACAATGGGTAGATAATCTTAAAATGTGAAAACATTTCATAATATATGTTTATTTAACAAATAACCATTATGGGTAGTACACATACTGAAATAATTAATAATTCATAATCTGGGCAATGGGTAGATAACGTTAAGATATTAATATATTTTACAATATATGTTTATTTAACACAAAGTTGCATTATACGGTTATATAAATGCTAGTATAATTGACAAACACTATATTTTAACAATCCAATTTTACTGGAAATTAATTTTTGCAAATTACTGAGTATTACAATGCTATTTTAAATGCAGATGAATAGTAATTAACAGCTGGAAAAGAATGAGGCAGCTTCAACCAAATGAAGGAAAAGGAATTCTATGCTCCATAATGCTTTCTGATTATGGTATGCCCCTTTTACGCTTCATTTTCATTCGCCCGTTAATCACATGACATCTCCTTCCATTTCTACTCCACTTCCATTCCAGTATTGTTGTTAAGAATTACCAATGCTCTCTTAATCTTCGCTGATTTCCTGACATTAGGGTTGGTATGGTTAGCATGACTGCATGACTACTGGACGCTTTGGGAGCAACATTACTAAAGTACCCACCTAGGAGCAAAAAAGAAGTTTGTGTAATGGAAAACTGCCTAACAATTTATGTTAAATGCTAGTGTTGTTAGTTTAAGATTCTTTACTAGAAATTATGCTCTTTGCAAGAATAAGAGCATGAAAATGTAACTCTATTACAACTGGATTGGCTTGATAGCATTACCTGAATTTCACCGGGTGTAGTCATGTCTTAGAAATCGTTGATACTTCCGTATTATACATCACAGAAATAACAGACAAAGACTATTGCTCATACACCACTTCATTTAGCCTTTATTTTAAATTTTGAATGTTTTTAACCTATCTTATTGAAACATGTTTTAGAATACATTAAAACTGAGAATAGCCTCTAATCTATTCTAGTGACACTTTACCCAAAACTATTTTTTGTTAAGCACTTAGCTTGCCATAGCATAACGAACCCCAAACATATTACTCATGTGTATACACTAACAATAGAATCAGAATTCTATGATGCGACTACTTTTCAACTCCATGATCAAAATAAAAAATATGCATTTCAAAATAAGGAATCTGTAAATTGTTCTATGCAATGAAAGTTGCATTTCATACCTTTGCTCTGATGCACGAATGGCACTAAAAACTGTGCCATCAAAGTTTTCCAACACAAATAGGGTGTCCCAAGAACCATCATTTAGATACTCTTCTCCATTTACCGACGTAATCACTGGCACACCAAACACCTTAAAACAAAATGTTAATGGTGAACACATATGCCTCTAAGATACTAAATACTGTTTGACGAAACCAAAGACTGTATAACAATTTATATGTGGTGAATAAAATGAACTGAACGGAACACCACCGCATACTAGTGTTAATATTTACCTTGGCTGCCTCGCAAACAACGGCATCATTGCTGAGTTCGCCAATAAGACATATTCTTGTTCGCACACTGTCAGTAACACGAGGATCTGTAAACAATCAATGGGCCATCTCATAACCTTAACTGCTTGAGCATATATTTTGAATATCTAGATTTGAACACTTCGAATCAAACAAATGGTTTAACAAAGCAAATACTTCACAAGACTTACAATTTTTAGCTTCATCAGAAGAATTTCCATCGTTCAAGGTAGTTAATGCCGTTTCGTTGAGACAAACGTTTGTCTCGTCCATCTTGACTGTTTTGTTACAACATTTAAACCATATTCATTTATTGAAACACTATTTATAACTTCACTCACTTACAAAACAATCACGGTTTATTCTTTAATTTTACAGTTGCACACTTCATTCTTATTTCTGAAAGTACTATATCACATTTCCTGAATCGAATATTTCGTTTAGGAAATACAAACTTGCAAAACCTTCCATGTTCAAACATTTACTGAACAACCATTGGGTAAACGGTATCACGTGACAATGACATCAGCCTTCCATACCGAATAAAAACCTCGACTTAACCTTGGGGCTGCCTTGAAAACTATACATTAATATAATAATACCATGGAATTGTAATAGACTGTGCATTGATTAAGACAGCCAAATGTAAAAGTTTCAGTATATGATAACTTGAAATGATTACGTACATTACTTCAGTTAATTCAAAGTTACAAGCCCTGAATCTAAAAGCGGTCCTTGCGAACCCCAGATCCCGGGTTGAAATTCCCGCTAGAGTATTCCTCTGTTTACAAAACCCGACAAACTTCAAAATATGTTTTGCCTTTAGATTCACAAAAGAAAACCAATTAAAAATAGTTATGCATGCTGAATTAGTAAACATATTATGCAAGGAATTTACATCTACACTTCTTCACCGCGGTTTTGTAATTTATAAAGGCGCACCTAAACCTGCATAAGATAGAATGAATTTTCAGTCATAACCTCGACTGGGAACGAACACCTGCTTGTGTAACATAAAACAATTTAGGTTGAACCCAAAAGGGGCCTCCCCTCCCCCCCCAAAAAATACAAGTTGTTAAAAAGTTAAATTTATGAAAATGCATACAGAGCTTTTGGTATAGAAGTATTATTTATACATTGTCCGAGTTGAAAGTAATACAAAATATGTGTCTATAGTATTGTCAATATCCATACCAACAATAATCTGTGATCTATACTCTTAAATAGGCTTTGGATATCTGTTCAAATGAAATAAAGGGGAAAATGGAATTTAAATTCACAGATGAATAAAAAAAAAAAGAAAGAAAGAAAGAATTTGTAGTCTGTGAGCTTAAAGCATTGCATCAGTGAAATTTGGCAAAATATGAAAATTCAGATTTTTTGGTTATTTTATGCTACATTAATATTTTTATCAGACATTTTTGCAGCTCCATGGGGTCATTTAAATAACCCCATGTCATTAATGTCAAGCACAGCGGTAAAATTAAGGTCCGCTTTTTCTCAGCTCCATTTTTCTCAAAATTTACTTTCTCTGCTGCTACGTATAACAGATAAAAGAAATTATTTTATTCCATCAAAAACTGTTATAGATATTGAGATTTCATTGGAAATACACATTTTAAAATTCCCTAAATTAAAAAAAAAAAGTATTTGTTCAAAAAGGTGCATGCGTGTGAATGGCAACTCCTAAAAGAAAAGGTGGTTACGTACCAAACTTCGTAATCTTCCAAGGATACAATACAAAAATTTCCATGAAAATCCCCTCACCCCATACTATCCTTTATAAAAAAAAATTTTCGTAACTTCCATTTTCTCAAAAATGCCTCTAATGATTATGATTAAAGTGTCATATGTTTAATATATTGACATGAAAGTCAAGTTTATAGGCATCTTTAATTGTCTGTGAAAATCCTGTGAACTTCCTTAATTTGATTAAATTTTGTACAACAAGGAAAAGTTAAAACATACACAACTTACTACAGGAAAAATACAGAGCTCATTAAAATACACACTTTGTGACAAACTTTTTACAGCATCAGTAGGTTTCAAGTATTCCAGAGTTCACACTTTTCTTAAGCATCATCTAACAGGCATGCTTGAAAGTTTGCAATTCTTGCTCTTCTTCACCCTTTCTTTTCCTTTCATTGCAAGAGCTTGTTACCATGAATAAACATTTAAATTCAATTCAATTTTATCCACCATATGATTTCCCATACAGAAATATCAGCTTCATCAAATTTAAACAAGTGTTATAAAACAATAATTAAGAACATACATAAAGAATAAAGATACATATACAAATAAAAAGGTTTTAACAAAAGATAAATAATGAATAGATATAAAAAATAAAGTGTCTTAACTAATTACAAGGTTCCAGATGAAATAACCAAAATATGTATGAATATTGACAAATACAAACATAATACATAGTACATATTAAATAATGAAACTTAAAAGCTATATCCTTTCAAAATATTCATTAAGTGAACAAAAACTATTTTTATTAATATACTATATTAAGAATTTCTTCAATTTTTTGTTTAAATATTTGTAACATTATTGGTTTCTTAAAAAAAGGAGGGAGTTTACTGTACAATTGAATGCCATTATTGTGAAGACTTTTTTCATATGGAGTTCTTTTATGCCCTGTAATGTGTAACTGAAATTTACTTCTGGTATTGTAATTATGAATGTCAGCATTTGTGTTAAAACTATTTAACTGCTTGTATGTTATTAACAGCGTTTTATATACTATTTCTGTATGATGAAACTTTCTTGCTTAGTTTGAAACAATTCATAAGTAAAAATTGATTGATGTAATAAAGATAGAAGATTCATTTTTTATATTAATTGTACAATATATAATGAATAGATGTAAATTTGTTATTGCAGGAAAGCCATGTGAATGTATCACATCCAATTTTTCATTACTAAGAATGCTACCCATACCACAGTTTTTAATATACATACTTGAGAGTTCTAGCAGAGCCTCAATATTAAGAAGTTAAAGTTTATTTTGCAATTATTTGAAAACATTAAGCAGCTCGTTTACAAATAAATGTTTTCCATAAATTAGGTACCATATTGGTAAAAACTAAAAATTATGTCGCACATACACAAAACAATTTTTTTCTTATAGATTAACTAAAATTAATCAGTGCCTGTACAACAATTATTTCTTTGTATTGGTTTCTCAAGTTCAAAATAAAATTACAGATTAAATGTAATAAACCATTTGTGACAGAGTATTTAGCACTAGCATATCGCAAGTGATTAATTATAAGAAATACAAAATTAATATGTTAAAATGGTTTGACAAAACTCAGAACAGAGTGTAGTGTGGTCTATTTATTTTATGCTCTACATACATTGAATACATTTTGAGTTAATCAAAATAAAATTGTGCATTTATAACTTTCTGCAGATGCATTTCCTTAAATATCAAAAATGTGTTTGACAGAAGAGAGAGAAAAAGTACCACAGAAAGAGATGTTCAGCTTATAATTCTCTTTTTCTCAGTTTCATCTCTCATTTAAGAGATTCTATTACTACTATTAAGTTCTTCACTAGTTTATAGTGTTTCCAATACAAAATTTACTTTAGCATCATGCAAGGTATTTTTCAATCTGATATTACCTACTATAGATTTAAAAATTAAGTGAGTCTTAAATGTAAAAGGCATTGGGGTCCTTTTATATTTAAGACAATTTATAATATAGGTATACTGAATTTGAGGTTTTAACACTCTCTCACGTTGCTAATGATAATGTATAAATACAAGCTTTAATATAGAATTTTAATATTAATGTTCTGATTAGCTTTGTAAGATGAGCTGGAAATTAAATCTGACTGTTGCTTTCATATGGCCTTCTTACTTCACTTTTCTACATACTATTCCTACAAAAGCTTATACCTACTTCTTGTTAATCCAGATAAACTTTCAGTTCACATTTACACATTTCATTGCAGGATACCATAGTAAAGTGATTGACTTTTAAAGAATGTGTCATGTAATGGCTATGAAATCATTCTCTTTGCATGACCACAATAAAAAAAAATGAATAGCTACTTTCCAGTTGAGAAAAGTATAAGTAACAACAAGGAATATCTCAAAAATGGTTAACTCTGAAAATTAATGTTTTTTGGCATAAATTGTGGGCTTTAACAAGCACATTTTGTGTAGTAACATTTTGTCTCTTTCTTATGGTTTACCAGTTATACAAAAGTCACTCAAAATAAAGAGAACTTCACAGACTATTCCCAGGAAATTTAAGATATAAATTTCACTTTTCAACAAATATCTTAAATATATGCTATTTTAATTAAAAGTGTTAGAAATATTGTTGGGAAAACAAAATATAATGAAAAATTTTCCATATAAAGGATAGTTTGGGATCGCGGTTTGAGGTATTTCTGAAAATCTTTTTATCACATTCTTTGAAGACACTGAACTTATTAACAGATGTTTTGTTTTTGAGTTATACTGTTCACAGACACACAAACATATGAACCTTTCTTTAAAAATACTTCTTTTATGGATTCAGGGAATCTCAAAATGTATTTCTGTTGAAATTTTGGTAAATTTTTGGGTAGAATACTTCCTGTATAGGTAAGCAGTAGACAGGGCCAGCTCCAGGAGTTGTGCTGATCCCCCCTCACACTCTTATCCACAATGTCAGTCCTCCATGACTATTTATTCTCAAATAATGTTGTCATCCTCCATGGCCTGGGGTACCATGCTAGCCTCTAGTTCCTGAGCTTGCAGGTTGCCTCTAGTCGCAGATTCAAACCCAGTAAAGGGTGATGGATGGTGATGAATACACAAAACTCAGGAAGAGATATATTATGTGGTGAAAGAAGAAATTGTTCTGAGCAAAACATAAAATCAGGCAAGTTACACTAAAAATGTTTAATATATACTAATTCACCAGGAGATTAAAATATTAAAAACTTACACAAAATGAAAACATACTTGATGGTCAACTACACTAGTTAATGATCATCTTTATTATAGGGTATACAATGAAGGGGGACACTTTGCGTGCTGCAACCTAAAGAGAACTATTGTGATTACCACTCCCCTGGAGGAAGGAAGAAAGCTAGAGTGATGCTCTTTATAAACATAATGCTTGTTGTTGAACACCTGCTGCTATAGGATGTTTTGACAATAATCATCAACTAGTGTCATCCAAAGTGACCAACTCTGGCACTTCATTTATCACCAGTTTCATAACAAAAACTCTCCAGAAAGTTGTAAAAATTTAAGCATGATTTGTAATTCCGTCCTATTTTCAATATCTTGTACATATTTTAAGATTTTGCCACCCCCTAAAACCTGCTGACCTGGCAGTGGCATGACTCGACCTCCTCTTAAGCCGGCCCTGATAGTAGAGAAAGTAAAAATGTAACTGTAAACATAACTGTATGTGCTTTGAACATCCATTTGTCATTGTCATTGTCATAGGAAGAACGTGCTATAAAATGCACTGAACATAGTCAACAACATTTGATGACATAAATTTGTCATGCCTCAGAGCAGCTATCCACTTACAATAGTATGTAGTTTGCATTTATGTAGAAATCTAAATTCAATGTCTTTTCTAAAATACTCCCTCTCCTCCCACCACAAATTCTAACCCTTTTTTCTTGATAACTATATATACATTGTTATTTAATCTTTCTTGCTTGCTAGTTTTGCTTGCTTTGCCTACCTGTCTGTCTTCCTACATTTTACTTGCTTTCTTTCTTCTTTCTTGTCCTACTTTCTTAGAAATATAAAGCCCCAAGGATATGAAATGAAGAAATGAATAATAAGGAAATTTGTGAAAGTAAATAATATGGTCTAACATCCACAAAACAACCATGCCAATAATAAACTTTCAATCAAGCCAGTCATCCCAAAGGATTCAAACAGGAATATCCAGAATGTGAACCACAAAAGTTTCCATTTATTGAAAGAGTCCTAAGATTACCTTCTGATGGTTAGTACAGTTGTATGCAGCACTGCATATATCACCACCAAAACAAACACTTAATGACAGTTATACATATGTGTTAGCAACTTAGTAAGTGCATTCTTGTCCTCCAAGATCCACTTACACAAGAGATTTCAGTTCTTCCAAGTATACTAGTGCCAGTGGTGAGTCTAGGTAACTCTATTACAAGGTATTTTATTATACATGTATGTCTTTTATTAGTAAATACCTTTATCATAAGCCGTCATTTCTAACGCTTCCCATATGGCCTAAGACCTTCTGGGGTTATCTCATTCCACCATGCAATGACTGGACCCATTTCTGAGGTCCAGAATGGTTGGAAAAATGCATGGGAGAGAAAGTGGAACAAATTGGATGATAAAATTGTAGTCATAAAAATGTTAACAGGGAAAGAGGAAAAGAGCAGCAAAAATATGTGGGCATTTTTAAAAGAAAGCAAAAAAGAAAAGAAAAAAAAAAGCCAGGAAAGCAAGGGATATAAGAAAACAACAGGGTCAGTTCAAGGGGGGGGGGGTAGAGCCATGCCACTACCCAAGGTGGCAGGTATTAGGGGCAGTAAAATCTTAAAATATGAACAAGATATTGAAAATAGGACAGAGTTACAAATCATGCTTGAATTCTTGCAACTTTCTGGAGATCTTTTGTTATAAAACTGGTAACAAATGAAGTACCAGAGTTGATCATTTTGGAAGACAACTCATTGATGACTACCTACTGTAAAAACATCCCATACACATGAGGTGTTCAATAATAAGCATTATGTTCATAAACAGCATCACTGTAGCTTTATCTCTTCCTCCTGAAGTTTGGCAGCCGCAATAGATCTCTCAAAGATTGCAGTATGCGAGGTGTCCCCCTTCATTGTATACACTATGATTATTAACTATCTAGTGCAGTTGATTGCAAATATATTTTCATTTTGTGTGTTTTTTTAATCTTTTAAACTCCTGATGAAGCAGTAATCCCAAAATATTGGAGCATTTTTTTATGTGACTTTGTCTGTTTTTTATCTTTCGCTATGAACAATCTTGCTCTTACACTACATAATTTACCACTTCTTGAGTCTTATTTATTGATCACCCATCAAATATATACCTTATGTGAGAATAAGTAGTTATGGAGGACTGACATTGCGGATAAAAGCATGAGGGGGGGATGCCACTTGCATTTATCACATGGGGCAGCAAAGTTCCTGGAGCTGGCCCTGGAAAAGAACAACAACAAAGAAAAGAGGGGAAGAAACAATATAAAGGTTAAGGTTGGACACAGAGCTACCCAGCAAATCTAAAAGGCAAGCTGAGGTAGTGCATAAAGAATTACCAGACAATTTGTACATAGTCTAAGCTGGATATATAGGAACAAACACTGTATAAAAAGCTATGTAAAGTAGCATCTCAATGTGCAAATAAATTCAACTCAATTCTCTCTCTCTCTTTCTCACATACACACACATCCATGCAAGCACACACGCACATATACACACCTAACTTCTGCTGAAGATGCCCCCTACTGTAATACAGTAATTTACATGAGTCATGAGCAAACTATTATAAATATTAAACAGCACATCATGTAGTTGCTGTTAAAATTTGAAATCATGTCATATGTTCCACATTATTTTCAGATATATGCATTTTTGAAAACAAATATTTAAAGTAACTGTAGAAGACAGGATGAGAATTGGAGAGCTTATAATGGGGATTGCCAGCAGTGGCGGCCCATACCTTAAATAGTAGGTGAAGGGCTGCAAACTTTAATAAACAATGATAACCAAATTTAAACATAATAGCTTAGCTAAATAATAATTATCATGTGAGATTCACCTATTTTATTTCTTGTATATTAAGTCAATCCTACAGTCCTTGAAAGCAGCAAACTTATCTGTAATGTCCTCATAAAATGGCTCTTCCTTATATTGTATTGTTTTATTGTGCTAAAAGATTTACAATTTTATTGTCTACTGAACTTTGACTCTGGCCACTCATTCTGTAGATAATCACTACAGTTTATTTACATGTTACAATTTCTTGTCAATAAATTATCTTGTTACAGTTTTTCATGTCCTATTTCCACTTGTTTTTCACTTTTCACTTATTGATTACTTTACCATCACACATTCACCATAGTTTTCCATTCAAGGTAAGGTACACTACCTCTTACTTTTCTCTATCCACTGTCCAAAGCCATTTATTTTTTACTTTACACAAAAACTGTCCAATGCTCCTAGCGTCCTTGCACATTGTTTCAATTATAAGCGTATTTCTATCCCCCTTCAACCACTTCTTTTTAATAAATTCTCTTCTCCAATTTTTGTTCCTTGGCACTTAAATACTATGTGTTCAATGTCTTCACTATCACCACATATCGGACATTGGTTTTGAGGAATACCCTGTCTTAACCCTCTTAGCCTCCATGCTCCGGTTCTTACCCATGCAATAGATTTTCTCTCTTCTTTATTTACTATGTCTATATATTTTTCCCTAACCCAGTATTTTTCATTGGTCTATAACAAACCAATGAGCTCTTTTCGGCAATCTCACTGAACATGTTTTGTATTTCTATATCTTCCAGTCTTTTCCTTGCCTTTTTTCTAAACTTTTTAATGTTATTTCCTCTCCTTCTCCACATGTCTCCTAACCCATTTTTCTCCAAAATGTTCTGTAAATTACTTACCCATCCATCATTCATTAAACAATTCTCTTGGTATTCTGTACACTGTCTTAACACATTACCTTTTTTCTATATTTAAAGTTCTGAACCAAAATTTCAAAGCTCTTTCCATTATCTTCCCCTTAGTTGCCACGCTGCCCATCTGTAATTGTGCTACCTGTCTTACAATTGCCTTCGGTAACCCTAGTATTTCTCTACAAAACATCCTGTGCACCTCATCTATACTTTCCCATCTCTATCTAATCCCCATATTTCTATACCATACATTATTTATGCCTCCACAACCATCTCATAAACTTTTTCCAGCCATTAAACACAAAAGTTACTTCTGGAAGGAGATATTTGCTAATGATGTGAGCCTGCCTTGTGATACAGTGTTTTAGTGAAAAAATTTAATTCTTTTCAAACACAAAACACTTGTTTCCATTGATACACTTGTGGATGGAATTGTTAAAACTAAAGCAAATAATTTGTATGACTCCTCAAATATGTCTTTATTTTCCTGGCAAAATTTAAAATACTCCAATGTAGTAACAGGCCTATACACCTCATCAGCATGCAAAAGATGCAGTTCATTCTTTAAATGATTAATTCTTTTAACTATCTTTGAATAACATAGTTGTAAATTTCCAAAAAGGAAAATCTTTAGCGTAATTTTCAAATTTTGTGGTATCCTCAAGGGCAAGAAATTTAAACTATCACACTCCTGAAACCTTACTTTCATTTCCACTGAAATGGAATCCAAAATTTTGAGAAATAAAATCTTGAAATTTTTTAAAATTTCACCCTCTGTCAAGTTACTATGTTCTGTTCTTTGATTAGATTGGTCAGGTTTTTGGTTTTCTCAAATGATTCCAAAAAATATTGTCCATTTTATTTACTGCTTATTAAATCACATATCACCCTAATCTTTGAAATGCAATAAGTGATGTCCAGTGATCTCTTTTGCAAAACATCAAAAAGAATGTTTGTTATAGAAAAAACACTACAGCTAGAAGAGTAAATTTAAAACTATTCATTTCATTCAAAAATCCCTTACTGAGCTGAATTGATCTTTTATCAGATTGCTTGTCATTCATATATTCTCAAACATTATTTCAATTTTTTCCAATCTTCTATAATAAAATTACCATGAGAAGTTTTGAGTTACAACACCAATGAGTTTCTGCTAAGGCTGGAATATGTCTAGCTGAAAATGAATCTAGTACCTTGTTCTTTTTTATGAATGGTGGAAAAATGAAAGAATCCCACTGATGCTTGCAAAAAATGCAATCTAAACCTTACTGAAGCACCAAGATTAGTTGAGAGTTAAGTAATGCACAAAAACAGATTGAGGTGCTTTGTCCTTAATTTTCTTCTGAAGACCATTTAACTGACCTACCATTACACTTGCCCCATCATAACATGAGCCACTAATTTGTTCTCATATGAAAACTTAGGAAAAGTCCCATCCAGAAGATTAAACAAAGCAACAAATGTTCTATCAGCACTAACATCACAGAACCCTAGAAAATGCTCAAAAACATTTCCTTCAAAATTCATGCATCTTATTATGATAGAACACTGTGATGTTTGACTTATATCTGTGTTATTATCAACTTCAATAACAAAAAAGTTACTCATGAATTTCATTTTTTACATGATATTGTATGTACTTATTCCGATAAGCGGTTAATGACTTCATTTTAAATTAAGCAAGCAATTCTTTGAAATTTCCACAATTTATTGAACTTACACTCTCATCGTACCCCCTAATTCCAAGTTCTTGCTTAGCTAAATATAACACAGCATCTATAACCAGGTGGAAAAATAGTCTGTTCATTCTAACGTTTTCATTTAATTGAAACATAAATAGCCGTGTTTTCCTATAGGGTGTCAGAAATTATATTTCTACTCTTTAAACAAGTGTTCAAGTGTAGTTTGTATTTCAGCTTATTTATGCTTATTTAGAGCTCATGCAATGTTGTTAAAATCCAAAAATTCTTCCTTATTAAAGACGTTATGATTATTATTAAAAAATAAGCAGGGCCAACAAAATAGACTTTCTAAATTAGAGCTACTGCACAACCACAGAAATTCGGAAAGCCAAGATGTTTTAAAATTAACTTATAGCATTTACCATTTATCCTTGTCTTTCCACCTGGAGAATGGTGCCTCAAGTATATTATAAACTATGTCATTAATTGGATTCATTTCACAAACAATAACATCCACAAGGCATTGTACAATAACAAAAGCATGACTCTTTGAGTGTGATGTTGGTATCTCCCACCCCTGGCCCCTAAGCAAGCATGAGTCACGGTTAGTTGGGAAGGATATGAAAAGATTCTTATCTGTTGATACCATCCCAGCACTTACAGGTTTAAAATCGCAAGCAGAAAAAATGTTTGACATCATATTGTCATAGTAACCATGTAAACTAGAGGGAGAGACAGGGTTTGGCTGAGAGTGTCTCTTCACATTCCTAGCAAGCAGGTGGTTAGAGAGAGATAGAGCATACACTTCCTCTCTGTCAAGTGTTGTTTGCCAGCCTGTTGGCTGAGAATGCACAATCTTAAAAAAATTAAAATAAAATTGAGTTTTAATTATGGATGCTCTTTAACTGCTGAGGTCCTTAGCATCCCATTCTATATTAGGCGAAAGACTGGTAATTTTGCTCAGAGGTATCTTTATCAGACTTGAGGTTCTTTTACGTGCCGTAAATCTACAACACAGGACTACTGGCTTTACTTCCCTTCCAAAGGAAGCCATGATAAAGATTCTTATGCCCAAAAAAATCCATCGCCTTTCGCTGGGTTTGAACCCACAACCTTGGGTACTAGAGGCTAGCATGGTAACAACTACACCACACAATCGTGTGAAGCAGTGCAGACTGCAGAGATAAAACATTGCAGCAGCTCAGCCTTTGAAAACTAGCTGAGAATTTTCAAATAAATATTGATTGCATTATTCTTTAAATTTTAAGTGCAAACTAGGTGTAGGACCCCTTCACTCTCTTCACCTCAAAAACTGCCACTGATTATTACCAGCTGGGAAAGTCTGAGAGCCACTGAATGAAATCATACATTTTATTCTGTAAATGAGTATCTGAATTCCAATTGATGAAGTTGTAATATTTAACTAGAAACAATTATAATTCCATTCCACAGCAGCTCATGAAGGGGCAAGATCTACCGACTGCTGGCCTCATGTCCACATGCACATGATAGAGGTGGGTAAACATCCAAACAGTACAGCACAAATGTCCCCCAGCCAAGATGTTGGTTTTTGTGACCACAGACCACTATCAATCATAGCTTCTCATATTCTTCATGATGCTGAATGAGCACTGGTCCTACACATGGACAAAAGAATCCACACCCCACAGTTGGCCTCTAACCCATGCACATTCCATGCCTTTGTGGCATGGTGCAGGAATGTTACCTAAAATATCCGCATGAAATACTATTTGAGTTAATTTATTCACATGAAGTTATGTACATACAGAGCCTTAGTTTGGATGTGTGGCTTGCTTAATGGGAATTTCCTTGGCACTGGGAAGCATGCTGTTTGCTAAAGGAGTTAGATATTCATAGCCCCTTAAATTCAGCGCATAGATTTCTCATGCAAATTAGAACTACATAACCACATATCTTCATCATATAAGGTATTGCAAATGATGTCCTTAAAAAAAGGACTTGTGATGACAAATGATATCTTGTACTGCCACTCATCTCTCTCTCTTTTAAAGAAAATTTGCATTAACAGCCATTAATTCTTTAGGGCCATGTAAATAAATCCATACTTCACCCATAAAAATAATTAAATGTGAACCAAAAGAGGCATCATTAATATTATCCAACAGCCAATTTCAGAAAATAACTACTCACATTATCATGTGGTTGTAATTCCTGAACCATAGTTATCTTATAAGTTTTAATTTTAAAAGTTTAGTGGCACTCCAAGCTGAGGTTTGAAAAACTGCTCATTCCTTACAGATTTCTTTGGACTTCATTCTAACTTTTCTCTGAAGTCATTGAGTTTTTCCTCTGTAAGAACACAGTGATTTAATTTTGGTTTCTTATCAAGAATAGATTCTGTTTCTTTACAAGACTGTAAGATGCATGAACAGCAGGGAATCTACCTATAAATTGCCATCTAACTTCTCTGCAAGTGTTTGTTGTCACATAGAAATCATCCTTGAAGATTGTGTGTGTTAAAGTAAACAGATTTTATAACATTATAACAACACTAAACACTATAACACTGAAACACATGGTCTCACAACATATCAACCTCTGTACAGCACAGACTTCAACTGATTATACAGCATATGAAGATGAAGGAAAATGGAGGGGGAACAGAGCCGGTTAGAAACAGCACAGTACAGGGCAAGCAATTCCCAATAATATGGCCATGCATTGAAATAAAGGCCTTGTACTTTACCCCAATTTTCTCTATTCGCAAATAAATGTAAGTGAACTTCTGTGGAGTGTCTAACATATTATGTAATTATGAGCGATTTTGAAATACTAAGAGGTGCATAATTATTTCCTATTAATAATGTATCTGACTGTCATGCATGAGTCTGCTATTTCAGCCAGCTAGCCAACCTGCCTGCCTGTCTGCCCACCTGTATGTACTTGATGTTTTGCTAAATCCTTTCGAATGCTTAAATATAGACTTTAAAGTACCACTTCCTTCAGTATCAATAAATTAATGCATTCTTACTGTTGTTGATGAATTCTCACTCTTCCCTTTTGCTTTCGTCTATGGAAACATGAATTGTGAAACTCTTATTAAATGTCTTAGACAAGTATTCATAATATTTGTATTACCACCATATATACACTTAGACATGGGGCCATCATTGATAATTTGTTAACTTCTCGTGGAATATCTACAAATAGAACATGCCCATATAACCCAAAAGACAATGGTCAAGTTGAACATTATAATGGGATTATATGGAAAATTGAGCAGTTTGCATTAAAATCTAAAAGTTTGTAGGTACAAGTCCTTTAAGATGCTCTCCATTGCATATGATCACAGCTATAAATACTAATCCTCGCGATAGAATCTTCTACTGTCAAAGAAAATCCAGTACTGGTCAATCAACACAAAGTTTTCAGGCATTTATATTGACGATAATCTTTCATGTCAAAACCATATTAGTGTAATTCATTCTAAACTTAATAAGACCATATTTTTGCAACATCAACTTATCAACATGCTACCTCTACAAATGGTTTGTGCAGTGTACTTTGCATTATTTCACTCACATTTACAATACGGGGCAATGTTATGGGGATCTTTATCAAAAACATACTTCATGCGGAGCTTTCTACTACAGAAAAGAGCAATAAGAGTTCTAGCCAGAATAAATAGTTATGAATCTTGTAGTCTGTACTTTAAACAGTTTAAAATTCTACCAATATTTTGTATATATATAAATTATGTTATTATGTATGCTAAAAACTCTAGTGAAACCCCTCAACTAAACAAACATGTGCACAGACATTTTACTCAAAGTCAAAATGCCATTTTTATGAATTCATACAGAGGTACTTTTGGAAATAAAAATATCATCCATGCAGGTTCTAAATTCTTTAACTCACTGCCAACGGATTTAAAGAGAATATATGATATAAATCATTTTAAAAGAGCACTCAAAAGCATTTATTAATGCACTGCTTTTATAACTCAGAAGAGTTTTTAAATCACAGCACAAATGTTCTTTAATATGCTAACTTGGTTGCATCTATATCCTATAGTTCTTGTTATTCTTGTGTGTTAATAATTATAAATTATATAAGTAATAAGTGTTCTGTGTATATAATTTATTTTTACCATTGGCATTGTACTAGTTATAATGGCTACTATTAGCTTGTATATATTATTTATTATTATTATTATTATTATTATTATTATTATTATTATTATTATTATTATTATTATTATTATTAATATTATTATTATTATTATTATTATTACTGTATTATTGTAATTAACACTTTGACGTGATCTACAATAATAATGTTCTATTTTGTGTTTTGTATGATTGAAAAATAAAATCACATGGCTCCTGTCATCACAAAACACACTAATGAAGAACACGACATGCAAAGCAAGCATGGTTCATTAGTGGAAAAGGTTTAACTCATTCATGTTAATCTACAGTATGCTATTGTAAAATTGCAGAATGGAAGAGAAGCCTATGCAACTTTAAGAGATCTTGCTCTGTGTGGCTCTTCACTGCAGGAACTCTCATAAGAATGTCACCTTGTAACAACAGATCATTGATGGACATCGTAGATCCATGAGGTCTGAAACATCATGAGGAAGAAGCCTAGCAGCATGAATGTTATGTGAAGTCTGCTGTTGTAAATGTCATTGATAGTCTGCTGTTTCATGGTTTCTATGTATGTATGTAGCTGATATTTTGCTAAATAAAACCTCATTTAAAGTTTTACAATATATTACACTGATTAATAGACAAAAGTGAAATTTTATTTGCAAAATAAATAAAGAAACATAAAAAAATTAGCAATTTATTAATACTTTTTCCTTGATGTACACAAAATAAACATATATTTTTAAAAAATCTAACAAATATATTACTACATAATTTAAAGAAATAAACCTCTTGATTGGCTGTAGCAGCTTCTTTGGGTAATCACACTGATTAAAATACATAGTTTCAGTATAAAAATTGTACATATTTAGCATTCATAACACAGACTGGAGTTAAGTTACTATTTACGTAAATGCCTACCCTTCATATTTGCCATCATTTCTTGGAAATTCTGAAAAAGAAAAAAAGGGGAAGAGAGAATTTTTTAAGTGCATGTATTTTCCAATATTTTTACCTGATTAATCTTATAAAATACAGTATGTTTAAACATTTACACAGAACCATACCCCAAAAGAAAAATTTCACTAATAAAATTAACCTTTAAATAATCAAAGGGTGGCTATTTACGCAAAGGTCTATGAGAAGTGTGCTTAGTAGTTATATTTGAAGGCAATTCTCAGTAATTCTGGAAAGAAAGAAAGAAAGAAAGAGAGAGAGAGAGAGAGAAAGAAAGAGAGAAAGAGAAAGAGAAAAAGAAAGAAAGAGAGAGAGAGGGAGGAAGGAAGGAAGGGAGGGAGGGAGGGAGGGAGGGAAGGGGAAGGAAGGAAGAGAATTTATATTTGTATCTGATTTCTTTTATAACAAATAATATGTTTAAACATTTAATACAGAACCACATGCAATCAAAAGAACAATTTCAGTTATAAAATCAATCTTTAAATAATCAAGGTGTTGAACTAAAGTTAAAATTTGTGAAATAGAAACCTGATAGGTAAATAAGAACAAGAATTCAAAATATGATAAACATACATAAATACATTTACAAACTAAGATGGGCAGATGTTATTTTTTGTCAGTCGCTTATCATTTAAAGCTTCTACTGAGGCTTTATTTTTGTGGGTTTAATTTATCACTGTTTCTAGTACTTCTTTGAAATTTAATGCTAATTTGTTAATGTCATATGAAATAATAACTGTGAGAAAATTCTATTTAATACTAATTTAAAATTTGCTTGGGTTAAAGATTGCCAAGAGTTATAACAGATATATATTCTATAAGAGGAAACATATGGAATGTTTTAAGAAATGTAACACTATCCTGTCAAAACCCTTTTGGTGTTTAATTTCTCACAGCTTAAAATTCTTTGTAACATATGGTTTTACTCTTATAAAACCAGAAAGAAGGCAATGTATAAAATATTTTCCAAATATTTGGTATTTAATAGCCACATAACATTTTCTACCCATTACCAGTTCATAATGATTCTTCTAACCACTTTAAGTTAATCACAATAAACATTTACCCAGAAAGAAATTAATAATAGACAATATGGACTTAGTCATATGCAAGATATGCAAGCTATTTATATTAAAGCTAATTTTTGTCACTAATACTTTCACACAAACAAGAGGAGTCAGACATTTTCAAAATTGTTACACAGATGAAACCAAGGCACACCTACTTTGCAGCTTAGCAACTTAAAAGCTTATCTACATCTTTGATTGTTTTAACATAAAACAACTTCAGATACCATAAGATGACAAATAAATACTGTGTAAAATGATTTTACATGGCTTCATTGCTGAAGTTTGAGTAATGTTTATTCATGAACTATATTCAGAAGCCCGAAACAGATTTGTAGGTATACATTTATGTTGCTAAGAATGAGCCTTTAATCCGAAAAGCTTAACAAACATTTTGGAAATAGTGAATGCTATGAATAGGTTATTCACAGGGCCATACCAAGAGGAGAAATTGCAAGGGTTAGCACCAACCTATAAAATAAAATTAAAATTTCTTTTCTACATTTACTTTAGTCCTTGCTCTTGATTACCTAAGGGCTCAATAAATTAATAAAAAAATTAATTAGGAATTTGACTTTGGCACTAATATCAGTATGTTGTGGATGTATGCAACAAATGGCCATGAAATAGGTATGATGATATTTTCTTAAGTGCACAAATAATGCAATAAATAAAAATAAAGAATATCAAAACAAAAGTCTTATATGCTATATTCATATAACTTTCTCTAACTATTTTTCTACAAACTATTCTTAGAAAATCTTATTATTCTAACTACTTCCTGTTAATCCAGATAAACTTTCAATTCATATTTACACATTTTATTGTACTATACAGTAGCTAAAGTGATAGATTTTTAAAGAGTGTGTCACTATATGATGGCTTTGAAATTCCA
The DNA here is from genome assembly GCA_030765065.1 of Deroplatys truncata. Taxonomy (NCBI): domain Eukaryota; kingdom Metazoa; phylum Arthropoda; class Insecta; order Mantodea; family Mantidae; genus Deroplatys; species Deroplatys truncata. The sequence goes on from CM060985.1 coordinate 108,595,686, forward strand.
TGCTATTTGCATGACCCGAGAAAAACAATCACTTCACATTTGAGAAAAGCATAATTATTTGAAAATTCAAACCAGTGACAAGGAATATCCCATTTATGGTTAACTTCACAAAAAAGGTTATTTCTCATAAACTTTATTGTTTGTTTTAATGAGATCTACATTTCTTGTGTAGTAAGATTTTGTCTATCGCTCATGGTTTACCAATTATACAAAAGTTATTTAGAATGAAGAGGCTTCAAGAGATTATTCCTAGAAAATTCAAGATACATATTTCATTTGTCATGAAAATATCTTAAACATATGGTATTTTAATCAAAATTTTGGATTTTGGAAATAATCAAAATTCTCGAAAAACTTTCAATGCAAAGTGTAGTTTGAGGTGGAGAGATTTTATTGAAAATCTTCCTGTTGTATCCTTGGTAAATGCTGAACTTAAATACCAAGTTTGATATTTAACTTTTCGTTTTTGAGTTATGTTGTTCACAGACACACATGCAGGCAGATTTTTTTTTAAAAAATTTTAAATTATGACACATCACTGTTACAAGCTTCTAAATCTTCAAAAATTGAGCCCCAGTAATATTAACCATTTCTGAGATTTTCATTGCTATTGGATGGAATTTTCTAACACTTTCATATTTTTTAAAGTCCTGAGGCACCATTCATTTGTTTCACATGATATCATGCAAAAGGTACGGAATTTCAAAGCCAGAATATAGTGACCTACTGTTTAAACATCTTACTATTGGTTCATCCTCCTGAATATCCCCCTTATACCTTTAATGAAAAATTTCTGCTAATGCTTATCTACATGAAGTATATATTAACTTAAGAATAGCTTGTAGAAGAGACATTAAATAAACAATAGTGGGTAGAGAAAGTCATATGAATATGATGATTTTCCTTTACTATTAAAATTTTCCCTTGACCATGGTAAAATCCAATTAATTAACTATTTTAATAAAATCCAATTATTTTATACGTTGAATAGGTACTCAATAAATAAGTTATTATTCTATGACAGCAAGTAATGGTCATTGGGTTTCCTTATTTATGTTAACTATTGTTATTCTTTTCAAGTTACAAGGAGGGATGATTATAATGAACAATAAGAAAAAAACAAAGGAATTAGGTACCTCAGCCAGCAAAATCTTAGATCTAAAATGGCATTACTATACCCTCTCAATCCTAGTCTTATATAGCATACATAGCTATGGCATAACTTTTCATCATAGACTTCTCTGCCTCTGCGACTATGATTCAATCAGAAGGAATATGAATTTAATAATAAAGAATCACCCTATATTATTAAGTGAACTAGTTGTGTGATGAGTAAATGCATACCTTTTTAGCCTTCCAGAAAAGAAACTTCATTACTTCTTCACCAGATTCTTGAGCCAATCTAAAGAAAGCTCCATCAGGTTTGTTAAGGAGCAAATATGGATGATCGAACTCCTAGAACAATTGTACAACAAATTTTTAAAAATATTAACCATGTACCATAATCATTAGCTATAAAGAGTTATATTCTCCAAGTTTAAAATCCATTTACCAACAAGGGTAGTCAAAGTCATTAAGACATGGATTCATGAATGGGAGCTCCATGGTTCAAATCTTGTTAGGACCATCCTCCCACACTGTTTTTTTTTTATTTTCCTTCCAGATTTTCCTCAGTCCTCATAACTGGAAAATGCCAGAGAGGTACGAGGGCAGTCCCAGAAGTATCCATCTGAGAAAATTTGTACACATGGATAAAACTGGTCATTGTTATGTGATACAATACTTTCATTTGAAAGGTCTTAGTCCAACTAATATTAAAGCTGGGCTAGATTCTACTCTGGGGGAGTCTGCTCCTTCGTTTACAACAGTAAAATATTGGGTGGCAGAGATTAAGCAAGGCCATATGAGCTATCAAGATGAACATTGCAGTGGTCGACCGAATGAGGTGACCATGCCAGAAATTGTGAAGAAATTCCACAAAATGGTATTGGATGACTGTTGACTGAAAGTGCGCGAGTTAGCAGATATCGTAGACATTTCAAAAAGTACTGTACATCACACATTAATTGAAAATTTGGACAGGAGAAAGTTGTGCGCATGATGGGTGCCACGTTTACTCACAATGGAACAAAAGTAGCATCGTGAGGATGTTTCAGTCGAGTGTTTGGGGATGTTTTGCTGCAATAAAGGTGAGTTTTTGTGTCGATTCATAACCATGGATGAAACATTAGTCCATCACTTCACACCTGAGATGAAGAAACGTCAAAACAATGGATTGAAAGGGGACAATCAGCTCCAAAGAAGGTGAGACATTTGCAGGCAAGGTTATGGCATCAGCTTTTTGGAATGTATGTGGAATAATTTTCATTGATTATCTTCAAAAATGAAAAGCAATCAATGGCGAGTATTATGCAAACTTATTGCAGCATTTGAATGATGAAATCAAGCAAAAATGGCCACATTTAGTGGAAAAGAAACTTTTGTTTCATCAAGAAAATGCATCAGTTCACACATCCATTATCGCCATGGCCAAAATCAATTAGTTAAAGTTTTAATTGCTTCCTCATGCACTCTATTTGCCAAATTTAGCCCCCTGTGATTATTTTCTATTTTCAAAGTTGACGAAATCGCTTGGTGCTAAAATATTTGCCAACAGTGAAGAGGTGGAGTCTGCCGTTGATGGCTATTTTATTTTGCAGAACTCGATGGTTCTGAGTATAAACAGGGTATCAAAGCTATTGAACACCACTGGGAAAAGTGTTTGAGCTGAAAGGAGACTATGTAGAGAAATAAAGATGTTTTTCCCAAAATTTTTGTGGTTTTTTTTGTTAGGTCGTTTACTTCTGGGACAGCCCTCGTACCCTAAACTTTGGCTTGGAATATTTCCTTCCCAAATATCTTTTCATTGCATGTATCACCAGTGTCCACCATCTGTGGTTCCATATGTAGTAAGAACAGGCATTAAACATTATTAAAAAAAATTTAAAAAGTAAATAAAATAAAATCCATTTGCATAGCTAAGAATTGAACCTTCATTTGGGGGAGAAAAAAAAACTATATGCATCCACTCTCATACAAAAATAATTGATGTCAAAGCAAATGCAGATGCCTCATTTTCTGTAAAAACATTTTAAGTTTGAAGAATCACAGAGTTCATGAAACTTATAATGCAAGCACTGCTGGAGCTGCAGCATCAGCATACACTATTAAGGCAGAAAATACCTATTTTTTAGGAGAAACTTTCAGTATTTGGGAAACTACTGTAATTCAGATTTTATTTATATGCAGAGAGTTCACTGCTGAGTTTTATAACATAATCCTGTTTCTTTTAGGGGAATAACTAAAAAACCTTAATAAACAATAGAAATATTTAGGTATCTTAGGTACAGTCCTCCTTGATATGATTGCAAATTTGACTATCACATGACAAAGTTAAGTATGATTATAAGGCATATTACAGAAGAGATAGACAATGAGTAGGAAAAAAAATAGTACACCCCTTTTATTTTATTCTACAGATTTAGTGAACATAAACAAATTTAATTTTCCTGGAGTTCATTTAAAATTTTTGGTACTCTGTTATTGGTTTAAAGATTCATGTAGAAGTTATAACATTCAATGTGAATCAGAGAGTAAGGACATTGACTATTTTCCTTGTTTAGATCACTGAAGTCAAGTGATAGAAAGTTTTCACAATAGAATGAATTGAAACCAGGCTTACAGCATCACCGCTGGTATTTCAGCAGTGTTTTTACTGTCTCCACTATTACCCGAGAGGAAGTATTGTATTCCACCCAAAAATTTAATACAGAGATTTCCTAGGAAATGCACATCTTGAGACTCCCTGAATCCGAGAAAAGCATTTTTAGAAAAAGATCTGTGCACATGTATACATGCTATGTGTGTGTGTGTCTGTCTGTGAAGAGCATGACTAAAAAAAAAATAATCTGATGTGTTACATTCACATCATTTATTAGTAGATATACAAATTATTATTACGAATGTTTATTTTCCTATCTACTTCATTTTAATCCAGATAAACCTTTCCAGAAATAGCTGCACTACACATTTTGTTATAGATACAAAGGGAATAGTGTTAGCCAAATGTTTTAGAACTGGTCACTATATGCTGGCCTTAAAATTCCATACTCTCTCCATGATATCGTGAGAAACAATTGAAAATCGACAGGACTTTCAAAGAATGGCTAAGTATTGAACAATTCGAACCATTAATAATGAATATCTCAGAAATGGCTGATGTCAAAAAAAGTTATTTAAAATAAGTTGTATGTTTTAAAGAGATCTATGTTTCTTGTGTAGTACATTTTCATCTATCACTTAAAGTTTACCACTTATATCAGATTATACAAAATTCATCGCAAATAAAGAGGACTTCACAGGCTATTCCCAGAAAATTCAAGATATACATTTTGTTTGTCATTGTAAATATCCTTAACATATGGTATTTCCATCAAAACCGGTAGAGCCATTTTTGAGAAAATAAAAAGTTTAAAAAATCTTCCATGTAAAGGGTAGTTTGGAATGGGGGGATTTTCTTGAAAATCTTTGTGTCGCATCTTTGGAAGATATTAGATTTAAATACCAAGTTTAGTGTTATCCGACTTTTCATTTTTTGAGTTATGCTCTCTCTCTCTCTCTCACACACACACACACACACACACACACACACACACACACACAACACACACCACACACACACACACACACACACACACACACACATGGGCCTTTTTCTAATAATGCTTTTTTGGATTAAGGGATCTCAAAACATGTATTTCCAATGAAATCTTAGTATCACATTTTAAGGTGAAATACTTGTTATTTAAGTATGGCATGTTCCAACATAGATTTGCAATAAAGTCCGTCAACCCAAACTATCCTTTGCATGGGAAAAATTGTATTTTTGATTTTCTCAAAAATGGGTCTAACAATTTTTATTAAAATATAATATGTTTAAGGAATTTACATGAAAATAAAATGTATATTTGAATTTTTAGAATAGCCTGTTAAATCCTCTTCATTCTGAATGACCATAATTGATAGACAGAATCTTACAGCACAAAAAGATGTAGATCTCATTAAATCACACAATTTCTGTAAAATAAAACTTTTGTTGCATTACCTAACTATTTTGGGGGTATTTTTTGTTATTGGTTTGAATTTTTAAATACTTAAAAGCTTTTTCAAGTGGTATGTTGCTATCCATTTTTTCTCATGGCTATCCAAAGAGTATAAAATTTCAAAGCTATCACATAGCAATTCACATTTTAGATATCTGACAATCGCTTTAGCCTGCTGTATCTTTCTTATACCTCCAACAAAATGTATAATGAAAGTTTATCTCGATTAACAAGAAGTAGATATAAGAACAATAAGCTTTTGTAAGAATAGTTTGTAGAAGAATGAGTAGAGAAAGCCATGTGAATGCAACATATCAGAATTTTTTTGTTTACTGCATATCTTGAAAATGAATACAGGAGGCATTGAGTACCAAGCACACAATGCCAATGCTGCTTCTGATGTTTTCCAAATCAAACTTGCCTTCTGGCTGTTGCTCTTCTTTTTGATCTTAGGGTGTACATCAGTTGCTTATAATATCTAAAACTTTGTAAGTAGAAATATTGGTGACCAAGTTATTCATAATAGTACTGTTAATAGAGTTTAAACACCTTACACCTTATAAAAATGTGTCAAAATCTAGAGTTGTTATTATGTGGTAGGTATTTGTTATAACAATATAAATTCAAGTATTTTTGTATACATTTTTATGATATCAAATAAAACTACCTAGATGTAATATACCTATAACAAAAGTCACAAACTCTTAACCCTCCTGTAACTCTGTCACAGATCTAAATAAAAAATATCTCACCTCTACATAAGTTTTCTTTTTCTCAAAACTTATTTTGTGTAACTCATGCTTTTACAAATGATTAGTTCAAGTGGTGAGTAAATTCAATAATTTTCTGGCTAAGAATGTATTAATGCTGCAGAGATAATGGTATAAAAAATCATTACCTCAAATTTAAATCTGTTAATAGGGGGCTGAAACATAGGTAACTATAATATTTACATAACTCTCAATAATAGTTATACTAATATACTTACAAAACAAGTTCTATGCATGTTATGAAATGTTTCCAAGCTTACCGCCACTGTTCCATCAGCCAAAACCAGTATCCTGTCACTGTCTATAACTGAAGGCAATCTATGACTTATTGTTAGAACTGTACATTCTGCAAATTTATTGCGAAGCTTTAACATAATTAAGTTTTCAACCCTGGAAAGAAATAGAATCTGTTACAACTAAAATTCTAGGGGAAATATGCAAGCAATTCAGTGTGTTCATTCATAACAATATGAAAGAACTTAAAAGAGAAACCAATAATTTGAAAAGTTTTCCACATCTGTCCATACAAATCCTAAAAGTTGTTCTTGGGTGTATGGCTGCATGTTATGTGTATGTGTCTCTCTTTTTTTCTTTTCTTTTTTTTTTCTTTCTCTCTACTGGTTACCTTTGCAAATAGTGGAACTTGCATTCCACCCAAAAATTCAATATTAAGATTTCACTGAAAATATATTATGTTTTGAGACTCCTTGAATTCAAATAAAAGCATTTTTAGAAAAAAAGTCTCTGTGTGTGTGTGTGCGTGCATGCGCGTGTGTGTGCATGCATGTTCGTGTGTGTGTGCGTATGCGTATGCGTGTGCGTGTGCATGTGCGTGTGCGTGTGCATGTACGTGTGCGTGTGCGTGTGCGTGTGTGTGTGTGTGTGTGTGTGTGTGTGTGTGTGTGTGTGAACAACATAACTCAAAATGAAAAGCTGGTTAAATACCAAATTTAATGTTTAATCTCAGCATCATCCAAGGATGCAACATGAAGTTTTTCAAGATAATCCCCACCTAGAACTGCCCTTTACATGGAATATTTTTATAATAATTATTTTCTCAAAAATGGATCTTAATAATTTTGATTAAAATACTGCATGTCTAAGATATTTTCATGACAAATGAAATGTTTGAATTTTCTGGGAATAACCTTTGCAGTCCTCTTAATTCTGAATGACTTAAGTATAATTGGTAAAGACAATCTTGACATTGAAAAAACAGCTATCATACAACATGAGAAATCTGATGTGTTACATTCACATAACTTTCTCTACATTCTATCGTTTATCAGTGGGTATACAAACTATGCTTACTGAGGTTTATTACTTCCACCATATACATAGTAGGTACAGAAGGTATTGCATTTCACCCCAAAATTTGGTACCAAGATTTTACCAGAAATACATGTTTTGAGGCCCCTGATTCCGAAAAAAAAACATTTTTAGAAAAAGGTTTATGTGTGTGTCTGTGTGTGAGTCTATGAATAGCATAACTCAAAATCGAAAAGTCAGACAAATACCAAACTGGGTATTTGGGTCCAGTAACTTTCAAAGATGTGACACAAAGGTTTTCAAGAAAATACCACATCCCAAACTACTGTTTACGTGGAACATTATTCAAAATGTTTGGTTTTATAAAAAATGGTTCTAACAATTTTGATTAAAATACCATATATTAAAGATATTTAAATTATAAATAAAATGTATATATCTAATTTTCTGGGAATAGCCTGTTAAGTCCACTTCATTCAGAAGGACTTTTGTATAATCTTGTAATAACTGTTAAACATTAAGTGACAGATGAATATGTACCATACAAAAAATGTAGATCTCTTTAAAACACACAATTTATTTCAAATAACTTTTTGTGGCATAAGCCATTTTAAGATATCCATTATTAAAGATTTGAATTGTTCAATACCTGTCATTCTTTTTTAAGTCCCATTAATTTTCAGTTGTTTCTCGCAATTGCATGGAAACAGTATGGAATTTTAAGGCCAGTATGTAGCGCGCAGTTCTTGAACATATGACTATTGGTGTTCTGTTTGTATCTATAACAAAATGTCTAATGTAGCTATCTCTGCAAAGGTTTATTTATATTAAAATTCAGTAGATAGAAAAATAAGCTTTAGTAGGAATAGTTTGTATACCCATTAATAATGATATAGTGTAGAGAAAATCATATGAATGTATCACAACAGATTTTTCTTTCTATCTACTTCATTTTAATCCAGATAAACCTTTGCAGAAATAGCTACAGTACACATTTCATTGTAGATACAAGGGGAACAGTGGTAGTCAAATGTTTAAGGACTGGACACTGTATGCTGCCTTAAAAGTTCTAGTCTTTCCATGCAATCATGAGAAACAGCTGAATGTTGACAAGAGTTTAAAAGAATAGCTAAATATTAAATTGAAACATTAATAATGGATATCTTGAAAATGACTGATGCAACAAAAAACGTTAGTTGAAATAAATTGTGTGTTTTAAAGAGTTCCACATTTCTTGTGTAGTACATTTTTGTCTATCACTTAATGTTTACCAGTTATACAAGATTATATAAAATTCCTTCTGAATGAAGTGGACTTCTTTAATATATGGTATTTTAATCAAAATCATTACAGCCATTTTTAGAAAATCAAAAATTTGAAAAGTCTTCCTTGTAAAGGGTAGTTTGTAGTGGAGTATTTTCTTGAAAATCTTTGTGCCACATTCATGGAAGATACTGAACTAAGTACCAAGTTTACTATTTATCCAACTTTTCATTTTTGAGTTATACTGATCACAGACAGACACACATGTTTCCAAAAATGCCTTATTTGGATTCAGGGGGCCTCAAGGCATACTTCTGGTGAAATCTGGGTATCTAATTTTTGGGTGGAATGCAATATCTTCTCTAGCTACTATGTATGCTGTAGAGAAAGTAAAAAGAAGAAAACCATAGGTAAACTTAAAAACTCAACAAAGCTTTCTTAACGAAGTCCACGAAATCAACAGAAATTAAAACTTCCATACTCAAAGAAAACTTACAACAAAAATCAACCATTTAGATCTATTTGATATTGAACACTAGTTCAGAAGAATTAGCAGAAGAATTTAAAAAATCTGAAACCTCTCCATGTGTTTTGAAACAAATGTCACTAGAAATAATAAATTTAAAATATCCTGTTAAAAAGTGGCTACATCTTTACACTAATGGATCCAGCTTACCAGATAGTGGTGGTACTGGTGCTAGTGCAGTATGCCTACGCTTTTCTTTTCAAAGAAGATTAAGTTCAACTTCTACAAATTTTGATGGTGAAATTTTTGCAGTTCCTCTCAGCTTACAAAGTCTGCTACAGTAAATAAACAAATTTAAGGGAATTGTAATATTATCTGACTCTAAAGCAGCTATAATATCCATAGCATCTGATAGAACAGCCAAAAACCTAAATGTCCTAGAACGCTAAAAAATTATAAAACAATTAATTCATTTAAATAAAAGACTAGTTCTTCAAAGGATACCAGATACTGTGGAATACATGGTAATGAAATTGCTGATTTTCTGACCAAGAAAGGTAATAAAATTACATCAAAATCATCTGGTTCGCTGTCTAAATTGAGCTTTATTTATGGAAGCTCTTTAATTACTATAGTCCTTAGCGTCCCATTCTATATTAGGCGTGAAAGACTGGTAATTTTGCTCAGAGGTCTCTTTATCAGGCTTGAGGTTCTTTTACATGCCGTAAATCTATGATACGGGACCACCGACTTTACTTCCCTTCCGAAGGAAGCCATACTAAGGATTTTTACACCCGAAAAAATCCATCACCCTCCACCGGGTTTGAACCCGTAACCTCAGGAACTAGAGGCTAGCATGGAACCACTAGACCATGGAGGACAACTCTATCAAAAGAATAATTACACCCCCATACAATACAAAAATTAAAGAAGAATATGTTTCACAAACAAAAGGAAAACAATGGGAAAATTTACATAACAGCATGACTAGAATCACTACACTACCATGAGAATCTTCCAAAGCAGTTTTTAGTTTATTAACAGGTCTTGACTGCCTCAAAACATCTGCCCAGGATTGGTATAGCAGAACCTCCTATATGCCCTTTCTGTGAACTTGAAGATATGAAGAGAAACCATCTAAACCAATGCCCAGCATTCAATCAACATACCAACCTCTCATCAAAATGCTGGAGCGCAAGAGAGCAAATGCCTTCATTGCCAACTGCACAACATTAGATACCAACCACCCATAATTGGTAAAGCAACAGATAAAATTGGTAAAGAGATAGGCAAAGTCTTAATACATAGAAAATGTAGATCTTGTAAAAACACACAACTTATGTTATATACACTTTTTGTGGAATTAATTATTTTTTAGATATTCCTTGTTAATGACTTAAATTTTCAAATAATTACTCTTTCACAACTGGAAAATCAGTATTTATCTTTCGCTCATGGTCACACCAAAAGCATGGAATTTCAAAGCATCACATAGCAACACCTCTAAACCTTGTCTATTGTTTTACCTACTGTATCCTACAACAAAATATGTAAATGTTAATTGAACATTTATCTGGATTAACAAGAAGCGGATACAATAATAAGCTTTTGTAAGAATAGTTTTCCCATGGCTGACCTTTTTGACACATGAGCTTTTTCAGGGGTTTCCAGGGTCACCAGCCGAATGCTGGAAAGGATTCTGACATCCCCCGAATTTCCTGTCCCTCCATTTCATCTCCACTCTCAGTTCACTTCATCTTTCATCCATTGGTCTCTTTCAGGGTTGGAAGTTGATGCAGTAATTTGTATCATAAATTATTTAAATGTAAAGAATGATTATAGTATGAATATGCATTTTTATGTGACATTGATTTGAGATGTTTATTGATTGTAATTATTGTTGAGAAGTAAGTTTATATGGCCTTACTGAAACTGACAATAATAGCGTGCAATAATGCAGCGAGGGGGTGAGCTGTTTATCATTATTAGAGATGAGGAAGTTACATAATGTTGGCGCGTTTTTCTTTAGAATTTTCTGGAATATTTTCCCTAGAGCATATGTATTCATAATTTTCATTGGATATAAAAATAGACGCTAATGTTGGCATGTTTTATTAGCCAATAGTAACTCAGTTATAATCTTTAGGCATATCGGGGTGTAGGAGTATAAAAAGGGATAGGCTAGAGGTAAAGTCCTTCAGTCCGTCAGTTCGTCGAAAACATTTGTACATTACACGTCGCCTTCAGTCCAGCAGAAATATTAGTACAGTACACGTTGACTATCGATTCACAAGTTACGCGTAGCAGAGTTATGAAAAATCTCAAGTGTTGTAAAGTTAATCACACAAAAAGTTGAAGTACGCGAATTAAGAATGATAAGTAATGAAGTTATTATAACAGTTTCAGTTAGGCGAGTGTCAAGATCAATGTGTAAATGTGATAGTGAATGTGTTCGACAATAAAAAGTGTAAAACAAATTCCCTCATCAGTGTTATCTTTGGATAAAAGACTCCTTTCCGTTTACACAACCTGTATAAAGACAAGTGCTCGACCAGAAAGATCATAGCTAGCCGGAGGACAGTGAACCAAAATTAAATAAAATCACAGTAGCATTTTTTTTAAACAAACACTAATACTGCCGCAAATTGCTAACACCAGATGGAGCTAACAAACCTAACAAAGAATCACGTCACAAAATGGCTTCCAAACATGGGGCTCAACAAATAAAATAAATAACTTAACAAGTATTCCAGTTCAAATTGGCTACCACAACGTGGGGCTAACCACAAACTATAATGTTACTTCAAAGTGTCAACAATGGTGTTTCGGTGCAGTGTGGTAGGGGAAAGGATGTTCTTTGCGACTCTCTCTGTCTCTCAGCTTTCAGTTGCCTGCTGGAGATAACCAAACTCTTTTGAGGTGTGTTGAGTCTGTGTGGGGTGGGGTCCCCAGTCTGCCTGTCTTTTTGCCAGGGAGTCTCTATCTGGAAACTTAGGGACCCTGCCATTCTTGTGCCATCACTCCTGGTTCTGGCCGCCCAGTGTCTCCTCTCATTTCATCTTTCCTCCCAGGGACACCCCCTTGTGGGACGTAGGTAAAATATCCCCTATGGGATCAGTGCTGAGTCCCTCCATAGCCAATCCAATCCAAGAATAGTTTGTGAATATAACAAATCAGAATTTATTTTTAAATATTACATTTTCCAGAGCTTGTAATGAGGCAGAAAGTCAAAAAAACTAATATGATGGCTTTCCCTATACATCACAGATTCACATATATCAGTTAGACATTATAGTATCTATTCACAAAAAATATATTATTATGTTATTCAAGTTAAATTTTTACCAAAGAATAATTTCAAATTAAGCAATAACTGCTTACTTATAACAACATGCAAAACAGCATTAAAATGTTTAGCCATAACAATGTGCCACACTCTTGTGATGGAGAGAAAAAAGGAGAATTACATACTTACAAGCATGTCTGTCAGTTTGCATACTTGAGTAAGTGTAGACATACAATAATACAACATGTAATATTTAAAACAAATGGTAACTGCAAGAAAAAATATTGTGCACAAAGATGCCGGCAGGCTGCACCTTATGTGAGAGCATGCCAGCCCCTTTACCTGGCCGGCTGATTGTTAGTGCTTGCAGCTGGCTCCTTTAACATAAACGATCCATGCAATAATGGCCTTTAGAACAAATGTCCTGCACAATAATGGTTCATGCAACAAATCCTTAATGTGCGTTTCCCACCTTCCTGGAAATTTCCTTGGCAGTAGGTTTGAGAAGCCTCCCCAAAGAAAGCTCTCCCCATAGAGAATATTCTTACTTTGTTGCGGGTATGTAAGGGGGCTGTTGGCAGGCAGCAGTAGTTGTTGAGTTGAATAGAGAGATAGTTGCATGTAGTCGACAGTTGAGAGCACCAACAAAGTTGAGTACAACTGAGTGTCTAAGCAATGAAAAAAATTTGTTCAGCAGCAATTGAAGTCATCATTTATTACACTGGCATCAGGATTGGAATTGAATATCATGATGGAGGCAATGATCAAAGAAGTACTACCTGAAATGAAGACCATCAAATTCAGAATGGAGAAGATGGGAAATGAAATAACAACTGTTTTAATTGACTTTTTCATTAATGGATGCTATTTAACTACTTTGGTTCTTAGTGTCCCATTCTATATTGGGCTGAAAAACTGGAAATTTTGCACAGAGACCTCTTTATCAGGCTTGATGTTAATTTATATGCCGTAAATCTAAGACATGGGACCACCTGCTTTATTTCGCTTCCAAAAAAAGCCATGCTAAGGATTTTTACACCACCCTCAAAAAAAAAATCCATTGCCCTCCGCTTGGTTTGCACTCGGACTTTGGAAACTGGAGGCTAGCATAATAATACTGTTAATTCTGCAATGGAGAAGATGGACATGAAAATGGAACCTGGAATGGAGAAGATGCAGAAAGTGGAGTCCAGAATGGAGAAGATGAAGACGGAGCCATCGACCAAAACTGACAAACAAATGCCTGACATTAAGAAGGACAAGCAAGGGTTTGGAGGAAAGTTAAAAACATTGGGCAATGTGTTAACGCCCTGGAAGAATGCGGGGAGTGGCTTAACTCCTGGAAGGAAGAGTCGACGTCAGCACCAAGGAACTGTACACCATGGTGGAAGGAATGCTTCACGTGAGACTTAAGTACTTGAAGGTCGAGATGCCAGGACACGACACAACATCTGAGCGCGTCAAGCCACCCAAATACGACGGAACGTCCACCTTCGAAGTCTTTCGCCGACAATTCGCCGCTGTTGCCGCCCGCAACCGATAGTGAGCAGAGGAGGAAGCCGCACAGCTGATAGCCAGCCTACAGGGACAGGCAACAGAAGTTTTAAATGTGATCGTTGGCGGCGTCCGGAGACATGTGGAAGGTCCTCAAAAACCGGTTTGAGAACCATCGTTTGGCCGCTCAAGTCAAGGCTGCAACAGTCAGGGGAGACGCTGCATGAGTTTGTCCTGGCAATTGAACAGCTGGTGAACAAGGCTCTGGCGAACCTCCCACCCAGTTACGTGTCCCAGGTAGCTGTCTACTCCTTTGTCGACGGGGTGCGTGACACCGAGATACGACAGCGTCTGATGCTCGGCGACTACAATACCATTCGGAGGCGCTAACGGCCGCATTGAGAGTAATAGAGGCCAAGGTAATAGCTGCTCCCACCTTGAAGACCAGGGTATCTGATACGGGGACATAGGATCGACCCAGAAACGACGGTGAAGATCTTCAGGTGATGTGTTGGGGCCTGACCAGTCGGACACCTAGTAAGGGACTGCACACACCAAGCCGACGAACAGGCAGGAAATGAATGAAGACTGGCGTGACGCGGGGCAAGTCGGGGCCGTCTTCACCACCCCCTCGAGTGACGCTGCGTGCCTTGGGCAGAAGAGTGGATGACAGCCTCGTCGTGGACGACTGGATACAAGGATAGCCGTGCCGGATATTATGGACACAGGTGCAGCCGTGACCGCGATCAAATCTGATGTGGCGAAGAGTTTACTATCAAAAAAACCGAATCGGTCCTACCATCTAGTGACGGCATAGAGCGATAACTTGCCACGGATAGAGCGATAACTTGCCACGGCAAGGAGCGAGGTAGCGATGAAGGTACGCCTGGAAAGCCAGTGGTCAAAGAACCTCGTTTTTGACCGGAGGCCACCATTGGACGGATTTTGCGTTGCCAGGACTTTTTTGCTTGCCGAGAGGAACTGCCTGTGAGGTTACGAAAGTATCCCTGCGACGGATCCGAGGAAGCAGCACCCACCACTGCAAGATTTGGTGCCCCGACTGGAAGCCTTGCTGAAGAGGACAGCCGGCCATCTGATCGCGGCACAACTGAAGAGCGTGCAGCATCTACTTAGACGAGCCTGTTTTCAACCAAGGTAACGGCGATTATGGCCGCATCGCTAAAGTACTCCTCATGTCGACACCGGAGACGCCCGACCTAACCGGAACCATTAAGACGAGTTCATCTGGCGAAGCAAGCGGAGGTACGAGACATGCTGGAGGACATGAGATCCAGGGGGATTAGAGAAGCGTCCGACATCCCTTGGTACTCTCTTGTAGTCCTGGTGAAGAAGAAGATGAGCGAGCTGCGCTTCTGCGTGGACAAAGTCTGAATGCTGTGCCTCAAAAGGATTATTTTCCTTAATCTTGGATTGTCGACGTACTGGATTCTTGTTGGTGCCCAATGGTTCTCGACATTGAACATAAGTTCGGGATACTGGTAGGTGGCCCTAAATCCCAGGGACAAGGAGAAGGCTTTGGCAATTTACTTTATGCCCTTTGGCCTCTGCAGAGCACCAGCCACCTTCCATGTGTCTCATGGAGGCAGTAATGAGGGGGCTGACTTACGATACCTGCCTGCTACATCTGGACATCATCGTCATTGGTAGCGCATTCGAAGACCATCTCGAGAACCCGGTCAAGATATAACAAAGGCTGCCAACCTGAAGCTGGATGCAAAGAAGTGTCAACTCTTCTGCAACGAGATTAACTACTTGGGCCACAAAGTCTAACCACTGGGGTGGTCACGGACCCGGAGAAGACTCAGGCTGCGAGAGATTGCACTCACCCAGAAGACAAACGAGAGTTGTGCAGTATCCTGGGCCTATGCAGCTACTAACGCTGGGCCGTCAGAGGTTTCTCCAACATCGCAAAGCCCCTCACTCATCTGACGGATGAGCAGCGCTCATACATGTGGGCAGAAGAGACTAAATTAAATTAAATTTAGTTTTATTTATGGACGCTCTTTAACCTTCCCATTCTATATTGGGCATTAAAGACCGGTAATTTTGCTCAGAGGCCTCTTTATCAGGCTTGAGGTTCTTTTACGTGCCGTAAATCTACAACACGCTGAGGACGCGTTCCAGGAGCTTAAGTCAGCACACTGTAATGCGCCTGTCTTAGACTTTCCACAACGGGCGGAGATTTTATCGTGGACACCGACGCCAGCGACAACCGTATTGGAGGTGTACTATCCCAGGTCCAGGATGAGCAGGAGCGGATAATAGCGTACTACACTCTCCAAGGCGAAAAAGAATTATTGCTTTACCCGGCGGGAGCTCCTGGCAATAGCGAAGACGCTGGAGTACTTACATAAATACCCATACAGGCAAGCATTTCAATTGAGAACTGACAACTCCGCCCTCACCTGGCAGCTGAGCTTCAAGAACTTAGATGTCAAGAGATCTCGCTGGGTCCAGAGGCTCCAAGAGTACAATTTCACATCAGAACATCAGAAAGGGAGGAGCCACTCAACTGCTGATCAAATCAAGAAGATCCTGCGCAGAGTAGTGCGACCACTGCACTAAGGTTGAGGAAAAGGAGCGTATTGCAGCTGTCTTGTGATTTCGGCGGTGCCTGCGGATGGATGGGTTAGCACAAGCTTGAGGAGGGAGCAGATAGCGCACGCCGACTTGGAGTAGGGGATAGGCCGAACTGGGAAGACATCGCACCCAGAAGTAGTGTGTAGAAGTTCTACTGGGCTCAATGGGATTCATGAAGACCAAGGAAGGTGTGTTGTTCAGATTTAGGAGCCACCGATGCTAAGACCCAGAAAGAGCAGCTGATTCTCTTGGAGGAAGTAGTACATGTGGCGACTTCGGGAGGACATCTTGAACCCAAACGAACAAGACTATGGACAAACGTTGAGAGGTGGTGCCGCCAATGTCATGTGCGTGCCGTAAGTCGCGGCCCACAGACCAAGAGGCGGGATCGCATGCAGCAGTGAATGTGGGAGCACCCTTCAAACGCCTCGTCATCAACATAGCTGGACCGTTCCCTCGGTCCGACAGGGGAAACATGTAACTGTTAATAGTAATGGATTACTTCACCAAGTGACCGGAGGTATTCGCCATCCCTAACAAGCAGGCCAAGACAATCGCGAATTGCCTCGTGGAAGAGCTGTACCGTCGCTTTGGAGTACCGGTGGAGCTACACAGCGATCTGGGTATCAACTTAGAGCTCGACGCTAATGAAAGAAGCACAAGACGCGCACAGCACATCTCCACCCAAAATCAGACAGCATGGTTGAGCGATATAAGAAAACTCTAGAAGATCAACTGAGGAAGATCATGGCCAATCACCAGAGGGACTGGGATGTCAGGATGTCGCTTTTCTTGCTCGCCTACAGCTCGTCAACACACGACACTACGTGCTAACACCAGCCAGCTTGGTGTTCGGAAGGGAGCTGCGCTTACCATGCGACCTGATGTTTGGGAGTTCCCGGAGGAGAATAGCCAGTAATCGACTACGTGGAGAACCTCGTGGACCGTCTTCACGGCGTGCATGAGATGGCCCATCAACACATCAAGGAAGTCGTCCTCCGTGGTGTAGTGGTTACCATGCTAGCCTCCAGTTCTCGACGTCGCGGGTTCAAACCCGGTGGAGGGTGATGGATGTTTTAGGGCGTAAAAAATCCTTAGCATGGCTTCCTTTGAAAGGGAAGTAAAGCTTGTGGTCCCGTATCATAGATTTAAGGCACGTAAAAGAACCTCAAGCCTGATAAAGAGGGCTCTGAGCAAGATCATCAGATGGAGGAAGATAAATGCTACAAATGATAAATCGAATGGATGACAGTTTAATCCTAACAGCCACTGACTGGATGTCAGACTATATGGATACATATTCCACAAGTATATCATCTCTAATGAGCATCGTAGTGCCCCCGTGCGCAGGAATATCCTCTTCGGATGTAAGATCACACCGTAATGGAGTATACCGCCTGATTTTAAGGCTATCTTGAGGACGGAGCTTAGTCTCTTGTAAACATATTACCAACGGATTATTCTTGTTGAGTAAAAGTTCAAGCTCTGATCGACGTATTCTAATTCCACGTATGTTCCATTGTAGGATAGCCATAGTATTCATAATGCGACAAGTTCTCAATCGTAAGAGTGAACTACCTTGAGGACGGCGGTGGTCGAATCAATTTTCCCTTTTTCATTGGGTCCGCCTAACACCTTTAACGGAGGAAGGATCCTGCCTCTTTTTCACTGTCGTTCTGGCAGTACGGGCAGAATCCTCCTGCTCCATCTCCTCCACGGGAAAGGACCCCTTTCCAACTGAAAATTTCGGTTCGAGGTTCTCGAATCGATTGGAAGTGGAGATCAACGAAGAAGTAGATCGCTGATCCAGGTCCTTCCCAGAAAATTCCTCAGAAGAGGATCTCTGAGGAGATGATCGTGGGCCTGTTTTGCCTTTAGATGTTCTGGGTAAAAGCTTACCATTTTCTTTTAGGAAGTCGATTCTGTTGTAGTTGGGCTTGGTGGTCCATTTTCGTTATCGGTGATCCATTGTACGTTACGAGCTTGCCAGTCTTATTGTTTGAGGTCGATGGTCTTGATGGTGGCTTTACTGAAGGGATCTTGTCAGTGACAGACTTGGCAGATGTTGATGCAGATTTAGATTTCGTGGGCTTTGGAAGTGATCTAGCTACTAGGATCTTTTCTGAAATTGTGGCCCCGTTAACATCGCTGGTTTGAGTTGCGATTTCCCGATTTGGTACCGGTTTAGCTGCAACTGAGCTATAGATACCGGACTTCGGGACAGAGGGTTGGCAAATGCGCAGGAGTTTCCAGCTTCCGAGAAGGACACCTTCTCTCTAACCCGGATCTCTTGGATTGCCCTTTCCTCTGTAAAACGGGGGCATTCTCGGAAACTAGATGGATATTCACTGCAGTTGACGCATGTTGGTGCTTATGTACATGCTCGTGTGAGAATTCACCACAGTTAATGCAGGTAGCTTCACCGTTACAGAAATCACTTGTGTGACCAAAGCACTGACCCTTATAACATCTCAGTGGGTTGGGGATATATGGCCTAACTTCAATGGCTTCATACCCTGCCTTAATCCTTTGAGGGAGGTATACCCAATCAAAGATAAGAAACAGGGTATGAGTAGACATAAATTCACCTCTTTCTCTCCACTGAACCTGATTAACAGATGTCACACCTTGATCTTCAAAATTTTCTTGAATCTCCTCATTGGACATACCGCCCAGTGTAGTTAGAGCACCGCGCCAGCAGTTCAAGGTCTTGTGCATATCAACTCATATGAAGTAGCTAGCTAACATGTTTGCTTTCTATATTCGAGCTACTGTAATAGCTGCCAGGGATGTTGAATGTGCTTAAACCAGGAGCATGCTATTACAAGTTCTAATACAGGATTTTACTGCACCAGCAATTTTATCCAAACCCTTCTGAATATTAAGTGGACTCACCATAGTAAACTACTTACTTACTTCCTCCCTTCCTTCCTTCCTCCCTCAATTCTACCGATAACTAAGTAGCAAGGATCATAACATTTGACTACTTATTTAACACTTACCTTGGTGTCTTTTTTGGATCTTTTGAATCCATAGTGATAAAATCCTCCACCATTACAAATGTCTCCGGTGGCATGCTCACATTCTGGGTGCCAGCCTAGCTTAGGTGTGAGTCCTGGCCTGGATCTTGCTCACTTTAGGTTCTCACCTCCCAATTGCTAGATAGAGGGACCTAATTGCCTTCAGGAGTGTAACAGCTCATGTAATGGCCCCTTCTCGGGACTGATCTTTATCGGCGGATATGAACACAGTCCTACATGATACTCAGGGGCTGGAAGTTACGCATTACCCAGTCACCCCTTGCAACTCCTCTCTTCCATCCCACACAGTATTATCCATCAGATTGTGTTCAGGAGATAACTGCTAGTTGGTCAAACATACTTGTGGACCAAAGTTGGTTGGGCATTTGGCACAAGCCCTCTCACCTCTTAGAGGAACCCAATCTAGAGTGTGGCTCGGAACCCCGGGAGTGCCAATCCCATATCTACCATAGTAGGCCCCTAAGGGAATTCTGAGGGAGCAGTGTGACCACGTGCACTAAGACGCCAGTGGTCAGCGGCATATGTGAGAGCATACTAGCTCCTTTATCTGGACGCCTGATTGTTGGCACCTGTGGCCGACTCTTTTAGGACAAATGAACAACCTACATCCAGATAGGTGTGGCATTGCCAGAGGATGTTGGACTGACTCTGTACCAGCTGTCTGGTTACACTTCTCTGGGTTCCTGGGTATGCTGATATTAGAGGAAATGAGATAGCAAACATTCTTGCAAAGATAGGATTGAAGCTTTATTTTATTGGGCCTGAGCCCTTCTGTGGTGTAACTAGAACTGTCATGTATAAGATAACCCAGCTTACAGTAAGGGCTCATCTTGAAGCATGGAGTAAGCAAACCACGCCAGAAGGCCCATGCCTTAATATCAGGGCCTGACCAGAAAGTGCACAAGTTTCTCCTTAATTTGATCAGATATAAACAGATCAGAGGAGTTGTGGGATATCTTACCGACCACAACACTCTGTGCAGACATTTATTCATTATGGGGCTTACACAAGACCCTTTATGTCGGAAATGTTGCAGGATTTTGAGACCTCACAGCATGTACTGTGTGAATGCAAAGGTTCTGTTGTGCATAGAAATGTGTTCCTAGGGTCTTTCTTTTTGGAATCTTAGGAGATGAGAAGGGCAGATATCAAGGACGTGGTCCATTTTATATGAACCATTGAACTTGAGTAATTCCTAGGATAAGACATACAAAGGGCTCCACAAGTCTACACAGGCCTCTTTAAGAGGCCACTCAGTGTTCACCATCATCAAGACAAATGATCCATGCCATAATGGTCTTTACAACAAATGGCCTGCGCAATAATGGCCCAAGAAACAAACCCTTTATGTGCGCCCCCTGCTTTTCTGGAAATTTCTTTAGCAATAGGTTTAAGAAGCCTTCCCAAAAAATGCTGCTCCATAAAGAACATTCCCAATTTGCTGCAGGGCTATATAAGGCAGCAGGCAGCAGTTGTTGTTGAGTTGTGTCAGACAGATAGTCACGTGCAGTCGACAACTGAGTGCAGCAAAGTAGTTGAGTCAGCTGAGCATCTAAGCAACAACAAAAAGTTGTTCAACAGCAACTGAAGTCATCATTTTTTACAATATATTTGAAGGACTTCATCTGGGAGGAATTTTGTATAATTTTTTACAATTTGTAAACCATAATAGACAAAAGGCTGCTACACAAAAAAGTATCTCTCTTTTAAACACACAATTTATTTCAAGTAACTTTTTTGTGTCACCTGCCATTTATTGGTTTGAATTTTTTAATACTTTGTAAGAAACACTGAATGGTGACAGCACCTAAAAATGACAATGTCATGGATAGAGTATCAAATTTCTAGGCCAGCATACAGCAACCTACCTTTCAACATCTGAGTGTTGCTTTGGTCTTCTATATTCCCCCTTACACCTACTAAGAAATGTGTAATGAAACTGTTTCTACAAATGTTTGTCTTGATTAACATGAAGTAAAATAAGCTTCCGTAAGAATAATTTGTAGAAGCTATATTTGATTTAACAATAGCAGTAGGGAAAATCATGTGGATGTAACACATCAGATTTTTCCTGCAATAAATATTCACCTATCTTTAATTATTTCTCAGTTATACAAAATCATACAAAATTCAGTTGGAATGAACAAAATTTCTCAGCCATTTACAGGAAAATTCAAGATGTACATTGTATTAGTCATGCAAATATCTTAAATGTATTGTACTTCAACTGTAAGTAAATTTTGAGAAAAAAAATTATAATGAACAATTTTCAATGTAAAGGATAGAGGAGGGGAGGAAGATTTTCCAGTGTGCTCTTAGAATCATGTTAGGCTCACATGCAAGAACAGCATGTAGAAATACTTTTAAGAAACTAAGATATTAACACTCATGGAAACTAAGTTTCTTTTTTTGTTTTTCTTTTTTATGACATGGGACCCTTCCAAAGGAAGTTTGCTAATGATTTTTACGGCCAAAAAAAATCCACCTTCCATGGGTTTGAACCCTTGACCTTGGAACTACAAACTAACAGTCACGGGAGAATACATATACACATCAAATACTTTTTACATAAGAAATATAAAAAATCATTCGTTGCCAATTTTGACATTCACAATGTTAATACAAGATCCAGATTAGAGCTACATATACCATCAACTAACCTCACATGTATTCAAAAAGGAGTACATTATCATTGTATAAAAATATTTAATATTCTACCTCACAACTTGAAAACCTACAATGATAAAACATTTATTGTAAAGCTGAAATAATATTTATATGAACACTCATTTTATACCGTCATTCAGTTTCTAAATGATACTTAGATGCTTAACTTTTAACTGTGTAAATAATACTGTAAATACTGTAAATATTGATAACTATGTTCCACATATTCCACATCCTAATGTCAAAAACAGAGCATAACATGTATGAAATGCAAATAAATGTATGTATGTAAGAGGAAAAACTAAGCGGCACAGCATTATTAATTATTGCGCATCATATCTGGCAGGCTGGCCAACCCTCAAAAATTGCCAAATTTGTAGACAAGGAACCAATTGTAAGTGGATCAGTACCAACATTACGAATTGTTATAAAAGGATAAAACTTACCGGGAATTACTTTTTGCAGCATAAATAAATATAGCAGTCAGTTTTACCAACTCCAGAGGTAAAAACATTAACTTTTTTTTTCAAGTTTCAAAATACACAAAAATACAGGACAATTACTGTCCCAGATAGGAACTGTCCAGGATGTGGAACATTTAGCACAAATCCGGAATTTTCTGTAAAGTCCAGGACATCTGGCAACCCTATTACATACATTTACATACTTCTCTCTGCCTCAATCCTCCTCAAATTGTCTATATCATGTGGAAGGTAACTCATCACATTCTTTCCAATATGAACTTCATAAAAGTATTACAAAGTATGATCAGTCATTTAAAAAAAAATAGTGTTTTTGTTTTCAAATTAGATGTTTTATTCAAGAAGAATATATGAAGATAATAGTTTGTATGTGTTAGATGAGTAGGGTAATCTATTTCTGACATATTTGTGGTAGTAACTATGTGACATCACACAGGGTTTTGAAAATAATTAATTGCTTAAATGGATATTCCGAATACCTTTTTTGCAGATGTAATGTGGGTGTAGAACTTGGTAACATTGCAAACAGGTTGAGGTAGGTCGTGCAATCTGAACTGGCTTCTGGATGCAAACAAAACATAACGTACCGTACTGTACCCCTCATCTCCTTTATCTGAAGGGTGACTAGTGATTGTTTTCCACACATTCCTTAATCCAAACAAACATAACGAAAAGGTCATGTACTGTTATTTTGCCTAAACATAACAGTGTAAAATGGAAGGAATGCCAATATGAAAAGCATGGTCTACGAAATGTTGACTAATGACAGAATCTTTGAGACAAGGTATTTATCTGGCTGCAGAGAAAACATGTAACAATGAGGGTGTTTTTAGAGTATGACATAATTTGTTAAGAAGATGTGAAGCTTGCAAGTGCGCAAATGATAGACTTTGAACAACACCTATAAAGTAGGTGAATATTGTTTTTTCTTTTGCTGCCCATGTTAAAAATACCATTTAGTAGACTTTGCAAGGGGCTAACAATGTAGTTGTTTTGTGTTTATATGTCAGAAAGATGGTTTAGTTGATTATGTTACAGCAGTATCACTTGCAAAATGTATTTAAGTTTAATGTTGAACAAGTTGATAAGAATATCCATAGATTGTGAATTTAGGCTACAAAATGCATCATTGGATGATTCAGATGCAATTATTAGGAGGTAGTAGACATGAAACATTTATTTGTTTATGTTCATGCATAACATGAGACATGCCACTATGAAATCAAAAGTGAAACCTGTTTACATGGTGTCCTCCAACTGGTTTTGAAAATGAAAGTGATACCCCCGCTACCATGAGTCAGCAAACCCTGCAATGTTGCCAGCATGTCTGTTTTATGTTTTTGAAAAATCTAAAATATCTCTGCAGGAAATGGTCATAGAAAAAAAAATAGAAGTTAAAAATGTGATCCAAATAATGAGATCTGTAACTGGTTTTAATGAATGTAATAACTCACTCACTCCCTCACTTCCTCACTTCCTTCCTTCCTTCCTTCCTTCCTTCCTTCCTTCCTTCCTTCCTTCCTTCTGGTATAGTCTTAAAACTTTTTTTTTTGTCAGACAAATGATGCCACATCAGGAAATTCTTGGTACCTAGGTACTCTGTTCCGGCCATTAGACTCTAGCTTCTGACTTTGTGTTTTCAGCTAGCTTGCTCAAAGTACAGTTCAAGCAGAAATGAAGCACCTAAAAGCTTCTCTGCATATTATACCCAAATTAGCTAAGTTAAAAAAAAATAGATAAATAAAATTTATTTCACCAATATCAAATACAACTGCAATCAATGTTTACTTTAGTAGGTTTAACCTTATTGATTACAATTTCAGTAAAAATGTGTTTTTTCCCCCTTATTTTTTTCCTTATTCAAATATCTTAAAAAATAATGCATAATTTGCATTTTAACCAACTCTTGTAGAGCTAAATCACTAACTAAGATTTAAACCAGTACTGTCTGACATACAGCAATCAGGCATGTTTTAAATGACTGATGGTGAATGGATTAAGCCCTTCAATTATTAATGGTTAAAAAGTGTTACATAAAGAATATGCTTTTGATTATCTTTGGGCTCTCGGATGAAGCTTGTTAGCAAATTTCTAGTGATAATGAAGCTTATGGGATGTCAAGTTGATTTTACTAAATGTGAGTGATGAATACAATGAAAGATGTTTCCACAATGAATTCACAATGTGACGAAAATATTTCATGTGACTAACAGAAAATGGCTGGCCTTACTTATCATGGATGCAGATGTATTGAGTTTTCCTAGACCTTTAAATATTTACTTGATAAAGAATATAGGCTGAAACAAATCAGCCTTCTCATTATATGATATGTGGAACTAAATAAACAGCACTATGTCAAACTATCTGCATATTCTTTACTCACTGAGGATCAATGTTTGACGTAGTTTCATCCAAAATTATTATTTTATGGTTCCATAGAATAGCACGAGCAAGACAAAGCAGCTGTCTTTGTCCCACACTGAAAATTTTTCCCCCTTGGTAAAGTTTAAGGTATAATCCTGACTGTAAGTCTCTTATGGTTTCTTTCATTTCAACCTGAAATTTAAAGTTATTGTGTAAAAAATATAACAAAATGTTACTGTTTACAACATATTATTTGTGCAAAATGTTATACCCCTATTTCACAATACTGAACCAAAGCGAATGTGTACCTCTTCCAAAGCATCCCAGAGGGCACTGTCTGGGTATTCAGAATATGGATCAAGGTTTTTCCTCACAGTGTCCGAGAAAAGCACAGGTTCCTGGGGAATAATAGATATCTTTTTTCTGAGGTCATGTAGTCCAATTTCCATTATATTTATTTTATCTATCAAAATCCTTCCATCCATAACATGCAGGCGAAAAAGTGATCGAGCTAATGTTGACTTGCCACAACCACTTCTTCCCACAATACCAATCTGCAAATATGTTTTTGTTTGTAATGAATAAACAAGCATTTTATCATACAGCTGGAATTTATCAACAAAATGTATCGTATTTCAAAAATTATTGTTAGAATAATTTTCATGTGCATTATTATGAAATTATTAACAGACATAACCTAAATTTAATAACATACACTACAACACTATTTGCAGACAGTTTTATTGTAACAGGCTTAAAACTATATAGTTTTTACTGAATACACTTAAGGCTATAAAACATGTGCTTATTTTAAACATAAGTTGAATAATATTTTAATGGATTACTGTTTTTATAGTGCAGAGAGTATTTATTCAAACAGATGTAATAAATGAGAACTATAACTAATATAATTTTATAAACTATGTAAAACAGTCAGGTATATTTATTGCAATATTGTAAATGTTGTTATATACCACAATATTGTAAATCACATGTTGACAATTCTATATCATGTACCCATGATCCACAGCTACAATAAAATTTGAATTTGAATAGGAAAAATACGAATGGATGAGCAAATAATAGGTAGTAAGTTTTCATCAAAAGAAATTAGTGTTAGAATCTGCGAAATTTAACTTGCCAGGCTCAAAAAAAAAAAAATAGACAAAAAGACTTATCCTCTTGTTGTTTCTCTCTTTACAGAGATGGGTCAGGGCTGAAACTCCTTCCATTGCGCCGGGTTGTTCAGTGGCAATACTTTCTTCATCTTCGTCTGAAAACTCTGGTTCATTTTCTCCATGGGTGTCACAAACTCTGATTATTTCAGAATCTTAATTTTCTTCCTTTGAGACTGAATTTTCCAAATAAATTATAAAGTTATCACAAACATCATCCACCAAAGTGTCTTCTCCAACAAAATTATTTGAGTTTTTTAACATGCTTGCAAGCACTTTCCAGTTTTCTGCTGTAACTTTTCCAATAGCCCTATCAAATAATTCTTTTACATCACTAGATTTAAAAGATATGTTATGCTTTGCAACATCATTCTTTATCTTGTACAGAGTAATTCTATGGCATTCGTATCACAATGGTATGGAGAGAAAACTGAGTTTTATTTATGGAGCTCTTTAACTGCTATGGTTGTTAGTGTCCCATTCAATATTGGGTGTGAAAGAGCAGAAATTTTGCCCAGAGGCCTCTTTATCAGGCTTGAGGTTCTTTTACATGCAATAAATCTATGACATGGGACCACTGGCTTTACTTCCCTTCTGAAGGAAGCTATGCTAAGGATTTTTACGCCTGAAAAAAATCCATCACCATCCGCCATATTTGAACCTGTGACCTTGGGGAGCAGAGGCTACCATGGTACTCCTAGACCATACAGGATAACAGTATGTAAGGAGGAAGCCTTACTACACAATGTCCATAAATTTCAGCAATACAATCTACCTTATACAGCTTAAGATTAATTTTATAGGTTTGTATAATACTGGTTTAGTTGCTTGCAGATCAAATTCAATATCATTGCATTGCTTGCATTTCTGTCTTTAATGACAAAGCAGTAGGAGCTTTATTGAGCTGAACAGAATGGAAAGAAGCATTGTTCATTACAATAATACTGTTATGAGGAGTATTAGGTAATAGTTTATTTATGAACCAATCCTTAAGCATAGTGTATTGGGAATAAACTAATGGAACACCCTGCATATAAAATGACAAAACATTATCCTTTTCCAAATGGAGTCCTTAATGGGAAATTGATATTGTCCTTTTCACTTTTCCACACTTTGCATTTCGTGTGGCCTATGTTTATCCATGTTTCATCAAGGTAAACAATAGCTGTAGCTCTAAGTTCTTTCATTCTTCTTAAAAACTTGAATCTCTTAGTGATAATATTGGGCCTTTCCATTAATTACACCCTGTCATGTTTATTTTTGACAAATCTGAATTTTTTTTTCTTCAGAATATCCTTAAGTTTCATATGCTGACATCCAATAAGCCATCATTTCTTAATGCAACGTTTATATCTTGTAAGCTAGGCAGAAAATGATTGTGATACAATGAATAAATAGTTTGCCATATTGCAGTGGTGGTGAATGAATCAATTTTAGTTTTTGTGGGAGTTCTGTTTGGGCATTACTTACCTGGAGTACATAAAACAGCTCCACCTTCCTGAGCTTTTTCCTTTAAGGTTCTGCTAATAGTGTGAGAAGAAACGCTTGTGGCTATCACAGTTCTTTCAATCACACTGGACACAGATATAATTGGCCTATCACATTTTAGCACCTTGTATTCATCATAAAAAAACTTGTAAACATTAAATATCACTTCCCTGTCATCCAATTTCACAGCTTTTCCCTGCTTTCCAACATCACCTTGAACTATCACTAAAACAAGTACAAATCTGAGTATGAAATTCAATATTAATTCTCATATCCAAAGCTTTTTGCTTAGCTACAAGGTAGAATAAAACCCACACAAAGCAACCCAATCACAATTACTCTGATCTCACACTTCTTGCTTTAGAAAGCACTAAACACCGCTGATATGTATGTTATGTGATGGGTTTTTGCAAAGTGCATGCATCCATTTAACAGATAATAGAGTGCTGGAAGAGGTGTATGCTTTTCAAGAATTTAGACAGAGCAGGTAGAGTGCCCCAAAGACAAGGACAGAGCCAAACCTGACAGTTAAATCTCATAGACCCTAATATGTATTATTTGGCTTTGCTTTTATTGATGAGTCAAAACTAATGAACATTTTCATTTATACATGAATAGTTTTCACAAACTGTAAAAGCCACTGATCCATACATGCTTCAAATTTATCTTTATATTTCATTCTTTATGTCACAAAAATGCACTATTATGGCTGGCTTTTCCACCTGTTTGTCTTACACTCCTAAATGCTCTTTAGTCTAATAGTTAAGGTTAGCTTTTGTTTTTTTTAACAATATACAGCTGATCTATTATATAAATTCTGCATCAGTACACAAACAATGAGAGGCCTTTCTTCAAGTGACTGCAGTGTGATCCCCACACAGGTGTGAGGCAGGCTCCCCACAAAGCCTCACATAATATGTAAACGGAGAACAGTTCAAAATGATATACAATGGTAAACTGATATACCAGTGGTTCAAATATCTCACTGTATGGGCCTTTCTGAACTAACTAAATTTCTGGGCTCCCTAGCACGTGTCTCCCAACACATCCCCCTTACAAATGTCAGAATTGTTATTTGGAGGTCCGAAAATTAAATTAAATTGAGTTATATTTACACATGCTCTTTAACTGCTAATTTTCTTAGCATCCCATTATATTGGACATGAAAGACCAGAAATTTTACTCAGAGGCCTCTTTATTGGACTTGAGGTTCTTTTACATGCCATAAATCTATGACATGGGACCACCATTGGAAGTCCTGTATACCTACTTTTAGTATATGAAAGAAAAAATCAGATATTAATAAGATGAATTAATGGTCCAATGGTTCTTTAACTCTGGAATAAACTGTGAAGATACAAATAGCTTTATGAATTTTAATAAATTAGTGGAGGAGATCTTAACAACAAATTTATATGTGCTACCTATGGATAGAAAACATGTGTGATCCTACTTAAAAGAAAATCTTGAAAGGATTTAAATGGATTCTGTTGAACAACTGAAGAGAGAGATCATCAATGTCTTCAGAACAATCACTCCCAAAAAGCTTAGGCAGACAAGCAAACAGATATGGTGACACATTCAATTGTGTATGGAAAATTATGGTGCACATACCGACATGTTAGATGTTTAACAATGATGCCCATAGGTCCAGGTAACTTTATTTTTGCATATTTTCATCCCTTAATATTGGAGAGTTCAATAAATAATTATTTAACTTCACTTGTGGCATTTTATTATTTTAAAATCACATATAAAATATTCAATTGCAACTTTTGGCCCATGCTGTAGGCACAAAAGTATACAGAAGGTTGAGATAACAGTCAGCTGTTTAGAAGGCAAATTGATATTATGCTGTGCTTGATGTTAGGATACTCTTTACATGAGCTCATCAGAAGCATAAGAGCAGCCACTTACCTTGCTTAAAATGTTAGAAAAACGAAATAAAAGTAAATATTTTACAATTAAATATATATAAAAAAGTATGTCCTAAAGATATATGTATCTTTTCCTGTTATAGCTTTCTGTCTGTCTATTAGGGTTTCACATATGTATAAAATTCAGACATCTTCAAAGGCTACTAATGGAAAATAAAATAAAATGCATGTGTTTTATTCAAACTCCAATATCATAAATATGTTTTCATTTCATTTCTACTTCTGGGAAAATAAAAAAAAATTCCACAAAGCATCTCGCACTCGCTCTCGCTCTCGCTCTCTCTCCGAGAAAGCTAATGGCCTTTTGGCCTCAAAACAAGCATTTCTAGTGAAATATACATAATTTTGGATCAAACATGCTATTTTCCCTGCTTTAAATGTGGGTTAGAGAATGTATAATAGCTACTATATTTGAACTTGGTATCTCCAGAGCACAAAGCTATGTAAATAGATTTATCAAAGTGAACATGGCAATTATGAAGTCAAAGTGGTATAATACGACCAAGCAATGTTGTGGAATTGCCTGTAAAATGCAGTATTGATTAATTTCTCAACCCACAGGATCAGTTGAATTGTGGAATGATTACTCACCTTTTCTGCAGAACGTATCAAAAAGTTGAGATGTTGCAGTTTAGGTAGTTCCATCTGCTGGAATCTAATATTTACTTCTTTAAACTCAATTCTTCCTGCAGAGGGCCAAGTATAAGGAGGCTTCTTATCTGAAGCAGAAAGTGCAACAATTCTATAATTCTTGTTATTATCATTTCATAGCTATGTTGCAAATCACTCATGCAGAAATTTCTTTATCTACTTCCTGTTAATCACAATAAACATTCACAATAAATTATTTCTATTAAAGAATGCAATAGTATACAAAATTGTCTGGAGTAATAATTTACATAAGAAGAGAAACTCATTTAAATTAAGTCTTAAAGAAAAAAATGTGGTAGAAACTACTTTTACAAATGCTTATTTTCGATTTACTTCATGTTAACCAAGATAAACATTTGCAGAAACTATCTTATTGCTAATTTTCTTGTATGTGCAAGGAGAATATGGTAGGATTTAAGCGATAGTCAAATCTTTTAAGAGCTGGTTGCTATGTGAAGCATTCCATTCTCTTTGCATGTTGAAGACAAAAAGAACAAATAAGGAATTCCCATTTGAGAAAAAGTATTGGAAAATTCAAACAAATAACAAGGAATATCTTAGAAATGATTCTCTTGACAAAAAAAAAAAAAAATGTATATGACATAAATTGTGTGTTTTAATGAGATCTACATTTTTTGTGCAGTAAACTTTTTGTCTATCTTTTACGGTTTACCAGTTATGCAGAATTCATTCAGAATGAAGACGACTTTTCAGGACATTACCAGAAAATTCAAGATATACATTTCATTTGCTATGAAAGTAATTTAAACATATGATATTTTAATCACAATCATTAGAGCCATTTTGGAGAAAGTCAAAATTTTCTAAAAATGTTCCATGTAAAGGGTATTCTGAAATGGGGGGATTTTCTTGAAAATCTTCGTGTCCCATCTTTGGAAGATAGTAAATCTAAATACCAAGTTTGGTATTTATCTGACTTTTCGTTTTTGAATTATGCTGTTCACAGACACACATCCATGCAATCACACAGGTACACATCCAAACAGACACACACACATGGACCTTCTTCTAAAAATCCTTTTTTTGGATTCAGAGGACCTCAAAACATGTATTTCCAGTGAAATGTTATAAAATTTTTGGGTGGAATACAATACTTCCCCTACTTACGATATGTAGTAGAGAAAGTAAAAATACATGATATCCACGAGGTTATGAGAAACAAACACTTCCATGGTGTAGCATGACTGGCTCACATTCAAGATGTTCCAAGTTCAAATCTCTGGAATTATCTGAATAAGTTTTCTCCCTCTAAGTTTTTCACATCATCCTCAGAAAAACAATGTTGTCTAACTAAGACCTATGGACCATGGACTCATTTAAGCAGAATTGCACCTGCTTCATTCAGTTACCATCCAATATGACCTACCCAATTAAAGAATGTTAAACTATAAAAAACTGAAGAAAAAAAATTAACATTACAAAATGTACTGCTTATTACTCAAACAATAATGAGTATTTTGGAAATGGCAACTCCTGCAAAAGGTTGTATTAGTTACATTAGAGGTCTGAATGGACTTGGGTTCAGCCCTTGGGCCTGGGCCTAGTACAGCCCAGCCCAGCCTGCGGGTCAGGTTCAAGTTTAATTTAAAAAATGTTTGTCAGGCTCAGGCTTGAAAATAAAAATAAAAAAATAATGCATTACATTCAATATATGCATTTTATTTATCATATACATATTTTTAAAATATGGTATTTTAATCAAAATAGTTCGTGTAATTTTTGAGAAAATAAAAAATAATAAAACTTTTCCATGTAAAGGAAAAATAAAGACCAAAAAAATTAATTCGTCACTTTTTGTGGTCCACTGTGTTGAGATGCCAGGAATAACATTTATTGCAGCCTGAACACATCTATAACTGTAGTGATACTAGTAGTAATAAATAATAAATGCTCACTTCAGTCAATTGTGGATAATAATAAAACAGCTCAGCAGCTACAAACTCTGCTTCCCATAATTCATACCCAGAACATCCTGGGTAGAATGCAGTAATGGGGGCAGCATGTGATCAATAAGGTAGTATGTCACCAATGTGCTGCTTATCACATGAGGATTCCAGGACCTCAGATGCCACTATTTCTGTAAAGTGACTCCTCAATTGGTCCCAAGGACCTGAGTGCACCCATTACCAGGCCTACCAGGCCCCAGCAGGCGAAACAATTGCCTGGTACCGGAAATTGAAACCTGGGTCCCTTCACCCTGCAGGTAGCACTACTTCATGGCCTAATTAATACTAATACTAATACCGCCGCCGCCGCCACCACCGCCACCGCCACCGCCACCGCCACCGCCACCAACAACAACAACAACAATAATAATAATAATAATAATAATAATAATAATAATAATAATAATAATAATAACAACAGCAGCAACAACAATCAATAACTGCAAAATAATTTTATTTAAAACAAAATTTAGACATCGAGTTTGGGCTGGGTGGTATAGTATAACCTATTCTCGGGCTTGGGCTCAGTTAAAATCATGCTGGACCAGACCAAACCTAAGAATTTTGATTCATGCAGATCTCTAGTTACAAAGGGTATACTTTAATGAGATCCACATTATTTCCTGTACTACATTTTTTTTACATTCCATGGCTTTTCAGCTATATGTATTTCAGTAAGAATGAAGAAGTCTTGACAGGCAATTTTGAATGAAAATCAAGGTAGGGTGGTGGCTATAATTCGGGACGGAAACTCAAAATACAAATAACAGTGGTTATTTGTATCCCTGCACCAGTTTTATCTTACCCACGCACTGGTTGCAAAGGTTCATGCAATGGATTCTGGGTTCAAATCTATGTTACTATACCTCATAGCATTGTAGATTCTAAATTTGCTTGAGCTATGAGTACTCTTGTTCCTCTCAGGCAAGGTACAGGAAGGTAATATAGAATGAATCCACGGTAATGCAGAAACTTTGGATTTTATTTCCAAAATATTTAATTCCCCAATAATAACAATTACATTAGTTTAGTTGAACATTTTAAAACACACCAACTTGTTATATCTGTTGCCTTTACTCAAACAGTTTGTCTGGAATACTGAAGAATGATGTTACCTATCTGGAATAAGCCAAGATGTCTCCTTCACTGACAATAAAGCTTGTATAGATGACTTTGTTTTCATGCTAATCTATTAACAACCATTGTTGTGTGTTGTTTTCCATAGTCAAACAAGTGATACAAATTGTTGACACATTCTTACAAGGTTGTAGCTTTTCTAACCTTTAATACTTTTTCCTTTTCTTCAATATACCACACATTTATACAGGTTAAAATACATATAAATATCATCATGGACAAGTAAAGAAATGTTATAATTCATTAATTAATAAATACAAATCAATAATAAACGTGTTAACACATAAATTTCAAGCTAGTCTTCCATCTCGTTTCCTTAGGCATTATTTTATCTCTCAATAGCTATGATTTTTGTTTAAATTCAATTAAATTAACTTCAAATGCATTATATGGACCTAGCAGGATGGCTCAGGTGGTAACATCTGTGGCCTACATTCAGGACATCCTGGATTCAAACCCATGGTGTCAACCAATCTGACTGAAGGTTTTTTTTGCAGTTTTCCTTGTTCACTAGGCAAATGCTAGGTTGGATAAAAAATGCTGGATTGATTGATTGATTCATGAATTTCCCTATCATCCTTTTATCACTGCATTTCATTTCCCCTCTCTTCACCACCATACCAGGCTTTGGGCTGATCATCCATCCTGGATATGCTATGATTCAAAGTATACTTGCTCCTTGACAGGCTACTGACCCACACATTGTTGTAAGTCCTTGGGGGTGTAAGCCCTACAAAGAGGAAGGTAACCAGTTAAAGAAGAAGTAGCATTATATGGTGCCATTAATCTTTGCTATGCCAAGAAAGCAGCCCATGTGGCCATCTGGAAGCAAGCTGTTAGCTGACAAAGTTAGATACAGTATCCTGCATTTATGCCGTCACAGCAACAGCTGCTATGCTTACCTCTGTGACCTTGTGTGTAACAACTTGCTGGACAATGGCATACTGATGATATCTTTATTAAACTGTCAAAACTTGAACTACAACAAAACAGTAGTTTTGAAACCTGACATGATTGTGCAGCATAAAGCATATGTGAAATTAATGAAACTACAGCTGCATAACAGTACATTCAATACAAGGTCAGACAATGATTTTTATATAATAGAGAACATTTTTTAAAAACACAGTATTCCCACAGTATATTTTTGGCACAATCACATATTTCTTCTTCTTCTTCTTCTTTATCTGTTTAACCTCCTCTTATGTAGGACTTACACCCCCCAGGACTTACAGGCGGGTGCCTGGGGTCAGAGGCCCGTCGAGGAGCAGACACTCATGGATCAGACAGAACATCCAGGATGGGGGATCAGCTCGATGCCTGGTATGGGGAGGAAGGAAGTAGATGAAATGAAATGATGGTGAAATGGATGAAAGGAAAGGTGATGATGGAGCAGTTGGTGGAATGAATGGCGGGGGAAACCGGATAACCCGGAGAAAACCTGCCCAGATGCCGCTTTGTCCATCACAAATCCCACATGCGGGTCCCTGGGATTGAACCCGGGCTGCCTTGGTGGGAGGCGAGCGGTCTAACCACTCAGCCACGGCGCCGCCACAATCACATATTTCCATAATAAAAATATGTGTACAATCAACTAAACTGTCTTAATTGAGATATCTGAGTAATTAAAACATACTGTTTACAATATAAATTGGTTCTATGAGGTATTTAAATAAGGGATGATATAATTTATCAAAACTTTGCTCATAATTGCTATGTAGAATGCTTAATAACTACAGAAACTGCAGCAATGTTTATGTTATCTTAATATCTACTGAGATTTATCCTTTTTTGGGGGGGTGTCATATGCATATGCATGTTTAAACAAAATAGCAATATTTCAATTTCTGGTTCAATATAAAAATTCAAATATAAATAACTCATTATTTATACATTCTAATACTATAGTTACCCAGTAAAGAAATATATTATGAATCACAGAAAGAATTAATACTTCTTCAAACTTAATTTTCTGTAGGTTTCGTTTCTTTTATTGAATAAACATTTGTGCATCTGCTTTGAGTGCTAGCTTTAGAGCCTAGCATGCTAACTACCAGACCATGGAGACAATTAAGCACCTACTGTTGTAGGTAAAGAGGAGCATACAGAAAGCTGAAATTAAAGTTTATTCAATTAACAAGAAGTAAATAGAAAAATAAGATTTTCTATAAATAGTTTATAGAAGAGTGCATAGAGAAAGTGAGGTGAATGATGTGAATTAACATGTCAGGTGTTTTTTTGCTTTTTTTTTAAATTTGCAGCAATTGTAATTTTAAATATGTATGTACCATTTCCACACAACATGGTTACCTTAATTGTTTACTCATTTGGTATTATTTTACACTATTTGAATATCTAACCTTGAGGAGATTCAAGTGGATGCTCTCTTTTAGCATCCATCAAGTGAGCAATTGATTTTACAGCTAGCAACTCATCTTCCAGTTCTGTCAGCTTCATTACGCCCCATTGAAGAATTGAAGTAAATTCAATAGACTGTACAATAACCAGACCAACATTACCTCCAAAGTAAACTGTAAGAGAATGTCAACATATGTAAGTTTATTACTGTCAATAGGTTCATACAGAACATCTGACATTGTCATGAGCTAATTACAGTATTTACATTGATTAACATTACAATATTTACAATGATTAAGGAGTAGATAGGTTTACAGTTCATCAATATTATACAAACATTTGTGAATGAGATACTTCTTTAGATTTCTTTTAAAACTATTCTTTTTACAGGACTTAATTTCTAAAGGAAGCTTATTATAAAGTATACTACCTACAATATAAGGATCAGTACTGACTTTCTTTTTATTCACACATACTCTATGAAAGTCCATACTATGTCTGGTGCTATGCTGATGTACATCACAATTTGTTAGTATGTCTTTAGAGCTATTTACAGTTAAGAGTATTATTTGATAAGCATATAATGAAACAAGAGTTAGAAAGTTTTCCTTAATAAATACATTTCTACATGTTTCTAATCTTTTAATATTGAACATAATTCTTATACATTTTTTCTGTAATATAAATATTCTATTCATATATACCTGTACCGCTCCACCCCAAACCTCCAAGCAGTAGCTGATTTGTGGAAAAATAAGCCCATAATACATAATTTTCATGGTGTGATCATTCACATACCTCTTCATAAATCTAAATATATATACAAACTTTATTACAAACATTATTAACTTGTACTGACCAGGATAGCCTATTATAATTTTTAAACCTAAAAAGGGATGGGATATGGTCAGAGTAAGTCTATCTCTGGGAAATTCTTTTACTTCATCTCTACCACCTAGACTAAATATCATGACATTGGATTTTTCTTCATTTGCTTTTAGTTTATTAGATTCAAAATAGCATATTAATGAATGGGTACTAGATTTTATGGTATTAGCCAAAAATCCAACAGAGTGCTGTGGTATCATCTGCATAACAGATTGTAGTGAAATTATTGCCTTTAGGGATATCATTTATATAAATAATAAACAGTAAAGGACCCAAAACAGAACCCTGAG
Source organism: Deroplatys truncata (assembly GCA_030765065.1). NCBI lineage: Eukaryota > Metazoa > Arthropoda > Insecta > Mantodea > Mantidae > Deroplatys > Deroplatys truncata. The sequence continues at coordinate 108,632,421 of CM060985.1, forward strand.
GCACTCCATGTTTTACCTGTGAGAAAGTCGATTTTACTCTATTTAGGAACCACTAATATAGTTTATTTCTGAGCATTGTAATCTTCCCGTTAGATAAGATGCAATTAATTTGTGAGGTAGGCCTCTAATGCCACATAATTCAAGCTTATTTAGTATAGTATAGTATAGTATTTATAGGTATGTGATAGTTGACATCATTTATATTGCCCTTTTTATGAATAGGCTTAATGACACCTATTTTGAGGATATCAGGATAATCACCTGCTTCAATGCTGGAATTTATTAAATTAGTAAGTGGCTTTGCCAGTACTGGTTTGCACTGTTTTAATATTTTAGAGGATATACCATCCTATCCACTGGAAAGTTTACCAGCCATTGTATTCAGGATTTTTATAACTTCCTCTTCTGAGGAATATACAATAATATGCCAAATTAATCTGTGACACTGATGTAACCTATATTTTACTATTATAAGGCTTACATTTGTGGGTCAACAAGAAGCTGAAAATCACGATAACAATGAAGAACAGGCACATGGCATCCAAATAAAATGCAAAAGCTTTATTCATTATCATGTGAAGATACAAGGTACTTGCATAAACATCCTGTAAGGGAGGGAAAAAAAATTAAAATGTCATTAAATGACAAACAATTAAAATTAAACTGACTTCCCCTCTGCCTCATATTTTATATACCACCTTTAACCCACACATGCCCAGCATTGACATGCCCAGCAACATTGTGTATGACTTTACTAATATTTTATGTACTCTGAATATAAGATGGAGTGTAAAGAAGTACTTCCTTTCATGTGCAGTATTTGGCATTTTGTTGCAATTTGTACATAGCTATTGCTTTATTGCTACTGATAGAAGCAGAACTGGTAACAGTTCCATCCTTACCTAATAGTAAAGTCACTAAAACATAGTGACTTTAGGAATGAAAAGGTACATAATAGTAGCTTTAGGAGGAGATGTCAACACTTAGAAGAACTGTAACCCCTTCCCTTTTTAAGATACTTTCTTTTACATTAAAATCATCACAAAAGGTAAACAAAGTACTCCATTTTATTACTGCTGCACATGCTCGGAAGAAACTGCCAACCCAACCACAGTAGTGTATTCTGCAAAAATAGTGATTTCTGTACTTCTTCTAAATACACTCAAAGAATTCACTTCTATGCATCAGTTATTTGAATCAAATTTATATATACACACACACATTAACCTAAACATTGTAAGCCTTATCTCTGCCTAAATTTCAATCTCACTGTAATAGTCACTCCAATATTGGTAGCTCTTCAGAATTAACTGCAAAAATTATGATAGCCACAAAGCGCCTTTTACTGGCTAGACCATGAACTAATAAATTTAAGTAAGTGCGTAATAATACTAGAAGAAGCTTGTTAGATGTTGCTAGAAGAATGTACACCCTTTTTCAGTAATTCTATTTTGCACTTTCAAGGTGTGTTTTTATACAATATGTTTTTAATGTTGTTACATATGTTTTTGAATGTGTTGCTATAACTTGTATTAATCTCAGTTAAATGCTAATTATCTACATCTGTTTTAACACTGCTGTTGCTATATGGTAACTCTAGATATTCCCACCACCTGATTTTGTTCATCTTTACTTTTATATCTCAGGACAAAAAGCAACAAGATTCAGCTACAAATAATGGTTTCTCAACAAAAACTAGAGTACTTGATCAATTTTGAACTTCATCAGGGCATAGATTCTACAGGACACCCAGAGTATAACAAACTTAGTTTGCAAAGCAGGTAGTCTCTTACTAATACAATTTGATAAAATTCCAGTGCATAAAAGAGATTTAAATTATGCATTTTCTTGCACATAACTTCATTTAATTTAATTTCAAATTATTAAATGATGAGTGTTACATAAAAAATCTGATGTGTTACACTCACATGAGTTTCTCTACTCTTGTAGAAACTATTTTTACAAACGCTTATTCTCCATATGCTTCATGCTAATTGAGATATCGAGATGTTAATCTTATTGCTAATTTTCTTATAGATGTAAGGGGAATTGGTAGGCTTTAAGCAATAGTCAAATATTTTAAGAGGTGGTTGCTATGTGGAGTATTCCATTCTCTTTGAATTACCAGGACAAAAAAAATGAATAACAAATTTGAGAAAAAGTATAAGTATTGGAAAATTTAAGGGAATAACAAGCAATATCTCGAAAATGCTTCACTCAACAAAAAAAATGTAAATAAAATAAATTGTGTATTTTAATGCGATCCACATTTTTTGTGTAGTAAAATTTTGTCCATCTCTTATGGTTTACCAGTTATGCAAAAGTCGTTCACAATGAAGAATACTTTTGGAGACATTCCCAGAAAATTCAAGATATACATTTTATTTGTCATGAAAATATCTTAAACATATGATATTTTAATGAAAATCGTTAGCCATTTTTGAGAAAATTAAAATTTTCGAAAAATTTTTCATGTAAAGGGTAATCTGGGGTGGGGAGATTTTCTTGAAAACCTTCGTGTCACATCTCTGGAAGATACTGAACCTAAATACCAAGTTTGGTGTTTATCCGATTGTTCGTTTCTGAGTTATGCTGTTCACGCGCACGCATGCGCGCGCACACACACGCGCACGCACACACACACACACACACACACACACACACACACACACACACACACACATGGACATGTTTCCAAAAATCCTTTTTTTGGATTCAGGGGGTCTCAAAACATGTATTGTGGTGAAATCTCGATATCGAATTTTTGGGTGAAATACAATACTTCCCCTACTTACCATATGTAGTAGAGAAAGTAAAAAGAATAAGTGTATATATATAAAACTGGAGAAACATCTTGTACAACAATAGGTACCATGAAACATTTACATCAGCAATTTATACTCTTCTGCCAGCTCTGATAGATACCGAATAAAATGCATTTTCTAACAGATATCTTTTAGTTTTAGTTTTTTCTTATCTTCTGTTATTTGTTTCATGTGGTTAGGTAGGTGATTGTACAAATCTTTAGTATTGTTTTCTGTACTTTTATGTCCTAATGTTCCTCTTAATCTATTAATAAAATAGTTCTGCTTTGTTCTTGTGTTATGTCTATGTATGTTCATGTTCTTAGTTTGACTACTATGATTATTTATTGTATATTTAATGTATCCATATATATATATATATATATATATATATATACAGTGCAGGAAATGTTAGTATATTTAATGTTTTATAGGCATTTCTACAAGTATCAAGGTTTTTTAAATTACATATTATTGCCAAGGCACACTTCTGAAGCCTAAAAATTGTAAACATTGTTTTTTCTATGTGTTGCCACATAATAGAACCCCATAACTTAGGTGCAAATGTATGAATGCATAATATATCTGTAATAAGTTCTTGCTATTCATTATTTTTGCAGACTGCCTTAGGATATACAGCCCTGTATTTATTTTTGTGGCTGTTTTATCAGTATGCTTCTTTCAATTTAATTTATAATCTATCATTAGTCCTAAGAAGTTTGTTTCTGTAACCTGCTGAATTAATCTATTTTCCATCTTTAGTTGTATGTTGGACTGTGTTGCATTACTTAGTGTTACTTTCATCCTCTCTGTTTTGTTAATATTCAGTGCCATACCTAGTTCTTTTAACTGGACATTAATTGTTTCTAATAGTAAATTAGATTTATGTTGTACATCCATTTCTGACTTTCCATTTTCTAGTGCTCTACTGGGTTCATTTTTGTCATTCTGTGGGTATTCAATTATTATTAGAACCTCACAAGAGGATCAAATTTAAAAAATTGTACTTTAGGAAAACACAACGTTGTTTAAAAAGGATCATACCTGCTGAAAGAATGACTGAGAAAAATTTGGGGTTAATGCATCTTTACAGCATGGACAGTGCAGTAGCACAATGATCTCATTAGTACCCAGACCAAAAGGTAAAATAAGAGATTTTCTCAGAAAGAAAAAAGAACAGCTAATACTTCCAAACATTTGCAATATATAATACACCAAGGAAAGGAGTGAACAAATGTATTACAATCCGGGGTGCTACCAAACTGGGATTCATAGTAAACAATGGCACTGACCCCTGTTTATACTGATGTTCGATGCAGTTATGTAGAGCATAAAACAACCAAAGACTAAGACTTTCTCCATCACTATTATTGTCACAAATTGAAAATTGGATTTTATTTACGGATACTCTTTAACTACTTCGGTTCTTAGCATCCCATTCTATATTGGGCATGAAAGACCGCATATTTTGCTCAGAGGCCTCTTCATCAGGATTGAGGTTCTTTAATGTGCCATAAATTTATGGCACAGAACCACCAGCTTTACTTCCCTTCCAAAGGAAACCATGCTAAGCATTTTTACGCATGAAAAAATCATTGTCCTCCACCAGGTTTGAACCCACAAGCTTGGGAACTAGAGTATAGAATGGTACCTCTGGACCACTGAGGATGACTACTATTATTGTCATCGCGCTATCATCATCATCATTGCCAATAATTCCTTTGACACAAGGTTTTCTCTCACTCAAAAAAAAATTCAATTTGAGTTTTCTGCCCAATCTACTTTGTTTGTTGGAATATAGGTAAATTCATGTTACAGAGAAATTAGTGACAACTATACATAGAGATGTAAAGGTGTGCAGTAGTAAGACGCTAGTGTGCGTGTGTGTGTGTGAGAGAGAGAGAGAACATGTCGGTTGCCGAGCAAGCACGCTGTCATTTTTTGTAATGTTGTTTTATAATGCTCACTAGTGATTGTGAATAAATGTGTTATAATGTTAATTTGTGGTTCTTAATCCATCTACAACCTCTGAGAGCATACAGTTACTCTCTGGAGGTGAACATTCTTGCATTCTTCATTCTTCCCTTTTCTTGTTGTCTCGGTATATGAACCATTTACCTCAATACACTGTTATTTGGTATTTACTTCTGCTCTGAACCTTTTTTTTTGTGTTCGCCATTTCTTTCAGTGCATCTCTTAACCAGAATCTTCTTTTCATATGAGAGCCCATCCTATTTATTTTCCCATTTCAATTCATTTTCAGCACTGCTCTTTTTCATCCACTCTTTCTAAAACAGCTTCCTTAAATATTTTGTCTGACCATTTCATGTGCTCCCGTCTTCTCCATATCCACACTTCAAGTGCTATAATAGTGTTTCCTCTTTTCGTTGCAGTGTCTAAGTTTCTGCACCATCAGGGGTTTGAATAGAGGGTGGGCTGAAAGTGATGAAGCCCTCCGCCTCAGATACTCAAAATCGTAATATCAAAGCACTGCAGTATCAGTTTTGTTTGCTGTAACCCTTTTATGCTTAAGAGGTTTAGTATGCAGCAGCTAAATAAAAATACTACATACATTAAAACAGTGATAAATATTGGGAGACGGCAGGAAATTGAATCCATTCTTTTGGAAAATCATCATTCCACATGCTGGTTGGCAACTCTGATTAATTAGCTAAATCTACTCATTTTACTATCTGCACATGTTTGGCCAGAGAGAGTTACAATAGTACTAGTTGGTTACAGTGCACCTCCTGTACTTTAATGAAGTGAATGGATTTTTTTTTTTTGAAAGGGGTGACAGATGTAGAGTTGGAGGGGAAAAAGAGCTGGCTTATTTCGCCGGGTAGTTGGGAGAAAGCTAGGGTAAAGAGTGTAGGTGACTGTAGGTGGAGTTCCGCTAAGAGCACCTCTGAAAGTAAAGGGGTGTGAATGCTACCGTCTATGTATGGGAGCGGGTGAGGAAGAAGTGTCTAAGTGCTGGCCATGGCACAAGGCCTTGACCAGTACACGTAGGAAGTAGTAGGAGAAAGTGGGGGAGAAGTAGTGGTGTGGTTAGGGTAATTGGTAACGGTGACTCTGCATGTGGGTTTGTTGATTGCTGTGGTCTTTCGGGTGCCTGGCTAGATGTAACATTTTCTCGCGGAGCGATTGAACCGCTATCCGCCATGGTACCGGGTGGTGTGTCTCATCATGCTGTGGGTTTTGGTATGCTGTGGTAGAGAACCGGTGTCTGCGGTATGATGTTAGTGGTCCTTCAGTTGGTTGTAGGTCTGCGGTGATATCCTGTCTCGGTTGTGTGTAGTGGCGAGTCCGTTCGTCCGGATAGGAGCTTTTCGTCGTGGTCATCTGTAGGTTGCTGGGTTCTTCGGTTTGGTGTGATGAGCTGTCGCGTTGAGGAGGTTCTGAGGTGGCTGGTGCCGGAGTTTGCAGTTCGGCTGTCGTTGTTGTCATGGTGGACTTTGATGCAGTTGCGGGTGGCCTTGTATTGCGGTGGTCTGAAAGTTGAGTCTGCAGTAGGCTGAGGCCATCGGACAGGGCCTGAAGTGTTGAATTGGCCGCCTCCTGTTGTGCTTCCCAACGGCGGATGAACCGTTGGAATGCGGTGGTCTGTGCTGCGGTGAGTTGGTGCAGGTCCTGGAGTACGGTTTCGAGTGTGGTCAGTCCGCGCAGGTTTGTCTCTGCGTGGGCAGCGGCGTTTGTCCTGATGGTTTCTTCTGTGGTGGCCAGTCGTGCGGCGATGGTCAGGACCTCGGCATGGATACCCTGGAGGGAGTCCTTGAGGTGATGGTCGGCGGTGTCTGCCTGTGTTGTTTCCGGTGTTGCGTGCGTCGGAGGAAGAGCTGTTGGTCGGCGGTTCCGTGGATATCTAGGACACTGCGACTGGCCTGTGAAATGGCCATGGCCGTTACAGGTCGCGCAGTAGCGGCGTCGGCGGCGGAGGTCATGTCTGGTGCACTGTGAAGTCAAGCTCGGTGTGCCGCAGTAGTGGCACCTGGGCGGAGCGGCGCAGGTAGCGGTGTCGTGGCCGTAGCAGCAGCATCTACGGCATGGCTGGTGACTTTCAGATCGGCTGGCCTCAACTCGAAGCGGACCTTAAGGCAGCTTCTCTGTCGGCCGGATCAGTCAATGCCATGCGGACGAAGGTGGTTGGTCCCCGTGACGTGATGATGCGCGTGGCCTTCAGGGTGGAAGGCCACCGGTGTTGGGCTGCGGTGAGTATATATCTGGTAGGCAGATCCCGTGGAACTCCATATATCACTGCACTGCACCGCAGTGGTGTAGGATGTAATCCATTCCTTGAGAAACCAAAGAATTTTATGCTACCCTATGTTTTGAAAACAGCTCATGCCACTTATGGCATATTCTAAATACTGGAAACTGTCCACTTGCTCTATTTCCATCTAATTTACACCTTTCCTCATAGCAGTACCATACTCTCAAAAAATCTTAAGTATTGTAATTTTCTTATTATTGTATTTTCTTAGAGTTGTTCACCTTTGTACATAAAAATTATGACAATTTCATGGAAAAACAAAACTGACATCACTACAATACTAGGAGAGAAACTAGCATTAAATTTCCTATGCACAGACTAACACTCTATAAAAAAACCCTACTACATGGGCATAAAAGTATACAATAAACTACTACAACCAATTAAAGATATAAAGACCCTAAAATTGTTCACAAAAAGAGTTAAAGAAATTTTACTGCATAAAACATATTACTCATTCAAGAATTTATGGATAACCAATATCAGCAATAGACTAGAATACTTATTTGTAAGTTCCAATATATTGTACAAATACCATGTATACAATTTGTTAAACTTGTACATATTAAAATTAAATTACTTTTTTCCTTTTTTATAAATATTAACATATTTCAACAATGTTCAACTTAGTTTTTTTAAGTAACTTTTGACGAGTCATCAGTTTACGAGTTTAGGCTCACAATGTAAGCATTATGTGACAATAAAGATTCTATTCTATTCTATTCTTCTTTCTAATATTCCTCCTCCCTTAACATGGAAACAATTCCACATCAAACTGAGAATGCAGGTCTTCCAGGTTGTATGACTGTGCTTGAATGGAAAAGCTTCCGTTTCTTTTCAACTGTAACTGTGACAGATATCATCAATGATGATATCAAAGCCTTTGAATCTAGTTCTTGATGACTAATGATACTGTGTCTTTCTTTTTTAACTAGCCCTCCCTGTTGAGGACAGAAGGAGTCCTACCTCATGGTGTTTGGATACTTCAATTGCATCCTAAAATTCAAAAGAGAAAGACCTAAGGGTTCTGATGAACAGCTTTGCAAGTGTGAAGATCCTGCAGGGTCCCAGGAATTATGTTTGGCTGATGCCCAGCATGTTCCCTGGGAAATTTATGCAGGTGCAGTTCGCCTTTAGTAATGACTGGAGGAGCAGGATTTAAATTCATGTATCATATACATATGTTGAACCTGTTGTTAGTAAAAGGTTAGTAGTGGTGGTGGAATTTTGGAGTCTTGGTTGCTAGTAGCAAGCAGTCAAAGCAATTCATGCATATCACTAGAAGTTATGATTAAGTTAACAAATTTTTGCTAGATTACTATAGTAGAACAATGGCATGGAAAGCTGAAGATTGATGGTTCAAGTCCTGGCTATTGACTGAATTTTTCAGTTTGATTATTCTATCTTTCCAACTTAAGCCTACATATGCATGGCTTATTCAGAAGAACAATTGGTTATCATAGACTGACCCAATAGTGGTTAACTATAAAAGGCCAGGACTTAAAGTACTTACAAGATTGTAAGTCACCACTGGGGTATGTTACCTCAAAAATTAATTTGAGAACGCTTTGTGGTTTACCAGAAAAAATGTGAGTTAGTTGGGTTATTTAATGTTGTGCCAGAATGTTGCCATGGTAGGCCAGCAATAACATGGAAAGCTAAAGATCTGTGGTTCAAATCCCAGCTATAGTAGTGAATTTTTCAGAATGACTTTTCCAACTTTAGTCTACACATGGCCTTGTGTGAAAGAACAATTACCTATCAGATTACTGTAACATCTGGAACGTATATCAGGTAGCAAGTCATTTTTTGTACAGTTAAACCTGCTTCAATGATTTATACTAACAAGAGTTGGGTACTTGTTACTTATATTTATTTGGTTTTTATTGCTGTTGCTTTTGCCTTTTTACACACTATTGCCTAATATTGCTTACAACTTATATACTAGCTATTCCATAACCATGTTCCATGTAGTACTGAAGTCTAACTAACTGCATCAATAAGAGGCCAACCTTGCTTGGTGCAGCAGTACTTCTGCATCACTTGGGGAGACCTTGTTTTCTGGAGACACCTGGATTCAGAACTCAAGCCTTCAAGGGGTTCTTAAGGCAGTCCATGTTGATTAATACAGAGGGCAGCCATAGGCACTTATGTATGTTGTTTTAGTAAATGAGTTTATAGATATTATGTGTACACTACCATTTACTCAAGACCAAAGGTTCAGTTAAATAGTGACAAGTCTATTATCCTCATTGCCATCCTAAGGAGTTCCTAAGCTGGAATGCAGTGGTTTGGGTTGCTAGCCTTGTAAGTATAAGGAGATTATGATTCATTTCAATAATATCCTAAAGAAAATGTAGTTTCTGCTCCCTATGAAAGAGTTACACAGAAGCTAATGGTGTTTTATTACTTTCTCTAGCATGTATATAGTAGGGAGAGAAGGTATTGCATTCCACCTAAAAATTTGATACCAAGATTTCACAGGAAATGCATGTTTTGAGGACACCTGAATCCAAAAAAAAGCATTTTTAGAAATAAGGTCCAAGTGTGTGTGTCTGTGAACAGCATAACTCAAAAACGAAAAGTTGGATAAGTACCAAACTTGGTATTTAAGTTCAGTATATTCCAAGGATGCAACAAAAAAAATTTCAAGAAAATCCCCCACCTCCTTTGATTTTCTAAAAAAAATGGTTGTAATGATTTTGATTAAAATACCCCACATATTAAAGATATTTACATGACAAATAAAATGTATATCTTGATTTTCTGGATAGCCTTTGAAGTCCTCTTCATTCAGAAGGAGTTTTGATAAGCTTGTTTACCTGGTAAATGTTAAGCAAGATGAAAGCATATTACAAAAAATTTAGATCTCTTTAAAACACATAATTTATTTCAAATAATCTTTTTATGGCATAAATCATTTCTAAGATATCCATTATTAATGTTTCAAATTGTTCATTTCTTGGTCATTCTTAAAGTTCTTTCAACATTCAGTGGTTTCTTGCAACTGAATGGAAACTATGGAATTTTAAGGCAATGCATAGCATCCAGTACTTAAAGTTGGTCTATCGCGTTCTCTTCATAACTATAACGAAATGTGTAATGTACCTATTTCTTCAAAGTTTATTTGGGTTAAAACATAGTAGACATAAAAATAAGCTTTAGTAAGAATAGTATGTATACTCACTAATAAACGATATAAGGTAGAGAAAGTCATATGAATGTATCACATCAGAAAATTTTTTTTTTTATTATCCTGATTGCTTTTGCATTCTCTGAAATTTACTACCATGGATTTAATTTCTTCCAGCTTTGTAATAAATTTGCTTTCTAGTCTGTTTTCTGTTTATTTAAATTCCTTTTTCTCATCCATTATGGATGCAAACATTCTTACAACTTGATCTTCCTATTACCAGTATGATGGCTAGCACAGACCAGAAGTCAATCACTTAAATTCCATAATCCTGGACTGAAATATCAACCTTGAGCATAGAAAGACAGAGCTCAGCAAACTGCAATATCTAGATTGACGTGAAACATGTGATATTTCTTTGCAAAACACACAAGTTAGCAGCTGAAAGCAGAATAATTGAGGCATTTGGTTGTAAAACACTATAATTGACATTTAAATATTTTGGAGAAAATGAGTGAAAGTTATGCATTTATTATTATGTAGTTAGCAGTCAGAAAGAGTGATGCACTTCTGCCATCTTTTGAAACATTAAGAAATAAGTAATTACATGACAATTAGAATTTCAGATACTATCTTATACACTAAACACATAAATTCTGCCCAAAATGCCAGTCACCACGTTATCCAACCAATTACTTTAATTATTCCTACACAAAATGATCTGAATTTTACTTTGGATTTTTACATTGTTTTCAGCAATAATTTGACTGTTTACAAAACAATTTTTCCCTGCATTCAGGCATGAAAGTCGTGTGATGTTTCATTCATTGCATTTTCTTAGAATTTTCATCTCCAACTCAAATTAAATATGTAGATATTAATGCAAAGACTAGAAAGTACAAAAAGAGATGAAAAGGGAAACTTTTTAGTATTTACCTGATAGAAGTGATAGATTTGAATACACTCTTTTTCAGCATCACATGCTCGAATTGTTGCCAAGCCTTGAACAGTTGCTGTTACAATCTGAATCAGTGAGGTGAGTGCTGTATGACATAATTAATAGATAAATACAAGCAAACATATAAAGGTTTGAAGATGATACATCTCTCTCTCTCTCACTCTCATTCTCACTCTCACTCTCTCTCTCTCTCTCTCTCTCTCTCTGCATTCCTTCCCTAATGTTTGTGTGAACCCTGCTGATTTCTTTCTCCTACAGCAGAAAACACCAATTGGGTAATAAAATACCTAACTTTAAAAGTACACAATAAGCTCATTTTACTACATGGTAGGAATATTAAACACATACACAAGAAAAGAAACAGTTAGGACAGCATATTTTGTGCACGTTATTCACTACTAAGATATGGCATGGTTTTCTGGGAGCAGTCCCCAACGAGTAAGACAACCTTCATAGCATGGGAAAAAATTATTAGAATCATGGATCATAGTCCAAAATCATCATGCAAACCTCTCTTTAAAAAACTGGGCAGTCTTCTACTTTCCTGACTTTATATATATGAAGCAATTATGCTTGTATTTAAGAACAGTAACAACATCAATGCATCATTTACAATGAATAATACTGTAGCAACCCTGTGTGGAGTTCAAACCACAGTCAAGGAATTGCATTTGATTGCACTAAGTTTTGAAAAGTGTGATAATGTAGGAATAATTGGCTTTTAGGGTAGCAGGTTGCTTACCTAGCTCTCAGAAACATATTTATTGACCGCAGATATATAGGTCAACTCACTCAATTATCTCCATGACATGAACAATACTGAGCCGAGATCCATCAGGGCCGCATCCTAATAATTTAATATTTAACCCCACATATCGGCAAGATCTTCAAGAGCTTTACATGTAAGGAATGTGTGGATACAGTTAAGTTTTTGCTCACACAACCCCTCTACAGAGGGGCACATATACTGTCTAAAGTTACCTGAGAATACAGTCATTAATCTTTTATATAACTCCCAGGTTCTTCTTTAACACCTCCCCCTTACCCGAACATTCCCTATGGCACCTATTATCCTGGTACCAACCAGCTTTAACATCTGAACCTATTGACCCTTGTTGTACACAGTCCCGGAGTTAACTGCTACAATACCATGCATAAAATAACACAGGGAAAAATACACATTTGCATGAAACTAGTTATAATTCCTCACTCTATCAAAAAAGTATTTTACACTCTGTCACTAAGTTTTATAATAGCTTACCAAGTTACATTAAGACAATAAAATAAGTAAACCATTTGAAATCATGTCTCAAGGCACATCTAATTAACTGCTGCTTTTACTCCATCAAAGATTACTTTAAATATAAGAGTGAACCATGAGACATTGACTGAAAAATGTAGTAATGTAAATACCTGTTAGTGTAGGTGATGTTTTTATATCATTGTTTATATCAAGAGTTTAATGATTGTAAAGCAATATAAATATCTATTAGTGTAGTGTAATATTTCTTTTTATATTATGATTTGTCTAATATTGTATGTACTTTCAATAGATCAGTAAATTGGTGGTGGTGGCAGTGGCGGCAGCAGCAGCAGTGATGGTGGTTATGTTATTATTATTAAGCCTTTTAGGCTGATGTGTGCGAGATTGGCAAACTTCAATAAAAGCCCCCCATTCTCCTGAATTTAACTTTAACAATATATGGGAAAATCAAATACAAATGAAATGTGACAGTGGGTGTGGCATAAAAGATATGATGCATTACAGTTGCATGGCTTATTCTACTCACTATCATTTATTTAGATATAAATTCTATAAACTATTCTTACCAAAGCTTATTTTTCTATCTACTTCATTTTAATCAAGATAAATCTTTACAGAAATAGTTTCATTATACATTTCATTGTAGATACAAGCAAGAAGGATATGGAAAATGGAATCAACAATCAGATGTTTAACAGCGGGATGCAATATACTAGCCTTAAAATTGTGGAGTCTTTCCATGACATTGCGAGAAACAACTGAATAGTGCTAAAATTAAAAAACGGTAGTAAAAACTTGAAACAAATAAGAGTGGATATCTTGTAAATGGCTGAAGCCAAAAAAAAAAAAAATGTTCGAAAAAAATTATGTATTTTAAAGAGATCTGCAGTTTTTGTGCAGTATGTTTTTATCTATCTTTTTTATTTGTATGTTATGAAATTATACAAAATTCCTTCCAAATGAAGAGGAGTCCATAGCCTATTCCTAGAAAATTCAATATGTATATTTTATTTGTCATTTAATATCTTGAATATATGGTAGTTTAACCAAAAACATTAAAGCCATTTTTTAAATAATCAAAAGCAGTGAACATTTTTCCATGTAAAGGGTAGTTTGTAGTGGAGGGATTTTCTTGAAAATCTTTCTATCAATCTTTCTGTCACATCTTTTAAAAATATTGAACTTAAATACCTAGATTGGGACTTATTAAACTTTAATGTTTTATTAAATAATTTTGAGAGAAGGTACTATTATAATACTTGCAGGGGAAGAAGTAATGTTAAACAAAATTAGTGTATGAGGAATGATCATGGAAAGAGTGAAATATTCGTTTTTAATTTACCAATTACCACAAGGATATCACTAAAAGACTGTTTTAGTGAACAGTTATGTTGGGAAATATTCAGATGTCAGATAGGAGATATGGATAGACAGAATCTTTGAGCAATGATGGATTTTAGTATTTTGGTACAAATGATAGAAAGCAGATGCATATTGAGAAATATAATTAAAGAGAAGGTATTGCATGGTTTAAATTGGGAGTATAAAGATTAAATGTTTATAAGGGAAGAAATGAAGCAGGTTTCTGCCCTGCATGGAGAGAAAGATGATACGGTAATTTGTATCACAAATTACTTAAATGTAAATAATGATTGTAATATGAATATGCATTTTTATGTGACATTGATTTCAGATGTTTATTAATTGTAATTATTATTGGAAAGTAAATTTATAAGGCTTTACTGAAACTGTTAATAATAGAGCAATAATGCAGCGAGGGGGATGAGCTGTTTATCATTACTGGGAACAAGGAAGTTACGTAATGTTTCGCGCATTTTCGGTAGAACCTTCTAGAATGTTTCCCTAAAAGCAATATGTATTCGTGGTTTTCATTGGATATTAAAATAGACGCTAATGTTGGCGCGTTTTATTAGCCAATAGCAATTCATTTATAATCTTTAGGCATGTCGAGGAGTGGGAGTATATAAAGCCAGGTCCGAGGTAGATCGCCCCCAGTTCAACAAAATTCTCAATACATTACACGTCGGTCGCTCAGTTAATAAAAATTCCTAGCACATTACACGTCGTCTTCAGTCAGTCATTTCGTCACAAGTTACGCGCAGCAAAATTATTAAAGATCTAAAGTATTATACAGTTAAATATACATAAAGTTGAAGTACGTGAGTTAAAAGTGATAAGTAAGAAGTTATTACAAACAGTTTCAGTTTGGCGAGTATCTAAATCAACATGTAAAAGTGTTAGTGAACGTGTTCGACAATAAAAATTATATAACAAATTTCTTCATTAATTGTAATTTCTGGATAAAAGATTCCTTTCCATTTCACAACCTGCATAGAGATACATGTTCGACCCAAACAGCTAGCCGGAGGACATTTGAAATAAAATCATACACAAGCTGATACTGCCACAAATTTGCTAGCGCAAGATGGAGCTACAAATCAAACAAAGAATGACGTCACAAGATGGCTTCCACTCACATGAAGTAACACAATGTAAGATCTCCAAGTTTTAATAACTTACGCTACACAAATATTACGTAAGCACCATCTCTCGCAAATTGGCTCCCATACGTGGGGCTCGAAATATATACAATTAGTACACTCGCAAATTGGCTCCCAAACGTGGGGCTACAATTAATGTTAAATAAATACAACATTAATACTACTACAAAGAAAATTTAGTTCACATCTTATTAGAATGTAAAGGTACAGATATCTGCAGGAAAGAATTAATTCAAAGGAAATGACTGATGGTTACAGAAATAGTAGTAATTCCTAAACATTTTATCAAACACCTCAGATTAATAACAAGAGAGTAGTTCATTTTGGTCAAAAGAAATGGATTTGGTCCAATGGGATTAAGGGATACTGCATTAAAGTGGTTTGAATTCTATATAAGCAACCAAAAGCAAATAGTGCAAAGATCAAAATACAGGTTTAACGAGCATTAAATTTTTCAATGAAGAAGTTGTCAGATTTGGTGTGTCCCAAGGCTCAATTCAAGGCCCATCCTGTCCCCTGTATACATATAAAAATTCAAACATCATATGAAAAACATGAACATTACTATGAGCTAAATTGGAAATTACATTAATGTTGGTTAGAAAAGAAAGAACAGTAGAAAAAATAATTTATTATTATTATTATTATTATTATTATTATTATTATTATTATTATTATTATTATTATTATTATTATTATTATTATTATTATTAAAGAATAATTGAATTATTGAGGGTTTGTGCTTCAAACTGGAAGAATTAGGTATTGGAGGGAACTTCTAAAACATAGCAACAACAGAAAAATCACCTGGTATATGTTAAAAATTGAGTTTTATTTATGGATGCTCTTTAACTACTGTGGTTCTTAGCGTCCCATTCTATATTGGGCATGAAAGACCAGAAATTTTGCTCAGAGGCCCCTTTATTGGGCTCAAGGTTCTTTTACATGCCATAAATCTATGACACAGGACCATCGGCTTTACCTCCCTTCTGAAGGAAGCCATGCTAAGGATTTTTATGCCCAAAAAGAGAATCCATCGCCCTCCGCCAGGTTTGAACCTGCAACCTCTGGAACTAGAAGCTAGCATGGTACCACTAGACCATGAAGGACAACTTTATTATATGTGGTTTGGTGTTTAGAGGCTAAAGCAACAGTCAGATATTTTATAAAGCAGGTCGCTATGTAAGGGCTCCTTGCATGACCACAAAAAAAAAAAACAAATGGTGACTTACCCACTTGAAAATTTTTTTTAAGTATTTGAAAATGTTAACCAAGAACAAAGAATATCTCAGAAATATTTAACATCACAAAATAGTTTATTTGACATTAAATTTGTGTTTTAATGAGATCTACAGTTTTGTGTAGTAAGATTTTGTCCTCTTAAGGTTATCAATTACACAAATGTCATTCAGATTGAAGAAGACATTGGAATTGTTTTTGAGAAAATAAAAAGTTTTGAAATATTTGCCATATAAAGGATAGTTTTTCAGTGGGGGGAAGGTTTACTTGAAAATCTTTGTGCTGCATTCTTGGAAGAAACTGAACTTAAATACTAAGTTTGGTATTTAAAGACTTTTCATTTTTGGGTTATGCTGTTCACAGATACGCACATATGAAGACCTTTTTTTCTAAAGATACTTGTACATTTCTTTTTGTATTTAGGGATCCTCAAAAAATATATTTCTGGTGAAATCTTAACATCAAATTTTGAATGGAATGCAATGCCTTCTCTACCTACTGGTATGTGGCAGAGAAAGTAATTATATAAAATAAGTAGATCCTTTGGCGCCACAGCCTGCAAAGGGCCTGGAACTGCCAATTCGACTGCCAGTCTCATGTCCACATATGCTCGGCAGAGGTGGGCGATCATCTAACTAATATGGGAAGGTGATGTGGCCAATATCACACATTCCCCAGCTGGAAAGTTGGCTTACAAGGCCGGGACTGCTGCCTATCACAGCTCCTCGCTTTCCTCATGATGCTGAATGGGCACCGGCCATATACCCTAGACTTAAAATCCACACTCCCATGGATGGGAACAACCCCAGGTGCATTCTGTGCTGGGAACCAAAGCACCATACCCCAGCCCACTGTGCAATGGTGAAGTACAACTAATTATATACACAGAAATATTACAAAGATAAATGAACAAACAATAAAACATCTAAGATATCATATAAATATATATAAAAAGAATAAACATAATATATAATGATAACAGCTATATTTGAACTCGTAGATTTCTTCTTCTTCCTCCTTCTCCTTCTCCTCCTCATCCCCCCCCTCCTCCTCCTCCTCCTCCTCCTCCTCAGGGTTTAGGCTATGCAGCCCATTTAAATCTTTAAATTCTTGCTTGAATGGCAGCAAACGGCATGTGATCTAACATTATTCTGTTTAATAACTGTTTAAATTTGGTGTAACCTTGTTCTTTGTGATGTTCAGGTAGGCTGTTATACAAATAACCACCTGTGTAATGCTAGTGTAGGTTTTATTAGTTTGGCATAATGTGGAATGCATAATTATGATTTTGTGTTCCAGTGAATAATACTATTTATTTTGAAAAGACTTCTGTTTTTATTTATAAAAGAAAATATTTCAGGAATTTAAATGGAAGGAACCAGTAAAATATTTTATTTTCTTTAATATTGTTTAACTAGCTGTTCACATGGAACTTGTTTTATAATTCTTTAGTATTTCCTTTTACATACTGGAATACAGGTTAATATGGAGTGGACCTATCCAAAATACATGGTTTTTAAAATGCTTATTATATACACTTTACTTGTTAATCTGAGTGCATAGGGAATTCTGGATAGCTTATTGGTCAGATAATTTTTTTTAGGAATTTATTTATTTTATAATTTGCCCTTAATAAACCTAAAGCTCCACCCAGGGATACAATTTTTTGGTGGTAACCTTTGTAGTAATACAATTTAAATACACTCTACATGTGGATTTTAGGTCCTGGATATCAGCCCATTCAGCATCGTGAGGAAAGTGAGAAGCTACAATAAGCAGCAGTCTTGACCTCATGAACCACATTCTGGCTGAGGGATGCATAATGCTGACCACATCACTTCCCCGTATCAATTGGATGATTGCCCACCTCTGCTGTGTGAAGCTGGCAGTCACGTTGGCAGGCCCAGGCCCTAAGTGGGCTGTAACACCACAGGATTTATTTTAAATACACTCCTCTACTGTGGTGGATATCCTAAATATTGCTATAATTTCTTTTTAAATATAGGGTCTTTCAACAAGAGCGTCCTCTCTTTGAACTTATTAAAACACGTTCTATAAATGATAGAGGTTTATTTCTTTTTTTATTTTGGAACATAATTAATGTCATTATGTGTGGAAGAGAACATCAGTTAAGTGACTGCCGCAACTTCGTTGGGTTGCACATATACGGTTGACCCAATTTTCAATGACAGAAGAACGTAAACTTGGCCCAACTTCACGAATGACATGCATGATGTTATTCAGAAGATCATTTACTGTTTCTGGCTTGTTGACATAAACTCGAGATTTAACATAACCCCACAAGAAGTAATCCTCTTGTTGAAAGACCCTTTATATGCAGCTTTGATACAGTTTTTATTTCACTTGACAATGAATTATAAAGCTTTGAAGCTGTGTAAAATGCAGATCAAATGCCATATTTAGTGGAATTTGGCATTATTAACTCAATATTATATTATTGCCTGTTTTTTGATTGTTTTTATACACTGCCGTTTGCGAAAATAGCAGCACCAAGAAAGAATTTCCCGAATAACTCCAAACTTGGTGGAAGTGTAGAAGAGTGTGCAAGCAATAAGTGCTTAGGTTTGCAGAGAGATGGAGTACACATAGACCGAGGAGACCCCTCTCGTGTCGGTCCGACAAGATCAATGTTGCACCCAGTGCAGTCAATGCAGAGCTGTCAAACAAGGTGGAAACAATAAAGTGAGTGTCAGTATGCCTCGTCGTCGTCAAAGGAAACCATATCGGCATGTGATTGAGCTCGAAGGGGGCAGAATGATCGGTCTCCGGGAAGCGGGGTTGTCATACCGTGACATTTCGGCTCGTACAGGGCATGCTGCAACGGCAGTGATGCGTGTGTGGAAGCAGTGGATAGATGACGGTCGTACGCAGAGAAGAGCGGGTACTGGACCACGGATAATGACCACACCACGGGATGACCGTCATCTTGTCTGCATGGTCATAACGGATCGTACAGCTTCATCCGCAGCGTTGGCTTGACCCTGGAGCACTGTAACAGGTGTGAACTTATCTACATCAAGGCTTCGTCGCCGTCTACTGCAGCTTGGACTGATTGCATGCATGCATGCATGCCATTACATCTGCTTTCATTGTCCAGAAACCACAAGCTCCTCCGACTGCAATGGGCACGTGAACACCATCACTGGAGTGCTGAGTGGCAAAATGTAGTCTTTTCGGACGAGTCCTGCTTCAACATGCCCTACAGTGATGGCCGCATACATGTCCGGCGGTACCGTGGTGAGCGCAATCTGGAGGGCTGCATTGTTGAGCGGCATAGCAGACAAACACCAGATGTGATGGTTTGGGGCACCAACCGATCTCGCCTCCTATGAATTGAGGGCACTTTGAACAGCAACCGGTACCTAACGGTGGTTGTAGAGCCTCAGGTACTCCTCCTACTTCAGGCATCTCCACAGGCCACATTTCAACAGCACAATGCCCGGCCACATATTGCGAGGAATGTACAAGCCTTCTTCGAAGAGCAACGGGTACCATTGCTTCCCTGGCCTGCATGTTCACCTGACATGTCGCCCATCGAACATGTCTGGGATATAGTTGGTCAGCACCTGGTGCATCACAGTTCTCCAGTAACCAATGTCACGGATTTGATGGCTAGAATACAAACTGCATGAAGGTAAACATTCGGATTGAATACCATGGCGTATAGCAGCTCTAATTGCAGCGCATGGAGGCCACACCAAATACTGAATATTAGGGCTCAAAGGTCATGTATAGATTTGAAATGTTTATCATTTGTTACTTGCTGTGTAACTAACCTGTGGTATTAAATTCATTGAATTCATGTGTTACCTTCTTGGTGTTGCAATTTTCCCAAACGACAGTATAGAAACTTGAGTGCCATTTAATTCTTTTATTTTTTTACTTTTTTTAGTAATCTGTTATACATTCTTTGCCCATGCTTTCCAAGTCCCTATTATTTGATGTAGCTCTTAAAGCTGTTATGGATTTTAGTATTGATTTTGATGTTAAGAATTTAATTTAGTGATTTTATTTATAACTTTATATACAAAAATTGTTAGTCCAAGTTTTATTCTGACATTTAAGGCTAGGATTTTCATGACTAAATATAATTCTCTGTTTTGGTTTCATATAATAGCTCATACAATGTCCTTATTGCTCTCCTCTGTAGTATTTCTAATTCATTTATTAAACTTTTGTTACATGTTCCTCAGACTTGATTCAAATAAGAGAAATGGGAATTTATAAGTGCAAAATAAATACTTTTTAATTGTTCCCTTTTTAGCCTAAATAAAATACCAATAATTGAATGATTTTTTTCTTAATATGATTTACATGCTCCTTCCAGTTTCATTTACTAATCTATTGATAATCCCAATAAAATTAATGGGCACATTCCCATTTAACTCTGATTCAATCCAGAATCCTAGAAATTTGGTTATGTTCACCTCATTTATGGGACGCTTATCAATTTTATACTGCAAAGACCAAGCAATTCACTTTTAACAATAGTAAAGGAGTAAACTGTTTTAAAAATTGAGTCAAAATTTAAAAACACATTAAATTCTCCACCTACATGTCAAAGTTAAAAAAAGACTAGTTCCAGGGATTATCCTCCCTATCATCAGGTTCTTGGTCAACTGATGCTCTCATGCCATGTTGGGTCCTGTCACTAGGGGTGCTGTCATCTATCTTCTGTGTTAACCAGATGATGTTATCTACAGTGGGAATCTCAAAATTTATAAAGGAGACCAGTTGTTAACAAGATTCCACTGGAAATACATGTTTTTGAGACTCCTTGAATCCAAAATAAGCATGTTTAGAAAACGTTCCATGTGTGTGTCTCAGAAATTATTTGAACCACTTCAATTTACCTTAAATACTATCCAAAAACAATTATAATTTTCCTCTCCAGTTTAATTTTTGGAATATTCGTTTGTACTTTAATCCTATTAATATATTAAAATATATTATGACTTTAAGTTAACAACAAACTTAAAAATGAAAACTCGGATAAATAAATGGTATTTGTTTTCAGTATCTTCAAAAAATGTAACACTAAATATTTTCAAGAGAAAAATTAAATTAAATTGAGTTGAGTTTTTTTATGGATGCTCTTTAACTGTCGTGGTCTGTAGTATCCCAATATTGAGTGTGAAAGAGTGATAATTTTTCTCGGAGACTTTTTATCAGGCTTGAGGTTCTTTTACATGCCATAAATCTACGACATTGGACCATAGGCTTTACTTCCCTTCCAAAGGAAGCCATGCTAAGGATTTTTATGCTTAAAAAAATCCATTGGCCTTTGACAGGTTTGAACACACGATCTCAGGAAATAAGAGGCTACCAGGTAACAACTACACCATGAAGGATGACATTTTCAAGAAAATCACTTCACCCCAACTACCCTTTACATGGAAAATTTTTTAAAAATTTTTATTTTCTCGAAAATGGCTCTAGTGATTTTGATTAAAGTACCATGTATTAAAGATATTTACCCAACAAATAAAATGTATGCATATCTTGAATTTTCTGGGAAAAGCCTGTGAAGTCCTCTTCATTCAGAAGGAATTTTGATAATGTTGTACAACTGGTATACATTAAGCGATAGATGAAAACGTGCTATACAAAAAGTGCAGATCTCTTTAAAACACACAATCTATTCCAAATAAACTTTTTCGTATCATAAGTCATTTTCAAGATATCTGTCTTTGAATTGTTTAATCTTTTGTCATTCTTTTAAAGTCCTTTTGATATTCAAGTGTTTCTCGCAACTGCATGGAAATAGTATGGATGTTTAAGGTCAGTATATAGCATCTAGTGCTTAAACATTTGACTGTCACTATTCCCTTAGTATCTACAATGAAACATGTAATGTAGTTATTTCTGCAAAGGGTTATCTCATTTAAAATGAATTAGATGAAATAATAAACTTTTGTAAGAATAGTTTGTATGCCCACTAGTAAGTATAGAGGATAGAGTGAATTGAACACATCAGATTTTTAAGATGTGTGTTATAGTTAGATCTTATTGTGTACATGTAACAAAATTGTGCATTTTATATTACTTATATTATATATATATATAACCTTTTTGACATAAAGTTTCAAACCTGCTGTACTTACAGTTTACTTTAGTGTTGTACTTACAGGACATCATCTAAACTAATGTAATCAAATCTACTTACTGTCTCCTTCTAACTTCCTCACATTTGCAGCTGTTTTTTGGTAAAATCCTCGTAAAAAGAAACCTAGCAGTAAAAGGATAAATGATGGAAACAACAGTTTGTAATCAATGTATGCAATTATAACCATAATGAACAAACCCATCATCATAATCTGAAAAAAAAGAAGAAAGTTAAATTAAATACCCATTATAGATTATAAAATTTCAGTAACCTTTCCTTACATTTTATCCCTACATATTCCCCAAAAGATCATGCAAGATATCCAGAGAGCTTATTTCCAAGTTTTAAAGAGCTGTTTCTAAATAATGAAAGAAATGCAACATGCACAACCATTTTCCTTTTTATAAACATTTTCCAAAAAGTATGAATGTCTATATTACTTTGCATAACTCTCCGTTTCTCTGAAGCCACATAAATTAAAGTAAAGTAAGTCAGACTCATCTTATTTTTGGAGCAGTATGACTCACTTGCAATAGGTGCTTTCCAAATATATTTAAAATAGTGAAAATCAAATGATTATACAAAAAGGGAGAGAAAATGAATATAGAAAATTAGAGGCCTATTTCTTTGCCATCTGTTTTTTCCAAAACTCGTAGACTAAAATCATGTAATGTAGTTTAGTCTTCTTAGAACAAGATAAAATTTTATCAGAAACTTAATTTAGCTTTAGAAAAAGGAGACTTGATACGGTAATTTGTATCACAAATTACTTAAATGTAAATAATGATTGTAATATGAATATGTATTTTTATGTGACATTGATTTCAGATGTTTATTAATTGTAATTATTATTGGTAAATAATAATATACGGCTTTACTGAAACTGTCAATAATAACGCAATAATGCAGAAAGGGGGTGAGTTGTTTATCATTACCGGGAACAAGGAAGTTACGTAATGTTTCGCGCCTTTTTGGTAGAAGCTTCTAGAATGTCTCCTAAAGTAATATGTATTCATGGTTTTCATTGGATATTAAAATAGACGCTAATGTTGGCGCGTTTTATTAGCCAATAGCAGTTCATTTATAATCTTTAGGCGTATCTTGATGCAGGCGTATAAATAGAAGCCAAGTTTGAGGTAAAGTCAGTCAGTCCTTCAGTTCGCCGAAAGCATTCATACACTACACGTAGTCAGTCCTTCATTACGTCAAGTTACGCGCAGCAAAATTACGAGAATCTAAATTATTATAAAGTTAATTCTACACAAAGTTACGTGAGTTAAAAGTGATAAGTAAGAAGTTATTACAAACAGTTTCAGTTTGGCGAGTATCCAGATCCATATGTAAAAGTGTTTGTGAACGTGTTCGGCAATAAAAGTTATAAAACCAATTTCTTCGTCAGTATAATTTCTGGATAAAAGATTCCTTTCCGATTCACACCCTGCAAGAGATACAAGTTCTACCAAGATAAGATGATAGCTAGCTGGAGGACAATATACAAAACTTTAAATTCTTTCGGAAACTAATTGATACAAATTGCTACGCCAGAGGGAGCTACGAACCAAACGAATGATGTCACAAGATGGCAATGCGTGAAGTAAACACACATTATTTGTAATACCGTCACAGACTCAATCAATAGTGCAATTTCCTCCTTCATGGAAGATACTAGAAAAGCAAAAGACAATAAAGAACATATAGCAGATCTCTTCATAGATTAAATCAAAGCTTTCATTAAAATTGATCACAACATTTTAATAAATAAATTAAGGTAGGTATGTGGTGTAAGAGGACTAGCCAACCAATGGTTTGCATCCTATCATAAGAATAGAGCCAAGTTGTTGAACTAGATGGTACACATTCAAATCCTGCTAATGTAGCATCTGTTGTTCCCCAAGGATCCACATTAGGGCCATCTCTGTTTTTAATTTACATCAATGATCTTCCTTCCGCATATCACATATAAATAGTATTCTATTTGTGGGTGATACAAAACCTCATCTTCAAAAGCAGTAATGAGAGAATTATGCATGCAAAAATCAATAGCACTTATTAATTAATTTTGAAGATTTAGAAGCTAGTAACAGTGATGTGTCATAATTTAAAATAAAGAGAGTTGAAGGTTGTTACACTACATCACTAAAACATTTTAGTGATGTAGTGTAACAACCTTCAACTCTCTTTATTTTAAATTAATAGCACTGTTTGCAGAACTGGATGTTGAGTAATAAACTGCACATGAATAATAAACAAAATGGTATCTCTAAACTTCAATCAACATTTAGGAGATCATAACCCTATCTGAATTTCAAATGGTAACAGGCTGGTAAGTGAAAGCAATTTGACTAAATTCTTAGATGTGGTTACTGACTCCCAGTTATGTTGGACAGAGCATATTGACTTTCTGGTTAACAAACTGAGTCATGTACCTATATTATACATAAAGCGACTAGCTAAAGTACGCAACATTGACATCTTAAAAGTAGTGTATTTTGGCTATGTATATTTGGCAATGGGATCCCCTTGGGGGTCTTCCAGTAACTATATTAAAGGATTATTAACCCTGCTACACTCCCCACATTTACTATACATATAGTATTCAAGTCAATATCACCTGATCTACTGTTATTGATACAAAACATACAGAAGCATATTCAAAATATACAAATGAGTGTCATTTAACACAGTTATTAGTATTTGTGTTTATTTACCAACATCCTTTTTTATTACTTATTTTTTCTTATTTTGTTGTTAATGTTTTAATTTTTACTATATGGAACATTTATTTGCCTTAAGAGTTTACATTATTACAATAATTTTGCTCAATGTACATGAAATGACAGAATGCTGCATGTGAAAGTCTTCATTGGAACTATCACTTTCAGAAGCTGTACTCAAATTATCATTATATTCAGAAACACTCTCTTCACTGTTGGATACATTAGCAAGTGCACCTGTCTCAGCTTTACTCAATGGTCCTTTTGTCATTGTGTCTGCACTCAAACTGACTAACAAAACAGTGTCAATAAAATTCAAAGAGGATAAAAGGAATTTAGCAGCAACCAGCACTTCATGCCACAATAATAGGAAATAGGCTCATTGTTGTAACAGTATGCAACTCAACATTGACCACAATTGGTTTATTACAATATAAAATGAACAGTAGAAAAATAAATGTTGTGATATAACAGTCATAAACACTAACGTCGTATGCTTTCTGCTGGGTCATATTGACCTGAACACAAAGCATGTAACTATTATGGCTTGAGACTAAACTATGTAAATAATGGAGAATTTTTTTTAAAACAGATAATTGATTCTATAATAATAAAACAAAGTCGCAGGATTTCATAAGTATATCTTACTTTATTTAAGAGAAAATCATAAATCAATATGGGTCATATAAACCTGAACAGAACAGCAGGATTAAGAAAGTCATTCAATGTACTCTAGCAAACCACCATATTTAGACTTAAGGATTCAATCTCTACCATGGATTTACATTTTAGAGACCATTTCCTTCAAGAATATCTTTGAACTCAACAATGAATATCATTTGTACAATACAAGAACCTCAAAGGAATCCATCTCCAGCAACACAGACTAACCAAGAGTTGAAATTTTGTTCCACATAAAGGTGTAAATTTATGCAATAAAGTCTCTGAATCTATCAGAATCTCACAGGATAAACTGTTTAAGAGAAAGGTCAAGAATCTACTTTTAAATCATATTCAGTAAATGACTTTGTGCATACATCCTTTTGACTGTTAAATGTACTTCACATAGCTTGTTGTAAATACTTTGTCATTAAATTCTATCCTTCTGCTATGTTTTATAACTTTTTTTTTGTGTTAATATGAGAATATGACAAAACCATGTATTCAAATGTAATGCTTCTGGCAAATAAACAATCTAATCTAATCAAAGTTAACAGACAGTCAAGCTGCTCTTAAAGCACTTGAATCACCATCAATAAAATCAAAGTTCGTCTCAGAATGCCGGGAATCCTTAATGGCACTGGCTGAACACAATAAGGTTCAACTTATGTGGGTGCCAGGACATATAGGTATACCAGGCAATGAGAAAGCAGATGAAGCAGCCAAGATTGGCAGTGAAATCCCATTTTTTGGTCCGGAGCCTGTACTGGGAGTGTCCTATAGACCAGTGAAACAGGCTATTAAGTGCTGGACTCAAGCAAAACACAAGAACTACTGGAACTCCATTGAGGGTTGCAGACATTCCAAGTTGTTCATTACAGACCTGGATAACAGCCGGGCAAAATACTTGCGCGGTCTTAGTAGAAGACTTGCATGGGCAACAGGATTCATTACAGGACACTGTGCCCTAAAGTTTAATCTATTCAGAATGGGATTGTTTAACAACCCTATCTGTAGTAGATGTCTAGAAGGAGATGAGACTGTTACTCATCTACTATGTGATTGCCCTGCTCTTGCGAGTCAAAGAGCAAGTACTTTTGGCAGTCACTTTCCAAAGATAGATGAACTATCGAAAGCCTCAGTTAGCAGTCTGGTTAAGTTCATATCGAGCAACAAACTACTTAACTGATGAAAGGGGGGATGCACAATAGATCTTAAGGTCGCAGTGCTTGGGCATAAAATCCACCCCTTCTCAAACTAGAACTAGAACTAGAATCAAAGTTAAAATATATTAGTGTTTTGTTTTTGTGTTTGGGACATTTGTATTTTTAATGTTTCACTGTTGCTATGTTGGTCTTTTGGGGTTACATGAAAAACAGCAGAAACACAGTCAAAATAAGGCTCTGTTTTAAACATGAATAAGTTATGATTCATTTAATACTTTAATAGATTGTGAGCACAACGTGTTTCCAAACTGTGTTGCGAAGTCAAGTACAGTGCAATATTTTATAAGAAACAAGACATTTAAGTTGCTTTTGGAGTTAAGCTTCATTAGCTTGATGGAGTCATATTTACATCAAAAGCATGGACCTCTCGGTAAATGGGTCCTTTCAGAAACATTGATTCATTTTTCCCCCCTTCTTGTTTGACACTAACATGCACATTTTAAATATTCTGAAGTTTTATGAAGAGAGATGGGTGTTCCTTATTGATGGCCATTAAAATGGAAGTGACCATGATTCAAGTGAAGCCTTTAGTGAACAAGAATAACTGGCCCATGTGGAAGTATAGGATTGGTTTTGTCATGATGCTTTGGAGGTTATAGAAGGAAACTTGGTTGAACCCACCAATTTAGTTGTTGGTGCAAGGGCTGATAAACACAACAACACAAGAAAGAGTTGATAATTTAACCAAGGCAAGTGTGAGTACTAAGATGATGTTAAACATTATGACAGAAGAAAATGTTCATAAGATTATGAGATTTCAAAATGCAAGAAATACTTGGATGGAGCTGCACAAACTATGTCAACCTAATCTAAAAGTCAGTTGTACAATATTTGCATGCAGTTCTTTCACATCAAATGGAAAGAAAATGAAGACATCGTAACTTACCATCTAAGCTGAAGACTTTGTGGAAAAAGTTGAATAAGGGACTTTAAAAGAAAAATGAAGTAAGGCTACTTGATATCTATTCATTGCAAGATTCTAGATGAATATTGCTTATTTAAGTCAAACTGACTACTTCTGAGTGAGAATAAGACAACAATTGAAGAACTGATGAACGACAATTCATCTATGTTCTCATCAGAGGGACATAAGGACCGCTATTAGCTGTGGTCATCTAGTTGATGTGGTTGACAATGGCGTACTGGGGTACTGAATTAAATTAGGGATATTAGTACAACTGGCAAAAGCTGTACAACCAGTTGCAGGCAGTCAGAGCCTCCAACTGACCTTGCAACTTATGTCTCAACAGAATCTGGGGGCACTGTGGTATATGCAGTTTATAAGCCAGACACATCCAGTGGTGTGAGTAGTTGTACAACTACTGAGTGCATATGCAGCTCGCAGGTTCTGCAACACAAAACAAACAAAATCAGTCTTATTTTTTATATGAATCATGATGCAGTGACATCTTTTTTGTTGTCATTATAATGTGTAGTATAGTCCTTTACATACCCTAGGCACTAACAAGGGGTGTCTTCAAAACCTTCTTTCTCTGTGCCTTCTCTTTTTAATTAGAAGAATAAGTAGGGGCTCCACACTACCCAACATCATATTTTATGCTGACACAGCATGCAAATGATTCAGAAATACTGCAGTTGATCAATTAATTGCAGCACTCAAGTCCATTACACGACTAATTGATCAACCAGTTGTATATAGCCAATAGCACTCAAAGAATCTTAGGAAGGACAAAGAAGAGGAGCAGGAAACACTTGCAGTGAAAACAGGAAAACCTAATAAACATCAGAGTTTTAAAGAAGAGTAGAAAGTGGCATTAGTGTGGTTCCACAGGAAATTGGATTAAGAAGGACATGTCAAAAATGGATTGCAGATGGCAGACCAAAATCTGTTTCTGACTCAGGAAAGTTGTGTGTCAAACTGAAACATTTATACTTCAACCACTAATGAAGGATTCAGTTGCATAATATGTTCAACAGAAGACATCTCAAATGATTGGTATGTTGATAATGGAGCTTCGAGAAGGAGGTAATCTCATGCATCCCAATTTGTTGGTTAGAATGACATCATAACTTCCTCAGGATGTGCTGCAACCTAGTGCTAATGCCACCTAATAATATTGCACTGCCATTCACCATCTTAGTTTGCTTCAGAAGTCTGCAAAGAACAGTTTATATTTTGTGTACTTTTTTATTTCAAGAGTGCATTCAATGTAAGATAAGGGTGGTTTATATATATTAATATTTATCCATTAAATATTCCTATCAGATATGTACCAGTGATATTATTTATTATTCTGCGGAGGTTTAGGGAGCTAGATTACATGGCTTTCTTTTATGGATAGTTTATTTGTTTCCGTATAGGTTGGGGTAATCTATGCATTTTTTTTTTGGCTGCATGCTATTATCCCTCTGCATAGTTTATCCCTCTGAACTGGTGACAGTTTTTCATTTCCTGTTTTCTGCAATAAGTAGTTGATTATCACATATTTTATATTCTAGTTGTTTCAGAGCCATGTAAGAACCACCACAAAATAAAAGCAGACAGAAGAACTTTAACAAACACATTAGAAGCAATTAAAGGAGGGAGAAAAATTTGAGAAGTTTCAAGGGCCTTCAGAATACATGAGGCTGGAAAATATTAACTGTGTTTATTTAGAAAGAGATCCAAAATTCAAGCTCAGAAAACAAGAGGTGACTAGCTTAAATAAAATAACAGTTTGCATGAAGAAGATGCAATACTATACTTCTAAATCCTGTAAAAAGCTATGGAACAATATAACTTCCCACCAAGTAGAATTTTCAGTGTTGATGAAACCAGCATTTCAACAGTACAAAAGGCTGATAGAATCTTTGCCCCAAAAGGAATTAAACAGCTAGAAGCAGTAATATAATGTAAAAGGGGTAGGAGTCATCCTCTATGGTGTAATGGTTACCTTGTTAGCCTCTAGTTCCTGCGGTCATGGTTTCAAACCTGGTGGAGGGCGATGGATTTTTTTCGGGCGTAAAAATCCTTAGCATGGCTTCCTTCGGAAGGAGTCCATGTCATAGATTTATGGCACGTAAAGGAACCTCAAGCCTAATAAAGAGGGCTCTGAGCAAAATTACCGGTCTTTCATGCCCAATATAGAATGGGACACTATGAACCACGGCAGTTAAAGAGCATCCATAAATAAAAC
Organism: Deroplatys truncata; assembly: GCA_030765065.1. NCBI lineage: Eukaryota > Metazoa > Arthropoda > Insecta > Mantodea > Mantidae > Deroplatys > Deroplatys truncata. The sequence goes on from CM060985.1 coordinate 108,662,478, forward strand.
ACAATTTTTATGTCATCATTTATTGTTTCAGTGGTCTAGGAGTGTAAGTTTCTAAAATATTTATTTATTTTCAACAAAGAATGTCTCCTCCACTAACTAGGAATGGACCTTTATGAGCTATGTATGGTTGTCCTAAAAATAGTTGCAGTAGTGAATGACAATGTATCACAGTTTTCAATGTTTTTTAAACATATAAGCATGGTTTATGCATTTCATGTTATTGCATTTGAATGCCATTACCAATAGTGTGGGTAATAAAACCTACATCAGTTTATTGTAAATTAGAATTGCTTATAGCAAATGGAATAATCTGTGGTCATTTACCAGAAGGCAACATGAACTAGACTCACTGGTCAGTTTGAGGAAGGGCTGTGAATTCATATTGTGATTGTTAATTTTCACTGTTATTTCACTGATGTGATTTAGTTCAGTTCTCACTACCACTTCCTAATGTGATCTGTTCAGTTTTCAGTATCACTTCACTTTTCCTTGCACATAGTTGCATAATGAACATGTGAAAAGCAGATTGTTCTTCCTACCACTTCACTTGCTGGGGTGTCGAACACAAGATATCTCTAATATCTAACAGTAGTGGCAGCCATTGTACAACACAACTGTTGTCACCTCACTCGTAAAATGAACTGAATAGCCAGCACCTTATGTCACATCAGGAGCAACAACTCACCGACTCACTCATGAGCAGACTTATAAATTTTTAAGATTCTGGGAGCTTTGTGAGGGTGGAGAAAGAAACATTCAGAAAAATGCTGTTCTCTCTCAATGACATTTTGGAAGGAGAGCACTTGGGGAGAGCACTGATCCTTATCTCTCCAGTCAGTTGGTGTATTATCCACATGATAACCTCGACACATAGCTGCAGTACAATATCTAATAACATAGTCAATATGAACATTTTCCCTTAGGTGTGTGCAGTTCCCCCACCTTCATGTAAACATTTTATCAAATTTAAAAGTTTCAAGATTCCATATTGCATTATAGTGGGAAATGGAAGGGTTCTTCCAGCACTAGGAAAACAAACTCTTAAAATAGTTGCATTTTTTGAGTAGGCAGGAAGAATTTAAATGCTTACATGATGTTTGATATGTTTCAGAGATAAGCAAAATCGGACTGAGTGAGATGGCCGCATTTGGAAGGTCTTGGGTTCAAATCCCTGGGATCGACCAATCTAACTGAAGTTTTTTGGTGGTTTTCCTCAGTCACTAGGCAAATGCTGGGTTGCATAACTTGATCTGTGAATTTTCCTCTCATCCCTTGCATCATTACATTTCATTTCCTTCTTCTCCACCACCATAGTAGGCATGGGGCTGATCACCCATCTTGGATATCCTACGGTCCAGAGTTTGCTTGTTCCTTGACAGGCTACTGATCCAAGGGATTGGCTTGAGGGTGTAAGTCCTACAATGAGGAGGATAATCTGTTAAAGAAAAGAAAATAAAAGCAAGAACGTTTGTCTGTTCTTTTTGCTCAAAATACTTTCCAAGAGTCATTTTGAATCAACTGCTGAGTGTGGTTGAAATGTGTCCATGACACACAAATAACAAAAGGAAACTTTACAAGGCAGCTATGTGAGTCCTAGCTCCAGAAGATTCAGTAAAGGGAATATAATTACATCAGATTTCTCACTTCTCCACCTCTATCATGAGCACTTCAATCACTAAGACAAGACATGTGTAACCTCTACTAAGCCATCAAATAACATGAAGGTAAGCAGGTATTCCTCCTTTGACAAATATCTGAAGTTGTTAAGGCAAAGGCTTTAGGCCACAGGGTCAGGGAAATTTTCAGTGACAATGGAGGTGATTTTGATAACAATAATGTTAGGGTATTGTCACAAAAAAATGGAATAATTCAGAGACTGGCAGCACCATTCACTCTGGAATAATCTTGCAGAAGCAAAAGGGAAAATAGGACATTAGAAGAATGGCAAGAGCCTTGAAGAATTCTAACCCATAGCTGAGTTTCCATCTACAATGTGGGTTGAACTTGTCCACACAGGTCTACATACTCAGAGAACAGGGAAGTCTTCAATGAAGAGTATGAATCCATATGAGCTATGATAGGGGAAGGGAGTCAATAGTCAAGCATGTGCAGATCATCAGATCCGTCTCCTTTCCTCATATTTCAAAACAAAAGAGGAGGAGAATGGACAACAAGGCTTCAAAAGTTTATCTGGTTGGAGAGAGATATCACATTTGGATCAAAGCAACCAACAGTGTCATCTGCTCATGCCCTGTTATATTCAATGAAGGTGCTATAAACTGTGAAGAAAGGTTTCAGTTTACAATTCACAGTCCTTCAGAATAGAGAAAACAAAACAAAAACACCTCATGATTTCATTGAAGAACAGTACAAAAATGGAACAGAAGACCTTCCAGATGAGTCAGAAAATTCATTTGAAGAAGAACTGATAACAGATTAATGCTTCAAAGAGGACCCAAGTGCACAAAAAGACAGCTGAGAGGCAGAGAGGATACCTGAACATTTCAAAGATTACATTACATTTGCTGAGGCTTTCATTGCAGCTTAAAGAACCTGAATCTTACAAAAAGCTGTCCAATCTAAATACAGTATATGCTGCCATGTGGTGGGTTTCCCTGCCCACATACATAGTAAATATACTTTTTTGTCTGGTTCACAAACATTACATGCTCTTTACACAAATATTCCTTCTGACTGACTGGTGCCTTTACGTTAGCCACACATTTCCTGGCCTCACAGTTCTTAATGCTATACATTTTAATTCCTTATACAACTTGTGCAATTTAATACAATTATGTCAAACCCATATACAACACTAATTCATACTCATATACAACACAGTGTTGCACTTCTTAGAGGCAGTTATTGTGTAAAAACAAATAAAATAAAACACCCATGAACTTCCCTCCACCAATCAATGGCCTAAGAGCATTCTCTCTCACTATCTCTCTCTTTCTTCCCTCCCATATATTTTACATGAGGATCGTTATTGATTGAGACAGATTATAGCAACTTCCACTACTGAGGCTGAGATAATTGCTGCTCTGAGTGCTCCAGAGAGATCATAATATGGTTGAAACAGTTTTTTGGTGAGCTAACAAAACTGAATAATACTCCAGTCAAGTATATAAACAACACAGCAGCATTCAAACTAGCTCATAATCATGAATTTCATAAAGAACAAAATATATTAGTGTAAGGCATATTCACATTAGAGAAAAAGTGTTAAGATTCTTAACATTTAATATGTCCCCCAGCTGCATTGCAGACACTGCTAACCCAACAGGAAAGAGGAATATTGGACACCCTTTAAAGATATGGCATGAACAATTCTGAAGTGGAACAGGCCAAAAGCCCTAATCTGAACGATGACGACAATGATGATGATGATGATGATGATGATGATGATGAAAAAGTGTTAGGAAATGAAATAATTGTTCAACAAATCAGTACAGAGCATCAAATTACTGATACATGGTTATATAGATAAGCCATTATTCAAGCCAAAACTTCTTGTAATCAAGTAGGGCTACTAGCTTAAAAGATTTTTATTTAACAAGGAAAAGTATTGATGTTACATAAAAATCTATGAGTGTTTAGTTTTTGTACATGGGACATAGCTTTTTTAATGTCTGTAGTGTTGCTATTCTGCTCATTACATGAAAAACATGCAGAAACAAGGTAAAATTAAAACTATATTTTAAATATAAATAAGTTATGATTAATTTAATAAATTAACATCTGTCACCATTATAGTGCTTAAGTATTATTTTTTTCTTAGAACAATTTCTGCTTCATAATATTTTTTATTCCAATGTTATGCATATGTGAAGATGAAAGCAACTTGCCTGTGTACAATACAGTAGTAGTGGAGGCAGCTCTTCCTGTATAACCCTCATACTACTTGTGAATGTATATAATAATTCACCTACAAAAAATATGCATTAGTAAGTACATATAACATAAACAAGATAGTGCATGTATGGGTTGGGAATAATCTCAGAAGCCACCAATAATAATTTCTTTCACCACTGAAAAGTACTGTTCTTTCAGATGGACATAGGTGATAAAATATTTGTATTTCTAAAAAGGTAAATGTGAAGATTTTAAATCTTTTAACAGTGAGTTATTGAAGGGGAAGGGGGAGCAGATGGTAGAGGTGCATATTGTGTTCTCATCACAAAAATTCCTTTCATTTTGCTAAACTTTTTATCAAGCAGTATCCTTGGTATGATTTTGACAAAACATGGGTTTTAGAACCTAGCAAAAATGATAAGCACAATCTCCAAAAGCTTCCACTGCATTTATTTTCAACCCCTAATATGCAAATCAGCATTTGGTCTATCTAGATAAAACCTTGCACTAATACCATGGGACCCAACAAAAGTTATAAGCTACCTTATCTCAAAAGCCACCCCTATTGTACTTTAAAGCCCTTCTGTAGAAATCTGTGCTGCTTAAATTATGTGGGAAAAAATTTAGTTTTATTTATGTATGCTCTTTAACTACTATGGTTCTTAGCATACCATTCTATATTGGGCATGAAAGACCAGAAATTTTGCTCAGAGGCCTCTTGATCAGGCTTGAGGTTCTTTTACATGTCATAAATCTATGACACAGGACCACCAGCTTACTTCCCTTCCAAAGGAAGACATGCTAAAGGTTTTTATGCCCAAAAAACTCCATCACCCTCTGCCAAGTTTGAACCCACAACCTTGGGAACTAAAGGCTAGCATGGTACCCCTAGACCACGGAGGACGACCAAACTTATGTGGTTAAAATGTTGTACAAATACTAGGTATAGGATCTGCCAAAAGTCATAAATAACCTTACAAGTTTCAAAAACTACCCTACCCTTGTTTTCAATCCTATAGCACCTCAAAATTTTTAAAAACTATACTATCCTTTATTTTCAGCCCCTTATAAGCAAAACTATACTGCTTGACCAATCAGGGTACAAATTTGTGCACTTGAGCTATAGGACCTGCGAAAATTATAAGATGCCTTACAACTACAAAAAGCTAACCCTGCTCATATTTTCTACTCTTTGTGTACCAATCTGCATATAACTTTGAATACGTGCACTTTAGGTATCAATGAAAATTAAAAGCTAATCACAACTTTCAAAAACTATTTCTATCCTTACTTTTAATCCCTTACACTTAGAACACATCTGTAATAGCTAGCTATAATAAAAGCTTAGCTTTATATTTAATTCCTGTTAGTCTTCAATTCCTTAATTGCTCTTTCCATTGAAACACTTGAAGTTAGTTGCAATTTTGCTTAGACATAACAAATAGCCCATCCAAGTACCACAAGTATATTCTACAAATATAAGGCACACCATTTCTGTTAGCCAAGAAAATTCACTTCGCACATGACATCATCTGTGAAAAGGTTAATCAATCTTCACAGCAATTATACAGACACTGACTTTATTATCTGAATTACAGCTGTCAGTGCATAACATTATAATTGCTAATAATTTTTCCAATAGATGAATCCAGTTAAGGTACACCAGGGTAAGTGGAGCATCAAATTTATATTCTAGACATTTTATTTACTAAAACTGACCTCCAGTTTTATTAAAATCGCATTTTATAGCACAAAATGTGCATACTAGATATACAGATGAAATATAAAGCATAACATAACATAGTACTATACTCTAAGGCTTACACAAAACATGAATTGTAACCAGCATTACATTTGTTTGGGAAAACTTAAAATGCTTTCATTTACTATACAGGGCTTTCACTTCAAAACATCCCAGTCTAAACCATTGTTTATTTAAATTTAGTTTAAACAAACACATGTGTATTTAGATTTAGAGGCAAAGAATAAAACCAGGATTATTTGCAATTCAGGTTTCACTCCCCTCATCCCTAGGCACCTTCCCTTTGAAATTCCATGTGAGTTTCATTTTGGTGTGACAAGTATTTTACATTCTTTTAAAAATTTAGGTCTGCATAAATAATTAATGAAATGAATGGAATATGCACAAATGAACCTGGGGTCCAATGAGTGATGGTTAACCAACATTTGTCTTACAAGGCTAAGTGAAAACCCCAGGAAAAACTTTACTGAGGCAGCTCATTCCAAATGAGTTTCAAATTCAGGACTCTCTGAGTGAGATGGCAGGAATGCTACCCTCACACCATGGAAGTGAACTATGAAAACCCTATAGGAATTACTCATAACAACACAATTTAACTAATTAATTCAATAAAATGTTTAATTAATCCAATGCAGCTCATTCCAAATAAGTTTCAAATTCAGGCTCTCTGGGTTGATAGCAGGAATGTTACCCTGACACCATGGAAGTGAACTATGAAAATCCCATAGGTAGCATAACCTATATAATGGTTTCCACATTCCCTAAGTTTCCACTTATCCCAGGATTCCTCATTCATTATATGTACAGCTTTCTGGAGAGGATACAGTGTCATGGCAATCTTCTGTTCTCTTCTATTATTTCATTTCATTTCATTTTTATTGATCCAGTTAATTGTTACATACAGAAGTACAGTCAATGTTGGACACGTCAAAGTAATATTTATGAGATATTACAAAAATTAATAAATCAAAATTTGTATAAGTTTACAAAAAAATAAATTATGACTACATATGTACAAAACGTGTAATCAATGCTGGACATGTCAAGGTAAGATTACAAAATATTACAAAATTTATTAAACCAAAATATGTATAAGTTTCCAAGAATAAATTATAATTACACGTTAAAGTACTTATAAATTCTCTTTAGTTAAGAATTCTTGAGTAGAGTAAAAACAGTGGTTATTCAGATATGCATTTAAACAGTGTTTGAGAGTATTTTCTTGCTTAATTCTTTTCATAGATTTTGGTAGACAGTTGTATATCTTTAGTCCAGAATGTAATATACTTTTTTGGCACAGAGAGGTATTATGTTGAGAAATATGTAGATTATTGGTTCGCCTTGTATTATGCTGGTGCACTGTTTCATTCCTCATGAAGGGGGAATCTGTATTGTTTGTAGTTTTGTGGATGAACATTATTGTTTCAAATATATAGATGCAAGGGAGTGGAAGTATGTTTAATGATTTAAACAGGGGTTTACATGATGATTTTGAACATGCCCCAGTCATTGCTCGAATTATTTTCTTTTGCACTATAAAGCATGTTTTGCTTGCTGCTGACTCACCCCAGAATATTATGCCATTTCATAATAAAGAATGGATGTATGCAAAATAAGCCATTCTGGTGGTCTCTATCCTTGTGCTTCCTGCTAATATCCGCATTATATAACATGCGGTGCCTAGCTTTTTATTTATATGACTTATGTGGTTTTCCCATTTCAAATTGTTTTGGACCCAAAGACCAAGAAATTTTGTTTTTTCCACTTTATCGATAGTCTGGTTAAAAAGTTGGATTTGGGGAGCTAGATATTCATTATTTGCTTTCATATGGATGTCCATTGCAACTGTCTTGCTGATGTTTACTATAAGGTTGTTTTGCGTGAAATAATTAGCTATTTTGTCTGATGTTTGATGAATTGACTTTAGAAAGTTATCTTTCTTGTTTGACCTAATAAGAATATTCGTATCTTCAGCAAAGAGAAAGGACTTGGCATGAGGGTTATTTAAAGCAAAGTCACTTATAAAGAGCAGAAATAGTATTGGACCTAATATGGAACCTTGAGGTACTCCATAGCTAATCGCAAGGGAACTTGATCTATAGCTTTTTAGTTCATAGTTTCCTCTGTGTTTGATTTGTACAAGCTGTTTCCGGTGGCATAAATATGAATTGATCCACTTGTGGGGTAACCCTCTAATTCCATAATTTTCTAGTTTTGCTAGTAGCTTTTTGTGGTCAATTGTATCAAAGGCTTTTGATAGGCCCTGAGGGACTCACACATAATAGAGAATATAGCTGTTTCAGTAGAATGGTTACTTCTAAAGCCATGTTGGTTGCTAGATAACAGGTTATTTGTTTCTATGAAGCTCAAAAGTCGCTTATAAAAAAGTTTTTCCAAAAAATTTTGAGAGAGTTTGGTAGAGTTCTAAGATATGTTTATATGGAGGGTTGCCCCACCCAAGCTCGGACAACTTTGAATCACCCTCCCACTCTGTCATTGGTCAAATTGCTTATGCTTATTATTGCATCAGCTCACTGCAAGTACCAGCTGTCTGCTGGGCCAGTCTGAAGCAAAATTTACCCGTAATGGCTTCAACAATCGCTGACTTGTGGCAGGGGTACATTGTTGGGCTTTCTGATGCCATTTACAACCATTCAATGATAGTGGAAAGGCTAAACAAGAAGGTCTTACCATAAGTAAGTCCCGTGTGGGGCAAATAACACAACTGCATAAAAATGGATTCTCATCTGAGGCTCAGTGTGCAAAAAAACTAGCAAGAAAAAGGTCACAATCAACACGACCTAAAGCAGTAGTAGCCAAGGTGAGTGCAACAGTGACTCAAGAAAACCCACCAACCCAAAGAAACATTTACAGCCGCATTAGAATATCCAAAGGGACCGTCTATCGGATAGTACACAACAATTTGGGTTTAGAACGGCAACATAAAGCACGTGGACATGCCTTGAAAGAGTGGCACATCAGAGAACGTTTCATCAATGCAAGAAAACTCCATGAACACCACCTGGCAGGTGGCAGTGGCAATGAGTGGTTTCTTTAGATCAGGGGTGGCGAAAATGTGACTCACGAGTTATTTTGACTCGCAGGCGCCGTTCCCTCTCTGCAACCGTCCATTTGTTTTTCATATGCTGCTGAGTTGCGGCGCATGTTGCATATTTGGTGACTCATGGAAGGAAGTCGTTTTCACCACCCTTGCTTTAGATGAAGCATGGGATTATCTAGGTGACACAAAAACATCCGAGCCATTTATTACCATCAAGTGGGCTCAAAGGGGCGCTCCAACTTTATTCGAGAGAACGAGGAAAAGTTTTCCAAGGGATTCATGGCTTTTGCTCTTGGAGGAAACTCGCATTCACAGAGCTGCCAACAATGTAAAAATTAATGCAGCCTAGTATTAAGGAATGTTATGGACCCAAATTTTTATGAAGAGATTTATCGGTTGTATGCCGAGGATGCCCAAATGTTTGTATCCATATGGATAAAGCATCCAGTCACACCTCTCGGCCTTCCCAGCATTACTACCACTGGAAAGCTATGGAAACGGGTGTCAATGTGATACCATTTAAAAGGATCCCTGTGGTCACCAGATGCTTCACCAATGGATTTTTGCAGATTTGGTCTGCTGAAACAGTGCCTTGCTTCTCGGCATCTCCACAATTGAAGGATTCTGGAAAGTCTGCCAGGAGCAGTGGGCTAACATACCCCTTCCTGTTCTTAGACGTAGCCTTCTTCAATGGATATTGCACTGCATAGACATAGTTAAAACCCATGGAAATCACATTGAATACAATAGGTGATGGTGAAAGGGAATCTCGCCATGAAAAAACGTAAGCAAAATCGTCCAAGCTTAAGTGGGGCAACCCTCAGCATTGACCTACCTGCAGAATTTTTATAGAAGAACTCCATTGTAGTATATATGATACTGCTGACCAAAGCATTATGTAATGTCACAGCAACTTTCATGCAGAGAGTATAAAATGCAAAAGCAAGAAATAAGCTAAGTGCTATAGTAGTAATTATTATACATGCATAGATAATAATGCATGTGTTTCTGGGAAGATAAGCAACATCATCTTCTGCCACCACTGTTATGTTATGTTGTTTTTTCCATATCTTCTCATTTATGTTTGACCTGAAAATGAAAGGAAGCATAATTTATAACAGTAGGTGTGTATGCAAATAAAAATGCCCTAGCTGATAAAAACAATATGCATATTAACACCTTGTGTCTACTTGGGGATCTTCTCAATCCTATTAAGAAATCACTGATTTTCGAATAACTCATTCCATTTTACTGTGTAATGCAACTACCGCAAAGAACATGCTGCTACTCTGCAAAGCAAACAAAATGTAGGTTAACAAAAACAAAAAAATCTAAGGTGTTGCATTCACATGACTTCTTCTACTCACTTGTTTACAAATTATTCTAACAAAAGCTTATTCTTCTATCTACTTTTTGTTAATACAAATAAAGCTTAATTACTCATTTACACATTTTGTTGTAGGTATAAGAAGAATGGAGCAAACTAAAGTGATAGTCAAATCTTTTCAAAGTTGGTCGCTATGTGATGGATTTGAAATTCTGCCCTTTCCATTAACACGAAACAGAAAGAAAGAAAAACAAAAATAGAATAGTGATTTGCAGTTTAAAGAAGTATAAAGTGCTTGAAAATTCCAACTAATAACAAAGGATATGTCAGAAATGGTTAATGTCAAAAAAAATTTATTCAATATAAATTGTGTGCTTTTATGATATATACATTAGTTTTGTGTAGCATGTTTTTTTCTATCTCCTATGGTTTACTGATTACACAAAAGTAATTCAAAACAAAGAGGACTTTACAGGCCATTCAACAGATACCTACTGGATCAAAAAGATACAAAATAAGTATACTTTGCATTTATCAGCTCACACTTAAATTATGGTATGGGGAAATAGTTGCAAGAAGGGAATACAAAAACTTTTAATAATACAAAAACTTATTAAGCTATAGAAAAGAGCAATAAGAATACTAGCTAAACTAAAAATCAAAGATTCATGTAAATGTAGTTTTAGACTTGAAAATTCTAACACTTCCAGCTACGTATATACAGAATGTTTCAGACCTCTGCGACAAACTCTGAGGAACGATAGATCTCACAGAGAGGAAATTTTTTGTCAAGTAACCACCATCCTCCGAGACATTGTTATGGAATTATTCACCCCTGTTTAAAGCATATCTGGTAGGATAGGTTTGAGAGGCACAGCCAGTGTACTTTGACTCTGTTTGTTTACAACCGCTGAATCAAGTGACATCGCCTCTTTCTTGTCCCTTACATCTGGTTAGGTTTGGTAGATCTGAGATACACAGCTCAATTTAACTCAGTGTTCCCTTAACTGAAGTTATTCTCTTGTAAAACAGGTTTACAATAAACACACATTATTCATTCAAAAAACTCAGTGTTTGTGAACAACAGCTCCATGCATACCACCTCTAGAAAGTAAGGGACTGGGGCCGAACGACTTTGCACCTTGTGTGGAGTATGTCCAGGAGTTTCTGCAATGAAGTATCACAGATCAAATATTTCCTCGCATCACGGTTTACCGATAAGGGTCTGTTTCACACGAGATGGATACTTCAATAGCAAGAACAGCCACATCTGGGATGTTGAGAACCTTCATGTAATGTTCATTAGACATCACCAACAAAAGTATTCCATAAACATCTGGCCTGGAATTGTTGGCAATCATCTGCTGGGATCTTTCAGTTTGCCACCCCATTTGAGTTAAACTGGGCTGTGCATCTCACACCTATCAAACCTAACCAGACGTAAGGAACAAGAAAAAGGTGATGTCATTTGATTCACCAGTTGTAAACAAACAGAGAGTCAAAGTGTACTGGTTGTGCCTCTCAAACCTATCCTACCATATATGCTTCAAATAGCATTGAACAACTCTGTTACAATACGTTGGAGGATGGTGTTTGCTTGACAAAAAATGTTCTCCTCTGCAAGATCTATCATTCCTCAAAGTTTGCCACAGAGTTCCTGAAACATTCTTTATATACAATAGCATACAGTAGGTATGCTCACCAAGCCAACAAATCAAAAATACTGACATTCATGAACATACGAGGGTCAGCTGGTAAGCCCGGCCAGTTAGATGCTAGCATCGTATAGTTTTACTCTAGACCAGCTTGTATCCATAGTTACAGGTCAATAGCTTGTTTAGTTTTTGAATGGCAGCATTTTAAACAAGACAACTTTAGAGTTTTCACGAAAATGGAGGATTTGGAAAAACGAGCAGTGATTAAATATGAGGCAGTATTTTTAACACTTAAATGATTTCAGTCTAATTATATAATATATAAATTCAATAACAGCCCACCTTAAAGCAATATGTGTATGTAACAATATATAAAAAGTGTATATTACAGTCATTGTATATGTTTATATTATTGTATCCATGTGTAATAATGTTATGTGAATATATTACGTAATTTAATAATGTAGTAGCTGTGAGAAATAGATCAAAAATTGCTAACAATGAGGTAACCTTGAGGCAATAATGAGTTTGAGAGTTTAATAATGTTACTTGTGATTCTTGGAAGCAATAATATAATTTTAGTGACAATTTATAAAATAGCCAATCAACAACCAAAAAAAGCTTTAGTTAAATGAAGGTATTCTATTGGACTAGGATTAGCCAATCAGAAACTGAAAAGGAGAAAAATTTACAAATTCAGAAGTTAGTTACTAGTAGACCGTGTTCCTAACCAGACGCCTGATGTGTCCTCAAGAAATTTTATACGTATATTGTGTGAAACAAAAATAGTTTATGTGTTAAAAAGTGCAAGTATTTAATAAAAACATCTTATAGCTCTCTCTCTATACCAGTGAAGTGTTAATTATATCGTGTCAAGCATTAATAAAAGAAGTGAAGTAAAATTATAATCTGTGAAAGCCTACATTCTTGTCGCACCACAACCCTACTAAGACATCCATGTCTCTAACAATAATACTGACACAGCCGAGGCAAACATAAATTTGTAATATTTAAAGAAACAGTCAAATTACAAAGTTAATATTTTTAAATTTGGGGCAAAGACTACCAGAAATGGTTTAACATACGTGCGGTTGCAACTACTCCAAGTTTGGCTCCCCAACAGTTAAAATATAGTACAACTCCTTCAAAACACCTTCTTCAAATTGACGCCCAAAGCGTGGTGCTAATAAATAACTAAATATAATACAACTACTTTCTTCAAATTGATGCCCAAAGCGTGGTGCAAATAACATAATAAAAATAAACATCTTCAGATACTTCCATTTGAAAGGCTTAACGCCTAAAGAAATCAAGGAGGAAATGAAAGACTCTGCCTCTTCATATCCAATGATTAAAAGGTGGGTTGCAGAGTTTAAAATGGGATTTACTGAGCCTCACTCTGGACACCCTGTGGAATTCATAACTCCAGAGATGATTGAAAAAACTCATTGTTTAGTACTGGAAGACTGCAGATTAAAGTTATTTGAAATATCAGAGGCTGTAAACGTATCAAAAGAACGTGCAGGTAATATTTTAAGAATATTTTGGGCTTTCACAAGGTCTGTTCGAGGTGGGTACCGCGTTTGTTAACACCTGATCAAAAATTGCATAGAAACACTGTTTCTGTTAAGAATGTGGAGCTCCACCGTAAAAATTCCAATGAATTTTTGAGATGGCTTATTACCATGGATGAAACTTGGATACATCACTACACTCCACAAAGTAAATCACAGTCAAAACAGTAGATTGCACCAGGTGAACCAACTCCAAAAAAGGCAAAGTCAATTTTGTCAGCTAACAAGGTTATGGCGAGTGTTTTCTGGGATGCACAGGGAATTATTTTTATTGATTACTTGGAAAAGGATAAAAGTATCACTGGTGACTACTACACAAGCTTACTGCAACATTTGAGTGATGAGGTGAAAAGACAAAGACTTCATTTGGTCAAAAAAAAAAAATCTTGTTTCATCACAACAATGGTCCGGCTCATCGTTCAGTCATTGCAATGGGGAAAATTTGCGAATTAAAGTTTGAATTGCTTGAACATCCACCCTATTTGCCAGATCTAGCACCCAGTGACTACCACCTGTTCCCTAATCTCAAAAAATTTCTTGGAGGATGAAGATTTCACAGCAATGAGGAGGCCATTGATGCGGTAAACAGCTATTTTGAGGACCTTGATAAATCGCACTACAGAGATGGTTTAATTAAATTAGAACACTGGTATGACAAATGTATTAACCTTTCTGGAGATTATGTTGAGAAATAAAAAAAAATGTTAAATGTTGTTTTCATTGAGAGGCACAGGACTTATCAGCTGACCCTCGTAATGCAAGGGGCAAAAGTAATTATTTCAAATTATATTAAGGAGTTCACTCAGCAACAAAAATATAATAAATAATGGGGCAATATTATATAACCAACTATAAGAAAATATAAAAAAATGTTAAAAATAGCATTATTAAACTAAAAAAGGTTAAAGATTATTTATATGATAGATTACAGCATAGAATTTTTCAGTCATCTGATTTTATCTTTCCAACCCTGTCTAACACACGGCTTGTGTGAAAGAATAATTAATTCCATTATATGATATCTCTCCTTATTCACTTGAAGAGTACAAAGCATATATTAAACAAATGTAAAGCAACAAAAATACATTCAATATTTATATAATGTAAATAAAGTATTATAAACTTGAACTTATAATAATATAACTGTTATAATAGAATAGTAATAACTATAAAAATATAAATGTATAAAGATGTATATAATACATTAGATACCTGTACTTTAATAATAAGCACAGTAATAGTCATGTTCAAAGACCAAGTTGTATGAAGTTTTATGTATTTTATATCTGTATGACGATGCCACCTGTATTTTATTACTTTGGGCAAATAAAGAAGTTGAGTTGAATCGAATTCCCAGAAAATTCAAGATATACATTTTATTTGTCATGAAAATAGCTTAGATATGGTATTTTAACTGAAATCATTAAAGCAATTTTTGAGCAAATAAAAAATTTCAGAAATGTTCCATGTAAAGGTAAGTACGCACGTGCATGCGCACACAAACACACAGACCTTTTTCTAAAAATGCTTCTTTTTGGGGGCTCAGGGGCATCTAAACATGTATTTCCAATAAAATCTTGACATCAAATTTTTTAGTGGAACAGAATAATTCCCTCTATTTACTTTAAGTACACAGTAGAGAAACTAAATAAAGGGTCTTTCAACAAGAGTGTCCTATCTTTAACATGTGATAGCTGCATTGTTATTGAGTGACAGCAGTCATTTTTACTTTCTCTACTACGTATAGTAAGTAGGGGAAGTATTGCATTCCACCCAAAAATTCGATACCGAGATTTCACCGGAAATACATGTTTTGAGACCTCCTGAATCCAAAAAAAGCATTTTTGGAAACATGTCCGTGTGTGTGTCTGTGTGTGTGTGTGTGTGTGTGTCTGTGTGTGTGTCTGTGTGTGTGTGTGTCTGTCTGTGTGTCTGTGAACAGCATAACTCAAAAACGAACAGTCGGATAAGCACCAAACTTGGTATTTAGGTTCAGTATCTTCCAGAGATGCGACACGAAGGTTTTCAAGAAAATCCCCCCACCCCAGACTACCCTTTACATGGAAGATTTTTCGAAAATTTTAATTTTCTCAAAAATGGCTCTAACGATTTTGATTAAAATATCATATGTTTAAGATAATGTCATGAGAAATGAAATGTATATCTCGAATTTTCTGGGAATGTCTCCAAAAGTATTCTTCATTGTGAACGACTTTTGCATAACTGGTAAACCATAAGAGATAGACAAAATTTTACTACACAAAAAATGTAGATCTCGTTAAAATACACAACTTATGTCATATACATTTCTTTTGTTGAGTGAACCGTTTTCGAGATATTGCTTGTTATTCCCTTAAATTTTCCAATACTTATACTTTTTCTCAAATTCGTTATTCATTTTTTTATGTCCTGGACTTGCAAAGAGAATGGAATGCGCCGCATAGCAACCAGCGTTAAAATATTTGACCATCGCTTAAAAGCTACCATATTACCCTTGCATCTACAAGAAAATTAGCAATAAGATTGACATCTCGATATCTCGATTAACATAAAGCATATGGAGAATAGGCGTTTGTAAAAATAGATTGTACAAGAGTAGAGAAAGTCATGTGAGTGTAACACATCAGATTTTTTTTCATGTGGTTACAGTTGTTATTGACAAATAGCCATGGAACGTTACAGCATTCAGCAACGCATAGAAATTGTGAAAATTTATTATCAAAATGGATCATCTGTTCGCCAAACCTTCTGTGTATTGCGTGAAGTTTACAGTGTGCATAATCGTCCCTGAGAGAGAACAATTCAGCGTTTGATCGATAAATTTGAAAGAAGTGGTTCTGTCAGCGATCAAGGAATGCCTGTACGTAATCGATGTAAGCACTCCAACGTTCATGAGTGTGTACGCAAGAACAGAAACAAATCAATTGCTCGTCAAGCGCAAGAATTGGGGCTTTTGCCGACCACAACTTGGCGAATTCTGCATCTGGACTTGAAGTTTCACACTTACAAAATGGTGTTAACTCAAGAACTAAAGCCCAACGGCCATAGGTTGCACCGTGTATTCGCTGACTGGGCTATGGAGCAATTGAAGCTGGCACGGATTTTTGTCGAAAAATCATCTTCAGCGACGAAGCCCACTTTTGGATAGATGGTTGCATTAACAAACAAAATTGCCGCTATTGGAGCAATCACAATCCAAAGCAGATTCAAGAACGACCACTTCATCCCCAAAAGGTTACTGTGTGGTGTGGATTTTGGTATGGTGAAATCATTGGTCCATATTTTTTCCAAGATGAAGGTGGAGAAGCTCTAACTGTCAATGGAGAAAGATCCGGACTCTTATAAGGGACTATTTTTGGCCTCAATTGGATGGTATGAATCTCAGAAACATCTGGTTCCAGCAAGAAGGTGCCACATGTCATACTGCTCTCAAAACAATCCATCTTTTGAAGGAGAAGTTCAGAGGTTTCATCATTTCCCGTGGTGGTGATGTTAACTGGCCCCCGAGGTCATGTGATTTAACGCCATTGGATTACTTCTTGTGGGGTTATGTTAAATCTTGAGTTTATGTCAACAAGCCAGAAACAGTAAATGATCTTATGAATAACATCATGCGCATTATTCGTGAAGTTGGATCTAATTTAAGTTCTTCTGTCATTGAAAATTGGGTCAACCATATACACACAACCCAACAAAGTCGCGACTTTCACTTAACTGATGTTCTCCTCCACACATAATGACATTAATTATGTTCCAAAATAAAAAAAGAAATAAACCTCTATAATTTATAGCACGTGTTTTATTAAAGTTCAAAGATAGGACACTCTTGTTGAAAGACCCTATATAATGTATGCTGACAGTTCCGACTCACATCTGAATTTAGTGCACATTTTACTATTTTCAGTGATCACTAAAAAATATTCTGATGTGTTACATTCACATGGCATTCTCTAACCTCTATCACTTATTATTAATGGGTATACAAACTATCCTTACTAAAGCTTATTTTTCTATCTTCTTCATTTTAATTCAAATAAACCTTTGCAGAAATAGCTACATTACACAATTCATTATAGATACAAAGGGAACACAATAGTAAAACGTTTAAGATCTATATATTTACACTATACACTATAACACTATGCAGTGCCTTAAATTCCATACTGTTTCCATGAAACAACTGAATGTTGAAAGGACTTTAAAGAATGACCAAGTAATGAACAATTCAAATCATTAATAATGAATATATTGGAAATACCCCATGCCATAAAAAAAGTTATTTGAAATAAATTGTGTGTTTTATAGAGATCTACATTTCTTGTGTAGTACGTTTTCTTCTATCACTTAATGTTTACTAGTTATATAAGATTATGCAGAATTCCTTCCAAATGAAGAGGATTTCAAGGCTATTCCCAGAAAATTCAAGATATGTTTTTTATTTGTTATGTAAATATCATTAACATATATTTTAATCAAAGTCATTAGTAATTTTTTTAGAAAATAAAAAATTGTGAAAAATTTTCTATGTAAAGGGTAGTTTGGAATGGAGGGATTTTCTTGAAAATCTTTATGTCACACCTTTGGAAGGTACTGAACCTAAATACCAAGTTTTGTGTTTATCTGACTTTTCATGTTATGCTGTTCACAGACTCCCACACAAGGATCTTTTTCTAAAAATCCTTTTTTTGGACTCATGGAGCATCAAACATGTATTTCTGGTGAAATCTCGTATTGAATTTTTGGGTGGAATGCAATATCTTCTCTACCTACTATGCACATGGTAGAGAAAGTAAAAAAAGTAGTACTTTCCCACAGTCAGAATGATATAAAGTTTTGAATGATGCAACCGCACTACACTTATTTCAAAATGTTCATATCAAGTTTAAATTAATTGTATAGCTTACAAAGCTTACCAATATGCAATCCAAAAGTCACAGCCACTTCCTGCAATCTGTGTAAGTATACAGAGTAGCAATACAGCTGCCAAATAAAAGTAACTGCTGCCAGATCTAAAATAATCATTAAAAACTTTAGAAGGAATTTCTCTGAATGTTAGCTCTTCTGGGATAAGGATTACATCTTTTTCAAAGTGATATTCTTCGCCCTATTGAGAAACAAAGACACCATGTTCATTATTTAGATGCATAATCAAGAGTTGCATGACACTCTCATACAACAAAGAATATCTTAATGAATGAAAAATATGATTCATCACTAATATACATTGTGTATATGAACATATTAATAGGTGCAGAGATAAGTTGGTTTGTATGATTTTTCATTTTAGTGTACAGTTCATTACAGTTTTCATAAATCTCTCCCTCTCCCTCTCTCTCTCCCTCTCTCTCTTTCTCTCTCTCTCTCTCTCTAAGCTAAGTATCAAACCCTTCATCCTATGAACACAGGACTGTACCTATTGAGACAATTAGCAAAATACGGAGACACCAATATTCTTACAGCAGCATACTTTGGCATCATTATGCACATCTAACATATGGTATTGAAATTTTGGGGGGAACAAGTAAAATCAATATGGACAGATTATTAAAAATACAAATAAAGTGCATAAGAACTGTGTTCAACCTTCAGTTTTGGCAATCCTGCCATGTAACATTTATAACACAAAACATCCTAACTGCAGTCTCACTGTATGTGTTTAAAACCATTATACTTGTTTAAAATAGAAATCAATTTAACATACTCAATAAAGACTGTCATTCATACGATACAAGAAGAGCAAATATTACCATAGGGTGAGCACAAATAAAAGTCAAACAAATAAGGACCCATATAAAATGGGAGCTATACTATATAATAAATTACCATCTGCAAATAAGAATACCAGAGATTCAATATTTAAAACTGTCCTAAAATCATTCCTGATAGAGAAATGCTTGTATAATATTACTCAATTATAATGGATATGTGTACTTATGTAAATATCATTAAGTCAACTGTATTAATCATTCCTGATAGAGAAATGCTATTACTGAATTATAATGGATATATGTACATATGTAAATATTATTAAGTAAATTGTATTGTATAGCTATAATTGACAGTGTTAGATGCTCTCATAAGAGTCTATTGACTGCAATAAAGTTATTAAAGTTATCCTGGAATCCATATTGAAATTGCTGTGTGAGTAGTTGTCTGCCAAAAAAAGCTATATCCAAAAGATGAGCTGTCACTTTCAGCTGCAAGTTCTCGAACTGAAGCTTGATTCCTGCAACAGAATTGCAATATGCAAAATAGATTGACATCCCTGGTTGAAGTGGAATGAAGTGAGCTATAATGTTGTATGACTCACCTAAAAACAGCTATTGTTAACCCACTATATAAAAAAGGGAAACGACATAATATGGAAAATTATTGACCCACTGCCATACTATCAGTATTTTCAAAAATTCTGGAAAAGGTTTTCCATAAGAGGCTTTTAACCTTCTTAGAAACAAACAGCCTGTTATCTAGTGACCAACATGGCTTTAGAAGTAACTGCTTCACTGAAACAGCAATATTTTCTTTCATGTGTGAATCCCTTAGGGCTATTGATGCAAAAGAGCACCTCTCAGCAACATTCTTAGACTTATCAAAAGCCTTTTATACAACTGACCATCAAAAGTTTGCTTTTCATTAATGATTTTACTTTAAATGATCCTTATACTAAATCTTTTCTCTTTGCTGATGATACAAACATCCTTGTGAGGGCAAACGGCAAGGAAAGTTTTTTAAAATCAATCCACCAAATATCAGATAAAACAGCAAATTATTTTATTGACAATAACTTATTACAAATATTAGTAAGACTGTTGCAGTGGACATTCATATAAAAAGAAATAGCGAATACCTAGCTCTACAAATTCAACTCCTTAATCAAATCATTGAGAAAGCAGAAACTGCAAAATTTCTTGGTCTTTGGGTTCAAAGTAATTTAAAATGGGAAAACACAAATTATATAAACAAGAAGTAGGTACAGCCTGCTTTATGATAAGAATACTAGCAAGATGAGGAGAGAGACTGTTAGAACAGCTTACTTTGCACATGTTCATTCTCTGATAAGATACAGTATATTATTTTGGGGAGTCAGCTCCAAGTAAAACTTGTTTCATAATGCAAAAGAAGATAGTTCGAACCATGATTGGGGCTAGTTCAAGATCATCATGCAAACCCCTATTTAAAAAACTAGAGATACTTCCCCTCCCTTGTATCTATATATTCGAAATAATAATGTTTATCCATAAAACCAACATCAATACTAATTCCCCCTTCATAAAAAATGAACAAATACACGAGTATAACACAAGCAAATCAGTAATTT
This sequence comes from Deroplatys truncata, assembly GCA_030765065.1. Classification (NCBI taxonomy): domain Eukaryota; kingdom Metazoa; phylum Arthropoda; class Insecta; order Mantodea; family Mantidae; genus Deroplatys; species Deroplatys truncata. The sequence continues at coordinate 108,683,030 of CM060985.1, forward strand.
ACATATCTATCAGCATAATACATCTTTGTGCCAAAAAAGTATACTGCACTCCGGAATAAAGATATACAACAGCCTACCAGAATTTTTTAAAAGAATAGCGCAAAAAAAAAATGTTAAATACTTTTTAAAGGCATATCTAATCAATCACTACTTTCACTCAATCCAAGATTTCCTAACTAAGGAAAATAAATAATTAATTTCATCTGTATCTATCCAATCTTTGTATATCATACCTTTAATTTTTATTCTTATTTTAGTGATAATTTTGTAACAATGTTTTAAATATTTTGTTAATTTTATTGTACTTTCTGTACCTGACAATTTACTCACTCACTCACCCACTCACCCACCCACCCACCCACCCACCCACCCACCCACTCACTCACTCACTCACTCACTCACTCACTCACTCACTCACTCACTCACTCACTCACTCACTCACAAGTTTGTATGCTAAGAAGTATCTTTCCAAGTCTACAGATGTTATTGGGAAAAATCTGAAATCACCTACTAACTCTGGGGAAATTTCTTCAGGAAGCACTATGTTTTCACCTTGAAGATATTTATCCACAGAATACAAAACTTAAATATCAGGATTCCTCTCTAAAATACTGCACAAATTACCACTTAATTTTCCTGTATACTTTAAAGGAGCACTCTCAAGTTTACTCTTAAACTCCATAGCGGTGTCTCCAAAGTAAGGACTTTATTATTTTGTTACTAACGTCCCTAAAATTTTAAATTTAAAACAAAATATTAAAAATATGTGTATTATGTATATGCTTGCATGTGAAAATAATGCAATATGCAGCAATATTGTAAATATGTAATTATAAGCACTATACAACTTTACATACAAGCACAGGACATGAAACATATTAAATATTACAGATTAATTCTATATAACAAGTAAAACCAAACTAAATATGCATTTGCATACAAATCCCATGTCCCTCATTGCCCTCTCTACATGCTCTCAATGCAATCTTAAAGCAGAGAGAGCCATCCAATCCAGTTGGTTAATATGAACATTGCTTCTGTTGGTGCTTGATTTCAGACCTTGCAGTTAATTTCTTGTTTGTGGCCTTATATGACAAATTACTTTTATAAGCAAAGTTTTAGGAGTACATTTTGGCAAGAAGAATTTGATACTTTTCTTTTTACTATGTACTACATTTTTTCAAGATATTTTGCATCTCAGCTCTGATTAATCAAGTGCCATAGGACATGCTAACCCTCAAGTATATATTTTCTTACCCACCTCCAGGAAAAGCACATGGTTGTCAATTATCCTTTTTTTTCCCCCAAAGAGTTATTAAAAAAGAGCCTGGATGCCAAAATTTACAACAGACTTGCAACAATTATGAAAGAAAAAAAAAGGTTTATGGAATAAAAGATATTTACAGAATTAATTTTAAAAAAAGCGAACTAAATTAAACTGAAGTAACATAATTTTGATGATCCATGAAATAATTTCATATCTGTGGCAAAGCAGGTCAAAGAAAGGAATAATCATGATCTAGTTAATCATGTAACTGAAGGAAAGAAGATATCAGTAAACTACTAGTTACAAAATTTGTAGAAAACTTAGAGAACTGATGAACCGCAGTTCCTCAAAGAATTTCTTAGCTTGCCTCCTGTCCTACTGCAAAAATCAGACAAAAGTAATGTTATGTGCAGGGCCAGATTTTAATAGCATGTCATCTTTTAACTAGTACACCATGGATGTTGTCCACTAGTCCAGATATTCTGATCATGACTCCTAGATTAAATAAATGGTAAGTTTTTGGTCATTTTTCCCTAATCTTTGTTTTTAAGTTATTTTTAAGATTTAATGTCATTATTTGATCATTTTGGGTACTTTTATTGTCGTTTTGCCCTAATTTGTATTTTTAGGCAATTTTTTCAAATTTAAAGTCATTATTTTGTCTTTCTTGTCATTGTGTGTTTTTCTGCATTTACATTGCATGTTATCAGAACTCTAAATAAGCATAAATGCTTAAAATCAACCAGATTATTCACAATTCAAGGCCTCACTGAGAATTCAAGTACAGTAACTTTCTCCACCCCTTACCCATCTTTAACCATATTCCAGAATGAAGGCAAGGATTGTAATAGTCATTGAAGCAGGTACTTTTACAGTGCAGCATGAAAACCCATTATTTTGCAGTTTCATTTTTAACCCACCTTTGTAGAATTGAGCCGATTCACTCATACAAGTGATGTCACTGACCAACCAGGTAGACTACCCACTGCAGTTACAAGTTTCCGTGTCAGTCGTCAGTTTTATCAGATGTGAATATACATAAATTCTGTTATATTTTGGTGATTTTGATACTGTAATTTTTGTTTTGAGTTAAAGCCATCTAAACCTGTTCATCTTAAAAAAATTGTTTCTGAATTTGGTGAGGATATTTTCTCTACTGATGGTCAAATTCTAGTTTGCAAAATGTGTGAGGTGAAGGTGGTAGCAGATAAAAGATTTACTGTACAGCAACATATCAGCTGTGACAAGCATGTAAGCACAGTTCAAAATCATAGTAAGAAGAAAACATCCCAACCGTTGCTCACACAAAAAGCATCAACAAGTGAAGAGGAAGACAAATCCTCAGCATTTTGTATAGACTTGTGTGAAGGTCTTGCTTTTGTAAACATTCCTGCATGGAAGCTGACCAAGCCTAAGCAGATAGATATCGTGGAAAAGTATTCAGGCTGTAATATTCCAGATCAGTCTACTCTGAGAAACAACTATTATACCCCACTGCTATAACAACATAATAAGAACGAGTATCTGGAAAGAAAATTTTCATCTCCATTGATAAAACCAGTGATGTGAAGAGCTGCTACATTGCCAACATATAGTGGGTACACTGGAGATTGATAAACCTGGCAAAATATTCTTACTCATGACAGAAATCTTGGAATCTGTTAACCACTTGACAATATGTCGCCTCTTCGGCAACTCAATGACACTACTCTGGCCTGAGGCATAAGACACAATGAAGTTTTGCTCTTTGTGACTGATGCAGTGCTTTACATAGTAAAAGCTGCTAATACAATCAAAGCATTTTATCCAAAAATTATATATGTGACTTGTTTAGTGCATGCTTTTCACCGAGTGGCCGAAGAATTCAGAGCAAATTTCCCTGGAGTTGACAAACTGGTGTCACACATCAAGAAGATATTTGTTAAAGATTCATCATGCAGACAACTTTTCAAATCCAATGCTCCTGACATTCTGTTGCCACCATAACACATATCACCTGGTAGGGTACATGGATTGATTCCTGAGTGTACTATTATGACCACTTCCAAACAATGAAGCATGTAGCCAATTCTCTCGAAGCACAAGAAGCCAAGGCTATTCAAACTGCTCAATAACTGTTTACGAAGAGTGAAATGATGAGGAAATTAACATATATTAAGGCAAATTTTGGCTCGTCTAAAACTATTGCTCATCTTCAAGAAAAGAGTGTGGCACTGGAAAACATGATTGATGTAGTCATAAGTGCAGATGCATTAAAAATTTTGCAGTGATATTGATGTGTCATTGTCAGACAAACTGAAATGGGTTATCGCCAAAAACTCGGTTATAATGTTTTGTGTTCCATCTCTTGGGTCTTCACGGGAGAAGATTTTAGCCTGTCTGGCATTGAAGGGGAGCTTCCATCCAGTGATTTTGTACACTTTAAGTATGCTCCCATGCATCTGTAGACATTGAAAGAAGTTTTACAATGTACAAGAGCATACTAGCAGACAATCAATGATCATTTTCCTTCGAGAATCTGTAAATGCTCTCTGTCATCTATTGTAATGCAGAATGAGGTAAGCCTGTAAATCATAATATGTAAATAGTGTATAATTTTTCATTAATGTTTCCATCCGATAATGTAGTCAGTTATCTAACAGTAGTATTTTACCACCTTCCAGGTGTTCCCTTCTTATTATCTTGATGAACTGTTCCACACACTGTATAAATCAAAGGACTGCAATTAACAATAATTGTCTTCATCTTGAAATTTTCTCATTATAAATTATAATTTTAATTTGGATATAAAGATAGTGGTTGAATTTAACTGTATGTAATTCCAAGCCTATAACTTCCCGAACAACATATATGTAGAATAGGCTAAATTTGATAAATAAACTAGCATTTTCATGCAAATCTTTGGGTCATGTTTTCTTGTTTTCGGGTCAGTTTTTTTTATTAGTATTATTATTATTGCAGTCATCTTATAGCTCATTTTTTTAGGTCATCAAAATCCAGGCCCTGGTTATGTGTAACATCAAGAAGAATGTACAATTATTTAATATTTTATTGTTCATAACTTTTGCAGCATCAAAGTTCTACAAAAATTAAAACTGTATTGCAGTGAAAGTGAACTAGATACACTAAATATATTCTGTCCAAAAATAATTACAGTATTAAAATATTTTAAACAAATGCTATACTTTCCACACACAAAAAAAAACAAAAAACAGTGTTGTAGTGTTTTAAATAGTGTTTATTGCATAAAATTTGTGAAATGTCTACCACCACATCAAAACATAATTGTCTAGGCTAAATATTGTTATAAATTCTTAATTTTGAAAACTTTTTATTAAGATATGAGATTATTTTACTTCCCATCACAAACTTAAAAAATCTTATGTGTTACATTCACATGACTTTCTCTACCCTCTATGATTTATTAGTGGATATACAAATTATTCTTGTGAAAATGTATTTTTGTATCTACTTCATGTTAATTGAGATAAATCTTTGCAGAAATAGCTAAATAATACATTTGTTATAGATGCAAACGGAATAGTGAAGTCAAATATTTAAGAACGGGATCCTATATGTTGGCCTTAAAATTCCATAAAGTCCATACTCTTTCTGTTCAATCACAAGAAACAAATGAATATCAAAATAACCTTAAAAGAATGACAAAGTTACATAATTTGAACCACTAATAACAGAAGACATATGCCACTAAAGTGTTATTTGAAATAAACTGTGTGTTTTAAAGAGATCTACATTTTTTGTGTCGTATGTTTTTGTCTATCTGTTATGATTTACCAATTATACAAAACTCCTTCTGAAAGAAGAGGACTTCACAGGTTATTCCCAGAAAATTCAAGATATACATTCTATTGTCATATAAAAACATCTTAACCATATAGTATTTTAATCAAAATTTTTAAAACCATTTTTTAGAAAATCACAAATTTTGTAAAATCTTCTATCTAAAAGTTAGTTAGAGATGGGGGTTTTCTGAAAAGCTTTGTGCCATATCTTTGGAAGATAGTAGGTACTGAACTTAAATATTAAATTTGCACGGACGCGCACGCACACGCACACACATGGATCTTTTTCTAAGCATGTATTTCCTGTTAGAATGTCAATATCAAATTTTTCGGTGGAATGCAATACCTTCTCTACCCACTATGTACATGGTACACAAAGTAAAAAGATTTTACTCATCCTTCTACTGCAAATAGTTTGGAAAATATGGATTCTGCATTCATCCTAAAAATTTTGTTTCAGTACCAGTTTACATTTTAATCAGTGACTCCTCATTTATGCAATCAAAACCAGAGACAACTTCATGAACTTTGACAGTCTCAATAAATTCAGCTAATAAAGCCAAACCGCTCCAAGAAAATTATAAAGAAATAAATCCTGTGGTGCTACAGCCCATGAAGGGGCTGATCCTGTCAACCTGACTGCCGGTCTCACACCCATATATGCATGGCAGAGGTGGGCAATCATCCAACCGATATACAGGGAGGAGGTGGCCAGCATCATGCACCCTCCAGTTGGAAAGTTGGCTCATGAGGCCAGGATTGCAGCTACTCAATTTCCTCACAATGCTGAGTGGGCACCGGTCCTATACTCGGGACTTAAAATCTGCACCCTTGGATGGGATCAAACCTAGGTGCATTCCATAGCCAGGAACCAGAGCACCATGCTCTAGCCCACAGTGCCACAGTGCAGGATCCAAGACAACTGTAGTTCACATAAATCATGCAGCAGCCAATGACATTAGTCAAAGAAAACCTGATGGGTATAATGGCACACAAAATATGTTTCTAAAGAAATTACTTAAGCAAAATAGTGTGGCAGTAATAATTTCTGCTCAATTCAGTTAATTACAAGCAAATAACTGTGTAGAAGTATGATTAAACAAGTATGTTTAGATTGCCATTATTAAAACCACTGATGTTGCATGCTATTTCTACATTTTGTACATACCATGGTAGATCTAAAAGCCCTTGGGTGTTTAAAAATTCGAGATGGAAATATTTCTACACTTGTAATTTTTTCCAGGTGTCCATAAAGTTCTGAGCGCTTATCACTCTTCAGCTTTTGAAATGTCCCTTGGTCAACAATGCAACCCTAGATCAGTCACATACAACAATATTAAACATTTCAATACAATTTAAAATGGAAACATTTAATGGACTTAAATACAAGGAAGCAATGCAGTAGTTTTTTAAAATAAAATTGAACTTTCACACTAGCTCTATATAGGTATTATGCAATGAAGATGAATTAAACTTGAAAAATATTATGTATTACATTCACATGACTTTCTGTACCCATTCTTCAATAAATTATTCTTACAAAAGCTTATTCTTCTATCCACTTCACATTAATTGTGATAAACATTTGCAGAAATGGTTTTCTTACACATTTTCTCTTAGTTACAAGGGGATTAGAGGAAGAGTAGGTTTAAGCAATAGTCAAATCTTGAGCAGGTTGCTATGTATGACTTTCTAATTTCATCTCTTTGCATAACCATGTAAAAAAAATTCAATAGCAATTTTCCACTCCAGAAAAAGCATTTGAAATTTCAAATATATCAAGAATTAATTCAAGAATGACTCAGAAATGGTTAATCCACAAAAAATTATTGGACATAAATTGTGTGCTTTATTGATATCTATATTTTTTGTGTAGTAAAACTATGTCTATCTCTTATGGTTTGCAAATTATACAAAAGTCATTCAGAATGAAGAGAACTTTACAGGCTACTCCCAGAAAATTCAAGATAAACATTTTATTTGTCATAAAAATATTTTAAGTGTATGGTGATTTAATCAAAATCATTAGAGCCGTTTTTTGAGAAAATAAAAAATAATGAAAATATTTCCATGTAAAGGATAGTTTGGGATGGGGGGGGGGGGGGGGATTGTCTTGTAAATCATGTTTCATCTTTGGAAGAAACTGAACTCTCACACACATGCAAGCGCACACTACATAAACAGAACTTTTTCTAGAAAAAATTTTGGGGTTCAGGGGCCTCAAAACATGTATTTCTGGTGAAGTCTTGGTATCAATTTTTTGGGTGGAATACAGTACTTCCTCTGTTTACTGTAAGTATACGTAGTGGAGAAAGCAAAAATTCAATACCATAGCCATGGCAATGAATTTTATAAACCTGATCAACATATCAATTCAAAAATTGCTTTTTGTATAAAGTTAATATGGATACCTCAATCTTCCTCTACCTTACTGTTTCCTTTTTTATAATTATCTTTATATAGCCACATTTAAGCACAGTTTTGATTGCAGTTTAATATGCTTGCCACCTTCCCAGATTTAGGAACCATTGAAATGTTTTTTATTTCTCCAAAGAATCAAGAAATACACACTAGATCACATCTGATTATAAAATTTGTTCTTCTCCCACGGTAATTGAAACAAATTACTCTTTCCAACCATTTGCACTATTTCCCACCAAATTGTAGATGTTTATTTGCATGATCCCTATTCTAATTAATGTCAAATTGTAATTATTTGTTAATTAATATTTGTAGAAGGTATTCATTTCTAATGGATTAAGTTTATTTACGCTAAATTTTGTATTTTATATGTATATAATGGTTTGTTATGAATTACACTGTAATTTTTACAGTAGAGAAATAAATAATTTTAAACAAAATAAACTAAAAAAACTGGAACAGGACTAAGTAAAGCATGCTCTACCATTAATGTTATTCAGCAGTGGCAGATCTCTACTGTTCCCTCCAGGATAGTTTTAATAGTGACAGTGATATCCATATATACAACAGAGAGGAACAAAGTTTTCCAGCAGAGTAGATACATTTCCTAATTACCTATTATACTTCCCACTTCTATCAGCACTGCAAGTTCCTTTCCCACACAATTAGTTCCTTCATGAATTGCAAATAACAAGAAAGAAAGAAAAAGAAGTATGTAGGAATGGCCTTAGTTACTTTCTGTCCTAATCTACCCAATTATATTATAGATGCAAATCAGATGAGCGGTCCAAAAAATTAAGTAAATCAGATTTTTATTTGATGAAAACTGAACAAAAAGCCTACGAGTCCTGTATGTTATAAGCATACTTATCATATGTATTCATATTTATCATAATTATTCACTTACTTCTTGCATAATGATGATTTTATCGGTTTCCTTAAGAAACTGTTTATCATGAGTAACCAAGACTACAGTTTTATTTTTCAAAAAGTCAGCAATGCAATCTTTAAACAAACGTGCTGAAACATGTGAATCAAGTCCTGCCAGAGGATTATCCAATAAGTATATATCTGCATCCCTATAAATTGCCCTAAGAAAAGATATATCCTTTATTAATAACATATTGTAACAACCAATTTAGACTATAACTACTTCAACAATGTTATTCGGAGCTTTCCAGATTACATTCATAAATTTTTCATTTTAAATATCGAAGGCATTTGAGTATACAGTTCATTAATAACATTGCTTATAGTATTGAATATAATCTTAACCTAATGATCCTAAAAATTAAAACTTGTTATGAAAATGAGAGTCAATAAAGAAAAACTCATGTGGCATTCTTATGACTTTCTCTATTCACTCTTCTATAAATTATTCTTACAAAAGTTTATTCTTCTATCTACTTCTTGTTAATTAAGACAAACTTTTATTACACATTTTGTTGTATATACAGTGTGGTCGTTTTATGGTGAGGCCACAGATTGTGTGTATGCATGCTCCACACACAGTCTATTACACTGGCAGTTTTTTGTTCCGTAACATGCACTATAATGAGTATTAACCTTGCTATAAGTGGTGTATAGAGCACATAGAGATGGTCTGTGACCTTACCTTGAAATGACTGCACTGTATAAGAAGGATACATAGACTAAAGCAGTAGTCAGATTTTTAAAAAGTGGTTTGCTAAGTGATGGTTTTGAAATCGCATGCTCTTTGCATAATCATGAGAAGAAACGAATAGTGACTTACCACTTCTAAAAGTATAAAACATGAATTATGTGCTTTAGTGAGGTCTGCAATTTTTGAGTAGTAAAATTCTGTCTATCTCTTATAGTTTATCAGTATGAAGAAGACTTTAAGGTTATTCACAGAAAATTCAAGTTATGCATTTTATTTTACATGCAAATATCTTAAACATCTGGTATTTTAATAAAAATTGTTATGAGCCATTTTAAAATAATCAAAACTGTTCCATGTAAAAAGAAGTTAGAGGATGGGTAGGTGGAGGGGTGTCTTGAAAATTTTTATGTTGCATCATTGAAAGATGCCGAACTAAAATATCAATTACCATTGGGCCGACTTTTCATTTTTGAGTTATGTTATTCACAGACACATACACACTTTCTAATTTCTTTTTTATTATTATTCAGGGAGTCTCTATACATGCACTTCCAGTGAAATCTTGATATTGAATTTTTAGGTGGAATACAATGCATCCTCTACTTACTGTAGGCAAGTATAGACAAAGTAAGAAGTATTTAAAATTCAAACAAATAATAAAGAATATCTCAGAAATGGTTAATACCAAAAAATTTTTATTTGTCAGAAATTGTACCCTTCAGGTCTGAAACTGAAACAAACAGCCTATCATATATTATGCTCCTGTGAAGCGTTAGCATCAAGGAGATATAAGATCTTTGGAAAATTTTTTATGGAACCAGAGGACTACTATCCCAATACTCTATTGGGCCTGTGTAATCTAGTGAGCAACACAGGACTGATATGAAGGGGTAGCAATCATTACAGGGTCAGCACAATAAGCCTTTAGGCTGCAGTGCAACCGGACTTTTGCAGATGAAACCCTAGTTCACACACACAAAAAAAAATGGTATTCTTTAATAAGATCTACATGTTTATGTAGTAGATTTTGTGTATTGCTTACAGTTTACCAGTTACACAAAAATCACCCAGAATGAAGACAACTTCATAGACCATTTCCAGAAAATACAACACATACATTTTAATTGTCATGCAAATATCTTGAACATGCAGAATTTTAATCATTAGAGACATTTTTAACAAAATAAAAAACAACAAAAAGTGTTTGATGTAAAAGGTAGTTGGGGTGGGGGGGATTTCCTTGGAAATCTTTGTATCACATCCTTAAAGGATATGAACTTGAATACCAAGTATGGCATGTGCATGCATGGTATACACACGCAAGCACACACACATTCAATTAGAAACTAAGCATTTTTGTTTTAATGTATACAAATTCATAACAGCTATAATTACAAAATGACTCGCCAGAGTGATTAGATTGTTTGCTTCTCGCCAAGAGAAGATGAGATATGTCATGGACAAAGGAGTGCTTTTTCAAGTTTCTCCTAGTTCGTCCTGCCAATCATTCCGTCAATTAATATATCATTGCTATCTTTATAATGACTTTATCATCCAATAAAACAACAATGTCAATTTATCGCCATCTCCATCTTTCTCCTCCCTGTCCCCAAGAAAATGAATAAATTGTTTTACACATAATTTTCTAGGAAAACTCCTCCATTTTAACCTACAATATCTTACAATTTTCAAAATTTCTTATCATAAAATAATAGTGACAATTAGTAAAGCTCTAAACAATATAATGTGACAATATCCATAAAGAAAACAATGACCATGTCATTCAAAGGAATATGAATCAATAAGAGCAAAAATAGTCCTTGAAAATAAGATAACAGGTTAATGCATTCATTTACCTACCTAGGGTGAGCCAAAAAACTATGAACAGCACAGGTGGTTCATAGTTTTTTGGCTCACTCTGTAGGTTATAAAACAACATACACAAAGAACAATAATCTGGAAGTAAAATTAAACAGATATCTCTGTGGTACAATACAATATCATTGAAAAATAAAGTTAGGAAAGAAACTTTAATTAAGTTATATAGAACAATGATTTTACCCACCTTGATATATGAAGTGAATGCTGAACATTAACAAAAATCAAATGAGAAGAATAGAGTCAACCGAAATAAATTTTTTAGAACTATAGCTGAACACACACTTCAAGACAACATTAGAAAAGAAATTATGTGAGAATAAATTTTAAGTATAAATAAAATTGTTAAACAATAGTGGAAAAATCATATGTTAAGAATGTCTGAGGGAAGAATAACCAGAATAATTTTAACTATAAACCAAAAAAGAGAAGAAATGTGGGAAGACAGGAAGACCACTAAGAAGATGGAATGAGCAATTTCTAAAGCCAGAACACACTGAGAAGTGTAATCCGTCGTGGTGGTGGTGGTGGTGGTGGTGGTGGTGGTGGTGGTGGTGGTGGTGGTGGTGGTGGTGGTGGTGGTGGTGGTGGTGGCGGTGGCGGTGGCAGTGGTGAAGCTAATAAGACAACTAAACATTCCATTGCATGGATATCTATCTAAGTACCACTTAAACAGGTATATCTATCAAAGTACATTGGAATAAAAGCTATTAATAAAGTTATGTGATATTTATAACATTTTTAGTTTCCCCTGAAAATGTTTCTATAGTGTATCTGACTTGACAGGTCTGTTTCTGAATAACCAATATGAGACCATGAACCAACTCCCCAACTCCAAGGTGTTACATGACCTGTGCTGGAGGGATGCATGCATATGGGAGATGTGTTATTAACAGAGCTGAGATACCTGATGACCTCTCAGAGTGATTAGTGTAGGGCTCTGCCTGGGCATACCTGATATCCCTAACTAAACATGGGAATAATAGAATTTTCTAGTTCTGCCAAACCACAGGGCTCCTTAACAGGGAACCCCAAAAAATCCTACAATAAAGTTGAAGTAGCTGGGGCCTCGAAAGGTGACCTTGGCACCAAGACTATAGCAATGGAGACAGGAATTGTGACTTTCAGAGATGTGGAGAAGCAGGCCCTGTACCCAAAACCAGAAGTCCTGTATAGGGACTCCGGGAGTATTACAACATGGCTGGGGCCCAGAAAGGGGACCCTGCTCTGCAAGGTAAGTAAGTGTGGTGAGCTAAGCTGCAATGATTGCATTTATTCAGCCTAGTTTACAACACAGCATTACTGCTTCATCAGAGTTCAAAGTAGCAGGAAGTGTAATGAAGCAAGATTTAGAAGTCACCATAATATAAGAACCCTGGCTTCGGCAAGGTCATATTATGGGACTACATATAAAGGGTTTTACTATTTTCAGTGCTCCATCTGATGTAAAACCCAGAGCATGTATCTTAACCTCAGTAATACTCAGGCTCTGCCAGGCTTTTCTCACAAAAGATATGGCAGTGGTCCTAGTGAGGTATGAGGAAGACAGACTGCCACAGCAGGTGGTAGTCTGCTTGGCCTTTGCCTTACGACTCTGAAGAATTCTCCCCTCCTCAGGAGTTCAGAAATCTTGTGTTGTACTACAAAAATAGTAACCTCAACCTATTGATTGAGACGGTAATTTGTATCACAAATTACTCAAATATAAATAATGATTGTAATATGAATATGTATTTTTATGTGACATTGATTTCAGAGGTTTATTAATTGTAATTATTATTGGTAAATAGTAATATACGGCTTTACTGAAACTGTCAACAATAACGCAATAATGCAGCAAGGGGATGAGTTGTTTATCGTTACCGGGAACCAGGAAGTTACGTAATGTTTCGCGCCTTTTCGGTAAAAAAAGCTTCCAGAATGTTCTCTAAAAGAAATATGTATTAATGGTTTTTATTGGGTATTAAAATAGACGCTAATGTTGGCGCGTTTTATTAGCCAATGGCAGTTCATTTATAATCTTTAGGCGTATCTTAAGGCAAGCTTATAAATAAGCCAGGTTGAGGTAGCGGGTCCCACAGTGTGCAACAAGATTCTCAACACATTATACATCGTTCACAGTGTGCAACAAGATTCTCAACACATTACACATCGTTACCAGTTCTACAAAATTCTCCGTACTCTCCACGTCGGTATCGCAGTTCGTTTATTTCGTCAAGTTACGCTTAGCAGAATTACGAGAAATCTTATAAAGTAATATACAGTTGAATATATAAAGTTGAAGTACGTGAGTTAAAAGTGATAAGAAGTTATTACAAACAGTTTCAGTATGGCGAGTATCCAGATAAATATGTAAATGTGTTAGTGAACGTGTTCGACAATAAAAGTTATAAAACCAACTTCTTCATCAGTATCATTTCTAGACAAAAGATTCCTTTCCGATTCACACCCTGCAAGAGATACAAGTTCTACCAAGATAAGATGATAGCTAGCCGGAGGACAATATACATAACCTTAAATTCTTTCAGAAACTAATTGATACAAATTGCTACGTCAGACGGAGTTAAACGAACCAACAAGGAGTGACGTCACAAGATGGCAACGCAGAAGTCAACATAACATTAATACCACATCAACATTGGCTCCACAACGTGGTGCTATAAACATTATATGTAACAATTAGTTCTCTCACATATTGGCGCCCAACGTGGGGCAGTGAAAGTTATGTAAACAAACATTTATTTACAAATACACAATTTGTTATCTCGCAAATTGGCTCAACAACGTGGTGCTTATAAACATAAATACAATTTGTTATACTTACAAATTGGCTACCACAACGTGGGGCTAACTATAAGATCTTCAAGATATAATAATTTACGTAAAACAGAATACGTAAGCTATACCGCATCAAATTGGCGACATCAACGTGGGGCAAAGTGACCAGGAAAGGAACTCAAGTAACCAGGAAAGGAAAGATGACCAGGAAAGGATCAACATAACCAGGAATGCAGCAGTGAAATGATCTACAAGACGCAGATTCAAGAAACAACTAGAGGAGCGACAAACGACGCGGATAAGTGGACGCAAAAACATCGAGACAACGTAGATTCATCACAACACAACGCAGAAGCGACATACAAATCTAGGAGAATGGGGCAGAACGCTGGACATCAAAGTAACAGCAACATACAGCACCACAAAGGTATCGTAATTTTTTTTTAGAAAACAAAAACAATGGCTGCTAGCAATACAGAAGAAACAATGATGGAAGGGGATAGTGTAACAGTTAGCTGTAATTCAATACAGGTTACAAAAAAAAGCTCAAACAATGTAATATTGGAGGGAGGAAATGTTAGTGCAGAAAGTAAGAATAGAATAGCAGGAAATATTAATTCTGATACTAGAATGATTATGGATATGATAAAAAAGATTCATAAGGAATTAAGGGAAGATATGCAAAAGAATAATGAGAAATTAGAAAAACTAACTCAGAATATGGAAAAGAATAATAGGGAATTGAGAGAAGATATTATTAAGAGTATAGAACAAAAAGTAGATCAGAGTTTTGAGGAACTGAGAGAAGATATAAAAAAGGATCATAGGAAATCAATTGAAAATATTGGTAGGAGTAATGAGATATTAGAGCAAAAAGTAGATCAAAGCAGTGAAGAAATTGAAAAGAAAGTTATGAAGCTAGATAGTAGTATGCCAGAAATGAGAGATGAAAATGAGGAAGTAATAGCAAGTGAGATAGGAGAAGTTTCAAAGAAAATGCTAGACATGAGTAGGGAAAGAGATAACAAAGAAAGTGAGGTTAATACTAAAAGTGAGGTTAATGTAAAATGCACAGAGTTAGGAAGTCAAATGAGTATTATTTCAAGTGAGTTAAGAGAGATAAAAGAGGTTAGGAATGTAGATGTAAATGAGGCGCAAGTTAATTTCAGAGGGGAGATATCAGAAATACAGAATGAGACAGTAATGCAAAGAAATAAATTGTACCAAGATGTTCAAAATGAAAACTCCAGTCCAGTACAGTTTAGTACAGATTTGTCAGAGTATTATCAAGTTAAAAAAATAGCAGATGAACTGAAAATGAATGTTGTTAAAAGATGTGTTGTTCAAGAAACTGTAGATTGTTTTCAAATGTTATCATGTGATGAAATTTCAAATGAATACAAGAGGTTATCCATTAACAAAAATTGGAAGGTTAGGTTACGGCTACGAGTAATGCTTAGCCACACACAATTTGATCCAGGAGGGTAAATAGCAATAAGATGTAAAGTAAATACTGGATAGTAAACGATGACTTGCAGAGAAATGTATTGGAACGTAAGAGGGTTAACTATTAATATATATATCATTTGAAAAGAGAAATAAATTATAAAAAAAAATAAATAAATAAATAAATAAATAAAATTTTTAGTAACTGTAACAGTATTTAAAAATTAAGAATGCAAAGATTGAAACTTAATATGATATTAAATTAAAAGTACATAAATATAATTCCAAAGAGTATTGTTAAAATAAAGTACAAAATAACAAATATGGGTAAAAATAATAATAATAAAAAAAAAACAAAAACAAATACTTATGTAGCAAACAGAACATGTGAAACATTGCCTAGATTTAAGAGATGTAAATATGTGTAATAATTACAAAAATCTTAAAAGTATAAATTTTTGTCAACAACTTAAGAAAGTAAACAATTTCGTAACAGTGATCAAATAATTTAGGGTAAAGTATTTGCTATAAAAAAAAATTTTGTTATGTCAGATTAATATCTAAATTAATTAAACCAAAGCCAGTAAGTAGTGGTGAGATAAAAACATGTCGTGTGTTAAATGCGTGTGAAGTGTTAAGTGAAAGTGATAACGTGTGTTCCAAGATTTAGGAGACTAAAAACACAATTTTAAAATTTCTAAACAAGTTATAAATGTTTATAATTATGTTTCTAGTGGGGCATATGAGACGGTAATTTGTATCACAAATTACTCAAATATAAATAATGATTGTAATATGAATATGTATTTTTATGTGACATTGATTTCAGAGGTTTATTAATTGTAATTATTATTGGTAAATAGTAATATACGGCTTTACTGAAACTGTCAACAATAACGCAATAATGCAGCAAGGGGATGAGTTGTTTATCGTTACCGGGAACCAGGAAGTTACGTAATGTTTCGCGCCTTTTCGGTAAAAAAAGCTTCCAGAATGTTCTCTAAAAGAAATATGTATTAATGGTTTTTATTGGGTATTAAAATAGACGCTAATGTTGGCGCGTTTTATTAGCCAATGGCAGTTCATTTATAATCTTTAGGCGTATCTTAAGGCAAGCCTATAAATAAGCCAGGTTGAGGTAGCGGGTCCCACAGTGTGCAACAAGATTCTCAACACATTATACATCGTTCACAGTGTGCAACAAGATTCTCAACACATTACACATCGTTACCAGTTCTACAAAATTCTCCGTACTCTCCACGTCGGTATCGCAGTTCGTTTATTTCGTCAAGTTACGCTTAGCAGAATTACGAGAAATCTTATAAAGTATTATACAATTGAATATATAAAGTTGAAGTACGTGAGTTAAAAGTGATAAGAAGTTATTACAAACAGTTTCAGTATGGCGAGTATCCAGATAAATATGTAAATGTGTTAGTGAACGTGTTCGACAATAAAAGTTATAAAACCAACTTCTTCATCAGTATCATTTCTAGACAAAAGATTCCTTTCCGATTCACACCCTGCAAGAGATACAAGTTCTACCAAGATAAGATGATAGCTAGCCGGAGGACAATATACATAACCTTAAATTCTTTCAGAAACTAATTGATACAAATTGCTACGTCAGACGGAGTTAAACGAACCAACAAGGAGTGACGTCACAAGATGGCAACGCAGAAGTCAACATAACATTAATACCACATCAACATTGGCTCCACAACGTGGTGCTATAAACATTATATGTAACAATTAGTTCTCTCACATATCGTCCACAGTGTGCAACAAGATTCTCAACACATTATACATCGTTCCCCATTGTTCAACAAGATTCTCAACACATAACACGTCAGCTCCCAGTTCAACAAGATTCTCATGTCGGTCTCTCAATTCGTAAAGTTACGCGCAGCAGAAGTAGGAGAAATCTTATAAAGTATTATACAGTTGAATATATAAAGTTGAAGTACGTGAGTTAAAAGTGATAAGCAATTATTATCAACAGTTTCAGTATGGCGATTATCTAGATAAATCTGTGAAAGTGTTCGTGAACGTGTTCTGCAATAAAGATTATAAAACCAATTTCTTCGTCAATATCATTTATAGACAAAAGATTCCTTTCCGCTTCACACCCTGCAAGAGAAACATGTTCGATCCCAAACAGCTCGCCGGAGGACATTTAAAATAAATTATTTCAAAAACTGATACAAATTGCTACGCCAGAGGGAACTATGGACCAGACCAACGAATGACGTCACACAAGATGGCTTCGCGTGAAGTAAACACATATTTGCTCTCGTAAATTGGCTTCCACAACGTGGTGTTATAAACACGTAAAATTGCTATTGCAAATTGGCTCCCATACGTGGGGCAGTTAAAGTTATGTAAACAAACATTTATTGGCAACATACAATTAGTTCTATCACATATATATACAATTTATTCTATTACAAATTGGCTTCCAAACGTGGTGCTATATTAATGTTAAACACATAAGTAACATTAAAACAGCCGCAAATTGGCACCCATAACGTGGGGCAAAGCGACCAGGAAAGGAACTCGAGTAACCAGGAAAGGATCAGAATTAACCAAGAAGAATTGAGAGGACCAAAGGGGCGAATGCAGCAGTAAAATGATCTACAAGACGCAGATTCCAGAAACAAAAGGAACGACAGACTATATGGATGATTGGACATCGTAATTCCGAGATCAACTACAAGACGACGTAGATTCATCACAACACAACGCAGAAGCGACATACAAATCTAGGAGAATGGGGCAGAACGCTGGACATCAAAGTAACAGCAACGGACAGCATTAGTAAGGTTAGAGTATATTAATTTTTTTTTAGAAAAAAAAAGGTAAATAAATGTTAATGAGGAGTGGTAGGATAATAAAAACAATGGCTGCTAGTAATACAGAAGAAATAATTATGGAGGGAGATAGTGTAACAGTTAGCTGTAATTCAATACAGGTTACAAAAAAAAAGCTCAAACAATGTAATATTGGAGGGAGGAAATGTTAGTGCAGAAAGTAAGAATAGAATAACAGGAAATATTAATTCTGATACTAGAATGATTATGGATATGATAAAAAAGATTCATAAGGAATTAAGGGAAGATATGCAAAAGAATAATGAGAAATTAGAAAAACTAACTCAGAATATGGAAAAGAATAATAGGGAATTGAGAGAAGATATTATTAAGAGTATAGAACAAAAGGTAGATCAGAGTTTTGAGGAATTGAGAGAAGATATAAAAAAGGATCATAGGAAATCAATTGAAAATATTGGTAGGAGTAATGAGATATTAGAGCAAAAAGTAGATCAAAGCAGTGAAGAAATTGAAAAGAAAGTTATGAAGCTAGATAGTAGTATACCAGAAATGAAAGATGAAAATGAGGAAGTAATAGTAAGTGAGAGGAGAAATTTCAAAGAAAATGCTAGACATGAGCAAGGAAATAGGTAACAAAGAAAGTGAGGTTAATACTAAAAGTGAGGTTAATGTAGAATGTACCGAGTCAGGTAGTAGATTGAGTAACATTTCAAGTGAGATAAGAGAGATAAATGAGGTTAGGAATGTAGATGTAAATGAGGCGCAGGTTAATTTCAGAGCGGAGATATCAGTAATGCAAAGAAAGAAATTGTACCAAGATGTTCAAATTGAAAACTCCAGTCCAGTACAGTTTAGTACATATTTGTCAAAGTACTTTCAAATTAAAGAGATGGTTGAAGAATTGAAAATGAATGTTGTCAAAAGATGTGTTGTTCAAGAAACTGTAGATTGTTTCCAAATGTTATCATGTGAGGAAATTTCAAATGAATACAAGAGGTTATTCATGAACAAAAATTTGGAGGTTAGGTTACGGCTACGAGTAATGTTTAGCCACACACAATTTGATCCAGGAGGGTAAATAGCCACGAGATGTAAAGTAAATGCTGGATAGGTAAAGATGACTTGCAGAGAAATGTATTGGAACGTAAGAGGGTTAACTAAATATATATATGTCATGAGAAAACAGAAATAAATTAAAATAAAAAAAAAAATATAGAAAAATAAAAAGAAATAAATACTTAAAAAAAATAACATTTTTTAGTAACTGTAACAGTATTTGAAAAGAAGAAGGTAATAATTGAGACTCAATATAATAGTAAAGTAAAAGATACGTAAATGCAATTCCAAGAGTATGGTTAAAATAAAGTACAAAATAATAAAAATTGGTAAATATAATTAAAAACAAATATTTCTGTAGCAAACAGAAAAGGTGAAACATTATCTAGATTTAAGAGATGTAAATAGATGTAGAGGGTGAATATTTTGGTAAATATGTATAATTATTATAAAAAAAAATCTTAAATGTATAAATTTTTGTCAACAATGTAAGAGGGTAAACAATTTTGAAACAGTGATTAAATAATTTAGGGTAAAGTATTTGCTATAAAAAAGTTTGTAATGTCAGATTAATATCTAAATTAATTAAACCAGAGCCAGTAAGTAGTGGCGAGATAGGAGATAAAACATATGTCGTGTGTTAAATGCGTGTGAAGTGTAAAGTGAAAGTGATAGCGTGTGTTCCAAGATTTAGGAGACTACAAACACAATTTTAAAATTTCTAAACAAGTTATAAATATTTATAATTATGTTTCTAGTGGGGCATATGATACGGTAATTTGTATCACAAATTACTCAGATGTAATTAATGATAATAATATGAATATGTATTTTTATGTTACATTGATTTCAGATGTTTATTAATTGTAAATATTATTGGTAAATAATAATATACGGCTTTACTGAAACTGTCAACAATAACGCAATAATGCAGCAAGGGGGTGAGTTGTTTATCGTTATTAGGAACCAGGAAGTTACGTAATGTTTCGCGCCTTTTCGGTAAAAAAAAGCTTCCAGAATGTTCCCTAAAAGAAATATGTATTAGTGGTTTTCATTGGATATTAAAATAGACGCTAATGTTGGCGCGTTTTATTAGCCAATGGCAGTTCATTTATAATCTTTAGGCGTATCTTAAGGCAAGCCTATAAATAAGCCAGGCCGAGGTAGCGCGTCCCCCAGTTCTACAAAATTCTCCGTACACTCCACGTCGATCTCCCAGTTCAACGAAATTATCAGTACAGTACATATCGTCAGTCAGTCCTTCATTTCGTCAAGTTACGCGTAGCAGAATTACGAGAAATCTTATAAAGTATTATACAGTTGAATATATAAAGTTGAAGTACGTGAGTTAAAAGTGATAAGCAGTTATTACAAACAGTTTCAGTATGGCGATTATCTAGATAAATCTGTGAAAGTGTTCGTGAACGTGTTCTGCAATAAAGATTATAAAACCAATTTCTTCGCCAATATCATTTCTAGACAAAAGATTCCTTTCCGCTTCACACCCTGCAAGAGAAACATGTTCGATCCCAAACAGCTAGCTGGAGGACATTTAAAATAAATTATTTCAAAAACTGATACAAATTGCCACGCCAGAGGGAACTATGGACCAGACCAACGAATGACGTCAAACAAGATGGCTTCGCGTGAAGTAAACACATATTTGCTCTCGTAAATTGGCTTCCACAACGTGGTGCTATAAACACGTAAAATTGCTATTGCAAATTGGCTCCCATACGTGGGGCAGTGAAAGTTATGTAAACAAACATTTATTTACAAATACACAATTTGTTATCTCGCAAATTGGCTCAACAACGTGGTGCTTATAAACATAAATACAATTTGTTATACTTACAAATTGGCTACCACAACGTGGGCTAACTATAAGATCTTCAAGATATAATAATTTACGTAAAACAGAATACGTAAGCTATACCGCATCATGATTCGCCGTGACTGCAATGCCCATCATGGCATTTGGGGTAGTGCAGACATCAATAGGAGGAGGGAGGCATTACTCAAGTATTTGAGCACATACATACCCTCCTAAGGTTCCTGAACAGGCAAACCAAGGGGACGTTCCAACTTTTGTGAATTATCAAAGGGAGGAGGCCCTAGATCTGTCACTTGCATCCATCGGGATCCTAGAGGAAGTTAAGTATTGGAGGATTTATTTGGATACTTCTTTATCCAATCATAGACATATCCGATTTGATTTTGAGGGAAAAGGAAAGTTCGCCTGTTCAGAAACCTTAGGAGGGCCAATTGGGACTCTTTTAGGGTGGACCTGGATGGTGGGCTTAAGAATGGATTCCAGATCAGGCTAAGGAATGTGGAGGACCTAGAGTGGTATGTGGAGATTTTCACGAACACCCTGGTCTCTGCTTATGAAAGAAATTGCCCCCTCATTCATGAAGCTCAGGCTAAAGATAAATTTAGGTGGAATTCTTTTTTAAGATTCATCAAGAAAAGAGACTTTATAATGCATATAAGTCTAATAAGAGCCAGGTAACCGGGACTCCTACAAGGAATCCCAGAGAAAGTACAAAAGAGAGTTCAAAAGGGCCTCTGAGGAGTCTTGGAGGCACTTTTGTGATAATATGCATAAGCAGTCGAATGTTGCTTGCTTGCAGAAACTGTTGGTCTCGGGAGGAGGGGCCAGGTTGATCTTGCTGGAAGACCCCTCTGGTGCTATGATGCAATCAGAGGAGGAAACCTTGAGGCTGTCACTTGAGACCCACTTCCCTGGGACATGTATTATGAATCAAAAACCAATCTCGGTTAGGACACACAGGCCTTTGTGTGAAGACTGGCAAGTGGACTCAGAGATTGTGACTTTTAAAAAAGTTAAATGGACTGCTTTTTCAAAGCACAGACAACGAAGGGATCTTCCCAGCTCTTCTGCAAGAGGTCTAGGAGATAGTTTCTCCTTACATGTGAAGATCTTCAGGGCCTGCCTTGCTATGAGGCATGTTTTTGGCTTTGGAGGCCGATCAAAGTGGTGTTAATACCTAAACTGGGTAGACAATCCTACTGCAGGCCTAAGGATTTTTGCCCTATCAGTCTTAACATCCTTCTTGTTGAAAGCTCTGGAAAGTTTGGTGGATAGATATTTGAAGGATAGGGTACTGTTCGACACACCCATACATCCTCAGCAATATTCCTATTGGTCAGGTAAATCCATGGAAACAGTGCTCCATCAGCTCTTGGTCAGCCTGAAGGGAGTGCTGGACTGTGGAGAACTGACCATGGTCTGAGGCTTCCCACAAGGAAGAATTCTTCACCCACTCTGTGGGGTCTGTGGTGGATGATCTGCTGAACAGGTGAGAGATACATGCTCAAGGTTATGATGATGACATATGCCTTGTAGCAAGTGTAAAATTCCCGAGTAACTGTCTTGGAGCTCATACAGGGCTCCCTGCATACTCTAGAGGAATGGTGCAAGGAAATTGACTTGTCTGTTAACCCTGACAAGACGAAATAATTATCTTCATAAAGAGGAGGAGGTTGTCAGGGTTGATAAGAGCTCCTTCTGTTTGGGAAGAAATTGAAGCTATCTGGTATGGTTAAACATGGATGCTGTGCTGAGCTGGAAAAAGCATGTGGATTGCAAAGTAAAGAATATCTACAATGTTTTGTGGGCATGCAGGAGAACATCAGATTGAGATGGGGCCTAAGACCAAATGGCTATTCACCTCAGTGATAAGCCCTTCAATATTCTATGTGGCATTGGCTTGGTTGGTCTGCCTCTCTTGTGAAGGCAGTTGCTGCCAAGCTGATTTGCTGCAAAGATTGGCATGTTCTAATAATGGTGCAGACAACCCTACAGCCTGCCTTAGAGATTCTGGTGAACCTTCCTCCTTTGCACTTGTTTGTGGAGGAGGTTACAAGGGTGAATGTACATCACCTCTAGACTGTAGAGGGGTGGTGTTTTAAGCTACCCTACAAAGGGCACTCATTGATTCCAACTACTCTTCAGGAGATACGTCACATTACCTGATGAGGACTAGATATCATCTAAGCATCTTATACAGTGGTAATACCATCCAGGGAGAAGTGGGACCCAGAGAAGGAGTCTCTCCCAAAGGCTCAGAGCTACACGTGGTTCATGGATGGATTCCCCCAGGGGCAAGATGGGGGCTGGGACTTGGAGCCCTAGGACCAGACTTGTCATTTCCCTTGGAGGTGTTGCCATCGATTTTCAGGCTGAGATATATGCAGTCTTAACCAGTGTTATGCATATTCTTATTTTGCCAGGTAGATGGGCAGAAGTGTTTATCTGCTCAGATAACTAGACCACTTTGAAAGCCCTTCAAGCAGTCTAAACATCATTCAGATTTGTGTGGCAATGCCAAAGGATGTTAGATATACGCCAGCTGTCTGGTTACTCTTCTTTGGGTTCATGAGCTGTTGGCATTGGATGTTTTTAACTTTTTGTATTTGATTTTTACTTTCTCTATTATGTGTAGTAAGTAGGGAAAGTATTGTACTCCACTGAACTCCACTCTAAAATTCAATGTCAAGATTTCACCGGAAATAAGTTTTGAGGAACGCTAAATCTAAAAAAAGCATTTTTAGAAAAAGATGTGCATTTGTGTGTATGTATGTGTGTATGTGAGAGAGAGCGAGAGAGAGAGAGAGAGAGAGAGAGAGAGAGAGCAGCATAATTCAAAAAAGAAAATTTGAATAAGTGCCAAATTTGGTACTTAAGTTCAGTATCTTCCAAGAATGCAACACAAATATTTTCAAGGAAATTCCCCAACCCCCAACTACCCTTTACATGGAACATTTTTTCAAAAATGTTGATTTTCTAAAACTTTGTTCAAACAATTTTAATTAAAATATAATATATTAAAGATATTGATGCAGTAATTTGTATCACAAATTACTTAAATGTAAATAATGGTTGTAATATGAATATGCATTTTTATGTGACATTGATTTCAGATGTTTATTAATTGTAATTATTATTGGGAAATAAGTTTATACGGCTTTACTGAAACTGTCAATAATAGAGCAATAATGCAGCGAGGGGGGTGAGCTGTTTATCATTATTGGAAACAAGGAAGTTACGTAATGTTGGCGCGTTTTCGGTAGAAACTTCTGGAATATTTTCTCCCTAAAAGCAATATGTATTCGTGGTTTTCATTGGATATTAAAATAGACGCTAATGTTGGCGCGTTTTATTAGCCAATAGTAATTCATTTATAATCTTTAGGCGTATCTGGACGAAGGAGTATAAATAAGCCAAGTTAGAGGTAGATCGCGGGCAGTTCATCAAAATTCTTTGTGCAATACACGTCATCTTAAGTTCGTCAGTTCGTCAAAATATTTGTATGAGATACGTCGGCTATAGATTCACAAGTTACGAAAATCTAAAGTATTATAAAGTAATTATACACAAAGTTGAAGTACGTGAATTAAAAGTGATCAGTAAGAAGTATTATAACAGTTTCAGTTTGGCGAGTATCCAGATCAATATGCAAAAGTGATAGTGAACGTGTTCGACAATAAAAATTATAAAACAAATTTCTTCATCAGTGTAATTTTTGGATAAAAGATTCCTTTCCGCTTCACAACCTGTATAGAGACACATGTTTGACCCAAGATAAGATAATAGCTAGCCGGAGGACATTTGAAATGAAATCAAACAAAAAAGCTAACACTGATGCAAATTGCTAACACAAGATGGAGCTACGAACCTAACAAAGAATGACGTCACAAGATGGCAACGCGTGAAGTAAACACACATACATAAACATCACAAGCATCAACATTATAAGTAATACCGTCGCAAATTGGCTCCCATACATGGGGCAGTTAAAATTATGTAACCAAACAAAACAAAAGCAGCACAATATAAGATCTTCAAGTTCTAATAATTTACGTAAAAACA
Organism: Deroplatys truncata; assembly: GCA_030765065.1. NCBI lineage: Eukaryota > Metazoa > Arthropoda > Insecta > Mantodea > Mantidae > Deroplatys > Deroplatys truncata. The sequence goes on from CM060985.1 coordinate 108,708,030, forward strand.
TATTACGTAAGCAATGAATGTTACATCAATATTTACATAACAAATAAAATGTATACCTTGAATTTTCTGGAAATAGCCTTTGAGTTCCTCTTTTGTATAATCTTGTATAACTGGTAAAAATTAAGCGATAGATGAAAATGTACTACACAAGAAATGGAGATCTGTTTAAAATACACAATTTATTTCAAATAAGTTTTTTTGTGGCATAAGCCATTTCTAAGATGTCTGTTATTAATGGTTCAAATTGTTCATTTCTTGGTGATTCTTTAAAGTCCTTTCATCATTCAGTTGTTTCTCATGATTGCATAGAAACAGCATGGAATTTTAAGGTCAGCATATAGCATCTGGTTCTTAAACATATCTATCTTAACATATCCATATCTATAACTGAATGTGTAATGTAGATATTTCTGCAAAGGTTTATTTGGATTAACACACAGTAGATATAAAAAATAAGCTTTAGTAAATCATTTATTTATGAAAAATCACCATTCTAGTTACTACTTTGCTTTATGTATGGGACAATTAAATAAGATATTATACTTCTGAATATATAATCTTTACCTTGCCAAGTTGATACGTGCTCTTTGTCCTCCACTAAGTGTAATGCCTCCTCCACTTATTTCAGTATTATCTGAAGAAGGTAATTCCTGAAAGTCACGCTTTAGTGCACAAACGTGAATTACTTCATTGTAGCGCTCTTCTTCATATGGCTGACCAAACAAAATATTTTCTTTGATGGTACCAGTAAAGAGCCAAGGGTTTTGTGAAGCATATGATGTTCTGCCTTTCAGAGCAATGGTTCCCTTTGTTACATGGAGCTCTTCAAGTAATGTAAGAAGCAATGAGGTCTGAAGACAGAATAGTAACTTACATTGAGGTTGAGGTACAAAGGATAAACAATTATATTTTAAAATAAAGAGAGTTGAGGGTTGTTACACTACATCACTAAAATATTCTTACTTGAACGCGTTTCAGGAGACGGCTTGTTCCCATCGTCAGCATGTTCTCAACTGATGTTTCCGGTCATTGTCTGGGGGATGTGTGTGGCTAGTGGTGTTCTCTGGTGCTGGGCTGATGAACCTCCAAAGGCTGCTGGGTGGCGGCAGTTCGAAATTCATTAGGTGATTCCTATGTTTGACAATATATATTTTTTCCCAAATGTCCAATTTATTGCTGCTGTAGATCGGTTTTAAGAGTTTTATGTTCGGAGTGATATCATGGTTTGAAGACCAGAAATGATGTGCTACTGCTGATTTATCTGGCTGCTTTTGGTAAATCAGCAGTAGCACATCATTTCTGGTCTTCAAACCATGATATCACTCCGAACATAAAACTCTTAAAACCGATCAACAGCAGCAATGAATTGGACATCTGGGAAAAAATATATATTGTCAAACATAGGAATCACCTAATGAATTTCGAACTGCCGCCGCCCAGCAGCCTTTGGAGGTTCATCAGCCCAGCACCAGAGAACACCACTAGCCACACACATCCCCCAGACAATGACCGGAAACATCAGTTGAGAACATGCTGACGATGGGAACAAGCCATCTCCCGAAACGCATTCAAGTAAGAATATTTTAGTGATGTAGTGTAACAACCCTCAACTCTCTTTATTTTAAATTATGACACATCACTGTTACTAGCTTCTAAATCTTCAAAATTAGTCAACAATTATATTTATTTTTCCTGTGAATCATAACATTGTACAAAAATTGTACGATATAGGATATCTATATTAATACGAGGGCTGTCCCAGAAGTACATGACCTAACAAAGAAAAGACAAAAATTTTGGGGAAAAAGTCTTTATTTCTCTACATAGTCACCTTTCAGCTTGATACACTTTTCCCAGTGATGTTCAATAGCTTCAATACGCTGTTTATAGTGAGAACTGTCGAGTTCTGCAAAACAGCCATCAACTGCAAACTCCACCTCTTCATCGTTGGCAAATCTTTTACTACCAAGCCATTTCCTCAACTTTGGAAATAGAAAATAATCAGAGGGGGCTAAGTCTAGTGAATAGGATGCATGAGGAAGCAATTCAAACTTTAACTCATTTATTTTGGCCATGGCGATAATGGATGTGTGAACTTCTGCATTGTCTTGATGAAATAGAACTTTCTTTTTCACTATATGCAGCCATTTTTGCTTGATTTTATCATTCAAATGCTGCAATAAGTTTGCGTAATACTCACCATTGATTGCTTTTCCTTTTTGAAGATAATCAATGAAAATTATCCCACGCGCATCCCAAAAACCTGACGCCATAACCTTGCCTGCAGATGAATCTGTCTTCACCTTCTTTGGAGCCAATTCTCCCCTTTCAATTCACTGTTTTGACTGTTCCTTCATCTCAGGTGAAGTGATGGACCCATGTTTCATCCATGAATATGAATTGACACAAAAACTTGGCTTTATTGCAGCAAAACATCATCAAACACTCGACTGAAACATCCTCACAATTCTGCTTTAGTTCCATTGTGAGTAAACATGGCACCCATCTGCACACAGCTTTCTCATGTCTAAATTTTCAGTTAATATGCATTGTACAGCACTTTTTGAAATGCCTACAATGTCTGCTAGCTCACGCACTTTCAGTCGACCATCATCCAATACCATTTTGTGGATGTTCTTCCAATTTCTGGCATGGTCACCTCATTTGGTCGATCACTGTAATTTTCATCTTGGCAGCTCATACGGCCTCGCTTAAACTCTACTTCCCAATATTTTAATGTTGTAAACAAAGGAGCAGACTCCCCCAGAGTAGAATCTAGCTCAGCTTTAATATTAGTTGGACTAAGACCTTTCAAATGAAAGTATTGTATCACATAACAATGGCCAGTTTTATCCATGTTTACAAATTCACAAGAGAGTTCACTATTAATGGCTGCCAAACAATTACTAAAAAATGTAGCATTGTCAAATTTCAAACTTAAGCTTTATAAGGGTGGTACTTTCCTACCATAGTAATTTGTTTGAAACAACAACCACAACGTTTACATCAGGTCAGGTAGTTCTGGGACTGCCCTCATATTTTAAAAAGATAAAAGTTGTATGTATGTGTGTGGGTGTATAATCTAGGGTAATCTCAAAAATCACTCAATTAATTTTGATAATAATTTCTTTCACCATTGGAAAGCCCAATTCTCTCTGATGGAAATGATCTAATTTTATTTAAATTACTAAAAGATTAAAAAGGATTTACAAAGCCCTTGTATTTGAATATGAACCCACTGGAATTATAAAAGAGCACGCTTGTGAAGAGGGCTTTTAATTTTAGTTGAAAATGCCATGGAGTAGAAAATAATTGTTACTCCATAAAATGTGCATGTAAAATAAGACAAATGCTGCAGATATTTATTCCAAGCAATATATATGTTGTTGGTCAATATTTAGCAACTAAGACACACCAAAACAAAAGAGAAGAATTATCTGCTTATAATAATACTCATGCAATATCAGTGGCAACCTATTTTAATAACCCTCATGCAAGAAAGGTTTGCTTTGTTTCCTTTGTATGTTACAATCAAGATCATTAGCATGTCAGTAAAATTTGTGGAGGCAAAACAATTACAGGAATAAATAATTGAGAATACAAAAGCGGAAATATTAAACCAAGAAATATAAAAATTAACAATAGAAATCTCACTAATCAGGATAAATATGTATGAATCCTCAGCATACATAGCAGTGAATACAGTTCTGGCATAGTTTGAAAGTTAATATGCTTGTGGGATGCTAAGGACCACAGCAATTAAAGGATGTTCATAAATAAAACTCAATTTAATTCTCTATCAAAACAACTAGCACTTTTAGAACTACATTCACAATAAGACTTGAAAACATCACTATTTTCATCACCAGCATTGTCACTTATATGTCGTCCTCCATGGTCTAGGGGTACCATGCTAGCCTCTAGTTCTCAAGGTCACGGGTTCAAACCTAGTGGAGGGTGATGGATTTTTTTGGGGCATAAAAACCCTTAGCAAGGCTACCTTTGAAACGGCAGTAAAGCCGGTGGTTCCATGTTGTAGATTTACGGCACATAAAAGAACCTCAAGCCTGATAAAGAGGCCTATAAGCAAACTTTCCTGTCTTTCATGCCCAATTCTAAATAAAACCACTGTTTCTTTAGGACTACATATGAAACTGTTGCTTATAATCTCAATATGGGAACTGGGTGTATGAAAAAGATGAATATGTTTCCAGTAATTTTTGGAAACAGTTACATATAATTAAATTGCCCCATTTTTTAGAAATATGTATTATCAAGCACTCAAAATGGGTTTAGGAAAAATAAGTCAAATATACATGCTTTCTATAAATTCATACAAAATACCATTGAAGGAGTAGAAAAGAATAAAAAGACAATTGCAACATTTGTTGATCTCAGTAAGGTGTTTGACTTAGTTGACCATAATATACTTTTAACAAAACTGGATTGCTGCAGAATAAGAATAATATGTCATGAATGGTTTAAGTCCCACCTCTCTGGCAGAAAACAAATGATTGTAATAAATAATACTAAATCAACTATCAAAACTGTAAATTGTGAAATTCCTCAAGCATCAAACCTTGCTCCCTTGTTATTTTTAGCATATATTAATGATTTGGCATTAAACCTTCCAAATAACAAAACCTGTTTGCTGATGATACAAAATTTGATATTTAGAGGGAAAGATTTTCATGAATTGCAAATTCAGATTAATAATTCATTTGAAACACTTATGGTGCAGTTAATAAATAATAAACTAGTACTGAACATTAAAACATCAGTAGGAATGTATTTTAATACTTGCAATAATGCTAATAACAGACCATTACCAATTATAAACCTAAAAAATAATGTTATTAAGTATAGAACAAACGAAGTTTTTAGAGATAATGATAAATGGCTAAGTTGGAAACCACACATCACCAACACAAAAAACAGAATGTACAAGGCTCTTTAAGCAATTAGAGTATTAAGAAAAATATGTAATATAAAAACTTTACTAGTGATATACAGTGCATATGTGAAATCTATAATAATGTATGGTATTATTTTATGGGGTTGTAGTACAGAATTAATAGAAATATTTCTCATACAGAAACAAATAATAAGAACCATAGCAAATGTAAGTAAGGTCACACATTGTAAAACTTACTTCATTGACTTTGAAGTGCCATGTATTTATACCTTAGAAACCATCTGTTTTATACAAAAAAAGTATTCAACTGTTTAATTTTAACTGTGAAATTTATACCCATTTTACTCGTAATTGTAATCAGATTCATATAAAAAATAACAGAACTTCTAAGAAGCATCAGTCAATTTTCCACACTGAAATTCTACTATACAACACAATAACAAAAAAAAATACAAAGCTAAATGCAAACAATTCAAGCATGTAGTAAAGAAATTGTTAATATCACACTGCTTCTACAGCACAAACAAGTTCCTTAAACACCTCAAAAACTCCAGCAATAATTGCCAAAAGTGCAAACCATGTATTTGTATATTATGCCCTGTGCAATGTAAATAACACTGTGTGCTTTTCTTATGCATCCAAGCTATGTAAATATATGTATTCTATTATTGAAACCAATACTTGACAAAACCTAATTCTGTAAACGAATATTATGGTGAATAAAGATGACTATGACTCTGACTAATTCATTGGTAGCATTTTCCGTTCCCTCTTCTTTTTTCACTTTTAAGATATGCTCAGATGCTGGTGCATTGGTCAAAAAGGTTTCATTTCACTGCAGCTACTGAAAATATTGTTGCATCACTCTCAGAAAACCTCATAAGACTGAAAGGAAAGCAAGTTTATAGCACTGCACAATAATGCATGTCCTGAGAGTGGTGCAACAATGTTTTCAGTAGTGGTTTAACATTTAATTGAGTAAAATGAAGTCTTTTAGAACATAATACCACCAACAGTGATACTCCTGTGAATCAGAGGAAGAGGATACAAAGCTCAGGGGAATAATGTTTCATTCTGACTATATTTCGATATGTATTATGATTCATGCTGCATGTAGCACCTTTTATTGAAAATTTCATTAAATTTACTCTATCCTCATTTTCTCCAAGAATTGCAAAGATAGACTAACTGCTTCCACAACCTTTGAAGAGACCACAAGACACTGCAGGCAGCAGTGCTATTGCATCACCATCAGGACAAATATTTACAGAGTTACAGATGCCAATAATTAAAAAGCTCTGCTGCTGGAAAGAAAATTATAACATACTTTTTTTTTTTTTCAAAGGTGAGTTTCCGTGAAACAAAACTGTGGGTTAGGGACCCCAGACATTAAAGTCCCCCCCCATAAAACAGGGGGGCATTTTAGAAATTCTGCTCACCCTTTAAATTACATTTCCAGCTGTATCTATGCTTTGGTATTATTGATGATTCAGAGAACTATAGAGATTAACACCATTGCCCAAATTTATATTTAAACATAGATGTTTAAAATACAGGATGAGTTTTAAGTCCACCAACAAACTTCAGGGGGTGATTCCTGACTGGAAATGGAGCATAAAAGTTCATATCGCCTTGGGTCGGAAATGCATAGTTTCCATGGTAGATGGCACTGACGATATTCTCTTATAGTATTTTTAGTATTTTATTGTGCTAAGAGTTTTACAAATTTGATTGTCTACTGCATTTTGACCCTGGTCACTTATTCAGTAGACAATCACTACAGTTTATTTACATTTTAATTTGCAGGTGCATTTTGTGTGTTGCAGATTGTGTGATTTAAGCAACATAGAAGCACACTGGCCCAGTCATTCCAGAAACAAGCTGAGATGGTGTTTGTGTATGGCCAAGCAGATGGAAAGGGTCGAGATGTATCGAGCCACATACCCTGACAGACAGCACCACCCACATCACACAACATTTGGAGCCATTTTTCCTTTGAGATAGAAAAACATTCAGGGCAGCATGTGTATACACCAGATCTGGAGGAACATGTTCTCCATGATATTGAGAACCATCCTAGTACAAGCTCCAGGTAATTGACCTGCCAACATGGTGTAAACCAAAGGATGGTTATCTGCATCCTACATGGCAACCGCTATTATCCCTATCACCTCCATTTTGTGCAGAGATTATCACTGGTGGATTTTCCTCCACAGAAAAGATGATGTTGCTGGTTTGTGCAACAGGCCATCACCATTATGGGATTTCTGTCTTCAGTCCTTTTCACCGATGAAGTTTCCTTTGGTAGAGATGGCATCATTAACCTTGTAATCATCATCTGCGGCCTACAGAAAAAATTCACAGAATGGTTGAAGCGTCTCATCAGTATCAATGTTTGGGCAGGGATTATTGGCAACCATCCACTTGGAGCAGTTCTTCTTCCACAATGCCTAAATGGAGAAATGTATCTGGACGTCATGCAAAAACTCTGCCTCCATTGTTGGAGAATGTACCTTTGACAATATGACAGGCAATGTGGCTGCAGCACAGTAGAGCACTTCCACATAATGTTTGCAGACATCTCAACAACTTTTTCTCCAGATGTTATATAGGAAGTGGAGGCCCTGTTGCATGGCTGCTCGACCACCAGACTTTGTCCCCTGGATTTTTACTTGTGGGGGCACCTGAAAAGCATTTGTATGGCGAGCCTATTCCTGATGTTCAGACCCTTCAACATGTGTCCACATAGCCTGTGACGATATTCAGGTGCATCCCGGAACATTCAAACAAGTGAGGCAATCCATGATGCAACATGTTGAATGTGTGCATTGCATCCCATGGAGGCCACTTTAAACATCTGTTGTGACATGTATGGGATTCAGGCCATGTATTGTGTGCCAGGGCTCTTTATTTGATGTTGTTCTTCAATGCCATCTACTGTGGAAATCATGCATTTCCAGACACGAGGTGATATGAACTTTTGTGCTCCATTTCCAGTCAGGAATCACCCCCTGAAGTTTGTTGGTGGACTTCAAACTCACCCTTTATAAAACCACAAGGAATGAACAAAATTCTAATTCATTTCTTAAATGGAGGCTTACATTTTGATTAACACTTACAATAAAATTATTGTAATATTCCTTTTGCATTATAAATGTATAATTCATTACAAGTATGAGAACTGTCTCATAGAATTACCTCATTCCTTAAAACAGAGTTCACATACACAATACTACTAAGAGTCCCTGCAGTGTGCTAATTATTTAAAATAGTTACATTTTTAACAATGTGGCCGAAGTGCTTGTTCCATTTTAAAGTATTCAGGATAAAAGTCAATAATTTAGTGTTGTCTGCATTTGAAAAATCAAACATCCCAGTTTACTTAATTATAATCTAGTTACTACTTTACAGATACTTGTAATATAAGTTGCACTTGCCTTTCCAGAACCAACAATGCCAATCACAGCCACCAACATTCCTCGTTGTACTTCTACAGTAACATTTTTTATTGTATCCAACATTTGTGCTTTGGACCACTTCGATGATACATTTTTTAGGCTTATTATTATTTCATTAGTTTCATCAGTATGCTCTTCTTTCTTAGAGTTAATATTATCAACTCCTACTCTGTTTCTGTTACCATAATCACCATTAATGTCCTCCATTTTCTCTTCAGAGCCTTTTCTAATATCATTTTCTCTTTTTCCATATCTATAATTTTGTTTTGGTGCTTCATCTAATACCAAGAATTCCTAAAATAACAAATAATTAAATTAAAAATAAAACATTAAGTTTGCCTATTATACTAATTGATGCAGTAATTTGTATCACAAATTACTTAAATGTAAATAATGATTGTAATATGAATATGCATTTTTATGTGACATTGATTTCAGATGTTTATTGATTGTAAATATTGTTGGAAAGTAAATTTATAATGCCTTACTGAAACTGTCAATAATAGCGCGCAATAATGCAGAGAGGGGGGTGAGCTGTTTATCATTATTGGAAACGAGGAAGTTACGTAATGTTGGCGCGTTTTTTCCGTTGAGAACCTTCTGGAATGTTTTCTCCCTAAAGCATATGTATTCATAATTTTCATTGGATATTAAGATAGACGCTAATGTTGGCGCGTTTTATTAGCCAATAGCAGTTCAGTTATAATCTTTAGGCGTATCTGGATGCAGGATTATAAATAGGGTAGGTTAGAGGTAGCTTCATGCTCAGTTCATCAAAAATCTGTGTACACTACACGTCGTCTTCAGTCAGTCAGTTCGTCATACATTGGATATAGATTCACAAGTTACGCGCAGCAGAATTATGAAAGATCTAAAATATGGTAAAGTTAATTATACAAAAGATTGAAGTACGTGGATTAAAAGAATTATCAGTAAGAAGTTGTTATAACAGTTTCAGTTTGGCGAGTGTCAAGATCAATGTATAAATGTGATAGTTAACGTGTTCGACAATAAATGTGTAGAACAAATTTCTTCATCAGTGTAATTTTTGGATAAAAGATTCCTTTCCGTTTACACAACCCTGATCAAGACACATGTTCGACCCAAGATAAGATAATAGCTAGCCGGAGGACAGTAAACAAAACTTAAAATTCTTTCAAACAAAACTAATACTGCCACAAATTGCTAACACTAGATGGAGCTACGAACCTAACAAAGAATGACGTCACAAGATGGCTTCAACACTAACATAAACAAACATTGTAAGTAATACCATTACAAACTGGCTACCACAACGTGGGGCTACAATCAATAATGTTAAATAATATAACATTAATACCATCGCATAATATTAAAGACAGAACATTTATGAGTATGTGAGTACGTGTACATAAGGTAATCTTGGAAACTATTCAGCAGAAGTTGATAATCTTTTCATCATTTAAAAGCACTGTTATTTCCAATGGAAAGCATAAGACAGCTTTAAGTTTTTATTCCCAAAATAATTAAAGGATTTACATCTATAAATTAAAAGGACCTATTTGTTTAAATGACTGACTTTTCATTGAGAATACCATGAAATAGAAAACAGTTGTTATTACTACACAGATAAGGCATGTGAAAGTAAGACAAAAGAAGTAGATATTTCAGTCCAAGCAATATACATAGATAGTAACGATTTAGCAACTGAGAAAGCAGGCACAGCAAAATAAAAGACAATTTACTCTGCTTATAACAGCAGGACACAACTGCAATACTTAAACCAAAATGTTTTAATAACTCTAATGTAATTACGTAACACCTAATCCTTGAAAGGGGAAGAAAAGAAGAAGAAACAAACACACATTATGATGGTGAAATACAAACTACACTTACCGCTCTACAATAGCTATTGCTATACATAAAATCTTTATATAGTGTTGTAATTCTTTCTGATTCTAGCTGAACTATATTTGCTTTAATACAGAATTATTCAATCCAAGATAAAAGAGCTATAGAATGCAAAGATTGTATCAGAATGCTTAAAAATCTAAATAAGAACAACATTTAACAATGTTTTCTGGCTTACTGTGGTTTGGAAGGTAATGAGGAAGATGGCATGTGATGCTGTTTTCCCTCTAAACTATTTCTTAATCTACTTCAAATTTAAATTTGTTTATATCTTTTATTTATTAACGTCATTATAGAAATTTCACAAACTTTCATGACTCACTTTAATTTAAGTTGTTCATTTATATGGCCAACTGTATTATGTTCAATATGTATTTTAATAATTACTTTAATTTTCATTATATAAAGAATTTGTTTATCTTTCCTAGGATTCATGAGTGATTTATATAGGCTAACAGAAATATGAAGAACATAGTGATTGGTTGTCAAAACATTGCTATGACACCATTAAGTAATCAACCAATCAGAATCATGAGTTCAAACGAACTAGCCGTGAAGGGAAGTGAATTGTAGACTTACTTAGCTTCGTTACACCATGAAATAAGATGTGTAGAAATCACTCTGTGCAATATTTGTATAATTATTCTAAATGGTTATTACCATGCATACAAATAGTTAAAAAATCATTTTATTCAAGCCAATGTATATGTGTTAAACCATAATTTTGTGAATATTAACGTGAGAGTAAATGTTTAACAGTGAAACTGAATTTCCACATGTACACACACAGAATTAACTTCCTGAATACTAGTGCTACTGTACTGTTTTTTAATGGCTCAAGAACTTCTCATTGCTCAATGATATAAAAAGTGAAGGCAGCTATGGCTTTATAATGTTATGTTGTGAGGCAGTTTCAGCTATGTCAAAACTACAACAGGCAATTACGCAGGAAGCTAGCCAACTTGGATCCATGTATCCCACTTCTGGGGCAGGATACCAACAAACACAAGCAACCAGATTTTGCCTTCTTTATCCCTCATACCTAAAAAATATGTAATGAAACCATTTCTGTACTGCAAAGGATTGTCATCCTCCATGGTCTAGGGGTACCATGCTAGCCTCTAATTCCTGAGGTAATGGTTCAAACCCGGCAGAGGGCGATGGATTTTTTTTTCAGGCATAAAAATCCTTAGCAGCTTCCTTCAGAAGGGAAGTAAAGCCAGTGGTCTTGTGTTGTCGATTTACTGCACATAAAAGAACTTCAAGCACAATAAAGAGACCTCTGAGCAAAATTTCCAATCTTTCATGCCCAATATTGAATGGGACACTAAGAACCATAGTAGTTATAGAGCATGCAGTAGACAATCAAATTTGTAAAACTCTTAGCACAATATAAATAGAAACAGGATTGAAGTATGGTAGGGTATATAGAAAAGGGGGGACCCACTCCGGGAGATTTCAAATTTTTGTAAACATATAGCCTGTCACCATCTGGAAGAATTTGGCTCCCAATAATAAACAATTATAAAGTTATAGAGCATCCATAAATAAAACTCAAAAAAAGAAAAAAAAATACTGCAAAGGTTTATCTCAACAAGAAGTAGATAGAAGAATAAAAAATTTGGTAACAATAGTTTGTAGAAGTGTGACTAAAGCAAAAATGTTTATTTAAGATACGTTAATTCCCTCTCTCTCTCTCTCCCCCTCTCTCCCTCTCTCTCTCCCCCCCTGTGTGGGAGAATTTTCTGATAATCTTGTGGTAGATAGAGGAAGTTGTGTGATTATAATACATCATTTTTTGTAATTGTATCAATCTACTTAATAAACTGTATGATAACTTTCATAATTCTACTTTTAAATTTAAATATTTTTATATAAATGTTCCAATATCAATTCTAATGTATTTGTGATTCTCTTGTACAAATATTTTTACCTAATCATTAAGTAGTTTAATGGTGTTTCTGACTATACCAAATGTAATTTTTAATAGCACCTATACTTTATTGATCTCTTACACGTGATGATGATAATGATGTTAAAAAGACAATAATCATTGTAATTATTAACAATACCAACCTCAATTCTCTTCAAAGCAATGTGGGTCTCTCTTGTTTGGAATATTGCACGTGGAAACAAGACAGCCATGGAATACCTAAGAATTTCAAATAGTGATGCAACTACATACACCTGAATAAAAATAAAAAAAGTGTCAATCAGTTCTTCTCACAAATTTTAAAATTGGTTTAACTTTTTCAAGCAAAAGAATAATAAAATACAACTTTAATTTATATGATATTTCAGCAAATACCAAAGCACATATGGCTTATTGTAGTAAACAAAACATAATTTTGTTTTAAAACTTCTCAGATGTTCAGCATATTACTTTCTTGTCACTAGGGATGGATTTCCATGAGATAATATTTCCCTTGATAATATTTCATTTTTCACATAAATTAAATGTGTTTTTAGTATTCTACTAATATTAATGATTTTTATTTTGCATATGAGGATCACCTTGAGGGCATTTTCGCTCAACGAATTTTATACTTATATGAGGGGTGGCAATAAAGAAGCCAGGCCTAAATTTTTACTCAATTCCTGCCAATTTGAGGGCAAAGAGGGGGTTAAGCCATTGACCTGTGTACTCCCCTTTACCATCACATGAAGTTTCACTCATGCACAGTAGTTAGTCTGGTGGTTAACAGTGTTAGAAGCAAATCATGTATCTAAATACCTGAATAATGCTGAGTGCTAAGAATACATGAATAATGCTGAGTGCCAAAGTAGAACATAACATTCAAATTCCTCATAAAACTCAGAATCTCTACTACGTAAATTTACAAATTGTTGAGGGAAGTGTATAATGATCATTGTCTATGTCATACACAAGTTTCTGAGTGGCTTAAGAAATTTAAGAAGGGTTAGGTTGGGGGCGATAAAAAACTGGGTCCTCTTCCACTGTGAAAACTGAAGAGAATGCACAGAAAGTCACTAAAATTATTTGAGAGGATCACCAATGGAGCATTCAAGCAGTTTCTGAACTTATCAACATCAATAAGGAAAGTGTAAGACAGATTTTCCACAGTGATCTGGGCATGAAAAATGTGTGTGCTAAAATGGTACCAAAAATCCTCAAACACGCACAAAAGGAGCATCAATTGAATTGCTGTTGACATTCTTGAAAGCATTGAAAATAATCCTGATTTCTTCAAAAATGTAATTACTTACATTGAAGCTTGGATTTTCCAATATGATTCACAGACTAAGTGACAATCCATGCAGTGGAAGAGTCCCCAGTCCCACAGGAAGAAGAAAGCACACATGAGCAAATCAAAATACAAAGCAATGATGATTGTTTTTTGAATTTCCAGGGGTTATCTATGTTGATTGGATGCCTGCAGGTCAGACTGTAAATCAAGTTTATTATAAAAAGTCTTGAAAACCCTCCATGAATATGTGTGACAAAGGAGACCAGACTTGTGGAAGAAGCCTCTGGATCCTTCACCAGCACAATGCCTCAGCTCATGCTGAAAGCTTATGAGCTGTTAAAGAGTTATTTGGTGAAAAATAATGCTCCAGTGATGACACATCCACCATATTTATCAGACCTAGCACCATATGACTTTTTTCTCCTCCTGAAATCAAGTCTGCACTCAAAGAAACCAAGTTCAATTCTGTGGATGCAGTGACAGCAAAAGTAACACAACTGTTGAACAGCATTACACAAGATGACCTGCAGCACTACTTCCAAAAGTGGAAAATTTGCATGGGGTGGTGTAGGGAGTGGAATGGACAGGGGACCACACTGAAGGGAATAACATTGCCACTGACTGATTTTTATTTCAATAGAGTGTTAGAGCATGAATCCAAAATTTGTGAAGGAAGTCCAATTGCTGGAGTATTTTTGGATTCTGCTACATCATGCACATAGCTTTAATAGTGGCTTGTGGTATTTTGGCATGATAGGATATCTCTTAAGCACAAAGGAAAACCTTGCCAATCTGTCACTACTGTGATTGAAAAAAAAACAGAAAAAAAAGAAAAGAAAGAAAAAAAAAAACAGTTGCTTTTGATAAAATATCTGTTATAAAATCCACCAATGACACACCAGAATATAGATGTACTCTAAGCATTACTTTGGCATCAGTATATATTATGCTGCTCCAACATCTCTCAGCAATGAATTTCTTTATTGGCACCATAATCTCTATTAGAAGACCAACTGTGTGTTCAGGTGGATGACCCTAAAACTGAGGTCACACAGCATATGGCAGATGCCATTAAAAGGTGGTTGAAAGCTGGATATATTGTTATGATTCAAGGAACTAACTTCAATCTAGTTTGGATCTTTCTGAACAAAAAACTCTTGTGAAATGAAACATGCATGCAGCACCAGCCAGTGAATGATGGCTAATTTCTTCCAATAAAGCAGACATGTAACCACCACCAATCTGAAAGAGAAAAGATACTTGCTGAGATTGGTATGTGATAGTCCCAGAAACTTTTAAAGAAGGTGGCAACCAAAACATAGATCAATGAGGTCTTGTTTACTACACTCATGCATCAGCACACATGTGATAAAAATCTGGAGAAATCACTTGTCCAGCTGGGGGTATTCATCCTGCCTACAGTCCTGATCTAGCTCCATGTGTGAAAAAAAATCTTCCAGGACACCATTTTTGCAGTTTAGAAGAGTCTGTGAAGCTTACCAGCAAGGAGCTGAAAAACCAGGAGAGGACTCCTGGGTATTTCTTGGCTTGATTTCAGAGGGTGGAAACTGGCATAGGCCATGAAGGAAACCTCCTTAAGAAGATATGATATTTATTTGGAATTTCCCACCCTTAGCTTTCCCGTGTCTGGAAATTAAATTAGTGAGCACTGCATAAGTATATATTTTGGCATCTCAAAATCAACCAGTCCTTCCTTTCTTTCTGCCTACCCATCCAACCAACCGTCTGGCTCCCCACTGCTTGCCTAAGAACAAATTCAAACTCTTGTATAGGGTAAACAATCTTCACAAAGTAATATACGAAACTTTATGGGTAATACATTAACATACTTTCTAGACCATAAACGTATGCATAATTTTCCACTTTTTAGATCATAGGAATTCACTTCCTAATTATAAGTTATGTAATAGGCTCACAAGACATTTTGATTTTATCCATAAATTTACAATTGACTTTGTCACTCATATCACTTGTAAATTTATCTAGAGAAATTCAAAACTCAAGTGGTATGCAATTATGGTATTTCACAAACAAAATTAAATAAATAACTAATAGTTTTTATTACGTAAAAAGTAATAGAAAAATTATACTCAGTTTCAAATACAAATTCCTGTTCAAAATTAACATCACAGCAAAAAAGTTAATAGAAATAGTAGAAATGTCTAACCTCGAATGTAAGAAAGCCAAATGGCACCTTTTAAGAACTACAAAAATAAAAACAGAATATTTTAAATTAAAGGAAACTTAGTTTTAATTATGGATTGTGGAATAAACATTTAATCATTTTAAAAGGTACAGCTGTTGAAAGGTACAGTTTTATCTAGCCTCTAAGCAAGCCATGAAAAGCCTTAGCATCTAGATCATATTCTGAAATAATAGATTACACTGGTCAACATTGATTCTGCAGCATAAAGGAAAATATGTGGCTTTAATGGAAGTCTGTGCCCTGATTTCAAAACTGAAGTACATTTTTGGCTATCACATTAGTTTTTATGATAGTGCATGTATGTCTCTATGGTGCTAAATTCAGCTTATATAGCTTACTGCTATGTTTCATTATGTTATTCTAAATGTGTTGTTGATTTTCTTCCTAATCAGCTTACTTCCATCCTCCCTTATCACCCAGATGTTTATGTTTGTATTCCCAGC
Source organism: Deroplatys truncata (assembly GCA_030765065.1). Classification (NCBI taxonomy): domain Eukaryota; kingdom Metazoa; phylum Arthropoda; class Insecta; order Mantodea; family Mantidae; genus Deroplatys; species Deroplatys truncata. Next base: position 108,724,172 of record CM060985.1, read on the forward strand.
ACTTATCAGTTTTGTTCTATGGGTCAGGTCTCTCTTCTTGTGAGGTATTTATGTTTACGTTTACAGCTATAATAGATCTCAACTTCAGTTGAGCTGAAAACCTGTATTAATACACATGTTCATCTTCTATATGTGTGGTGCTAAAATAAAAGTTTGAATATGACTTCTACATCAGGATTACAAAGGAGACAGTGTCTAAAAAGGCCTTAGAAGTTTTGTTACATTTATGGGTGCTATGTGTTTGACAGGAAGGTATGTAAAATAGACTCACAAACACACTATATTACTCATATTTCAAAGAGAAAATTGGTGATCAGAAAAAAACGTTCGAGCCTCATATTGCATGTAACAGTTGTGTTGAGGGATCATATTATTGGTATGAAGGAAAACCAAAGGCAATGTTTTCCAAGACAATGATATGAAGAGAGCAGTAGAATCACCATGACGATTGTTACTTTTTCATGTGCAAAGTTGCTGGCTACAACAACAAAAATAAGGCAGGAATTAAATAGCCAAATCTTAACTCAGCTACACAGCCTTTTCTTCATGAACCTAAACAACACATACCTACACCACAGCAGACCTCAATTTTAGTGAATCTGAAAGCAGTTCCATGACTTCTGAAAATGAGTTGGTTTCTGATCTGCAAGAATTTGAAAATTCACTGCAGCAGTTTAATCAATTTGAGTTAAACAATTTAGTGAGGGATTTAGGCCTCACAAAACAAAACAAAAAGTGAATTACTTGGCTTAAGACTACAGGAGTAGAATTTGTTATCATCTGGCATTACAATTTCATGGTATAGGAATTGCAAAATACAGTTCCACAAGTACTACTCAAAAGAGGATCAACTTACGTTTTGTGTGTAATCTTATTCAGCAGTTGGGCAGGGAAGCATATGAGCCAAATAACTGGCATCTTTTTATTGAGTCTTAAGGCAGTGTTACTTCATAATGGCAACAAGTTAGCTTCAATACCGCTTGCACCTTCTATGAACCTTATAACCATCTTATGAAACTCTAAAGCAGTTCTTGAGAAAATTAAATACCATGACCATGGGTGGCAAATAGGTATGTGGTGACTTGAAGGTCACTGGTCTGTTACTAGGACAACAGGAAGGATGCACAAAATTCCCTTGTTTTATTTGCAAATGGGATAGCAGGGCGAGGGACAAACACTGGGAAACTGACCAATGGCCTGAGAGGCAGCAACTGCAAAATGTTATTAATGTACCTCTTGTTGATCGTCAAAAAATTCTACTTCCTCCATTACACACAAAACTTGGCATGATGAAGCAATTCACGAAAGAGCTTGACAAAAGTTGCTTTTGGCTTTTGGTACTTATACACAAATTTTCCATCATTGTCATAGGCTAAAATCAGAGAGGGAGTATTTGATGGACCATAGATGAGAAAATTGATGATGTTAATTTTACCAGCTCTATGGATGAAATTTAAAAAGATGCATGGAATGGATTCAAAGAGTTTGTTAAGAAATTTCTGTGCAATATGAAAGACCCTTAATACAAATAAATTGTCAGAAATATGCTGGAAAATTTCAGACTGCTCAGCTGTAATATAAGTTTGAAGCTTCATTTCCTCAAGTCACATCTTGACTACTTCCCATCGAATTTAGGAGCTGTCAGTAAAAAGCAAGGTGGAGGGTTTCACCAGGACTTGAAAGATGAACAATGTTATCAGGGACATTGGGATGTGCAAATGATGGCTGATTACTGCTGGTGTCTTGCACGCGATGAACCTACCAGAGAACACTCAAGAAAATCACATGCACTGAAGTTCCATGGGAAAAGAAAAAGGGGTACACAAGATAACTAACATACATCTATGTCCGATATGTGGTGGTAATGAAGACATTGAACACATAGTATTTAAGTGCCAAGGAACAGAAAATTGGAGAAGAGAATTTTTTAAAAAGAAGTGGTTGAAGGGGGATAGAAATACACTTATAATCGAAATGATGTGCAAGGACACTAGGAGCATTGGGCAGTTTTTGTGTAAAGTCAAAAATAAATGGCTTTGGACAGTGGATAGAAAAAATTAAGAGGTAGTGTATCTTACTTTGAATGGAAAACTATGGTGAATGTGTGATGGTAAAGTAATCAATAAGTGACAAGTGAAAAACAAGTGGAAATGGGACATGAAACACTGAAGCAAGATAATTTATTGAATGGGAAATTGTAAATATAGATAAACTGTAGTGATTGTCTACAGAATGAGTGGCCAGGGTCAAAGTTCAGTAGACAATAAAATTGTAAATCTCTTAGCACAATAAATAAATAAATAAAATAATATACCTTCTCAAATTCAGATATGCTTTTATATTATTATTTTTCTTTATTTTATTTAAAAGTTGTATATCAGTGTGTAATATTTTTGAAAATTTTATAATTATATTTTCATTGAACATTGCGATATTGCCAAAACGAGATGTACTATGGAAAAACAGAATATATTTTTGAATTTTGCACACCGAAATTAGTAAAAGTCATCATTTTTAATTGTACTGCAGAAAAAAAGTTTTCATTTGTAACCTGGTGTTATGATGCAAGGAATAAAACCACTTTTAACATGTGTGGCACATACTATTTTTAGACAGTGCTTGAATTGGTAAACTATCAATAATATTATATTGATTCCTGAAACTAAGAGAAATTACATTTAGAAAACAAGAGAAATAACATTAAAACAAGCAAGATGTAAGATGTTTTAATGTTTTATTGATTCGCTAACAGTGATTTTCAGTGAAATTATTTTCAACATGTTTTGCCTTACACTAGGCAGTGAAGTGATTAAATGCTATATCATATTGTTTTCTGGAATTTTTGGGTAAGTAGTTCTAGTGTTATTCTTTCTGCTGCTTCTGTAATTTCATCTGGCTCTTGCATTTCAGTGTCTTCTGAATTCATAGGTTTCACCATTTAACCTTTATGTAGGTTATAGTAGAAAAAATAATAATGTTTCATATTAAAGCAAACAGAAGGCTGCCAATATAAAGAACAGGTTAACTCTACAATGAATTGCGATAAATTGAAGTATGGTGATTTGTATTGTGAACAGATAATGCGAGTGCCATGAGAAATTAATAATTTAAAAAGACATAATGAAAAGCAAAACCTAACCAATCCAAGTCGAGTTATTGAACATGTGCAAATACATTCCCATGTGATTGGACTTGAAACCAAAGTTGGTCACAATGAAGATTATCACACTATAAATTGTAACATGGTAGCAACAGATAGCAATAATTGCTTGAAAGTGTTTCCTTCCATTTAATTAGTAAAAATTCTTATGTGTTATTTCACATTACCTTCTCTATCCACTATCATTTATTTTTATATAGTTTCTACAAATTATTCTTGCAAAAACTTCTTTGTCTATCTACTTCATATTAATCAAGCTAAAGCTTTGCAGAAATAGCTTCATTACAGATTTTGCTGTAGGTATAAGAAGCATACAGTAGGCTAAACCAAATTGGTTTTTAAAAAGCAATTGCTCTGTGATGGTTTAAAATTCTATATCCTCACATGACCACAAGAAAAAATTAATAGCGACTTACCACTTGAATAAAATATATGTATCTGAAAATTCAAACCAATAACAAACAGCCAATCTGGTAAATTATTAATGCCATCAAAATTTTATTTGACATAAATTGTGTGCTTTAATGAGATCCCATTTGCGGTAGGTGTGTAGTGCAGTAATATTTTGTCTGTCTGTTACAGTTTACCAGTATAAAAGTCATTCAGAAAAAAGGGAGTTTCAAAGCCTATTCCCATAAAATTCAATATAAGCATTGTTTAAGATAATTGTTATTTTAAACATATGGTGTTTTAATAAAACTTGTTAGAGCCATTTTTGAGAAAATAAAAAAAATAACATTTTTCCATGTATAGAGTACTTTGGGATAAGGAAATTTTCTTGCAAATCTACATGTCGCATTTTTAGAAGATGCTGTATGTATAAGGCCAGTGTATAGCATCCAGTTCTTAAACATTTAACCACCAATGTTGCCTTTGTATCTATAACAGAATGTGTAATGCAGGTATTTCTGGAAATGTTTATCTCGATTAAACTGAAGTAGATAGGAAAATAAACTTTTGTAAGAATAATTTGTATAACCAGTAATAAGCTACAGAGGGTAGAGAAAGTCATGTGAATTTAACACATCAGATTTTTATCATACAATTCAGTACCATACAGGCATTTCAACTTACATCTGAGGGATAATTATTTCATAGCAATTAGTGTTTGAGAGTTTGCCTTAGAAAAATGTGGTCATCACCAATATTAGTGTAACTTTATCTACTTTAATTTCTGCTGTACTAATGGCTGCTGTTCCATATAAAAGTGTATAACTTTGTGGTGAATATATTACTTTTTAGTAGTTATATTATTTCCCTATGAGCTAGTTTCATTAGCCCTTATATGCCCTTCAATCTAACAAAAGCAGCTGGTTGATATTATTAAAATAGGAGATATTTAAGATGGTGGTTATAAGTGCCTCACATGGTACAAAATGATATGTGAAGCAGACTGCCTAAGAATTGTAAATGTCTCTGGATGTGAGTACTATTAACTGTATAATGGCTTCAATTATATTAGTTGTGTTGATAAATTTTCTCCAAACAATTATTTATTAAATTTCAACTCAATAAGCGCAGCATTTCATAAATTGTGTCTTAAATACAGACAGCTAGATGGTCAAACCAACAAAAGGTAATTTGCACTCACAAACATATCTAAAATATTTGAGTTCTAGTGTTGAAGAATGCATTGTTTAAGCTTAATACAAACAACATTTTAGTACATGCACTAAATTCTTAGGTATTAATATTAAATCATTACTTACTTTTTCTGCTGTGATGTCATTGTACACGAACAATGCATGTGATACACAAGTGCTAAACACACAGAATCGAGTGATAAAATGAACAAAGGATAGCATAATACCTTTAATAATATTTATTCTTCTGAGTTCTTTCATTTCTTTTCTGAAATTTAAAACATTATACCATAATATTCATAAAAACAAAGATATGGTATATTACTATAAGCAATGTTTGATTAGAAAGCACTCTTAATGCTACAATGTTTCTTGATTCTTAACTGGAACATGTTTCTTGGGGTGTTGCCCAAACTGTAAAGTAAAAATGTGCCTTTTGGAATAGTAATGGTGCATGTGCTGGTGGTTTGATGCACCTGAAATTTGGATTTCTTCCTATGCAACTTCAAAATTCATTAGCTTACACTCAACATTTTTATGTAAATCTTCTCCCACATCATTTAGTAAATCTGATAGATGGCTTCAGTTGTGTAATGATCTTCCAGATAATTATTTCAATTAAAGGTTGAAAAAATTTGGGATTGTGGATTGTTGTTCTGTGGATTCTGCCATACATAGTCAGCATTATGCTGCAGAGAAGGCCTTAGGTGTGTAATTGCCTTCTGGTACCACAAGTATCTTGTGGACAGATGGCTTCAATTGCTTGCTTAGTTACACTTCTGTACCATTCTTTTATTTCTATTTCTTTCATTCCTTGAGTGGATCTTTGGGTCATGGTATGAAATATGTAATCCTGGTAAATGAAAGAAAACTTGAAAAAAGGGACCTGGCAGTAGTGGGATTTGAACCCAACACATCTCAAATGTGAGCCACAGATGCTGTTGCCAAGCCATCTCACTTAGTCAAAGTATATTTTCTTACTATATTTGCAAGTGATACAATAAATACATTTTATCTAGTTTACTGCCTATTATATTAAAATTAAAACTGTGTAATTGTGTTATACTTTTAATATTAAGTTTATTCTGCAATGTCAGGAAGTAAAGTATGCACTGTAAGCATTTTAAGAACATCAAGAATAAACATAGTATATACAATGTTATATATGAACTCACATATTTAAATTTTTAAGTTCTTGAATGGTAAAATGGCACATGATCTAACAATATTCTGCTTAACAACTGTTTGATTTGGTGTAACTTTGTTTTATTTAGTGATCGGGTAGGCTGTTGTACATATAAGCCCCACTGCGTGGATGCTACTGCGGCTTTATTAGTTCAGCAGAATGTGGCATGTATATGATTTAATGTTCTAGTATTGTGTGAATGATATGTTCTATCTGTTTTGAAAAGACTTCTCTTTTTATGCAAAAAAGATAATGTTTCAAGAATATAAATAAAGGGATTGGTAAAATGTTTAGATCCCTGAATACGTTTTACTAGGCATTCTTATGGGAACTTGTTTTATAATGTTTATTATTTTATTTTGCAGTTTAAAAATTATAGATACATTTGAGGACTGCCCCATACTGGAATATGGACATATTCAAAATACATCATAAAGTTAATTCCATTTTTATATAGTGGGCATGGAAATCTCCACGAGTGCCATGTTTACACAGTTATGTGTAGCTTGATTCAGTGTGCTTTGAGTAGCATTAGTATAAAAGCCACACAGTTATTAAATAAGTAAATAATTTATTGATCCATTAATTGTTTTTGAGTTATACGCACGCACGCACAGGCGCACGTGCACGCACATGCACACACACACACACCTTTTTCTAAAAATGCTTCTTTTGGGTTTAAGGGGTCTCAAAACATGCATTTCCCATGAAATCTTTGTATCAAATGTTTGGATGGAATGCAATAGTTACTTTCTTTACCTACCATGTACATGGTAGAAAAAGTAAAAAATACAATCAATGTTGGACATGTCACACTGAAATACAATACAATGTATACAAAATTATGAAATACCTAAACTTGAAACTGAGTTTTATTTATGGAAGCTTATGGTCCTTAGTGTCCAATTCTATATTGGGTGTGAAAGACCAGAAATTTTGCTCAGGGGTCTCTTTATCAGGCTCGAGGTTCTTCTACATGTCATAAATCTACATCATGGGATTACCGGCTTTACTTCCCTTCCATAGGAAGTCATGCTAAGGATTTTTTACACCTAAAAAGATCCATCGCCCTCCACTAGGTTTGAACCTGCGGCCTTGGAAGCTAGAGGTTAGCATCAAAGGATGCCTACTATAATATTATAAGAAACAAGAATATAAGAATATCTATATGTGTACATGAATGGAAAGCTGGTTATTTATAATCATTTAGCAAGAAATTTGAATTGAATAAGATCAGTGATTAATTAGATATGTCTTTAGGGAAGGTTTGAATCCTTTACCTTGCTGTATTTCTTTAAAGGATTTCAGAAGATTGTTGTATAGCTTTATACCAGAGTGCGGTATGCTTTTTTAGTACAGGGAAGTATTATGCATATGCACATGCAGATTTGTGTTTTGTGTTATATTGATGCACTGCTTAAATCTTTATAAAGAGTGTTGTATTGTTGATAAGTCTTCCAGATAAACATTATTATTTTAAATATAAAGATTATTCACTGAAAAATTAAACTGAGTTTTATTTATGGACGCTCTTTAACTGCCTAAGACTATGTGACCACCGGCTTTACTTCCCTTCTGAAGGAAGCCTGCTAAGAATTTTTAAGCCTAAAAAATCCATCACTCTCTGCCGTTTGAACCCACAACCTTGGGAAACTAGCATGGTACCACTAAACCACAGAGGGCAACATTATTCATTGAGCTGCACTTATTCAAAAATATGTGCATTGCAATCGAGAACCTCCACGTCAGAGACACATTCTGCAATATGATACCTTGTGACAAAAAACTGTACAACAGCTAAAATCTATCTATCAATTTTGGAAGTTTACAGACCAAAACTCATAAGTGATGGTGGCATAAGACAATAGTGTTAAAAATGGGAGAACCAATATCCAAGAATGAAGAAGGATGCGACTGTCCTGATATCATATATGAAGCTCTGAATATAGTTAATAAAAATCTGATGTGTTACACTCACATGACTTTCTCTACTCTTGTACAAACTATTTTTACAAACGCTTATTCTCCATATGCTTCATGTTAATCGAGATGTTAATCTTACTGCTAATTTGCTTGTAGGTGCAAGGGGAATATGGTAGACTTTGAGCGATAGTCAAATGTTTTAAGAACTGGTTGCTATGTGGAGCATTCCATTCTCTTTGTATGTACAGGACATAAAAATTTAAGGGAATAACAAGCAATATCTGAAAATGGTTCACTCAACAAAAAACAAAAAATGTATATGACATAAATTGTGTATTTTAACACGATCTACATTTTTTGTGTAGTAAAATTTTGTCTATCTCTTATGGTTTACCAGTTATGCAAAAGTCGTTCACAATGAAGAATACTTTTGGAGACATTCTCAGAAAATTAGAGATATACATTTCATTTGTTATGAAAATATCTTAAACATATGATATTTTAATCAAAATCGTTAGAGCCATTTTTGAGAAAATTAAAAATTTCGAAAAATGTTCCATGTAAAGAGTAATCTGGGGTGGGGGGATTTTCTTGAAAACCTTCGTGTCGCATCTCTGGAAGATCCTAAATACCAAGTTTGGTGTTTATCCAACTGTTCGTTTTTGAGTTATGCTGTTCACAGACACACACATGGACATGTTTCCAAAAATGCTTTTTTTGGATTCAGGGTGTCTCAAAACATATATTTGAGGTGAAATCTCGGTATCAAATTTTTGGATGGAATACAATACTTCCCCTACTTAGTATACGTAGTAGAGACAGTAAAAATGTTAGAGATAACTGCCAATTCACTATTTCAGAGCTCTCTGATCAGATTCTGCAGGTTTATCATACTCTGCTTTGGAAAGTGATTTAGGCTATTGGAAATATTGTTCCCAATGGGTAACTAAACTTCTTTCTGAATGACGCAAGGCTCATCGGATGGGGTCAGCACTATCCTATCTTATGAAAAAGAAGGTGATACATTTCTGAATGAAACTGTGATAGGAAATAAGACTTTGGTTCAATATGTGAATGCAGAAACAAAAAATCAGTCATGACATGGGGCTATACTGAATCACCAAACCAATTTTAAGTACCAGTAAACATTTTCCTAAAACTCATAGCAGAGGAGCTTTTGGAGAGGGGGAGTCATTATCAATACTGAGCATTACTATGAGACATTAGCAAAATTATGAAGGTTCATTCAAAATAAACATTGAGGCATTTTGAGCACTGGACTGCTCAACATATCACACATATCATTTCCACATTATGGTGACTGTCCACAACTGCAAAACATACTGTAGCTGCAAAACATAACTGGGAGGTGTTTGATCATCCTCTATACAGCCTGATTTGGAATCTAGTGATTACCATTTCTTCAAGTACCTACATGAAACAGTGACTTAGAGCCTTTTGACTCTGTTGAAGAGTTGCAGTTTAACATCATAGGTTGGCTGCGGTCACAGGTGGTGGAATTCTATCACAATAGAATTTGCAAGCTCAGAACCCTAGACAAATGTCCAGATATAGCTGGAAATTATGTGGAGAAGAAATAAAGACAGATAAACAAAGTTGCATAGTTTCAGACTTCTGTTAAGTAAATCCTTAACTTCACTGATGGTTTTGTTAAAATAAAATGGAATTTATTAATAACCCACATACTATGCAAGATGTTAGTAAAAATCATCAAAAAAGTAAAATTTATAGATACAGTCATATTATTAAATATTGTTTGTGAAAGTCCAGTACAACACAAGTTAAGGAAACCATACAGCAACAGCTTTGGAAGCTGACATTCTAAATTCAATGAAAGAAAAGGATATATTAATAGCAAGGTGTTGTAATGAAAGATATAATGGTGCAGTCAATTTGACTGAAATCAATAATGATGAGGTGGCAGTGTTTATGGCACAGCCTGTAAAACACTAGAATTGTATAATTTACCAATTTGGAGATTAAGAAGATTTACCCAGTATATACAAGGCACATTATCATCTTAAAATGCAAGGTTGCCTATTTACAATCTGCAGGAATAGTAGAATGAGCCAGTACCATTAACTTGAGAGCATATTTCATATACAATGACAAGGCTTAATATTAGGTTCGCCTACCTATAAGCAGCTTCAGCATGTTTTCTAAACATATTTTCCCATGTGAACATTTTGATCACTTGAATGCCATTTATAATTTCACTTATTAAGCTGATACGTTCAGAGGTTTTTGGAACTGCGTGTTTGTGAAAAACAGCTGTTATTTCACCAAGACAACCTGTTAAAAGAATGTACATGGTTAAGTCATTCAACTAGCAAATGAATTATCTATTTATGTCAAATTTAATTTTGTTTATTAATAATCACATTAAAAGCGATGTTTAGTATTACAATTTTAACTGTACCTAGAGGCTTATTCTGCAGTAATGTGAACAGTATGATGATGAGACAGAAGTAACACTTTTAAAATTTCTCAGAAAAAATGAATTAAAGATTTCAAACTTATTGATGTTAATGTAGGAAATGTAATGTTCCAGTAGACAACATCAGGAACCATTCCTTAAAAGGATGGCAACTGTATTTATGAATATGGATCTGTATACCATATAAGTTCTAAAACTGAAATGGCATGAATATTCGTGTACAACCTGATTCCAGGTCGCTGATACATATGATAGTCACCCTTTGTCATTGTATCCTTTGATCATAACAAAGAACTGTTGTGACATGTATGCATGTAAATAAAATAGTTTGGACTGAATAGGGAATGTTAGGATAGCCTACTCCTGCTGAAAAGGTTATGTAGTAAACAACTGTAAGCCAAGCTCAGTTAATAAAAATCTTATGTGTTGCACTGACATGATTTTGTCTACTCACTCTTCTACAAAGTATTCTTACAAAACCTTAATCCTTCTAACTACTTCTTGTTAATACAGATAAACCTTCATTAGTGATTTGCTAATTTTGTTGTAGGTATACGAAGAATACAAATAAGCTAAAGTAATAGTCAAACCTTTTCAAAGCTGGTCACTATGCAATGACTTTGAAATTCTGTTCTCTTTGCATGCACACAAAAAAGAAAGAAAGAAAAAATAAAATAGCAATTTGCAGTTGAGAAAAGCATAAAGTATCTGAAAATTTAAACCAAATACAAAGAATATCTCGGAAATTGTTAATGCCACAAAAATTGTATTTGACACATATTGTGTATTTCAATGAGAACTACACTTTTTGTATGATCAGATTTTGTATATCTTTTATAGTTTACCAATAATACAAAATGGTTCAGAATAAAGAGGGCTTCAGAGGCTATTCAGAGAATTCAAGATATACAGTTTGTCATTAAAATAGCTTAAATATATGGTATTTTAATCAAAATCATTAGTCATTTTTGAGAAAATAACAAAAAAAAATTACAAAAATTTTTCCATGTAAACGGTAGTTTGGGATAGAGGGATTTTCTTCAAAATGTGAATGCATTGTTTTGCATCCTTAGAAAGTCCTGAACTTAAATACCAAGTTTTGTATTTAACCAACTTTTTGTTTTTGAGTTATGCTCTTCACAGTATGCATGTGCATGCACATGTGCACCCACGTGCACACATACACACAGACCTTTTTCTAAAACACTTTTTATGGGTTCAGGGGGCCTCAAAACATGTATTTTCAGTGAAATCTTAACATAAAATTTTTTGGTAAGATTCATTACTTTCTCTACTTAATACAAGCACATAGCTGAGAAAGTAAAAAAAATCTATAGTTTTAATGTCCTTTAAAAGATCAAAACAAGTTAAAATTTATTCACAACTGCAGGTTTTAGCCTCACTGGAGATGAAATCTCCTGTCTTCTCTAATGGAGCAGCTATATGCCACAGTTTATTTAAGGCATTTTCATACACATGTGTATTCAGCATGTCCATCTAGTACACCACCAAATATTAGCCATGATATTTCATTTACATAACAGTAGGAAGCAATTCCTTTGGTACATTTTCACCCACATCAGTGTTTTTTTTTTTTTTTTGTTTTTTTTTTTTTTTGTTTTTTTCCAAATGTTACCCATATTTACCAGCTTAGAAGTTATTTTATTTCACTAATACAACCAAACAGATCTGAAACTAAATTTGGCATAGAAAAAAGCATTTTTAGTATCACGTTAAAGTAAGAGCAGTACTTTTAACATGACATACAAGCACTGTTCAACAAGTTTGCAAACTATATATCTCTAACCTTATTGACAAGTAATAATGCATGCAGAGAATGTGTATATAGCTTAATCTAAAAGAAAAACCTGAATCAGTTTTGATAATTCTTTTACCATTGAAAAGTCCTGTTCTTCTTGTCAGCCAAAGGTTATAAGACAGCTTCAAATTTCAACTCATAAAAGACTAAACAACTAAAAAAGAGCTTTACAAAGCCTAGATGTTAGAATACAAACATGCTGGATTTATAACAGAAGAAGCAAGAATGGTTTTAATCTTTCAATTTGTTGTTACTCCACAGAGAATGCATACAAAAAGAAGCCAATTACATTTAATTCGCAGCAATATGTGTAGATGACCATGAAGTAAGAGCTAAGCCTTCCCGGAACACTACACAGAAGAAGAAGAAGAAGAAGAAGAAGACATTTATTAAATGAAACTGAAGGTAAAAATTGTGGGAAAATATACATAGGGAAGACAAAGAGGAACATGGACAAGCTATAAAGAATGCATGGAAACATGAAAATACAAATTGATAAACCAGCAGTTGTAAAGCATTTTTGGTCCATAGATCATGAGTTGAAAGAGAAAGCAACATTTTTAAAAGCCCTTAGAAAACTGATGGAACTCGCCATTTGGGAAAAATTATTCATGCATAAAAATAAACACAATTTATGAAATTTTGATGCCCCATATGAAAATGATTTTATCACACACTATATCCAGCCAGGAAACACCATCTACAAGCCACAGAAGGAAGTGCAGCAGTGAGTCTAAGTTAATGATGGAGATAACAGTCTCTGAAATATGCTCCAGTAAGTTTTGGTGTAGGAGGTGAAGCTAGAGCGATTATGATTTTAATTTGTGCATGTCAGTGTCAAAAACTCTTTGCTGTTTTCCAAAATGAGAAAGAATTCAAAATTGTTTCAGGAATTTAAATGATCTAAGTATGCATTATATAAAATAAAATAAATTTTAAATATTACTGATAAATGCTTAGCTATCGTGCAATTTACCTTTATTGTTGAACTAAATACCATGAAATCACCCTATAGTTTCATTATGATATTACAGGAAGGTTCATATAAACAATTTAATATTTGCCAGTTTTAATGCATTGTCCTAAAATTGGGCTCTAAGCTGCAATTAAAATTAAGAGAAAATTAGTCAGATAATAATTGGAGCTAACAGTGCTGATGGTCTATACGCGTTTAACAGGAAGTAGTTCTCTACTATTTTGTTGTTTCATATGATTTGTGTTTTAAATGTTTAATCATACACCTAAAACTGGAACTAAACTTTTGCTCTTATCTCAATTAACATGACTGTGTAACTATAAATAATGATTGAGTTTCGCTAAATTATCTGAGAAAATAATTTTCACTGGGACACAAAAGAGCTGCAGCTTGATATATATGACTGGAAATAACTGCATTAAGCACACAGACATGGTGCCTATGAACCAGCGCTGTCTCCAGGAGTTTTGCCACCCCATGCAATAATTTACAAGTGACGCCCCCTTCGTGCTTTGTGCTTTTAGACATAACCTAATTTTTATCTGCAATGTCAGTCCTCCATGACTATTTATTTTCACAAAACATATATATTTGCATCAGTGATTAATAAATAAACCTCAAGAGATATATGTATGTGGTGACTGAACAATATTGTTCTGAGTGAAAGATAAAATAAGAATGTTCAACATTTTGGGTTTATCCCTTCATCAGGAGATTAAAAGATTAAAAACATACACAAAATGAAAACACACTTGATGGCCAACTGCACTGGTGAATAATCATCTTTATTAGTGCTTCTCCACTTTTCTGGTGTCACTTCATTTACTGCTCCCCTTGTGAGATGTATCACTTCCACCAAAGTTTTGTTGCATCTTACAACATAGCCCTTTACTTCTATCCAGATTAGTTCTATGGAGTTGGAGTGGCAATGATATGGGAATAAACTAATGGTTTGATGACCATGTTCTTTAGCTAGTTCATTTAAAACATATTTGGGCCTGGGTTTGCTTTCATTTGTGATTAGCAAAGTCCTGTGCTGTGGGTTAGAGCATGGAGCTCTGATTCTCAGCTATAAATGTGCCCAGGTTCGATCCCGTCCATAGGGTGAGGATTTTAAGTCTCGAGCATAGAAGCGGCACTCACTCAGCATCCTGAGGAGCTATGATAGGCAGTGGTCCTGCCTCGTGAGCCAATGTTTTGACTGGGGGGAAGCATGATAGTGGCCACATCACCTCCCCATATTGGTTGAATGATTGCCTACTTCTGCCATATGTAAGTGAGCATGAGGCCAGCAGTTTGGGTTGCAGGCCCAGGCCCTTTGCAGGCCCTTTGCAGGCTGTTGTGCCACAGGATTTATTTTTAATAGCAATTAAAAAGCTCCCCTTTTTTAATTGTAATGTTACATGCTACATTATTGTGAATGAACCACGCTACCATTTATACTTTAGTGTTACTATTAGTAAGCGTTATCTATCTGGATCATAAGGTATGGGACATTGCCCAAAACAATAGCACAGGATGTTAAGAATTAACTGATCCTTAAACCAATTGTAACAATGGTCGTAGTTAATGTCTTCATGGTAATCTCAAAATTTTCTTGATTGAAGAGCCATAAAAATTAAATGTTCCAGCTTGGGCAAAATGAAGTTCTGCAGAAGACTTCATGGCTCTTTCAATTCTGTAATCAGTCCATCACTTTAATATGGTATCATCAGCATTTAGCCACATTTCAGCCAACCATACTATTTTTCTCAAATTCTTATTTTGTATTATTTATCTTGAAAATAATGTTCTAATGACTTTACATACTTTTGAGTATTATTTTCCCCTTATTTATTGTCTTAAATTCAAATCTGAGATCATGGAGGACCTTGTTCAAAACGTTAAGGCTTCTCTGAAATAGCTCTGCTTTTTTAAGTAAAGAAATAAGTTTTCTTGTGGTAGGATGTTTATTTTGGGTGTAGTAGCCATAGATATAATAAATATGATATATAATAAATATTTCATCATATGTCATTATATAATATATGATAAAATAAATTAATAAATATGACATAATGCCTCCTTATTACATTTAAATCAAAGTTGTCCTATTGAGTTTCTATGGACTTAAAAGCAGTAATTACTAAAAAAAGTAGGATAACAATACAAGAAGTATGCGAACCACAAACAAGCAGGACTTCCATGATACCACTAGGGTGATAACTGACCTGAGAGGTTCATGAGTCACTAATGTAAGCAAATAAGCTAAAGCTATAGTGGCTTGAAACACTCATGTTTATAAACATGATGCTTATTGTTGAACACCTCTAGCATGAGATGTTTTCAAGATAATCATCAATGAGGGTCACATCCAAAGTGACCAACTCGAATGCTTCATTAGCACCAGTTTCATTACCTACAAAAACTTTTCCATAAGATCACTAGAATTTAAGAATGATTTGTAATTACATCTGATTTTCGAATATCTTGTTCATGTTTTAAGATTTTGCTGTCCATAAAACCTGGCACCATGTGCGGTGGCATGGCTTGACCCCCCCCCCTTGAACCAGCCCTGCTATGAACACAGTATGTCAATAATCTATTATCACATCAGACCTAAAGAAGGGCATATACGAGGGAATGTAAAAAAAAAAAGCAATTTTTTTGTTGTTGGAAAGTACTGCTTGCCTTTATTCAAATTCTTTCACAGAACTTCAAAGTTTTTTCTCTCAGACACAATACAACTGTTCCAGCATTTTGGCCACTGTTCAAAACACTCTCTAAAGCTTCTTTTGGAAGGTCTGTTGAATATACCTGAAAATGTATGGTTTAACCCACTATCACTATGAAAATGGCATCCCCAAAGCTGTTTTTACATTGCAGGAAATAGGTGGAAGTCACACGGTGCTAGATCTGGTGAATAAGATGGATGTAGTATTACCTCAATGCCTAATTCTGTGATTGTTTCTTGAGTCTTCATGGCGTGATGAGCGGGTGCATTATTCTGATGAAGGATCCATTCCATTTGAGCAAGGTTTGGTCTTTTCTTCAATTTTCCTCTTTAATGGTTCTGTCAATACTTCACAATAGTAATCAGCAGTAACAGTATGTTGTTTATCCAGCACATGATTGTACACAATGCCTTGCTTATCAAAAAAAAAACAAGGTGTTTTCCCTGAACTTGATTGAACTTTGACCTTTTTGGGTCTTGGACTTGAAGGATGTTTCCATTGGACACTTTCCGTTTTGTCTCTGGGTCATAATGATGAAACCAGGCTTCATTGCATGTGATAACTCTGTCCAAAAAATTTGGTTCATGCTGAAGCCTTCCTCTCCATTGTTAACATACCATCATGCTGTGAGCCTTCTGTTCATCATTGATCACACAAGATACCCACTTTGCTGCAGCTTTCCTATAGCCTAGAACATTTCATACGTCTTCAGCTGATGCAGAGGATATATTCATAATCTTTGTAATATTTGGTAATTAGTTGTATTACATTGATGTCAGTCTTTGAAGTTGAGTGTCTTCTGGGGTGTAGAGCATCCTCAAGGTCATTTTTACCCTCCTGAAAACACTTATGCCATTCGAAAACCTACATTTTTCCCATGGCTTGCTCTCTGCAGGTTTGCTGCAACATTTCCAGTGTTTGTGATGGAGCGCAAATCTAAATGCTGCAACTTAAGATCCACATTGGGTGGATCCACTGGGTCCAGTTAAGAGGCTCTTCTACCTCACCTGCTTCCCTCCAACTGAGGAATCCAGGCAAATGACACGCATGGCATTTCATCACTCAAGGTCAGACCTTTCCAGTGCTACCAACATCAAATCCAGTTCAGGTACATTACAATGCAAAAAAAAAAATTGTGGTTATTTTTTGATACCCGTTTGTAAAGTGTGTCAGTGTGAGCTCATTCAGCATAAAGTTGCATCATAGAATCATAAGACTATGAACAGCTTTGTGATTTTCATTATGGATGATTTTTTAAATTGCATTTAATAATTTTTAGTGCTTTCTGTTGGACATTGCTAGTTTTATGTATTTAAAACCTCTTATAAGTATATTATTGCAGCATTAATGTAGAAAATTAAATGTATGTATATATATAGCAATACATTCTTCCTAACAGGTAAGATAAAATTGGGATACTTGTCCATTTTTGAGAGAAAAAAATATGTGTTACATTTGCAATTTATTATTGGGTATACAAAATATTCTTATGAAAGCTTATTTTACTATCTACTTCATTTTAATTGAGATAAACCTTCGCAGAAATAGCTACATTACACATTTCATTTTAGATACAAAGGGAACAGTGATAGTCAAATGTTTAAGAACTGGATGCTATATGCTGGCCTTAAAATTCCATACTGTTTCCATGCAACCATGAAAATCAATAGCACCTTAAAAGAGTGACAAAGTATTGAACAATTTCATACCAATAACAATGGATATCTTGGAAATGACTTATGGCATAAAAAGTTATTTAAAATAAATTGTGAGTTTTAAAGAGATCTACATTTTTTGTGAAGTATGTTTTCATTAATCACTTAATGTATGCCAGTTATACAAGATTATACAAAATTCCTTCCAAATGAAGAGGACTTCATAGGCTATTCCCAGAAAATTCAGATATACATTTTATTTTTCATGTAAATATCTTAATTTTTGAAAAATGTTCCATGTAAAGGGTAGTTGAGAGATTTTCTTAAAGATCTTTGTGTCGCATCCTTGGAAAACTTAATATCAGGTTTGGTATTTATCCAACTTTTCATTTTTGAGTTATGCTGTTCACAGACACAAACATGGATCAATTTTCTTAAAATGCTCTTTTTTGGACTCAGAGGGCCTCAAAACATATATTTCTGGTGAAATCTTGTATTAACTTTTTGGGTGAAATGCAATACCTTCTTTACCTTCTGTGTACATGGTAGAGAAAGTAAGTTTTCCTCTTAATATTAAAACAATGGTTTATAAATGCACTGTCAAAAAATAGAATAAAGAATTTATAAGCAAATAAATTTTATTATTGCTAAATTCCAGAATGTGAAATCTAATTTTAAAGATCCCATAATAGCTAAACTTCTCCTAGGCAGTTGCATAGTAGGGTTAAGTTATATCATCTATTTTATAGTAATGTATCTATACTACACAGGATGGAAGGGGCATAGATGTCCAGCTACAAAGAGCAGTGAATGAAAGGAACAAATATAATCTTTGAACTTTCTCCAAGCATTTTGTTAAAAATGAAAAAATTTGCATTACAATACTTGGCAGCATTGTAACACTGAAGCATGAGCTTTCTCTCTTAAACTAAATTGAGTTTTATTTATGGACACTCTTTAACTACTATGGTCCTTAGCACCCCATTCTATATTAGGTGTCAAAGACTGGAAATTTTTCTCAAAGGTCTCTTTTATCAGGCTTGAGGTTCTTTTACATGCCATAAATCTATGACATGGTACCACTGACTTTACTTCCCTTTCAATGGAAGCCATGCTAAGGATTTTTACACCTGAAAAAGATCTATCGTCCTCTGCCAGGTTTTGAACCCACAACCTCAGGAACTAGGGGCTAGCATGGTGCACTTCTCCCCTTGCTTTTACAGACAAGGTATCAAGTTAAGCTATGTATGATGTACACACCTCATTTTCAGATGAAATCTGGCATAGTGCCAGGTATCGCTCTCATTTGGAAAGCAACAGGCTGACATGAATTAATTGTTTATATCTTATACTTATTTACAGAGGCATACATGAGAGGGTGCTCAGTGGACTGAAGCCCATCCCAAGATACTCAAAACCGTAAAACCAAAGCACTGCAGCCTCATTTTTTATTTTCTGTAACTCTTTTATACTTAGAGAATTGGTACACCACATTGCAGGTAAGTATTAATGAACAGATAAAAATGAGGGATGATAAAAAAGTAACGCACAATAATGTTTTTACAAAAAAGTTTAATAGTAAAACAACAACAAAAAAAATCACAAATTACCTTACACCTTTTACCTACTTTTTGGCATAGTCACCAAGTTTCTCAACACATTTCTCCCATCATGATACCAGTTTCAATATGCCGTGTTCGTAGAAGTCCATTTCCTTGGAGTAGAACCATCTGCAGACTGCCGATTTCACTTCCACATCTGTCGCAAGGCGTTTGCCGGCAAGGAATTTCTTCATGGGACCAAACATGAAAGTCCAATGGTGCAAGGTCCGGACTGTATGGTGGATGCTAAACCACTTCCCAATCAAATTTGGTGACTTTCTGACGAACAGCAGCAGCAACATGGGGGCGAGCATTATCATGAAGAATTTTGACATCGTCAGCATTCATGTTGTGGCATTTGTCATGAAGGGCATGATGCAACTTCACCAAAGTTTTCATGTAGGCTGCAGCATTCACAGTGGCCCCATGTTCAGCAAAGTCCACCAATACAACACCATGCATATCCCAGAACACTGTCACAAGCACTTTCCTAGCAGATTGAGTCACTTTGAACTTTTTCTTCACTGGGGAACCAGCATGTTTCCACTCCATACTTGCCTGTTTGGTTTCGGGCGTGTAGTGGTATGCCCACGACTCATCACCAGTGATGATTCCTTTCAGAAAGTCATGCCCTTCTGAGGTGTACCGCGTTAGGTGATCCAAACTCGTGATCATTCTCTGGCCCTTGTGGTTGTCTGTCAGGTTCTTAGGCACCCAGCGAGCACTAACCTTATGAAATTTCAACGTGTCATGAACAATATCGTACACTGCACCATAAGAAATATTGAACTGTTGTGATAAGGTTCGCAGTTGCACATGTCAATCGTTCAAAATTGTCACCTCAATGCCTCTGACATTCTGTGGGGTTGCAGCTGTTATGAGCCTCCCGGAGCGTGGCGAATCACTAAGGTTCACACGGCCCTCTAGAAAGAAGGCACACCACCTGGAGACATTGCTACAGTCCGTACAATCATCCCCATACACACCATGCATGTCCCTGTGAATATCCCTCGGTTCATGCCCTTTGGCCCACAAATATCAAAACCACACCTCTTTGCTCTTCACACATGGACAGTAAAATGCACACCATCTTTATTGCATAGTTCACGCTTCTCTCGCTAGAGCTGCACATGAAACAAAAAGTATCCTCTGTAGTGAAAACTTCAAACTATATCTGTGTGAAATTGTAACATTTCAGCTGCAATACTAAGACAGAAAAAAATTATTGTGCGTTACTTTTCGATCCGCCCTCATAAAAATACTATTATCTTTAAAACAGTGTTAAATATGGGATGACAGAATTAATCCATTCTTTTGAAAAATTATTGTATCATATTTATTAGATGACATTCATTAAACAGCTTGCTCTGCCTGTTATAATAACCACACACGTTTAGTCACATATAGTTAGTACTAGATGGTTACAGAATATCTCTTTTAGTTGTAGTGAAGTGAAAGTAAAACTTCTGAGTGGGTCTCCCTGTAGTCTAATATTTAACACACTTGTACACCTAACTGATTAGCTTATAAGTTAATTCTTTGCAATATTTGTAGGAATTAACCTAACTTGGGTATGAGTCCTGGCTGGGGAGTTAAGTCTCTATGTACTTCTGTTTTCCTTTTGATCCTATAAGTACTTAAGAAGTTGGTTGTTGGTCATGCCACACTATCAAATCCTTCATTTAGTCAATATACCCTGTTCATAGATCCAATTGGTACCCTGCACTCTTGTAAATAAATCTCTAAAGGTGACCATGGAATGAAAGTATGATTCACTTTGTGTGTTTCACTTATTCCTGTTTCAGCTCCCCCCCCCCCTTTTCCTTTTTCTGCATACACCTTCTTATTGCTTGTTTAATGGATTACCCTTCTCTTTGTACCACTTACACCTCCAAGGATTGACAAGCCAATGTCTTTGGTCAGTAGCCTGTCAAGGAGCAAGCAAGCTCTGGATCATAGCATATCCAAGGGGTTGATCAGCCAAATGCCAAATGGTGGTGAAGAAGATGGAAATAAAAATGTTGTGATGAAAGGGATGATAGGAAAATTTGCAGATCAAATTATCAAACCCAGCATTCACCTAGCAACTACGGAAAACTGGGAAAAAAATCTTCAGTCAGATCGGTCAGCCCTGGGGGTTTGAGCCTGGGACCTCCTAAATTCCAGCCACAGACATTACCATCTGAGCCATCCCACTCGGTCCCTTCTTATTTATGCTGATATTTAAACATGGATAATGGAAAAAAAACATTCTATAACCTGTAACACAAAATGAACACCTTACATGGGAAAATGAAATAACATATTGATGTAATTTCTGACAAGTCATTCTTAAAAAGCACTTCCCTTGGAACTACACATTCTCACCTACCCACATTTAGATTGTGTGAGAACTGAAGATGCAACATTTTGCAAAACTTTCCTTTTTCTTGTTGCTAATATATATGAGTTTAGGTGCTAATGCAGTATGCAATGGCAAATTCTAACCACAGTTATTAACCACAGATATTATCATCATAAATTTGTAATGTTATAGGCAATTTGCATCACATCTATATTAATATTATAACGCAAGAAAATTTGTGTGGTATGTGTATGTAGGGTAATCTCAAAAGCCACTCATCTGATTTGTTCTATTTAATTTGATAATTCTTTCACCTTTGAAAAGTCTAATTCACTCTGATGGACATGGGGCTAAAAAAAAACATTTTAATTTAATTTTATTAATTACTAAAATATTAAAAAGGGTTTACAAAGCCCTTGTACTTGAATAGGAACTCATTGTAGTTATAAAAAGACATGTTTATAAAGAAGGCCTCAACTTTTAGTTAAGAATGCCATAGAGTAGAAAACAATTGTTGTTACTCCGCAGAAAATGCATGTAAAATAAGATAAATGCTGCAGATATTTCATTCCAAGCAGTATATAAGTAGATGGTTATGATTTAGCAACTAAGACACAGCAAAACAAAAGAGAATCAAATCTGTTATAATGCACATGCGATACCAATGGTAAAATATTTTAATAACCCTCATGTAAGAAAGTTTTGCTTTATTTCCTTTGTACTTTGGTATAATCAAGTTAATTAACAGGGCATGCTAAATAATTGTACAAAGAGAGAAAAATAACTAGCATTAGAAATCAGTAAATCAATATTTTTTTTAAATAACAACTGAGAAGACTGTTTTTCTTAATGGTCACAGAACTATATGCCTTTTCCAAGGAAGTTAATTTGGTGGCCTGGGAGTGTGGAATTTACATCTTCAACAGCTTTGCCTCTATTTTGTTCTATATGTTGAGGGTTACAGTATTATGTGAAAAGTGTACCTTTTATGTTATTAAATAACTATGGGAACAAAGAGAAGGTACAAAGGTTTAAAATTTCACCTACTGTAATTAACTAACAAGTTACCCAACCTTTCCAATTGATAAGTATTCCATGGCCAAAGGGTACTTATAGGCTATGCAGAATTTGCAGATTTTGAAAGACTGTCAGGGGGAGGTTAAGGAAGTCAGACATTTTACCAATATTTCACACCCTTTTGTGCAAGGTAAATGAAATAAATTCATCATTAAAGTTTAAAAAGCTACCCATGTAACATTGGGCAGCTGCTACTTTATGATATGTGTGTAACACAACTCACTGAGAAACTTTAACCCTCGAAGCTATAGAATACATTTCTGTGCATCAGAATGTTTAGGTGGTATTTTTAGTGGTTCTCTCTCTTGGTGTAATGAATCACATTTCTCATATCTGCATTAAGCATGGTGGGACTGTTCCATGACTTAACAACCTCCAGCTAGAAAATTTAACTTAATAAATTCCAGCTTCTTCTCTAATACTGCCTCTCACATCTATACAGTCAAGCGCCCAAAAACTTGTGAATGCTTCTGATGTCTTATAGTGCTTTTCTTTATTTAATGTTGGCAGAAGAATTTCATCATCTGTTCCACACCAGCCCTGGGTAAGGCAATCTCTTATTGGTTTGAATTCAAATCTGACACACACATTAGTCTATGAACATTAGGCCTAGGTGAGCAGCAAAAGGGGAGGAGTATAGTAACATTTCACCTGTGACCTATTGGTTTAATGTCAAAAGTCTGGTGCTCAATATTTAACCTATGAACACCAGTCGGTTTCAGACTCAGGAACAGAGGAAAAGGGGAGAGTAATTTTAAACAATAAGATTTATTGAACACACTGTGTACAAGAAAATAAAATTATATAAAGTTTTTTTCTCATCTGCATAAAATGTTAATGAGTTTGTCCTTGCTTCGCAGTCCAGTAGATGACACTCTTCACATTGTTATCCACATAGGATGCACGAACATTGAAATGATACCTGGTGAAATCCTCTTTGATTGCAGATTCTGAAGTGAAATTCGTGTGCTACCATGCTTGTATACACATGCTGGAGCTGGATGTTTGGACACTTCTATTCTTCTGAATTCATGACTGGTGTACAATGAAGGTTTGATCTACTGCCAGTGACTTTTCTTCCTTTTTTTCTAATGTAGGCTTTGTATGCTGGTATATGCAATAGGGTAGAGTAAGACAAACATTAAGTGGAGTGCTAGAACCAGGTAAAGGCTGGGGGCTGGGGGCTGGGTGTGGCAGAGGTAGTTTCTTATTTCCTTAACAAACATAACCACTGTGCATTATTATACGTCGTCCTCCATGGTGTAGTGGTTACCATGTTCCCAGTAGTTCCCGAGGTTGCAGGTTCAAACCTGGCAGAGGGCAATGGATTTTTTCGGGTGTAAAAATCCTTAGCATGGCTTCCTTTGCAAGGGAAGTAAAGCCGGTGGTCCCGTGTTGTAGATTTACAGCACGTAAAAGAGCCTCAAGCCTGATAAAGAAGCCTCTGAGCAAAATTACGGTCTTTCACGCCCAATATAGAATGGGACGCTAAGGACCACAGCAGTTAAAGAGCATCCATAAATAAAACTCAGTTAATTACTGTGCATTATATCAGGACAAGTTCATAAACTTGAGTGTATGCATTAAGAAAATTTCTAAGAGTTATCAATTTGTGAAAAGTTTTCTGTTTACAGTACTTTTTTCACCTTGTTTCACCTTAGTGCAATATGCAACTTCTTATATGTATTGGAATTCCAATCTCTAACATGACGAAGGAGGTTTCAAAGGATGAGTACCAATCCGTGATATTGTCAAGTATAGTACACTATAAAAGTCAGAATTATGTGGAAACTTTAAATATCCAATTATGCAAAACATTTAGGTTTTTGAAAAAGATATAGACAAAAAATATATTCAGTTAATTATAGACTTATGTGCACTTTTATACTAAAATCAATAAATGTTCCTGCCAGTGATTTTTTTATAACAAATGCAATGCTCAGAGAAAAAAGTTAATTTCACTCACTTTATGATGTGTAATCACCATTTAAGCTGCAGACATCTATACTTCCTTCACCCTGTAATCACCTCAATGTTTACCTTGTAGGGGAATAAAAAGCAAGAAACTTGAAATACCAACAATTGCAGCTTGACCAACTTCAACCCAAATGATGAAGCTCACAATGATTAATTCTACTGGACCAATCCACAAGTAGTGCAGCAAATTAAGAGTATCTTCACATCTAGCAGCATCCATACACATAAGATCCAACAAAATTGCAGAAGAGTTCTCATCAAAGGATGAAACTCTTAGCCTCAAAACCTGATGGAATAAGATAAATTATCAATTAGCACATTGGTTTATTAATAACTAGCTGCCTTACCTAGCATTGGTATATTCTTTAAGTACAGAGTTGAAAATAATAATAGGGATAATTTTTTAAAGTCATAAGTATCCATATTTGTATTTGTATCTAAAGTGTAAGAGTCCAAAGTTTTGTACAGATTGGTCAAATAGTAACAATTTGTACATCAGTGGTTGAAAAATATGAGTATGCATAGCTTTTTGATGTTGTATTGTATCCTTTAATTTTCACCAAGTCTTATAGTCCAAGTGTACAAACTTGTGCCCTGGTTGAACAAGCAGTATAGTTTTATTTAAAAGTTGTTGAAAATAAAGTAAGGATAGCTTTTAAAATATTCAAGTACTATATAATTCAAAATAACGATTAGTGGTTTTTGGAATTTATAATGTAACCTATGATTTTTGGCAACTCCTATAAATAATATAAATAAATAAATAAATAAATATTTTATTGTGATTAAGCTTTGTACAGCAATAGACGTCATAAAATTCAGTGTTATATACAACAAGCTAAATATATAGTACAACAGTAATTGTCAAATGATAAATACAGTACTATATACAACAATTAGGTACAATTAAGATACAGTATTAATAAATATAAGTTACCACCGATTTACAGATATACTCTAAGACAATGCCAAATTGGGTACAATTAAAGTACAATATTATTAAATTACCATCGATTTACAGGTATACACTATACAATGCCAAAATTAATGGTTTATGTTATATTATATTTGCATATGGACTCTATCTGTTAATGTGCTATTTTTATTGACCTCGCAAAACTCTTGAAAGGAATAATATGGAGTTGTAACTAACCAGTCATGTCTTCTATTTAAATTTTGCAGCTGGTAAAATTGCTATTTTCTGTGGTACACTATTATACAATTTTAATCCTATCACTTTGAAACTCTTTGCTGTTGTTGTAAGTCTATGATGTGGGACATTAATTTTGTTACTATTCCTGGTGTTATAGCCATGCATAACCTGTCTATAATCCATCTTGTGTAGATGGGTTTTTACATAAATAACTGCAGTGTAAATATATAGGTTTATCACTGTCAGAATGCCTAGTTTAATAAATAAAGGTTTACAGTGTTCTCATTTGTCAGCATTGGAGATTATACGAACAATCTTCTTTCTTTTTTTTTTTTTTTTTTTTTGTAATGACAGTATTTCGGTCACATGGCTGCTATTTCCCCATAGTAGAATGCCATAGGATATTATGCTATGAAAAAAGGCAAAACAAGCAGGCTTTATATACGTATCTGGTACCTGATATTTTAAGTTTTTTTATTAGGTAAATGACTAAACAATTTTGTTGAGATACTCCTAATGTGAGGGGCCCAGGTTAGTTTACTATCAACAGTTACGCCCATAAATTTTATGTTGACATCACAGGGTTTAGGTGGTATATCCTTTAAACTGAACATAATTTGCTGTGTTTTTATTATTAAGTAGAAACCCATTGTTCCTGAACCACACATCCGCTTGAGTCAGGGTATTTTCTGCCATTTCTGTGAGTTTGCTATATTCTGAGTTAATATTGAGAAAAGTTGTGTCATCAGCATATAAAAAATAGTACGTGTATGTATGAAGGAAGGCAGATCATTAATGATTACTGTGAACAGCAGTGGTTCAAGAATCGAATCCTGCAGAACACCATATTTAATTTCTAGGGGTTCTGATGTTTCCTTTCCAATACAAACTACCTGTGTTCCATGGTCAAGAAACGATTTTATCATTTTTAGGGGTGTATCTCCTATACCATAATGTTTAAGCTTACTTAACAGATGGATATGGTCTATGCAATCAAATGCCTAGCTTAAGTCACAAAAGCTTGCTATTACTAGTTTTTTATTTTCAAGTGCTTGCAGAACTTCTTTAACAAGGGAGACAATGACATCTACTGTAGATCTCTTTTATGAACCCAAACTGTGATTTACTGAGTATGCTCACTTGTTCAAGATAATTACATAACTGAATATATATATATATATATATATATATATATATATATATATAACCTTTTCTAGCATTTTAGAGAATATTGAAACAAGTGATATTGAACGATAACTGGCAGGATATTTTCTGTCTCCCTTTTTATAAACTGGTACTACTCTTGTGAATTTTAGTGAATCCAGAAATGTACCTTCTGTCAAACATCTATTTATACAATACATAAATGGAAATACAATACAATGAATAATTTTTTTAACAGGTTGGTAGATAGGTCATAGATGTCAGTACTTTCAGATGATTTGAGACTATTTACAATGGTTAAAATATGTTCAGGTGTTACAGCATAAAAAACAAAACCTCCCTGAATATTTCCCCTTCCCCCCATGTATCCATTCATTATTTCAGAGACTGTTTCAATTGGTTGTACCATATTATTTCTAATCTCTTCGGCAGATTTTACAAAAAATTAAGTTCTGTTGGTTCTAATTCTACTTCTTCTCTTTTCCTTACCTTAGTTATTGCATTTATTATTACCTGTTTCAATTCTATTGATATTATACATCTTTTTTGTTTCACATATTGCTTGTTTATATTCCTTTCTAGCCCTCATAAGTGATATCTTAAATGTTTCAGAATTATCTTTGCTATACAGATTTAGATACATCAAAACTTTTTGTTTCAGTTTAGCTAACAGATGTGTGTACCATTCCTTCTTACCCTTTTTTGTTGCACAGTTTCTCTTACTGTTACTATTATACTGTGTATATACATATACTGTGTATATGTGAGCACTGGCTTAAGGATAATGAATTAAGATATATATACTCCGTCTGAGTTTGTGCTTGGGAGTAAATTCTGTAGAAAACTTCTTAAGAATGGTGGAAGTTGTATTTTGGTAAAAAATGGAATTAAGTTTGAGGTGATTGTCAAGTCCTATTTGTATAGAGAGATGCTGTGAAGTGTGTGCCATATTTCTGAGGGATATTAATGCTATTGTTGTATCTTTATACAGATTACCGATTGGCACTATTGAGGATTTTTTAATTCTATTTATTAAATAATTTAGGTAAACTAAAGGTAAATATAACACTTGCCACTGATTTAAATTTGGATTTAAATAGATCTTCAGTAAATGAAATACAATGTTATAATATTATTAAATCCTATGGTTTGCACTGTACTAGCTTGGAACCAACAAGGTTACTATCATGCCTTGACTATATTATTACTGATTACCAAGAATTTAGGTATCAAAGTGAGATTATTTACCCATGTGTGGCTGATCATTCTGATTTAATGATGGCATTAAAAAGTAATATCATTTATGAGAAAAATTTAAGCAAAAAATTAATTAGGCATTATAATGATTATAATTACCAATCATTTTTACCTCATTACAGCAATTAACTTCAATTTTGTATATAATTTTGTTATTGATATTGATACAGTTTTTACACATTTTATGAACTTATTAAGTGAATGTTTTAATACATATTTTCCCCTGAAATTAGTGAAGAAAGAGCAGGTATATAAAATAAGCTGGTATTCAGAAGAGCTAAAGGCTCTTAAAAAACAGATATTGCTCTATTATGACTTATATAAAAATATAAAGTCAAATATTTTCAGAGAGAATATTGTAAAACTTAATAAAGTATACAAAAGTAAATTGAAGTTGGCAAAAGGTAATGCTTATTTATCAATAAGAGTAAAGCCACATGGAAACTTATTAATAGAGAACGAAATGCCAAATGAATTTTAATGTGGACATAATACCTGAGGATTTTAATAATTACTGTGTGCAGTCAGTAAGGGATATTACTTTAAATGTACAGTATAACTTAGATAAAGCTATGTTTTATTGTAAAAAAGTTAAATTACAAAACAAGAAATCTTTTAACTAGAGTAGTATTACAGGTGAAGATATAATTGAAGCAGCAAATAGTTTATCAGTCTTACAGTTGTGATATTTATGGGCTATCAAATCAATTTATTAAGAAAGTAATTCCAGTGATTTCGGTACCCTTGATGGTTATGTTTAATAGATGCCTTCAACAAGGTGTATTCCCTGATTGTTTGAAAATTGCTAAAGTTAGTCCTTTGCATATAAAAGTGATGTATCAAATTTGAAAAATTGTCCTGTGTCATTAGTTCCCATAATGTCTAAAGTTTTTGAATATATATTACACAAGCAGTTGGTATTATTTTTTTAAAGTAATAACTTATTACCATCAACACAATTTGGTTTCAGGAAAAAGAAGTCAATTATAAGACAATATTAGTATCCACACCTGTTTTTTAGAATTTCTGTCTGGTTAAAGTCACCGAATTTTGATCTACACCAATGGATCTAAGAGTACCAACGGCGTTGGATGTGCTTATGTTTATGGAACCGAACCCTATACATTCAGTTTTCATGATAGCACATCCATTTATAGTGCAGAACTGTATGCCACATACCGAGCCATTTTGCATGTGCGCCATCTAAAATTTGGAGACTGTCTCATTTTGAGTGATTCCCTAAATGCACTTCAGAGCCTTCATGAGCTGTAAAACTACCACCCCATTGTTCAGTGAATCCAGGATGTCCTCCATGTTTTACACGCTTCTGGCATTAATGTGGAGTGTGCATGGACACCTGGTCACGTTGGCTTGCCGGTGAATGAACTTGTGGATTTGGCAGCTAAGGCGGCAACCACAGAACCCAGTGTTACAATACCTCGGGTAACGTCGGAAGACTTTAGGCTTGTTGTGCGGAGAGCGGTGCTGTCATGCTGGCGCGAGGAGTGGTTGGCTCTCTGTGGAAACAAGCTTAGGGTAGTTAAAGACATTCCGATAAATTGAGTAACTTCTTCTCACGTATCTCGTCGTGAGGAGGTGATTTTAGCTCGGTTACGTATTGGTCACTGCAATTTTACACACAGTTATCTTTTTAAGGGTGACCCTGCTCCTATTTGTCCACTTCATGGTGAAGGTCTTTTGGTCCATCACATGTTGCTAGAGTGTATTGCTCTAGCATATCTTCGGGACTCTCTGCAACTGCCAGACAGTCTTGCAGAGGTTTTAGCAGATGATAAGCAAGTGGTTCATAGGATTTTTAATTTTGTTTCGAAAGTAAATTTCTAAATGCAGATTTAGAAATTTACTGATCGGCTTCTAGTTCTAGTTTGAAAAGGAGTGGGTTTTATGCCCTAGCACTGCAACCTTAAAGATCTATTGCGCATTCCCCTTTCATCAGTTAAGTAGTCTGTTGCTCGATATGAACTTAACCAGACTGCTAACTGAGGCTTTCGATAGTTTGTCTATCTTTGGAAAGTGATTGCCAAAAATACTTGCTCTTTGATTCGCAAGAGCAGGCCAATCACATACTGATCGGTTTAGTTTTATATATCTATATTTATATATGACTTGTGCTATATTTCTATACTGATATTTATCTCTGGCTTTTGCTTACATTTTATTTATTTATTATTTATTTTTATTCAGCTTTATCTCTGGTCTTTGCCATGAAATTTTCAGCTGATCTTTATCTCTAGCCTTTGCCATGATCTGTTATAGAAGAGCGCTAATGACCTAGAAGTTGAGCGCCCTTAAACAAAACCAACCCCAAAGGGTACCTCAGGGCTCCACTATTGTTTACAGTTATGATTAATGATCTTGTTTATACTCTACCAGATGTGCCAATTTTGTATGCGGATGACACTACTTTGAGGACTAGCAATGAAAATGTTGATGAATTGAATAATTTAACCCAGGGTAATTTTACAGCTGCTAAGGACTGGTTTCATGTAAATGGTTTTATGTTGAATGAAGAGTAAACCCAAATAATGAAGTTGGGATTAAAGACTACAGGTGATAAGATTGAAACTGTATATCTGTTAGGATTTGTACTTGACTCGAAGCTTTCATGGAAAACGCTTGTACTTAATGTAGGTATGTGATAAGTTGTCAAGAGCCACTTATTTAATTAGAAAATTAAAATCTTTTACATTACTGGAAGGATTAAGAAATGTATATTTTACACAGTTTCAAAGTAATATTATATATGGGATACACTGATGGGGGAATAGTCCCCATTTTAAAGAAATATTGTTGTGTCAAAAAGGAGTTTTTAGGATTATGTTAAGTAAGAAGCCAGATGAACATTGTAAACCATTATTTTTTCAATTGAAGATACTTACTGTTTTTAATTTATTTATATTTTATGTTTTGGTATATGTACATTCCCATTTGCATCTGTATAATTTAAGACTAGACACTTATAATATTGATACTAGAAACAAACATAAATTAAATATACTTAATTGTAGACTCACTATGATGAAGGAGACTTATTATGTTAAGGGTGTAGAATTCTATAATAAGTTAGATATTAAATTTAGATCATTGAGCATGAGCGTTTTTAAAAGAATGTTTTTTAATTGGCTAATGGAAAGAGCATTTTATTCAATTAGTAATTTTAATCATTATTCTGTAATTGAATATTAAGTTATGTATGATTATGTTCTTTGATAATGTCCTTTTCTTATATAACTATGATCTTGGACAAATAAACTGATTGATTGATTGATTGATTGATTGATTGATTGATTGATTGATTAACTTTACTTTTATTTGTGGTATACACATATCAAACATGTTTATAAGGATGTTGAAGAATCTTTCAAATATCACATCTGCTGTCAATATTGTACTAAGATGTGATTTGCGTAGCAAGTCATTCCATTTAATATTACACAGAGATTTCCTAAAATATGTCATCTTATCATTATTCACAGGTCTAGATATCACTGTCTTAATGGTCTTTGTCGAGTTAGGTACCTATTGCTTTTAGATTTTTAATGTTTATCCCCACTATTGTATAATTGTACAATATTCTGACCATATGGTTTAAACAGTGCAGATTTCTGCATAAGGGGTTGAAAATATGCACACACACACACACACGCGTGCACGCACAAACACATACAACATTTTCTCTCTTTATAATATTAGTATAGATTTATTCTGGAATTTTTACAGTATAATAGATCAAAGATGTTTAAATCAAGCAAGCAATATATAGTATGGCACATGGAATATCATGCCACCAAAACTGTAATATTGCAGTTAAAATGTCCACACTGGTACAACAAATGTTAAATCTCACGGAAAATGGAAGTAAGGATAGTTTTTTTAGAGTTCTAAGGTAACTTAATTTTCAATGGATCCTATAGTACAAGTGTACTCACAGAAAATTGTTAGGACAAAAAATGTTGATTTCTATGTTAGGATGTGGAAAATAGGGATTGAATGTAAGAGTAGCTTATTATTTTTGTCAGCTTCTATAATCCAAATGTACCTGGTTTTATCAAAATACTACCAAAATATTATTTTATAAAACTGAAACGTGGAAATGGAAAAGTGGTGATATGAACATCATGAAATAACTCAATTTTAAGATACCTTAAGCCTGCCCACTTACCCCTGATTGAAGTTGTTAAAAATCTGCCATATTTGCAATAAAATGCTAAAAGTAACTCCTGATATCCATGTTCAACAAAACAAAATTGAAATTTGGTGACATGAATGTGAAAAAGAAACATAACCCCCCAGTTTTCACATTTTTGGAAACATTGTATAGCCTATGACCATCTGGAAGAATAGGACTTTTCAATGGGAAAGAATTAGCAAAATCACTTGAGTGTTTTTTTGAGATTCACACACTCATGCACACAAACATACACGCACACACACACACACGCGTGCACGCACAAACACATACAACATTTTCTCTCTTTATAATATTAGTATAGATTTATTCTGGAATTTTTACAGTATAATACATCAAAGATGTTTAAATCAAGCAAGCAATATATAGTATGGCACATGGAATATCATGCCACCAAAACTGTAATATTGCAGTTAAAATGTCCACACTGGTACAACAAATGTTAAATCTCACGGAAAATGGAATAAATGGCATCACAATTTCGAAGTAGTAATCGCAAACAGCATTAAGTGAAACAGCAGTGATTGGGCAATTGTTCAACAAAAGGAAAATTGTGCTGCTTTTGTCAAAATAAAAAAAGTATTAGAGATAGAAAGCTGACTAAGACTGAAAAATTCAGTGACATAGCTAGAATTTGAACCACAGATCTTTGGCTTACCATGTCTCTACTCTAACCAACTAAGTTACTATGGCAATATGCTGGTATGACATAAAATTTCCCAACCTTCCTACATTTTCCCTGGTAAATCACAAGGCATTTTCAATTTCATTTTCACTTTCCCTACCACATGCTTACAGTAAGTAGAAGTAGTATTGCACTCCACCCAAAAATTTGATGTTGAGATTTACCCAAAAATATCTGTTTTGAGCCCCCTGAACCTAAAAAGGAAAAAAGCACTTTTAGAAAAAGGTCCGTGCAAGTGTGTGCGTGTGCATGTGTGTGTGCGTGTGCGTGTGCGTGTGCGTGTGTGTGTGTGTGTGTGTGTGCGCGCGCGTGCACGTGCATCATAATTCAAAAACGAAAATCCATTTAAATATGAAAGCTGATATTTAAGTTCAAGACGTTCTAAGGATATGCATGTGCATGTGTATGTGTATGTGTGTGTAGCCTAACTCAAAAATTAAAAGTTGGACCAATACCAAACTTTATATTTAGGCTTAGTACCTTCCAAAGATGTGACACAAAGATTTTCAAAAAATCATCCCACCCTGAACTACTCTTTACATGGAACGTTTTTCAGAATTTATTTTCTAAAACATGGCTCTAATGATTTTGATTAAAATAGCATATATTAAAGATATTTACATTGCAAATAAAATGTATATCTCAAGTTTTCTGGGAATAATCTAAGAAGTCCATTCAGAAGGAATTTTGTATAATCTTGTATAACTGGTAAATGTTAAGGCAAGAGACAAAAATGTAGATCTCTTTAAAACCCATAATTTATTTCAAATAATTTTTTGTGGCAACACCATTTCTGAGATATCTGTTATTACTGGTTCGAATTGTTCAATACTTAGCCATTCTTTTAAGGTCCTGTCAACATTCAGTGGCTTCTTGCAATTCTATTGAATCAGTATGAAATTTTAAGGCCAGCATATAGCAACCAGTTCTTAAACATTTGACTATCATTTTTCCCTTTGTATCTATAATGAAATGTGCAATGTAGCTATTTCTCTGTAACAGTTTATATAAGACATCAAAGAGATGCTTACTACATATTTTTTAGTTATTCATTGAGATATTGTTTCAATATGTTAATAGGAAATTTGTTTTATTTAAATACAAAATATAAAGTACCTAATATGAATGTTAAATGGCTGGAAAAAATTTATGAGA
The DNA here is from genome assembly GCA_030765065.1 of Deroplatys truncata. Lineage (NCBI taxonomy): Eukaryota > Metazoa > Arthropoda > Insecta > Mantodea > Mantidae > Deroplatys > Deroplatys truncata. Next base: position 108,758,269 of record CM060985.1, read on the forward strand.
TGGTTGTGGAGGAAAAAATGATGTATGGTATGGAAATATGGGGATTAGATAGAGGATGGGAAAGTATGGATGTGGTGCACAGGATGTTTTGTAGAGAAATACTAGGGCTACCAAAGTCAATTGTAAGACAGGTAGCACAATTAGTGATGGGCAGGGTAGCAACTAAGGGGAAGATAATGGAAAGAGCTTTGAAATTTTGGTTCAGAACTTTAAATCTAGGAAAAAGTAATGTGTTAAGACAATGTATTGAATACCAAGAGAATAGCTTAATGAATGATGGATGGGCAAGTAAATTACGGAGCATTTTGGAGAAAAATGGGTTAGGAGACATGTAGAGAAGGAGAGAAAATAACGTGAAAAACTTTTGGAAAAAGGCGAGGAAAAGACTGGAAGATATAGAAATAAAAATCATGTTCAGTGAGATTGCAGAAAAAAGCTCATTAGTTTGTTATAGGCCAATGAAAAATACATGGGGTAGGGAAAAATATATAGACATAGTAAATAAAGAAGAGAGAGAATCTATTGCATGGGTAAGAACCGGAGCATGGAGGCTAAAAAGGCTAAGACAGGGTATTCCTCAGAACCAATGTCTGATATGTGGTGGTAATGAAGACATTGAACACATAGTATTTAAGTGCCAAGGAACAGAAAATTGGAGAAAAGAATTTTTTAATAAGAAGTGGTTGAAAGATAGAAATACACTTATGATTGAAATGATATACAAGGACGCTAGAAGCATTGGACAGTTTTTGTGTAAAGTAAAACATAAATGGCTTTGGACAGTGGAAAGAGAAAAGTAAGAGGCAGCGCATCTTACTTTGAATGGAAAATTATAGTGAATGTGTGATGGTTAAGTAATCAATAAATGAAAAGTGAAAAACAAGTGGAAATGGGACATGAAAAAAAAGCAAGATAATTTATTGACAAGAAATTGTAAAATGTAAATAATCTGTAGTGATTGTCTACAGAATGAGTGACCAGGGTCAAAGTGCAGTAGACAATCAAATTATAAAACTCTTAGCACAATAAATACAATTCAATTCAATTCAATATATAAATAATGAGCTTATTTAATTTATATGAATATTGTGATTATTACTTACTAATGAAAATATTTGTATGTTAAAATACATATGTCCGAGAAAAAAACAAAATAACCAGGAGAAATATTCAGGAAACATAACCAAAGAAATACCATAACCTTAAGAATTCAAAATTGCATACCTATCTCAATAGTTGATGTCAGTGTGAAGTACCCAATTCATTGGTTAACATATGAAGGTGAAAATAATAGATAAAAAATACCTTTTGGCATCTCCAAAGGAAAGGCTGTTATGTACACACAACAAATTTTCACAATATAATTTATTTATATTGACTACTGTTTAATACATACATTTTTTTGGACATCCTACTAGAAGAGATGAGTATATTTTTCTAGACATGCGTGATTACAGCAGTTTAAAAAGGAATAGGTACTAAATAATAAGATGGCATGTTTTATATGTTGAAAAGATAGGCAAATTAAAATTTAATAAACTACAAAAACAAATTAAAATGGTGTAATAATTTCAGATTTGCCACTCTGTACCATGCAAACCCTGCAAATAAAGAACTCAATGAATTACCATTCAAAATAAAAAACCGTTGCACTGTGAAAGTTTATGTGGATTAATATGAAGTAGTTATAAAAATAAGCTTTGGTAAGACTAGTTTGTATGCCCACTAATAAACAATAGAGGGTAGAGAAAGTCATGTGAATGTAACACATCAGAATTTTTTCATATATAAGTTCAGAAAAATACAAAGTTTAAGCATATGATGAGTATACTCAGGATTTTAATTCAGGGGATATTCAGAGATTGAAATGTCCACTGCTAAGCTCTTAAAAATGACTTTCATTGTTACTATATTAATGTGCCTAACTGAATATTTCATTTTGACAAAAAATAAACAACGCTTGTAAATAATGCATACGTTAAGAGGTTAAGCAATGCAATGTGTTAATCATTCCTTAATTGTAAACTGAGTTTATCTCCACTACATAAAATACCATAATGTATACTATTTCACCTTGTTAGATAAAAATGTAAAAGAGAAGACCAAATGTATTCTGCATTTTTCACCTTTTTGTATATGAGAGCATCAAGAGCCATATGAATTCTTAAACCCATATGGTATGTATACAACCACTGTGGATATCCAATTAAATTAATGAGAGCTATGTTCATTGCAAGCAATACTGCATATATACATGCACTTTCCATGGTCCTCTTAGTGCCTCCTGTACTAAAATAAAGAATCACTTGACCCAACAGAAATGACTGAGAAACCCTGAAACAAAAATATGGCTATAAAAATCTACAGAGGAAGCAAAAATTAAGGCAAACAACAAAGATGAGAATGGCATTAGTTAGAGCTACATAACTTCTTTTTAAATTTTGTTGAGTAGTAGAATAGCTTTTGGGTGGCGTATAACTGCTGGGGTCATCAGTGCCACACTCTGGCTACATATTTATTTACATCCTGGTACAAAAACAATACAAAATTTTAACACCATAAGTTCAGAAGAGGAAAAAAAATGAAACATACAAAATTATGCATTCTAATTCAGTAAACAGTGGTAGCAAAATATTTAAGAAACTTCAGAACAAGCAGACAATAGCGAGTGAAAACAATGGGTTATTAAATTCCAACCAGCTCAGAAGCTTCTTCCAGAAAATCTCCAATTCAACACGCACAGGTCTGACATGTCCACCAAACTTCAATGGGCAGTCCAAGGATTTGCTGCCAATAACACTCCCATCAGTCTTTACCAGAGGCTCACCATACTTGACACAGGACTACTAGCCTAGGTTGAATTCTACACAACCTATATCACTTTACTGTAGCTCTCCTTGCTGGACGACCGATAACCTCACTGCACAACAAAGTTTTGCTGCCTCAGCTGCTTCTCACTCTCTTATGGTGGCTTTTCTCTCTCTCCCTTTTTCATGTTTATGTTTCGTCCACATTGAAATCTTCCCAGGTGATTATGAGCAAGATATGCTCTAAGTGTATCTTCTTGTTTGACATATTCTTCCAATGAGAGTTCAAACTTCTCTACTTTTGAAAACTCTTCCATTTCATTACGTAAAACTTACCAATTACATGCAGCTGCATATCATTCTCCACCGAATAGGATCCAAGCAGTACATTGTCATCATCCAGCTTGACACCAAGGCTGTTCTCTTTGCTGTTCACCTCTAGCTGCACTGTTCCCGGAGTATCTGCATTCAGAAGTTCTAATTTACCCTTCAAATTAACAACTGTCAAACTTTTCTGAAAACAGCTGCCCACACACAAAGGATGAAGAACGTTGCAGTTTTATGGGAAGGGCTGTTGACCCTAACCCAACCCCCAAAACCTGGAGGACCAGTGGCTCGGGAGCCCATGAATGCCAAACCTGCACTTACCGAAGTAAGCACCTGGGGTGAAAATTGTTGTATTTAATGCTGTTGAGATCTTCATAACATAAATCTCCTCCTTTGTTGGTGTTCTATGAAAGTGTGATAGGTATAGCACAAATTGTATATATGCTTCACTTTAACTGCCCCACGTATGGGAGCCAATTTGAAGTAGTATTAGTGTGTATTTGTGTATTTGTGTCCCCACGTGGTGGATAATGTTTCTCACGTAATGTTGTTTACCTCACTAGTGCAGCCATCTCGTGTGACGTCATTCGTTGGTCTTGTCCGTTTAACTCCATCTGGTGTAGCAATTTGTATCAATTAGTTTATGAAAGATTTTAAGGTTATGTATATTATCTTCCGGCCAGCTATTTAGGTAGGCATTTAATTCTTGCAGGGTGTGAAGCGGAAAAGGAATCTTTTATCCAAAAAATTACTAGTGAAGAAATGTGTTTTATAATGTTTTATTGTCGAACACGTGCACTAACACTTTCACAGATTTGTCTAGATAATCGCCATACTGAAACTGTTTATCATAACTTCTCACTTTTAACTCACGTACTTCAATTTTTGTATATAAGTGACTTTGTAATATTTTAGATCTTTAATGATTTTCACTGCGTGTAATTTAACGAACTGAAGGACCGATAGGCGACATGTAGTCACGTATTGTACACGAATCTTTGATGAGCTGAGCGGGAGACGATGTGTAATGCTTCGTGAATCTTGCCGAACTGGGGGGACGCTTGACTTCGAGCATGGCTATTTATAGGCTTGCCCCAAGATACACCTAAAGATTATAAATGAATTACCATTGGCTAATAAAACGCGCCAACATTAGCGTCTATTTTACTATCCAATGAAAACCACTAATACATATTACTTTTATAGAACATTCTGGAAGCTTTTTTTTACTGAAAAGGCGCGAAACATTACGTAACTTCCTGGTTCCCGGTAACGATAAACAACTCAAACCCTTTATTGCAGTATTGTTATTGTTAACAGTTTCAGTAGAGCCGAAAATTATTATTTACCATTAATAATTACAATTATTAAACCTCTGAAATCAATGTTACATAAAAATACATATTCATATGTAAATAATTATTTACATTAAAGTAATTTGTGATACAAATTACCGTCTCATATGCCCCACTAGAAACATAATTATAAATATTTATAACTTGTTTAGAATTTTATAATTTTGTTTTTAGTCTCCTAAATCTTGTAACACACGCTATCACTTTCACTTTACACTTCACACGTATTTAACACACGACATATGTTTTATCTCGCCACTACTTACTGGCTCTGATTTAATTAATTTAGATATTAATCTGATATCCCAAAATTTTTTTTTATAGCAAATACTTTACCCCAAATTATTGAATTAATGTTACCAAATTGTTTACTTTCTTAAGTTGTTAACAAAAATTTATACTTCAAGAATTTCTGAAATTATTAAACATTTACCAAAAATATTTACCCTGTGCACAAATATTTACATCTCTTAAATCTAGATACTGTTTTACCTTTTCTGTTTGCTACAGAAATATTTGTTTTTAATTATTTTTAATTATATCTACCAAATTTTTTGTTATTTTGTACTTTGCAAATATATTTACATCTCTTAAATCTTGACAATGTTTCACCTTTTCTGTTTGCTACATAAGTATTTGTTTTGAATTATTTTTACCCATTTTTGTTATTCTGAATTTTATCTTAACACTACTCTTTGAATTGTATCTTCGTACTTTTAATTTAATATCATATGAAGTTTAATCTTTGCATTCTCAATTTTTAAATCTTGGAATTGTGTTTACGTACTTTTACTTTAATATCATATTAAGTTTCAATTATTACCTTCTTCTTTTCAAATACTGTTACAGTTACTAAAAATTTCATTTATTTATTTATTTATTATTTTTTTTTTAAAACATTTCTTTTTTTTCTTTATAACTTATTTCTCTTTTCAAATGGCATATATATTTAGTTAACCCTCTTACGTTCCAATACATTTCTCTGCAAGTCGTCTTTAACTATCCAGCATTTACTTTACATCACATTGCTATTTACCCTCCTGGATCAAATTGTGTGTGGCTAAACATTACTCGTAGCCGTAACCTAACCTTCCAAAATTTGTTTATGAATAACCTCTCGTATTCATATGACATTTTGTTCCATGATAACATTTGAAAACAATCTACAGTTTCTTGAACAATACATCTTTTAACAACTTTCATTTTCAATTCTTCTATCATTTTAATCTGAGAATACTCTGACAAATCTGTACTGAACTGTACTGGACTGGAGTTTTCATTTTGAACATCTTGGTACAATTTACTTCTTTGCATTTCTGACTCATTCTGTATTTCTGATATCTCCCCTCTGAAATTGACTTGAGCCTGATTTACATCTACGATCCTAACCTCTTTTATCTCTATTAGCTCACTTGAAATACTACTCATTTGACTTCCTAACTCTGTACTTTCTACATTAACCTCACTTTTAGTATTAACCTCACTTTCTTTGTTACCTATTTCCATGCTCATGTCTAGCATTTTCTTTGAAATTTCTCCTATCTCACTTGCTATTACTTCATTTTCATCTCTCATTTTTGGCATACTACTATCTTGCTTCATAACTTTCTTTTCCATTTCTTCACTGCTTTGATCTACTTTTTGCTCTAATACCCCATTACTTCTACCAATATTTTCAATTGATTTCCTGTTTTGTTCAAAGCTTTTACCAATATCTTCCCTCAATTCTCTCTTATTCTGATCTAGTTTTTGTTCTAAACTCCTATCAATATCTTCTCTTAATTCCCTATTATTCTTTTGCATGTCTTCCCTTAATTGATCTGTAATACTCTTACTAATATCTTCCCTGTTTTGATCTATTTTCTTACTAAGATCTTCCCTTAATTCTTCCCTTAATTCCCTCTTATTCTTTTCCATATCTGCTCTCATTTCCCTATGACTCTTTTGTATATCTTCCCTCATATTTTTCATATTTATCAGCATTTCCATCATCATACTAGCATCAAAATTAACATTTCCTGCTATTCTATCCTCACTTTCTACACTAACATTTTCATCTTCAAACCCCAAAAAATCTGGGCTATTCCCTGTACTTTGTATTGGATCACAGCTAACTATTACACTATCTCCCTCCATAATTATTTCCTCCGTATTATTGGTAGCCATTGTTTTTATTATCCTACCGCTCCTCAATCTCATTTAATTACCTTTTTGATGCTGTCTGATGCTGTAGTTTTGATGTCCAGCGTTCTGCCCCATTCTCCTAGGTTTGTATGTCGCTTCTGCGTTGTATCGTGATGAATCTACGTCGTTTCGATGTTTTCTTGTAGCTGAATTACCCTTCTGTCTCGGAATCTGCGTCTTGTAGGTCGTTTCACTGCTGCTTTCGCCTGTTTCTGGTTATTCTTGTTCCTTTCCTAGTCGTCTAGCCTTCCTTTCCTAGTTGTCGCTCCACGTTGATGCGCCAATTTGAAGTAGTATTACAAATTGTATATTTACTTCACTTTAACTGCCCCACGTTGGGCGCCAATTTGTGATAGGTATAGCACAAATTGTATATATGCTTCACTTTAACTGCCCCACGTATGGGAGCCAATTTGAAGTAGTATTAGTGTGTATTTGTGTATTTGTGTCCCCACGTGGTGGATAATGTTTCTCACGTAATGTTGTTTACCTCACTAGTGCAGCCATCTCGTGTGACGTCATTCGTTGGTCTTGTCCGTTTAACTCCATCTGGTGTAGCAATTTGTATCAATTAGTTTATGAAAGATTTTAAGGTTATGTATATTATCTTCCGGCCAGCTATTTAGGTAGGCATTTAATTCTTGCAGGGTGTGAAGCGGAAAAGGAATCTTTTATCCAAAAAATTACTAGTGAAGAAATGTGTTTTATAATGTTTTATTGTCGAACACGTGCACTAACACTTTCACAGATTTGTCTAGATAATCGCCATACTGAAACTGTTTATCATAACTTCTCACTTTTAACTCACGTACTTCAATTTTTGTATATAAGTGACTTTGTAATATTTTAGATCTTTAATGATTTTCACTGCGTGTAATTTAACGAACTGAAGGACCGATAGGCGACATGTAGTCACGTATTGTACACGAATCTTTGATGAGCTGAGCGGGAGACGATGTGTAATGCTTCGTGAATCTTGCCGAACTGGGGGGACGCTTGACTTCGAGCATGGCTATTTATAGGCTTGCCCCAAGATACACCTAAAGATTATAAATGAATTACCATTGGCTAATAAAACGCGCCAACATTAGCGTCTATTTTACTATCCAATGAAAACCACTAATACATATTACTTTTATAGAACATTCTGGAAGCTTTTTTTTACTGAAAAGGCGCGAAACATTACGTAACTTCCTGGTTCCCGGTAACGATAAACAACTCAAACCCTTTATTGCAGTATTGTTATTGTTAACAGTTTCAGTAGAGCCGAAAATTATTATTTACCATTAATAATTACAATTATTAAACCTCTGAAATCAATGTTACATAAAAATACATATTCATATGTAAATAATTATTTACATTAAAGTAATTTGTGATACAAATTACCGTCTCAAAAGCCATAAGAATAAATTATTTGAGTGCATTATAAACAAAGCATCCCAAAATGTGAATCCTACAATCAAAAGGCAACAGTTTCCTCATGTCTTAATTTCTGCTTGGCAAAGATATGTGGTATTTACTTGATAAACAAACCAAATATCCTGCCATAGTTTTAATGAAGACTTTTGGCTGACAGTATGACTTTATGATTTAAGTTCTTAAGTAAATAATAGGGATGGGACCTTAATATCATCAATACCTTGTTACTCTCAATACTCGGTGGTATCGAAATAGGTGTAATACTTTGAGATAAACTTTTGATACTTTTCAATACTTTAAAATTTTTAAGTTTTGCATAATTGAAAGTTGTTGCATTTAACTTTATGCTAAATAAGGAATAAAAGGACTTCATTTTATTGCCTTGCATGTGTCTACAAAAACTGCTGGACTATACTTCTTGATAGACCTTGGCTGTGATGAGTGTAACACATTCAATAGACCCTTGCATGTAAATGAAAATAAGCAAAACAATGGAGGAAGGAGTAGAGATATTCAGCATTAATTGAGTTGTAAATGAAGCTGATTTAGCTGAAGCACTAAATCCATTTCTGCAATAGCCTGGCTTGTGACTCACTCTCAGTCATTACATTTACCTACTGTGGTGACAAAAATCTGTGAATCCAGCAGAAACAAATCAGAACTTATGACATGAGATAACACAGCATATGGAAATATTTGTTCTTTCATGAATGCTTGTGTTCTTATACAAAAATCTTTGATTCCTTCATTCTCTGCATTTCATATAATACTTCCTTGATTTTTTTTCTTCAAATTTTCACTGTGTCTAATATACCTTTGTATTAAACATTTATATGCTAAAATATGACGGTGGGTAATCCACAAACTCACTATGTTTCCCAGTGTTATACGGCTAATTACTTATTACAGATGAAAAAGTACATATGTGGCATTATCTAGAAAAAAAATTGCTGCCAATTGAAGAATACCAAACAGGAACAATTTCACAATTAGCATACAATACAAAATTGTTACATGTGTTTATACACAGAAAACTACTAATAAGAACATAGTTCAGTGAACATGCTTTACAGTTTTTACTTTCTCTACTATGTATAGTAAGTAGGGGAAGTATTGTATTCCACCCAAAAATTCGATACCGAGATTTCACCGGAAATATATGTTTTGAGCATTTTTGGAAACATGTCCGCGTGTGTGTGTGTCTGTGTGTGAACAGCATAACTCAGAAACGAACAGTCAGATAAACACCAAACTTGGTATTTAGGTTCAGTATCTTCCAGAGATGCAACATGAAGGTTTTTCAAGAAAATCCCCCCCACCCCAGACTACCCTTCACATGGAACATTTTTCGAAAATTTTAATTTTCTCAAAAATGGCTCTAACGATTTTGATTAAAATATCATATGTTTAAGATATTTTCATGACAAATGAAATGTATAACTCAAATTTTCTGGGAATGTCTCCAAAAGTATTCTTCATTTTGAACGACTTTTGCATAACTGGTAAACCATAAGAGATAGACAAAATTTTACTACACAAAAAATGTAGATCACATTAAAATACACAATTTATGTCATACACATTTTTTTTTTTTGTTGAGTGAACCATTTTCGAGATATTGCTTGTTATTTCCTTAAATTTTCCAATACTTATACTTTTTCTCTAATGGAAATTCGTTATTCATTTTTTTCCTGGTAATGCAAAGAGAATGAATACTCCACATAGCAACCAGCTCTTAAAATATTTCACTATCGCTTAAAGCCTACCAATTCCCCTTGCATCTACAAGAAAATTAGCAATAAGAATAACATCTCGATATCTCGATTAACATGAAGCATATGGAGAATAAGCATTTGTAAAAATAGTTTGTACAAGAGTAGAGAAAGTCATGTGAGTGTAACACATCAGATTTTTTAGTTATGCTGTTCACAGATACACATATGGGCCTTTTCTTCAAAGTATTTTTGGATTCAGGGGGTCTCAAAACATGCTTTTTTGGTGAAATCTCAATACTGAATTTTTTATTGGAATGCAATATCTTCTTTAATCATTATGTATGTGGTAGAGAAAGTAAAAATGTATTTTATTTTCCTGAAACTATCTACAAAGGAATAAATAGTTGTTGTGTATTTTTATTTTAATTTTTAATTGTGAAGTTGTGGGTATCCTATTTAAAAAAACAAATTTTATTGAACTCATTAGCTAGAATAAGGATAACCATCATTCTCATATGCTTACTTAGTTACATTTGCTTTAAATGCAGCTTACAGAAAAATATCTATAAATATTATTCTAAAGACAACCTTATCACTGACAAGAAGTTGTAAATAATTTAAAGATTTTATGTTCAGTATCAGTAGGTTAAAAAAAGTTAATACCTCAGGATTCCTTCCACAAAAAATTGCACAATTCCATACAAAATGATTTGACAGCCAAATGCTTTTACCAAGACTCTGATAAGACTAGGTTTACATTTACTTCTATTCATTTCTTCTTCCCACAACCTGAAACACAAAGCTGAAGCCTATTAAATATTTTCTTTTTATTTAATTGTCTAAAATTATTTTAGGAATCTAAATTCCTATCTTTTGAGAAAGCATTGAAGTCTTTTACACATTAAATACTCAAAATGGATTACTTATCAGTCTAGCTTCATTTCTACATCAAAAACTTACTTGGACATGTTTCAGAGATCATTGTCTCTATCAACCTAGACTTGCTGCCATTCTTCCTTCTGTGGATTTTAAATGGCTTTTATGGTTAGATGTACTGTGTGACAAGGTTGCTTTCATTTGTGACGTCAAAATTTAACAAACTATGTTTATTTTTATGCATAAGTATTCTTTTTTTATAAATGGACATGTTCCAGTAAGTCTTTTAATGTATAAGTGAAGTTAAGGTGATTAATAATTTATTTCAGTCAGTTAACAAATATTATTTTTAGAATTCAGCCATAAATAATGATAAAGCACATGCAAAATGTTCATGATCTGCAGACAAAAAGTCTTGGAAAATATTATACGTAATTACTTAATCTAGCATATACAAATGAGAAAGCATATTTTCATAAAAAATTTCAATAGTCCACTTTCTCTAGTCACTATTTGTCTACCCCCCCCTCCTGCATGTAGCACTTCAATTAACAATGCGCAACTCAGCCTCTTCTCCCTGCCAGTCTCTCTCACTGACACATCAAACTCACAAAAGGGCAACTGATGGACAGATTCCCCTTGCTATGCACTATTCCTTTCCCCATTCTTTCTGATTTCTGCTACATGTTTAAAGAAAGTAAACCCTAGGGATTATTAACATACTGTACTGAAATTGCATTTGCAGAGACAATTTCCTATGAAAACCATGTTACTCTGTGCTGAACAAGTTCTCTTATGCATTAGTGTCTTATTTTGTCACACATTATGTGATGGCACTGTATACGAATCTTGGGGCTTGACCATATCAACCCCATCACTTCTACTCTTGGAATTACAATATACTCAGAAAGACATTTGTAAGAAGCTTGGCTAGCCCCATAGCTAGTTGGTAGAGCACCTGCCTACTGTCAAGGGGTCCGGGGTTCAATTCCTGGCTGGGGGATGGGAATTTTTCTCTAGCCAAGATTATTCCCTATCCTCCTCAGAGTCTGGAAGTGTGTGTGTGTGTATGTGTAATCTAATGTGTAAAACTCAAAGAAACATCAGAAATCCAATAACAGTATACACGTTCCAGAGGTAAAATGCTGCCGATATGACCATTGCAGTTAAAGGTAGGGTATAAATGGAACAATAAAAAAAACTAAAATTAAAAAAAGGTTTAAATAAAATTATACATTTTTATTTTCTATACTACTTACCTATAGTAAGCACAGGAAGTAATGCATTCCACCCAAGAATTTGATACCGAGTTTTTACCAAAAATGCACTTTTGAATCCCTGAATCCAAAAAAAGCACTTTTATAAATAGGCCTGTGTGTGTGTGTTTGGTAGATATTACTGAATGCATCTGTCTTGATTGGAAGTGCTCTTTTTGAAACTAATAATCCTGGAATGAAAGGTGGGTTTCTGGTTTTTGTTGTTTACAAAGGAAAAAAATCCATGACTTAGTTTACATATGAATGTTTATTACCAATCACCTGATAGCAAATAACATTCAGATAAACTTTCCTGCAAAAATGTTATCTATGAAAAACAACAAAAGGGGCTGCAAAAGCCTAAGACTCAGAAAGATTAAGTCCTAAATGACTTACCTCTCAAACTTGTTTCCTAGATACTCAGAAGAGCGTTCTATTAAAGGAGTATATAATTCATGGTCATTCCAATGTTTTCTATACAAAACTTTCAGCGCGCAACTGTGAAAAATAATAGTTCATTATATGTTTACCTAAAATGTTAGTGTATGTCATACAATAACCAATTTAACACTATAAAATGGAAATACTAATTATCTCTAAAATAAAATCTGAAGAAACTCCAAATTTAGAAAACTATATGTTGTAAACTGGTTCTGTTACTCAAAATGAGTTGATTAACATTCTACAAAAAGAAGTGCACTAAAATATCTTTTTATCTAAGTAGTTCAAACTTATGAATCTTACGTTAAATTTATACAATGACAATTATAATTACAAAATTCTAAAACGTTTTGAGAAATCTCTAAACGAGTGCAAGATGAGAGATTATAATTTCTCTAACTGTTCTAATTAGAGAGATCTATAACTCTAAACTCTAAATCTTTTCCTAAGACCATCTACATGGCAATGAGAACTTAGAGTTATGAGAAGCTGTCATGAGAATGTATTTAAAAAAAATCTGATGTGATACATTCACATGATTTTGTCTACCCCTATTGTTTATTAATGTATACAAACTACTCTTACTAAAGCTTATTTTTATATCTACTACCTTTTAATCCAAGTGAACCTTAGCAGAAATAGCTACATTACACACTACATTATAGATTCAAGGGGAACATCAATAGTCAAATGTTTAAGAACTGGAGCTATATGCTGGCCTTAAAATTCCATAGCGAGAAACAACCGAATGTTGACATGACTTTATGAGAATGACCAAGTAATGGTCAAGAAAAGTAAAGTTATGTGTATTTCAAAAGAACCTGGGCAGGAAATATCCATTAAACATAAGAATGAAAAAATAGAACAAGTAGATATGTACGAGTATCTAGAAACAATTATAATGGGTGACAAATGATGGGATGAAGAAATATTAAATAGGAAAAGAAAAGCAAATAATGTGCATTATCAATTTAATATAACTATCCTCGGAAAGAAAGAAGTAGCTATGAAAACAAAAATGCAATTATTACTGGTGCTGATGCTTATATATGGAGTAGAAAGTATACCATACAAGATAAGCAAATAAGTAAAATTCAATCCAGTAAGATGAAACATTTAAGAAAAGCTGTAAATAAAACTAGGATGGATAGGATATGGAATGAGAGGATTAGAGAAGAAGTCAGCCAAAGATTACTGGAGGAGATAATTGAAGTGGTAGGGACATGTATTCCAAATGGTAGAGGATAGAACAGTCGAATAAATATTAGAAGTGAGGGTACAAGGAAGGAGAGGGAAAGGAAGACCCTAAATAATGTGAGAAGACAGAATGGAAAAGATTGGGAGATGAAGGAAGGAATGAAACGGTTGGAGAAATGAGGAGAATAATGAGGGATAGGAATGAATGGAGAAGATGAATTGACAGAGGCACCCTTATGCTATAAAGGCAGAAGGGAAAGAGGAAGAAGGAGGAGACCAAGTAATGAAGAATTTGCACTTTTAATAACGGATATCTTAGAAATGGGTTATGCCACACAAATCTTATTTGAAATAAATTGTGTGTTTTAAAGAGATCTATGTTTTTTGTGTAGTACATTTTCATCTATCACTTAACATTTACCAGTTATACAAGATTATACGAACTTCCTACATAGGCCATTCTCAGAAAATTCCAGATATATATTTTATTTATCATGTAAATATCTTTTATATATGGTATTTTAATAAAAATCTTTAGAGCCATATTTTAGAAAATAAAAAATTTCCAAAAAAGTTCCATGTAAAGGGTAGTTGGGGGGGGGGAGTTTCTTGAAAATCTTCGTATAACATCTTTGGAAGATACTGAACCTAAATAGCAAGTTTGGTATTTATACAACTTTTCTTTTTTGAGTTATGCTGTTCGCAGACACACAGACACACACAGAGAATATTTTTTTAAAAAATGCTCTGATTGGATTCAGGGGGTCTCAAAACATATATTTTTGGTGAAATCTCAATATCAAACTTTTAGGTGGAATTAAATAGCTTCTCTACCTACTAGATACGTGGTAGAAAAAGTAATAATGAAATTTTCCATATAAAAGGTAGTTGGGTTGTGGGAGGGATAAGCTTTCTTGAAAATCCATCTTTGTGTTGCATCCTTGAAAACTTAACTTAAATATCAAGTTTGTTTTTAATTAACTTTTTGTAAATTATGCACACACACATGCACGCAAGCATGCGTAAAATGCTTTTCTTTGGATTTAAGAGAAATCAAAACTTGTATTGCCAGTGAAACTTCAATATCTTTTTTTGGGCAGAATACAATATTTCCTCTACTTACCATAAGTAAGTAGTAGAGAAAGCAAAAAGGGCATAGAATTAGGATTTTTTTATTAATCTCAAGAGAAATAAGGGAAATAAATCTGATGGCTGCATTCACTGACATTTTTTTATTCATTCTTCTACAAACTATTCTTACAAAAGCTTGTTCTTCTATCTACCTCCCCTCCACTATAGCATAACAGTTCAGGGTTGAATCAGAGCTTAGCCAGTCCAACTGCTGGCCCACTTATGCGCGTCAGAGGTGGACAATCATTGAACTGATATGGGGAGGTAATGTGGCCAGCACTATGCTTCCCCCAGCCAGAATGTTGGCTTTCATGGCCAAGATCGCTGCCTATCACACCTCCTTAATTTCTTCAATATTTTTGAGTGGGCACTGGTCCTATACCTAGTACTTAAAACCCGCATCCCCATGGATGGGATTGAACCTGAATTCATTCCATGGCTGGAAACCATAACTCCATGCTCTGGCTCACTGTGCCATAGTGCAGCATCTTCTATCTACTTCTTGTTAAGTAGATATACTTTTGTTAAACATTTAGACATTTCATATTAAGTATAAGGATACAATAGGTAAAGTGAGTTATATTTTTGAAAAGCGTGTCGCTATGCAATTGCTTTGAAATTCCACTTTGCACAACCATGACCCCACAAAAAAAAAAAAAAAAAAAAAAAAAAAACAGCTTGCCTAACAAACAGAAGAAGTATTTGAAACTTAAAATTGATAACAAAGAATATCTTGAGAACGGTTGATGCCACAGAAATCTTTGTCATAAATTGTGTGCTTTAACAAAATCTACATTTTTTTGTGTGGTAACTTTCTATCTATCTCTTATGGTTTACAAGTTATATAAAATTCATTTGGGATGAAGAGAACTTCACAGGCTATTCACAGAAAATTCAACATTGCATTTTATTTCTCATGCAAATATCTTAAACATATGGTATTTTAATCAAAATTATTTGAGCCATTTTTGAAACAATCAAATATAATGAACATTTTTCCAAGAAAAGGGTAGCTTGGGGTAGGGGAATTTTCTTGAATATCTTTGAGTTACAGCTTTGGAAGTTTTGGTATTTAATTAATTCATTCTTAGAGTCTCCCCCTCGTTCTCTCCCTCTCTCTCTCTCTCTCTCTCTCTCTCTCTCTCTCTCTCATACATGCACACCTGCACGCACACATATTAAGTTTTAGAATGGTTATAAATTAATCTGTTATATGCTACTTGTTATCAGGCATTTTCCATTTAAGTCTGGTTTGTGAAAGATGAGAGTTAACATTTTGCTATGGGCAACTATTCAACTCTTGATTTTTTGTTTACTAATAATTTAATATTTATATTTAACTGTTAAAAATAGTTTATTTACATAAAAATCTATTGACTGAAAAGCTGGTTTCTTGTTTAAACAAAACATCTAACCTGCCCACTGAGGAATTACCTCCAGGTATCATTTCCATGTCCCATTATTTTCTGGTAATAATTTCTCCTTATATTCTCATGAGAGTAGCAAAAATACCTGATTACTTTAATCTACCGTGTTTTTGTATCCTTTGTGAAAAATCTCCTACATCCAATGTTTGTATTTATAAGTTTTAATCAGTTTATTTACCCCTCTGCTCATTCTATCACTTTTCCGAAGCAACCTTTTTGCTTTTACATCTTGTCCCAATTCTGTAATATAATAATATAATATAATATGGATTTTATATTATATTTTAATTACATGGAAAACAGTAGTTAATAGTGTATGGCCTAATGCCAAAGATATTTGTAACCAAACAGCCTTGTTGCCCATTTAACATTAGAAGGACCAATTGATCAAATTGACCAGTTGGTAATTTATAATTGTGTATATGTACAGTGTGAAACTTTATGAATTTAGTAACTGTATACCCCTTTAAAGTGTTATTCTTGAAATATAATTATAAATGTTTTAATTTTACACAGCTACCTTTTAGGAATTTGATTAGGAATACAGCCAGGGAATTTGATTAGTAACATATTTTATCTTTCCTGTGTCCATAGTGTTAAAAATAATACTTTTATTGCTACTCTGTAAATAAAAATTAATGATCCATTGCTGTTTCCAGCTAACTCAAAAATCATTTACTTCTACTTATCAACATATCACATTTCAGTAACACCTGTAAAGGCTGAAAACTCATACTACATTAGTTTGTGATATTGTGTTTTTCTGTTCTAATGTGGCATGGAGACTTGCTGACATTGGTATCCAGTAGTTACATTTGGCTGTATTCTGTGAGACTTTTTTTTTTTTTGTAAGGCAAAATTCCATGGAGGGGTTACCAGCCCCTTACATGTCAGGTTTGATTTTGGGGTATCCTTACCCTAGTTGAATTGCCCTGTGGCTATGGAGTTCCACATATCCCCCACATACCCTGCAGATGGGACCCTTACCAGGTACTACCCACAGGCCAGTGGGATCTGCAGAGAAGACTGATTTAGAAACAAGATATTAGAAAGGAATTAAACATTGAATCCATTACAGAAAAGCTAGTGAGATACAGAGAAAACTGTCTTAAACATTTGGAAAGAATGACACCAGGAAAAACTCCCAAACAAATAATGGAATTTAAGCCAAGTGGATAACGGCCAATGGGACAACCTAGAAAACATTGCATTCATGTGAAACCGGAACAGGCAGTAGCCTAATTCTTGATTGAAGAAGCAGCTATGGCACGGAGACATCTGAAATATTGTCATCCTATGAATCACTGCCCAATATTGAATCAAAAGGGACAATCCTTTCAATTTATGTGAAGAAGAAGATGAGCTTACAATTGAGAATGAGAATGGTGATAGAGATTACAACCTTTTAAAACAGGATCAAGACAATGGTGAAAACAAAAAACATTATAAAAAATTGTTAACTTTATTTCTGTATATAGATTCTTGTAACCAATATTGATTTACATCCTGTATAAAGTACCATGGTACCATGGGAATAGCATTATCTCAATACATAGCTGTTTACATCCAATCATTACATATATGTCCAGAAAGTTAACCGTCTAAAATTCTACAGTAAATGCAGAAATTAACTTGGAAAGTTAGGATTGACACAATAGAGAAATTAAGGAAACCAATTACTAATGCACTTTTTGGGATCTCTAAAATAGGTATTTGTATTTTATGTCTACCTTGGTTAGTCAAAAGTTACATTACTTATTTAACACACATGTGGTTTTACACATGTACATAGAGATAAATTAAAGCTACTGGTTTTCATTTTTGTTGATACATACTAAAAGGTGAGCGCAGCAAGGGGACTCAATGAAGTAGAAGTACTTTGCTGCATTTCCAATCAGCAGTTTCTCTTTCAGGAAGAATCTTCAGTACACTGTATCAGAAAATTATTATTATACTGTTGATATCTGATAATACATTCCTTTTAAACTTTTTGCAATTGTAATTGTAAGACTGGCACCCTGTAATTACAATTACCTCAGTAATAATGAAGCTATGTTAAGTAGTTTTAAGTTCAGTAGCATCCTACATTCAATAATATTTTTTTTACATACTTAAAAAATACACTTCCTGGTCTTACTTTTATGAGAAAATTATTTATGACTTCTTAATTAACATTTTAATTGACTTTTTTTAAGTGATTAGGGCAAACATATACATTAAACTTCAATTAGTTTAAATATGTGAACATTTCTTTTTGTAACCACCAGTTAGCCATACTTTTTTGTCATTGCAGATGAAGCATATTAATCTAAAATGGTCATAAATGCTTTGATAAATTCATTTTTATAGGTAGCAGAAATGCATGAATAAAAGCTCAGGAGAGGTGAAAAGAAACTGTTTTTAGGTTGTCATATTTTTATCATTATGAGACGGACTCGGAAGTCACACTTATGTGTGACCATTGAGGACTAGTGTACAGACCTGTTTAGTCACATTACTTATTCACTGTCACATTAAACCCAGTGTGTGTACCTTTAAGTAGCCTATTCTTATGTGCTATGCTGAAATGTAACGCTAGCCTCTAGTTCCCAAGGTTGCGGATTCAAACCCAGCAGAGGACGATGGATTCTTTTGAACATAAAATTCCTTAGCATGCTTCCTTTGGAAGGGAAGTAAAGCCAGTGGTCCCGTGTTGTAGATTTATGGCACATAAAAGAACCTCAAGCCTGGTAAAGAGGCCTCTTGAGCAAAATTGTCTTTCATGCCCAATATAGAATGGGACACTAAGAGCCATAGTGGTTAAAGAGCATCCATAAATACAACTCAATATATTTATTTTGTGAAATGTAATGTCTCTTTACTTGGTAAAAAAAATCTTGCGTTACATTTACTTGAGTTTCTCTACCCACTATAACTTATTTTTATATACCTTCTACGACTATTCTTACTTATTTTTCTACATGCTTCATGTTATTGAGACAAACATATGCAGAATTAGTTTCATTACAAGTTTTGTTGTAGGTTGAAAAGGTATAAATTAAATTTAATTTTATTTATGAACACTCTTTAACTACTATGATTATTAGCATCCCATTCTATATTGGGTATGAAAGACTGGAAGTTTGCTCAGAGGCCTCTTTATCAGTCTTGAGGTTCTTTTACATGTCGTAAATCTACAATACAGGACCACTGGCTTTACTTCCCTCCCAAAAGAAGCCATGCTAAGGATTTTTATCACCCTCTACTGCATTTGAACCCATGGCCTCGGGAACTGGAGTGTTGCATGGTACCCCTAGTTCACAGAGGATGACAAGAAAGGATATGCAGGAAACTGAAGCAAGAGCAAAATGTTTATATGCAGATAGCACTTTCCATAACATTATAGGTAACAGCTGCATACAACAGCCATTTTGTGCTTTAAAGAAACCTATTTTTTTTATTTTTGTAGCTTAATGTCCTTTAATCAGGTAGGTCATATCAGATTGCACTCTTAATCATGTCCCTTTCTCACATTATTAAAATGGAAGTGCCTCAACTAGAAACTGTTCAAACCTTGGATATGGGATGACGGAAAGACCAATACAAGGCAAGAGGGCTAACCCCCAAGCATTTGTTCACAAACATCAAATTTGGGTATATTGAATTTAATTAACAAAGTTTACCACAGGACAATATACATCATCATATCCAGTTTAACAAAATCACAAGAATTAAAAACAATTAAATATTGCCTAAAATGGCTAAAGGAACTTGCACACTACATATAAAAATGAAATGACCGGGCCAAAACAAAATGAATGATACAAAGTTAATAAACATAAATCATGTCTATGACTTTGCAAAATAACTACATTTTAATGCCTACTTGTCGAAAAATGGCAATGGACAAACCCAGCTTAATACTCTGGTCAGTAAGTCTACTGGAAATTCAAATATTTGGGCTACTAAGCCACACAAGAAACTTACCAAAGAAGAAATGTGTCCATTCACATAGCAGAAAAGAACTCCTCAAGCCAGGAGGATGAGTGAACCCAGGCACCGAAAACAACTAACACACCACATTTGGTGACTAATAGAAATAGAATTGATAGACAATATTATCCAATGGTATCTACTGAAGTTATTTGGAATTCATTAGATGACCCAATAAGAAACGAAGTAATGTGCAATCAGCACAAGATGATGAAAGAATGAAATGATGCTCAAATGAGCCTAAGGTCCATAGAGCTTAAAGTTACCCGTCATACACCTTTTCAGGATAAGGGAAAACCCTGGGAAAAAGAAAATAAACCTTATCTGAGTCACTCACGGAGATTTGAGACCTTTCAAATGTGAGACAGACATGCTACCTCCACACCACAGATGTGAGCTGTATGTTTTTACTTTCTCTGCTACGTATAGTAAGTAGGGGAAGTATTGTATTCCACCCAAAAATTCGATACCGAGATTTCGCCGGAAATACATGTTTTGAGACCCCCTGAATCCAAAAAAAGCATTTTTGGAAACGTGTACGCGTGTGCGTGCGCGTGTGCGTGCGCGTGTGCGTGTGTGAACAGCATAACTCAGAAACGAACAGTCGGATAAAAACCAAACTTGGTATTTAGGTTCAGTATCTTCCAGAGATGCAACACGAAGGTTTTCAAGAAAATCCCCCCACCCCAGATTACCCTTTACATGGAACATTTTTCGAAAATTTTATTTCTCAAAAATGGCTCTAACGATTTTGATTAAAATATCATATGTTTAAGATATTTTCATGACAAATGAGATGTATATCTGGAATTTTCTGGGAATGTATCCAAAAGTATTCTTCATTGTGAACGACTGTGCTGACCTCTAGTTCTCAGAGGTTACAGGTTTAAACCTGGCAGAGGGCGATGGATTTTTTCAGATGTAAAACTCCTTAGCACGGCTTCTTTCGGAAGGGAAATAAAGCAGTGGTCCTGTGTCATAGATTTTCGGCATGTGAAAGAACCTCAAGCCTGATAAATAGGCCTCTGAGCAAAATTTGCGGTCTTTCATGCCCAATATAGAAAGGGATGCTAAGAACCACAGTAGTTAAAAAGCATCCAAAAATAGAACTCAATTTTTATAACATTTTAATAAAGATAGTTAAGAGCATTTTTGAGAAAATAAAAAATAACAAAAAAAAGTTTTCCATCTAAACCATAGTTTTGGGGCGAGGAGGTTTTTCTGAAAATCTTTTGTCATACATCCTTGGAGGATGCTGAACTTAAGAGTATTTAGCTGAACGTTTTGTTTTTCTCTCTCTCTCTCCCCCTATCTCTCTCACAAATGCACTTTTTTCTAAAATGTGCTTCTTTGATTTGGACTTGAAAACTTGTATTTCTGGTTAAATCTCTATATTAAGCTTTTGGGTGAAATAAAATACTTCACTACCTACCACAGTAAAAATTATTTGATAAATTGTATATCTTTGGGTGAAATAAAATACTTCACTACCTACCATAGGAAATGATAGAGAGTAAAAATTATTTGATAAATTGTATATCTTGCAAACATTTTTCTTATCGTAAATGTTTACATATCTCTTAATGTTCTGCAGTTATATAAAATACAGCAGGAATGAAGAGGGTTACAAAAACTTTTACAGAAAATTCAAGAAATGCAATTTACTTATTCCAGTATCTTAAAGATATGATGCCTTAATTAATTTAATATTATAATTCTTAAAGACATTTTTGAAGAAATTAAAAACAATAAAAAAAATTTCAAGTAAAGTATTGTTTCTCAGAGAGGGGAATTTCCTGAAAATTTTATTCTGCATCCATAATAAACATAAGTATGGAATTTGTTACTTATTCGATTTTTGGTTTCAGCATTACACTCTTCACAGACAGGCAGGCAGATGGACATATAGTCGGGAGGTCTACCCAGAGCTAAAGCTCCCCTCAGCCACCCAGGGGAAGACCATCCCTCCCATGGGTTTTTTCCGTTAGGCCAATATCTGAAAACTTTAGAAACACCCCTACTTTTGCAGGGATGGAAGTGGATATGCCACTTATGCACGTCAACCCCATAGAGGGAGACTACCAAACAACCTTGGTGGGAGTGACTGTCTATTCACCATATACCAGCTCTCGAGATTGCTGCCAGAGGACATTATGGTATCTCACAACTGTGGCTGGGTGTTCCCCAGGCATACCCAATCTCCCATGGATATCGGGAACCACTGCCCCATCAATACCAACCCAATTTGAACAGCTCCCTGGGAGGGGCTCAGATGTTCAGCCTGGTGTACTTGTTTCTAGTAATGTCAGCAGTACCATGGGTGCTAGGGATATGCAGCGCCCATATCACAGACGTTGAAGGAGTCAGGATCCCTCCCCTATGGAAAGATAGATGAACACACACTGTACTAAAAATGCTTTCTCTGGATTCAGCAAATTTCAGAAAATGTGTATTTATGATAAAATCTCCGAATGACTTTTGGCCATATGCAAATTTTCCTCCATCCTAAAATACCTAAATTGCTAAGAAAGTAAGAATGAAAGCTCATATGAACTCCAGATTTGGTATATAAGTCAGACATCTTGCAAATATTTTTTTTATAAGAGGTCACCCATCCCAGATAATACCTTTCTTGGGAAAACCTTTTATTAGATTTGATTTTCTTAAAATAGCTCTAAAATATTTGATTAAAATACAAATTTGGGACAATGACATGACAAATGAAATTTAGAGATCATATTGCAAAATTTCTGAAGCGCCTGATAAGCATTTTGCATTTTTATGAAATTTTATAAAAAGGAAAACCATAATGGATAGAATAAACCTTACTACAGGAAAATTGTGGAGATTGAAATGTAACTGTTGTGAGATTAACCATTTATGAAAATTTTCACAGTTTTCTGCATCAATTTTTAAAGATATTTGGTGATATACGAGGGCTATTTTTTTCTTCAACCTCCAATGGCACCGCCAGGTGGCCCGAGTAGTGGTAGGTGGTGGTGCTTCATCCAGAGTGATTAGTTGTCCTCTGCCTCTATCAGCATCACTGTCAAGGACAACTGGTCAGTTAAAGCTGTAGCCAATACAGGCATGTTAAAATGTCCACTACCATAGACTCTCCTGCCAAGTGTGAGCTATGTAGTGATATTTCTACAGGCAGAGGGGCATGATGTAGGCGAAATCCAGCATAGAATGAGCCTTGTGTATGGAGAGAACTTTGAGTGTGCTGATGTAGAGCAAGAAATTTAGAGATGATCGAAAAGACATTCATAATGAAGGCGGTCAGACACAGAAGTATTTGATTACCCTCCCTACAGCCCAGACCTAGTGCCAAGTAACTTCAATTTTTTCCCATAGATGAAAATATAGTTAGAAGGACAGCATTTCCACCGCAATGAATTAAGAATACCATGCAGACCTTGCTCAAGAGATAGGTGGCAACTGTTTTTGCAGGAGGTATTGGAAAGCTGGTGTGTAAGTGCAATAAATGGTTGTATCTTCATGATGATTATGCTGAAAAGTAGCCAATAGATGTATTTAACTTTTGTCAACAAAACAATTTTCTATTCAACTAGTGTCGATTCCATGTACTATTGGAGGTTATAAAACAAATGCCCCTTGGTTTTTTAAATGTTCTTTGTTTCTCATCAGCACATATTTGGCACCATACAGAATTGTTGGAATATAGGTAAATTAATTTTACAGAGAAGCTAGCACATCTACATATAGAAATGTGAAAGTCTGAGGTAGAGCGACACTGGTGAGTGTGAGAGAGAGAGAATGCACTAAGAACATGTCGTTGCAGTAGGAACATGTCGGCTGCCGAGCAAGCGCACTGTCCTATCTTGTAATGGTCTTTTATAATTTTTATCTGTGATTGTGAATAAATGTGTTATTATGTAAATTATTGTTTCTTAATTGATCTACAATCTCTGGGAGGATATAGTTATTCTCTATTCTCACAATAATCATTTTGAATAGATGACTTATCTCATTCCCCTAAACACCACAAAGTAAAGATTGCCTATTCCAAACCATTTCTGTTTCTAAATTATAACTAGAAGAATTTTCCGGGCTGAGAAGCCGTGGTCTGCTGGAGTTTTCAGGTCCAGACGTTTCGTTCACGACTACGGTGAACATCTTCAGTGGCGTGGTCTAAGTCTGTGACCAAACCTTCACCAAGAAGAATTAAAACAAAATATTCGCCAGGAAATTGCCAGCACTTCTCAACGGGAACTACGGCGAGTGGATAGTTTCTTAAAGAGGTGCCAAAAATGTATGGACAACGACGGTGACCGGTTTCAGCATCTCCTTTCATAAAGTTGGTAAGTAAAGCCTTTAAAAGTATTTTAAAAATGATGTATGGTTTCATCCGCGCCTTTCTATGATAGCGGCAGACGGCAACGAACGCCGAGGACGTGGACAGGAAAAACACCGCGCAGCCGGTTCGTAGTTTTTAGCTCTCCCTGTATTAAACGTAATGTACATGCAGTCATTTAAAATTACCGCGCTTTTCCTCTGAACTCGATGAGACGTTGACATCAGGAACGCTAGCACATGTTGATTTGTGTAGTTTTAAGGAGCTTGTGCGCATGCGCAACAGGTATGATGTAATTACCTTATGTGGCCAAATATATGCGAGACATGCGCACTTGAAGAAATGCACGAGCCAGCGAAGCTTTTCCTGAACTCTGTACTCATACAATCACTTTTATATAATTATACGCCAATGGTACTAAGTGGTAGCACACTTAGGCAGAAGTTAAGTCACTATAGCAAAAGTAGGTAAAGTGCACAAGCGCGGAAACTTCTCTTGGTTTCTCCTTACCATCCATAGTCCCAACTACAATTTAATTTATGCATTACTTCGTTCTTGTCCTAGCACGGTGTATTTAATTATGTACACCGCAAACATCCACAAACTAACCCTTTCTTTCGTCAGACAAGTTATGCATCAATTATTATTATTATTATTATTATTATTATTATTATTATTATTATTGGGAACGGCTGCAGTTGTAGCAATTTGTTCATAATCATACCAATTATGGAGCAGATGCTATTTCACATTTTCAGGGATATCTGACTAAAATGTAGCGAACACACAAAATGTATACTCACGAGCCGCTACTGGGTACTGTCTCCTCTAAAGCCGAGATTACGATGAGTTTAACGTGGTGGGACGTAATGTGAATTTAAGAAATTATGCTAAACTGGAGATCTTGTAGGATACACTTAACGGGAATGATTCTGAATGCTTCACGCCGACTGCTTCAAATTAGACCACCAGCTTAACGTAATGGTAAGGAAAACCTTGACATTGTCACACTCTTAAGTTACCTACGTCGCGTTAAGTCAACCCTAAATAGCTCCATTTAATACAATGTGTTAGGCTTCCACATTACATCGCATTACGTTCATCGTAATTCCGGTTTTAATCGGTAGAAACTTCTCATCCGACTAATAAGTATAAAGGGGCGGGGGTCATATTAGTATTAATGTATGGAATTTTTTTTTATCCTGGGGCTGTACACTGTGCAGGTAGTGGTTGGCTAATTCGATTACCGCCAACAGTAAAGAGATTTTGTGTGTGCGCGTGTGTGTGTGTTTGTTTTAATAGTTTTCTGTCAGTGTAAAAGCATGCTTTCTCCTCTTCCGTCCAGTCACGCAACTCAGTAATTAGTGGTTGGAAGAGGATATTATTTTCCCTATCACTTTTTGCGGATATATGTAACTGTTTGCGCAAATATTATTGACCAAGGGCAATAAACTTTAGTACTTAAGTTTTCGGTGGTACTTGTGTACTGGAGTTTCCAGAACAGATGCCACTTCCTCCGTCTCGTTGAGCTTGCTTCCTCTTGTTTTCAGAACTACAGAGCTGCTAACATATGACTAATAAGCACCACTATTACTAACAAACAGCGCCATCCTTTCGCGAATAATGAATACTCCTTGCAACCCGAGGTTAGGCTGCGACGCCATATAACGGAATGACAGGGTCCTGTTGTATCGAAATTTAGTTCGAGGTTAGGCTACGACGCCTAGGTTAGCGTGTATGTGAGCGGGATGGCATGGTCCTGTGGTATCGAAATTTAGTCCGAGGTTAGGCTACGACATAGGTACCTACGTTAATGCGTGCGTGTTAAAATTAAATTAAGTTTTATTTATGGACACTCTTTAACTACTATGGTCCTTAGCGTCCCATTCGTCGATATTGGGCGTGAAAGACCACAAATTTTGCTCAGAGGCTTCTTTATTAGGCTTGAGGTTCTTTTACGTGCCATAAATCTACGATACGGGATCACCGGCTTTACTTCCCTTCCGAAGGAAGCCATGTTAAACATTTTTACGTCCGAAAAAAAAATCCATCGCCCTCCGCCGGGTTTAAATACGTGACCTCGAGAGCCAGAGGCTAGCACGATAGGTACCTCTAAGACCACAGAGGTGTGTGGGTGGGTGTGTGCGCGATTCAAATAACCTGTTCTCGTGAATTACACTTGTACCCCTTGCGGAAGAACAATGCGTTTAAACATCGTCAATCTAGCGGATTTGCTTTACCAACATTGGGAAATTTGTTTTCGTTAAACCAGAATTTTACAATAAAAGAAAAACCCTTAAAAGATGGATAGGTCACTGGCTCTGGAAGTGTCAACACCATCTACAAAACACAATTCTAAGGTAATCTTACTAAAGTTTTTACGATTTTTAACACACTAGTTAATCGGGCCAAGTGCTATACTTTCACCGCAAAGAGAACCATCTATTTGTAACATTGCTGTGGAAGAGGGAAATAGGCTGGTACGTGGGGAGGATAAACAGGAAACAAATGTCGTGGTTGTAATGTTAGCACGTTCCAATACACAGCGGTGCTGCCAATCATGTGAACATTAACCTTTTGCCAGGAGCCAATTCGAAATCCCAAATGCGAAACCTTTAGCTAACAAAGCATCAAGGGCAAATTAACATATTATTGTACGAATATTTCAATATACAGAGAACAAAATATCCATACTTACAAAATGCCCGAAAGGTAATTAATATCCTGCTTGATATTCGATGTCAAACTTCTGAAAGCAGTAATTTTCTTCAATTACATCATATAAAATTCCATTTGGTTAGGTACTAGAAGTGAAGCTTTAGACTTCAAAAACCATTAAACGGATGCCCGGTAAGCTTTCTATATTAATAACGGCACTTAGTAACAAGTGCAACAAAAATTAGTCAATTTACTTTCCTTTGTCTACTGTTTCAGTTTTACCACAATGTATACTTATTCCTCCATGTGTACCATCCCTTTTAACGATTTCTATTTTTTACTTCCCCCCCCCTTTTTAAGTTTTATTTCTGGACGTTTTTAACTGCTGTGGCCCTTAGCGTCCCATTATATTTTGGGCGTGAATGACCGCAAATTTTGTTGAGGCCTCTTTAGCAGGCTTGAGTTCTTTTACGTGCGGCAAATCTAGACACGGGACCACCGGCTTTAATTCCCTTCAGAAGGAAGCCATATTAAGGATTTTTGCGCCCGAAAAAAATCCATCGCCTCCGCCAGGTTTGAACCCGCGACCTAGGGAAAAGAAAGAAAAATGTCAGATAAATACTAAACTTGGCGTTTTATGTTGGGATTACGATTAACTTTACTTAACGTGACGGGACGTAACGTGAAGTTATTAAATACTACTGAACTAAAGGTCTAATTAGGATGCCATTTACGACATCGCTAAACTGAAAAATCTATCCCTGTCAACTGCGATAACGCTATTCAAGCAAGTTATGCCAGTTGCCACATGCGGAATTCAACTAATATGGGCCTATTTAACGGTAAAAAAAAAACTCAAGAAACTAGAGAATGTTACAGCCAGATTCTTAAAAAGAGCTCTGTCAGTTTTAAAATTCGCAAGAAATAGCTACGCCTACATTATATTGTTGCCCGCATATTATTATTCTGTCAGAGCACATGAATGCTCAACAAAATAACAGTGAACTTGAAATTTAAATTACCGCTAAAGTTTTTCCAGTCTTCATCATGATTGGTGTTAAAATGGCATGTTTGATATCCGTCACCAAAATATTCACTTTGCTCAACAAATGAAAACACTAAAGCATATTGTCTTCCTCTTCCTTTGTTTGACTACGTTGTCCTCCGTGCTGTAGTGGTTACCAACCTAGCCTCTACTTTCCGAAGTTGCGGATTCAAACCCGGCGGAGGGCGATGGACTTTTTCGGGCGTAAAAATCCTTAGCATGGCTTCCTTCAGAAGGGAAGTAAAGCCGGTGGTCCTATGTCGTAGATTTATGGCAGGTGAAAAATCCTCCAGCCTGATAAAGAGGCCTCTAAGCAAATTATTGGTCTTTCACGCCCTATATAGAATGGGACACTAAGGACCACAGCAGTTAAAGAGCATCCATAGATATAAGTCAATTTAATTTAATCTTTGACTACAGAAGCACATGCTCAAAGTAGCCAAGGGGTATTCTTCATTTCTCATCCAGACAACCCTACTGAAGAAGATGCATAAATGTAACTGGCAAACAACTAGACATAGAGCTGACTAAAGAACAGCAAGTCAATCCTTAAAAATCAGTGTGTCCGTTTTTAGCTTTTGCAAACAGCTGCTAAACAGGCACTTCAGAATGAGGAAGGGGGGGTGGCAAGGGAGGAACAACTTTAGTACAATAAAATGCTAAAAATAACTGAAAATGTTCACCCCAAAGCTTCCTATCGCTCTATGCTTAGTGAGGCGAGGTAAAGCAAGGTCAACGTGAAATAAAAAGATCACTGGCCAGCTACAAAACAGGGACGGAGAAGGAACTGTTCCCTAGGCCTCTATAGGCAGTGCTTGTTCACTTCATACTTCAACATGCCTCTGCATATGCATCGCTTTAGAGTTAAAGTAAGCCAATGCTCAGCTAAGTATTGTGCAAGTGACCCCCCACCACCCTCTCCAAAAGAATTCAACACTAACTTTTACAATAAATTTCTATGGCTCTATGGATACAAGATGAATTACATGTAGGCACTAGTTTCCTTGTTTGTTATGTGTAAAACAAGAGGGCAAATCTAGCTGTAAATTGTGGCATTTCTGATATGGCGCACTTTGCTAAAAATTAAGAAATATGAATGACATTTAAATACAATTCAGAAGGTTCACATTCTCTAAAATTTAATAAAGCATATAATCTGATCGCAGATATCATTAAAATATAACTAATTTTGTACTACACTGTAGCTTTGTCCAGTTTTTCAATTGTCATTTCAATGTTTTTATCTAGTTTAACCTCACTGGGAGTTCACTAGTTCACATTGTTACTTCACTAATGTGAAGTAGTTTGATTTCCCCATCACTCCACTTTTCTTCTTGATATAGTGGCGTAATGCAATACATAAGACCTAGCCAATTCTTCTGGACAGTTCACTTGCTGGGGAGTCAAACACAAGACTCTTTCAACCTCTCCTGATGCAGCAGTACTCACTGCAAGTCGCAGTTTTTGTCACAAACTCACTTGTAGAACTGCACTTGATGTCGCACCAGAATTTCAATCACTGACTAACTTCTCTTGCAAGAACGCATACTTATGTAGGCAATGGAATCTTCCACAGAACATTTTACAACTATCTTTACACATGTTCTGCACAAGGGGGACAAAGAAACTTCCAGAAGGTTCTGGTTATCTGCTGACAGCACTCCTGGTGTTTACGCTGGCAAGTGCTACTTATCATTGTTTATCTCAGACCGCCTGGTGCAGACCTCCCAAAAACCTTGTGCCATAGCTGTCGCAATACTATACTGTACTCTTTTTAAAATCGATTTTACATCAACTTTTTGGCACATTTGAACTAGGATTAAAGAGCCATGATGAAAATGCTCAATGTAATGACTCTGGTAATTTCAAAGCCCTCTAACTTTTCAGCCAAATTGAATACTTCTTTAAAAGATCATCCTTCCATCTTTCTAATTGCAGTGCTTAAAGGGAGTTCAAAGAAGATTCACAATTATTTACTTGAGTGTATGCATATCAAAAGCATCTGAAGCAAGAAATTTAACAAGCAAAGTTTGTTTTTGTAATAGCTGATGAAAAACAGCAATGTTTCTTCAATCTCCAGTAATAGTTGTATTTTGATTGTCCTATGTAACAAAGAACCAGAGGAAATAATGTAGGAATTTTGTAATCTTTATGGTTGTGTGACTGTATCTAGCGCCTTATTTTTGACTCATAGCTGGCTGCTTTGTGGCCCGCTGCTGCTGGCCGAGTTGAACATTCACAGACCATAGACCACTCAAGCACATACAATAACCACATACCTTTATCACAGAAGGTGTTGGAAAAGATGTCCTTGTGCTGCCACGCATCTCGCACCTTTTAAGAAAATTTTCCTTAACATGCATTAATTCTTCTTCTGAAATTGCAGTAGTTTCTCTTCTGATATTATCTTTCAGTTCTTCTAGCATATGCAGGTTGTTCCGATACATTTTATTTTTTAAGCTCCCCCATAAATGAAAGTCACATACCCTAAGGTCTGGGAGCCCGGTGGCCATAGTCCTTTACTGTTGACCCTATCTTCAAAAATTTCCGCAATTAATTTCAATGAGAGATCAGCTGTATGTGCTGTAGCAGTCTTGTTGAAAATATGCCTGTGTGCATTCAATGTCGCACAAATATTCCAGGAATGGTTTGATTATTGTATCCCTGTACCTCTGTCCATTAACTGTATACTCAAATATAGGCCCTATAATTTGGTACGCATTCACAGCACACCAAACACCAATTTTCTGGTCATGCAATGGCATTTCCTGTACAATAAAAAGTTTTTCTACACTCCAGTATCTGTTTTGTGTCGATACATGGCCATTTAAAGAAAACCATGCTTGGTCTATGAAAAAAATTAACTTGCCCAATTGCAGAAATTTGCTCTACTCACAGTATCAAGTGGTTGCAGTTCCTGAACCACGGTTATCTTATAAGGTTTTAATTTTAAAAGTATAGTAGCTTTTCAAGCCAAAAATTGTAAAACTCTCATTTCCTGTGGTAACCTACTCAGAGATTTTTTGGGCTACGTTCTAACCTTTGTCCTATCTCATCGAGTTTTTCCTCTGTAAGCATATGGCAAGTTAATTTGGGTTTCTTATCAAGAACAGAACCCGCTCCCCTAAAATTCCAACTATGTGGAAAGACTAAGACAAAAAAGATAAAACTTGCAAAGACCAAGAATTTCAACGAAAGTTGGATTGGATCCATTTGCCTAAAAAAGATCATTTTTACTGCACAATGTCTTGTTTCCGTTTGTCAATTACATAGATTCCGAGTAAAGTTCCTTGTAAATTGCTTTGAAATTTATTATTTTTATTGATAACTTGCCCAAATTTATTCAATGTTTTACAGAGAAAGGAATGACTATCTTCTTCTACTAAAGCATTAATGTGAATCCCCATTCTATACAACCACAAACCACCTCTGAATTAAGCTGAACTCTGCTCTACTTTACTATTTGGTTCTTTCACTGCTTTGGTTGCTTTAACTGCTCTATATATACAGAGTGGACCATTTAAGTTGAGACTGTACAATATCTCCTAAACTAAGTGATGTAGAAAGAAATGTCTTGAATAGAAGTTGTTTGATGTTATGGGGGGAAAGTAAATGCCATTAGTCATGTTTTATTTGGAGGATGTTGTGATGGTCATTTTAGGGTCAATTTAATTTGACCTTAATTGTAGGTTCCCATTTAAAAAAATTAAATTGACCCTAAAATGACTATCATAATTTCCTCCAAACAAAGCATGACTAATGGCATTTACTTTCCCCCATAACATCAAGCAACTTTTATTAGACATTTCTTTCTACAATGCTTAGTACAGTCTCAACTTAAATGGTGCACCCTGTATATATCACTTTCCCCATATTATATGTACAAGTACATATTAACCAACGTGTACTTATTTCACTAAAGTACAAATTTACCAAGTTATGGAAATTAATTTCATACAATTTCATCTTATCAGTTTAATATAATTAGTTTCATCAATTAACTTAAAATTCTAGTTTCACAATAATATTCCTATAGTTTAATTACAAAATTCACCTTTGTTTAAATCTTGTAGGACATGAAGTTCTCAGGATTCATGCTTTTGTGCAACCTAATTTTGTAAATTTAACTTTTACTTTCATAAATACACCCTACAGAGTAAACAATGTTGACAAAATCTTGTTAACCGCAGCAATTCCAAGACAGCTAATAGGCTAATAATAACAGAAGAGAAGGATTGAGAAAACAAAAAGGAAATGGTTAACTGTTTAATTTATATTTAAACTTACATTCTAGGGCACAGAAAACCAGTGCTTAAACAAGTGTGCAACTGAGGCTGAAAAAGAAAAACAGATTGGGAGGAAAGAAGAACATGGTACTTCTGAAAACCTTCTGAGGGAACTGTCCCAACAGTGTTCCATTGCAGAAACTAAAGAATAAATTCAGAGAGTTTTGACATGTTGGCGAGAATAGTAGGGGATAAAATACTGAAGCAGAATACAGTCATGAGGATAAAAGCTTTAAGTAGAAATAAATTTGAACATCCCACAAAATTGTTACACACTTCAAAAATGTTACCTCAGTATAAAAAATCTATGCTTTGTTACTGTCAAACTGATAATGCAACAGTCATAGTATGGTGTCCCTACAACAGCAACTTCATGTGCTGCAGTTACAGTCTAGTTCACAAAGCTATCAAATGTTAGAAGGCAGTGAACATATATTGTGCTCCAAGTCATATGCAGCTTAGCCCTCGCTGACCCTCAATGAGTAGCTGACAATACAGGCGAACTCATGTGAAATATGTCCTAAAAATTATTAAATACATCAAGAAAGAATGTACAAGTTGAATTCTTATTTAAGTTTTAGGGCCTGTATTATGACCTCAGGTTAAGGTTCCGGTTAGCTATTAACTAGGAGTCAGGGCAAATGTTCATATAACCTTTGGATAACAGCTAACTGGGAGTTATTCTCAGCAATGAACCGCTACCTCAGGTATCGGTTAGGGTACTAACTTGGAGATAACCATACAACATGGCATACTTTCGGCCTCGATAGATGGTCTATATAGATTCCAAGGCAAAATATTAGGGTAAAATTTATACTAGAGAAGGAAAGTTAAAATAATTAGACTTCCAAAATAGCAATTTCCAGGTTTGTGACAAGGGTGAAATTTGTAAATGTTATTAAATTGTCAAAAGTTGTACTGGTTCCTTTAAGTTCTATTACATTTCTGCTGCGTAATACCTCCAGCATTATACTTGGACATAGTTTGCATATCGTATTATTTTATAACTTGAATGACAGTAATACAGGGTTATTCATGTCAGTGTCACATTTGGAAAGCATCTTGTGCATCATGTATGAGAGGTGCGAGTTCGAATCATGTAGGTATGGAAACAGAAACTCTTCAAGCTTGTGTCACGTGAAGCACGCATGTTGTGGTGATGCAGTTGGCCACTAGGTGGCAGGAATGTACAAAATGGCATTTGCAGGTAACGAGAGAGCGCTTTGCGTGATATAATTTGTGAAAAGACAGGTTACTGTGACCGCTCAGCGGCAATTTTGCACTTGTTTTCACAAGGATGCGCCAGATCGCAGGACCATCAAGAGGTGGTATGAAATGTTCAAGCGCACTGATTGTCTGTTTCCGCCCAAACGACCCGGAAGGCCGGGACCGTCAGATGCCACTTTTGCAGGTGTTCACGAGTTGTTTCCACGCAGTCCTCAGAAATCGACAAATCGTGCAAATCTGCAGCTGGGAATGTCTCAGTCGACGGTGTGGCAGATTCTTCTCAAGCAACTGAAAGTGAAACCGTACAAACTGGAACTCCTGCAGGTGCTCACAGATGGTGACAAGGAGGTTTGCACACAATTTGCCATCGACATGCAGGCTACAATGGCAGATGATGATTTTGGTGACAAGCTAGTCTTCAGCAACAAAGCTATGTTTCACTTGTTGGGGAAAGTGAACCATCACAACGTGCGCATTTGGGAAACACAACACCCACATGTGGCAGTTGAGCATGTGCGCGACTCCCCAAAGATCAATGTGTTCTGTGCCCTGTCAAAGGACAAGGTTCACAGGCCATTTTCTTCGCCGAATCCTCAGTGACTGGCATCACTTAACTGGATATGCTATAAAAATGGCTTATGCCGCAACTGAAAGTCAGAGGTGACTGCTTTCCAACAGAATGGTCCCCACCCCACTTCCATCAACTCATGCGCACGTACCTGAACCAGAACTTACCACGATGTTGGATTGGACAAAATGCTGACAATGACGTCACATTGTTTCAGTGGCTGCCCCCCAGACTTAACACCATGTGATTTCTTTCTCTGGGGATATGTAAAGGATA
The DNA here is from genome assembly GCA_030765065.1 of Deroplatys truncata. NCBI lineage: Eukaryota > Metazoa > Arthropoda > Insecta > Mantodea > Mantidae > Deroplatys > Deroplatys truncata. Next base: position 108,792,757 of record CM060985.1, read on the forward strand.
GGGTGTTCATTCCCACCCCTTCCAACTGACTTGAAGGACCTCTGAGATGACTTACAGCAGCGATAGCAACGATTGACGTGACATGCTGGTGCGGGTGTGAGCGGAATTGGACTATCGCCTGGATGTCTCTCGTGTAACCAGAGGTGCACACATTGAACACTTGTAATGTATAGCAAACAAACTTTGAGAGATTGCCTTTCATTTGGTATATCATTCACACTGATATGTCATGTATTCATTGACTTATGAATAACCCTGTATTTGCTTAAATATATGATGCAACGGATATTAACAAATATTTGTGTGTCTAACCTATTTTTATAGTAACCTTCACAAAATAACAGCGAAACTTAAACTTATATTCCAAAATGTTCTATTTTCCTACTAACCTATAGGAAGCCGAAAGCAAAAATCAATGTAAGTTAATACTCCAAAATCTCCCAACACATTTCCACACAAATCTACAGGAGTATATCAATGGCAAAATCCTACTTAATATAGGCTTTCCATTTTTTTTTTTTTTTGTGGGGGTTTTCTTTTAAACATAAGCATTTATTAATAACTTCATTCATGTGTGTTAACAGCAAACCTATAGAATTTCATATTCTGAAGGGTTTTAATCTAGCAAAAGCTCTACATTATTCCTTTTGTAGCAATGCCAAGGTGAATGCTCAGATATTATTTATATAAAAGGAATAAGATCTTGGAAAAGCAAATTCGAGAAGGATGAGGAAGTTGGGAAATGTTTCAGGTTAACGAAAATTGCACTATGACTATTTTTTATCACAACCTTACGCTCTGTAATAATTTGTAGCAGCATCACGTCTTCCCGAGTTTATGGTCATTCATTTTTTTTTTTTAACTAAACACACTTGTCGAAATTCATTCTTAAATGTAACCATCACAAATTTCAATGTAGTGGAGTAAGCCTTATGGCTAATACCTCTGTGCCATCAAGCACCTGGGAGAAATACAATAAGTATGATACTAATGTACATCAGATAAGCCATTTCATTCCTGCTCTAATCAGTTTGAACTAGTAACACTAATACGATGCGTATTAGCATATGTTAGAACCAAGAAAGGTCCAGCATTCTCTGTTACAAACATGTTCTTATATTATATGGAAAATGTGTTTTTCCATTGACCTAATTCATATTCAGAGTGAAACCCCACATAACCTACTATTCCGAAATGCTCCAACTTATTTTCAAACTACACTAAACGTATAGCTATATTAAAAAAAAAAAAAAACTTGTGTGTTGCAGTCGCATGACTCTTTCTTTTCACTCTTGTACAAACTATTCTTACAAACGCTTATTGTTCTATCTAATTCATGTTAATCAGGATAAATATTTGCATAAATTGTCTTATTGCACATTTCCTTGATTAGGGGAATACAGAAGGCTTTAAGTGCTAGCCAAATCTTTTAACCCATTCACTTCATTTGACAACCAGGGCTCGCATACACTTTTTTGGCATAAGAATCTTATGAGCAGCTCAGCTCACAATGCTGCATTGCTCTACATAACTACATGTAGTTTAGGTTACTTTGCACAGATGTCGTAATAAAAAGGAAAAATAATTTTATTCTTCCTGCATTCGTGTCAGTAGCTATGATGGCCATGAAAAGAATCCATAGATGACAGGGAGAGTTTGAGAAAACTGATATAACGTGCATTTTAGAGTAATAGTGAAAGTGGTGATTTTTCTGAATATGAAACAGAGATGAAGAAAGCTCTACTGACAGTGATAATGAATCTAGTGCAGAAAGAAGCAAGGAAAATAATTATGAAACAAATGACAATGCGCCAGGCCCTTCAAAACATGTTTGTATTATGATGCAGAACAAACATTGAACTAAAACTGACAATAACCCTGTTCTCTACCTTTTACTGCAAATAGTGGTGTTTGTAAAGTGTTACTGAACAAGCATACATCACAGATGCCATCTGTGCTTTCAATTTTCTCAGAATACATGAAACCACTGTTTGACAAAATGTGTTACAAAACTAATACTTATGCAACAAGGCAGTTGAACAATCCAACAGAAAAATGTTGAAAGACAATGAAAAATTATCTACTACTATGGCAGATAAAATTAGGGCCTATATTGTTATTTTGATGCAAGTGCAAAAATCGCATATTTATTGTCCTGGAGCAAAAACGAAGCCTTGACACCCCAATTGTAAGTAAAAAAGATGTTGCTCTTAATTAGAGAATTGTTTGAGTTTATGCTTTCAATATTGTGCACACAAATTTTCAGCAAAAAGCTCTTAATTGGTTGACTTTAAACACTTTTTAGGCATTAAGCTGTTACCATCCTCACTGGTAGGAGATTTAAATCTGATTTCTTGGTCAGTTGAGGTGGTCTTTAAATATGACAAAACTGGGTTAAGAATGGGTCACTATTGACAAGTTCTCTTTATGTGGTCAAGAGAAAAAAAAAGTAGCAATTTTCCTCTAGAGAAAAATAAGTCTTTGAAAATTCAAACCAATAACAACGAATATCTTGGAAATGGTTAATGCCACAAAAAATGTTGACATAAAATGTGTGCTTTAACGAGATCTAGGTACAGTTTTTATGCATTAAGATTTTATATCTCTTATGGTTTACCAGTTATGCAAACTCAATTCAGAATGAAGAAGACTTCAGAGGCTATTCCCAGAAAACTCAGAAAATACATTTCATTTCTCATTCAAGTATCTTAAGCTTATGGTATTTGTGAGAGAAAAAAAAATGTTTGAACAATTTTCCATGTAAAGGATAGTAGTTTTGCAGTAAGAGGATTTTCTTGAAAATCTTCATGTTGCATCCATGGAAGATGCTGAACTTAAATACAATGTTTCGCATTTAACCAACTTTTCGTTTTTGAGCTATGCTCTTCAGACACCCAAGACCCTTTTCTAAAGATATTTATTTGGGCAGGTTTAAGGGGGCTTCAAAATGTGTATTTCTGTTAAATCTTTGTCGGATTTTGGGTGTAACACAATACTTTTTCTATTTACTGTAAGTACATAGTAGAGAAAATAAAAAATTAAGTTGGGAAAACATTACCACACAGAGCTGTTCATTTCAGCTTCTTTCATTGCTGATTTTGAAGCAGTATTCATCACTCCAACTGTTGGTGGTATATCAGTATTCTATCCATGAAATTATTGTAGAGTAACTGTTAGAAGTGACAATTTTTTTTTCCTGTAACCATTTCTTGTGCAGGTTGCCATTACTGCTGGGTTAGGTTGCAACATCTACTTCACTCCTTATTGCCTTTCAGCATCTATTTTTCCAATAGTGAAGATGCCCGAGTTATACTCATCATCAAATAGTATATTGTTCATTGTATTTGCAAGTTAAATGACTCCCCTGCAACATAATGTTAGCAGGTCTTGATTCTTTATAGCATACTGACTGGCAAACTATTGTGGTACACCTGGACAAACCTTTCACTGATCTAGTGTTCTCTCCCACATACAGTCCGTGATTTGCATTCACCAGAGCAGTTATATTTACAAAAAATAATTCTTGAGATTTTCTTTAAAGTACTTTGAAAACTTTGACAAGGAGACAGTTCACAATTTCATCATCTGTTTTCTTGGTTCTGTTCTTGATTATATTTTGAGATAGCTAATTGGATTGAAAAGAATTTAGAATTACATTTCTTTTGGCTGTTAAGATTGTTTATCTTTAAGTGGTGCAATTCAAAATATTGTCAGCTAGTTTTGCATTGCATAATTCTGGGATAAATTTCATTGCCTTTTCAGTGGTAATCTACTTCCATGCAAGAAGGGGTAACCTGGAATATAGTAGATAAAACCAGTTGTCAAAGTACCTTTCTCTTACATAATTTCCTTTAATAAATTTAGGATAGCTATGTGCACAAAAGATAGATAACCTTGGAGAGATAGACCTGAAGAATGTAGTAACAAAGATGCAAAATGAACAAAATTACCATTAGTCAAAATGACTCCTGATATTATAAAGTTTATCTTATTTCAAATCTAAAACTGGATCCCTACATACTTATAGAGCATTATGTTATATAATTAATTTCAGTTTCTCTACAGTCATATAGTAGCAGCTGCTCAAGAGGTTTCATTAATTATTTAAGGTTATTTGAAAAGTTGACTATGTTTATAGAAATTTTGGATGGATATTAGAATAGGAAAGGAAAATGTAATTTGTTTTAACAATTGTATTACAAAACTAAGTACATTTATTAAAAATGAATTACATATATATAGACATCACAGTCACAGTAAGGCAAAGTTTTTGTTTTGGTTTGTTTGTTCTTTTTGGTAATATAAAATTATATAATACTATTAATAATGTTTCCATAGCAAAACATTAGACCTGTTGCTTTTGCCCCTGCAAGAGCAAAAACTTATAGCGCACTTAAAACAAATGACAATCCACATAACTGCCATAGATACTGTAAAAATACTTTGACAGAGATCACGCCTGTATTACATGAACAGAGAGAGAGAGAGAGATCAACTTCAACTTAGATTCAACAACTTCCATCAGTTCTTTCAAGCTTTGCATTCAAAATGGATGGAATGTGAAATTAAATGATTTCTCCATTCCTTTTTAAAGCCCTCCAATACTTCGAAAACTTTTCTACGTTGCTTCTCTGGCCATCTTTTCATTGTAGCTCTGAAAGAACAAAAGGCACCACAAATTATAAATTCTTGCTGTTTTACTAAATACTAGCATTACATTATGCAAACTATAAGATGGTTCAAGGTTAACTTTAACTTTATTTTGTTTTATATTATGCTGAGATTTGTTTGCTTTCAAACTGAAAACCCTACAGAGCTGGAAATTAATGTTTTTTTCCATACTACATGCCTACTACCAACAAGGAAAGTTCTAACATTGGAATATTTCAGATTACAAGATTACATTCAAAATACAGAACGTGGATGACATCTGAATGGCAAGAAGCAGAAGATCCAGCTGCCATGCGCTGGGGTTTCTGTGGGCACTTGACGAAGCAGATGGCATTTCCAGGGTGAGACCTAGAAGGCTAACTGTCCGCCTTTCTGTGTGAAGACGGCGGTTAGACTGGATGGCACCCTAATGCCATCTGGACGGCACGAAGCAGGTGGTTACAGGGATGAGACCTAGAAGACTAACTGTCTGCCTTTCTATATGAGAGAACGGCAAGTTGGACTGGACGTCACCCTAATGTCATCTGCACGGATCAAAGCCGATCTGGTAGGTACGCACTAGGGTCTCTGACATGTGACAGAGCAGTTGGTTACAGGGCTGAGACCTAGAAGGCTGTCCATCACACATCGTTCTAAGAGTTATACACTAACAGATCCATCGCGATATGACCAAGGAGTTATAGTGACATAAAATAAAGAGAGTTAAAAAAAAAAATATATATATATATATATATATATATATATGTGTGTGTCATGCTATGTTACACTACATATTAAGTGATCTGCGATGCAAAATGAAGATTTCCAGAATTTTAAGCTGCTCTTCAGTACATTTCCCATTGCTGGAAATATTAAAACTCGTCGCACACACGCGCACACGCACGCACGCACGCGCACACACAAATAAATATATATAAAAATAACCTAACATCCCGTAAATCAGAAACGTAAAAAACTAATAAACCTAAAATAAAAAAATAATTAGGAATACACGTTGGGAGTGTTGGCGGTATCTCACTGGCTTTACAGACCAACATAATGCAGCTTATCGCATGCTTTTTTTTACACTCATGTTGTTTAAATGGATTTTCTTTATTTTTATCAACAAACATTTATCTCTTTCGCTGACGTTTCTCCCCTTTTCCTATCGCACATAACCTTATTCATGATTGCATCAAGTAAATTGCACAAACAAAACAATACCTTCTGGAGTAATGAGCTCTTACTTCCGTAGTCGTAACTAAAAGAGTAAATTGTAATTGAGCTCTCCATCACTTTCAGAGTAAATTGCTCCCGTAGTAACCTATTTCAGCAGTGGGGACTTCTTTAGTAAATGTTACTTCCGAAGCAATTTACTCCAACATGGTGCACATCACCCCTATGTCTTTTGACCTGGGGCTCCTTATAAGAAGTATGTGATGCTTTTTCAGCAGGTAACATGCATTGAGGTATTAAGTTTTAACGACAGGTGCATGAACTCCAAATTTTGAACCAATGCACAGTCCAGTTAAATGTTTTTTAAAGACTTTTAAATGCCAGTAAGCCAAGTGCATGCGTGCATGATTTTTTTTTTTTTTTTTTTTTCCAGAAAGAATCATAGAAAGTTTTCCATTAAAAGTAGAAAATGTCAAATTTTGTCATCTTACACTTTCCAGCACAAATTTAAAATATTAGAACATCAATAGGAGGAAAGCAATTAAATGTACAGGAATAACAAAACATTTAAATGCTTCCTCTATAAACATTAGAATTTATAATATGCAATATGTTTCCTTCATTAGTATGCATATTCTGCAGGACATCTGATATCTTCATTGCACATGGTCTCTCCAAAAGAATAGTGAACTAGCTATGCAAATTTACATTAGAATACAATACTAAATTCTCTTCTAGAAAATATGCACGTCAGCAATTTTCAAAGAAACCCATGAAAAATTAGCAAATGCATTTTAATCTTGTCTCAAGTATGTATTTACATATTTTCACAGTATTTGCACCTGTCCTATCACACTGAAAGAGCTTGGCTGAGAGGTACCCAGTCATCTTATATCCCTGATTAGTCTGTAACTACTATTATCTCTTCAGTTCTTTTAAGTACCTTGGTGAACAGAGATTTGCATCCAATGCAGTCTCTCAAAAGACCATCTGCAACTGTTCTCACACAGGATAGAAACATCAGTTGGCATCCATAAACTTACAAACAAATGTGTTGCTAAGTAGGGAGATTGCATTGTTATATTTTTGTTCTTATTTATACTACTGCACAAAATAAAATTCAAGTAAATCTTCAACCACCTTCTTAAGGCATTAGATATACCTGTTTTGCTTTCTTAGTCAGAGATTTAACCATATCTTTTCCAGTTTGTTGAACCATACCATAGAAGACACCACTGGTGTTCTCTAGCAGTACATATGGATGATTATATTCCTGGAACAGAAATAAGTAAAAGCAATGATACAACTGTGTTTTAACCTTTTCATATTAAAATTGTATTTGATCTGTAGTACATCCAATAAAATTTGCCAAATTCATTGAAATTATATCAAGCTGCTTTAACACGTTCTGAAGCATTCCAATTATTATGAATATGAGTATAAATCACTTTTGCTACACTGTGGCTGCAAGAAATTTGAAGCTTAGGAAAATTCTCTATGTTGTGACCAAATCACATCATACAATTGGCCAAACCATAGAAGAAGGCTTTGAGTGTTGCAGACTCAAGAAAGCAAACCTGTATGGTATAGTAGGCCAAGCACTGCAAGAGACTGTCTGGCTACTGTTTAAGAAAATTCACCATCTGCATTCTAGTAAATTCTGGAGCATTGCATTTTTTTTTTTTTTATTATGGACGCTCTTTAACTGCTGTGGTTCTTAGCGTCCCATTCTATATTGGGCATGTAATACCGGTAATTTTGCTCAGAGGCCTCTTTATCAGGCTTGAGGTTCTTTTACGTGCCGTAAATCTACGACACGGGACCACCAGCTTTACTTCCCTTCCGAAGGAAGCCATGCTAAGGATTTTTATGCCCGAAAAAATCCATCGCCCTCCGCCGGGAGGAGCATTGCATTAATGCAACAAGGTACTATAAAAATGTGGCAGAAAATAATTGTGAATGGATTACAAGTGACTTGCATATCAGAGTATTTACTGGTATGCATTTTGGTAGTTCAATTATTTTTATGAAAATTAGCATGGCTTAAATGAAATAAAAAAAACAAATATAACAAGTTTTTTGATGCTTCTAAACTGAAATACAAAATAGCAGCTTCAATTCTACATTGAATGCCAATCACTGCTTATTTTATGTGAGTCCATCCCATCCTTTCATAGACTTGGTTATGCCAAGAGGATTCAAAAACTGAAATCTTGATCAGTGATGATTAATGCTTTAGGTAACGGAGATTGTAGTAATTCCTTAAGACACAAGCAGTAACAATATATCAGCATTTTTGAAAAACAAAATCGAAATGGTTTTGGTCAGAAATAAATTCAGACAAACGGTCATCAAAATGCAATATTTGAGTTAAACATTGTTTTTAACTTACTGAGGGTCCCTCAAGCTTTTTATAAATTTGATTCTCCCTTTAAATTTGTGCAATCAGAAATGGTTCCTGAAATTTTATCACTATCACATCTATGTAGTTCTATTGTCTTCATAAGCTATTAATCTGTAACAGCACTTCTGCTTTAAATAACAAGAACAGGTTTTACCACACTTATTTAACAAAACTATCAAAATAAAATATGAATAGAAATTAGACAGAACAATTATAAATTTAATGAAATATCATTCAGGTGCAATTGTGGGTGAATTCAAAACAAATGCAGTAAATGACAAATTTAAAAATTGTATTTTGTTTCCTAAAACAATAAATAAAAATTATATTATACATATTGGAACTTCAAGTCCAAGCTAGACTGCAGTAATGTATTCACAAGACCCATTGCAGTGTGTACTTCAGCAATATGTTTTAGTCGCAACTATGATATTTTCTCTTTGCTTTGGTTTACTAGTGGTGCAACTCTGTCTGTCTGTCTGTCTGTGTCTGTCTGTCTGTGTGTGTGTGTGTGTGTGTGTGTGTGTGTGTGTGTGTGTGTGTGTGTGTGTGTGCGCGCGCGTGCGTGCGCGCGTGCGCGCGTGTGTGTGTGTTTTAAATGCTTACAAGAAACAGTATAGCTCCAATTGCATTATAAAGTTTCTGTATTGTTAAAACCTTTTACTTATGTTTTAATACGTTGATATTGTAATGAAAAGAAGCTAGAAACAGTGATGTGTATTGAATTTATTTAAAGGTGAGTCGGAATTGTTACACTAACATCACTTAAGTTATGTTTTAATCTTTATTAAGACCCTATAAAAAGCTATTTTACTACTGGTTTCCAAAATGTCAAATTACATGCAAGTTCACAAGTTTAGAGGAAGTAGGGGGCGAGGATGATGGGGAGACAGGGTTACCAGCAAAAATATGAACCTTCCCTGACCAAAATACTGCATTTCCCTGACCACAATTTTGTATTTGCAGTTTTTAAGTCTCACCACCCACCAATATAATGCCTGGCACCCCATATTATTGAAGTTCAAACTTCTTTCTCACATATTGCAGTAAGTTTCAAATTGATTGCCCAGCCATTCTACAGACTCTCTAAGTAATGAATATAGCAAGTGATAACTGAAAGGTGTTTTTTTTTTTTTTGGGTGGGGGGCACCAAAGTCTCGTGATGGAGTAAATCAATCCAAAACTTCAGTCACAAAAAGTTGAACAACTTTATCTCTAATAACATGTGCAAAAACGTTTATATATATATATATATATATATATATATATATAAAAAAGTTCCTCTGCATTTAATATTTAATTTGAAATTCATCACTTCAAGGGTTGAAGGGGAATTTAAAGGAGCATAAAATGTTGTAATCTTCAGTAATATGTAGTTTTTCCATCAGTATGAATTACCGGACATGTGATAACTTTGAACCAATTTTCCTGACTTTCCCTGACACAAGCCAATTTTTTAAATACTCCCGTCTTTCTAGATTGCTGGGAACCTTGGGGGAGAGAAGAGAACAAGAAAGTTAGTGAGGGTGAAAAGGAAGAAAAAGGGAGTATGAGACAGTGAGAAAAAAGAAGCATTTCCATTTAACACAATGTGAGCAAATTTCTCTAAAAAGGAAGGTTTTTAAAGGGGTGCAAAATAAACAGATCAAAATATCTCTTATTTGGTTTGTTTGAGAATGTTATATACAGAAATTTATAAGCACGACATTTCTGACCAGTTTTGTTATTTACATACTTTTAATAAAACGAATATTTAAGAAACTCTACCAATTTTTCATTACTATAATTCATGTTCATAGATGTTGCATTTTTCCTTGTGCACTTCTGCCGGTTGATCTTCATTTAGCTTCCATCTAATAGAAGGGTCAATTATAGCTCCAGAGGATAAGGGATAGTCTGCTTTGTGGCTATTATATCTAATCTTATACATGTCCCATTTTCCGATGCACCATGCACCTCTTCATAGATGTGATATTTCTTTTCTCTGAGAGCCTCAATAATTAAGCAGCACACCTTATGATGCCTGCTATTTCCGAGTATTTTGCCATGTGGACAAATTCCAAGGACATGAGCAAGAGTTTCATTCTCACTGCCACAATAGTGACAATGGTTATATCTTTGATATAACCCTCTTCATGAAAAGGTACATTGCAAGTTGTCCAAGGACCATTTAACTTTACCCCTGGTTTACAAGTACACAAATTACTAGCCAAGGTCAAGTTCACTATTTCTTTCTTTGGTTTTCAAGAAATAGCAAATTACTAATGGTTAAGCAATACATTAATTTAATTCTTTGTTATTATATGCAAACAAACCAATAACATCTCCAATTAATAACACTTTAAATTAAATAAATACGAAGCATAACTTTTGCATCTGTGGAATATTGCTTCTACTTCATTGCAATATAATTCACTACAGAAGTGAAATCGATGAGCAACTCCTGAATTTTCTTATTCAATTTGTTTCTAAATAAGAATTTCACTTTATTTCATCTAATGTTTCAATGGCAGCTTATACATACTTTGTACATTTTTACTTAGGAATTTAAGTCCCTTTTTTTTTAATATTAAACTTTCGGATCATCGTCTCCATCATCAGCCTAGACTCACTGCTGCACTTTTTCCTGTGGTTCATAGATAAGTTTCCTAGCTGGATATACTGTAAGATGAGATCATTTTCATATGGAACATCAACATTTGATAAATTGTTTTACTTTTATCTATGAATAATTTTTTCCAAATGGAGAGTTTTGCAATTTTTCTAAGGGCCTTTAAAAGTGTAGATCTCTCCCTCAACTTCAACTGTTATTCGGAAGTTAGAGACAGTGGAGTGAAACAATAATTTAATTGAATCTAGAGTTGGTGGATACACTAAGACTCCAATTGCTTGAAATTAATCAAACATGTTTTGAAATCAAGCACCGCTTTCAAAACATGTTCTATTAATTTCAAGAGAAGTCCTAGTGTATCCACTGACTCAAGATTCAATTAAATTTTCGTTTCAACCGATGATTTGTGGACCAAAAATGCTCTGTAACTGCTGATTTCTCCACTCATACTTCATGTGTTCTTTAAACCTTGTGCCCAGTTCCTCTTTGTCTTCCTGGTGTACATTTTCTTGCAATCTTTACATCCAATTTCATAAATACCTGAAGTTTTTACCTCCAGAATTTTGTCCTTTGTGTTGGTCCTGAGAAAGTGTTTTAAGCAATGCTTGTTAACCGGGCTAGATTAGGGTTACCATATTATATACCCCAAAAAGAGGACACTCAACGGGATTGATCAATGTGCTCTTAGAACTGCGGAATGAAAGATTATTAGTTCAATTTTATTTTGTCAAATAACTATATTACATACAAAATAAAGAATTATTACACACATCACACATACCTACATTACTTTGGAGCCCATGTGTATTTCTCAGTGGACTGAATCTGTTATAACGTTCCTTTTCTTTATACAAATATTTAAAATACTTTTTTGCAATTGAAATGTTTAAAATTGAGTTAAAACTCTAAAATTAAACCTTTCCGGGACGAAAGCTTGAAACTGTTCTCCGAGTTTATCCGTAAATATACATTTGCTTTTTGCATGATGAGAAATCATCTTAAACAAAAACAAAACAAAGCATGATCAAAACGTATTATTCAACTATAAAAATCTTAACTTACACAATAAATCAATGTTTCTGTGCTGTATATTTTGAAAATCAAGTTGCCTAATAAGATGATTTATTGGGTAAGGAATATGCAATTTAATGAAGATGTAGCTGGATGAATACACTAGTTTGCTCTAATCTAAAAGCACATGTATCGTACGAACTTTAAGTGAAAACCAGATGGAAGGAGAACTATCACAGCTACCTCTAAGCTAAAAAGACTGATACATTGATTGCAAGCAAATAAATTGTGTAATTCAATAATCTATATAAATAATATATAAATTGTTGATATGAGATGAAAACAAAAATCAAAAGATCTTAATTCCCAAAAATAAAAAATGCAGACATTAGCAGAAATTGCAAAAAACACTCGGACACTACATTAAATGTTGAAAACACGGACATGTTCGCATAAATGCAGGCGTATGGTAACCCTAGGCTAGGATTATACCACATTCTTTAACATTTAAGTGAATTTATGGATGGCACATGGATGGAAAGTGAATTTTTTAAACTTTTTATTTTCTTTCATGTTGCTTAGCGTGGTAATTTCCTTTTATTTGTTTCTTTTAAAATTTCTTTATCTTCCATGATCTCTTTGGTTAAGCCATCTTTATGTACAATTTCTAGGATCTTATTTATTCTTGTTGTACTCTCCTGTGCTCATGGGTATGTTTACCAGTCTGAAGGTGAGAATATTTATTATTGCATACTTGTGTTCCCTGGGGTTGTAGCTGTCATTTTTAATTTAATTATCCATGTGTGTGTCTTTTCCTCATGATTGTCATGTGAGAAAGGGAGCATGTTACTGGATTCTGTTATTGATGTATCTTGTAGAGCTCAGTAGAATTGTTGCATCCTTAACCAACTTCTTGTCTACTATGACAAAAACGTTTTCTACATATCTGTACCAGAGTGGCTAGATTATAGAGCAAATTAATACTACAAAGTGTTATTATCCAAAGGTTTTGTACTTATTCAAATGATTAATAACATAAAACTTACCACTACAGTACCAGCATCCATAACTAATACTTTGTCACTGTCCATGACTGTGTGCAATCTGTGTGCAATTGTAAGAACAGTGCAGTCCACAAATTTCTTGCGTATTGTGAGTTGAATTAATTCATCTGTCCTGTGCAAAAAATGAAAATGTGTATTTTTAGGTACTGGCTAAAGAATTTAAGATCCACTCCTTCCCACTACACAAAACACCCAGATGTTAAGGCAAGTATCTGCGAAAAATGAAAAACATGCAATTTTCTTTTGACTAGTTTTACCATGTATACAGAAAATAAAGTCTTGCATACATTTTAATGAGCTGTATCAAACCATTTTTGTGAACCAGTATTGAAGTTTTATCTATGATTAATCACTTGTGATGTGCTAATACAAAATATTCCTTATACAAAAAAAAAAAAAAGGCTTTTATGTGACCTAATTTTTTGCTTTGAACTTAAAAAAAAAAAAAAAAAAAAAAAAAAAAAAAAAAAAAAAAAGATGTGAAATGTAGGTCATTCTGAATATTAAAAAAAAAAGAAGAAAATAAAAGAGCTTAAAGAACGACTTGTGTTTAACAGTAGGCTTTACCTACTTCTGTGGTATGGGGGTAGCGTGTGTGCCTCACACTCAAGAAGTTCCAGAGTTTGAATCTCAGTTAGGGTGAATTACCCAGATAAGGTTTTTCCTGGGGTTTTCCCTTATCCTGAGAGATGAATGTAGAGTAACTAAGCTCTATGGACCCCGAGCTCCTTTGAATATCATTTCACCTACGAAAAGTCCTACTTCTAGCATTATCATGATTTTCAGAGTTTACTTTAATACAATTTGTCTTTATACATATGTAGTACAGTTCTGAGAATAACTAAGTCTAGGAAACATAAGTAATTTCATTTTTATAAATTCTGTTTTTATATTTCGTCTTTTATTTAAGTTCAAGTAAAGCAAATTGCTTTATATTGACGAATACAAACTCTTATTCATAATTTCCATTGAAGTAGCTCCCTATATTATTACACAGTAACTTACTTAACTCGTAAACAAACCATGACCTTCATGATGCCCAAGGTTCAGTTTTTGTATTTTATTTTGTCTGATGTTACGTGGAATGCCCTGTACAGAACTTATTCAGTATTGTATAAGAAAAGTCAGGCTGCTTTAAACATAGCAACTTCAACTATTACTTTTCATATATTCTGTGCTCTAATTTGGATTTTCTTTTTTAATTTCAAATTTTTACTGTTAATAAACACTACCTTTAATTAAATTTCCTACTTAACAGGAAACCAACATTTGTACTTACTGGGGGTCTACATTAGCTGTAGCCTCATCCAAAATTAGTATTTTGTTCTTTCGCAAAATAGCTCGAGCAAGACAAACCAGCTGCCTTTGCCCCACACTGAAATTACTTCCACCTTGAGAAACTTTTGAGTATAATCCAGAAGCTAGGTCATTCACAGCTTCCTTCATTTCAACCTGTTAAACAAGGAATTTTTTGTTTAAATAAACACAGAATTTGATACAATCAGATATATAAGAATTTATGGTCTGATACACAAAATATTCAGGCACCGTCTAGTTAGAAAGCACATTCATGTTAATAGTTATGAAGGCTGACAATAGAGAAAGAATGAGAAATGGGGATACTATTCTATGATGCTGAAATGTTTATTTGTTTGCCTTTGTATCAGGCCAAACTACAGACAGCAACAGCACAGTAGCCCAACTGATACTGACAGTTTATTTCAATCAATAGTTATTTACAGAAACTATGTTGTATGAGTCATAGTTTTCACACTCATCATTTTAGTTAATAACAGCGGTCTAATATTTAGAATTAAGCCCTATCATTTGAGTCCCAGAAGAATTTCACTGTAGATATTGTGATGCATCAGCTATGGACCAAGGTTATTGGGAAGTTGGTGCCAGGCACCCAGAGATAAAGATAAGTTGCGCTCATGCCTGTGCTTCAGCAGATAACCAGAATTTTCTGGAAGTTTCTTTTCCCCCACCTCCAGAACATGTGTCCAGATAGTTCTAGAATGTTCTGTGGAAGATTCCATTGGCTATATAAGGAAGCATTCTCGCAAGAGAAGTAGAGTCAGCAGTGAGCAAGTTAGCAAAGGCATTTATGGTACAACGAAAACTGCACTTCTACAAGTGAGCTTGTGATAACAACTATGGCATGCAACAAGTGTTACTACAGAAGAGATTGAAGAAGTCTGAGAAGATATTTGAATATGTCTAGCCACATAAATTATATTGAACTACATGTACAGAACACTTAAAGAAGCATGCCATCAGATAAGAATTGATAAAGGCAATTATCGGAAGAGATCAAGAAAATTAAGAGTAAAAATAAAGTCAGAAATGGACTTGGTATAATGAAATTCTGATTGTATCAAAACTTCATAATAATCAAAATTAATAAGATTATGATCACTAAATGTAATGTAAAATAAAGACAAGCAGATTGTTATCCTTACATACAACCAAAATGAAACATGCATAGAGGCAGACTAAACTACCAATAGGATTGTATAAAAACAGATTGCTCTAGTAATATGTAGGGACCCCGACTTTTCGCGAGTAGTTAATTTGCAAAATTGGCCGAAAACCAACAATAAGGAAAACCTTTAAGCAATTATTTTTAAATTCCACATATATATCCATTCTGAGTCGCGAAATAACGCGACATTAATTCTATATCGCAAAATAACACCATTAAGAAAAAAAATTTGCAAAATCACACTGAAATTTCTCTCTCTCTTTTTTTTTGGCGTTTCTCTCTCCTTTTCACATAAACAATCAGATATTTGACTTATCAATCATTTACGAATACGAACACCGTGTATTGTCATTTGCTACGGCCATGCTGCACAGCACAGAACACCAAACTGCACTGTGATTTAGCCAGAGCTTTGGCAAACACTGTTATGAAAAAAAATGTGCAAAATAAGACCGAAATCTCTCTCTCTTTTTTTGGCATTTATCTCTCCTTTTCACATACACAATCGGATATTTAGCATATCAATCATTTACGAATACGAACGCTGTGTATTGTCATTCGCTACGGCCATGCTGCACGGCGTTGTGTGCTGCATGGCACAGAACACCAAACTGCACTGTGATTTAACCAGAACTTCGGCAAACATCGGTATTGCTTCGGCTACCCCGCCCCCTTCACTCTTCACCTATCGCATGCACAACAAAAGGAATTACATGTTTATTGGAATTCGGCAACACTGCATCAGTGATGGTTTTCCCATTTCACTCAAATTATTCTTTGGGTTTAAATGACAATACTACCTGCAATTCTTCTCTAATGCCGCATTTTAACGATTCGTGCTTGTATCGCCCCATTTCATGCAGGCTGGAAAAGACTGTCGCAAAAGTATCGTTAAATAATGTATGAATTCTAAGTTGGTTCAAGTCAATTCTGACAGCAGACAGCCTCTTCTACCAATCACTGTCTGCATTTCCTGTACCCCTCGCATGAAAATTGTTGCTGTCTCGCGATGTTGCTATAACGTGAACGCTTGTCTAGGCATATTTTGTGTCCGCTATACTGAAAGATTCGCTTGGAGTCAAGTTATATTCTTTAAATTATGTTACAATTTAGCGCAAGGAGTCAATTTACCTGCTGCTCTGAAAAAGAAAAGGAATTACGCCAATGGAGCCACGTTTCAAATTAAGCTAGCGCGTGCACAATTCAGCTGACAGAGTTGGCAACGTGCCGTTCGCGTGCCGTACAGACAGCATGTGCAAGACGTTGCCAGGTCAGTTGAGTTTTTTGTGCCATGCGGGAATTCAAACCGATTCCACAGTAGTATTTCAATGCGGTTTCACTACATGCTTAACAGTGGATAAGTTGATTCTAAAAATGGACCAGGTGATAATTTACCTTCTGTTTTTCGTACTAACTTGCGACATAACTACAAGAGTAAACTGAACACTAGAATTGTGATAAAATGATTCATTCATTACTACGCGAAACCAGCAAAACGCACTAGTCAGGATGAACTGGTTTGTCCAATCAAACCTTTCCGTCAGAAAACACGTATTAATTATTATTATTATTATTATTATTATTATTATTATTATTATTATTATTATTATTATTACTATTACTATTACTATAATCGAGAAAAGAGTTCTTTGGGGACTGGAATTACTGGATAAATGTCATGGGAAAATTTTTTTGAAGAACTTTATTAGTTTTATTAGCAGAGATTAAAGGAAAGGTTTTGACCGTTGGGACCGCCAAATCGAACGATAGATTGATATGTACAGTAACACATGTCTTTGCTCCAGATATTTCGAAGTCAAGGACTTCCGCTTCCATGCTGTTAGCCATGAACCTGGACGTACATGCATGTGTATAATCGATTCATTCTATCTGAAGAAATCGTTCATCATGCCTAAAGTGACAAGCATTTATATGCATGAGAGTGAATTTAAAGATGAAGGTTTCTAGGTTTCCGATAAAGTGAAGCAGATACTAATATGCAGGTACTGCAATGTGAGAAATGACTGGATATGCAGACACACATGCATGAAACACTGCAAGGAAACACTGCATAAAAATATTTTTTGAATTCGGGGAGTCTCAAAATGTGTATTTAAAGGTGAAATCTCGGTATAAAATGTTTGAATGGAATGCAATACTTCCTCTAGTTACTACAGGTAAATAGTAGAGAAAATAAAAATATGACAATTAACCACAAGACTTATCACAGAAAAAACACACACCTCTTCCAATGCACTCCATAGTGCAGAATCTGGGTATTCATCAAATGGGTCAAGATTTTTTCTCATGGTGCCAGAAAATAGAACCGGTTCTTGAGGAATAATTGACAGTTTTCTTCTTAAGTCATGCAGTCCAATGGTGGTAATATCTATGTTGTCTATGATTATACTACCTTCAAGATAAGTTAGCCGGAAGAGAGCATTGATGAGGGAAGACTTGCCAGCACCTGTCCTTCCAACAATACCAATCTGTAAATAAAAACACAAATGTATTGTTGAATAGAGATATTTTTATTTGCATTTTTTCTCCCCAGGCCAATGTTTAAAATAGTTAAAGAATTAAATACCAGTCCTGGAATTAATGCTGTTTTCTTTGCTTTAAATACTTTTCAAAAAATTAAGACTAA
Source organism: Deroplatys truncata (assembly GCA_030765065.1). Classification (NCBI taxonomy): domain Eukaryota; kingdom Metazoa; phylum Arthropoda; class Insecta; order Mantodea; family Mantidae; genus Deroplatys; species Deroplatys truncata. The sequence goes on from CM060985.1 coordinate 108,810,805, forward strand.
TTTTGGTTTCCCTTTGCTTTACTTCACATACCAGCATAATGTCCTCCCTCATTGGCAGATCAGAACTGCTTGTTAATTTGAATTAGGTTTTATTCAATTTAATGACTTTGGACTACTAGATTCAGATCCCAAGTATTACATTTTTGCAATCACACGAATGAAGTATGTTTTTTGAAGCATTGACCAATCTCTACACTAAACACTACAGTATTGCAAACTGGGGTAGGGTGCTTATTTTCACATTTAAACTTCACTTGTCGCATAACCAGGCTCAGTTACATAAGATTTTACAGTTTCTTAAAATTCGTTATTCATAAATCAAGATAGATGCATTAAATGCAGAACAATAAATTTCACAGGTAACTGGGTTATGAAACATTTAGGAAAAACAAACTGTATGCATACTTTAACTATCAGAACAGAAACAAATGTTTGTCAGGCATTTTTCCCATTAATGTATGTTTCAAGCGACAACACACGCACACACAGAAATAGCAGTAATACTTTAGCCAATCAGGAGGGGAAAAGTGGTAAAACATTTGGTGTGAATACATGTAAAATAAAATAAGAGTAAAACTTGTATCCATGAAAAAATAATTCTATATTATTTAAAAATAGTTTAATCATTATTGAAGCAGACGTTGAGCATTACATTAATTAACTGTTAAACTAACCTTTTCTTTTGATTCCACCATAAACTTGAGGTGTTTTAGGACAGCAGGCTCATCCACAGAGTATTTAAGAGATAAATCTTTAAACACTATTTTCCCCTCTGTTGGCCATTCAGCAGGTGGTTTCTTTCCTGAAGACATAACCTGTTTAAGTTAACTTTTCGTTGTTTTCAACATAAACAATTTTTTATTGAATGAAGTCATTTTCATTTTACAGTAAAACACAACAAAGCCATCACCTAAATTTTAAATCATCGGCAAAAACTTGGGGCATGTTTATCCTGTAACAATTCAAGAATGGAATACTTTACCATTTACTAATCACTCAAAATACCTTTGAACTCTGTGCAGGCAGACAAAATCACCTTGAACAGAAGCATATTTACATATGAGCAAGCCCATGTAAGAGTATAGATCAGCAAGAAGGAACAATGAGATGGTCTGTATAAGTGCCTGTTGAAATTGTTAATGTTTTAACTTTATTCCATTGCCAATGTAATTAAGAGAACACCTGAACCAACAGTGAGTTTTGGCAATGACACCATATATTTATTTATACACACTGTAACACCTCACAGGGAAATTAAGTTGTGCAAAGATCCATTGCAAGTCATTTTTCAGTCATTTGTCACATTATAGCCATGCTCATTAGGTTAATAAGTGGCATGTCTAGGTTCCATGTTCATTGAGTCAACGCTCATCATTTCACAGAACTCTGGTAGGTACAGAGTTTTCCTCCAGTAAAATTCCTTTTTTAACTGGTGCCTGCATTTAAGCCAACAGTTACATATGAACTGCATGTACAGTTGGAGTTTACTCTTCCAACATATGTTCTTATACTTGGATGTTTCCTTACATCATTTTTGCTACATCAGGGCGTGCCTTTCAGGCAAGAACCATATTTAAGCATAATTAGATACTCTGGGTTTCAGGTACCAACTTGGCAGCAACAATCTACTCTGGTTTTTCTTTAATGGCCTTCAAACATTCCATTCATTCCAACAAATAAAATAAATATACTTAAACCTGGACAAGTTAATACAAATCAGGTTTGAAAACCAATTTCTCTTCTAAAACCAAGCTCAGGAAAAATGAATAAAACACAATAGCTTTATCAACATATTACATTTGCATAATTACAAAACGCTCAAAAAGGTGATTTATTAAAAAAAATTATTAAAATTATACACGAAGGTAATTTCTGCACCTTGTCAGTTAAATTGCATCCCCATAAATTCATCCACTGTATAGAATTGGTAACCCAACTGGTATGCCATTACTGCTTTTACATGTTGCAGTTTTGTCTTTAATCTTTTCTGGTACTTAGTTTATTGAAAAATTTACCACTATATAGTTAAAACTGTTCCGATATGTTTTTGTGTTTGTTATTTATGTATCTTTTGTTGTTCGTCTTGTTTTGTAAATATGTATACTATTGTTAGCTATAGAGAGTCACTTTCAGAATGGTAACTATTTCCAAGAGGTATTGTGTATTTACCAGGGTGGTCTGAAAAATTTCAGACCTCAACATGAAGATGGCAGCACTCATAAATAAAAGCTAGTGAATTTCGTTGTTCATCTGTTGACAGTTACTCACCAAAGTTTCAGCCATTTTGGATGCTCAGTTGTTATGTAACAGTCGTTTGAGTGAGGTGATGCGAGTGTTTTTATGAAAATGGACAAAATCGAGCATCGAGCTGTCATTAAATATTTGTTTTTCAAAGGCAATACGCCTATGCAAATTGAAGATGAGTTGGATTCTGTGTATGGGGACTCTGCACCATCATTTACCACAGTGAAATTTTGGGCAGCTGAATTTAAACGTGGCCGTAAGAGCTTCGGAGGCGAACGTTCGGGATGTCCAAAAATTGCAACTACCGACGAAAACATCGCCAAAGTTCACCAAATGGTGCTAGACGACCACCGAATTAAAGTGAGAGAGATAGCAGAGGCTATGAACATGTCAAACGAACATGTCCGTCACATATTAAATCAACATTTAGACATGAGAAAGCTGTCCGCGCATTGGGTGCCGCGTTTGCTCCGTTTGACCAAAAAAGTGTTCGAATGAAATTTCCAATGCTCTGTTGGCACAGTTTAGGCGCAATAAATCCGAGTTTTGGCGCCGATTAATTACTGTAGATGAAACTTGGATACACCATTATACGCCCAAAACAAAAATACAGTCCAAACAGTGGACTGCAAAGGGGGGAACCGGCTCCAAAAAAAGCAATAACTGTTTTTTCGGCTGGGAAAGTGATGGTGACTGTTTTTTGGAATAGTCATGGAGTTATTTTAATCAATTATCTTCAAAAAGGAAAAACCATTACAGGAGCATACTACGCATCATTACTTGACAAGCTGAAGGCAGAACTTGCGGAAAAACGGCCACATTTGGAGAAAAAGAAAATCCTGTTTCACCAAGACAGCTCACACCTCAGCGGTTGAAAATCCACGAATTACGGTTTGAACCGCTTGAGCATCCGCTTTACTCACCAGCCCCAAGCGACTTCTTTTTGTTCCCTCACCTTCATGAACAATTATTTTGCTGAGAAAAACGCAGAGTACTATTTGGACGGGTTACAGAGATGGGAGCATTGCTGGGAGAGTGTGTAGAGTTACAAGGAGACTATGTTGAAAAATAAAAAAAAAAAATTCTGAAAAAATGTCTTTTATCTTTATTAGGTCGGAAACTTTTCAGACCACCCTCGAATAAGTGTGCATACATGGTAATGATGGAATTTGAAATTTTTTAAAAATGTGGTTCACAGGAATCTCTTTGGTTTGCTCCAACTGTTACTCGTATTTTTTTTCTTTTTGTAACAAAACTTTTTTTTTTGGGGGGGGGAGAATTGGGAGTGTTACCCCATAACAAAATGCCATAATTTGATTGTGAACGTACGTAAGCATAATCCACATTTTAACACAGCCAGACTTTATCTTTAAAATCCACCCAGGGTGTAGAGGTTCAATTCAATTCTTTATTAGCTGTAGATTCATTACAGAATGTTAGCCTCATCAGTATTATAAATAGTATAAAATAAAAGTTTTAAGTAAACAGAAAAAAATCTTATGATAATTCACAATTCGTCAAGATTATACAAACATTTCTGAATAAGGAATATTTTCCGATGGCACTTAAAAGTGAAGCCAGATAATAATTTTAATCTTGCTGGTAATTTATTATACAGATTGATTCCCATCACATTGGCATTTTTATCTGATATTCTTTTAACATGGATTGATTTATAATAGTAATTTTTCATTCGAGTATTGTAAGAATGGATTTCATTATTTTTGGTTAGTTGTTTATCAGTAACCAGGTCATAAGAGAATGGTAGATTTCAAAAATATGCACCTGTTCTTAATACACGACTGCACAAGAGATTTGGAAAACATATACCCGTACTCAATTTTAATGTATTACTACATCTTTGTTTTCAGTTAGAAACAGATACAAATGCTATCATATAATTTAATTCAACTGTTAGTCAATTTCCACTCCTCCTTAGAAAATGGTCGATATACATACTGGTGGAGAGCTTACCCCCTATTTGTGAGCAAAAGACAGTCAACATTTCACTACAGTTCATATGCACGAGAATATCTATACAACATTGAATGCTTCCTCTTAACTTGAGTATGAACTCTACTGTGCTATTACCTTTCAGCTTGTTATTTTTGGCTCCATCTATACAAAACTCAATCACTCTACAAGGCCATTGCAAGAGGAGGAAACTAAATGTATTTATTGCAGGTTTCATGCTGATATTGAAGGTATATCCAATTTTGCTTTCTAAATCCTATTTACCAGAAGTTAGAGCAAACTATGCATTGAAACAATCTTTTTTTATTAAATCAGACTTTGGAATGATTTATTTAACAATAATTATAAGAAAACAATGTAATTGCACAACTTCGTAATTGTGATGTTTGGGTCTGTAAGTCAAATCTGCTCAGTGAACAGTGATTGACTTCACTTTGGTTTTTAGAAGATACAGTATGTGTTATTTATCTTTTAAATACTTTAGTGTTAACACAATGAAAAGGTAAGAAAAACTTTAAAATCTGCTATGTAATTCTTAAATACATTGATAACCATTTCCAAGTTAAATATAATGCATTTTTACTTAGTTTTAAGTAACTACATTGAGCACAATTTTTATCTTTCAAGTGAGTCAGAAGAGCGGGAAACAACACTGTTACTTTCCTTTAACTGGACAGGTCACATCGGATGATGAATGAATGAAACTCTAATATTAAACATTAAAGCATTCTAGGGAATGATGGAAAACTTCAAATAAAAACCTCAGCAAGACAGTCTGACCCAACAGGAGTTTGATCTTATCCTATAGTTGGTGACTAAATCAAAACATGTTTTGCACCATCATCATCTTCACAGTATCTTTAAATTAGCCTCTAGTGGATGAAATTTAAAAGTGAAGTGATTTACATAATCTAATTTAATTTTATATAAATCCTTCCTCCTCCTAACACATTCATTAAATATTCCATTCACCAATTTGCCAGTATCAGCTATTGACTATTGACTTCCATTCATTGTTTTCACACATCAAACTGGAGTACTCAATGATGGTGATGTGATGTATAGAGAGCAATGCATGTTTTTATCAATACCATTTCTAGCACATACTTCAAACAAACAAAAGAAAAGTGTCCGCACATTTTTATGCAAGCAAGCCCATATGTGAAGATTAACATTTCCTTTTGACAGTCATATTGTGGTACTCCAAATCATTTTGGCATTTGATGGCTTAATTTTTAGAAGTGATACTGTTAAAAGAAATGTTATCAGATGCTTACTAAGCTCAAGAAACTTCAGTGATATACAAATGCCTGAGTGGCCATAGTGGCACTCAAGACAATGGGATGCCTTAGTAAGAACTAACAATAGGCTCTTTGGACAGTTTTCAATGAATTGACTACAAGGCATGTGTACAACATTTTCCTTTGAGAGGGCACAACAGCTGGATATGTAGGATTATACAGAGGGGTCCAAAATTATGTACTCACTCTTTGATAAACAATATCTTGGGAAAAAAATGACAGATTTACAATTCTTGCACAGTAATGTAGTTTAATGCTTTCTCAACAGGTGTCAGTCATTTTGTGTATTGAAAGTAACTACCCTCAGCAGGTCTACAGCATTCATGCACTCAAATGCTGAGTGAACTACAGATTGTCAGTGTGTGTGGTGTGATGGCTGTGCACGACGCGGCAATTTTTGTAGCGCATTCAGTGTAGCTGGCCTTTGCCCATAAACTTCATTCTTCAAGGTCCTCCACAGGTAAAAGTCCAGATGTATTAAGTGTGGAGATCACAGTGGATACTCAGTGGCACCTTTTCAACCTATGTCCAGATAAAGTGTCATCCAAGAATGCCCTGACATCTTGATGGTAGGGAGGTGGAGCAACATCTTGCTGAAAGCAAAATTACTGCGCAAGAATTGAAAGTCTGTCATTTTGTTCCCAAGATATTGATCTTCAGAGAGTGAATACATAGTTTTGGACCCCTCTGTATAATTATGATTAAGTATTTTCTGTTTGTAGCAATTGAATGTTATAAATTAAAACCTTCAGGGCCAGTTTCACCAACGGATGTTAAAAATGCTCTAACTTCTTGTTTATTAATAAGTTAAAAGTTTAACATATTGTTAAAACTTTTGCGTTTCACCAAGCTTTTCCAGAGAATTGTTAACTAACAAAGTGTTAAAGTCAAAGAGAACAACGTATGACCACGAGCAAGAGGGCGGTGATCAAACTTTGTAACTTCTGAAAGTGCTCCGATGCACTTTTGTCGATTCTTTGCTTTGCTTTGCTTGGTTACTGTTGAGACGAGAATCTTTGAGGTTAATTTTGTTCTCTTGCAATCCACGGTTCAATACAAATAGCGAAAATGAGCAAAAAAGTCAGATGTAGAGGCACAAATTTTTCACCATACGAAAAAGAACTTGTAATTGAGCTCTTAACGAAATATAAATCAATTATTGAGTGCAAAAAAACAGACGGTCTGAAGATAAAGGAGAAAGATGCTGCCTGGGGGAAAATCCAACAGGAATTTAACTGCAGTGCATGTGTTTCTCCCAGGTCATCAAAACAATTGCAACAATTTTATGTAAATTTAAAATGGGGCACTAAAAAGGCAAGGTGTGAAGAGCATCTAGAAAGATTTAGAACTGGTGGTGGTGAACCCACAAAAACTAAAGTTGACGAGAGCGTTTTATCGCTAATTGAGGATCAGGCAGACCCACATAGCAATGCTTACGATTGCGATGCATTCTATTATGGTATTTACCAGCAGCTTATATATACAGTGGAATCTCGTTAGCACGTTCCTCATTAACACATTTTCCCGTGTATTACGTTGAATTATAAAAGTCCCAGTACCAAATCACCAAATATAATAAATAATGTTTGCTTAGTGCATTTTCCCGGTCCCGCTTACTACATTTTAAGTTTGACGTCCTCATTCGCTGTTTTGGCCAATCCTTGATCAGTACAGTGTGAGTAGGCGTTTAACAGTTCATAGTTTGACATCATTTGCTACTTTGGTCAATCCTTGGTCACGGGGTGGAAATCGGCAGCCAATCACATACATGCATTTAAATATTTGTGTGACACGATTTCTGTGGGCAGGATAGAGAATGCTTTACCTTGGCATGGTAAATGCGGTAAACGCTAACGATAGTTTCTAATGTTGAGTGATAACCAAACAACCGTAGATTGTATATTAACTTTTCATTTACAATGAAAAAAAGAAAGTGTAGTAGGTAAATAACCAACAGTGAAAAACTGAAAATCCTTGATGTAATCACAATCCAAATATAAAACATGTCGATATAGTGCGGAAGTTAAACATTCCTCCGTCAACCTTAAACACGATTGTTAGCAACCTAAATTGATTGAAACTGCTTTTAAAGAAGGGAAAAATACTAAAACAAAACTTTTCTCTTGGAAAATAGGATCAGAAGAGGACCGGAACGAAATTTGTTGCATGGAAACACCTCTGTATTCAAATCGTCTTGTATACACCAAAGATAATATCGCCTATTGTACTCTTAACACGATGCACGCTCATAATTTTTTCCTTTTTAGCAGAAATTGTTATAACGTGTGTAATAAAACACACAGTAAAACCACTATTGCCACTGCCACAATTCGCAATTTATTTTCTCAAAAACATTCATAACCTAAAAAATCCAAGTTGACCAAAATAAAAGCTTGAATTATTTATTCTCAGGCTTTGTGTATCCAAATCCATTTAAACATATTGAATTTAACATGGAAACGCGGATCGTATTCAGTATGAAATTGTACTCAAAATCGATTTAAATTGCCCATGGAGACGTAGTAATTATTAGATTTTTATTACCTATGTTCTTAAATTGCAGATTTTGCATTTTCGGTAACACGTTTTCCCGCCTATGACGTCCAAATCCTTAGGTCCCTGCAAAAACGTACAAGATTCTACTGTACTGTACTCTTGTTAATAAATGCATTACTGTAATTCAAAATTAACTTTTTATTAGACATTAAAATTTTTTTGGATTTTTTGCTACAGGAGAGGTTGCTCAGCCTGTGGAGCAAGAAGAAGTTGAACAGCAAGTGCTGGCAATTATACAAGAGCTAAAGTTATACTACATGTGTATTTATCTTGTGAACATAATTATGCCAGCAAATGAAATCTATGAAATTAAAAAGATGACTTTATCGCCGACTTAGAAATAGCCACACATAACCTCAAAACAGAAGACAAAATCAAAGTTAAGAATGAATGCCTAGACATAATAAAACAACTTCGTACAATACAAAACAATTACTACAATAAAATAATTAGGAGTCTAAACAAAAAGCAAGTCGTATACCTAAAAGCAGATAAAGGCAACTCTCTTGTAATCCTGGAACTGGATGACTATAACCATAGAGTAAACCAGATGTTAAATAGCCCAGACTATGAAGAAATCTCCAAGAGCCCTTTAACTAGATGCATGAATGTAGTAAATAAGGCCCTCTCTGCTAACACCACCTTAACATCATCTGAAAAATACACTCTTAAGCCTGCTAACCCCACCTTACCAAGATTATATGCTTACCAAAAGTACACAAAGATGACAATAGCATGAGACCCATTATCAATGGCATTAACTCACCTACTTACCACATTGCTAAGTGGTTAGTAAACAAACTGAAAACCTACCAAAAGTTTGAAAACCTGGGAATTGAAAACTCCTCGAAATTAATAAACCACTTTCAGACCTACATCCCAAAAAACCACATAATGGTATCGTTCGACGTCAAAGCACTTTTCACCAGTATTCCCATAGAAAAAATTCCTACACTACTCAGAAAATGGTTAAATCAGACTACAATAGACTCCACAGAAATAGATGACATCATTAACCTTACAGAATTATGCACTAGACACAACTTCTTCACATTTAATAATAAATTCTACAAACAATCAAAAGGATTAGCAATGGGAAGTCCACTGTCCCCCATTCTGGCAGAACTATATATGAGCCACCTTGAAGTCCACATAGCAAAAGCTTTCCCCCACATATATAAATTTTGGCAGAGATACGTTGATGACATTTTTTCCATCATACCCCAGAAATTAACGGAAGATGCTTTGAAACTGTTGAACCTTCAGGACAACAGCATTAAATTCACAATTGAAATTGAAGAGAACACCACCTTACCCTTCCTGGACCTCATTATAACCAGAGATCAAAATAGTTTTAAATTCAGTATGCATAGAAAACCTACACATGTGGACAATTACATAAAGAAAAATGGTTCCAACCCAACTTCGCAACAACTAGCCGCCTTTAGAAGTTTGATCCACCAGTTGCATAGCGTCCCCTTGAGCAAAGAATTTTTAAAAGAACAACATATAGAAAAAATAGCAGTAACTAATGGATTCAACTCAAATCTCATAAGGAACATGTTAAACAAGAAGAAAAAACTCGAGGCAATTTCACAATCCACCACCTCTCTCAAACACAAATTGGAAATACAAGAAATTCACATACCACCCTTGGGCCTTTAGAAAACTTGAATGGATCTTCAACAAATTTAACATTAGACTAGCTCCACAGAACAAATTCAGCTTGAAGAACTTGCTAAACACACCTCTCAAAAATACCATCCCAAACACATTAAAATCCGGAATTTACCAGATTAGTTGTGATGAATGTGAGAAATACTACATAGGAAAAACTAAAAGAAACTTGGAAACCAGACTTAAGGAACACCAAAGGAACATAAAACTAAAACAAATAGAGAAATTTGCTGTATCACACCATTTTTGGACAGAAAACCACAACATTGGCCAAAGTATAAAGTTGTTAAAACCCCTCACCACACCAATAGAATTGAACATCTGGGAAAAAATACACATCATCAAAAACGGCAACATCATTAATTTTGAAATCCCGCCTGTGAGCAATGTGTTAAAACTTTGTGCCCCCAATGCCAGATGGCAACAGGGTCAGAATCCGCAGGAAGAGGAAGAAGAGAACACAGGAGAAAGTGACCCTTAGTCACCCAGTCACTGATGAGGACGAATGCCTTCGAAAACGTTTCTGTTTTATATAACTTTTAATTAGTGAAGGCGAGTGTAAAAAAGTGTGACTCAATCTACATCATTAAAAAAATATGTTCATTTGTGCAGGATGATGCTACCGAGGTTCAATTGGAACCAACTGATGACACCATTTTCTTATTGCAAGAAGCAGTGTGGCTAACCTCAACCCCAAAGGCAAAGACGCCATCTGTAAGTATTACTAAAAACAGAAGGAATAGGGTATTTATTAGAACTGTGCGTTATCTTCATTATTGTTTTTATTAATTTCTATAATACATTTGAGTTGTATTTGTTTACAGGCTGAAGATTCCAGCGCAGGAGCCAGCAGAATTAAAGAGCCGTCGCGTATTCAAAAGGTTGGTAGTTTAATATCAGCTGATTTTCTTCATATTGCAGGATTGCCAACATATTCATACGTGACTTTTTCAGGATAGTGTTCACAATAACATCACAGAACTAGCTAGCAGTAGAACAACCTTATGCGAGAAGGAAATGCTGCTCCTTCAAAAGAAATATGATGCGGAAATACAATTAATTGAAATGAAAACAGACTCAAAAACTCAAACAAGAGCTTATCAAAATAAAAATTTCCAAATTGCAATGAAGTACTAAATTAAAATAAAGTTTAATTTACAGTTGAAGTGTTCTTGTGCTATTGAATTTCTATGTGCCACAGCTGTAGGTTCATTGTTCACATGGATAGGATGCTGGACTTAGTCATCCCTGTGTTGTCTTTCCCTGATGAACTGGTAAAGAGGTAAGTCATCTGGAGGTAGCACGTCTCTTGTCTCCACAGCAATATTTTGCAGCACAGCTGTTACCACAATGACGGTCAGCGTGGTGTTTTGGTGCGTAATCCCATGCTGAGTACAGGAAAGCGCCTTTTCCACACTCCAATTTCATGCTCAATGCAGTTGCGTGTTCTGGTGTGTGAAGAGTTGAATCTATTTTGAGCTCTTGTTTCGGGATGCAGGTAGGGGTTAAAATATATTTTTTAAAGGATAGCCGCTATCACCAAGCAGCACACCTTTATTTATAGCTCCCATTTTGAACAGAGCGCATATCTCGGAGATATTAAATATGGTACTGGCATGTGTTGACCCAGGCCACCTAGCTGCAATGTTCCTGATTTTTAGGTTAGTCACCAATAACTTGCACATTAATCGAAAAGTAACCCTTGCGGTTATGGTAAATTCCTGCCCTTTCACCACCGGGAGATTGAATTCTCACATGCGTGCAGTCTAGTGCTCCCAGAACGCCTGGAAATTGGTACATGTAAGTTATTTATGATTGCTGGACGTTCCTCTGCAGAAGGAAAGGTTATGTACTGTGCACATCGTGAAGAGATTGCTTCAGAAACTTTCCGGATAACCCTACACACAGTGGATTTTGAAATGCCAACACTGTCTCCGACCATTTAATGAGATGTATCGGTAGCATAAAACCGCAGGGTTATTAACACCTGCAATGTTGGAGAAAGAGGCAAATTCCTGTTGGTAACATATTCTAACCTCTCTCGTATTTCATTTACAACTCTGCCCAACACCACTTTTGACAGTCCGTATCGCTTTAAAAATTCCTCTTCATCCAGGATGTCAAAATCATTTCGACGCACAGCTCTTCTCCAGTTCCGAATGGTAAAAGCTTCTAAATACAATAGTTCCGTGTCTATTGCTTGATTTGCGACAGCCATTTTCCAACTTTTTATGTATGTTAAATGCTATAACACAGGGGTATCGGGATATTAATTTAACACGTGATTTAACACTGCATTAACGTTAACATTATTTGATGAAACAGAATTTTTTATTAACATCGGTGTTAAATCGCTTTAACATCGTTTTAAAATTTAACATCTGTAGGTGAAACCGGCCCTCAGTATATAAAAAGCTAACATTTGGGTGATTGTTTATGGAAACTTCCTGCCAAATTGTTTGCCTTACAGTTACATACCAAGTGTTCTCTAAACATAACAAAGTTAATATCAGGTTTACACACTATTACTTTTCATTCACCTCAAAAGATAAAAACACCTGTTAATACAGTAATGTGGTGTAAAACATGGCAAATTTCTTACCTCAAATTATTGTAATAATAATGATGACTGATAATGATAATAATGAAATGTATACCCACCTTGAGGAGATTTCAGAGGTGGTTCACTTTCAACTTCTGTGAATTCTATTACACGTTCAACAGAAGTCATCTGATTTTCAACTTCGGCAGATTGCCTCATGCCCCACTGGAACATACCTGTGATACCAATTGCTTGCGTAATGGCAAGACCTACATTGCCTCCAAAATATTCTGCAACACAATCATATGCAATAAACTGTAACTGAATACAAAGACAAAGCATGCTCAAAATGTGAAGTAGTAACAAACATTACATTTCAGTAAAAGTATTAGAAACAGTGATGTATTGACAATTATAAAGATGAGTTGGAATTTTGAAACAATAAGCATCACTGAGTAACAAGTACCTGAACATGTTTCTTTTCACAATGGAAACCGAAGGAGAAGTTTATTTACCTTTCCTTGACCTAAAAATAATCCGAGAAGACCACCACCTCACTTTTGACATATACAGACAACTTCATAAAAACAATAGCTTCAATCCTACAGCACATACAAATGCAGCTTTCAATAGTTTATGTGACAGATTAGTGAACACCTTCATGAAACCAGGAATACAAAATAGAATATAAACACATCCTTACAGCTGGAACTAATAATAGATACAATAGAGAGTCAATAGATAGAAAGATTGTCAAGTACAAAAGAGAGAAACAACAGACACCACTAAATTGAGTCAGCAAAAAGAACAAAAACAATACAGGAAATATGCATACCATCCAGGTGTACATCTTAAATTCAGCAAGATCTTCAAGAAATACATCATCACCTTAGCTCCAAAAAACAATTACAGCATACAGAAACTACAGAGAGAGCCAAAAAACTACAAACCGGCTGCGCAGTGTTTTCCCGTCTGTGTCCTCAGCGCTCATTGCCATCTGCCACTAACATAGAAAAGCGCAGATGAAACCATACATTTTTAAAACTACTTTTAAAGGCTTTATTTACCAACTTTATGAAAGGAGATTCTGAAACTGGCCACTGTCATTGTCCATACATTTTTGGCACCTATTTAGGAAACTATCCATCACTCACCATAGTTCATGTCGAGAAATGCTGGCAATTTCCTGGCGGATATTTTGTTTTAATTCTTCCAGGGTGTGTGGGTTTGTCTTGTACACTTTATGTTTCAAGTTACCCCAGAGATAGAAATCGCAGGGGTTAGGTCGGGAGACTGAGGGTGCCACAAATCTCTATTAATAATTCTGTCCTCAAACACACTTTCAATTGACTAATTTTGAAGATTTAGAAGCTAGCAACAGATGTGTCATAATTTAAAATAAAGGGAGTTGAGCGTTGTTACACTACATCACTAAAATATTCTTACTTGAACGCGTTTCGGGAGACGGCTTGTTCCCATCGTCAGCATGTTCTCAACTAATGCTGACGATGGGAACAAGCAGTCTCCCGAAACGCGTTCAAGTAAGAATATTTTAGTGATGTAGTGTAACAACCCTCAGCTCTCTTTATTTTAAAACACTTTCAATTGTTCTCATCGAAATATTGGCCATATGAGCTGTTGCAGAGTCTTGTTGAAAAAAGACAAAATGGCACACCATATACCAATCCCCCCCCCCCATCATGAAGGGGTACTTCATAAACAATATTAGCTTGCCGTCCTACGTGGTGTAGTGATTACCATTACCCGAGGTTGCAGGATCAAACCCGGCAGGGGGCGATGGATTTTTTCTAGCGTAATAAAACTCAATTTAATTAATTTCAATATTAGGTTTGTCAGAGCTCCAATAACAATTTTGTGTATACACATATCCATGAAGGTGGAACCAAGCCTCATCCATGAAAAATATTAAATATGGGTCTATTTTGCTATTGTGTACACTATTGAAACTCCACTCACAAAATGTGCACCTAATTACAGGATCACCTGGTTGAACAGCATGTGCCACAGTTATTTTATATGGTTTTAACTTCAGCAACTTGGTGGCTCTTCGCACAGAACCATAAGAAATGCCTGCCTGTTGTGAAAGACGCTTAAGTGATTTTAGGGAGGAATTTTCCAAACAATTACTGATGTCATCTAATGTTTCTTCAATAAAAACAATGCCGTCTTTTAGATTTCTTAGCCTGAACACTTCCTGTGGCCTGAAATTTATTGTAAAGTTCATGGATTGTTGAACGGTCTGGAACTTACATCTGGAAATCTTTCTGCAAATAGTACTTTCACTTAGCAAGCTGATCGAGTTAACACATACGAATCATAAATAAATACACACTGTGCAGCAGAAAACATACTGAGCCATAATATACTTTGTGACTAAATGCAGGACAAAATAATAACTAACTTGTAATAACTGAACTACATCACATCACTGTCAACTCAATACTGCACTTCACACTGCAGAGTAAAACCACGTCAACAGTGTGACCTTGTTTATAGCAGCAGTGCATTGTTTTCATATGCCCAGTGGAAACATACTGTGCAGCTGGTTCATAGTTACTTTGCACAGGAAAAAAAAACCCACCACATATCAACATGACATCAGACATATATAGAATAATCTACTCAGATTGTAACCATTATACAGTGAACAAACAAAGAGAGATCTAAATACCAGATTGAAAGAACATGAGAGCCATAACATACATACAAACAAATTGAAAAATCTGCAGTAACCTACCATTTCTGGTCTACCAATCATGCATCTAACATAACTTTACTAAAAGCTGCCAGTTTCCAGCTGAACTAACATTTGGGAAAACATACATATATTAAAGCACAAAGATCACCTCATGAATTTTGATTTGCTGCCTCCAAACAACTTTGGAAGTTCATCGTTCCACCAACAGATGCCACCACTACAGATATCCCCTACAGTTAAGATTGCCAATAGCACCAGGAACCAGTTGGATGCCTGATGATGATGGGGATGAGTCGTCCTCTAAGTATGTTTAGGTACTTCTTATTTAATGATGTTTAATGTTTCAAAATTCCAGCTTATCTTTATAAATTATTAACAAACAATTTTAGTTGGAAATATAAACATGAATTCAACATCCCCATATTTTTGTCAATATTTTAACATTCCAAGCAATGCTAGTGTCTTGAGAAAAATAAATGAAATAGTACTACTAACACACAATCCTATTTGTGGTATCTAAACTTGGCAAAATCTGGTTAATTCTACCTCCAGCTAGTAATGCCATTTATTACTCTTTACAGCCACTGAGTATTTCAAATGTAGTTTTTAATAATTTTAGTCTCTTATTTCCCTTCAAACATTTTTTTACTAGAAACAAGTAAAATGTATACAAAGGAGTCTTTATTTTTTACTCAGTACATATGTTTATGTAACTAACCCACCTGCATTCAAAACAAGTACACAGAAGTAGCTTTAAATGGGGAAATACGCTGTGTGCCTTACAGCTTTCAATCTCAACTTCAATATAAGAAAGTCTTAAGAAATTTACAGTGTATGAATATTAAAGTGTGAATGCATGGAGAGGATATTATGAAGATAGCTTGTATTTTTCATTAAGAATGCACATAGAATTAAAATGAGTTGTCTATATTCTAAACCAAATAAACAGAACAATGAGCTGCTAAGCAAAACAGGCAGCTGAGAAATGAAATAATTGTTTATTAAGGATACATATGTTAGTGCTAAAAATTTATTTATTTCACATTTTATTGATGTGTACAATGAATTTTATGTATGCTGAATCCTTTTAAGCCTTTAAGCAAGTAATTTTCCTTTATGTGATGTACTCAGGTGTAATGTTGGGATAATCTACATGTACACATATACCGAATACATAAAGAAAAAAAAGTATCCTGAGTAATCTGAGAAACTACTTGTGCTATAGTGCTTATAATTCCCAACTGAAAATACATCTTCTTAAAAGCTAAAGGCTGTATTCCAAGTCCAATATTTTAAAATTGATAGATTAGGGAGATAGGGATTCCTAATTTTGTTGGTATTTCGTTGCAGATTTGTTCTCCATTAATCTGAAAATTTTGAGACTTTTACGTTGTGAAATAACTACAATGC
The DNA here is from genome assembly GCA_030765065.1 of Deroplatys truncata. Lineage (NCBI taxonomy): Eukaryota > Metazoa > Arthropoda > Insecta > Mantodea > Mantidae > Deroplatys > Deroplatys truncata. The sequence continues at coordinate 108,827,228 of CM060985.1, forward strand.
TTTAAACAGTACTTAATGTCAAAAGAAAACCAAAACCTAAAAAATTGTAATTAATTACAATAATTGCTAAATATAATTATGTAAGCAATGGATGGGAATCTTTTAATGGCAGGGAGACATTTTACTTAATAACAGAAGTCAAACATTCAATAATAGACTGAATACATACATAAACATCTGATGTGTTACACTCACATGACTTTCTCTACTCTTGTACACACTATTTTTACAAACGCCTATTCTCCATATGCTTCATGTTAATCGAGATATCGAGATGTCAATCTTATTGGTAATTTTCTTGTAGATGCAAGGGAAATATGGTAGCTTTTAAGCTATAGTCAAATATTTTAACGCTGGTTGCTATGTGGCGCATTCCATTCTCTTTGCATGTCCAGGACATAAAAAAAATGAATAACGAATTTGAGAAAAAGTATAAGTATTGGAAAATTTAAGGAAATAACAAGCAATATCTCGAAAACGGTTCACTCAACAAAAGAAATGTATATGACATAAGTTGTGTATTTTAACGCGATCTACATTTTTTGTGTAGTAAAATTTTGTCTATCTCTTATGGTTTACCAGTTATGCAAAAGTCGTTCACAATGAAGAATACGTTTGGAGACATTCCCAGAAAATTCGAGATAAACATTTCATTTCTCATGACATTATCTTAAACATATGATATTTTCATCAAAATCGTTAGAGCCATTTTTGAGAAAATTAAAATTTTCGAAAAATCTTCCATGTAAAGGGTAGTCTGGAGTGGGGGGATTTTCTTGAAAACCTTCGTGTCGCATCTCTGGAAGATACTGAACCTAAATACTAAGTTTGGTGCTTATCCGACTGTTCGTTTTTGAGTTATGCTGTTCACAGACACACAGACAGACAGACACACAGACAGACACACACACGGACATGTTTCCAAAAATGCTTTTTTTGGATTCAGGAGGTCTCAAAACATGTATTTCCGGTGAAATCTCGGTATCGAATTTTTGGGTGGAATGCAATACTTCCCCTACTTACTATACGTAGTAGGTAGAGAAGGTATTGCATTTCACCCAAGATACATGTTTTGAGACCCCCTGAACACCCCCCAAAAAAGCATTTTTAGAAAAAGATTTTCCGTGTCAGTTTCTCAACAGCATAACTCAAAAATGAAAAGTTAGATAAATACCAAACTTGGTATTTAGGTTCATATCTTTCGAAGATGCGACACAAACATTTTCAAGAAAATCCCCCCACCTCAGACTACCCTTTACATAGAACATTTTTCGAAAATTTTTATTTTCTCAAAAATGTTTAATGATTCTGATTAAAATATCATATACTTAAGATATTTTCATGAAAATGAAATATATATATCTTGAATTTTCTGGGAATGTTACCAAACGTCCTCTTCATTCTGAATGTCTTTTGCACAACTGGTAAACCGTAAGAGATAGACAAAATTTTACTACACAAAAATTTAGATCTCATTAAAACACACAATTTATGTCATACATTTTTTTGTCGAGTGAACCATTTCCGAGATATTCCTTGTTATGTTTGAATTTTCCAATACTTATACCTTTTCTCAGATGGGAAGTTTGTTGTTTTTTTTTATTTATTTATTTTATGTCCTGGACATGCAGAGAGAATGGAATGCTCCACATAGCAACCAGCTCCTGAAAGATTTGACTAACGCTTAAAGTACACCATATTCCCCTTGCACCTCAAGAAAATTAGCAATAAGATTGTTTCTGCAAATATCTCGATAACCCCCAAGTATATGGAGAACAAGCATTTGTAAAAATAGTTTGTACAAGAGTAGATAAAGTCATGTGAGTGCAACACATCAGATTTTTTTTCTGTAGCATGATCAGTATAATTAATATTATTACTTTGTAAAGAGCATTTAAGACTGTCATACTTTGTAAATAGACAATGAAAGTTACTTTAAGGGTCAAAGAGAAAATAATTTTTTGGAGATTCACAATAAGAAGGTATGGTATGTAACAACATTAGTGATAGAATTATCACCTGTCTATAAGAATTTGACAGGGAAGGGTGTTTTAAAAAGGATGAGCGTGTGGAAAAGTGCAAAGTAGTATACAAAGGATGCCACAATAACCATTGAGGATTTAGAGAATGCCAGAACTCTCATCAAAGCTTGCCTTATATGTTGAGAAAAAATTTGATAACTTAATTTGTAAATGCTGTTTCCCACCTCAAAATTAGCATAAAAGGCAGAGACCACCAGACATTTCAGCTGCTACAAAAAATGCAACACCATATACAAATTACATGCATGGTAATCACGAGTGGGGGCACACCACCAGCTAAAGAAACAAGCTTTAAAATTTTGCCTCCTATGCTTACCTAAACTTATTAGGTGAACATTTGGCGGAGGTGAGAAACACAATATTTGGCAATTTTTCCTCTAATTTTCAGGAGTACTAATATATGAGGGTCTTTATCTGTTGATAATATCCAGTATTATTCTAAAGGGGTAGAGGGGAAGTATTCAACATAAAAAGAATCTTTTATTTCTTATTGTACATAGATTCCAATGTCTACAGAGTAGAGAGCTTTAAACAGATAGCAAAAATAATCTTCAAAATTTGAAATTCCATCTCTGCAAGAGCCGGTAAGACAGCTAGTTATATAAAATGATGAAATTTGTTAAGTTTCAAAAGCATGCTGAATTAATACGTTGCTGTGATTGGTTAGCGAGAGAAATTTTAATCTTCAATAATTTAAATAAGAAAAAAAATCTCCTGCTCTGCTGCTAATTCATTTACTGGAAATAGTCAGCAGATTCTAATAAACTTTCCTGCATATTAGCATTATTTTAAAATGTAAAATACATTATGAGAAATTATTACTCTTACCTCCTCCTATAACCAGGAAGCTCAGTGTTACAATCAAAATATAGAAAAGGCATACTATGTCCAAGTAAAATCCAAATGCTCTACTTGATGCTATGAAAAGATACCAAGCCGAAGAATGAATATTCTGCAACAAAAATTTACAATTACTGATACCGACTTCATGCTAACCACACTCTGTAGTTAATTGATCTTTATTACCAAAGTATTTGTGAATTCAATTAAATTTCATTTACAAAGGCTTCAAACATAAACATTCATTGTGGTTAATATAAAATAGTCTTCAAGATTTATAAACTTTAATAATGAAAATGTAACCAACAGTAAGTATATAATTATAGTATCTGGTTTACCTGATAATGATCAAACTCTCCAATTAGTTCTTTTTGTGCACCAAAGGCTCTTATGGTCGTTAGACCTTGCAGAGAAGCATTCATATGTTGAAACACTGGGCTACGTGCTGTTGTTAGGAAGAAAGAATTAAAAATAAAATGAGAAGCTGTAGTTGAATATGTAATTCTAAATTGACCACACTATGAAAACAAATCTACATACTAAATGTATTAACAGATTGTAAAAACAACAACCTGCTTTTAAGTTAATTAAAAAATTTTATGTACACAAAGTATGAATTTAAATTTGCATAATTGATTAACAGCTGCATATTTTAAAGACAGAATAATTGCTACAAAAAGCAAGATGGAATATCTTTCATTAGATTCTTTAAACAGAACCACCTACATATAATCCTACATTGATGTGAACAACAACAAACATAGCCAAATGTTTATGAGGTTATATATGCACAAAAATCGCACACATGTAAGAAACCTTTCAACTACAAAAGAAGGTTTTCTTGAGCAGAGTAATAGTGAAGAAAGCAACATGGCAAAAAATAAAAAGAAGCCTTGAACAGCAATTTTCTGCAAGACCTGCCATGTGATTGAAGGACTTTATTACTTACAGATAGAAGACTTAAAAGCAAATATCAATTTATGGCACCTTTCTTGTCATTATCAATAGTTATTTACATAACTGTATAGGAAAAACAGTTTTTTCAGTATGAGTAAGATATTTACAGCCGAAGCAAAGCTGTGGCCAGAATATTGAAACGAGCCCTGAAAAAACCTTTTCTGCAGTTACATATAATGGTTTGTTTCATACTATATTGGTTAAATACGTACTGTACTGCATCATAAGGAACAGCTTAAGTAAGGAAATTAAAGAAACATGGTCTAGTAGTAAAGAAATATTGTGGGTTATAATGTATGTTAAGTACATAGATGCGAATATACTTTGTAGGAATAATACATAACCCCCCACCCCGGTATCCTCATGGTTTCATAATCCTGATCTCCTTAATCAAATAAAAAAAGATATAGATTGGCTGAAGGAGAAATTTGTAACTGCAGAGGTAATACTAATGGGAGACTAATATCCGGATTGGGGAAAGCGATACACATGTTGGAAATGATTGGATGAGTGATGAAATGGTGTTTAAAAGTGAGAAATTTAGGCAAAGCAAGGACAAATTTGTTGATAAAGAGTGTGAAAAATTTATTGATTTTTGTGAGTTGAATGCTTTAGAAATTTTGAATGGAAAATATGGGGAAGATGAACAAGGAGAATTTACTGTTGTTAGCAATACTGGGCAGAGTAATAGATTTTTGTGGCCTAATTTAGGGCATATTTTAAGGTATTAAATTTAAGCTCAACTAGTGGGCATTATCCACTGATTGTGGATTTTATGATGCACACAGCAAAAGTAAAACACAATTTAAGAGTGGAAAGCTATTGTAAAAAAAAGTATATTAGCTATGAATGGAAAGAAGAATTTTGTGACACATTTAAACAGACTCTAGATTCAAATTATGGAAAGATATGTCTATGTGGAGTAACATTCATGGTTAAGAATAATCAAACAGAGAATGCAATGGATATCCTTAATACACTTATGCAAAGGGTGGGAGAGGAAATGAAAACAAAAGAGGGTTTACATAAATGATAACTGGTTTAACGAAGAATGCAGGGTATCAAAAAGACAAGTAAAACAACTATTGGTTAGGTGGAGGGAATTAGGTGATAGAAAATCTAGGGACGATTACATGCAAGGAAGGAACTCACATAATTTATTGTTAGAACAAAAGAAAAGGGACTGGAGAGAAAGTAATGAAAGGAATTTGATAAAGTGTATAAATGAAAATAATGTTAATAAGGTATGGCAGGTTCTTAAGTCGACTTATAATAAATGTGTAACTAAACCCAAGCCAGGACAATGAATGGAGTATTTCAAAACATTATATGGGGAAGACAGGAGTATAGGAATTACGGGATTTCTGGAAATAGGTAATGTTCTTGTAGAGATATTGGATGGTGAAATTAGGAATGAGGAAATAATAAAGCAAGTTAAGTTACTGAAGAAAAATAAAGTACTGGAATTGATGGCATCCCAACAGTTTCTTAAGGAGTGATGTACTGAAACAGGAAGAGTGAAAATTTTATTAGATTTATTTAATGTAATTATTAGAAAGGGCTATGTACCTAAACGATGGAGGGAAGCTATCATTCATCCTATATACAAAGGCAAGGGTAATGTCGATAAACCTAATAACTACAGAGGTATTGCATTACTGTCTAATATAGGAAAACTTTTTGCGGGCATTTTGGCATAGACTACAAATTTGGGTTCAAGAATATAATATCCTTTTGGAATTCCAGATGGGCTTTCGCAAGGGAAGGAAAATTGAAATTGAGTTTTATTTAACTACTACTTTAACTACTATGGTTCTTAGCGTCCCATTCCATATTGGGCATGAAAGACCGGTAATTTTGCTCAGAGGCCTCTATCAGGCTTGAGGTTCTTTTACGTGCCGTAAATCTATGACACGGGACCACGGGCTTTACTTCCATTCCGAAGGAAGCCATGCTAAGGATTTTTATGCCCGAAAAAACCCATCGCCCTCCGTCGGGTTTGAACCCGCGACCTTGGGAACTAGAGGCTAGCACGGTACCACTAGTCCACGGAGGACGACAGCAAGGGAAGGAGAACAACTGATAATTTATTTATTATAAAGACATTAGCGACAAATATTTAAATTGTATATAGCTTTTGTATACTTAAAGAAAGCTTATGACCAAATTGAGTTACAACTTCTGTGGCATACATTAGTGTGTAAGGGAGTAAGTCAGCAATTGGTGAATATTCTTAAAGCACTGTATTTTGAGAACACCTTGTGTGTAAGGGTGGAGACAGGCCGTGTAACAAGAGAAATTCAACTAAAGAAAGGCCTCAAGCAAGGATGTAAGTTAAGCCCAGTTTTATTTAATTTATACGCAGATGATGTCTTACTAGAAATTGGAAGGAATAATAACATCCAAATCCCAGGACTTCTTTTTGCAGATGACCTAGTGGTAGGATCTATTACAGTAAGTGGTTGAAAACAATCATTACAAGCAATTGATGTATACTGTAAAGAATGGAGGTTAAAAGTGAATCAAGAGAAAACAGATTGTGGCATTCAAAAAGGGGGGAAAATTGAACAAATATGAAAAGTGGAAGGGACAGAATAAAGATTACAGGGTGGTGCGTGACTGTATTTATTTAGGAGTAAAAATAGATGGAGGTAATAAATGGGAGAAACAAAAAAAGTTTGCATTGGCAAAAGGTAAAGGGGCGATGGCAGCAATCAGAAGCTGCAAATATAAGAGTACCTAATATAAATGTTAAATGGCTGGAAAAGTTTATGAGATAGTTTTGGAGGAAAAATTCTGTATGGTATAGAAATATGGGGATTAGATAGAGGATGGGAAAGTATAGATGAGGTGCACAGGATGTTTTTTAGAGAAATACTAGGCTTACTGAAGGCAATTGTAAGACAGCGCAATTAGAGATGGGCAGGGTGGCAACTAAGGGGAAGATAATGGAAAGAGCTTTGAAATTTTGGTTCAGAACTTTAAATCTAGGAAAAAGTAATGTGTTAAGACAATGTATAGAATACCAAGAGAATAGTTTAATGAATGATGGATGGGTAAGTAATTTACAGAACATTTTGGAGAAAAATGGGTTAGGAGACATGTGGAGGAGAGAAAATAACGTGAAAATTATTTGGAAAAAGGAAAGGAAAAGACTGGAAGATATAGAAATACAAATCATGTTCAGTGAAATTGCCGAAAAGAGCTCATTGGTTTGTTATAGGCCAATCAAAAATACATGGGATAGGGAAAAATATATAGACATAGTAAATAAAGAAGAGAGAGAATCTATTGCATGGGTAAGAACCGGAACATGGAGGCTAAGGGGGTTAAGACAGGGTATTCCTCAAAACCAAAGTCCGATATGTGGTGGTAATAAATACTGTGTATAATGTCTTCAAGTGCCAAGGAACAGAAAATTGGAGAAGAGAATTTTTTAAAAAGAAGTGGTTGAAGCGGGATAGAAATACACTTATAATCGAAATGATGTGCAAGGATGCTAGGAGCATTGGACAGTTTTTGTGTAACGTCAAAAATAAATGGCTTTGGACAGTGGATAGAGAAAAGTAAGAGGTAATGTATCTTACTTTGAATGGAAAACTATGGTGAATGTGTGATGGTAAAGTAATCAATAAGTGAAAAGTGAAAAACAAGTGGAAATGGGACATGAAAAACTGAAACAAGATAATTTATTGACGAGAAATTGTAAAATGTAAATAAACTGTAGTGATTGTCTACAGAATGAGTGGCTAGGGTCAAAGTTCAGTAGACAATCAAATTGTAAATCTCCCAGCACAATAAATAAACAAATAAATGTTGGACATGGACAGTCATATATATGTGTCATAGAAATGAGTTGTAATACAGGTTGGTAACTTTGGAGCTTGTGATGCCGTGGCACTTGTCAAGCGCAAAGCTTGACAGAGTATCAACTAATTCAACACATTGTTGAGTATGGGACCGTAGAAGTTTAGTAGCCTTAGAAAAGAAATGCCTTTAAGTAAATCAAATAAGGCGAGTTATTAGGCAATATTCAAATTTTAAAATATAAAAATGTGAAATAATGCAATACGGAAGAAAAATGCTTATGTAAAGTTATCATATGTATTCATATGTTGCTGTTGGAATACGAAAAGTAACTAAATATGGAAAAATTTTAAAAAAATTCTGATTTTCTCAAAAATGGCTCTTGATTTTGATTAAAATAAGGCATGCTTACATATTTTCATGACAAACTGTATATTTTGAATTTTCTAGGAATAGCCTGTAAAGTCCTCTTGATTTTGAATGAGTTTTGTATAATTAATAAACTATAATGTTAGATAAAATCTTAATACACAAAAAATGTAGATCTTGTTAAAGCACATTTATGTCACAGATACTCTTGTGTTATTGGTTTGAATTTTCAAATATTTATACTTTTCTCAAGAGAAAATTGCTACCATTCTTCCTCCTCCCCCCCCCCCCTTGTGGTCACGCAAAAAGAACAGAATTTCAAAGCCAACTCACAGTGACCCGCTCTTAACAGATTTGACTATCTCTTAAGCCTACTGTATTACCCTAACCCCTTTTACCTATAAGGAAATATGCAATAAAATCATTTCTGCAAATGCTTATCTGATTAACATGAAATTGATAAAAAATATGGTTTTATAATAGTAGTTAGTTGAAGAATGGGTAGAAGTGTCACGTGAATGTAACTTTTTTTTTTGGGGGGGGGGGAGGTATAAAATTCTTCAAACTTTTTCAAAACATGGGCTATACACTGCACCATCCTTTGGTATATCTTTATAAATGCTGCTGTCACTGAAATGCAGGAATGACAGAACATTTTCAGAGTAAAAGGCATAGTTTTAAAAACATTGGGGCCTTGAAATTGGAATCTTCGGTCCAGCACATGTTGAGGTGGGTTTTTTTTTTTTTTTTTTCTTCTTTTTCTTTTTTTTCCAATTATCCCTGTAACAAATATTATGCCTAAAACTTTTTAAGTTCAGGAACATCCATAGGTTTCTACATTTGTATAACTGAATATTTTGTAAAAGGACACAGTAGAGGGTAGCACTGATGACTTGTGTACAAGTTTGTTCAAACATATTAAAAAATTTTATCCGTGAAAAATGAATTAGACATATCATTTTAATCTTCTATTTGAACATTTATCCCAATGTTACATGTGAAAAGTGGCACAGTTGGTCTATAGCTTAGATATGCAACAGGAAATGCTTGTGCATCACTTTCAGATTTGAGCAGTAATATCTTTGTCATTACTACTATCACTTTCATCTAAATTTCTCCATCACTATCACCGTCAGTCACTTTTGCCTAATTCGGGAATGAGAGTACAAATCATCATTATAAAGAATCTTTAATATTTCTTAAGTTGACGCATTTTAGAATGCAATTGTGAATACAGAGTATTGTTAAGTAAGAAAACTCAATACACCCTTGAAGTTTATTGAAGTACTAAAGTCTCGAACAGATTCATTTATTAAAAAAAATGTAGAAGAATTATAGAACCTCCTTGCACTTGCCATGAAGCAAAAAGATCATACAATGAAAGATTTAGCTAATAATGTCCATTATTTCAAAATAGTCAAACATCCTAAAAATCAATCTTTTTGATGCTTGCTCTTAAATGACTTTGGTTGGTACTCCATGAGTTAGATCTGTGAGAGCGAATGTATTAACGTCAATTATAATACCCATTATCTAGGCTAAGAAAAACTTAAAATCATTTATTCATGAAGTTCATCATTTGTGAAAATATTTTTCTCAGTTTATGCTGAAACAAATAATTATGCACTTCATTTTGCATATCACTTATCCTTATGTACAAGTGGCACCTTCAATTATAATAATGAAAAGAAAAACTAAAACCAAATAAGCATTATGTTTGTTATCATTTGCAATCTTTCAAATATGATTGGTTGGTATCTAATGTTGCACTGTTGGCAATAAAGCCATGCACTCTCTGACACCCCAGTATTTTGATGATAGGTTGGTGTGTTGACCGAAAGCTGGGCAGTGGAGTAGAAGGTTTGTCTCCATTTCTTGTTCAAGTTCACAGACAGGGCATATAGGAAATTCTGCTATGCCAATCCTGTGTAGAAGTTTGTTACGGCAGTCATGGCCTGTTAAATATCTAAAAACTGCTGCGGAGGATTTTCTTGGTAGAGTAGTAACTCTAGTTGTGTTATGTAGATTTTCCTATTGTTTTCCTTTTGTTTGTGATACATATTCTTCTTTAATTTTTGTATTGTATGTTGATGTAATTATTCAAATATAACTTCAAAGATTTCAGGCCAAAATTATATTTTCATCTCAAAGATTTGAAATTCTCTTTAGAGGTTATCTTAGTAAAATTTGAATTGCTGCATTTGAAATCTGAGTGCCCCAAATTACGATGCTTGAAACTAATATGTTTTACAGTTTGCTTCAAGGATACTTACTTATTCCTTCTAACCTCTTGACACTTCTAGAAGTGGATATGTATATAACTCGCAAAAGGAAGAACACTCCTGCTATGATGAATGTTGGCACCATCAGCCAAAAGTTAACAACTGCAACAACTATTATAATTCCTAAGAGTGCCAGTCCTATCTGTGAACAAATTCAAATGTTGTAATGTTTTAGTTACAAACTATACAACCATAGTAATGTTCCATTTTTTCCTTTCAATGTTTAAGATATGGTATATTTTGGAATAGAGGAAATGAATATGAAGGGATGATTAAAGTACAAAACAAAGTTTTAAGAATAATGGAGGCAGGAAAAGTCATGATGTACCTTACTTGATCGTATATGGAACATGCATAGAAGTTTTGAAGTAGGTACATAACAAAACTACTTGAAAAGAAGCTGCCTATATATGCTGTTGGACAAGTAAAGCTGCCTGCTTGCTGAACTTTGCAGCAAGTTGAATTCTCTCACAATACACAAACAAGCAAAATGTTTAAACTCATACACAAGGTTATATTTATCACAACATGCAATCTCATTTACAAAGGAATGAGTGATGGTAAGCAGAAAAATGTGGGAAAGTTGCATTTATATATTTTTGGGTAAACATGCTGTTTAACTTCTAATTTTGCAACTCTGTATTAGGTCTAAATTACTTTATTTATCTAGTTACATATTTTGTGTTCAGTTTTAACATGTACATATTTGTCCCACAAGCATGTTATTTTTTAAGTTGAATGCAGGTACATGCGATATGTACTCTAAAAACAAACTTTTATTTTCTGAAACATCTCTCAGAAAAAAATAGCCAGCTTAGGAAGCTAAAAATTATTTTATGCGTGTAAGCATGCACAAGATAACATTAAGCTTGCATAACCAAATGGCAACTGCAATAATGCCCCAACTCCACTTGGAGAAAGAGGTGGTGGTTTGATGGCAGAAATGGATGTCTTTTATATAAATACTTAAATTGAAAAAATAAAATTAATTACAAAGTTGCGAGGACATTATTGTATACAGTACATTTAAGGCGGCATGCACCATGTTGGAATAAATTGCTTCGGAAGTAACGTTTACTAAAGAAATCCCCACTACAGAAGTAGGTTACTACGGGAGCAATTTACTCCAGAAGTAACGCTTAAGAGCTCAATTACAACTTACTCTTTTAGTTACGAATATGGAAAAAAAAGCTCATTACTCCCAGAGGTATTGTTTTGTTTGCGCGATTTACTCGATGCGATCATGAATAAGATTATGTACAATAGGAAAAGGGGAGGAACGTCAGCGAAAGTCATAAAGGTTTGTTGGTAGACAAAGTCCATTTAAACAATATGAGTGTAAAAAACATGTTATAAAGATGCTGGAAAGTCATGATTGGCGAGTTTAATAATTCAAGTGACAGGAAACGTACTGAAGAGCAGCTTAAAATTCTGGAAACAATGTTTATAATCTTCATTTTTAATCACAGATCACTTGTGTTTTGATGGAAAAACACCCTTTCTGATTTCGGAAAAGTTCACCATATTCGAGGATGGGCACAAAATAGCAACATGCATGTAGCCAATTACACACACAATGTGTGGGAAATCTGTGAAAGTGAAGAAGAATTGCCCATTATTTTCTGAACATTCATGTATATTTATATGTGTAGGTACCTTGCTCTTAACCTCAAAAATGCTCTAACCATGTAATGAAATACACGGCCAGCAGACGCGTGGTGAATGTTTATTTATAAGATCTTCTGTAATACCGAGATTACAATTAACTTTACTTAATGTGACATGGAAATTCTGGTAACTAAAGGTATAATTGACATGCACTTAACGTAATGGAAATGACTCTTGATTCATAGTTCATTTATTACTTCAAGCTAGTGCCGATTGGTTCTAATTACCATGTGAAATCAAACTTGATGTAACGGGAAGAAAAAGTTTGACATTGCCAAACTTTTAAGTTACATTGTGATAAGTCAATTCTAAATATCTCCATTTAATACTGTGTAAGACTATCACATTACTTAAATTCATCGTCATGCCGGCTCAAGCATCTGAAATATTCCGGTACAAAACACTCATAGGACACACAACAATAATTGCAGTTTAGATTATACGTTTGAATTTGCATCCAGGTTTTGTTGAAATGTTCTCCAAGCAGGTTCAAAAGGCGTGTATAAGATTCTTTCCTAATACGAAATGTTCATTGAACTTTCTCTCTGTGTGTATAAGTATCATATGATTCTTGCAAACCACTATCGCATTCCCGTTGTTTTTTCCATCAAGATCATCAACGTAACCTAAGTAATGCTGTTTTCTTCTTCGAGATCATTGTAGTCTAAGTAATCCGTGAACACGTCAAAAATTTCTTCCTCCAAATATGATACAGTATTCTAGTTCAATCGATAGGTTAGTTACCCCATTCAGGTCGAAAGAGTAAATTGTAACCTATATTTGTGCTGTATTTAATTCTGTAGTAACATACTATATGACGGTGTTCGACATTTACTTCTGCGGTAATTTAAATTGGGAGTATCTGAAAGGAGTAAAGTTGTTTGGAAGTAGTTTACTCTCGTATGGAAGTCGCCGAGTGTGGACGTGAATAGTAGTTTACTACGAAAGTAGAGCTTACTCCAGGTTAGTGCTGGCCACCCTTATAGTAACAAATCTCCTCCATCTGATGAGAATTACTAACTTTGTTTATCATGAACTTGCTAGAAATACAGGAATGATGAACTACGCTATAAGCAAATACTTTTAATATGTTAAAGGGGAACAAAATGCAAAAATCATGTTTCTTCCTGAATGAAGGATATGACTTACAAAATGCAATGGCAAAATTGTTTTCTTGCTCCATCACACTGTTTTCACTGCGCAAGCAAAATAATAACCATTTTATACATCAGAGCCAGCCATGCACTAGAAGCAGTTGGGAAATCACAAGTTAGTCATTGCTGCACATGCAGTAGTACATTTTCAAAAATTGTGCTTGTTGGTATTTAAGCTTAAGAGTAGTGTACTTTGTGGTGATGTTTTGATGATAATATTATTTTTAGTATTATACAAACGTAATATTGTGAAAAATAAAATGTCTCAATGTTGTGCATATGGCTGTAATGTGAGAAGGGAACAGACAAGGGAGCTCTTTCTCACACATTTCCAAACAGAGACAAATCTCCCAAAAGATGTAACATATGGGTAGAATTTTGCAAAAGAAAAGATTTTTTGCCTGCTCTCGGTGCTTATTTATGTTCCTTCCATTCTAAGGATACAGTTATTAAAAAAGCAGCTTATGCCATATGAAAATTATAGAGGGTCTTTATTAAAGCCTGAAACTAGTCCTACTATAAGGAAAAATGAAGACAACTTCCAGATATAAAGTTCTGGTAAGACAATTGATCCTTCACCATCTTCATCCAAGAGCAAACAACAAAGAACAGAATGTTAAGAGGCTAGAAATCGTAAAAGTATGCTTTTTGAGCTATGCAATAGTGTTATATACAATAAGATTGACAATGAAGATGATGATAAAAGTAGTAAAAGAGAATTCAGAAGAGAAGGTGATGAAAAAAACCAGGAATTCAGAAGTACAATGTGAACTAGGTACTGAAATCATAAGGAAATATTTAGTGTTGGAACCTGAAAATATCCATGAAACAAGCAATGAGGAGGAAGATCAGGTTAAGCTGAATGAAATTTTCTACAAACCTGATATTTCAGATCCTGATACAAGTGACGAAGACGACGAAGAAGAAGAAGAAGAGACTTTAACCATACATGGAAATGAAGCTACAGTGGAATATTTCATTGTTGTTTGGACATCTCTACTTTTAATTTTCAAGGTGTTTTATGTAGAAATGAAGTCAAAACTTATTTCTCATTACATTAAAGGGATAATGCTGTGTGATAAAGCAGTGTGTTATTGAGGTAATGCTTCACTTGGAACTCTCAAAATTTATCAGGAAAGAAATCAGAAGGAAACACCTTAATAGAAAATTCTTTATTATTATCATCTGGTATATTGCTTCAGCAATTTAAGTCCTTCTGCAAATCACTAAATTTGGCAATTTTTTCAATGTGTACATTCGATAAAACCATTCGAAACATGGCAGCTCCAGTTGTTAGAGCATTTTGGGTTCAAGAAAGAAAAAAAGAACTTTAATTCATTAAAAGGCTATGATATACGTATATGGCTGGCAGGTGATGGGCAGGATGGTTCCCAAGATTTTCAGCCAAATATTTAGTCTATTCTGTTGTGGATTTAAATTCCTGCAAAATTATTGATTTTGAACTTGTTCAAAGAGGTATGCTGAAAGGCAATTTGGAAAAGGTTGCTTGTGACAACATAATGACTAGGCTTGCAAAACAGGAAATATGTAAAGTTGAATTTTTCTCTCCAAAAGACAAAGGTGCAAGATACCTGTTAAAACTCAGTAACCGGAAGTCGAACATGAATTTCACGTATGGCATTTGTCTAAAAGTCTGATGAAAAAATTAAAATGGCAGACAAAATACCCAGAGCTAATGGCATGACCAATATAAATAACCATTTATGGTAGATTGCACAAAACTGTATGTCAATTCTTCATATAAAAGATTAACATAAATGACTAGAAAATGGTGAATGGAAATCTTGTGAACATGATGAATTGTTGGAAGAAAACCTGAACATGATGAATTGTTGGAAGAAAACCAAAGAAATAAATTATGTATAAAAGGCAAATCAAACACCTATCATGCTCTGAAGAAAATTATTTTGGACAGTACCTTCTTAAAAGATTTGACATACTCGACATTATATACCTACTGGCAGTTTAAAAAAGTTATCAGTGTCTTCGTCTCAGAAATGCTCCTCCGAAAAGAATATATTTTTCATGTAATGGTCTTTAACTTAGGTCCATATCAGCGAGGCTAGATCACAATTTCATTGTAAATAATAATAATAATAATAATAATAATAATAATAATAATAATAATAATAATAATAATAATAATATAAAAAAAAAGACTGGTGTCAAATCTCTACTCCAAAGCATCTGGGTATTGGATCATGAAAAATAAATATGAGGAATCTAACAAAGAATGGAAACTGCTGATAATGTGTGAGAAAAAAAAAAAAAAAAAAACACGCACGCACGCACGCGCGCTCCATTACCAGAAGCAACAATTGATCTGTCACTACCGAAGAACATAGTTCCCACACTTCGACTACCATTAGATTTACTACAGCTGAAGCTTTTCTCATGTTTTCAGTTAACATAGGAAAATTGGTCACAGACATGTTATACAATTTAAATAAATAATAATAATAATATGAATTTAAAACTTACTATTTTTAATCTGTGTGTTCATTGGTGAAGTTTGAAGCCTACATATACTTTGCCGGGTTCTGGAAAAGCATTTCTAATACTAAGCACTACACATGATGGTAGGATAATAATTCTTCTTGTGTTAAATAGCAGTCCATGAATTAATCCATGCTGTAATTTGTTTGCAGCAGGAATATCCCATGCTTATTAGCAGGACTGTCGGCGATAAGGTAATTTCTTTTTAGATCAACTATTTGTTTTTAATGCTAAGTTATGCTTCACGATATTCAAAACATCACAATCTATAATTAATTTGTGAAAATTATGATACTTTGTGATACAGACAAAACTACCCTTCACCAATTTTGTGTTTACACATTTCGAGCAACAAACAGTTTCCTCATCATTATTCATAGGTATACATTCCTTATGCTTACACCAATGGATAGAATCATGATGGTTTTCAGTGTTCACACTCGGAATCACTGTCAAAATGGTGTAAATCTTCAAAATCGCTCATTTCTGGTTCAACTGATGAGGTTGGATACCACATTCACTCATTTTATAGCACATGTTGGACCACTGTTTATCAGCTAGTAGGTATTAATTGGATTATGAAAAGTGATGCCTAGCTTTAGCTGCACTCCTTGTTGTTCAGAGTGTTCAGAGAAGTTATGAAATTCTAGTCAATGTAACACGTAAACCTGTTAGTCATTTAAAACACACATGCTGCATAAGTCTTGTCTGGGTGCAATGTGGCTCGCATGACATCAAGCGTCAACCAAACAACAGGCTGTAACCCAATAACCATTCATCTTGGGATTGTGAAACTGTGTGCATTGTTATTTATTCCTGATGATAAATAAACTAATGTGGTGTATGAAATATTCATTTTCGTGTATCATTCCCTTTTAATATAAAATTTGTCTTCTTTCGATAAAAACCAGATTAAGTCCACTTCAGTGATTGTATTCTCACACTGCTTAAAATGTTTAAGGTTGATGTCATATGCAATTTATCTTTACCATAATTATTATATGTGGAACAACGTAGTCCGCCTCCACGTGGTGTTCCCTGGGTAATGCTAAATGGACTGCAACACAGGCATGCTTCCCAAGCTAAAAAGTTATTGGGAAACCAGAGGGAAAATGCACATCAATTAATCCCCAGAGCCATTGGTGAACAACAACATAATTATTATATGCTTCTTAGTTCAAATTTCATCAAATTGTATTATTTTATATAGCAGCTAAAAAGTTTTCTGTAATACTCTTAAAACTACTTCAGTGTACTTCAGGATGATTCTACCTGAACTCTACAATTCAACTTACCTGGAGACAGTCAACCATAGCATTTGGCAGCAGTTCATCAATGGATCCCATATCTTTCGAGAATCTGTTCAAAATTCGACCTGGAATACAACAAATTATATTTAAAATTT
The DNA here is from genome assembly GCA_030765065.1 of Deroplatys truncata. Classification (NCBI taxonomy): domain Eukaryota; kingdom Metazoa; phylum Arthropoda; class Insecta; order Mantodea; family Mantidae; genus Deroplatys; species Deroplatys truncata. The sequence goes on from CM060985.1 coordinate 108,844,269, forward strand.
GCACAATCTAATGAGTAAAACATTGTTGAAAACTCGAAGGCACAACAAAGAGAATGCCTACTGAATTTTGCTTGTAAAAATTCAATTTCACTTTTTAACTTTGAAAGGAATTACTCAGAACTGAAAACTCCTGCCAAGATTGCCTGACCAGCATAAGCAACTAGGAACAAGTGTGTATATCCATAAACCTCATGTCTTCTTCAAAGACAAATAAATAGTCAATTTAAAATGCTTAAGCATTAACAAAGAAACTGAAAACTCTGCCATCACATATCATTTCTGGAATTCAAATCACAACATCCATAATGAAATAAATCTAATCAAGTCAATCCAATAGAATTGACGATATGGGAAAAACTCCTCATAAAAACAAAAACAAAAGCCACCTAATGAATTTCAATTTTCCTCCGGAAAAGGATCTCATCTTTAAATACATCAAGCCGAAAATGACGTCAACGTCAGGAAGCCCAACAGCAAACTCTACACCGGAACCGACAAGACTCGTTATTGGCTCTTAGCTGATGAAGACAAGATGTCTTCAAAACGCGTTCAAGGTAATTATCTTGAAAGAGTGAAGTTAGTGTGTGTTTTCACTAGAATTTTATTAATATGCTATAAGTATGTTCCAACCCGAATAGTTTAACAAAATCAATTTTACTCATTTAATAGAATGGCAGTAGCAGGAGTTGCCGAGTGTGTCCAAGGATGCAATTTGAAGGTTTTTACATAATATCTTTCAAGTGATTAGCTGGAAAAATGTTTGTTTACAAACATTGCTAAGAACTACATAATTAAGCCTTGGGATCTGGACCTGATCACTTGTACCAAAGGCATCCACGCAAACAAATTGTGATGCAAAGTTTATTATCCGTATCTTTTTTATATTGCTAAACATTATATACAAGGTGGATCATTTAAGTTGAGACTGTACAATATCTCCAAAACGAAGCATTGTAGAAAGAAATGATTGAATAAAAGTTGCTTGATATTAGGGGGAAAGTATATGCCATAAGTTGTCTTGATATTTGAAAAGAAGCTAGAAACAGTGATGTGTTAAAAGACCCATTCCACAAGACAAAAAAGTTGGAATCTACAAAATCAATTGTTCGGATTGAAATAAAGTATATATAGGTAAGACAAAAAGAAACCCAGAAACTAGGCTAAAGGAGCACAGGAGATGTATCAAATACAAACAAATGGACAAATCTGCAGTTTCACACCATTTTTGGATCACCAATCACAACATCAAACCCAATATTACATTAGTCAAACCAGCCTTTTTGCAGCTGAATTAGATGCATGGGAGAAGATCACCATTCTAAAACACAACACACATCTAATGAATTTTAATTTGCCGCCACCAAGTCACCTCTGGAAGTACATTTCATCACCACAGTATCCAGTCAACAAAACGGAAACACCAACAACACGGGCCAGTCGGATTAGCTTTTGAGGATGGGAACAACCAATTCCCGAACATGTTAAGTGAGTAAACTTAAGTGATGTCAGTGTAACAATTCCGACTCACCTTTAAATAAAGCCATAAGTTGTGTTTTATTTGGAAGACATTGTGATGGTTATTTTGGGATCAATTTAAATTGATCCTAATTGTAGGTTCCCATTTTAAAAAAATTAAATTGACCCTAAAATGACCATCATAACATCCTCCAAACAAAACACGACTAATGGCATTTATTTTTCTCCATAATATCAAGCAACTTTAATTAAATACATTTCTTTGTATAAAACGTAGTTTTGGAGATATTGTACAGTCTCAACTTAAATGGTCCACCCTATATATAAAAGCTACTAACTCTTATCCACAGACCATTTCTATTTCATCTTAACATTACAAAGAAATTCTCAACATTAACTCAAACATATCGCTGAACATTTAAATCACTATACTTCTATCACTCCTAAGCCAAGCCATTTTTCCCCTCATCAGTTTTAACCTTCAACAGTTCCTCTACATTCCATCAAAATATGACCTCATCTTCATGATCCCCACAGAAAGAACATGCACCCTGTATAAAATAATCTCAAAAATCTCTTACTTTCCACACACGTAATCGAAACCAAGCAATACCTTATCAATCCTTTTTGTTACATAGTCTAAACTCTTTTCTCTGTTTAATTCTGTCTTAATAATTTTATAAAAAAATCAAAGACCTCATTTTATTGCAGAAGATAATGCCCATCCATATGTTCATATACAGCATGGACATATTATCAAAATCCCCTCACCATTGTATTCGTAACCAAATATCACCTAAACCCAGGAGCATCATTCCAGTTTCTGCTTGGGGGGAGGAGGCATGATTGCCCGAAGCAGTTGTCCAAATTCTCATGTGAATTTTAACTAAAAGTTTAACTTAACAGAACATCTTTTATTTTCTTAAATTTGAAATATTTATATTAAAAGTACAGTTCTCATAATTTTTCTTTTGGTAGAGCAATAATAACAGTAGCCTTATTTCTCATAACTTGAGGAGGGGGGGGGGGAGATTGACCTCCTCTGTACCCCAAAATAATGCCCCTGCTAAAGCACTCTTCTCTAGTTGATCCTCAACTTTTCTGAGCCAATTGGCAGAGCTCAAATGTTTTTATTGGTACCTAAGGCAACATTTTAAAATATTATTTTCTGGCATGCTCCCCCCCCCAAAAAATCTCTTGCAAGGTTAACATATCTAGGTCTGAAATAATACAATAAAACTGTTAATATTTAATGTTCTAAAAATGCTAAGTCCTTTACAGTCTGTGGAAAATTTTATGCAATTATCACAGAACAACAAAACTTACTAAGGAAAGTCATAGATTTTAAAATTGTGACCATTTCTAAAGTATCTGTTGTTGTACATTTCAACTTTTTCCAGATTTTTAAGATATACTTCCATGTGCTAATGCTGTTCTTTTATAAATAACTGAATTACATTTGCTTAGTAGCTTAAATTCCACTTTTAAACAAAGTATATGCTCCAATAAAAGTTCTACACCTCCACATTCTTCCACAAGTGGTAGTTCATTAGCTTATTCTTAAACAGCACTGTCTTCACAATTAACTACAGTTATTTAAAATTGATGTTGCCATGAAGTAACATTACATGTAAAATGTAAAATAAAGCTACCAACAGAGAAGTAAATGCAAATTAATATAACAATAACTATTGGTGACAAATCTTCACTTATCTTTACAATAAATCGACAGCAGGACATGTTTTGAAATCTCTCTTGATTTCATCATCAACTTTGTTTTTTCTCTTGTTTATGTTGTTGCAGTCACTGCCACTAGGTGATAAGATTGTTAGCTATGGTAATACCATCTATTGGAAGTAAAACAAATTTGCTAACAGAATCAATTGGCAGAATTTCAAAATTCATTACACAATCTTTATTCTTTAAAATAAATATTTTCTCCCACAGCATTAAATCTATGTATGTCTTTTTGTTTGTATTTAATATTTCTAAAATTGTTCTTTTACTCTGGTTTCCAAATGACATTTAGTTTTTCCAATATAAATCTGGCCACGATCCAAACAGCTTAATTGATAAACACCGGACTATTTATTTTTTGAAATTTTATCTTTTCTTTAGAGATACCTAGAACTTTTGTATGTTGAATTTATTTTGAGGGACTAAAATTATACCATGTTCTTCAAAAATGTTTGAGAATTTTTTATTTGCATAAGGATGATAGTCAATATTTTAAAAACATTTTCTTTTATTTTTTTTTTTAAGAGTGGAAACAGCTTTCTGAAATTTAAATTTCTCCATTTTTTTATTTATAAAATCAATATTAAAACCATTAATTAAAACAGTGTTAATTATATGGTTTTTTTTTACTTTCTCTACTACGTATGGTAAGTAGGGGAAGTATTGTATTCCACCCAAAAATTCGATACCTATATTTCACCGGAAATATATGTTTTGAGACCCACTGAATCCAAAAAAAGCATTTTTGGAAACATGTCCGTGTGTGTGTCTGTCTGTGAACAGCATAACTCAGAAACAAACAGTCGGATAAAAACCAAACTTGGTATTTAAGTTCAGTATCTTCCATAGATGCGACACGAAGGTTTTCAAGAAAATTCGCCCACCTCAGATTACCCTTTACATGGAACATTTTTCGAAAATTTTAATTTTCTCAAAAATAGCTCTAACAATTTTGATTAAAATATCATATGTTTAAGATATTTTCATGACAAATAAAATGGATATCTTGAATTTTCTGGGAATGTCTCCAAAAGTATTCTTCATTGTGAACGACTTTTGCATAACTCGTAAACCATAAGAGATAAGACAAAATTTTACTACACAAAACACGTAAATCGCGTTAAAATACATAATTTATGTCATATACATTTTTTTTGTTGAGTGAACCCTTTTCGAGATATTGCTTGTTATTCCCTTAAATTTTTCAATACTTGTTTTCTCAAATGGGAATTCGTTATTCATTTATTTGTCTTGGATATGCAAAGAGTATTGATCTGTGGCAAAGAGAATGGTGCTGCACCTAGCGACCAGCTATTAAGATATATGTAGATGCTTAAAGGCTACTGTATTTCTATATTGCCCTTGCAATTACAAAACAAGGGGAACATAGTACGACTTAAGCAATAGTCAAATATTTTTAGAACTGGTTGCTATGTGTAAAATGTAATTCTCTTGCATGTCAAAAGATAGTTTCTGCAAATGTTTATCTCGATTAATATGAAATAGATGGAGAATAAGAGTTTGTAAAAATAGTTTGTACAAGAGTAGAGAAAGTCATGTGAGTGTAACAGATTTTTTTTTCAGTTTTAATGCAAAATTCTATCGAACTACTGGCTTAGCTATTGGTAGTCCTCTTTCATCTTTTTTTGCCGAGCGTTTCATGAGCTATTTTGAAATACAAGTCATTAAAGCATTTCCTCTAATTTTTAAAATTTGTTATAGATATGTAGATGATATTTTTACTATTGTTCCTGATAAAAAAGTAAATGATGCTTTAAAACTTTTAAATTTACAAGATAAAGCTATAAAGTTCACATTAGGAATTGAAAATAATGGTTACCTCCCTTTCCTGGATTTAAAGATAAATAAATCCAACAATAAAGTGAATTTCAGTATTTATAGAAAATCAACTCATACTGATAATTACATAAAAACTAAAAGTTTTAACCCTTTCCCACATAAATTTGCTGTTTTTAATAGTTTAATTTATAGGTTGATAATATTCCCCTCAGTAAGGATGAATTCAATAAAGAATATAAGCATATAATTAACACTGCTTTAACCCGTCATTTGTCGCTACCATTGTTGCAACATGGATTGTTGCAATAACACGTAAATTATAATTTTCTAAATCTACTACAAATGGCATTTTTTTTAAATGATCAGAAAATATTTGTCTTCACAAAAAAAATAAAGAATATTAACTTGCGGTTGACGAAATGTAGTATATGTAGGTATCTGAAAGAAATTCAAATCCAATGTCTTCAATGACAAAATTATGAGTTTAGTGTTTGTTAAATATGGTACTATATGCAATACCTAAATATAGCACAAATTCAATATACTCCTAAAAACAAATTATGGTGATGGTGGTGGCAAAACTGGCAGCTCAAGGTACTTATCACAGGTAATTCTTGTGTGTTCGTTGCACAAATATTTGTTACATTTACAACTGCTTTTCTTGGTTTTTCTGTTCTTTCGCCAAGGTCACAGTGAACATACACCAGGAGTTTTAACAGTAGTTGCAGTTTCTGCATTCTCCTCTTCATTACCAACAATTTCCTTCATTGAGACTCGCAAGTTGTCTGACAAATTTGAAATAGACGTATTCCCACATGGGTTTTTATAAGTTCTAGAGCCAAATGTTTCAAAAAAATATCTGACGCGCTAATTTCTTCTCTGTATTAGCGAAATAAATTATCTGAGAATTTATTGCACCAATGTTCAACAGCCATAAAAATACCATCATTGGCCACCATGTGCGATTTGTTTTGGTCACTGGTTTCCTCATCAGTTTTGCCACCAGAGTGTAGAGTTGAAAGAAGCAGCATTTTGTTTTTTTTGTAAAGGCACATATGACACTAGAACCTCCATTTTGAGGAAACCAAACATACAAACTGGTCTCTCTTTGTATTTACAAAAATGGGTGGAATTTCTTTTTTGTTCTTTTTTAGAGTTCTGAACCACAGTAGTTTTCTTCTGTAGCAACTCCTAGGCTAGTGGAACAGATGTAAAACAATTATCCATGGTAATGTTTCTTCCGCTATTCAAAATGGGTGCCGCTACTCTATTCACAACACTAGATGCTTTATTATCAGTCTGGTATGGACCTTCAGGTTGCTTCCCTGGATAGATTTCTAGATTTGAAACTTAATATGTTTCAGAATCTATCAATGCATAAATTTTAATTCCATATTTTGATGGTTTTGATGGAATGTACTGGCGGAATTTACATCTTCCTCGGAAAGCAGGTAGCATTTCATCAAGTGTTGTGTTTTCTCCTAATTCATAATTATTCATGCATCTACGACAAATTCCTCAAATATTCTTCTAATGGGCGCCAGATTATCAATTTTCTTTTTATCAGCTCTATCGATGATGTCATCGAATCGTAGAGCCTCGAGAAGAATATAGAACCTGTAACTTGACATCATGGCACGAAAACATTCAGGAGACGTGCAATCATCAGCCCAAAGCTCTTGGATGTTGATATGAGCAGCCTCTTTCAAGTCTGCCATGTATAGATACCAATTAGAGCAGTTAATCCGTATGGAGTTGTATCAGGATAGTCCCTCGGTCGTGCATATTTAGTATGTATTTTTTGGAGATATATGTTACTATAGTTTGTGATATGTAAAATTGTCTCTTCAGGAAAGAATAAACTCCATGCATCTGCGACTGAAGTTGCATTTTTTGCCTCTGCTTTACAGTCTCGATGTGTTCTAACTATATTATGTCTAGGGCTTCGAACATTGGGGCGTGGTGGATACATGGACCATACTGTTATTTTATCTTTTCCGATATATGAGAGACCTGTCAGCTGAAAATCACTTTTGGTTTCTGAGTCATCTCCTGCAGATTGTTCTAAATCAGTTATATGATCACTATGTTCAGAGGGCGCATCAGATTCACATTCATCTAATCTTTCTTCCTGGTTCAAATCACTGCTGTCTAGGCCAACAAAAGTACTAATTTCGCTCAACCATGCAAGAATGCCTAAAATAAAATAATAATACTTTTAAAAAAAAATAAGTAGTTAGAAATCATGTTAGAAAATGTTTCATTATTGATTATGACATCTAATGTTGGCCTAAATTTGATTCTCAACAGCAGCATTCGAACCCGTGTCGAAAGAAACATTAAAAATATGGTAATTACATACAATTTATTATAACAAAAAATAAAAATAAATATACCTTCAGAATCCCTTCCATCCTGTTGTAAGGCTAGGAAGAGGATTTTTTTTGCTCGACTCATTGTAAAAACCTAACTGAATATCAATGAAAACAATTCAAATGAAGGAATATTTTTAACGAACACAAAATAGGGCTTCTACATTTCAGCTTCAAGCCAGGATGATTGCAGACTACACAACAATTGAATACCATTGTTTGTCGCTTGATGACAAACCGCTCACAGCTGTGCCACAACTGGACAAAGATTGCATAAACCATTGTCAATGTGATTGTTGTTAAATCTCACTTAAACAACTGCTCCAGGAAAGTTTAAAAGTCAGCTAGATTGAGCGAGAAGATTTCATCAGCAGTCATTATCGTAAAAAAAAAGCAAAAGTGTGAGCAAAATGCTCATTTAGCGACAAATGACGAATTAATTATTGGTTTTTATATTGACTTTATAAATAAAAAAATCTGATGTGTTACACTCACATGACTTTATCTACTCTTGTACAAACTATTTTAACAAACACTTATTCTCCATATGCTTCATGCTAATCGAGATGTCAATCTTATTGCTAATTTTCTTGTAGGTGCAAGGTGAGTATGGTAGGCTTTAAGCGATAGTCAAATCTTTTAAGAGCTGGTTGCTATGTGGAGCATTCCATTCTCTTTGCATGTCCAGTACATAAAAAAAGTGAATAACGAATTCCCATTTGACAAAAAGTATAAGTACTGGAAAATTTAAAGGAATAACAAGCAATATCTCAAAAATGGTTCACTCAAAAAAAAAATGTATATTTTAATGCGATCTACATTTTTTGTGTAGTAAAATTTTGTCTATCTCTTATGGTTTACCAGTTATGCAAAAGTCGCTCACAATAAAGAATACTTTTGGAGACATTCCCAGAAAATTTGAGATATACATTTCATTTGTCATGAAAATATCTTAAACATATGATATTTTAATCAAAATCCTTAGCCGTTTTTGAGAAAATTAAAATTTTCGAAAAATGTTCCTTGTAAAGGGTAATCTGGGGTGGGGGATTTTCTTAAAACCTTCGTGTCGCATCTCTGGAAGATACTGAACCTAAATACCAAGTTTGGTGTTTATCCGACTGTTCATTTCTGAGTTATGCTGTTCACAGACACACACATGGACAAGTTTCTAAAAATGCTTTTTTTTTTGGATTCAGGGGGTCTCAAAACATATATTTCCGGTAAAATCTCAGTATCGAATTTTTGGGTGGAATACAATACTTCCCCTACTTAGTATACATAGTAGAGGAAGTAAAAATTGAGAAATTTAAATTTCAGAAAGCTGTTAAAGATGTTTCCACTCTTAAAAAAAAATAAAGGATGATAATGTTTTTAAAAAATTTACTTATCATCCTTGGACAAAAAAAAAATTCACATTTCTTAAAGAACATGGTATAATTTTAGTCCCTCAAAATAAACAACACCAAAAATTTGCTAGGTTTCTCTAAAAATGATAAAATTTCAAAAAAGTCTGGTATTTATCAATTAAGCTGTTTGGATTGTGACCAGATTTATATTGGAAAGACTAAACCTCATTAGGAAAACAGAGTAAAAGAACATTTTAGAAATATTGAATACAAACAAACTGATAATCAGCTGTAGCAGAGCATTTTTGGACATTTAACCATGAAATAAATCCCGAAATTAAATTATTAAAACATTTAAATGGACCCATAGATTTAATGGTGTGGGAGAAAATGTTTATTTTAAAGAATTAAGATCGTGAAATGAACTTTGAAATTCGGCCGTTGATTCTGTTAACAAATTTGCTTTACTTCCAATAGATGGCATTACCATAGCTAACAATCCATCACCTAGTGGCAGTAACTGCAACAACGTAAATAAACAGGGAGAGAGAAAAAACGAAGCTGATGATGAAATCAAGAGATTTTGAAACATGTCCTGCTGTTGATTTATTGAACAAGATAAGTGAAGATTTGACACCAATAGTTATTATTATATTAACATGATATGTACCTTAATGCACAAGGGAAGTAGTAAATACCAGTGATGGCATGTGCAAATTTTTGTTGGTGTGATACAACTTATAAAAGTAACATTGCAGAGAATTCAAGACCTTCAATTTATCACACTACAGTACACTACACTACAAAAAAATCTGATGTGTTACACTCACATGACTTTCTCTACTCTTGTACAATCTAATTTTACAAACGCTTATTCTCCATATGCTTCATGTTAATCGAGATATCGAGATGTCAATCTTATTGGTAATATTCATGTAGATGCAAGGGGAATATGGTAGCTTTTAAGCGATAGTCAAATATTTTAATGCTGGTTGCTATGTGGTGCATTCCATTCTCTTTGCATGTCCAGGACATAACAAATTGAATAACGAATTTGAGAAAAAGTATAAGTATTGGAAAATTTAAGGAAATAACAAGCAATATCTCGAAAACGGTTCACTCAACAAAAGAAATGTATATGACATAAGTTGTGTATTTTAACGCGATCTACATTTTTTGTGTAGTAACATTTTGTCTATCTCTTATGGTTTACCAGTTATGCAAAAGTCGTTCACAATGAAGAATACTTTTGGAGACATTCCCAGAAAATTCGAGATATACATTTCATTTCTCATGGCATTATCTTAAACATATGATATTTTCATCAAAATCGTTAGCCATTTTTGAGAAAATTAAAATTTTCGAAAAATCTTCCATGTAAAGGGTAGTCTGGGGAGGGGGGATTTTCTTGAAAACCTTCGTGTCGCATCTCTGGAAGATACTGAACCTAAATACCAAGTTTGGTGCTTATCCGACTGTTCGTTTTTGAGTTATGCTGTTCACAGACACACACACACACACACAGACATGTTTCCAAAAATGCTTTTTTACTTTCTCTACTACGTATAGTAAGTAGGGGAAGTATTGCATTCCACCCAAAAATTCGATACCGAGATTTCATTGGAAATACATGTTTTGAGACCTCCTGAATCCATAAAAAGCATTTTTGGAAACATGTCCGTGTGTGTGTCTGTGTCTGTCTGTGAACAGCATAACTCAAAAACGAACAGTCGGATAAACACCAAACTTGGCATTTAGGTTCAGTATCTTCCAGAGATGCGACACGAAGGTTTTCAAGAAAATCCCCCTACCCCAGACTACCCTTTACATGGAACATTTTTCGAAAATTTTAATTTTCTCAAAAATGGCTCTAACGATTTTGATGAAAATATCATATGTTTAAGATAATGTCATGAGAAATGAAATGTATATCTCGAATTTTCTGGGAATGTCTCCAAAAGTATTCTTCATTGTGAACGACTTTTGCATAACTGGTAAACCATAAGAGATAGACAAAATTTTACTACACAAAAAATGTAGATCGCGTTGAAATACACAACTTATGTCATATACATTTCTTTTGTGGAGTGAACCGTTTTCGAGATATTGCTTGTTATTTCCTTAAATTTTCCAATACTTATACTTTTTCTCAAATTCGTTATTCATTTTGTTATGTCCTGGACATGCTAAGAGAATGGAATACGCCACATAGCAACCAGCGTTAAAACATTTGACTATCGCTTAAAAGCTACCATATTCCCCTTGCATCTACATGAATATTACCAATAAGATTGACAGCTCAATATCTCCATTAACATGAAGCATATGGAGAATATGCGTTTGTAAAAATAGATTGTACAAGAGTAGAGAAAGTCACGTGAGTGTAACACATCAGATTTTTTGGATTCAGGAGGTCTCAAAACATGTATTTCCGGTGAAATCTCGGTATCGAATTTTTGGGTGGAATGCAATACTTCCCCTACTTACTATACGTAGTAGAGAAAGTAATAAGCCAGGGAAATGTGTTTTTTTAATACAATCAAAGGTAATTTTATGTACCAGGATTCAATTTTTATTTGACACATAATATTCACTACAAACTATACATTTACTAAACTGAATAATTCACCTTCACTTAAGTTTCTCATGCATATCAGATCTTTGTTTTGTTCAGTAACTAAGAATTGTCAATAATAAATATAAATATTAGGAAGAAGCAGTTTAGTTAAACATTGCTGTCTCTGACATCATTGTTTTGTTTTATCGGGGGGGGGGGGGGGGGGAGCTTTAAAGTGCATTAAAAACAGTAATAAAATTTAACGTTAAAGGATGCAATAAACACTAAACTTTCAAATTATACATGAAATCCTTTCTGCAACCCCTATCTCATTAACCATTAAGTTTCTTCTTATGATAATGCTGGCTCCCTTTAAAAACTTAAAGCATTTAAGTATATGTTAGCTGAGGGGCCTTTATAGTGGAAGAACTTATGGTTTAGATTCCTCAAAAGTCATTGGCACAAAAGAGCAAAAAGCTGATGGGGAGTAATAATACTGATCTTGCAACAAAACGCTTACAGAAACCCCTCTTGCAGGAACTCTGATGGGGAGGACAGCCTCAATGCATATGTGTAGGGAAAAGTCCATGGATTCTTTAGGCCCTTAGTGAGCCCTACCTGCAACACCTGTTATTCCCTTGCCCAGCATAACTCCTTTTAAACTAAAGCAATTCTGGAAAGGTAGAATCAGACAACTGAAAAATTCAATGCCATAGCCGGGATTTGAACCACAAATCTCCTGGTTTCCATCTGGTTGCTCTAAGCGACTCTGGCATTGAATTTTTCATCTGATCTACCTTTCCAACCTTGTCCAACACACGTCAGTGTGGAATAACAATTAACTCAAAGCACTTCTGTTCTGCTAAGCCCAAACACAAGGATGTACTCTAGCCTGTTCTTTTCACACAAACACACACTCCAAGTTGTCTACACTCACCTGAGAAGCCGTTTAAACCATGCACTTCTCTTGCATACTACAATGCAAGAGCTGAAACATTCAGGGTTTACATTTTGAGACATTCAGAATTTATATTTGAAGTTCTATAATCTTTTTTCTGAGTTTACAATTTACGCAGAAATTATTTAAAGATATTTATGGTATACAAACCTTGTGTATGAGCTGCCACTGGTAAATGCTGTAAGCACATAGACTGTCCAATATCTTGCATTTAATTGGAGATTTTTAGCCTCCCCCCCCCCTTCTACATCCAATGAAAACAGCAGTAGCAATACTGTGGGGTGTCACCAATGCAATTAACCATAACCCCTTCCACTATCCCTTTTCCATTATAGCTGGTTAAGACATTCAAATACTGCCAGAGGATAGCTATATTAATTTTAGTGCACATAATTCAGATAAACCATCCTAACCATAAGATAAACATTTTAATAAAAAATATCTTATCGCTGATGATGGGAATGTGTTCTATTGATAATTGCAAAACTCTGCAAATACTGTTAGGTTTAAAAACATTCATAAAGCAACATCTTGCACTTGCAAATTAGAAATTTTTTTCAACATTAAAAATCATAAATTTCCCAGTAATAGCATTTTTTAGGCCAATTATAACCACAGCCTGCTATACAATCTGACTACTAAAATTGTGCAAAACCAATTCTTCAGCTTACCTGATGGATTTGTGTTGAAGAAATACATGGTAGCATGAGTGATTCTATAAAACATTGCATTATGTAGATTCACAGAAGCCCTCATGCATACAGAGAAGAACGTGAAGGAACGGGCTAATGTCACAATTACTGTTGCTGCAGTCAATGCTGTATAGATATAAATACAAATATTTATATCAAAAATAGTCATTCCATAATCTTCAACTGTGCCGTTGTTTTTTTGTTGCCACTTCACTTCTTCCATGTTTGTCCTAAAATTCAATAATTCATAAAGTTAAGTTTTGTTTGAATGTTACTATGTAACACAAAACAAACACACACGCACTCCATTACTGCACACTTTCCTTAAAACATTTAAGTGCTAATTCTTTTGCATGAATCAATATTCTAACCGTCTCATTAGGTGCATTCTTGCATACACTACCAACAATACTTTCTCTAGTGATTCAAGTTATTTAAATAGCATTACAGGGGCTTTCAAAAGTCGCTTCAAACTTTAAAACACTAATTTTATAATATACGGGTGGGAAACAAAAGCATTTTGTTGATCAAACAGTAGGACTTAATTTTACAAAATACAGAGAATATGAGGGTATTTGTTAGAAATCTAGCAATCTTCACTATCCATGAAAACTGAGCTGAGAATGCAGACTGAAAATTGAACATGCCATTGTATTATTATTATTATTATTGAATGTATATCTAGCAAATATGGCATTATACAGGGTGATGTATGAAGAACGAGAACACATTTCTTTCTTTAATTATTCTGTTCGAAATTCACTCAGTGCCCCAATTTTAGCACCAAATTAAGCAGAATGATCTGGAGTTTCGATTGCCTGTCACTAGATGTGCAGATGTTCATGTTTTATTTGTAATTGTTAGTTTTATTGTCGGCAACTGTTTTCGAGATTTTGTTCTAGTTAACGTGAAAAGGGAGTACACATTAAATGAATGACTCTTCCTTGTAAAGCAAAGCTGGATTATGAATTCAATTACACCTACTCAAAGGGCATACCAGAGAGAATTTGGTGTTCGGAATCCTCCCCAGAGAAACACAATACTGGGACTGGTAAACAAATTGGAAACAACTGGATCTCTGGTGAGTGAAAAAGACAAAACTCGTTCATCTAGGCTTCCCATGGTTGATGTAAGAACACGACTGGATCAGTCATCCAAAAAATCATTAAGAAGTTTGTCGCAGGAAACAGCTACTTAATGAGTCAGAGAGCTGTGAAAAGTGCAAGCCTAAAGCCATATAGGATTAGGGTTGTCCATCAGTTACAGGAACGAGATAAGGATAGACAATTATTTTTGTTGGTTTCAGGCATTCATTGTGCAAAGTTCTGCCATATTGTCCATCACATGGTTCACAGCTGAAGCATGGTTCCATTTACCCAGCTACTTGAACTTACATATGCACTCTGTTAAAATCAGAATTTGGTGTGCAATATCCGCACAGAGAATAGTGAGACCAATTTTTTTTAAAACAACGTGAATGCTGCAGAGTACCGACAGATTTTTATGGAGTCTGCTGCGCAACTAGACGATGTAGAGCTTAGTCAAGGATATTTTCAGCAGGATGGCGCTACATGCCATACTCAAATGAATCCATGGAACTAATTGCAAGTTTGACGACCAGATAATTTCCAAGAACCTGTGGCCACCGAGATCTCCAAATTTGACATCGCCAGACTTCTTTCTATGGGGGTTACTTAAAAGACAGGGTTTATGCCACACATCCCCAGACATTGGATGATCTGAAGCAGTACATTACACAGGAGATTCAAGCTATTGACAACACATCCTCCGAGTGGCCAGTAACATGGAATGACATGTTGAGTTGTGCCTTATGCAGGATGGAGGACATTTTCCATATTTGCTATAGAGGTAAATAATCTCCCAAAATTTCTCTGCATTTCAGGTCTAATAAGCTGTCACTAGCATAACTCGTTTGAAACAATTAAAGAAATGAATGTGTCAAATCTTCATAAATCACCCATGGAGAGTTAAGTTTCAAGAACAACCAAAGGATAAATAGGAAAAGGGACTGAAATTAATGTTTTGGAATGTGGAAGGGCTAAGAAATAAGATAGGCAGCGGTGAAATTAAGAACATTGTGTTCTATGGATTTTTGTAGGAGTAGCAGAGACATGGTTGGGAAAGGAAGAGTTAGCAGAGATAGCAGATTTTAAGTTTCTAGAGAAAAAGGCAAGGAAAAGATGTGACAGGGGAAGAACATCAGGAGGAGTAGGTTTGTTTATAAAGAATGATACAAAAACAACTATTGACATACAAAAAATGGAGAATAGAGATCCTAATGTGTTATGGTCCATAATTAAACAGAATAACGGAGTAAGATTAGGAATAGGAGTGGCATATAACCCGCCAGAAGCATCATATTTTTACGACAGTAACTTTTATAGTAAACTACAAGAAGACATGGAAGAAATACGAGAAAAGATGTCAGAGACAGATTTTATTATAATGGGAGATTTGAATGTGAGAATAGGGGAGGAGAATGGAAGGTCATTAGGTAAAGAGCAGGTAGAAGAAGATAGGGATGTGATAAGGCCAAGGAAAAGCAGGGACGGAGTGATTAATAGGGAGGGAAAAAAATTACTAGAATTTTGTGAGATAAACAACATGTTAATATGTAATGGAGCAATGGAAGAAGATGAGGAAAGGGAGTTTACATTCATAAACGCAAACGGACAAAGTGTAGTAGATTACATGTTATGTAGCGAGGAACTGGAGCACAGAATCATTACATTTAAAATAATAAACAAAGCAGTAGGTAGTAGCCATTTTCCATTAATGATGGAAATAAATGTTTTGGAACAGAAGGTAAAGAGTAAGGAAATAGCTAGAATAAAAATAATAAAAGTGTATAGACGGAGGGAGGAATTAAAAGAGGACATTTTAAAAGTGTCAGATTGTGGTGTGTGGTATAAAAATGGCTATGGATGAGGGGAATCCACGGAAAAGGCCAAGAAATTAAGGGGTGGTTTGATGAAGAGTGCAGAGAGAGAGAGAAAAAAAAAGGAGGTATTTAAAGAAGATCAGAGAAGGAAAGGGATAGACAAAATCTGATGAAACTTAAGGGAGAATATAAAGATTTGCTTGAGGCTAAGAGGAAAGAATGGCAGCGAAATATAAAAAGGAAACTAAAGGCAGCAATAGAGAGCAAGGATAGTAAAAAAAATATGGGAAATAGTGAGGATGATGAAAAGGAATAGAGGGGAGAAAAACGAAATTACACTGAGCGAATAGATAGGGTACTTTAGAAGGTTAATTGGAGAAGGGAAGCAAGTAAAGTTAAACACAAAAGAAGAAAGGAATACTCAATGAAAAATTAGATGGTAAAATCACGGAGATGGAGTTTACCAGCAAATAAGGAATATAAAAAAAAAAGGCAAGGCAGTAGGAATAGATGGAATACCACGGGAATTTTGGAAAACGTATGGGGAAAAGCAAAATGGTTTAAAAGTGAAGACAAAATTAAATAGAGAAGCATTAGCTTATAATTAAGCAAGAAAGGGGTAAGCAAAAATTTTATAAAAGAAATCAAGAAAATTTATAAAGATATAAAATTTTGTATAAGATGTAAAAATAATGGAATTACAGAAATGACTGAGCAAAAAATAGGATTAAGACAAGGGTGCAAATTGAGCCCTATATTATTTCATATATTCATAGATGACATATTAGAGGAGTGAAAGCAAAAAAATCCACACTGTCCCATAATAGCAAATATAGAGATACCAGGTTTACTATACACAGATGATCTTATGGTTGGGGCTGTTAACGGTAATTGGGCTGCTGAAAGCAATCAATGGAATACATGAATTCTGCGAAGAATGGTGAATTAAAGTAAATATAAATAAACCAAAAGTTATGGTATTTAAAAGAGGAAACAAACTAAAAAAGAAGAAAAATGGCAGATGGCAGGTTTAAAGTTAGAAGTTGTCAAGGAGTTTGATTATTTGGGGGTGAGGATGAGCGGTAATGCTGAATGCGGGGGGCGCATAGCAGGAAGGTTATGGCTAAAGGAAAGGTGGCAATGACAGGAGTAAGAATGTGCAAATACAAATTAGAAATGCCAACTAAATGGATAGAAAGAACGTATGAAGCATTGGTAGAAACAAGAATGCTATATGCAGTAGAAATTTGGGGAGAGGGGGAGGGGATCTGAATTAAGCAGAAAAATAGACCAGAGCTATAGAACGTACTGTAAAGAGCTATTAGGGTTGCCAAGATCAGCACCAGGGGAAGTAGCATTTGTGGAATTAGGAAGAACAAGAAAGGGAGTGATACTAGAAAGGATATTGAAATTTTGGTTTAGATGCCTCAGAAAAGATGGGGAAATTTTAAAGATATGTACGGAACAACAAAAGAATACGAAAAATAAAAATAGCTGGTGGGTAGTGGTAGAAAAAATTATGGAGAAGAGAGGAATGGGAGATATTTGGAGAACAGGAGAAAGAAATAGCAACTGCTTCTGGATAACAGTAAGAAACAGAGTAGAGGACATAGAAAGACAAGAGATTTGGGGAAGCTTACAGAATAAAAAAATCACAAGGGTTCTCTAGATTAGTAAAAAGGAAGTGGGGAAGAGAAGGGTATGTGGATTATTGTAATAGAGCGAAAAAAGAAGTGTTTGTATAGATGAGAACAGGATCATTGTATCTAAGAGGGCTAAGAGGCAGAAAAAATGGAATTTGTGAACTATGCGGAGGTAGTGAAAGCACAAAGCATTATATGACAGAATGCAAAGAATTAGCAGAATGGAGACAAGAAGTATGGGAGGAAAAATGGGAAAAAATAGAAGGAATTAAAATGTTAACAAGAAAAGAAAAAAAGAAAAATAAGAATATGGGGGAGTTCTTAAAGAAAGTAAAAGAGAAATGGATTAGAAAAGTAAGAGAGATAAGAAAGGTAGAAGGGCAAATGAAGGAGGGAGAGGATGGGCAATAGGGATTAAGGGTAGCAAGGGATGCTCAGATGAGCCAGAAGCCCAGGGTGCCAAGCAAAAGGAACAGCATAGCTGGCAAGAAAATTTGTACATAGGTTAAGTTAGTTTTATAAGTGGAATATTGCAAAAAAGATTGTATAAAAAAATGTACAAGTAAAGTTATCTATCTATTTATCTATCATAAATCACCCTGTACCTTCAGGAATAAGTTATTAAAATATACATGAATAACAGATCCAGGAGTCTCCAATGCAGCAAATCATGAACTCCTGTTCTTGTCTGTTAGCAGGTGATGTGGAACTGCATTCTATGTAGTTTCCTGTGCTTTTTTGAGCCATATTGGGTGATATAAATAAAAACAAGCAAAAGCTTGTGAGCTGTAGCTCCAAGCAAGTTGAGAAACGAGCAACAGGTCGTGGTTTGGTATAAATAAAAATTTCCTCTCTTCGATGAGCTATTGCTATCACCTACCAAGCTTTTGCTCAGTGACCTTCACCACGACACATCATCTGAGTAAACAAACATGCCCATTTTTTGTCAGGAGGCGATTTAAATCTTTACTGCACCTAAATATACATATACTCATTCATGTTAATCATACTCTCCATTTATGAAATCTAATAGACATGCAAATTTTAAATAACAAAATTATAATTAAAGATTTCGCAGACGAAACAGACATTGAGATTCACCCAACTTCTAACAGATAATGATCATCCCCTTTCTAAATCCAATCCCTCATTTCCTTATTTGATAGTATTACAAACGTGTCGCCAACTGATATATGAAAGTAGACCATTTCTACTTCTGTTTTTGCACCTTTATATTGATATATAAAGCATCTATATTAAATATCACTACGTAATTCCAAGAATTTATAAGATGTTATCATGAATTAAAGTTAAACTGGATTAAAGAGTTTCATTTGAAAGTTAAATTTAAGTTTGGTTTTAATTGAAATTCTTTAGTTATAATCCGGTTTTGATTTGTGCAAACATTCTGCTCTATGTAAGTGTTTATTTGTATATCACTTTGATTATATTACCAGTCTTCCGGTAATAAGAGCGGCTCGCTATGACTTCGCTCACATTCTGTTTAGCATTATAGTACCGATGAAAACATGTCAGGATCTTTTCAGCATTGTTAGAAGGTCCACCTCGTGTTTCATTTGCCTCTG
The DNA here is from genome assembly GCA_030765065.1 of Deroplatys truncata. Classification (NCBI taxonomy): domain Eukaryota; kingdom Metazoa; phylum Arthropoda; class Insecta; order Mantodea; family Mantidae; genus Deroplatys; species Deroplatys truncata. The sequence goes on from CM060985.1 coordinate 108,863,341, forward strand.
GAAGAAAATGTTGTGCTACCTTTTACATTTTCTCTTTTAAATAACTGTTTATATCAGCACACATCCGAGTCCTTGCGTCTTGAAACAATGTTTAATTTCACTATCACTTACGTATAGCAAATAGAGGAAGTATTGCACTCTACGCAAAAATTTGATACCGAGATTTCATCAGAGATACACGTTTTGAGGGTGCCTGAATTAAAAAGAAACATCTTTAGCAAATGTGTGTGTGAACAGCTTAAATAAAAAAAACTAATTCAAACTTAGTATCCTCCAAAATATGGTAAGATTTTCAAGAAAATTCCTCTAACCCAAAACTATCCCTTTTCTCAAAAATGGCTCCAACAATTTTGATTAAAATCCGTTATTATTTAAGATATTTGCATGGCAAATATAATTAGGTATATCTCGAATTTTTTGGGAATAGCCAGTGAAGTGCTCTTCATCCTGAATGACTTTTATGTAACGCTAAACTGTAAGAGATTCTACTACGCATCTATGTCTGAACAGCAAACTCAGAAAGGAAAAGTCGTTAAATAACAAGTTTGGTATTTAAGTTCAGCACCTTCCAAACATGCGTCAGGAAGATTTTTCAAGGAAGTCCCCCCCAAACTACCCTTTACATGGAAACTTTTTCCAAAAAGTTTATTTTCTCAAAAATGACTTAACGATTTTGATTAAACACGACATGTTTAAAATGCTTTCATGTAAAATGCATATATTGCATTACCTGGGAATATCCTCTGAAGTCCTCTTCATTCTGAGTAACTTTTGCACAATTGGTAAACCATAAGATAGGCAAATCTATCTACAAAAAGAAAATTGTTCTTGTTAAAGCACACAATTTATGTCAAAGCACCTCTTTTTTACTTTCTTTTTTTAACTTAACCATTCCTAAGATATTCCTTGTTATTGGTTTAAACTTTCAAATAACTACTCATAATTCTCTCAAATGGGAAGTCGGTATTCAATATTTTCTTGTGGTCATCATGCAAAGAGCATCGAATTTCAAAGCCTTCATATAGCCAGGCACTCTTTAAAAAGCTGACTCACTTTACCTACTGTATCGTATAACAAAATTGTAAATGTAAATTGAATGTTTATCTGGATTAACAAGAAGCTGGAATATAACAAGAAGAAGCTGGAATAATTAAGTATAGTTTGTAGAGAATGATTAGAGAAAGCCATGTGAATGTAGAACATCAGGATTTTGTTTTTTTCCGTGATCATCTGAAAAGAACGGAATTTCAAATCCATCAAATAGCGACCCACATTTAAAATATTTGACTATCCCTTTAGTTTACTGCATTCTTCTATTCCTACAATGATAGTTTATCTCGATTAACAAGTAGCTACCAAGAATAAGGTTTTGTAAGAACTGTTTGTAAAAAGAGTGATAGAGAAAGTCGTGTGATTTTTATTTACCTCTCTGGAACCATGATCATGAACTCCACCAATGTATTAAAATGCAGTTGAGCAAGCTGAGGTACCTACGGAGGTACCTCAAGAAATAGCAAGCAAAAGCTTACTAAAGGCGAGCAGGACTTGTTTTTACTTATACCATAGCAATAGCTCAGCGATCAAGGTCAGCATGCTTTTGCTCGCGAGGAGGTTGAGCAGAAAAGTTTTATTTATACGAAACTGAGCAAATGCTTGGAATTGGTGAGAAATGAGCTAATGCTTGCTTTTATTTATACCACCCATTAAGATTCAAAGGCCTCTTCTGAAGGATTTCAAGAATGGAAATGTTTCCACTATCCTCAACAAAAGAAAGGAGGAAACCTAGGGCAACAATTCAAGTTTATCTCTGCAGGACTACTGTTCGAGGAGGAGATACTACCTGAAAAATCTGATGAGATACTTCAGGCATGACATTTTGTGACACATACTGTCATTTTCCTCCAACTTCATGTATTGGTGGTTGCTGGACTTTATGGCAATACGGTGCTATTAGAATAGAAGCTCCTTGGATGGGAGGAAAAGCATAGAACAGAATATGGGGATGGATTAAATGGGTGTCTCCTCCAGTGGCAACTGTGTTACATTCATACGACTTTCTGTAACCACTATAATTTATTTTGATACAGCTTCTACAAACTATTGTTATCAAATAGTATTTTTCTATCTATATCATGTTAATCAAGATAAACCTTTGCACTTGTTGCAAGTACAAAGGGGATAGAGGAAACTGAATTGATAGTATGATTAAAAGCAGTCATTATATGCTGGCCTGAAAATTTCATGCTCTTTTCATCAAGAAACAACTGAATAGTGACAGCAGTTTGTAAAAATTACCAAGTTTTAAAATTTCAAACCAATAATAAGAATTATCTTGGAAATGGCCGATACCACAAAAAAGTTATTTAAATAAACTGTGTATTTTAAAGAGGTCTACATTTTTTGTATATCAAGATTTTTTTCTCTCTTATGGTTTACCCATTATACAAAATTGCTTTTGAATGAAGAGGTATTCACAGGATATTTCCAGAAAATTCAAGATATATGAAATACAATACTTCATCTACCCACTAGGTATGTGGTAGGGAAAATAAAAATTAAAACAAATAATTATTCCTCCCTTAGAATGAGGCGAACAACACTATACAGCAGACCTAGATACCTACTTGTGCTTTGGCAAATAAAAAAAATAAAGGAGTGGATACAATTCTGACCTAAATAATTCAGAAAGAGAATGTAATTAAAGAAGAACTAAGAATGATTTTATTAATGATATATTAGGAAAAATGGTGCAACAATGTTACTATAATTATCTGTTTTCAAATTAATAGATGATGTCAGAGGCTATCCAAGTATTGTAAGATGTAGAGCCTGTTTCTGAAACAATTATCTGTAAATCTACACTTGCTGAGAATTAACACCCTTAGGATCCATTTTCTGGAAGGATTTAACCTATCTTTCCACAATGCTGCCTCTACTTACCAAAGGCAAATGTGGTACAGAAATTAAAAATGGAGTTAAGTTACACTTTCCAAATGATGCCACTCATGTTAGTTATTAAGTCTCTGTAATTCAAATTTGGAGTTGTACCACTTGACTCTTAAAATAAGACTATATTGTCAAAATTGGCAGTGTTGAGATTGCAATGTCTTATCTCTGTGAGTTGAACATTTTGAACCCACAGCTCACAGAATTAATCTGCAAACTCTCTAAATGAAATTTTAATTTCTTTAAGAATCTTTCCAGCTGCATAGTTGCCCTTGGTGATATGAATGTACACAATTCAAGAGTATGTCGCATTATAAACAGTAATACCATAAATTGTTGCTTTATGCCATACAATCATTAATATGTTGACGCTGACCTCTGACGCATCTGTATTGTTCCTGGCAGTTGTTTCAGTGTACTCAGAGTCCTGGGTTCGTGGTTTGGATGGCAGGGATTTGGGATTTGATTCGGTAGAGCTGAGGTTCTTGTTTTTCAGGGGTGGTGACACTGCCTTGATGAGATTAATAATACTGCCGGAGAAGTTTGGGTGATATCTTTATTTTGTTACGTAGATTCCTATCTGGTCAACCCGCCACCTTCGTCGTCGAAACCACTGTTATTCTTATTACTCTCGAAGTCGCTACTTATGTGTTTCTCCGACTAGCCTCGAATTGCCTAGATTTCACAACTTCACTTTTACGCTATAAATCTTCTGATTATTTTCTTCTAATTCTGTTTCGTCGCGTCCTCGTGGTTAATTTGTACCGGAATGTGCCTCGGCCGTTGTCATGGTTAGTTTTGTACCCGACTGTCTCGGCGTGTCTTTCCTCCTTCACGCCTTTCGCCAAACTCTGCAATTTTCCCCTCTCCCTTTCTTAAGTTTCGTTCTGTTTTAAGTTCAAAACGTACCATGTGATGCCTACGCGATCTTTCGATTGGCTATAATTTTTGTTTCATGATTTTTTGTTATTGGCTTCCCCCACGTGACAACTTTCACATCTGCTTCTCACAGCTTATTTTGAGTTTTAAAATCTTCCCCCGAACATTCTTAGATCGTAGATAAGGCACATCTACTTCCTCACCCTTTTAAGCCTTGAGAACCGTTGTAAACCCTGTCCGAGCCAAAAGTATAAAGGCGAGACTTCCGGTATGCAGGTTCGTTGACCATCGCAGGTAAAATACCTCTGCTTCGAGGAAGCAAACTTTGTTCCTCTGCCTTTCCTCCAAAACCCATTCCTAATATGAATTCAGCACATTTTCGTCGCTATGTTCGATCGTATATTATTATTATTATTATTATTATTATTATTATTTCTCCTGGGTCTCGATAACCAGCTTCATATGCCCTGACGGTAAACTTATCATCGGACCTTTAGGTTGGATGATGGGTTTATCGTTAATGTCCCATCTAAGCTAATCTAAAGTCCCTCTCTCCCTCTATTCCTTTCATTTATCATTTTATTTATTTATTCATTCATTTATTTAGTCAGTGGCTTACGACGATTTGATGGCGAGCCCACCGTTACACATTTATTCTGTTCACAATACATTTCAATCACTGTACACAATACAATTTCAAATTTACACAAGTATTTTCACCAAGTAAAAGAAAAACAATCTACATAATATCTGGCCGTCAACAACCAGGCTACAAAACATTTACATTTAAGAAATCTGTTTATACACACAATACATTCTTCAAACAATAATTTTTTTTTAATTTAATTACACATCTTAGTTCCATCTTCCTCTCTCTCTCTCTCTCTCTCTCTCTTGCACATTACATACAATACTGGTTTTCTTGAAGCTATTAGCAGCCTCCACACTCAAGACACCTTTTGGTACCTTTTTTTTTTTTTTGCCAGGTATACATTCTGTCCGGTTTTCTTATTGTATGTCATTAACATCGTGAATGTCAAGCACACGGTTTTAACAGGACATTGCTATCCCGAAGCTACCAATTTGTTTGTAAACAATGTTCGCATATTTGACTTTCCTTACTCGTGTTCCGAGTGCGTTTGTACATTTTCCCTATCCGATTCTACTAAATTTCATTGACCCTGCTTGAATGGACGAATCAATGATAGATGGTACCTACCGATTATTTTCCCGGTCCTTAACTGTTGGAGTTGAAATACCCTGTCCCCGAAGGTTTGTGATATCCGATAAGGACCTTTCCAACACATATGCATACGTCTGTATTCCTTCTTTCTCTTGATGGTTTAAGCAGTCTGTTGATGCTACATACTCGCGTACACCTGATAGGGTCATGTTTTGATCACTGACTACCTGCAAGTCGTCCGGTCTCTCACCGAAATAAACATTTTCATTTTCTGTGTTTAACTCACAATACTGGGGTGCTTGACCTACTTCCGATTCATCAGCTGACTGCAGAGGCGTGTCGTTAAGATCTCTCCCTTCGCACAGTTGTTGCGTGAAAATTCTTACTACGTTAATGCCTTTTCCCAATGTGCAAATATTCAATAAAAATGGTTCTTCTGGTATTTTTGTTCTCGTTCCCTGTGTAATGCGAGAACCTGCGCGCATTCTCCGAGGTTGAGCCTGGGAACGCTACAATTCTTCCTGTCTCCAGTTTTCCGACCGTCGTGGCCACGATCCTTGACTGGGGCCTATCCCTTGGCCTATGCTTTGTCCTGCCATTGCCCCGCTTCGGTGACCTATCGCGTCATCCATTTCGCGGTGGACATTTTGCGGCTGTCGTGTCTGTGATAGATACGCGCTCGGCGTCCATGCGTAGCTGTACGTAGGCATGCTTGTGAGCCCATGGTCCTCATCTCTACGTCGTGGGGTCGCTGGCCGGCTTGGAGGTGTTCTTGGCCTGTTCGGAGGTGTCCTTGGCCTGTTCGGGGGAGTTTCTGGGCAATTCGGAGGCGTTCTTGGCCTGTTCGGAGGTGTCCTAGGCCTGCCCGGGGTGTTTCCAGGTCGGTTCGGGGGAGTTTCTGGGCGGTTCGGAGGCGTTCTTGGCCTATCCGCTGTTCCACCGTGGAGGTTATTTCCCCAGTGTTGTCTACTATTCGCCGGGTACCTGGAGAATCTCAGGTAGTGAATGGGATACTCCTCATGTTGCCTCGGTGGCCTACCCGTGCCCGTTTGGTTCCAGGGCCTATAGCTTCTCTCCCGATTTCTTGCAAATGGCTCTTGATAACGCTGTCGGACTGTGGAGTAGTTGTTCAACGCACCTTGTGCCCTCGTCCCATCATTACGATGCGAATTTATCCGATCACTGTGTCTGCCTTCAGTCCTGATTCTGGGCCTATCTTCTTCCCGCGTTCCGTACCCCTGCAGAGCGGTAAGTAGTTCAATGGCTTCGCTCAGCGTCCTCGGACGTGCTACCACGAGGTGATGACGTATAACGTCTGGGAAGTGTCGTGTCAGGAGGGATACAAATTCACCTTCGGGCATCGGTGGGTCCAGGAGTTGGCTTAATTGGCCGAGTCGCAAGAAGTAGTCAACCATCGACTCACGCTTCTCTTCCCTGTATCGGCCATTATTTATTTCTGCGCGCACTCTGTACTGTGCAACGCCACTCCAATATTTTTCCAAAAATGCAGACCTAAAATGTTCATATTGTGCATGCTCGCCTACCGTCAATCGAAACCAACTCAGGGACGGGCCTATCAAGCTCCTTTTTATAATTACCATTTTAAAACGGTCGGGAATTCCCCTAAGCGCGAAATAAGATTCGAGGTCATTAATGAACTGCTTCGCATTATCGACTTCACTGTTGAACTTGGGGATTGGCAGTTCATTCAAAAATTGTATAGGTATATTGCATTGTTGCAGGGGCCCTACGGTGCTTGACATTTCACTTGCCGGGTGCGGTGAGGCCGAAGGAGTGCAGGCAGGTTCGTTCGACCTCGGTTCACTACTCGGGTTGTTACACTGGAACGACGAAAGCGCGGAAACCTGAGAGGTAATTCGCGCGTCCGTGGCTCCCTGAGATCGCGGTTCGATTTGTTCTACCGCGTCCCTGCGAGCATTGACGGTCTGTGTCAGTTCCTCCCTTAATTTGTTAATTTCATCATTAACCCCTGCTTCAAGTGCCTGCTGCTTATTCTGTAATGATACACAGACTGTCATTGCTTCTTCCCTTGCCTTATCACTAATTGTACATATTAAGTTTTCATTGTTTACAATTTGTTGGGCCCTGATGGCGTCCATTTCCACGACAAGTTCATTCCTCACTACTTCTACACTATTCTGTGTTGCTTTTAGTTCGTTTCTTATATATTCTACATCCTCGTAGATTACATTTTGACTTGCTCTAATTTCTAACAAGACACCCTGTATTTTATTTTCTAAGCCCTGACTGATTTCCTTATGTTGGATGCTTAATTGTGAGGCTATCTGCTGCTGCAATGTTTGTTCTTGGGTGGACAATTGTTGTTTTAGTGTTTGCTCCTGTACCGTTAATCGCTGAGTTAGTGTTTGCTCTTGTTCTGATAATCGTTGAGTCAGTGTTTGCCCAAGTGTTTGCTCTTGTTCTGATAATCGTTGAGTCAGAGTTTGCCCAAGTGTTTGCTCTTGTTCTGATAATCGTTGAGTCAGAGTTTGCCCTATTGTTCGCTCTTGTTCTGATAATCGTTGAGTCAGAGTTTGCCCTATTGTTTGCTCTTGTTCTGATATTTTAGTGTTGAGGAGGCTCAATTGAGCCAACATTTGTTGCATCATTTCGCTCGTGTTAAGTGATCCGGTAACTTGGTTTCCTAATGTTTCGCTAACTCCGTTTTCTACACCTACCCGCGTGCTATTGTTAGTGAAATTTTCCCCTTGTTCATTGCTATTACCTTCCATATCGTTGCCGGTTAATTTCTTGCTTCTTAACAGCATTTACGTACATACATAACCCAGTTTACTTATATCTCTTGCATATACACTCCCTTCCAAAATTTTATTAACCTATGTATCATGCAGTTAACACTTACTCGGTGCTGGGTTGAGCTGCTGCGAAGTGTTGTAATAGTTCACAAAACACTTCACTACACTTACACACTTTTTGAACACTGATGATGTCTGCGCTGAATGTCTGCTTCCTTGTTGTAATGGAGCGGCGTCGATGTCGTTTGTTGCCCCACGTCTATCGGTACACTCTGCTGCTGGTGGTTGCTGATGTCGTCATCGGCGTCGTCTTCCTTCCGTTGTCGGTTCTCCGGGTGCGTTATCCGCTGGCAGTATTTCGAGCCCCAACGTAGTGGGCGCCAAATGACGCTGACCTCTGACGCATCTGTATTGTTCCTGGCAGTTGTTTCAGTGTACTCAGAGTCCTGGGTTCGTGGTTTGGATGGCAGGGATTTGGGATTTGATTCGGTAGAGCTGAGGTTCTTGTTTTTCAGGGGTGGTGACACTGCCTTGATGAGATTAATAATACTGCCGGAGAAGTTTGGGTGATATCTTTATTTTGTTACGTAGATTCCTATCTGGTCAACCCGCCACCTTCGTCGTCGAAACCACTGTTATTCTTATTACTCTCGAAGTCGCTACTTATGTGTTTCTCCGACTAGCCTCGAATTGCCTAGATTTCACAACTTCACTTTTACGCTATAAATCTTCTGATTATTTTCTTCTAATTCTGTTTCGTCGCGTCCTCGTGGTTAATTTGTACCGGAATGTGCCTCGGCCGTTGTCATGGTTAGTTTTGTACCCGACTGTCTCGGCGTGTCTTTCCTCCTTCACGCCTTTCGCCAAACTCTGCAATTTTCCCCTCTCCCTTTCTTAAGTTTCGTTCTGTTTTAAGTTCAAAACGTACCATGTGATGCCTACGCGATCTTTCGATTGGCTATAATTTTTGTTTCATGATTTTTTGTTATTGGCTTCCCCCACGTGACAACTTTCACATCTGCTTCTCACAGCTTATTTTGAGTTTTAAAATCTTCCCCCGAACATTCTTAGATCGTAGATAAGGCACATCTACTTCCTCACCCTTTTAAGCCTTGAGAACCGTTGTAAACCCTGTCCGAGCCAAAAGTATAAAGGCGAGACTTCCGGTATGCAGGTTCGTTGACCATCGCAGGTAAAATACCTCTGCTTCGAGGAAGCAAACTTTGTTCCTCTGCCTTTCCTCCAAAACCCATTCCTAATATGAATTCAGCACATTTTCGTCGCTATGTTCGATCGTATATTATTATTATTATTATTATTATTATTATTTCTCCTGGGTCTCGATAACCAGCTTCAATGTCAAACAAACAAAAACAAAAATGCATATATTAGAAAATATAGCAAAAACGTTAAATTTCATTTTGTACCTTTTTAGCACAATGCCCTGCCAAAGACAGAAGAGCAAAGGCCGATAATCATATAATTACACAAAATTAGTGTAAAAGCTACTAGAAATAACTGAAAGAGGATTAAAAATTCCCTATACTGAATGTCTGAATACAGCAGAGCTATTGGCAAGAATTTTATGCCTCAGATCGTACTTCCAAAGGGAGGTGTTATGAAACAGTATGTATAAATGCTCGGTTAAGTTACAGAAATGTCTCAAAGTCATCTACAAGGTCTAATATAAATGAAAAATTAGTCACTTTTGTAATAACCATTTAGTTGAAACCAGCCTTTAGTGGTAAAAGGAAAAGTATTGTATTTTTAAGTTCACTAAATGTGTTATTTCTTAAACTGTAAATATAAATTAAAGGTTTGAAAGTTTGATTCACCAAGTAAACCTATGTTTTAAAATTAATTTTTGAGCTCAATATTTCCATTTATAATGCGTACTAAGACTTGAAACATGTCTCTAAATGTAAATAATACCTACTAAGATGATACACAATAACTTTTCATCTCTCATCGGAGACAAATTTTACTAATAGATTCCTCATGCCAAATACTTATTCACATGCAGTGCACCATTCTGTAATGCTTCGCACAGCAGTTTTTAACCAATGGAATTTATCACAGCATGGCATTTGATTACAAAGCAGTAAAGCAAGTCAACAGAGTTGAATTTTGCATTTTCGAAGGTCTCTAGCTTTCCAGTGCTTCTTCCAAGGTGTTAACTTCCTGATGACTGGGCATTTCTTTCCATATCCATGATGTGGTTTCTGGTTTTACAAGTAACATAAGTGGCTATCATTGATACTGAGGCAGTGGAGATAAGTCAGGCAATGCCTCCTTTACCACAAAGCCACGACAGTCTGCTCTTAGTTCTCTTCTTTGGTGATGAAAATGATGTGTTATTTGTCCAACAGACGAATATTTAATGCCGCCAAAGCCGGTAAGATACTCAGCCTCAAGGCATAGCCGAGAGACTGAGGTCCCTCAGCCTCAAAGCGTAGCCGAGGGATGTTTTTTAGAAGGAAAGGAGTGTAGCAGTTGCAGCCGAGAATCAAAAATGGCTACATTTGTTGTGTTCATAATGTGAATTGCCTATAAACGTAAAGCACTTAAAAGGGATGGGCAGGTGGGCACCAGCTGTTGAAGAGATCACAACCACTTCTAAACTAACTCTTAAGGTATTTTATTCAGTTTCCTATTGCTTTTATAACCATTTTCAACAAAGAGAACTAAGAGCAGATTTGCCCAAAATCATAAAAGCCTCACTCCCATATATTTTTACAGGTAAGGGACATTATTCCGTATGTGGGTAGGACGATTATTCCATATCTACACATAAGGTATGAAATGTTATGAAATTTACGGAATCGGTGTTTCAACATTGTAGCATCAAAGGCCCTAAGCCGCAAAACGTAGCCATAAAAGTTGGCAAGATTGGGTGTATTATGTGTAGTTTGTAAAAAAAAAACAAAAAAAAAACCAAATGTTATGAAAAAAAAATGCATTTTACGTTTCTTGAATGAATAAATTCATTACTACGTTTAGAAATCATCTTTGAAAAGAATTTTAGGTCTGTGTAATCTGAAAAAAATGCTGTAAATGGCAATGACGGGCATACCAAAGAGAAGTGCTGGAAATGTTGACCTTCTGCTCTCAAACAGGCAGCATATCTCGTGTAAACATACTCGCTCACTCTCCGAAGCTCAGCAGCAGGAATTCTTGTGATTTCTTGCACAATGTTTTCTCTAAGTTCCTGTAGTGTGCGAGGATTGGAACGATACACTTTGTCTTTTAAAGAATCCCATAAATAAAAATCACAACTCGTTAGGTCAGGAGAACGAGGGGGCCACAAATCAACACTAATTATTCTGTCATCAAACACCTCTCTTATTGCACGTAATGATTCGGCAGCCGTATGTGCTGTTGTAGAATCTTGCTGGAACCAACCATACAATTTCTCTTCTTCTGTCAAGCGATTGCAAAATGGCCTCAGAATTAACCTCTGATATCGCTCTGCAGTTATTGTTTCATCAAAGAATATGGGCCCTATTATTCTTCTAGCACTTATCGCACACCACACTCCAATTTTCTGCTCATAATGAGGCGTTTCATCCAGTAGCACAGGTTTTTCTGAAGCCCAGTATCGACTGTTTTGAGTATTCACACGTCCACTTAGATGAAACCAAGTTTCAGCAGTGAAGAACAAAAGCTGTGGGTCAATGAAACCCCTTTCTACGGATTGGAAAAACCAGTTACAATAATTCACACGTTTAGCGGGATAATTTGGCTTTAATGCTTGCACTCGTGTGTAGCCATTGGACTTCAGTTTCAACAGAAGTGTAGCATTTCTCGCAGAAGATCGAGATACACCTGTTTGCTGCGCTAGCTTTTTCAGCGATTTTCGAGGCGAACACTCCAAAGCGGCAACAATATCATCCAGTTTATTTTCAGTTAACACTGACCTCCTCCTCGCATGTTTCTTGTCCAACACTGAACCCGAAGCTTCAAATTTATTTACGATCGCATGTACGGTTGACCTTGCAGGTGGTACTGAGTTCGGAAACTTTTCAACAAACTCCCTGCAAACACGGCGAGCAGATTTATACTTGATGTAAACTTTACAAATAAACACGCGTTCTTCCACAGATAAGTGACGCACCATGTTTACTACACAACAGAGGTACACAGAACAACACTGAACTGAATGACTGCAAGGAACAGAACAGCTGCAAGGTAACTCGAGAGCACCTCGAGAGTAGAGAAGGTATAGGCACAGAACACCAAAGTATATAGGCCACTCCGACCATTTCGCTCTCATTGGCTGCGCGCCTGTGACGTCATGTGGAAGGTTGAGCACGCGCGCTCTTTGGATAGTAATTGAAAGTGAACGTTTTAATATGTACAATTTAAGGCACGGATTGATACAACCATTGTGTAAACGGTTAAGTAGTAATTAAGGAATTGTAACATAGTGTAATGACATATGTTATAAGATACTTTAACTGAAAATGCGTAGGAAACTTTCGTCAACACATTCTACTACTTACAAACCAGTTTTATCACCACGAATACTAGAATACTACTACCAAAATAAAAAGTAACAAATTATTACTTGTTTAATCTTAAAAGCGGACTTACATTTAGAAGTGGCTGATCACACTGTTGTAGAAGTAGTAGATGTCACCCACTGCTGCCTCATATTTCTTTTTTCCATGGTTGCAGCTTTTAATTTTTTATTCAAATGACATACACTAATAAATGTGCGGGTCTTTCGTCTAATTCAGGGAATTTAGAGCAAATTATGTCACTAAGTGTTTTCATCACTGTAACACATTTCTTCTTCTTCTTCTTCCACTTCACGGTTTTAGGCCGTTTAGCCTGTTCCGGCTCCAAAATCTTGTTGTGTTCATCTCTTTTTTAGTCATTCTGGGTTTTTGTATCCCTGGGATCTGTAGTTATATGTTGCTTGGGGTATTCCATTTAATGACATACTTTCTAAATGTTGTTTCCAGTTCTATATTCTATTATTACTTTATTTCATTCTTCTATTTTTAACTAACAATCTAACACATTTTGAAATATGAAATCCATGGAATCCCGCAAATATAACTTTGAATTCCTTCACTTTTTGGCACCACTGTTCGGTAGGTCGAATAAGTCCCCCCTTGGAAATAACTTCTGAGGTACTTCTGTTGCGAGAGTGGACATTGTATACGTATATATGTTTTGATTAGCCCCATGTTGGTGCGGCAATTTGCAGTAAAACAAATTGTATATGTTTTGAGCCCCACGTATGGGAGCCAATTTGAAGTAAAATGTTTCTTACGTAATATGTTTTACGTAAAGTTGTTAGAACTTTTAGATCTTATGTTGTGCTGCTTACTTCACGCGTTGCCATCTTGTGACGTCATTCATTTGTTTGGTTTGTAGCTCCATCTGGCGTAGCAATTTGAATCAGTTTTTGAAATAATTCATTTTAAATGTCCTCCGGCTAGCTATTATCTTATCTTGGGTAGAATATGTATCTCTATACAGGTTGTGAAGCGGAAAGGAATCTTTTATCCAAAAATTACACTTAATGAAGAAATTTGTTTTATAATTTTTATTGTCGAACACGTTCACTCTCACTTTTACATATTGATTTAGATACTCGCCAAACTGAAACTGTTATAATACTTCTTACTTATCACTTTTAATTCACGTACTTCAACTTTGTGTATAATTAACTTTAGGATATTTTAGATCTCTCATAATTCTGCTGCGCGTAACTTGACGAACTGACTGACTGACGACGTGTAATGTGCTAGGAATTTTTATGAACTGGGGGCAATCGACCTCGGACTTGGCTTTATATACTCCCACTCCCCGACATGCCTAAAGATTATAAATGAACTGCTATTGGCTAATAAAGCGCGCCAACATTAGTGTCTATTTTAATATCCAATGAAAACCACGAATACATATTGCTTTTAGGGAAACATTCTAGAAGGTTCTACCGAAAACGCGCGAACATTACGTAACTTCCTTGTTCCCAATAATGATAAACAGCTCACCCCCCGCTTTGCATTATTGCACTATTATTGACAGTTTCAGTAAAGCCTTATAAACTTATTTCCCAATAATAATTACAATTAATAAACATCTGAAATCAATGTCACATAAAAATGCATATTCATATTACAATCATTATTTACATTTAAGTAATTTGTGATACAAATTACCGTATCATATGCCCCACTAGAAACATAATTATAAATATTTACAACTTGTTTGGAAATTTTATAATTGGGTTTTTAGTCTCCTAAATCTTGGAACACACACTATCACTTTCACTTAACACTTCACACGCATTTAACACACGACATATGTTTTTTTTTTTATTTTTTTTTTTTTTATCTCGCCACTACTTACTGGCTCTGGTTTAATTAATTTAGATATTAATCTGACATCACAAATTTTTTATAGCAAATACTGTACCCTGAATTATTTAATTGTTACAGAGTTGTTTACCTTTTCTTAAGTTGTTGACAAAAATTTATACATTTAAGATTTTTGTAATTGTTTAACATTTTTACCAAAATATTCACCCTCTACACAAATATTTACATCTCTTAAATCTAGGCACTGTTTCACATGTTCTATTTACTACATAAATATTTGTTTTTAATTATATTTTTTTTTTAAATTATTTTAACCTCATTTTTGTTGTTTTGTACTTTATTTTAACAATATTCTTGGAATTGTATTTACGTACTTTTACTTTAATATCATATTAAGTTTCAATTATTACCTTCTTCTTTTCAAATACTGTTACAGTTACTAAAAAATGTTTTTTTTTTTTTTTAAACATTTATTTCTCCTTTTTTTTTTTTTTTTTTGAATTAAATTTCTGTTTTCTCATGACATATATATTTATTTAACCCTCTTACGTTCCAATACATTTCTCTGCAAGTCATCTTTTACTATCCAGCATTTACTTTACATCTCATTGCTATTTACCCTCCTGGATCAAATTGTGTGTGGCTAAACATTACTCGTAGCCGTAACCTAGCCTTCAAATTTTTGTTCATGAATAACCTCTTGTATTCATATGAAATTTCATCTCCTGATAACATTTGAAAACAATCTAAAGTTTCCTGAACAACACATCTTTTAACAATTGTCATTTTCAATTCTTCTGCTATCTCTTTACTTTGAGAATACTCTGACAAATCTGTACTAAACTGTACTGGACTGGAGTTTTCATTTTGAACATCTTGGTACAATTTATTTCTTTGCATTACTATCTCATTCTGTATTTCTGATATTTCCCCTCTGAAATTAACCTGCGCCTGATTTACATCTACATTCCTAACCTCATTTATCTCTCTTAGCTCACTTGAAATACTACTCATTTGACTTCCTAACTCTGTACATTCTACATTAACCTCACTTTCTTTGTTATCTCTTTCCCTGCTCATGTCTTAACATTTTCTTTGAAACTTCTCCTATCTCACTTACTATTACTTCCTCATTTTCATCTCTCATTTCTGGCATACTACTATCTAGCTTCATAACTTTCTTTTCAATTTCTTCAATGCTTTGATCTACTGTTTGCTCTAATTTCTCATTCCTCCTACCAATATTTTCCCTCAATTCCCTTCATATTCTGTGACTACCTGCTTTATCTGACTATTTCTATCAGTTTCTGTTATTTGCACAAAAAACTCTTGGTCACAAAGATTCTTCTCATCCTTTGTCATCTCGATTACAGAAACTTTCTCTTTTATAAATGGTACCCTTATTTCTCTATCATCTTTTGTCATTCTTAACTCTTCATGTTTAAAATCTATACTTGCTTCATATTCATGTAGGAAGTCACATCCTATAATTATGTCACAAATCAGATGGTTTACAATTAGAAACATAACCTCAAAATTCTCTCCGCCGATAAGTATGTTAAGTAGAGCTTGTGTTTTTATGACCTGTGTCGTTCTTCCGATTGCAACACGACAAACTAAATTACTAGTGGAAAGAGCCATAATTTTGTTACCTTCATTAATCAAATTTATGTAAAATTTCTGTGAGCAAATTGAAGCTGACGAACCAGAATCTATAGTTGCAATGATCTCTTTCTTCGCAATTTCCATCCTAACATGAGGCGACTCAAAATTTTCTACCTTATCTTTTGTTGCTGTAATCTTATTACAGGGTGTATGTGTAGGCATATTATTTGTATTGGTAATGGATACTGAATTATTAAAGACGTCCTGAGAACCTACTACACAGGAGTCTTAACAGTTTTCCTGGTTATTTCCATGTTCACGTACGGGACTGCCATTCCTAACAGGCGCTAAATCTATCTCATTGTCGCTACCATTGTTTTGAGTTCCCCTTACTCGAGTTCGAAATCCTCGATTTCTGACATTATGTCCCCTTGGCACGTAATTTTCTTGCCGTTCCTCAGATCTTTCCCGGTTATTGTTTTCCCTCCAGTGAGTGAAATTTCCCCTTTGTCTAATGTACCTCCTTCCATAATTTTGCCCTCTTTCAGGCAATCTTTCTGTCCTGACATAATTTATTTGTTCCTGTCGACCTGGCCTCCTATCTATCCTTGATCTTTCAAATTGTGGAAACGTATGATTGATACCGTTGTCTGGTATTAATTTCATGATGTCTGTCTTGTCCTCTAATTTGCTGATAACTACCTTGGTAATTTCTTCTATCTCGCACATCTAAAAATCTATGCTCCCACTCCCGAGATATATCTTCTTCCTGTTGTTCCAAAGCTGTTATTAATTCTGTCATCTCATAGATGTTCCGTGGTTTTGCAATTAATAAGTAATTTCGTATCCTTATAGGATAATGCCTTGCGAGCAAACTCACAAAATCTTCCTCATTGATTGGAGGTGACAAGTTTCTAACCTGACTTGCATGTTTCAGTAAGTAATCAGTCATTGATATTCCCTCTCGTGGATTAAATTGACCATGACTAAGCATTGCTCAAATTCTTTGCTGTACCGTAACATTCCAAAATCTGAAATCAATGTCACATAAAAATGCATATTCATATTACAATCATTATTTACATTTAAGTAATTTGTGATACAAATTACCGTATCACTGTTGGTAAATTATAGCCACTGTCTTTGCTTCTCAATGTGCTATCATAGGACCAACATTTATATGCAATATAACCCGCAAGATATTTTACACATCCATGTTGAAATCTTCATTTTCAAAATTTTCCTTTGTGCTCATATCTTTAACAATATTGCCTCCTCATATTCGGCTTGTGCTGAAAGCCCTTTAGCAACGTCCATGCATAGCTCTGTAGAAATGAAATCTAGCAACTCTGTGTCGTAGTCAATTTCTTGCAGTATGTGTTTCTAGGAACTTGATGTCGCAGTCAAATTCTTGCAGTATGTGTTTAGGTTGATTACGTGTCGCATCCACTGATGCTCCATCGGAAATTGGAATTTTGTTGTTGTCTGTAAGAAAGTAGTAGGCGAATTCTGTTCCGTACTTCAAAGGATGATGGGTTGTTATAAAATATACCCAGTTCTCGAATAAGATAGAAAAAGTTTTCCAGGCAGTCTTGGTTAAGTCTAGAGGTCAATATATAAGTCATTTAACTTTTTCATTTCTCCATGCAGCCCTAAAAGAGACTTCATGGATTTAATGAAACCCTTTTGAAATGGGACTAATCGTTTATGACGGCCAATTCTAATTCCATTCACAACACCGATAGATCGGAACGAAGTATTTTCCTGGCTTCTCAAATTTAGCCCATATCCACTTTTCAGCGGTGATTTCTCATCCTTCGGTATTCTGGAATTCAGAACATCAAAGGCATCGTTCACCAGCTGAAATAAATTGCTTTCTTTCCCCTCATTAAGGCAGTATTTTATTGCCTGAACCGTTCTTCTAGAAAATAACTGAGCAGTGGCTTATGGTTAGGTCTCCTCTTTGAAGGTGTAAAAAATCTTCTATAACATTGTTGTTTATTTGAGGTCCATCCGGTAGCTGCAAACCATCATCCAAAAAATGGTTTTGCAGTAACTTTAAAAGATGAGCAACAACAAAGAAAACCCACACCTTTCTGGCTTTATCTCTTGGATTTGTAAAAAAGGTTTTTTCCATGTTCATGTTTAATTGCTTCCATAGCTTAGAGTTTTTCCCTCCCATATCACAAGTTACTGCTACTACATGTGTGTCATAATCCTCCAGCTCACTGATGATGTTATGCAGCATTTCTGCAGTCATCGTCATGTCGAAGTGCATGGGTTGCTTCCAAGGCGCGATAAGCTCGCGGATCATGGATACATGGATGCTGCTGTGGATGCGGTCATCGGAGTAGTCATAACAAATGCAGTCATCCATATTCATTTCATCAAAGACTAAAACCGTATATTTCTCTTTATCTTGGAAATTTAATGATCTGGCTTTCAGTAAACCAAGTACTTCATGTAACTTTCCCGGTCTACATTTATAATGGCTGGTTCATTTTTGTAAAGTTGTGCGACCAGAAGGGACATACTATGGCTTCTTAGATAGTTGTAGGCTTTTCTGCTAAGCGATCTGACCGTTAAAGCATGTGCTATAGTCTCCGAGGACTATTTGATGCATTTATTACTTCTTAACAGGCATCGGATTTGGCCTGGAGTGAAACACTTCGAAAGGATTTGCTCACTTCATTAGTCACAACTCAGTTTAATTTTGAAGTTGGCCTCTGCCCTTTGATTTTAATGGCGTATCTCTCCTTTAGTTTTTTTCTTTTTTGTGTGTACATTTTTGTGCTAAACCTGTGTTTTCTTTTTTTTAAAGTGTCAACTTCCCTTTTAAGTTTGAGAATTTCTTCATCTTTAGAACAAATGAAATTTAAGTCAGTATTAGTCGACTGGCCAAGTTTTCTTTTTTGGGAGGACAGTAATTCCGAAGTTGATAATGCCCTTTTCCTTGTTTCCCTATATTATTGTCTCTGTTTCTATCACAGGGAACCTGGAGAACGAGTAAGAAATGATATGCTTAATATTTTTAAAACTATTACCGGAAATATTAATTTATACAGCAAAACGAAAGGAAAAACATGAGAAGGAGGTGCCACAAATTAAACGCAACTTAATGTATGTGTTCAAAATATGTAAAATCATATACCAAATTATATTCAACTATATTTATTAAAATGTCATATTTATACATAATGCATGTTTTCTTACTGAAATACTTGCTGATTGTTGCAAAAACCAAATCCGGACCAGATAAATACATCTGGACAGGACTTCTCCCCCCTCTTACAATTTATTCTGGCTCATGTGGTTATAAGTCACTTATAATTTATCTTCTATAGATACCTTTAATTTTTGGAGCTTATATAAAAGTAGAAGCTATACTGAAAACTCGTATTAGTCTTCGTTCAATGATTGCAATAAGTCCACAAAAATATGGAACCACTCTGTTTATTACATTCTAAGTTAAAGTATTTTTCTTAAAAATCTATCAACTTTATCTCATATCTATGTACTTGCACATAAAGCTACACAAAGAAGTTGTGGTTTAATTTCATTAAATTGCTTAACTTTTTTTATAACAGGTTAAAAAGTATTTTAAAATGTGTATTTACACATGAGAAATTGCAAAATCTAGTTCCATAATATAGAAGCAACATTTCTCCATATAATTTAAGCTATAGCTACCAAAAGTGGTACCTCTAACTAAAATTCTGTGCAAATAGTTACAAAGTGAATTTGTGAAATGTGCTCCTTTAATGAGATAGTTTCTGCTTTTTAATGTGAAAGATGACCAAAATTGACACTTTTTTTAGAACAGCCTCCACATTAACAGCTTTTGAAATTAAACTTACTAGTCATGGGTTGTAAAAGCTTTACCAGAGTTTCGATAAGGTAAAAGAATTAAATAGCGGAAGTACACTATAAATTGTCAGCAAAATTCTGAATTGGTGCACTCTAATTTTACATAAATGAAACTGAAGTAAACGCAAAGCTATGTGCTGTTTTGAAATTTTATCATGCGAGAGGAATGAAAAAGGCTCTAAAAATTAAGGATTGAGAAATATTAAGCAATGCTAAGGTTTACTGAATTTCCATTTCTTTTTGATTCATTGCATCTTTTGATGTCATAAAACCATGCATCCATAGTCTGATATTTTTCCTATCACTGATAATGAAATTATGCTTAATCCAATATGCTGAATAACATGAATTCAACATTGTTATATTGCTTCCAGTAAACATGCCCAAATAAAACAAAGTTTTGAGATGACATATCTTTTGATTAATTTTGCTGGTACTGTTGTTGCTATCTGTACTCAAACCTGGGAAGCAAACACCATGCCAGTTCAGAATCAACAAGCACGGCACTGCATCATCACATAAAATTTTCCATAGAGATAAGCCAAGTAATTCAGTTTTTAAGTCCCTTCATAGTCCTCAGGCAGAAAATGTTCTGAGCAGACTCGAGCATTATCAGTGTTGAATTTATCACTCCATTTACAACGAGACACCCACATGCACCTTAGTTCATCATTTTTATGAAATCTATGATACATAATTCCAGCGGTTTTTGTTCCTATCTTGGAATATTGTGCAACAACACAGTTAACTTTGTTTTTTTTGAAACGTCCATTTTGAACATGAATGTACACCACACCACACTTTTATTTCCAAATTGCATCCACAACTAAAACTAACTTCAAAGTAATCGGAAAGAGCATTCTTATTTAGTGAGCTACAATGCTCAACAAACAACATTTTGGTGAGGTACAAAATTGTTGCTCATGATTGGTCAGTACAACGCATTACAGAAAAATATTATTTAAAGAGTTGTTCTGCGATTCCTCAAAATAATTCTATAGGCATTATTTAAGAATGTTTTTTTTCCCAGAAAGTAGGGAATATGCTGTTTTAGAAATTAGTGCGTGAATACGTGCAACCAAATGCACCTAATAGAGCAATTTGGCACGTTTTATGACATCTGTTCATGCTGTTTCAAATGTACAGGGGCTCAGACACAACATCTCCAAAACTTTTAAGTTCAACAGAAAGATAAAAAAGGGGGGAAATGCAATAACCTTCGCTTTGCCTTCGGGTAATATAGCACCTTAAATCCCAAACCATATGGAAATTTAGGTATAACGTGGATAAAAGGCTGATGACCCCTTTGCATGCCTATGCAGGTGTTCTTTTAAAATCCGGAAATAAGAAAACATTTTCTTTGTCATTTTAAGGGAAATAAACATTCAGTCGATGCTGAGAAATATCATTGTAATGATATAACATTGTGATGGTATTCAGCTAGAAAGTGTAATCCGCAATAAAATTACATTATTTTACAACCTCAAATAAGGATTTTCTATAGCTGACTTTAATCACTGTGGTCATCTCTGAAAACGTGTAACATATATAACTAAAATTATTTATAGCTGTTTAAAGTGTGAAAATATGCACAATATATGCTGTAATTATAAAACTCTGATTTACTGCATTCACATGAATTTCTTTGCTCTCTCTTCTACAAACTATTCAGACAGAGTTTATTTTTCTATCTACTTGTTAAGAGAGATTACCTTTAATTACATATTTCGTATAAGAAGGATTCAGTAAGCTAAACTGACAGCCAAATTATAAAGCATGTCGCTATGTGATAGCTTTGAAATTCCACGCTCTTTGCATGACCACGAAGGAAAAAAGCCGAATAGTGACTTACCACTTAAAAAGTTTAAGTATTTGAACATTCAGACAAATAACACAGAATATCTTGGAAATGGTTAATGCCACAATAATATTTATTTGGCATAAATTGTGTGCTTTAACGAGATTTACTTTTTCTTAAGTAATTTTTTTATCTTTTAATCTTTACCAAATTATACAAGCCATTCAATTGAAGTTTACTTACTATAAGTAAATACAAGAGAGAGTAAATGCAGAAATAATGCATAGCCTGAAGATTCTATTTTATTTCAATATAATATAATATAATATAATATAATTTTTCTTCTCCCCTTGTCTCTCTCTCCCTCTCTTTGTTTATTAGTATCTAAAAGGCAATGATACTTGCTATCTTTTGTAAGAAATGCACTGCAATTAGAACTTAAATGTTGAGAATTTTAAAGCAAAAAAAATATGTTGCAACTGTTTAACAAGACAAGCTATAAGAGTATTTGTCATAGTTTTGTTTCTACCTCCGTATTATTTTTCTTTTTCTATTTTATATGTTATGGAATTAGAGTTTTGTTTCAAATAAATTTGCCCGAGGTGACCATATTATTCACATAGCATGACGAGATTTGAATTTTATCGTAAAACCTAAGCTTCCACACATGAATAGTGGTGCCAACTACCTTCCACATGATGTCATCAGCAGACAGCTCGACAAGCAGTGAATGCACGGGAAGCGGGAAGAGCCCCCCCCCCCCTGGAATATGACTGCACCTGACGCAGCAACACCAATGGAGTTTGTGCCGGCGCCCTTTCAAGCGGGCATTGCCAGTCTGAAGTCCCAACAGCTGGTGCAGGAGTAGCGAAGGAGAAGGAGGCCGCAAATGGGTTCAAATATAATTTAATTACCCTTTATTTTCTTTTTTATTATCTGAAGGAAGAAGTATTAAGACTTAACATTAAATAAAAACTTTGAAAACATAGCTAATTTCAACATTAGAAACTAACCAGACCCTAAAAGCACCAAAATTTGAGTTAGTTTAGTATGTGAATACTATGGAAAAGCACCATACAGACTGCATATTGCTCTGGGTTCTTATGCTGTGCAATACCCGAGGAGGATAAACCATGTTAAGTATATGTTCAGTGATCAAACTTCAACATTATGAGCAGTTTTTTTTTCTTTTCTTTTTCTTTCCTTTTTAACTAATATCAAAACCAAGAAGTCATATAAACAGCTGGGAAATCCGAGTATTATTTGTTTATTTCATTTCTTTTGATTTCTCTTATTGTGTGCACTCTACACTTCTCCATGCATTTTATCACACAAAAATTATGTACATTCAGTAGTTTGGATGTGCCTTGACTACAGAGATGCTAATTTTTATTTATTTTACTTCCCTAATGAAAGGGTTGCCCGTAAGGATAAAGTACACTAAATACAAATGTGACTGAACAATATGAAACAATATAATATACTAATATTAAATATATAAAATAAAAATACCTAATAAAAGCAATAGAGCAAAACAGAACAATACAAAATAATTAGAAATACAATTATCAGAATACTGCCAATTTAAGTTAGGTAATAAATGGTTTCTCAAAATATAAATGGAGTATTTAATCAATGTCAAAGCTATAGTGTTTATCTGCAGTGTTTATTGGAGAACTTATGAGTATACAACCCTAATATAACCTGTTTTAAATCAGTATGCTTACTCCAGCAGGTACCTATGCAATGTATTAAAGGGAAGAAAAAGAAAAAAAAAAAAAATTCAACTGCTTTTGCAACCTAGGAGTAACTACCCCCCCCCCTACTTCTATGAACTCAGGAGCATAATGTAACCATTTAGCCATAATTGCTTCACTTTAGAACCTGTGGACTGCAGAATTCTCTCTACTTTTGCATTTAATAACCAATACCTCTGATGATGATGATGATGATGATGATGATGATTTGGGGGTTAAGGGTGCTAAACATCTAAGGTCATCAGCGTGCTTAACGTATAAAATTTAAAAGCCAAAAACTAAAATACGGGACACAAACCTGCTTAGTCTAAAACAATAAAAAACAACATATCAAAGGCTAAAACCGATACCAGTGTTTTCATAGCTTGAGTGTATTCAGTTAGCATTCTATTCTTTTAGATCAAGGTGCAAAATCTGCTACCCTCAGCACATTATATTTATATGTATTAAATCAGCAAAAATAGCCTCATGGTTTTGGAATGGACATTGCTATTTTTTGAGGTTATTCTGTAACTCCGTTAAGAAGATGGCTACAATTATTTGTTAGGCTTAAAAAACCACTCTCAACAAATGTGCTGCTATTTGGCATTCTGTAACTTGCTTGTTATTGTGATATTTACTTCCTTGTAGCTTGTTAGTGAACTAGAGTATCTGATTGAAAATTTGTGCAATCTGCAATGGCATTTTGTTTTCCCACCGACACCAACCCAGAATACTGACTACTGAGTGTTTTTGTTACTTTTCTTTACTGAGAGGGAGAGAAAGCATGTTATAAAAGCTTTGCACAAAATATATAAAATATATACATGGATTTTTAAAATTTGTACCCATTGGTTACAGTAGAAAGAATTGCACCTTCTTGTGATTTGAAAGAATTTATTTTTTATGGGGTAAACTCACCAGGCTACTGAAAAGCTATGGCAGTGGCCCTGTAAAATCAGTTTGATTTTTAGGTTAAGAAAAACAGGCAAAAGAACTAACAGTACAGAGTTGAAGTTTCACATCATTTTGATGCAAGCTTCACTAATTAGTATCAATCTACAATTATTGCTTAATTTTCTTTATAGCTTTTGGCCATTAATTATACTTTTTAAAGACACAGGTTATCATGGAGACCTTTCTGAAATTTGTATTTGATATCAAATACCAATTATGATTTTCATTCAAAGATTAAGATGCAAGAACATTTCTACAGAATTGAACTAAAGCTGAACATTGCCAAATCATGAATAAAAAAGTCAAATATAATGACAACCAAACATTTATTTTGTTATTAAAATTAATTTTTTAAAAGTTACGTTGGAAGCATCATTTACCAAGACTATCACATGGAACATTGCTTACCCAAGCATAATCTGTAGCATTTATATTTTATGCTACAGCAAATAAACAAACACATGCTTTTCCTCATACAGCAGCATTAAAACACTGCCTGTATGAATCTGTTGTGTAACAAATACTTTAGCAAGAGGGTCTTGGGTTTATTACGTTCAACAACCAAATCTTTATTCTTAACAAAATGTTGTTTTGTTACAAAGTTACAGAATGTCAAATGGCATGTAAAAATAGGATAGTGGCTTAAGGGGACTGGATACTCATTCTTACACAATTTCACTATTTCAATACATGACTTTGGTTGAACATTTCTAGACTTCTACTTCTTAGATTAAAATAAAATTTGGCATAAATGTAGAGTGATTCATTGTAATTCCAGTGATATAAACAACTACAAAATTATTTAAAATGGCCACAAGAAAGTTCATAAGTGATTACACATTTTTAAAAAAAAATTATAGTGTATTTTAATACTTGCGGTGCACTTTACTTCAAGAATATTCAAGCATATTCCTGTAATATTTTTTAGGGCATTAAGCAATGTCTTTAACCTTTAAGCTTTAACCTAAATTTACTTAAATATTTCTAACCGTATTCAAGAGAGAAAATTCTGAACTCTGGTTAATGTTTTTATTTATTTATTTATTTTTTTTTTACACAAATATTTTTTCTAGATTTTATATTTTGGATTTTTCTAATAACAGGTTACGTTGGTAGACAACATGCTTCAGCAACTACAGTAATATTTTCATTAAAATAGGTGCAGTAGTTTTGAAGGAAAATTTCAAGTTACAGACAACTATATTTAAAGAAAAGTGTGTCATACGTTAGCTCCATCAGTTAAGTAGGTGTGACCCAGCATGCTGCCACATTAAAATGGATCATTTAAAGTCTTAAATGTGCAGATACCCTTATAATACATAATAATTTTAAAGAGGAAGGTTTTACTTCTTTTTTTTTTTTTCCAAGGTGCAAAACAAAAAATTGATTTTGAGCCCAAATCATACCAGTCCCCTTAAACAATTTGTTAAGGCATAATAAAACATTATAATATATATATGGCTATTGCATAATGATCAAGCAAAGCAATATTAACCTAATCAATTTCAGGAGATGAAAGTGTACCTATTTCATAAGGAACTTGTGGACCACTTGGTGTAATCACTGATGTTTAGGTAACATGTCACTTACCAGTAAGTGATCCAATAGTCACTTCCGCTAGACAAAACTTGAGCAAGTACAAAAAGAGAAAACATCACGAACATCACACAGCAATTTCCTCCGGCTTTGAAGTAAGCCTTGTATACCCGTGATCCAACTGTTCCTTTTGTTCGCATTTCTGCTACTTCAGTGACATCTGGTTCATCCAGCGACACAATACTCTGGAAAGACAAAAGTAAAGATGAGGTACCTGCCATAGGATAAGAAGCAAATCAATACAAGCTTTGGTGGGTTCAAGTTCTTTTGGAATAAACAAAATGATGAAAAATTTAATTTTGCCTTCCAGGGGACATTAACAGTTTGAAACAATGCTGCTAATAAAAGGAATTCAAAACCTGAAGCTATTACAGGAATAAAAAATATTTGTATACATACACCATTAGATCTAATGGACATTTGGCGACCAGTCTTTGAAGGAGTAGATTCATCTGCTGATTCTTCATCTACACTTTCATCTAGCACTTCATCTAACTTAACTGTCTTAGCGCTTTGAATTTCATCATAGGTTCCTTGTTCAATTACAGAGCCCTGTTAACAAGATCACAAGTCATAATTTGTGTTGCAGTATTACACTGTTATTCCAAAACAATTTGGATAGTTTTTATCTTAATGGCACCAAGCATCATTCAGTCACCACTGAAAAAAAGCTGCAAAAATTTAACTTTGTGTTAAAAAAAAATACCAAAGATTATTTTTAAAAAATAAGATAACTTTAGTATGTATTACTACTTCTTCCACACGATGAATTTTGAATCACTCTAGCTTCATTTTACCAAAAACTTACAGAATAAGTTTACAAGATTGTCTCTATCCTCAGCCTAGACTCGCTGTGTCACATTTCCTGCTGTGCTCAGCCTAAAAATTTAACAAATTAGATTTATTTTTTATGTATATATTTTCCCCTCTTCCCTTAACAGAGAATTCATTCAGTGTACAAATTTTGTTTAAAAGCTTTGATTTTTCTTTCAGCACATACTTTATGGACCAAATTCTTCTATTGCCAATTAATCACAATTGTTTCACATTTGTAATGTATTCTTTAAACATTGTTTTTATGCACCTCTTTGTCTTTCATATGTATATTTTACCAATTATCACACCCAATTTCATAAATACATGAGGCCTTTCTAGCTGCAATTCTATTATTTGTGTTGGTCTTGACAAGAGAAGCACCTCAACTCTAACAAAAATGTTTTATTCACATTTTATTTGGGACCTTTACCTAACACTGGGATTAGGATGGTGAAGGCATTCAATACCAATGTTTGCCCAGTATCAGAGCTTCAAAAGTGTACACAAGGTTCCTCAACAAAATGCATGAAACAATAGAGCATCGCAATAGGCACATTTAGCAAAATCAAAATATGAATAATCCTCAGAATCACCTTCTTGAAATCAGCAATATGTATGGGACTATTGCACCCAGCTGCCTAAAAGGAGTACTTAAATACAGGCAATACACTAAAGCAGACAACTGGTTACATGTATTACATTGCAGTTTCATTATGAAAATTTGATTTCCTAGTTTAGTACTAATATCACCGCAAGAGTCCTTGTGTAATCTGTTATCTTATTTTTATTTTATTTATCTAGTGCTAAGTCAATTACATGAGGAGCCTATAGGTATTGGCCCTGGCCATTTGTCCCGTAGACATGCTTTACTTCTATTCATGTTTACAATTTTCTTCTGCATTTTATTTTACATACCATATCACCCTCTCTCCCCTATCCCCTTGTACATCATCAATATTAACTCTTGACCACTAGCCATTTCCATTTGGTTCTAATATTCCACATAAATTCTCCTAGTTGACTTAGCTGTGGCTGATCCATAAACATTTTCTTAATCATTAGATAACTCTTGCTTCTAAACCATTTTTCCTTTATTAATTTATTCTTCCATTCATCAGTTTCTCTCCAATAAAATATGCTAACCAGCCTCATTTTCCCTGCAGACTAGACCTATACCTTGCATTATATTACCCCTAAGACTTCTTAGTTTCCATACCCCTAAACAAAACCATGTAATAGCTTCCACTATTTTTTGTCATTAACAATTGAATATATTTTCAATGCTCTCCTTTCCATAGACTTATTAATCATTAAATTAATCCCACATGTACATAGTTTAATCAAAACTGCCATTCTTCATATATTTTATATTGCCAGAAGCAATATTCACCCAAAAGCTCTATGTATTTTGTTGCTTTTGGGAAATGATTATTTGTTCATCCTCCAGGGTACCATGCTAGCCTCTAGTTCCTGAGGTTGTGGGTTCAAACCCAGCAGAAGGATTTTTTCAGGTGTAAAAATCCTTAGCATGGCTTCCTCTGGAAGGGAAGTAAAGGCAGAGGTTCTGTGTTGTAGATTTACGGCATGTAAAAGAATCTCAAGCCTGATAAAGATGCCTCTGAGCAAAATTTCCTAACTTTCACGCCCAATATAGAATGGGATGCTAAGAACCATAATAGTTAAAGAGCATCCATAAATAAAATTCAATTTAATTTTTTTGGCAGATGATTCATTTTGTAATGTGTCCTTGTAAGCATTGCAAGATCACATAATAGTATATCTTCTGGTTATTTTCAATATGGTCACAATGGACATTCAAGAAAAAGGATTTTAAGTTGTCTTTTGACATTTCTCCACCCGCCCCCTTCCCATTTGTACTATCCTCCAAATATGTGTTTGGTAGTAGTAGTCTTCAGTATCCTTTTTCATTTTAGGCCAAAAGTTTTTTCCTGAAGTTTTTTTTATCTCAATAGGTACCTTCCTTGAAAGTCTAACAACTATTGCACAACTGAGTTGTACTGTGTGCAGATTGAACCAAGACCACTGTTAATATTTGCCTTTTCTACATTATGTTGCACTAGAAGCCAGTTCATAACTAAATCCATTTTTATAAGAATTTCAAATACACCATGCACTGAACACAAAAATGGCTTTACAAAAAGATTAGTGGACAGGAGTATTAAAGAATATAAAACAAAGAAATAAGGAAATTACCATACCAAACAGCATAAAAGACCAAAAAAAATTCATCTTTCACTCTTGGGTCTTTCAAAAATTCAGAAAGATTGCAAGAACATGCTACAACCCTAGCCTCAGTCAACAACCACTGTTCAAAAACCACATTCAAGATGAACAGAGAGGACAAAGTTCCAGGCATTTATTAAATTGAAAGTGATGATGGAAAAAGTATACATAGGAAAGACAAAGAGAAAAAATGTAAAATATAAACAACTGATAAATCAGCAGTAGCAGAACATTTTTGACTTGAAATCATCAGCTGAAAGAAAAACTAAAGCTTTTAAACACTATTCACTAATTAGCTGAACACTCTGGGAAAAGCTTTTTATACATGTGAGGCAGTATTTTTAACACTTAAATGATATCAGTCTAATTATATAATATAAAAATTTAACAACAGCCCACCTTAAAGCAATATGTGTATAATATAATATATTGTCGCAGTAATCTGTTCATGTTATCTTTTTTTGCTTGGCGCCTGTTATTGTTTTACTATTTTGAATTTTGGGTTCTTTGTCCTCCGGCTAGCTATTACTCAGTCGAGCAAATATCTCTAAGCAGGGCATGTAAACGGAAAGGGGTTGTTACTAAAAGATTACACTGATGAAAGAATTTATTTTCACACTTTTATTGCCGTCACACTTAATTAATTTCACATCTTTAATCTTGATACACGCCTGACTGAAACTGTTATATTTCCGAATGTAATTACTGTCGTAATAGTTGTGGCGTACATATTTCACATTTTGTAACCAATTTTATGACACAAGAGATTCTGTAGAACTGCGTGATGTGTACCTCATGAATGATTCTGTAGAACTGCGTGATATGTAACTCGCGAATGATTCTTTAGAACTGCGTAATGTGTACCTCGCGAGTGATTCTTTTGAACTGTGTAATACTTGCTTTTGGCTCAAGAATTTTTACTCCCTCACCCCGATATGCCTAAACATTATAATAGAGCTACTATTGATTACTACATCGCGCCAACATTAGCATCTGTTTTGTCAGCCAATCATAATTACAAACACATATGCTCTAGGGAAAATATTCCCTCCATTTCTGAAGAAAGGCACGCTACCCTGACGTCATTTGTTTGTCTCTTCTTCTAAGTGATAAACAACTCACCCCATCGCTTCATTGTTACCCACTCCTATTGTCAGTTTCAGTGAGGCCATGTAAACTTATTTCCTAACAATGCTTATAGCTAACAAACATCTAAAATCATTGTCATACAATAATGTTAATTTACTGCCATCACTCTGGCATTCACAGTGTTGTGATATAAAATACTGCCTCAATATAAAGTGTATATTACAGTCATTGTATTATGTTTATTTTATTATGTACATGTATAATAATATTATGTGAATGTATTACGTAGTTTAACAATGTAGGAGCTGTGAGAATAGAAGCAAGCTGCTTTCTGTAACAAACAGAATTACAAAGTAAAAGCCGAAAGTTGCTAATAATGAGGTAACCTTGAGACAACAATAAATTAGAAAGTTTAATAAGGCTACTAATAATTCTTGGAACAATCATAATGTAATATATAAAACAGTTTATAAATAGCCAATCAACAACTAGTAAAGCCTAAAGTTAAATAAAGATATTCTATTGGAGTAGAATTAGCCAATCAGAGACTTGAAATAGAGAAAATATACAAATTCAGGCAATAGATGCTACAAGAAAGTGTAACCAAGCAGTTCAGTATGGTACAGGGTTCAGTGTGAGACATGAAAAATTATTGAGGTGAGAATAATATAAAGTTTACCTGTTAAAAGTGCAATTAACAATAATCTCACAGCTCTATAGTAGGATACATCATTGAAGTGTTAAATAATCGTGTGAAGGATTAATAAAGGGAGTGGAGTACAATTATAATTTGTGTAAGCCTTCATTCTTTAGCCATACCAGCTCTGCTAAGAGATACATGCTCTAAACAAATTACTACTGACGCAGCCGAGGCATCTATATATATAGTTATTACACATAAAGTAAACGTGGGGCAAAGGCCACCGGAAAGTTTGTACCGTAGTGGGGCAAACACTCCTAGAAACATATCTCCTGCAAATTGGCATCCATTACATGCATGGTCTAAAACAGCTGCAACCGCAACAACAATTAAACACCTTCACATGAAAATGAACATAATTTGTTAAACTTTAATGTCCTACATGAAAACATTGCATCATGCCATTCGCCCAGCCAGGAAATGCCAGTCAGCATCAGCAGTGAGTAAGGCTGAGGATGGAGACAACCATCTCAAACTACCATTACTGTTTTACTGCTACACATTATGTAAAGATTCCTCTCTCTTCACGATTCAATTGACAGGTTGTTGAGTCTCCTTAAATAAGCTCAAATTATTATTTTTTAAAAAGAACCAAGTTCAGG
This sequence comes from Deroplatys truncata, assembly GCA_030765065.1. Taxonomy (NCBI): domain Eukaryota; kingdom Metazoa; phylum Arthropoda; class Insecta; order Mantodea; family Mantidae; genus Deroplatys; species Deroplatys truncata. Next base: position 108,894,471 of record CM060985.1, read on the forward strand.
TTGACAAAAGTTTAGTACATAACAAATAAATTGCAGAGAAACTAATGAAATACAGCTTTTGAAGCAACACATATCAGTGTTCACTCATAACCTCTGCATTATTTTTACAACCATTGCTTTATTTAAACATAACCAAGCTATCTTTTGTGGTTGGTACTATGTACAGTTTTTTTAATTACAGAAAATTACTTTATCCTTACACAATATAAAAATCTAGCATATATCCATTATTTGATAATCTTTCATACTTATTTGTAATAACATACATTTCATTAAGTTTAAAACAGCTGTACATAATCAGAACAGACATTTTCTATAAACAAAATTGACTACCAAAGCTAACATGATTCTCTTTAAATAAAATGAAAATACCATTTGGTGGTTTATTCAAGGGCCTAGTAATGGTAACACTCTAGATATCTCTTGGTTACATTTAATCAAAACAGTGAGCAGATTTCACATGGATCTCTTGAAAGTGTTAAAAATGGTGCTTAATTCCTCTTATGTAAAAGCCATGTAGAGAATATTTTTAAAAGTTTAACATTTCAACATTACATTCAATATACCTAGATGTGTGTGTGTGTGTGTGTGTGTGTGTGTGTATATATATTAGTCGAGGTAGTCTCACTTTTAAAACTCACAGAAAATAGGGATAAAATAAATACCCAAATATATTACCATAACACAAAGGGAAACAAATTTTCACGTACATTCTCATAGAGTGGAACTGTACAAAAAAAAGCCTCAGTAGCTGTATGTATGTTATATAACAAATTACCACAGCGCACAAAATATATAAAGTGTAAAATTAGCTTCAAAAATGAAGTAAAAATATTGTCTTCAAGGATGCATTTATTCTGTAGGTAAATTTATAAACAGTTATAGGTAAAACTGCAAGTACATATTAGCAACATTATATTTTACAGCTTTTATAGTATTGATGTATTTTATTGTGTTAAGAGTTTTACAAATTTGATTGTGTACTGCACTTTGACCCTGGTCACTCATTCAGTAGACAATCACTACAGTTTATTTACATTTTACAATTTCTTGTCAATAAATTATCTTGCTCTTTCCCCCCCCCCATGTCCCATTTCCACTTGTTTTTCACTTTTCATTTATTGATTACTTAACCATCACACATTCACTATAGTTTTCCATTCAAAGCAAGATGTGCTTCCTCATACTTTTCTCTTTCCACTGTCCAAAGCCATTTATTTTTTACTTTACACAAAAACTGTCCAATGCTTCTAGCGTCCTTGCATATCATTTCAATCATAAGTGTATTTCTATCCCCCTTCAACCACTTCTTATTAAAAAATTCTTTTCTCCAATTTTCTGTTCCTTGGCACTTAAATACTAGGTGTTCAATGTCTTCATTACCACCACATATCGGACATTGGTTCTGAGGAATACCCTGTCTTAGCCCTTTTAGTCTCCATGCTCCGGTTCTTACCCATGCAATAGATTCTCTCTCTTCTTTATTTACTATGTCTATATATTTTTCCTTACCACATGTATTTTTCATTGGCCTATAATAAACTAATGAGCTCTTTTCGGCAATCTCACTGAACATGATTTGTATTTCTATATCTTCCAGTCTTTTCCTCACCTTTTTCCAAAAAGTTTTCACATTATTTTCTCTCCTTCTCCATATATCTCCTAACCCATTTTTCTCCAAAATGTTTCATAATTTACTTACTCATCCATCATTCATTAAGCTATTCTCTTGGTATTCAATACATTGTCTTAACACATTACTTTTTCCTAGATTTAAAGTTCTAAACCAAAATTTCAAAGCTCTTTCCATTATCTTCCCCTTAGTTGCCACCCGAATAAGTTAACACTAGAATACTCAGAGGGGTTAAGTTGACCCTTAAGTAGTATCTTATCTCTATTTTTGATACAAAAAATCAATTCAACACAATTTCCCCTTGTGAAACTTACTCACTTTATGTGCTCACTAGACTTGCCAAAAATGAGTTGTTTCTGACATTCAGTTGTGACCTACAATGTCATTTACCTTAAATGCCTGTAGGGGTCATGTTGGCCCTTTTATGTAAAACTAGGCTTTTTTTTTATACTTGACAAGCTAAATCCATTTCTTATGATACCACTGACAAGTAAATTTTATATCAACAGTTACAAATTATGACAACAATGCTTGTGCTTAGAAATTAACAATAGCAACAATGTCCTTTCACTAGATATTCTATTCCTTGTTCAACTTAGCTGTAAGAAGGAAGATGTATTGAAAAGAAATAAAAACTTGTAAAATGAAAAATTATATTGATGCGGTAATTTGTATCACAAATTACCTAATTGTAAATAATGATTGTAATATGAATATGCATTTTTATGTGACATTGATTTCAGATGTTTATTAATTGTAATTATTATTGGAAAGTAAATTTATAAGGCTTTACTGAAACTGTCAATAATAGCGCAATAATGCAGCGAGGGGGATGAGCTGTTTATCATTATTGGGAACGAGGAAGTTACGTAATGTTCGCGCGTTTTTTCCATTGAGAACCTTCTAGAATGTTTCCCTAAAAGCAATATGTATTCGTGGTTTTCATTGGATATTAAAATAGACGCTAATGTTGGCGCATTTTATTAGCCAATAGCAGTTCATTTATAATCTTTAGGCATGTCGAGGAGTGGGAGTATATAAAGCCATGTCCGAGGTAGATCGCGCCTCAGTTCAACAAAATTCCTAGCACATTACACGTCGTCTTGAGTTCTTCAGTTCGTCAAAATATTTGTATGAGATACGTCGGCTATAAATTTACCAGTTACGAAAATATAAAGTATTACAAAGTTAATTATACACAAAGTTGAAGTACGTGAGTTAAAAGTGATAAGTAAGAAGTTATTACAAACAGTTTCAGTTTGGCGAGTATCCAGATCAATATGTAAAAGTGTTAGTGAACGTGTTCGACAATAAAAATTATAAAACAATTTTCTTCATTAGTATAATTTTTGAATAAAAGATTCCTTTCCGCTTCACAACCTGCATAGAGATACATGTTCTACCAAGATAAGATGATAGCTAGCCGGAGGACAATATACAAAACTTTAAATTCTTTCGAACACTAATTGATGCAAATTGCTAACGTCAGGTGGAGCTACAAACCAAACAAATGAATGACGTCATAAGATGGCTTCCACTTACATGAAGTAAACACAATATAAGACCTCCAAGTCCTAATAACTTACGCTACACAAATTACGTAAGAAACATTCTACCGCAAATTGGCTCCCAAACGTGGGGCTTCAACACTGATGTCAATAAACATTTGTAAGTACTACCGTTACAATATCAATAGGCACCTCTTACAAGCAGATGAAATACTTGCAAAACTAATGAATGATTTTGATGATGACTCGCTTGCAATAAAGTGATCATAATATTCAAACATTGTGTTTTATTGCTAGGCGTCAAATTGAACCCCTTCAAGCATTCTACGGTTTGATTTAAACCTGAGACTTCTGACAGTTCTGGGAGGGGTAATACGTTGCCATGTTACACTACACTGTAACATGTGGTTTTCTACTGCTCATTAGCATTAATGTATGTTCCTTGGAGAGAATAACAGTGTATAACAACTATTAAATAGCCTTTAGCATACAATAAGTTAAGAGTAATGTCATTTAAAAGCCAGGTTATTGCAGCAATTTTATTTAATATTGTCTTACAACGTCTCAAACACAACACAAATGAGAAAGACTTCAATACATAGTCTTTGAAAAAAGACTAACATTGGCGGAAGGCATGCATGGGCATTATGAGGCCAAGTTCGCGAAATGATGTGCTTCAAGCAGAAGAGAGAAAATGGTGGACTTTTAATTGATATCAACAAAATAGTGGAAAGAACAGCAGCTGTTCTTAATATTTACAGATCTACTGTGATGAGAATAGGAAAAGAAAAGAAAGTTCGGTGCTTGGCAATTGCGAGGAGGAAACAGAAGCAGCAGCTGAAACATCCCAAAAATTAGAAACTCCAGGCAAATCCCGAAAAAAAAACGAAAAAAAAAAAAAAAGCGTCACAGAACTAGACTTTTCCAACAAGATGCTATTCGGAGGCATGTCTATGCCTATTTTGAGAGAAAAGAATACCCCACATTAAAGAAGCTTGCCAGTAGCCTTAAAAATACAACTTTATTTATCAGCAGCAAGTTCTCTTTGCACCTGTTTGAATGATCTGGGCTTTCAGTTTCATAAATTCTCAAATCGTTGTTGCTAATGGAGAGGCAAGATATTGTTGTTTGGCATTGTCACTACTTGAGAACAGTGAGAAAGGAAACACATGAAAACATTGTTTGGCTGGGCGAGACCTGGGTGAATGCCAGGCATTGTTTAACTAAAGGATGGACTGACCATTCTGAAAAAGCAACAATGAAGACGTCCATAGGAAAGGGAGGGAGGGTCATTGTTCTTCATGCTGGGACTTCCCGTGGTTTTGTCCCCAACTCTTTCCTTATGTTTCATTCAAAAAAACATGGGACTTCCATGAGGAAATGAATGCTGCAAATTTCAAGGGATGGTTCTAGAATTCCTTACTACAAGACATCCCTCCAAATTCCACCATAGTGATGGATAATGCCCCTTATCATTCTGTGGTAGAAAACAAGGCACCTACCATGTGATGGTTGAAGGACATGCTTGAGTGGCTAGAGAAGCACACGCTAACAAAACACAAGAACATTGTTATTAACAAGGATGCTAAGGAAGCCAAATTAATGAATATCATCACACCAACAAACCAGTGGAATAGACGAATTAGCAAGAAGTCATGGGCATCGTGTGATAAACGACTTCCTCCCTATCATTGTCACCTTAATCCAATCGAGCATATAATATGGGCTCAAATTAAGGGCTACAAGGCAAAAATCAATAAAAGGTTCAATATCACCAAAAAAGAGAAGCTGGAAGCAATAGAACAAGTGATGTCAGACAACTGGGCGGCTGTGGTATCACATAGCAAGAGACTTGTCAAAGAACAATGGGAAAAAAGAAGGAATTTTAGACAAATGTTGTCGCAGTATCGTTGTGTTATTTTATTGCTGAGCGTCTGTTATTGTATTAATATATTTAAATTTGGGTTCTTTGTCCTCCGGCTAGCTATTATTTCTCAGCGAGCATATCTCTTAAACAGGGTGTGTAAACGGAAAGGAGTTTTTACTGAAAGATAACACTGATAAAAGAATTTGTTTTTACACTTTTATTGCCGTCACACTTTATTCATTTCACATAATTATTCTTGATACACGCCCGACTGAAACTGTTATATTTTTTGTGTTACTATAATCACTTATTTGCTGCACATTATTAATTCGCGTATTTCACATTTATAACTAACTTTACGACGCGAGAGATTCTGTTAAACTGTGCGACATGTAACCCGCGAATGATTCTAATGAACTGAGCGACGTATAACCTTTGTATGATTCTGTTGGACTGCACAACGAATTACCCACGAATGCTTCTGTTGGACTGAACGACATTTGGCTTGTGAATTATTCTGTCAAACTGCGCGTTACCCGTCTCTGGCACAGAATTTATACTCCTTCACCCCAATATGCCTAAACATAACAGAGCTACTATTGGTTAATAAAATGCGCCAACATTAGCGTCTATTTTTATATCCAATCAAAATTACGAACACATATGCTCTAGGGAAAATATTACCTCCATTTCTAAGAAAAGTGTGCTAATCTGACATCATTTGCTTGTCTCTTCTAATTAATAAACAACTCACCCCCTCGTTACATTGTTATCCGCTCCTATTGTCAGTTTCAGTGAGGCCGTGTAAACTTATTTCCTAACAATGCTTATAATTAACAAACATCTCAAATCATTGTCATACAATAATGCTTATTTACACTATAATCACTCTGGCATTTACATTGTTGTGATATAAAATACTGCCACAATGTATAGATAAAATGATATCTCCAGCAATGGTTCTTCTTCTTCCTCCTTAGTGAAGAAAGCAGAGGAGCCACCCCATTATCACCATGAATGTGAGTAATTAATAGCGCAGCAATTTCAATTATTTAGATAGATTGACAGCCACTGCTAGCTTTTATTTCACTGTAACTAGAAACTATTTTGGGCTAAATCGATCCCTATTATAGATTATGAAAGTTGGTTATATTCTACATATTTCGTATGCTGCACATCCAGATGCATGTTGCATAAATTAGGAATGGCATAGCTGTCAAATGCATTATAAGTATGATGCTCCGAATTTTAAATGCAAAATGATAGGAATAAAATTAAAAAATCACAGACAGCTTCTTTATGTGCTTAACAAGCTGCAATTTATTTTATGATCCTAACTCTAACCATATTGGACTTATTAAATGCTAAATTCCACAGAGCTGTTTGCTATTTGGTGCTCTGCTAAACAGCTGACACATGTTTCTAACACAACGTGGCAATGCAGCTCTCCCACTTCTCCGCTTTGAGCGAAATGTCAGAACTCTTGGGTTGTTTAAATAAAAGTATGCAAGAAAAATCAGGAATTGTATACATATAGCACTCAGGCTTTTAAAATATAAAAAGTATGTAAGATAACAAATTGTATATATGTTTAAAGCACCACGTTGTGGAGCAAATGTTGATGTGGTATTAATGTTATGTTGACTTCTGCGTTGCCATCTTGTGTGACGTCACTCCTTGTTTGGTTCGTTTAACTCCATCTGGCGTAGCAATTTGCATCAATTAGGGTTCGAAAGAATTTAAAGTTTTGGATATTGTCCTCCGGCTAGCTATCATCTTTTCTTGGTAGAACTTGTATCTCTTGCAGGGTGTGAAGCGGAAAGGAATCTTTTGTCTAGAAATGATATTGACGAAGAAATTGGTTTTATAATCTTTATTGCAGAACACGTTCACGAACACTTTCACATATTTATCTGGATAATCGCCATACTGAAACTGTTTGTAATAACTTCTCACTTTTAACTCACGTACTTCAACTTTATATATTTAACTGTATAATACTTTATAATAGTTCTTGTAATTCTGTTGCGCGTAACTTGACGAAATAAATGAACGGAGAATTTTGTAGAACTGGTGGTCTGACGTGTAATGTGTTGAGAATCTTGTTGAACTGGGGGGCGATGTGTAATGTGTTGAGAATCTTGTTAAACTGGGGGGAACGCTCCCTTGAATCTACACTATTTATAGGCTTGCCTCAAGATACGCCTAAAGATTATAAATGAACTGCTATTGGCTAATAAAACGCGCCAACATTAGCGTCTATTTTACTATCCAATGAAAACCACTAATACATATTTCTTTTAAGGAACATTCTGGAAGCTTTTACCGAAAAGGCGCGAAACATTACGTAACTTCCTGGTTCTCGGTAACGATAAACAACTCACCCCTTGCTGCATTATTGCGTTATTGTTAACAGTTTCAGTAGAGCCGTATATTATTATTTACCAATAATAATTACAATTAACAAACCTCTGAAATCAATGTCACATAAAAATACATATTCATATTACAATCGTTATTTACATTTGAGTAATTTGTGATACAAATTACCGTATCATATGCCCCACTAGAAACATAATTATAAATATTTATAACTTGTTTAGAAATTTTAAAATTGTGTTTTTAGTCTCCTAAATCTTGGAACACACGCTATCACTTTCACTTAACACTTCACACGCATTTAACACACGACATATGTTTTACCTCGCCACTACTTACTGGCTCTGGTTTAATTAATTTAGATATTAATCTGACATCACAAATTTTTGATAGCAAATACTGTACCCTGAATTATTTAATTAATGTTACCAAATTGTTTACTTTCTTAAGTTGTTGACAAAAATTTATACATTTAAAATTTTTTGTAATTATTACACATATTTACCAAAATATTCACCCTCTACACAAATATTTACATCTCTTAAATCTAGACAATGTTTCACATTTTCTGTTTGCTACATAAGTATTTGTTTCAATTATTTTTACCCATTTTTGTTATTTTGTACTTTACAAATATATTTACATCTCTTAAATCTTTACAATGTTTCACCTTTTCTGTTTGCTACATAAGTATTTGTTTTATTTATTTTTACCAATTTTTGTTATTCTGAATTTTATTTTAACAATACTCTTTGAATTGTATTTACATACTTTTAATTTAATATAATATTAAGTTTCAATCTTTGCATTCTTAATTTTTAATTCTTGGAATTGTATTTACGTACTTTTACTTTAATATCATATTAAGTTTCAATTATTACCTTCTTCTTTTCAAGTACTGTTACAGTTACTAAAAATTTAAACATTTCTCTTTTCTTTTTTTTTTTTTTTTTTATAATTTATTTATCTTTTCAAATGACATATATAAATAGTTAACCCTCTTACGTTCCAATACATTTCTCTGCAAGTCGTCTTTACCTATCCAGCATTTACTTTACTTCTCATTGCTATTTACCCTCCTGGATCAAATTGTGTGTGGCTAAACATTACTCGTAGCCGTATCCTAACCTTCAAATTTTTGTTAATGAATAACCTCTTGTATTCATATGACATTTCGTTCCCTGATAACATTTGAAAACAATCTAAAGTTTCTTGAACAATACATCTTTTAACAACTTTCATTTTCAATTCTTCAACAATCTCTTTAACTTGAGAATACTCTGACAAATCTGTACTAAACTGTACTGGACTGGAGTTTTCATTTTGAACATCTTGGTACAATTTATTTCCTTGCATTTCTGATTCTTTCTGTATTTCTGATATTTCCCCACTGAAATTAACTTGCGCCTCTTTTACATCTACATTTATAACCTCATTTATCTCTATTATCTCACTTGAAATACTACTCACTTGATTTCCTAACTCTGTACATTCTACATTAACCTCACTTTTAGTATTAACCTCATTTTCTTTGTTACCTATTTCCCTGTTCATGTCTAGCATTTTCTTTGAAATTTCTCCTATCTCACTTGCTATTACTTCCTCATTTTCATCTCTCATTTTTGACATACAACTATCTAGCTTCGTAACTTTCTTTTCACTTTCTCCACTGCTTTGATCTACTGTTTGCTCTACTTTCTCATTCCTCCTACCAAGCCTTTCCATAAATTCCCTATGATCCTTATTCATTTCCTCATGAATCTTTTTTATCATATCCATAATCATTCTAGTATCAAGATTAACATTTCCTGCTATTCTATTCTTACTTTCTACACTAACATTTTTTTTCTTTAATACTACATTGTTTGAGCCCTTTTTTGTAACCTGTATTGAATTACAGCTAACTGTTACACTATCCCCTTCCATCATTGTTTCTTCTGTATTACTAGCAGCCATTGTTTTTGTTTTCTAAAAAAAAATTACGATACCTTTGTGATGCTGTATGTTGCTGTTACTTTGATGTCCAGCGTTCTGCCCCATTCTCCTAGATTTGTATGTCGCTTCTGCGTTGTATTATGATGAATCTACGTCGTTTCGATGTTTTCTTGTAGTTGAATTCCTTGTTGCATCGTAATCTCGGAATTACGATCGAAGTCTGTCGTCCCTTTTGTTTCTTGAATCTGCGTCTTGTAGATGATTTCACCGCTGCATTTCTGGTTACTCTGCTTCATTCCTTGTTAATTCTGCTACTTCCTGGTTATTCTTGTTCCTTTCCTAGTTATCTAGCCCCACGTTATGGGTGCCAATTTGTAAGATAACAAATTGTATATATGTTTAAAGCACCACGTTGTGGAGCAAATGTTGATGTGGTATTAATGTTATGTTGACTTCTGCGTTGCCATCTTGTGTGACGTCACTCCTTGTTTGGTTCGTTTAACTCCATCTGGCGTAGCAATTTGCATCAATTAGGGTTCGAAAGAATTTAAAGTTTTGGATATTGTCCTCCGGCTAGCTATCATCTTTTCTTGGTAGAACTTGTATCTCTTGCAGGGTGTGAAGCGGAAAGGAATCTTTTGTCTAGAAATGATATTGACGAAGAAATTGGTTTTATAATCTTTATTGCAGAACACGTTCACGAACACTTTCACATATTTATCTGGATAATCGCCATACTGAAACTGTTTGTAATAACTTCTCACTTTTAACTCACGTACTTCAACTTTATATATTTAACTGTATAATACTTTATAATAGTTCTTGTAATTCTGTTGCGCGTAACTTGACGAAATAAATGAACGGAGAATTTTGTAGAACTGGTGGTCTGACGTGTAATGTGTTGAGAATCTTGTTGAACTGGGGGGCGATGTGTAATGTGTTGAGAATCTTGTTAAACTGGGGGGAACGCTCCCTTGAATCTACACTATTTATAGGCTTGCCTCAAGATACGCCTAAAGATTATAAATGAACTGCTATTGGCTAATAAAACGCGCCAACATTAGCGTCTATTTTACTATCCAATGAAAACCACTAATACATATTTCTTTTAAGGAACATTCTGGAAGCTTTTACTGAAAAGGCGCGAAACATTACGTAACTTCCTGGTTCTCGGTAACGATAAACAACTCACCCCTTGCTGCATTATTGCGTTATTGTTAACAGTTTCAGTAGAGCCGTATATTATTATTTACCAATAATAATTACAATTAACAAACCTCTGAAATCAATGTCACATAAAAATACATATTCATATTACAATCGTTATTTACATTTGAGTAATTTGTGTTACAAATTACCGTATCAAGTATTGTATATATTCAATTTAGCCTATACATGCCTTTAAATTCATATATATGACGATAATATAGTTAACCTAAGGAGGTTATTTTATGTTAATGATTTTACTTATCTAAAAGTCATCTATTTTAGGCCTTTTATATCTAATGTATTTCATTCCTGATACTGCTATGAATTACACATAATTTTTACAGCTAATTGAAATTGAATGTTATTTATGGATGCTCTTTAACTACTATGGTTCTTAGCGTCCCATTCTATATTGGGCGTGAAAGATTGGTAATTTTGCTCAGAGGCCTCTTTATCAGACTTGAGGTTGTTTTACGTGCCATAAATCTACGACATGGGACCACCAGCTTTACTTCCCTTCCGAAGGAAGCCGTGCTAAAGATTTTTATGCCCCAAAATGAATTATTATTCAAATTATGATTCAAAATTTAATAATCCTTACGAAAAAATCTGTCGCCCTCCGCCGGGTCTGAACCCGCGACCTTGGGAACTAGAGGCTAGCACGATACCACTAGTCCACGGAGGACGATGTTTTACAGCTAATGAATGAATGAATGATTTCCATGCAAAATAAAATTATGGAAAATTTGAAGATAATAGTATAAGAAAAATTGAGAACATTAAGGGAGGCAAAAGGAAATGCAATCTCTAATCAAAGATATATTTACCACTTACATTGCTCATGATCACAATGTTATCAGCATTCTTCAGGTACTGCAGTTGGTGAGTAACTAGGATTACAGTTTTGCATTTCAAATAGCCAGTAATACAGTCATCAAACAAATGTTTTCCAACATGAGTGTCTACAGCAGACAATGGGTCATCCAAAAGATAGATATCTGCATCTTTATATACTGCCCTGTGGAGGAGAGAAAGTGAAACATATATATCAGCTTTACAATACAACTAGCATCTTTACAGTTGTGTAAAACCAAAAGCAAATCTGTTATTTAACTGGTATTTTTTCTGCAGGGAAAGCTAAGAAACACTATGCAAATAACTAAGGCATGTTTCATGAACCAGCAAAGCAGATTCTAGCATTTATTTTTTATACAGTTTATAATACAATGGCGCTTTAAATCTTCTCCTGCTTGCTTACATTACCTGTGTCGCACAATTCCCAGTTATATGCCAGTCAGAGCATTATAGCCTCTAGCAAGACTAGTTGCTGGGTTAATTATGGTTACTGTGTTCAGTATTGAATTCAGTTTCACTGCAACAACTGTGTTGTGTGCAGTGTTGACCAATTCTGTTTGTGTCTATAGCATGAGTCATGGTTTAGAAATTCAATGCAGAACCAAGAATTTTCTTTGGTTTTAACTCTTTAAATTTTATGACACAGTGGCTATGATCCAAATTTATTGGGATGGTGCTAGCTGTATATGCTATTTCCACTCTATATCTGCAAGCAGGAGAAGAAAAAAGTATGTTCTATATCATTTCTAGAAAGTATTAACACAATAACAATAAGAGGGATACAACAATTATTTTGATGAGCACCCCTGAATATCATTCTCATAAGCAGTTTATGTATGAATGCACATGTTCTGTAACTTGTTAAACCTTTATGGAGTACATATCTCCAAAGAATTAACCATTCACATCCATTTCCTACTAGAAGTGCTGGTACCAGTCATAAAAACTGTGGAGGATTTTAAAAAATATATTCATTTAAACGGCTTGTAGCAGTTATTATTGTCTTGTCAGTTTTTATGACATTTTGCCCTTTTTCAACTGTTGTACATTTGGTTGCGTTTGAGAAAGTAAGCTACTGTCCTATCTTACACAGGCTGAAAGATAAACTACACCATATATGGCCAAAAGGGAACAAGCAATGCTTCCCAGCAGATTACTACAGGATAGCAGCATTCCAAAGGAGGGCTTGTTGCACTGGAGAAAGCAGAAGAAAGAATAGAAGCCAAAATGTATGTGTGTAGTGCTCAAAGTACATTTTGCGGGCCTTATTTAGAAATATTGAATACATACACATGTGCAAGTTTCATACTGAAGCAGATGGCTTAGTTATTCACTCCCTTTATTTTACTCAGAGATTTAGTAACAAAAAATGTTTGGAACACAAACATGTGCATGAGAGATAAAGCTGTAGAAACTGTGTAAAATTAAATATTTTAACCACATTTGTTTAGTATTTGAAAATAAAGCCAATAAAACCATGTCTCTAAAAATAACCGAGTGGTCAATAAAGGAAGACAACCCACAACCTAGTGTTAATAATGAAGGGAAAGTAGTAAAGATGACTTTTCAAAGTCACACACCGGTATTTCAGATTTTCAATATCTTTATTTCAAATAACTATCTTTATAATCTATCTGGTTAAATACAAATTATTTCTATAAACCAAACAATTATTCTCTTATTATACATATGTCAATGCCTTGCCACAGCAATGCTACTGCGATTCAAACTCGTGACCTACTGAGTGTGAGGCAGATGCACCACCCCCACACTATAGAGGAGGGCAATGATGATGTTCCAATGTGAATCGAGTTCCAGGATAATTTTTCCCATTATATTTCCATGGAACAAATTGAAAGTGCTTATTACAGTAACAAAGTTTCAGGTACAGCAGGCATGAAAGTTTGATACAAAACAACATTCAGTTATATACATTAGATGTATAAAATTCAATGTATTTAACAGTCGCACATTATTCTGTTACATAATCCTGCTTCAGTAGCCTAAGTGATGGACATGGAAAATAACACATCTTATCTTAACTGGCTCTGTTATAGTTTAGTAGCATTTATGTTGTATTTTACTCTTAAAGCATGTGATATAATGAGTTAGACCAATTTCAGAATATCCACAGTAGATGCAACATGTCAAAGCTAGCCCTTTTTCTTGTGCGTTCTGAAATTTATGCTTCTTACAGTGATGGAACATTTGAAATCATGTTGAATAACAGGAAAATTCTGAAGGACAGAAAGAGAAATCATGTAATCTCTGGGCAGTCTCCTTCCTTCCTTCCTTCCTTCCTTCCTTCCTTCCTTCCTTCCTTCCTTCCTCCCTCCCTCCCTCCCTCCCTCCCTTCTCCAATGTATTACCTGCGTCTTTGTAGGACTTACACCTACAAGGGCTTACAAGCCAATGCCTTGGGTCAGTACCTGTCTATCAGCAAGCAAACATTTGGATCATAGCAGATCCAGGATGGGTGATCAGCCCAATGCCTGGTATGGCAGTTAAGAAGAAGAAAATGAAATGTAGTGACGATAGGTAAATTTACAGATCAAATTATTCAACCCAGCATTCACCTAGCAACCATGAAAAGCTGCCCCCCCCAAAAAAAAAATTCAGTCAGGTTGGTCAGCTCCAGAGATTTGAACCTAAGACCTCAGAACGCAAGTTGCATACATTATTGCGGTATCACCTCACTCCATTAGCAGTGTTCTTTTAAGAACAATTTCTAGTTCCATTAAGGAGCATGCTATTTCATTTTAGATTTTCTAAGGGTCCAAAATGACATAAAATACTTTCTTAAAAATTAAACTTTCCAAATAAATTTTTATGCAAATTTTCTGAAAGTCTTACACTGAACTAATCTAATCAGCATGTTGCCTCCTGCGCCCTCTGCTTTCGTCTATTTATCACTGCTCTTTTTGCCATTTTATTCATTGGATTAATATATTTTGAATTTTGTCCATGTAATGCAAATGTCAATGTTGGTTGATTGGTCATGGTTTATAACAGCTGTTAATTCTCAGATTATACAACATGAATTAAGAAACTCTAGTGACCTTCATCAAAGCCCAATAGTATTCCTGAAATGGCAAATTGTTCACTTCAAAATGGGCCTTTTTGAAAAGACTGAATCAACAGCATGCTGCCCTTAGACAGCAAAAATGTTATGAGCTGCCTCTATTAAATTAAAAAAGAAGAACATTTCAGAAGTGCTCAGTTTTTTTATACTTGACACAATGTCTTCCATAGCTCATAAATAGCATGTTTCTTCAAATCTGCTAAATTCAAATGTATTACAAGCATAACGCTTAACTAATCATAGATGACTAGCGATAAACTATGTTCTAGCAATGCAATGTTGTTATGAACAACACGCGCATGTAAAATTTTGCCAATCATGGTAACGGAGAGTCTGACCTTGACTGATGCCGGGGTATCGTGACATTGTCCATGTGGTGTTTAGTTTGTCAGAGGGAGCCATTGTGTAAGCACGTGTTTCAGTGACCCGACATGGATTTCAAGTTAGAACAATGAATGTCAATTCGGCTTTGTGTTCTGAAAAAAATCAGGAACAAAAACACTGCAAATGATACAGGAAGCATATGGAGACCAAGCTTTATCAAAAACATGTGTTTCTGAATGGCATAAAAAACTTCAAGATGGTGAAAAAAGTCTTGAAGATGTTCCATATCCAGGACGGCCCTCCACATCAAAAACTGAGGTGAACCACAACACCATTGATGTCATGTTGCAGGAAGATCGACAGTTAACAATAGTGAAGATTGCAGACATTATGCACATTTCATATGGGTCAGTTGAAGACAATTTGTAATGATTTGGGATACAGAAAAGTGGCAGCATAATAGGTTCCACTAGTGCTTCATGAAGAACACAAGTCTCATCAGGTCATGGCCTGTCAGCAATGGATCACAAGGCTTCGGAGGGAACCCAACATTCTGGACAAGGTTGTCATATGTGATGAGAGTTGGTTTCATCACTACAATCCAGAAACCGAAGAACAAAGTGCACAATGGAAACATCCTTCCAGCCCAAGGCCAAAAAAGAGCAAAGGTGTAACCAAGTGCAAGGAAAGTCATGCACCTAGTGTTTTCAACAAAATTGGGTAATTTATGATCACATGGTTCCTAAGCATGCCACAGTAACTGCTCAATACTACAGTAATGTCCTTAAAGGACCACTTAAGACAAAAATGGCTAAGAAGAGACCAGAACTTGCTGTCAATGGATGGATCCTCCACTAGGACAATGCCCCTGCTCATCGAGCCATAGCAACACAGCAACATACCTCAACTAGGAATCGAAATCATACTCCACCCACCATATTTTCCGAATATAGCACCCTGCAATCTCTACCCGTTTCCATGAGTGAAAAAAATATTTTGTGGGAACCAATAAAGAACTAAATAGTGTTATTTTGAGTATACTGAATAAGGATGTCAAACAAGGGCTTTCTGGGCGTTTTGAAAAGTGGATAGAATGTTGGAACCGGTGTGTAGCCTCAGAAGGAGCGTATTTTGAATGTTTGTATTTAAATTAAAAAAAAAAATCATGGTGTCCAAACAAAAAAAGTTTTCCCAATATTTTTTTACCAACCCTCTTAACTAGTAAAGAACCAGGACTGAACACCAGTCATATTCATTTGCACCTTGCATGGCACCAGGGGCATATGCAGAGAGGGATTAGGAGGCTCAGCCCCCCCTTCCCCAGATATAAAATTGTATCTAAGCACTGCATCATTTTTGTTTTCTGTAACTCTATTTTACTTATAGGTTTAGTATCCAAATTGTACCTGTTAATAAACAGGTAAATAAAAATACTATATACAGTAAGACAATGGTAAATATTGGGCGGATGATAGGGAATCTAATTCATTCTTTTGGAAAATTATAACTTCATTTTTTTGGCAACTGTGATTAAACAGCTCGCTCTGCACATGTTTAGTTGCAGGTAGTTAGTACTATGTGGTTACAGAGTACCTCCTGTAGTTGTAGTGAAGTGAAAGTGCAACTTCTGAGTTCAAGTCCTGGCTGGGGAGTTTACTCCTGTTTGCCTTATAAATACTTAAAAGGTTGGTTGTTGGTCATGCTAACCTAACAAATCCTTTATTTGGTCAACATACCCTGTTCCATTTAAACAGTTAGTATGCCCTTCAAAGTGACCAAGGAATGAGGGTATGATTGTTTTAGTTATTCCTGTTTCAGCATCCCTCAAATGCATTCTCTGCATATGCCTCTGCTTAGCACAAATAAATAAATGTAATAAAATTAAGACAACCATACCTTGCCAAATTGATTCGTGCTCTTTGACCTCCACTCAGTGAGACTCCACGTTCTCCTACTATAGTCTTATCACCATGAGGAAACAGCTGAAAGTCTCTCTTTAGTGCACAAACATCAACCACATGACTGTAACGCTCTCGCACATAAGGCTGACCAAAGAGTATGTTTTGTCTTATAGAAGCAGAAAATAGCCATGGCTCTTGAGATGCATAGGAAATGCTGCCCTTGACCGAGACTTTGCCCTCCACAACATGAAGCTCTTGTAGCAATGCATGTAGTAATGATGTCTGAAAACAAAATCCCAAAATTTGGGTAAATAATGCAAGATGCATGCATTTGGCACTGAAATTATTCATGCTTATAAGGAAAACTTGTCAGATCAGAATTCAGAAACACACCATCAATATGTTTGGGTGAAAGTACATAAATACATAGTTTTCACATAATACAGAAACCCTTAACACATGCAATGAAATAAGAGGTGAAGTTGGTGAATATGAAAATTCCCCTCTCAAGCCTACAAATTAAATCTTTTTTGAAAAAAGACAGTCTGCGACCATCAGAAAAATAATCTTCTCAATTAGTAATTATAAAATACTGACTGACTAGTTTCTAATGTTAGCTGGACACAATTTTCTTTCTTTACGCAATTATTTAGCATTCCCTGATTGAACTTGATTACAATATACAATAGAAATAAAGTAAAAATTTCTTATATTAGGTTTATTAAAATATTTTGGCATTTGTATCGCATGCGTGTACTGTTGTAGTAGTAATAGCGGTTTGAGTGGCGCAAAACTGACCAGTTTTGCGCCAGTTTAGCCACTCTCTGGCTATAAATTTATTCAAGTCAGTACATCAATACAATAAAAACAAAACAAGTACAACTTAAGCAACTCAGATTACAGAAGCAGAAAGAATAAACAAAACAAGGATACAAAAGTTAAGACACAAAACAGCTCATAAATTAAAAGGTACCGGAACTAATTCTCAGCAAATACAAGCACTTGAGTTTGTACTGACACAATTGGAAAGGCAGTAACACACCAGAAACTACACAATTAAATTTTTTGTAGGAAACCACTGAATTTAATGTAGCGAAAAAGCTTGGCAATAGAGGCAGAACCATCCTCTAAAACCTCAATTAAAGTAGGAGAGAGTCCAAATTGTTCGCGAAGGGCTGAATAGAAACAGCACTGGGTAAGGAAATGCTTCACTGCGAAGGGCATATTACAGTGGAAACAGCAAGGCAGGGGTTCACCCCTAAGAAGGTAGCCGTGACTACAATAACAGTGGCCAATACGAAGCTGAGCAAGCACGGTCTCCTCGCGACGTGAAAGATGAGAAGAACAACAATGCCAAGGAAGCATTGTAGCCTTGACATCTCGGAGTGTGGTGGTAGACGTAAGCCACTCAGCATGCCATTGAGGGAGGATTTGTAGGCGCAAAAAAACCTTCAAATCCATACAGAGGCAGCAGAGAACCCATTCATCGCAGCCTTCACGGCCTGATCTGTCAGTTCATTTCCTACAATGCCACGATGTCCAGGAGCCCAGACAAAGTCCACCCGAAAGCAATCAAAACAGAGTGGATTTTCTGAACAAGTGAGTGTTGGCTATAGAGATCCTGTACACTAAGTATAGCACTGAGGGAATCAGAACAAAGGACACTAAAGCGCACAGAAAAGGAGCGGATAAAAAATGTGGCTTTAAATATAGCATACAGTTCGGCAGTATAAACAGAAGTGCTAAAGGGGAAACAAGTCTCGTGAATCAACAACCACAGCGCAGCCTACCCCTTGATTCATTCGAGAACCATCATATATAGAAAATGGTATCCAGGAAAGTAGTGTTTCAAAGCCGCAAAATGGGCTGCATATATAGGAGCAGCAGTACTGTCCTTTGGCAACCGAGCCAGATCAAGACGACACAGAGGGGTAACGTGTACTGTTAAGCAGATCTGATGCTCTTAGGTTTTCTTTACCTGTTGCTAAATTGTGACCATCTATATGCATTTTCTGTGGAGTAATAACTATTGTCTACTCCATGGCACTCAAAATGAAAGTCCCTCTTTGCAAGTATGTGTCTTTATAACTCCAATGTTTTCGTATTCTAATACATAGGCTTTGTGAAGTTTTTTGGTTTTTTTAGTAATTTAGCCTATGTCTGTCAGAAAGAATAATGCTTTTCAACAGTAAAAGAATTATTAGACTGGTTGAGTGATTAAGGAATTTCAGTAGATTGATAAATGGAAAAGTAAACTAACTCTATTACAATATATTTTTAATTTACTCTAATTTGCATTTTCTTTTCAAATGCAAAATTAATGGTTTAATAGTTTTAAGCTTTGCTGCTAAAAATAAGATCTGAAAAAGTATGCTTACCTTGCCAGCACCAACAGTTCCTATAATAGCCACCAATGTTCCTGGCTTTACATCAAGGCAAATCTTATTGAGGGTATTCTCTTCGCCATGTTTGGACCATTTTGCTGTAACATTATCCAACTTCACTAACATGCCATCATTTTCATTTTCCTTTTCTTTTGCATAGTTTTCTTTTTCATGGTTTTCTTTTTCATTTTTATTAATGCTGTTTAAAATTACCACAGAAGTAGCATTTGTATGCTTATTTTCTTTGTTAAGCTTAATGTCCTGTTCTTCTAAGCAGAGAAAATTCTGTTAAAAAGTAAAGAGAGAAATTTGATTATTGATAGTCTGTTACAATGTCCATGAAGCAACTGCTCAGAAGGAAGGAAGGCAGGCAGGCAGGCAGGCAGGCAGGGAGGGAGGGAGGGAGGGAGGGAGGAAGGAAGGAAGGAAGGAAGGAAGGAAGGAAGGAACATGTATACTTAACCCAGGAGCCAAACATGAAATCACCTAGAACATTTAAGATAGGTTGATACAGAAAAACAGATGTTTATGACTGGAAGCAGTAGAAGCAAGTTGGTTATTTTTTACCTTAAAGCAAGTGACTATAATAAATATCTGACTTACTCCTACAGTTACCAGTTAGCAACACTTATTGTCCTTAACTTCTGTTTTTTACTTAGACATTTGTGAATCTACTGTTTCATTATCTCAAAGTATCAACTTCAGCATAAAATTACTGCTTTATCACACTAGAAAAAAATGCAAGAAAGACACACAAAGAAGAAAGGCAACTATGGAACAGATCACTACAATTTCTAACCTACAAAATCATTTATAATGCACAAATTTTGCATAAACAGATACAGTTTTATGTTATCTGTTACTCAGATTTTGACTAAAAGCAAGTTGTTGAAACAAGCAATCAAGGAATAAATTATCTGTCCTTTATGTTCATTTCCTAGTTATTAGAGAGATATCTATAATTCACCAGCCCTTATATCTATCAATGGTATCAGAATCTTATTAGATTACATACCTTTATCCTGCGAATAGATACAAAGGCCTCTGCAATTTGTGCTATTGCCTGGGGAAAGAAAACAGTCATTGTCTGCCTCAGGAGTTGGTAGAAAGCTGTTATGACGAATACCTGAGTAAAAAGAAAATTTCTATTGTTAACTTTTCCTTCCTTCACAGTGACCATGTTTAGAAGCTTGAATCAAGTTTTAAAATTTAAATGCCATACCTAGGACTCTAACCATGGAATTTTAGTTTTTCATGCTGACAAACTACCAATGAACTACCATGACAACTGCTAATGGCTATTGGTTTTTTTTTATTAAAATACCATATATTACAGGCATTTAAATAACACATAAAATGTAATGTTGAATTTTCTGGGAATAGCCTGTGAAATCCTCTTCATTGGAAGGAATTTTGTGAAACATTGTATAATTGGTAAACATTAAGCGATAGACGAAAAATGTGTATCTCTCTAAAACACACAATTTATTTCAAATAACCTTTTTTGTGGCATCAACCATTTCTGAGATATCCATTATTGATGGTTTGAATTGCTCAATACTTAGCCATTCTTTTCAAGTCCTGTCAATTTTCAATCGTTTCTCATGATGTTGTGGAAAGAGTATGGAATTTTAAGGCCAGCATTTGCTGTCTAGTTCTTAAACATTTGGCTATCACTATTCCCTTCATATCTCTAACAAAATGTTTAATGCAACTATTTCCAGAAAGGTTTATCTCGATTAAAGAGAAGTAGATAGGAAAGTAAACTTTTGTAAAAGTAATTTTTATTCCCACTAATACGCAATAGAGAGTAGAGAAAGTAATGTGAAGGCAACACATCACATTTTACTGGTGTATACTGTTATTAAATTAATAATTAAACCTTTCCACAAAATAAATTTTAGACTCTACTCATTTCTTAAGAGCAAAACTTGTTTTACAAATATTAGTATATCTGCAGTGGTTTCAGAGAGACAATCACTCAAAATGTTCAGTTTATTCATCATTAACTCAAGTCTGTAAAACTATATAAGGTAAGCTAAAATAAAAACATGCCCTTACCTTCTCAGCAGTCAGCTCATTGTTTAACAAAACATAAGCCACACATGTGACAAATAAGGAAATTCTGGTTGTAAACATTATAAATGATAGAAGTATTCCCCGAATGTAAGATGAAGCTCTGATGGCACGAATTTCATTTCTGTAACAAGCATACAATCATTCTTTGGTTAAAATCTTAATTAAAATTTTGGCTTCTTAAATGAGTATAATTGGCAGAAGGCAGCTGTTACATAAAGTAGTTTATCTTTAGAGAAACAGGATATTCCAATATTATACTTTTCCTTTTTTCCTCACTTAAGAGGATGTTGTGCATATTGGTGTTGCTGAAACGTGACCAATATAGCATGTGTGATGTGCTCACAAAAGAGATGTAATGCAATGAGAATAATTTGTTTTTAGTTTATGCAACAAGTTTTAGTACCATTTATTTTCCAGCTTCATCTTGATTCTGTAGATGTGGATGCAACAGTGTAATGCTATATTATTTGTGTTATTCGTGAAATGTTAATGTGATTTATTCAGTTTATGCCTATGTCAGGTATCTTTTATTTTGCAGCCATTCTGAATGAGACATGTCAGTGAATATTTTCTTTTCCCAGTAATTACTGTGTATGATGAGGTTGAGAACTAGGATGATGATCATAAGAATGATGCTAATGAGAAGGATGGGAGGATAAAGATAGTAATGTGAATGAGAATTTGTGTTATTGAGAGTGAAGCATGAGTATTTGTAGTTTGATGCATGTAATGAGGTGCTTATTTTGAAGCATGTAGTAATGTTTATAGTAGTTTTGGTGGTTATTCAAGTGAGTGTTTTGTATTATTTGAGACATGGTTATTATGAATGATTTTGTTTCATTGTCATGTATGTATGAATGATAAGTGCACTTATTTATTTTGTTAGTTGTGCCAGCTAATTAGATTTAACATTGGGATCCCAAATGATTTGCTATATTTGTATTGTGTTATTATGTGTAGATGATGGTTTTAATTGACATAACATTCATGTATTTTGACCCTTTCATGTATCTTTACTATGATTCTTAAGCATTTATTGTAAAACTAACTTGTAACCCCTTGAAAAATTCAGTTTTTATGTCAATATGTAATCTTTTTTTCTTTTTTTTCCCACAGTACTAAGAGTAAATGTTTGTAAACTTTTGCCAAATTTGTGGCATTTTCTGTTCATATTATTTTAAATGACATACTATTTTCTTATTCTATGTATGTTGTTGTTTTGAGAGTGCAAGTTATACCTGTTTGTAATTCATGTTGTAGTGATTTTGCTGGTTGGGGAGCACGAGTGCCCAGTATGGAGTGACCCTGCTGTAACGAGACACGCCAGAGGCTGAATATACACCAAGGAGAGCTGCTGCCTGTTCTGGTTACCTGCACTGTATGTGGCAAAAGGAGCCACCTATTAGGGGATCAATCCAGCGATTGCACCCTCATCATCAGTGACTTGCATCAGCAATAAAGTAAAGACTCTGCGGCTGAAACTTCTTCGTTATGGGTGATATTGGAGGTTCACTCATGAACAGATACGTTGAGACTATATGCAGTGTAGTTCTTGTGTAACAGTGGCAGCAATGTATAATGTGCATGTGCGGGGTTAGCTCAAACATATCAAACAACATTGTACAAATATCGTCGGTGGCACTAAAGACTCCATTATGTTTTTTTAGTTTTCAAACACATGTTAACAGGTAATCAGACACTCAACTTTTTTTTTGACAGACATTTCTGCTCCATCCTATCTTTGTAAACATCAAGATTCTGCTTTTTTTTGTAATAATTTCCTTGTGAAGTATGTCATTTATTTTATTTTCTGTAATTTTTTAATGCCTTCTTGCTTCAACAAGGATGTCGATTTGGGTAGCCAGGGGGAGATGTGGCATGTGAGGTGGTAATATTGTATTAATATGTGGTTATGGCAATATTATATGGTGATTTATTAAGTTGGCAATACAGACCAGTAGTGACATAATGGGAGAGGGGGTAAAACCGGTTGTATCTTGTGGTAGCGTGTAGGATGCTTTCTCTCTCTTCTAACGTAACGAGTGAACAGTGCAGACATGACGCTTTGTCAAGCAGGAAGGTAAAATGTATCATCTTTAATTCATATTATATTCTTACCATCTAAACTTTTACTATGTAATTTATTTATGTAGATAGTTTCTTCCTTCCTGACCCATGATGATTTTATGAATATTTAGGTAGTTTCCAGGTAATTTAAGTAATGTGTTAGCTTGCCCTGTCGGACCTCGTGTTAGTTTGTGATTTAGATTATGGTACCATGCTCTACCCACCGTAATTATGTGAAAATAAAAGAGGTTTTGACAATATTTAAGGAAATCTTATCTTTTATGCTAATTTGATTTTATCCATGTTGCATTTAAGGTTATTTGAACCAAAGAAACTAATTACAATCTGTTTAGGGAAGGAAACGATTCTACTTAAAATTTCTGCTGCTACTAAAGGAAATGAACCTGTGACCTATAGATAATTGCAGAGACAGTCATGCAGAACTTTGTTAGCATTGTGCATTAATATAACACTACATATATAACAAGTGATCATGACAACCTACCGTCTAGAGGCTTCAACAAGTTTAGCAAAAGGCTCTTCCCATGTGTACATTTTGATAACTTGTATGCCAGATATAATTTCATTCATCAATCTTACACGTTCATCTGTCCTTATAGCTGTACGAAGACGAAGCACAGATGTTCTCCTTCCCAGATAAGCTAAAAACAAAATGTAATTTCTTTTAATACTTGAGTTATTAAAGGAGACGGTCACATCATTTGAAGAACACCCATGTAATAAACTGAGTCTCAAACTCAAGACTCACAGAGCAAGAATGGCTTATATATTATTGCATTTGCATTTAATTGGAGGAAGTGAGATGGATGATTATGGAGAGGATGATTTAAGTTCAGAAATAGAATAGTCTTGAAAATGAAGAATTGTTAAACTATTCAAAAAAATGAGAGATTATAGTTGTTATATGAGGTGTGTTTTTAAAGTAAGTACTGATAATTTTGTAAAACATAACAGAACATTATTTTCCAAATACTTTATTATCATTCATTACCTTATACTACTTTTCCACATAGTCACTATCATTATTCAGGCACTCGTCATGACAGGAAACCAGTTTCTGTATGCCTCTGTCAAAGAATGATGCCACCTGTGATGAAAGCCAAGCCTGCACTTCTTGTTTCACAACATTATTGTTAAAATGTTTACCACCAAGGAACTTTTTCAGATAAGAGACAGATGAAAATCACTTTGTGCCAAATCCAGATGATGTGATCATAACTTGAGTTTGTTTGGTTATGTGTGGCTGGGCATTGTCACTCATTATTTGTTTCCCCATAAACCTCACACTACTGGCAATGAATGTTTGCTGGTATAACATTTCTTGCATTCAAAAAATGAATCACTGATCTGACTTCACAATCAGAAGGTCATTTGATTGTTTTGAACATTTCAAAATGCTCTAACAGATAAACATAAAGTGACGATCTCCCATAGCTGTGTCTGGCTTCCTAATGAATGGAGGAAGCGAATGTGCATGCTCAAAATTGCGACTGCAGCGCTGCTGCAGCAAAAAATTAAAACAATACTTACTTTAAAAACATACCTCGTACTTACGTGACCTTCTCTACCCATTAATTTCTTTATACATTATGGTTTTCATATATAAAGTGATTCTCCTATTCACATTACATTATTCATGATATATTTTTGTAACAACAAACCTTAAATTAAAAATATGGACTTGGTTGCATATACAATACAGAAAATAAAACGTCTCTTATTGTAAGCCAGTTTCTATTATTAATGAGCACATGCAGGGAAATAAGAATAATTGCATAATGTGATTTATAAACCTTGTATGATGGTTCAGCCTGGTAAAACTTACAAATACTAATGCCAATAAAAAAAATTATTTGACAAACTGTATACTTAAATGAATTCACATTTTGTGTGTATTAAGTCGTCTATCTTATGGTTTACTAATCATAACAACTTATACAAATTTCGTTCAGAGAGAAGATAACTTCATAAGCTATTTTTAGAAAATTTAAGAGATTATGACCATGCATGTGCGAAGCTATCTGCAGGCCACCAGTAAGGGCATCCCAGCATGGCACCTGGGTGGGGCCTTCAAGTAGCCCTTCAACAATAGCCACACAAAAAATCCATTGTGTGCCACTTCCCCACAGTTTTTGCTCCAGAAGGTTCCCTTCAGTATGTTCTAGTAGCCTCTCTTTCAAGAATGTTCCACTTTGCATGTGGGACCTATATAAGGGGCTGACTAGTGCTTGGTAGGACAGTTCAGTACAATTAGTGAAGTAGTTACAAAGTTAACAAGTTTGGATAGTTGAAAGTGACAGTGCCAAGTGCAGTTTAGTTGTGAGTTGTGATTCGACGGATCAGTTGTTTTCTGTTCTGAGAGTGCGACAACAGTGACTCAAGTTTAACATGTTGTGCTACGCTGAGTGTTTAAGTGATAAATGAAGTATGTTTGGAAGCAATTTGTGTTCTCATTTGTTACAATATATATTTTCTGACAAGAGCAGTGCCAGGGGAAGTTTCGCTTATAGAACTAGGTAGAACTAGAAGAATAGAAAGAACTTTAAAATTTTGGTTTAGGTGTACAACAAAAGAGGAAAGGGAAATTTTAGGGATATGCATGGTGCAGCAAGAGAGAGTGACAAGTAAAAACAGAAAGAAATGGAAAAAACAATGGAAATAATAGGTATGGTGGATATATGGAGATCAGAAGAAGAAGATAGTAAGAAGCAGAATGGAAGATGTAAAATGACAAGAGATATGGGAAAGCATAGAAGATAAAAGATCATTAAGCTTTTATAAAATAATAAAAGAAAGTTGGGGAAGAGAAAGATATGTTGAATACTGTAACAAGCAAGAAAGGGAAGGTTTAGTACAGATGAGAACAGGAGCAATGTATCTAAGAGGGTTGAGAGGTAGGGGAGGAGAAATATGTAAGCTGTGTGGTGAAAGGAAAATTATAGAGCTCTATATGACGGGGTGTAAAGAAATAAAGGTGGATAGAAAATTTGGATAGAAAGATAGTAACTATCAAAATGTTGACAAGGAAAGAAGAAAAGAAAATCAAAACCATGGGGAAGTTTTTAAGGAAGGTAAAAGAAAAATGATCTAAGAAAAGTAAAAGATGTGAGAAGGAAATGAGCTGCTCAGTGAGATAATGGCTGGGAGTCAAGCAATCTGAGTGATCAATAGGGAGCTAGGCACCAGACAATTTGTAAACAAGGTACACAAGATGAGATTTTTATTATAATAAATATTGTATAAAATTGTAAACAAAATGTACAAATGAATTCAATTGAATTTATTTTATTAGTCATGCAAATATCTTAAATATACAATATTTGAATTGAAACCTGAAGAGAAATTTTGGAGAAAATTAAAAATAATGAAAATGTTTTCATGTAAAAGATAAATAAGGTGAATAGGGGGATTTTCTTAAAAACCTTTGTCTAATGTGCTTAAACAGTGCACTTGAATATGAAATGTAGTATTTATCCCAATTTCTCTTTTACAGTTATGTGTTCGCACACACACGCCTGCACACACACACACTCCCCCCTCTCGTAAAAAGGAATTTTTTGAGTTTGGTGGACTGATGAAATCTTGATATCAAATCTTTTAGTTTAATACAGTACTTCCTCTATCTACTGTAGATAAGTTGTAGAGAAAGCAAAAATGATTTGTAATTAGGAGAAAATAAACAGAGATGGTAGCAAGAGAGGACAGGAGCCAAAATTGTCGTAAATAGGTTCTTACAATCACACAATTTGTATGTTTTGTTCAAATTACCCAAGGATAGGCATCTACTCAAAATATAGAGTTAGTACAGTTTGTAAAGTTTAGATTTCATTTATAGTAATAATGTTAAAAGATTTTTAATTTAAATGTTATATGTAAAGAACTGGAGAGTAAATTCATTCATTACAGATATGTGATGACAACATACTACCAAGCCATATTCATCATTTATCACTTCAGCTTACCTTGAATGGGTATGAAGAGCAGCAAAGATGCCACACCAATAACTGCAGAGATACCCACTTCATTCCATATGAAGTATGTTACAACAAAGGTTTCCAAAGGTGCAATCCAAAGATAATGCAAGAATGATATTGCAACATCAAATCGATTGACATCATTGGACATGAGATTCACCATCTGACCTGGAGTTGTTTCACTTAATGCAGTTGTACTCAGTTTCAAAGCCTATTGAAAAACCACAAGCCACTTATTAAACACAACTCTTCTGATAATGAAAACTAGCTTTATATTTGATGACTACATAAAATTCAAGTAAAAACTTTAAGACAATTTCTCCAGTTCTGCAAAATATACTTACTATACCATTTAAAAATGGCCTATTTATTTAATTTTAAGCTAATCTAAAGAAAACATCAATTTAGATATGAGAAAGAGGTTTAGACCAGGATTAATTACATTTTAGGTTTCAACCTCTCCCCTTCATTGAAATTTCAAATAACTGATATTCTGGCACCTTTGAAGGAACATTAAATGAAAAGTAAATATTGTACAGTATTAACTCCATTAATTTGTTTTTGAAGAGAATGCTGTAGCCTTAAGGTGTATTAAACTGGGATTCAAATATGAGTGGATTTTGTCACTCTTAAAAAGGAATTTAAAATTTTTCACGTATGGAAAGATTGCAACCAAGCCATTATTTGTCCCTATGATGCAGTTGCTGAATAAATTAATCTGATGAAAATTTGCTCCATATAGATGTGCGTGCAGTTTTGTAGAAACAGTTCTCAAATGTTATCTTTTTCTGTTTAACTTATTTATATATAGCAATTTGTTTTGTATAGCATACCTTTCTATAAATCAGAGAGCAAAGACCTACACGCAACTTCATTCCCATATGGAATGTAGCCAACATAAATGGATGGATAACAAAAATGTTTAAAGCTGAACATAACACAACTGCACCGGCATAGATATAAGCATTGTCTTTGGATATCTCATCCCTATTGCTGAAGTATCTGATCATTTTGCCAAGGAACAAAGGCTGCAAAACCCTGCAACAGAATTACAGTATATTAACCTTTCAGTCCCTATGTAGATTTTAACACACATTCAGTTTTCTGCAAAACAAAATATTCCTCATGAAACATATGCCTCAAGAAACTTGTAGAATTTGACAACACATGTTTACTGCAATATAACTATTTTGGTTGTTGCATTTAATGTATAAATTTTATCTTGACATACTAAATAGAAAAGAAAAATTTCAAAAATCTTATGTGCACATTCACATGACTTTCTACCCTTTATCATTTATTAATAGGTATAAAAACTGTTCTTGCAAAGGCTTGTTTTTCTATTTACGTCATTTTAATTTAGACAAACATTTGCAGAAGTAGCTACATTACCATTTCAGTAGAGAAACAAAGGAATAACAATAGTCAGATGTTTAAGAACTGGACACTATACGCAGGCCTTAAAATGCAACAGCAATCATCATCATCAATAATAATAATAATAATAATAATAATAATAATAATAATAATAACAATAATAATAATAATAATAATAATAATAATAATTTTCTTTATTTTCAAATGCATTGATTATAACTTTCGTTAGATATTCTATGGCCAGTAGGGTGGACTTATTTTTCTGGAACCCAAATTGTTTGGTTTGTAAAAATTTAATGTTGATTTAGCCAATTTAGCATCTGATTGTATATAAGCGACTCAATTTTTTTTTTAAATATTAGGACTAGACTAATTGGTCTATAACTATCGGCTGCATTTTTATCCTCCCATTTATAAATGGGTATAACTTTAGATAGTTTTAGGCATTCCAGAAATAGTTTATCCAATGCATCTGTTAAAAAAGTTAGTGCTCCTATAATCTTCTTCACAAAAAATTGGAAAGGCCATAAATATCTTTACTATGCGAAGAAGAGGGTTTAAGTAATGCATGTAACACTTTTTCTTCATTAACATATTGCCATTCAAAATTTGATTCTGGGAAAGCAGCATTTCTACAGAAGTTCATAGTTTCAGATGTATATGTATCAAAATTAGAAATAATATCTTCAACAGACTGAATACAATAATTGTTAAAGGCATTTACATCAATAGCTACATTATCTGTATTAGTGTGTGTTTCCTTGATCAGATTCCAGACATTTTACATTTTTTAGATGAAGCAGTGATAAGCCTATCACACATTGCTCTTTTTGATTCATGTAATTTCTTTTTGTATTTCATTTTAGTAAGAGATATTTCTCTTTGGCCAATTCAGTTTTTGAATTTAAATATACTGTGTGATGAGCCATTTTCAAAGCAAACGAGAAGGTAATCCATAAAGTTCTGGAAAGAGACGTTGACATTAGCCTCTGTAATTAGCTGATGTCAGCTGATTGATTTAACAAGAACATAGAAGTTTGCAACATTATCATCACCAAGATAACGGATGAGTTTATATCTATTCTTGTGAGTTTATATGACTTTTGTAATTTCTGTGCACATTAACAGATCAAGATGATCAGAAATACAGAAATTATATGGTGACACTGTATAACTTATTTGTGAGATGTTGGTGAAAAAGCAATCTAAACAGGCATCATTTCTTGTAGGTCTGAAGCTAGTAGGATAGAAATCATGTGATCATAATAAATCAGTAAAAATGCAGCTTCATTGGTGGATTTAGTAAGATTGACGAGATCTGTACCAATTATTATTTTACTCTTGTTTTTATTGCAACTATAATTTCCATTTCCTTAAAAAATAATTATATATCTCCATTTGGTGAACAATAAAGGGCTATTACAATAGCATTAAAGTCTGATAGAGCAACTGCACTGGCCTCGGATGTTTTATCTATACAAAAAGCCTTAATATCTGAAGTCTTAAAACTAATGCTCTTACTCACAAATATGCATGCACCACCATTTTTTTTATTCTGTACGACAGTATGAATTCCCTAACACAAAATTAATTGGCATATACCTATACAATGTCAACTTCTTGTCCCTACATCAATGTTCATTTACACAAATCACATGTGGTTTTTCATTTTCTCCAATTACTTCTAGCTCCTGTAATTTATTTTTCAAACACTGTATATTAATGTGAACTAAGTTCAGTTTATGACTTGGTAATGTTTTGGATGGTAGCTGACCTAAACATGGTTTATTTACTGGAATAATATGATTTGAACTAAAAACACTGTTGCTTGACAAACTTTCATCCACCACATCACTCAACAGTTTCCCTTCAACATGAGATCAATTACATTATACATCAGCTTTCCAAGTTTAAAAGAACTCCTACCAAAATCCATATTCTGCAACCATTGGTTACCATTTACCAGCATACAGCTTTTCTGGAAACAAAGCCAATCTAGCTCACCATTGACTCTCTTCACGTACCACATGGGGCATCAAATCTTCACAGAACAGTACTAATTATGATTTTGGTATTCCTTATTTGGGATCTGATACTGTTTACCAGGTCCATCATTTCTCCCATGATTTCCTGTGGTAAAGTCATCCTTCCCATGTTATTAGTACCTGCATGTATCAGCATTACTTCAGGATTCATTTTAAGTCCATCTCTTCTACTTTGTGCCTCAACTCATCTAGCTTTATTCCTGGAAAACAATGCAATTTGTGGCAGATTATTTTTGCATGAATCACCTGAAAATTTTACCATGGAATCGCTAACATGATCACTTTTTTCTTACTGGCGTTATAACTTTTATCTGCTTTATGCTTTTCAGAAACTTCACCATCGTATTTTCCTTTGTCTTCTCAGAGCACTTCAAATTTATTCCGACTTTCAAAGTTTGGCATGTAGTTCACAGATGATTTCATCGTACAGGCTGTATTTTGATGCTCACATTCCAATTTATGCACTTTCAGCTTTTAAGGTGCTTAATCTGCTGTTTGCTTTTGATAGATCCCTGTTTAATAAGTTGATAAATTAAATTGAGTTTTATTTATGGATGCTCTTTAACTACTGTGGTTCTTAGTGTCCCATTCTATATTGGTTGTGAAAGACCCGTAATTTTGCTCAGAGGCCTCTTTATCAGGCTTGAGGTTCTTTTACGTGCCATAAATCCACAACATGCATCCACCGGCTTTACTTCATTCTGAAGGAAGCCATGCTAAGGGTTCTTAAGCCCAAAAAAAAAAAAAATCCATTATCCTCTGCTAGGGTTGAACCCACAACCTCAGGAACTAGAGGCTAGCATGGCAACCACTACACCACAGAAGACGACCTAATAAGTTGATAATCTTTCCATGCAACATTGAGAAACAACTTAATGCTGACAGCACTTGAAAAGAATGACAGAAAGAACTGTAGAAAGAGGAGCTGGTACACGAACTGTTATCCTCCTCTTTCAGATTATTGATTACTCCATTAGATTCCTCTAAATAGACTATAATGCCACTAAATTCTTTAAGCTTTAAGAAAGAATTGAATAATTCAAATCATTAATAATGGATATCTTGAAATAGCTGATGGCACAAAAAAGTTATTTGAAATAAATTGAGCGTTTTAAAGAGAATCTAAATTTTTTATGTAGTGCATTTTTGTCTTAACGCTTAATGTTTACCGGTTATACAAGATTACACAAAATTACTTTTGGGTAAAGAGGACTTCATAGGCTATTTGTAGAAATTCAAGATACACATTTTATTTTTCATGTAAATATCTATAATATATGATAATTTAATCAAAATGATTACAGCCATTTTGGAAAAAATAAAATATTTTGAAAATTTGTTCCATGTAAAGAGTGATTTGGGGTGGGGGAGTTTCTTGAAAATCTTTGTGTTGCATATTTGAAAGATATTGAACTTAAATACCAAGTTTCGTATTTATCCGACTTTTCATTTTTGAGTTATGCTCTCCCCTCCCCCGTCATGCATGCACACCCCTCTTAAGTTTATTTTTTATTCACGGAACCTCAAAACTCTGGTGAAGTCTCGGCATCAAATTTTTGGGTGGAATGCAAGACCTCTCTACCCACTATGTATGTGGTATGGAGAGTAAAAGAAAAAAAATGCATTACTAATGAAGTCTCGCCAACATCTGCACATGAAATTTATTTTACAAGGGCAACACAATTGCTTTACAAGAGACTAGTTGCAGCACTGTGATGAATCTGATCTAGCTAACCTCTGAGACCGAAATCCATCCTGCCCAGCAATGTTTAACAGTTTTGCTAATTTCATGGCAAAGGGCTGCCTCACTCATGCTCCAATGTAGGACATACTCGTCTGTAACATTATTTCAACAAACCTATACAAATGAAGGAACAGAGAAATGGAAAGAAAGATTGGCATGTAGTGAAATTCTGCTGTGTCGCACACAATTTGCTCTACCTCCTACAACTTCACATAATCCCTTATACAATATAGTATTTGTTAATCTACACAGGACTAAACTTTATGCAAATAGTTTCACATATGCTGGCCTACTTCTATATAACAAGTTGCCTGAATGCATAAAAATATTGAATCACAACAAAAATGTATAAGGATGTTTTACAGTGTAGATGAATTTCTAAATCTGTAATTATTGCAAATCTGAAATTTCTCACCTGATTTAAGCTGTAAATAATGTACCTATATAATAGGTGATACATCCTACAACATGTGTTTGAATAATAAAATGAAAAAGGTGATTTCTATTCACATTACAATACTCATGATAAATTGCTAGAAGTAATCTCAAATTAAGCAATATGGATTGGATGCATGCACAATACAGAAAACAATACAACTATTTGCATACAGTATGAGTTTTTTTGTTGCTAATGAAACCATGCAGGAAAATCGAAGATTCGCACAAGATGCTTTATAAATGTATGACAGTTCAATCTGAGAAAACTTAACCCTTCCTGGGCAAAACACATACACATCCATTATCAATAGCTATGCGTCAGTTCATTTCAATACTTATTATGAATTTAATATGCCATCATAGCTGGCAGTTTACCTAAGTGGCCGCTAGATATCATTAGATTCGCACAAGCATTTTCTGTGCTTCTGCTTTCATTTTATTGGTTGAAGGAAGACAACAGCTTGCAAAACTTAAAAACAAAATACACTATATAGTAATCAAAGTAAAGAAAACTCTTGATTTGTGTATTCACGAACACAGTCAGACAATACTGCAATTCTCTCTGGCATGCTAACACCTGAACTTTGCACTGTGCTGTTATCCCACCATTTTTCAAACATTTCTGTGACTACTATGGGTCTAAATAGTTTTAAAATTTTATTCTGACAGTCCTCCTGAATCCAAAAATAAAATCATATATACTTTTTAATATTCAAAATAGAACTGGTGCCTATAAGAATAAGGATTTCTTCTTAGACAGAGCTTACTGCCGAAACTGTATACTAAAATGTGTACCATCTTTCAGGAATTATGTAAAATCACACTTCAAAACAAAGCACAGGAAAATTCAGTAACATTCTACACATGTTAGTGAGCTTTTGAGATCTTGTAATTCACATTCATATCGAAATGAAACTCAGAATATTTTCTCCACATTTCCAGGTTGGAAAAATAGTGAAGAAAAAATGTGACCTGCTTGTCAAACAATAATTAGCACCCATGAAAGGAGAAATGCAGGGAGCAGGAATTCAACTATTTTACTGATAATGTTTTTGATGGATTTAACAACTTAAAACCACAATTAAATCACTTGAAATTATACTGTCAGAGATAACATTTTTACGAAATATGAAATGAGAAGAAAAAGAGATACACAGGTCACTGAATTTTACTCGTCTTAAAACACAAGAATTATGCTTTCCCATGAGATACAATTACCTGTATAAAATTCTTTTTTTCTGGGAGGGGCCTATTTAATTATTACATTTCTAGTTGCAGAGATTAATGAAAATCCACATGAACAGAGGTACTTTTCACATGAAACCAAATTCAAAATCATAGAAAAATAAAATACTAAAGCAACCTTTTCATTATAAAAAAATAAGACATCTAATATTTTAATGACATGCACCTATGATTTTAATCAATATGATCTTTTATACTTTTTTATTAATTTTAGCTAAATTCATTGAATATTTCACTTTTAGGTCATTTAAGGTATGTAACAAAGGGAAAGGAGTACAACTGACTAAATTAGTACACTCTAGAACATTCCCAAACACTCTTTAACAAGCATATCGAATTTATATCAAAACAATCCATGCACAAATAAGTTGCACTTCATAACTTTTAAGTTACTTCTCATCTTTGTCTTCAAATCTTCCCATTCTCTGACTGAAGTACTGAACAAGTTGTCCAAGAAACAGTGGCTGGTTTATCCTTTGAATTGAGTAATAATTCATAAAAAACAAAAGTAAGAATGAAAGGTTATATATTAAGATTAAACATGCAAAAAACTATGTGCTAAATATAGAAGAAAATTTGCTTTTCAGTAGCAACCTAAATTGACTTAAGAATGGAATAAATGAAAACAAACATTTAATTGACAGCAAAAAGTATTGAGTTTGAAACCTTACACTAACTTGTTAGTGTCCCTGATACTAGCTTTATTTGTTATGAATAGTACAAAATTTACATGTATAAAAGTTTGGATGTCCAAAGCAAAAGCATTGATAAAAGAACTCTCTCAGATTATGTAGTACAGAGCATAAAGGAGTCAAGTTGTAACAGTTTTGATAAAAACAATTAATTCTAGAAAGTGCTGATAACACTGCCAACCTTATAACAGCTATTATTAGCACATTAATATGAATCCCTGCCTATGAATTATGCTCTGAAAGTAATTTGATGTAGAAATTTAAGTAGGATCTATATACAAAATGATAAAAAATGTACTTAAATTTAAATTAAATCGAGTTGAGTTTTATTTATGGACGCTCTTTAACTGCTGTGGCCCTTAGCGTCCCATTCTATATTGGGTGTGAAAGACTGATAATTTTGCTCAGAGGCCTCTTTATCAGGCTTGAGGTTCTTTTATGTGCCATAAATCTACGACGCGGGACCACTGGCTTTACTTCCATTCTGAAGGAAGCCGTGCTAAGGATTTTTACGCCAGAAAAAAATCTATCATCCTCTGCCGGGTTTGAACCCGCAACCTCAGGAACTAGAAGCTAGCATGGTAACCACTACACCATGGAGAACGAAAAAAGTGTACTTGACTCCCCTGTAGAGTCCTGAGTATAAAGTTTGTCCTATGAAATGATGCACAACTAAACTTAATGTGTCACATTAACGATCATAATTACCATACAATTTTCCCATATACAGAGCATTCGTTTGGATGTGTGGCCAGGCTAAGAGCAATGTTTTTGGCACCAGTAAGCACACTGTTTGCCAGCAGAGTTGGATATTTAGAGCCCCTTAAATTCAAGCGCATAGATTACTCATGCAAATTGTAACTACAGTAGCCACATACCTTCATCATAGATGATTTGGAAATGCTGTCCTTGTGCCGCCACACATCTCGCACACCTTTTAAGAAAATTTGCATTAACACTTATTAATTATTCATGGCCATGTAAATAAAACCATGCTTCGTCCATAAAAAGGTTAAACATGGGTCAACAGAGCGATCATTAATATTATCTAACACCAATTGCAGAAATTAATTGTACTCACATTATTGAGTGGTTGCAATTCCTGAACTACACTTATCTTATAGAGTTTTAATTTTAAAAGTCTAGTGGCATTCCAAGCCAAGATTTGCAAAATCTGATTCTGTGCAAGCTTTCTCAGAGTTTTCTTTGGAGTTTGTTCCAACTTTTCTCTGATGTCATCAAGTGTTTCTTCTGTTAAGAACATTTAATTTTGGTTTCTTATCAAGAATAGATCCTGCTTCCCTAAATTATTCGCAGGATTATGAACCATTTCTCTGTGAAGTGCACAAACAGCAGGGAATCTGTCTATAAATCACCATCTAACTTCTCTACAAGGGTTTATCATCACATAGGAATCATACATGAAGATTCTGAGTGATAAAACTTATGGATGTTTTGGCATTATAACAGCACTAACACATTGAAACACATGGTCTCTCAACATATCAACCTCTGTACAAAGACAACTGATTAGCCAGCCCATGGAGAGGAAACCAAAGCAGCTAGAAACAGCACAGTGCAGGGCAAGCAATTCTCCATAATACTGTCACACATCAAAACGAAGGCTCTGTAGTTAGAGTGGCATGGAAGTCGCAGAATTATTGCAATGTGAATTATTGCTTTGCTTCATGACAGGACAACAGAACCACGCTAACTTAATGATTAAGATGACAAATTTCTTACATTGGACAGTGTACAGGAAACTGCATTTGAATGCCTCAGGTATATAGGAACTAGATTAACACAGTCACATTAACATTTAAAGAATAAAGGGCTCTGCATAAACATGGTAAGCAACATTTATATGGTTTGGAGAAACTGAACATAAATATGTAAATTTATAAATGCAGTTCTCTCTCAGTTACCAGAGTAAACCTGGTGCAGTTCAGCCATTTGCTGGGTATTAAAATGGTGACTACATGGAACTTAGTACGACAGATGCCATGTTATGCATGAACTCTTCAATTGTGCCCAAAATATTCTTATGCTTTATGCCCAAACCCTGCAAATGCATTTGCTTCAGCATCTGCTATAGAGCAATTCAAAGGAAAATATACCTTTGATAATTTCTCTCCATAAAATTGTTTAAGTTTACAAATGTCGGCTGGAAGAGGTATAGATGTTATCCTTTAAAATACAAGATCTTGATGAGAGCAATGAAAATGCTTTTAACCACCTAAAAGAAAAGAGAAATAAGAATTGTGCAGGGGGGGTTAAAGAAAGTAAAGGAGAAATGGATTAGAAAAGTAAGGGAGACAAGAAAGGTAGCAGGGCAAACGAGAGGATGGATCATAGGTGATTAAGGGTAGGAAGGGCTGCTCAGTTGAGCCATAAGGCTAGGGTGGCAGGCAAAATCAGCAGTACAGGTAGAACATAGCTGGCCAGAAAATCTGTACATAAGTCAAATTAGTTTACAAGTGAAATATTGTAAAAAAGGATTGTATATAAAAAGATGTACAAATAAAGTTTATTCATTCATGTTCATATAACCACCTTTTCATTGATCTATAAAAAGCAGTATTTTTGTGTGTTGCATTCACATGACTTTCTCTACTCACTCTTCTACAAACTAAGCAAATATAGTAAGCTAAAGTAATAGTTAAATCTTTGCAAAGATGGTCGACATGTATGGTTTTGAAATTGTGTTCTCTTTGCATGAATACAAAAAAGAAAGAAAGAAAAACAAACAAACAACCAAACAATACTACTAATTTGCAGTTGAGGACGGTATAAGGCATTTGAAAATTCAAGCCAATAACAAAGTATATCTTGGAAATGGTTAACACCACAAAAAATGTTATTTAACATGAATTGTGTGCTTTAACAAGATCTAATGTTTTGTGCAGTAAGATTTTGTCTCCCTCTTATGGTTTACCAGTTAACGAAATCATTCAGAATAAAAAGGACTCCACAGTCTATTCCCAGAAAATTCAGGATATACATTTTATTATGAAAATAGTTTAAACCTAAAGTATTTTAATCAAAATTGTTATAGCCATTATTGTGAAAATCAAAATTAAAACTTTTCCATGTCAAGTGGTTTTGGGTGGGGGATTTTCTTCAAAATCTGTGTGCCATATCTTTGGAAGGTCCTAATCTTTAATACTAAGTTTCGTATTCAACCAACTTTTCTTTTTGAGCTGTGCTGTTTGATTTCTCACACATGCACATATACACACACGTACCTTTTTCTAAGAATGGCTTGTTGGGAGCTTCAGAGAGCCTCAAAACATGTATTTCCTGAAATCCTGACACTGAATTTTGGACAGAATACAATAATTCCTCTACATACTCTCTAGTATGTAGTAGAGGAAGTAATGATTTAATTATTTGAAATGAACACACAATTGACAATAGCAAGCTTTGTAGATCCACCACAGAGTAGAGTGCACCCTCTGTATCTGATATCACTGCAAATTGATTACTGCATTGCAGGAGCAATATTAACTCTGTTAGTGATGTTTAATTCCTAAACAATACTTTCAAGTATTTTCAGTGTAATGTTTAATGCAAGAATGAAACAATTAAAGAAAATATTATGCAATTAAAGAAAAATGTCAAAACCAAACAGATACAGTGCTTTATAAATATCAATACAAAAACATTCAGACACTTATCAAAAGTATACATAGAAAAGCAATGAAGTAAAATCGTGTATTTTTATTTTGAAATTTTAAGAAACATGATAAAACAAAGTAAACTAGCTTATTTAAACATTTAATAAACCAGATAAGCCATTAAAATCTTATTTTTATTTACTCATTCAATAGAAGAAAATAAAAACAATATACAATGCTGATAATCATGTTTATGCCTTAAATATGATCATTTGATAAGCGAGAGAATAAGAGATACCATAATACAGAGAAAACGAATGAACTAAGAAATGGCTGCACTGTGTTTTTTCACTGGGCATGTGGATACATAATTCCATGCTGCTGTTGCAATCAAGGTCGTGCTACTGACTTGCTCTGGCTCTGCAGTATTCAGTTGACAGTGATATGGTGGTTAAGTTATAACAAGTTATTCTTTTGTATTTAGTCACAGAGTATATAATGGCACAGTATATGTTTTCTACTGTGCAGCATGTTTTTATTTATGATTTGTATGTGTTAACTCAGTCAGCTCATCAAATGGAAATACAATTTGCAGAAAGATTTCCAGGTGTAAAAGTTCCAGGTCGTACAACAATCCATACCACTTTATAACAAATTTCAGACCACAGGAAGTGTTCAGTCTAAGAAACCTAAGACAACATAGGGTTCTCACCAAAGAAACATTAGACGACATCAGTCATCATTTGGAGACTTCCCCCCAAAATCAAGTCAACAGTTAATACCCCCTACATACATGAATGCAATTTTGTCCCTTTTTTTAGAGAATTAAAAGACAGGGAGCATAATTTGCCTTTTTTCAACAAGATTCTGCCTCAGCTCATAAGCCAATATTTTGATGAGAAGAATTGAAAGCGTGTTTAAGGACAGAATTATTAGAGATTTGTGGCCCTCTTGGCCCCTCCCCCCACACAACCGAACCGTCTGCAATTTCTATCTCTGGAGTAAGTTAAAACAGGGTGTGCTTTGGAAGAATTAAAACAAAATATCTGTCAGGAAATTGTCAGCATTTCTCAATGTGAAGTACAGTGAGTGATGGATAGTTTCCTAAAGAGGTACCAAACATGTATGGATGATGGTGGCCAGTTTCAGCACTTCCTTTCATAAAGTTGGTAAGTAAAGCCTTTAAAAGTAGTTTTAAAAAGTTGTATGGTTACATCCACGTATTCTATATAGCCAGAGATGGCAACAAGTGCTGATAATGCAAACAGGAAAAACCCACACAGCCGGTTCTTAGTTCAATGGCTCTTCCAGTAGTATGAGGCATGTATGGGGTCAGTTGCTTAGCTGCTCTGTTGCAATATTGTGACTTTGCATAAATTAGCATTTCTACAAAAAAAAAAAAAAAAAAAAAGAGTTAAATTTTAGCAATGTGAGAATGAAAGAAGAAAGTGAAGATAATAAAGGGGTTAGATTAGTTACTACTCTATCATATGCTTCAGTAAGACTTCCTTAGTTGTTCTACCTTTAACTTATAATGCGACAAAAGGAATGTAATTCTTATTTTTTTCTGTTGAAATAAGCATTCAGAAATTAAAGTAGATTAGAATTTATAGAATCACCTTGTAAAAGGATATCTATACTCCTTCCATCCAACATATGCTACAAAATGCACATGTTTACAATATCATTATTATAATGATAGAACTTTTATAAATATAAAAATATGTACACAGTATAAATATGTAAGACCAAGAGAATATTGAGAAAGGAAAGATCAATGCAAATACACCCTTCAAAGAAAGTAAATGAACTTGTTAAAAACAGCATCAGATGTGAAAAATCTATAAAACTTAAGAAATTGATTAGGAACTGCACATATGTTCAAGAGAGATTCCAAGAGCTAAGTGTCTTTTTAAACTAATTAAACTACCAGATTAAATTATAACTACATGTATAGGTTATACAATGGAGGGGGACACCTCATACATTGCAACCTACATAGATCTATTGTGGCTACCACCTCCCCCAGGAGGAAGGGATGAAGTGAAGGAACCACAGAAGGCTATAGGCCCTAGATGCACAGAAGTCCCACCCCACTGTTGGAGTTGCCAAGAGAGGATGATGAATGACTCATTGACCAAGCAGTCCTCTAGTGTCCACGAGGAGAACTCTTTCCTTTGAGCAAGCATCCATGTCATCTGTCCACTACCATACACTACGAAACCTAGAAGCAACACTTAAACATGAGAAGGAAAAGAAATTAAAGGGAAATGTCGGAAAGGAAAGTGTGGTAGACGAGCTATCACCATAGCATTCGCTTATCAACCAGGGAAAATCACAAAAAAAAAACCCAAGGTCAGAGTGGGTGGTTGATAGGAGTCGCCAACTACATGTAACTGAAAAACATGAACACCTTAACAAATGGGGGGGGGGTGTGGAATTCAGCTTACCTGATTATTACTTCCAACACAAATAAAATCACACCATACATTGCAATTTTAAGACCATGTGCTTGAATAAGCACTCTTAACAGACTAGGTTTTTTCTTTTTTCTCTCTGCATGTTCTACTTCTCTATACCATAACCTGAAAAGGTAGTAAAAAATTAATTATAACAGCAGCTTAACTTATTACCTTTCCAAAGCTATTAAGAAAAAAGAATTCATGTAACGCTTACAAGACACTCATCCATTAATCATTTAGTTTCTTGCTATTCTATACATAATTCATTAAGATACTTATTCCTCCATCTGCTTCTGATTAATCACAATAAATAAATGCTACTATTTATTGTGCTTAATGAAGCATAAAAAAAGGACGAGACAAGAAACTTTTTAAACAGCAGCCTACATGCTGGCCTTGATATTAGACACTTTTTGCATTATTTTGTGAGAAAAAAAACAGTGGCTACTTTAGATTTTAAAATACACCACTTAATACCTGGAAAGTATAAACTACAAGAAGCAACTACAACGTATCTAGGGATAGAATTAGATCAAAAACTATCAAGTAAGAACATGTAAACAATGTAACGAATAAAATCAACAAAAAGAACAACATTTTAAAACGTTTAGCAGGAATAAAATGGGTTGGAAACATGGACCTTAATAATACATATAAAACATACATAAAACCTAACCTATTGAATGGAGGAGAACTACTAGCAACAGTAAACAAGAGACTTAAAAATAAACTAGAAATTTCACAAAATAATTCACTAAGAATA
Source organism: Deroplatys truncata (assembly GCA_030765065.1). Taxonomy (NCBI): domain Eukaryota; kingdom Metazoa; phylum Arthropoda; class Insecta; order Mantodea; family Mantidae; genus Deroplatys; species Deroplatys truncata. Next base: position 108,936,072 of record CM060985.1, read on the forward strand.
ATAACAGGAGCTGTAAAAACAACACCAATTACAGTACTACAAAGCTTCACAAAAAACATGGCTATAGAATTGGAACATGAGTTGAAAACAATTACTCTAGCACAAAAACTGCAAGTCAATAGAAACAGATACAAATGTTACCACACAGCAGATACCATAAGTAATTTAAAACCTCAAATAAGCTTCAGAACATATATTAATAACTTAAAATACAAGAATATAATTACAACAAATATAATTGCAGCAGAGGTAACGAGTCCAACAGAATATATTGATATACAGGATCAGAATGACCTGATATATATCATACACAAACAAAAGAATATACCAGATGAAATGAGAGCCATAGCAATAGCTACGGAAAATGAAAGATACCCAGAAAAAGAATGGCTCCGAATATATACACATGGATCCCTCATCAATATAAAAAAAAAAAAAAAAAAAAAAAAAAAAAAAATGCCGGCACAGGAGTATACTGTAAAGATTTTGCACAATATGTAACATTAGATGAAACGTCAAACCACTATGATGGAGAATTAACAGCTATAAAAGCAGCATTATAGAACATTATAGACCATACATAAAACACAAAATAGTCATTTTATCAGACTCAAAATCAGCCATAGACGGAATAGTAAATTACAATAATAAAACAACAAATATTAAAGAAATAAGAAGCCTAATTAAAGCAGTTGAAACTAGAAATCGTGTCACTCTACAATGCATCCCAGCTCATGTTGGACTTTTGGGCATACGAATCAATTAGCAAATAAACGTGCAATACAACAAATAAAACCTGTAGGACAAACAGAAATAAACAATTTAACAACATTAAACAACATTTCAAAAGACAACAGAGACTTGATGAAGATAAATTAAAGAATAAAGATTATAAGGATATTAAAGATACACTTGATATACAAAAAATGCCAAGGAAGACTGCAGTGGCCTTATTTAGGATGGCAACTGCCCATGATTGCCTCACAGAACACCTCTACAAGATATGATGCCTACCTACACCCAAGTGCACTCTTTGTGAAGAAGTCGTCCTGAACAAACAGCATCTCACCAAATGCAAAGGCCTTAAATGTGATAACTTACAGACTTTAAATCAGGAAGCCAGAGGGAAAATGATGGAAATCAATTAATCTCCAGTGTCATTGGTGAACAACAACAACAACAAACCCGGAAAGTTCAAATAAACAATTACAATTAATATTTTGGGCAGGGACATATGCTTGTTCTGCTCATTTTACTATCTATACACAGTAAGTCATAAGTAGTCAGTGGTAGATAGTAAGAGAGCACCACCCATAGTTGTAAAGAAGCGAGTGGATATGGTTTAACGGTTAACACACCTGAATGAGTCCTAGCTAGAGAGTTTGGTCTCTATATTATCCCCCTTATACAGATAAGCCTCTAAAAGTGACCACAGAATGAAGATATGACTGACTCACTTATTCCTTTTTCAACCACCCTCAAATTCACTCTCCGCATATATCCCTGATTTTGAGTATAATTAATTCAAAAATACTTTTATTTGACAAAATGTTTAATCTAACAAATATTTACTTGGAAAAGCAAATCAAACTTGTAAAATAAAATTCACAGCTAGAATTCAGGTTTGCAGTTCAATCCTATCTTTGGCATTGAATTTTTTAAGTCTGATTCATGCTTCTATTACTAGTTGACATTCAGTTAGTGTAAATAATTTCTACAAGTTCTATAATTAAAATGCATCTTTTTGCTTCTCTTGTGGTTTCCCAGTATAGAACATTCTGACATGAAGGAAGAGGATTTTAATGGCCATTCACAAAACATTAAAGATAAACAGTGTCATCACCCCAACCTCCCCACCATACGATATTTTAATCAAAATTATTATGCGCCATTTTTCAAACAATAAAAACAACAGGTTTTAGGTTCAAAAGACCTTAAAACCTAAATTTGCGACAAAACCTTGATACCAATTTTGAATCTAAAGCAACACTTCCTCTTCCTTGTATAAGCAATAGAGAAATTAAATATTTATAATGGCTAACAGTAAAAACAGAGTTGAATAATGACACAAAACACTTGCTTTTTAAATTTCCCAGAACAACAGATTTTATTAATTTCAACAGCACTATTATCAACTTCCAGTATTTGAAGATACTTATAACGGTACTTCTGCAATATAAAAAACAGCTTAACACTGATAAATGCTTACCTTTCAAGGGTTTCTCCAAGTAGTTCTGAACGGTGCTCATGTAATGGTTCATACAAATCATTTTCATCCAAATCTCTCTTGTAACCTCTGCGAAATATGTTAAATGTCCACCTAAAAGAAAACAGCTATTTGCTTTATTTGTCCACTGCTTTACAACAATTGTTGTTGTTCATACCAAATTGTGTACTTTTGGCTCCTTGCAGGCCAGCATTTTAATAGACAAAAGTATTCTTTAATTTCTTATAATGATTTTACTAGAAACTGCAGTTATTAAGAGCAAACTCTTATATTTTTGGTAATTAATTGTTCTTCCACACAAGCTGGTGTAGGACAAGGCTAGAATCAGAAGACAGAAAAATTCAATGCCTTAGCCAGGATTTGAACCAAGGATCTTCTGGTTCCTTCAAACAACTGAGCTACCATGGCAACATGCTGGTATGACATTAAATTCCCCATCTAACTTGCATTTTTCCCAGTAAATCACAAGGAGATCTAAAATTATTTTGAGATGACACATCCCAATGATGACTTACAATGTCCTAAGTACCTAAGTCTCAAGCTTCTAGTTTAATCAACTATTAGGTCAATCAGTGGTAATTGTTGTTCCACACAAGCCATGTGTAGGAAAAGTTGGGAAAGGTAGAATCAAATGACTGAAAAATTTGTATACTTTTTGTTTCTTCTTATATTCAATGTAGGAAAACTTTGAACTTGACAAGTTCATCTACATGAACTGTTAAAAGATCACATGTCACAAGTAACCATTCTTATTCATTCTATTAGGGTTTTGACTTAACCAGTAAGTTGTGTAACAATGTATACACAAAAGTAATATCATTCAGCAACGTTGTCCTAGAGTGATGAACATGAAAACAGCATTTAGAAACTTAAGGATAATTTTTCTAATTCTAAAGAACAATTCTGGTTAATATTTTCCAAAAAACTTTCATATACTTATACAGAGTGTCTACTGCCTTGAAGGTTTAAAATTCCAGTATATTTCCAGTATAACTTTTGACAAAATTCCAGTATTGGATCGAGTCATATTGCAGTAAAAATGCACAATATTCCACTGGATATTGTGGCTAGGTTTAACATCCTTACTGGTTTTAATTTTTTTCCACAGCCATAATATGAAGCTGTGTTTGTTATTAAATGCTATACCTGATCTTCCACAGATGGCTTTTTAAACCTCGAATAATGATTTAATTAAGTTTACTCTCTGTATTCTATGAAATTACTGTACAATGTAGTGGAAAATTTTTTATGCCGAATTCTCCTCTTTACCTCTTAGAACTTCAATTTCATAAAACTCCTTTGCTATTCATAATAATGGACCAAACATTCACTAGTATTCACTGAAATGGGAATGAAATATCAGCAGATTTTGCATTTCTAAACTTAGCCTACACCTCCTCACCCATTCCCCTGCAATAATCTTCATAATTCTGGAAATTTTGTAAAGCTTGTAAAAAAATGTTAGGGGTAAAAGATTATCCAAATGCTTGAGTCATTATTATATAAGATTAAATATTATGGAAAAACAGTATAATTTAAAACAATAACTTATTCAAAACATAAATGTTTAATAAGATTTTCCAACAACCTGAAATAAATCAATATTATATGAATATTTCATCCAATTTTTCCAGGATTTCATCACTAATTCGAGTATAATTTCAGTATATCCAGTATGTAAAAAGCAGTTCAAGTATATTTCCATATTCCCAGTATCAGTAGAGACCCTGTTATAAGACAAGTTAACGCACTTCAGCATAGCAAACTACTTTTTCAACAGAATTTGATATTATAAAACTCTAACTCTTAGTTGGTGAAATGTCTATACATATCGAGTAGCAATTTCTCTATTTAATAAAACAACCAAATTATTTCATGCTCTAAAATATTTTGAATTTGTGATTATGATGTTTTGCCAGGACACTATCAATACATCTGGTGCAGTGATGCACTGATGTGGGGAAATTGGCAACAAGCAGTGGGTACATTGCATGGGCACAGGTACAAGACATTTCAGTCCACTGTGCTCTAGTGCATAGTATGACTGCAGGTTGCATTAGTATCTATGGTAATCTAAATTAACATAACGGAGCGTATTGCAGAAGGTGCCAAATGGAGGCTCTTGACTTTGCTGTCGTTTTGAAATGAATGGGAAGTATTATTAAAATATATAAAGAGTCACATACTAAAACCTACTTCACTTATGTCACTTGGTTAATATCAGGAAACATTTTTCAGAAACATTCATCTCCATCTTCAGCTGTTTGGTGACTGATAACTGGCTGCCGATCAACTAATGTATTGTGTGACCTTGATGCCCTCTAGTGGTAGTTCTACATAACTTCATTAGTTCGTTCGGCGGTGGGATCTCAAAATTCAACAAATAAACTTCTTTTTGTAAATATAAATCTTTTTCCAAATTTCCAATTCTAAAGCTAAAGTTACAGATTTTAACAATTTAATATGTTGTCCAATTTCATGATTATCCAACCAAAAGTGGTGAGCTACTGCTGACTTCTGTTTGTTTGTTTTTTATATTTCTTTGGTGTTTAAATTTCTTATAGTTTTCCATATGTATTTCATAGTTTTTCCCATATATATAGGGTGAATCACCTAAAACTTGCACTGCAAATATTTCGGAAATGGAAAGTGCTATTGATGTGCAGTTTTCAGAGCATTGATTGGTAGACGGGGGCTCGTACATTTAGCTATAAACAGATTTTAATAATACTGAGAAAGTGTATTTTTTGAGCAAATACAATTTTTTAAATGGAACAATGCCTAGTTACATCAACAGAATAACGGTATGGTAAATTAGAATGTCGGTGGCAATTGTTGCAAATTCTAATGCAAGTGGTTTACAAGAAATCTTATTTTGAAACTTTTATGCACTGACACTTGTACAACCTGTGGTAGCACAAACTAAAGAAAAACGAAAAGGAATTGCAATACTTCTGTGGATTCTTACAAGTAAAGAGAGCATAGCCCTTCAAAGATTGTGTTCAAAATGACCACCAGCAGCTTCAATACATGCTTCCAGTCTGCTATGGAAAGACTGCTGCACACGTTCTAGCATTTCAACGGAAATTTCAGAGCAGGCAGCAGAAATACATCGTTTCATATCATCTGAAGCAGTTGGTACATCCTTGTAGACAGTGTCTTTCAGCCTTCCCCACAGAAAAAAGTCTAAAAGGGTCAGATCCAGCGAACGGGCCGGCCAAGGTACAGGTTCTCTTTGCCCAATCCAACAATTTGGAAACAATCCATTAAGACAAGCTGTAGTACTTCGTGCACTGTGGGCTGGACACCCATCATGTTGGTACCACAGGTTCCTCCTAGTCTGCAAAGGAACGTCTTCTAGCACCTGTGGCAGTCTGTCAGGAGGCTGCGATACTTGTGCGAGTTTATTGTTCCTTCTATGAACAAAGGGCCTATGAGCTGATGGTTCACTATCCCACACCACACGTTTAAACTCCATGAACGCTGATGTTCCACCTGATGAAGCCAATGGGGATTGTCAACAGACCAATAGTGCATGTTTCTGCAGTTTACCTGGTCATGATTAGTAAATGTTGCCTCATCACTAAACAAGATACATGATGAATCTGGAGTATCATGCCTTAATGCCCATGTACAAAAGTTAACACGATTCTCAAAATTGTTTCCATGCAGCTCTTGATGGAGATAGATGTGATAAGGATGGAACCTATATCGATTGCAAATGCGCAGCACACTTGCCTGATTTATGCCACTTCCACGTGCGATTGTGCAGGAACTAATTTGTGGATCTACTGCAACGGCAGCCAAAATATTAATTTCTGCCTCTTCTCAGTCATTGTTTGTTTCTGTTATGTTTTCTAGGTATTACAGTACCATTTTCACTTCATTGGTTGAAGAGGTTGATAAATAATTGCCGAGATGGTCGACATCTATTGGGATACGTTTCCGCATACACCGTACGGCAACGAACTGTATTCTTCCTACACTCTCCATACACCATGCTTTTTCTGCATTAGTAAACCCCATTTTCCACTCATGACTTGCTGCTTGAACTGCCACAAACTAACTGACCAGAAAGTCGCAATGCAAACAAACATAACAACATCGTACCTAGCAACTAAGCAGGTTGAATGGGACAAACTATTGTCGGGGTGGAAACTTTTCAAAATACGATTTCTCGTTAGTTTTAGGTGATTCACCCTATATATTATTTAAAGTGAGGGTAAGTTTAATTGACCAAGCTTTTCCTTATGTTTTGATTCTATTATCTGGTTTAAAATACTTTTAATTTGTGTATACAGCCTCTCCTTATTAAGAAACATTATAAAATTAAAAATCAGTGCTGTATTTTCTTTTATAAAACTAAACTGGTATTATTACTTCAAATAATTGTTTATGGTAGTGGTAGAACAATAGAATGAAAAATCTCTCATGAAATGGTAGCTTTCCATGACAATAATAATAGTAATGTATTCACCATTTGGTAATTACAATAGGCTTCATCAAAGCTCAAAGCTATACATTATGTATTACTTGAAACTAATAAACATGTTTACATATCACTTTTACTTAATGTGTCAAATTCCTGTATACCATATAAAGAGTGTTTTATTAGTCATTTGTACAATTTCTCTTTATGGAGTTGAAGATTTACAGAAGTTACTTTTAAAGGAAGTGAATTTAAGAGTTTTATGCCTACTTCCTTTTAATACTTAGAGGTCTTCTGCAATCTGTAGTATGGCATATCAACCTTATTGCTACTACGCATATTGTGTTTATGTATGTCTCTCCTTACTTCATAGTCATGCAAATTCTCTTTTATATAGATTAAAATGTTATATATAAATAATATATATAAATAATATTTAAATACATATATATTTTAACAACTGTAAGAATTTCTAACTCTATATATAATGGTTTGCAGTGTTCAAGTTATGGTCAACCACCATATGGGTGGTTATGCCAGTCCAAAGGCAATCCTTGTGGCTGCTTGTGGACTGCTCTAGCAAGCCAAGCCCAGAAATTGCACAGTTCAAAAATGTTAAACAAACATCAGTAACTTTTCAATTTGCACAGCATATCATAGTTCTTCAGAAGAAAGTGAGTAGCCGACTTACAGCCCCCTTCCATGAATTTGGAGTGTACAGGCAATTCATACTCAATTTTGTGATTTTTAGCAAGGAAACTTAAGCAGCCAAGTCTATCCAGGAAGTATAGAACAATGAAGAAACAAATCCTGTGTCTGACCTTCCTCTATATATATAATTATTTATTTATGTATTTATTTATTTCAATTTAAAGTTTAGGATCTCTACCTAAAATGGTACTGAAATTAAATCAGTTTTACTTTGCAGACTACATCTATGATTAAGCATTATGAATTGGGTTGAAACAGCTGTTTCTAATAACTAAAGTTGCAACATCAAATTAACAGTTTTTTATTGTACTCTTTGCAGTGTCTACTTAAGATTCCAAGAATTTTAAATAGTATAATAGTACAAGCTGTATGGTAGAGAGTGCAGAAACTAAATTGTAGAGTGTATGTTTTGAAAAATGAGACAACCCAGAGGCAGAAATTTTGGCATTAAACATTTTTGGAACCAGCATCAAGAAGTTTTTAGTGCAATTTGGTAACTATGTAGGGATGTAAGAGAGAAATGGTGGAGGAAAGTGATTTTGGAAAACAAAGAATTTAATGACAAGAGATACTAAAAAAAATAAGGAAACAGATGACACACAATGTTACATAGAAAAAGCTACATATTAATATTTATATAGAGTGAGTAACCAGATAGTTGTTACTATTCCAGGTTCTGAACTGAATTTGTTGATATCCATAGTTTTTAAAAACTAACTTATTATTAGCAAGACTGGACTGGTACTGAGAAACATTTCATTCTGCATGATCCGCTCCCTTGTAAAAGTAGTAGATGATTTTTTTTTAAATGGAGATTTGTCGTCTTCCAAAACCTGATTCAATTATGGTAGCTTTCAACACACAAACATTTATGTCTGAAAATTACATAGATAGGTAGTGAGAAATATGTCTATCAACAGTCAAATATGCATATATCCTCTTGTCAAATCTCTGAAGTTATTATAAATTAGCATTGTATCTTTTATCATAGACCCAAAGAGCAACTACAACTAGGTCAGTTCATACACTGGAAAACTTGCAAATATGTCCAATTGAAAATTGTTACACATGCTTACTTCTGCCGATTCACACCTACGAGATAATCTTAAACTGGCCCAACTATCTGCACCAAGAAGAACATACCTTTTAACTTATAAACACATTTCTCTCAGAGTGTAATTACTGTTAACATTATGACTTGTCCAGTTTACACTGTCACTTCATTAAGTTTTATCACTTTACTAATGCAATCTACCTATAATCCTGGGGTTTGGAGATGGAAGCATTAGATGAAGGCGACATCAGATACTACACTATGGTTTGTTGTTTTCTACTACATCAGTACTGTAAGCATGATGGAATTGAGAGTAGTGCAGTCATTATCCTCTTGTTGTTTGTAAACAACTCACTATATGTGGTTCAAGATGCAGTTAACTTCATACGTTTGCTGTCCAAACTTCAAGTTTAGTGATCTAATTCAATTTTCCCTGCCATTTCATTTTTCTTTGTGTAGCCATGTAATGAAATATGCATTAAGTAGACTCTTCTCATGACTCACTTGCTGGGGAATCAAACACAAGACATCTCTAATCTCTCACAGAAGCAGCACTCACTATACGTTATTACTGTCATCACTCTCGCTTGTAGAACTGAACTTTGTCATCAGAAATGCGCTCACCAATTGACTTATTTTTTTATTTTTGTTTTAAAAGGAAAGGGAGTGCAATAAATGCCCTTTACATTGCAACCAGTTGTGATCTATTGTGCTTACCTTCATTTAATTCCCTGAAACCTTTGCCTCCTTCGCAAAGCCTGCAAGTTTCTTTGGCAGCTTCTTGAATTCCTTGCAATTGCATGATTTCCTGGTTAAAGTATTTAACCTTAAGAACTGTGAGAGCTTCACAGTCACAGCAAATTCTCATTTGCTCTCCTGCATCTTCTACATACTTGACTGCCAATTCACTTACTAACTTGCACTAACTGCTCACTTGCAAACATACTGACTTATATAGCCTCTGCAATTTTCCAGAGACTTCTAAAATCTTCTGGAGCTGGAGAGAGGAACACTTACAGAAGCTTCTGGTTATCTGTCAATAGTACTTCTGGTGTTTACACTGAGTGAGAGCGCTTCTGCATCTACTTCATCTCTCCAACTGCCTGGCACCAACCCCCCCAATATACTTAAGCCATAGCTCTGCATCAGAATAGTGTACTTTTTGGAGAACAGAGACAAGAATCTTCTACGCTATGTTTGGTTTAATGTGGTATGCAAAGTAAATAATGCGAATATCTACTTTTGAAATCATAACCTTTAGTTTTCACTTTTTATGAATTTCCTTTGTGGATTATGTGTGTGGCAGCGGATGGCCTAAAAATTTGGTGGCTTGAAACTAAGAATCATAGCCAAAAAATGTGGTAAAACATTAGAAATTTTTTACATTAATTGTAATTTAGTCTATATTTTCGAGGTTCCAAGCTTTCAATAAATACTAGTTTTTCTCACTCAGTTGAATTTTTTCAAATCTAAAGTTTTCCAGTTCCTTCACACAAATTTGAGGCTTCTGTGTATTAGATGTATGATTTGTTTCATAACCACTCGCTATCTAACCTAAAAATTCATTCACTGTTTTTCATTCCAGAAAGTTTTATTCTTCTTAATCTATTGTGTTTAATCAGCCAACCAAGATTTTAATTAGTTAATTTTTTTTGTTCATTTGTACTGAAAAACAACTTATTACCCCTGCCATTTACACTTCTTTTAAAAGGTATTAGCTTGCTCAACACTTAAAATATTGATTACCAGGGCCTGGATTCTGATGACCCACATGTTTGAAAAATTATCTTAAAAAATAATTTTAGAAAAATGACATAATAATTACAAAAAATTACCTAAACACTCAGATTTATTTAAATTAGTGCACAGAAAGCTATAAATTATACACAGGTATAACTGCTATACATGCAGAGATAAAAATAATCATGCGACAATTTAGAAATCAATGTATTTCTTGTTAAAAAAAAAATCTGTAAAGAATTTTTTTAAGCAGGATTTACAAAACTGTAGCACTAACTCCTATGAGTTCTCAAATTATACAAATTTCATTGTGAATAAAGAGGACTTCACAACCTAAACTCAAACATAAGAATAAAGACAACGCAGCTATATGCACTGATTAATGCAAAAAAGGGAAAACTGATCTGTCTCATCCTTAGTTTGGGACATGAATTTTTAATTATAATGATACCTGCTTCCCTGATAATAGCCACCCCTGCACCCACAGGTAATGCTTTCCAGACTAACCATTAAATTGGAATGTGATTTTTTTCTGAATGCAAGAAAAGGATGTACAACGTTACTCTTATTTCTCAGTTTAATATTGAAACTTCTAAAGTTTGAAAAGCTATTCTTATATAAGTGTCAGTAATATAAAACTCTATATACCTACTAAATGTAATTTGAAGAAAATGACTGAATAAAGATGTAAAATCAAAAAGATGCCCTAGAAATTTCATAAAATGACTAAAAAATGAACTAATTATGTACATGCAGGCAATGTCTATAAAACAACAATTAAAAGATGACAACTAACAATGGAATTGAAGGGGCAAGTGGATGAAGGTGTTAGGTGATATTCTCGCAAAAAATGTTGGATGGCTGGAGAAAGGTGTTATGTCCCATTCTATCTATTAAAGGTAGTTTTATTGCCGAGTGCCAATAAATGAGGGATATACACGTTGATGAAGGCTTTATTAAGTTGTCTTTAATAGGTAGAATGAGACATAACATCTTTATACAGCCATCTAACTCAATTTTTGTGAAAACGTAACATAACACCTTCATCCATTTGCCCCTTCATTTATCAAACCCTTCATGCCAAAATCTGCCTTGAAATTTTAGCAACACAAGCAATTTGCCATAAAAAGGCTGCATATAAAATTATAGCTGCCAATTTTACTGCAGAAACACAGCAACACAGAAGCAAATTTACATTAACTGAATGAAATGAATGTCCTGGTAAGCGAGAGAGCAGAGTGATTCATGCAACAAGACAGCCACTTCACACATCAACTAGGGAATCTGTCGCACATAGTGCTGCCATTGCAGGATTTTGACTTCAATATCTAGACCTTATGTTTGAAACTGGTATATAATTTTTTGGCTCTGGCCTTCTTATCCTACATTACATATCTCACAAGAATTTCAATAAAGGTTTCACCATGAAGGGTTTGATACTTCTTATAAAACCACAAAAATATCCTATATAATTGAAGAGTAACACTTAACCCAAGAACTTACCACAATGTGAGTGCAGATATAGGATTGGCAGTAGCTCGAGGATTTTGTTTCAGCTTTTCATTTTTGTCACGGATGTTCTGCATTTTGCCAGTGTTTAATGCGTCTTCTTAAGGCACTACAGCTCTACTCTAATTCTGTAAGCAGAAGAGAAAAAAACAGCCACTGTTTAATGAAGAAAATTCAAATTCTGCCTTCACTTTTAAATGGATTAACATAGGCATTAAGGTTTGTCTTAACACATTTTAAAGAGGTAATTTTGATAAATGATATGCTATAAATTAAGTAGACCACCTATTTCACACTTTATGAACTTCCTGGCAATGTATGTTCAAAATATACCTATTTAGGATGGTATAATTGGACATAAATCATTTCCATTATATATTTATAGTATATTTAAAGTCTGATCTGTTGCATTCACATTTCTATCTCTAATCACTCTTCTACAAACTATTCTTACAACTAGTTGTTCATTCTGCTTCTTGTTAGTCGAGATAAACTTTCATTATACATTTTACATTCCAATGGGGTGAGACAAGGATGTCACTATGACCACTTTTATTTACAGATAAGATTAATCAGAATGGAGAACCGAGGTCGCGGGTTCAAATCCGGCAGAGGGCGATGGATTTTTTCGGGCATAAAAATCTTTAGCATGGCTTCCTTCGAAGGGAAGTAAAGCCGGTGGTCCCGTGTCATAGATTTACGGCATGTAAACGAACCTCAAGACTGATAAAGAGGCCTCTGAGCAAAATTCCCGGTATTTCACGCCCAACATAGAATGGGACGCTGAGGACCACAGCAGTTAAAGAGCGTCCATAAATAAGACCCAATTTAATCTTAGACAATGGAGAGAGCAACCCCATGGATACATACAATTAAATATAAACATGAAATTAGACAGGTTACTTTTTGCAGATGATGTACCATAGTGGCACCTTCAGAGGCTGAAATATTATGATATATTCAGTACCTAACTTCAACAAAATTGGCGTTCAAGTATAATATATAAATGAATATGAATTTTCATAGGAACATACCATGTAAGTAACAAAATTCGTTTAGATTAAAAAATATTGTAAAGAGTAAATCCATTCACCTATCTTGGACGTACAGTAACATATTTGGATGAAGTAAACATCTCAAACAAAGTTGGACAAGAATACCAGAATAACTGGATGAATGACTTCGGATAGAGTTCCTAAAGTCATGCTTCGTTATCCTCAACAGGAAAGAGACCTCTGAGCCATTCAAGGAAGCGCTGGACACAAAATTTCTCTGCGAGGTCGTAACAGGCCATTAAGACCTGTACGAAAGAAGGCTATAACTATAAGTAGGCTAAGTGATACATTTATTAAATAGCAGGTCACTAAGCGGCGTATTTAGCCCTAGTCAGCTGCCTAGAGTGGTAGATTTGAAGGATAGGCTTTTAAGCTGTTACTGATATACGAGGGCGGATTGATAAGTCCATGACTTTGAAGAGAGATAGCGTTCTAATCACAGGTTTCTTGTTTGCACCCAAGACTTGCAACTATTCTGGGTATAATCGCAGAAATTCGCCGTCATTTGTTTCTTAGAACATTGTTGAGGGCGTCTAAAATAAGCAGATGGGTGTTGCTTCGTAGAAAGTGGAGAAAAGTGAATTTCGTGTTCTAATAAAGCACTACTTTTTGCGTGGTAAGACGGTGAAGGAAACGGAAGAAAAGCTGAACAAGTATTATGGGGACTCTGCTCCATCACATGGCATGGTTCACAAGTGGTTCACAGAATTTCGATGTAGTCGTTTGAACACAAGAGATGCCGATGTTGAGGTCACAACAGAAGAAATGGTGGACAAGTTCACGACATTGTGTTGGGAGACCGCCGAGTGAAAATCCTGAGATAGCCAAGACCGTAAATATCTCGAGTGAACGGGTGTATAACATTCTGCCCGAATTTTTGGGTATGAGAAAGCTGTCGGCCAGATGGGTGCCGCGACTGCTCATAGTTGAGAACAAGCGGAATCGTGTGACCATTTGACAGGGATGTTTCAACATCTTCCAGTGCAACCTAAATGAGTTTTTGCGGCGTTATATCATAGTTGATAAAACTTGGATCCATCACTATCAACCTGAAACCAAACAACAATCAAAGCAATGGAATTCCTTCGGCGAACCTGCTCCAAAAAAAAAAAAAAAAGCGAAAGCCATTCCGTCGACAGGAAAAATCATGGCAGCTGTCTTTTGGGATTCACAAGGGGTAATAGACATCCTGTAAAATGATCACAGGTTCATACTATGCCGCAATGCTGGATCAGTTTCACAAGGAATTGTTAAAGAAACGACTCCATTTGGTGAAGAAAAAGGTTCTCTTTCACCAGGATAATACACCCGCACACAAGTCAGCCATTGCCAACGCAAAATTTGTGGAATTGAGCTACGAACTGCTACCTCACTCACCATATTCTCTAGATTTGGCTCCGACCGACTTCTTCCTCTTCGCAAACCTGAAAAATTGACTCGCTGGAAAGAAATTCACGTCCAGTGAACACACCATGGCAGAAACCTCATATTTTGCAGAATCGAAAAATCATATTTTTGGAAGGGTTAAAACATGGAAAAACGTTGCACAACGCGTATTGAATTGAAAGGAGATTATGTTGAGAAATAAAATTGATTTTTTGAAAAAAAAATGTTATTTTCTTTAAAAAGTCACTGACTTCTTAATCTCCCTCGCAAATATTAAAAATAGAAGAAGAACGTAACCACAATGAAATGGAAATGAATAACATTGGCAACTATATGCACAAATTTAATCAATGATCTGCAGTCTGCCATGGAAAACACACACACACACACACACACACACACACACACACACACACACACACACACGCACGCACGCACGCACACGACACACACACACACACACACACACACACACACTTTGTTTCCCTCTAATAGTGCGTACATTAGTACTTTTTTCACTGTTATGCCATTGTGCCACCTTAAATAACTTATTGGTATTACATTACGATACATTAGGAAGGCAAATCTCGTTGCTCGCAATAAGTTTTGTTATGACCACACATCGTATTAAGGTACACGCCCACTTGTTTCCTTTCGGAGAAAACAGAAAATTATAAATATTGACATTTCATGGAGATTGAAAGCAATTCTTAGGGTTTTATAGTGCCTTAAAATAACAATAATTGGTTAATATTCGCCTTATAATGCTTAAATCAAAATTCCTTATGTTAATATTATTCACATAGTTTTATTATTTATTTTTAACAAAATAAAAAAATACGTACGTGTACATATTTCGAACGTTTTTTATGGATTAACACTAGGTATAAATTGCAACAATGGCTGGAAGTTCTAAGTGATAGGACGTCATCCTATGTAGTTTATTGCGATAATATGCCGAAAGATAAAAGTGTAAAATATATGCTGATTAGGCATTGAGTATCAAAATTCCTGAACTTAATTACAATGAAAAAATAATATTCTACGATATTTGTAGTAAAAAATATGCAACAACAGTTGAAATACAAAACTTTTATTATTCCGATAGTTGAAGTACTTGCAGGTCACCGAGATTTTGGATTGTTCGAGCCCAGTAATCGCACTTTGATAGAAATAGGCAATACAACGTTTAGGATTTTAATTCAGTTAACCTTATACTTTTAAGAATTCGCAAACAAAAAGAAAGAAAAAAGTCGCCTAAGTGGACACAAAATTAAAGCTCAGCAGAAAAATCAAACGAAGCACTCTAGTAACAGCCAACTTCAATATCAGCACCTGCTTCTATGCTGACTTAGCCAGAGCGTTTGTTCCTGCTAACGTTCCATGGATTGCAATAGAAAATCCGGTTTTAAGACATGTTTACAAAAATATTGCAACCAAATACCTCCAATGAATCGACCCTAAGAAAGAATTTAGACAAAATGTACAACAGAACTTAAGCATACATTCGGGAAGATATAGGCTATTCTTATGTGTCTCTCTATATCAAACCTCGCTCTATAAATAGGTATATCTATAGCAAATATGATAGGAAAACTTGATCCTGATGGACCTTCAATTCCGTACCTTATATGTGTTAAAGAACTTTCGAAACTGAATAGCCAAACCACTTATTTTGTAAACAAAGGTCTACATAGCAATACTCTGATAACGTAGAGGATTCTAAAGTTTTGTTTTGTATAGATGTTGCCTCATACACGGTTGTTGCAGCTCTACTTCTTAAAACTTGTTTACTTTCTTTACTACGTATAGCAAGTAGGGGAAGCATTGCATTCCACCCAAAAATTCGATACCGAGATTTCACCGGAAATACATGTTTCGAGACCCCCTGAATCCAAAAAAAGTATTTTTGGAAACATGTCCGTGTGTGTGTCTGTCTTTGAACAGCATAACTCAAACGAACAGTTGGATAAACACCAAACTTGGTATTTAGGTTCAGTATCTTCCAGAGATGCGACACGAAGGTTTTCAAGAAAATCCCCCCACCCCAGATTACCCTTTACATGGAACATTTTTTGAAAATTTTAATTCTCAAAAATGGCTAACGATTTTGATTAAAATATCATATGTTTAAGATATTTTCATGACAAATATAATGTATATCTTGAATTTTCTGGGAGTGTCTCCAAAAGTATTCTTCATTGTGAGCGACTTTTGCATAACTGGTAAACCGTAAGAGATAGATAAAATGTTACTACACAAAAAATGTAGATCGCGTTAAAATACACAATTTATGTCATATACATTTTTGTTGTTGAGTGAACCATTTTCGAGATATTGCTTGTTATTTCCTTAAATTTTTCAATACTTATTTTCTCAAATGGGAATTCGTTATTCATTTTTTTGTCTTGTATATGCAAAGAGTATTAATCTGTGGCAAAGGGAATGGTGCTGCACCTAGCAACCAGCTATTAAGAGATATGTATGTGCTTAAAGGCTACTGTATTTCGATTTTGCCCTCGTAAATATATATTCCCCTTAAATCTACAAGAAAATTAGCAATAGGATAGAATCTGCAAATGTTTATCTGGAATAACATGAAGTAGATGGAGAATAAGCGTTTGTAAAAATAGTTTGTACAAGAGTAGAGAAAACCATGTGAGTGTAACACATCAGATTTTTTATCCTAACCTCACACTGTAGCCTGTCCAACAAATACCCTTCACAGGTTTCTGAATCAGGAACGAATTCCTGTTTTTCCCCCCTCCCCATATTGGAACAAAGTTCTTGTAAAGCTCCATCCAGGATTACAATATTCAGAGAAAATTTCCCGATATTCCATTGCCACCACCTCAGCTTCTTGTTACACGATAGGGAACATGGACTGAATCAGAGATGTATTATTCCAAATACTTTAAAGATCCGATAATGCACCTTGTGTGGAGAGTCTGAATGATTCATCAGTGAAAAACATACTGCCTAGGTATAACATCAAACTTTTCATTCCTATCAGCAAGCATTATTACAACGTAAAAAACAATCTTTCTGTAGCCAAACAGCAATAGTTAAGGATGGCCAGGAGAAGATATAATATGTTGCTTTGTGTGTTTGTTAGGGGTTAAAAATAAGTGGAACAATGTATTCAATAAGAATGTAGGATTTTCATTGTTGGAAAAATATCGAGTGATATTGGGAAAAACGTAAATTTTTCAGTAGGTATTGATACTACAACGTACCTCATTTAAAAATTTGTTCCTCTCACAGCAGTTTTGCTAGAAAGAACTTTTTCGTTATCAAAATGATTCTCACAGACAAAAGGAAAGATCAAATGTGGAGAATTGAGAAAAACATTTAGTGACGTATAGTGCAGGTAACTATGTAAAAGAATAAGCATGGAAGTAAATTTCAATAACTTAAAATTTGTAACTTTGATATCAATGTTTAATTATTCTCAATATATAAATATTAGTAATACATTTCTCTACCTCAGTTTCTTAAACATACGTTTTTTTTACTTTTTCTATCACAAATGTAGTAGATAGAGAAGGTACCTATTGCATTCCACCCAAAAATTCGATACCGAGATTTCACCGAAAATACATGTTTTGAAGATCCCTGAAACAAACAAAAAATCGCAGTTTTAGAAAAAAGTCCGCTTGTGTGTGAACAACAATTAAACGAAAAGTAGGATAAATACCAAACTTGGTATTTGGGTTCACTATCTTCTACAGATGCGACACAAAGATTTTCAAGAAAAGAAGATTTTCCCCCAACCCAAACTACCCTTTACTTAGAACACTTTCGAAAGTTTTTATTTTCTAAAAAATGGCTAATGATTTTGATTAAATACCATATATTAAAACTATTTACTTGACAAAATGTATATCTTGAATTTTCTGGGAATAGCTGGTGAAATCCACTTCATTCGCAAGAAATATTGTATACTTTTCTGTAACTGGTAAACGTTAAGGGATAACGAAAACGTACTATACACTGTAGATTTCTTTAAAACACACAGTTTGTTTCAAATAGCTTTTTTGTGACATCAGCCATTTCCGAGACAAAGGCCAACTTACACACACTAGTTCTTAAACATTTGGTTATAGCTATTCCCGTTATATGTATAATGAAATGTGTAATGCTGTTATTTCCGGAAGGTTTCATCTCGATTAAATGAAGATAGGAAAATAAAAACTTACTTAAGAATAATTTGTATACCTATAGTAAGCGCTAGAGGGTAGAGAAAATCATGTGAATGCAAACCAGATTTTTGTATCACGCTTTATGCATTTTAGTGTATAATTTGAAAATTCAGCAAATAAATAGGTTTGAGTCTGGATTATATGTGCCTAAAAGTGTTCTTTTTTTTAATAAAATAGAGCCTAATTAAATTGTGAGCTTATTTTAGGCACAACTGCAACTTTTAGTTCCCAAAAACCCGATATCTGGTTGACAGACGTCGCAATCACACTTATAAGAGTAGCTAGGGTGAGCAGTGTCCATTCAACATAAGAAAATACCGCTAGCCGGACGCTAGGCAGTTCAGCTTAATTTACAATAGTAAAGAGTATACACAGATACTTATACAACAGTGTCTACGACTTCAGTGTTCGAGTTATAATACAGGTTTCAATTTTTTTGCTCATAAAAGTCAGTGTATTATTTTCTCCAAACCACGTAATCATCATCAGGAACCCATACTATGTATTATTGGGAGCTCATGGCCTGCCAGTTACTAACACAGTTCGCATTCTTGGATATGTTTTGACCGCAAACTCACCTGGATTCCACACCTTAAACCTCTTAAGGCCAGTTGCACACGCCGTCTCAATATATTGAAAACATTAGCTGCACGAAATTGGAGAGCGGATCTCACTGTATTGTTACACACGTACATGACCTCCATACGCTTCAAACTTAACTATGGATGTATCATCCCAAGGTGCTAGCTCCTCTGCTCATAAAATGCTCCTCACCGTACAGTAGGTACTCTGGCCTATGAATAACCTTAGGTGCCTTTAGCACCTGCCCCACACATAATCTCTGTATAGACGCTAATGAATATCCATTAGCCATCAGAAGAAAAACGATAAGCACATTCTTTTGTTGTTCGCGTAATGGCTAGACAAGGTACAACGGCATCCCTTAAAGGTTTCCCATTAACACAGGGGTAAGCTCTGCCATGAATCAATTCCAAGTTAGCTTCACTAATCGTCTCTCTCAACACCTTGAAGAATTTAAGATCACAACACTAATCACACCGAACTAATTCCCTATTGTGTTCACCTATAGCACCATGGAAGCTCAAATCTCCCTCATTGATATCTCTATGTCCAGATACAGCAAATCCACTACTGAGATCTAAACTTTGCGAAGCATGTTTCAAGATCTCCATATATCAAATTCACCTTCATTTCCGATTTATACTGATGGTTCTAAACTTGACAACTGCTGTTGCGCAGTAGTGTTTCCTGATCACATGATGCTACACAGTCTAATTACCTAGATATCTAAGCGTCTACGCGTGCAAGCTATATGCAATCCGTTTTGCTATAGAATACATTCTAGACAACACACAGTATGACTCCTTTGTCGTATTCAGTGAGCGCCTTTTTAGCATTATATCACAAAAACTTTTCGTTTCACCCACTGGTTGCAGAACCATTAATGTTATACAATACATCAATTCAATCTGGTAAATATATCAACCTTATCTGGACTCCATCTCACGTCGGCATCCAAGGAACGAGGAAGCTGAAGTTGGCTAAAGAGACCACCAAGCATCTCCTGAAGAACTCTTAGAATACCATACTGCAACTTCCTCAGATAAATCCACAATAAGATCACTCAGATATGGAAGCAGCATTGGAACGGTTCATCTACAAGTAAACCGCATGACATGTACTCTCCTCGCTCTCCTAAATACCCAGTGATGATTTCCCTTCCTCGCAAGGACCAAGTTGCTTTCTCACGATTACGCATACGACACACAACCATCACTCACTCCTACCTTATACCTCATGGTGCTCCTCCACTTTGCAACTTCTGTAATTGTCCAGTCACTGTACCTCATATGATTCGGACTGCCATCACCATATGAGCGCAAGAAGAGATTGTGTACTCTGTATTCAGTCTTAGGTTGATCCGTGTCAAAACAAACTCCCAGGTGACCAGTGCACCGCTATAATGTATCCTTCCGCCATTCGCACTAGAAATACAGTCACACTTTCAGACCATGTGGCCAGTATAAGTGGCACGTAGTGCAAAAACGAACAGAGTCCTTATTTCAACAACTGAAACGGCGACTAGCATATTCTGTTAAGGGTTAAAGATAAGATTGATAGTTTTTTTTCGGGTGTAACCACTTTTCTCATTTCAGATTTTTCTGCACAAGCACTGTTTGTACTTGTACTCGAAACACCGGTGAACTCGGAAGTTAATTTCACCATTTCTTTCGCGGAAAGTGTTGGATATTTCTCACATAACTTATAATAAAGATTCAACACTATCGTTTTTTCACTGCTAGTCAATGGTTTGCGCGGCTAATGCTTTACGTAATTCGACGAAAACACAAGTGCAAATTCATCGCCCAGCATGATACTAAACACAACTGCTGGTTTCTGGCTGTAAACAATATTCTGCCCTACCCGGATGTCAGGTGACTCATACAAATTGCATCATGGGACTTGTAGCTCTGTGTTACGGTATAAATCAGCGTTAAATAAAACGCTAGGTATTTGTATAGAATATTATACTATTTAAGGATAAATTCATTCTAAAATTCAGAGTATTAGCATGGGACTACTTTCCTGCGCGCATTGCTACCGTGTTGCACCACGGTGCACTGGCCACGTGGGTTTGTTTTGCCGCGGATCAACCTAAGAGTGAATATAGTGTAGTTCTGGACATGTGTGACGTCATCAGCAATTCAGTGATTACAGAAAAGATACAGTATATTAAGCAAACTAAGATATACAGCAAATTATGTCTGGCTAATGAACATTTACAATGTAATTTGTTAAAGTGGTTGTATCCTTATGGAGTCGCGATATGACCAACGAGTTCAAGTAACTTCAAATAAATTTTAAAAAATACCTCTGCGACTTATGTTTTAATATTCATGAAAATAAGTAGCAGTCGGAAAAAGCGAAGCGATTCATGTTGGTCTGAAGTGTCCAAAAATAAATGAGCTGTTTAAAACCCAACTTGTTCCAGTTGGAGTATAGATACTTCAGCGTGTATTATTGTGGCGAACCGTGCCCACCACTTGTGGTGCGTATGGTTTGAGCCAGGCGTTTCCGATATTGCAAACAGTAATAACGCGGAATTAATGATTAGAGTTGATCGAAGTAATGCTTATAGCCGGGCGAGTGATCCAAATTCTGAGATCCTGCTAAGTGCATAATAAATGGATCTCTTCGCGATCATATATCACAAGATCATGCTGCACAAAATATGAACAATGGTTGCAGAAATTCATGCAGGCGATATACTGATTTTCCGAAGTATTTAAATAAAGGTTTGTTTTTTCAGAACACTGAGGAAAGGCGATAAACAACAAAGACAATTTCAGTATGCTCTCAAAGCAAGGGTAGTGCATTTTGTCTCCCACATTTATTTATAATGGAACGTCGCAGTTTGTAAGACCTAATGAGGGATTTAATGACAGGAAAAATGGCCAATCCCAATTAACTGTCCATGAAAATTCAGCCGAACATAAGAAATGTGTGATAACTTTTAGAGGAAAAATCGTGGGGAGAATAGATAATAAACCAATCTCCGGTTTGAAATAGAAGTTAAATATTGGAGGTACATGTTAAAACGAGTCGTTGCTGTAATTAAATAATGCTCTGTTCAAGAGCTATCTTTCAGGGGTCACAACTATGGGTTTGGGTCAACGCTTATTGGATATTTCGAGATGGCCCTCGAGCTAACAGCAGAATTCGATCCCTTTTTAGCAAAGCATTTACGCCAGGACGCCCGACTTTTGCAGATTTTGGTCTTGCTAGCCATTTCAGAAGATTACTTACGTCAATTTACAATTTAACATTAATAGCTGATAAATATCACATGAACATATCCACAGCGAAAAAGTAATGACATTCCGTGGTAAAGAAGATCTACACAGCAAAATGTGTATAAATGACAAAATTTTAGAAAGGTTAATGAATTTAGTTATCTTGCTTTAAGCTTTCCTTTTTACCCCATCTTGATGCATCACAAAAAAGCTTTAAATTCAATAAATCTGCTGACATTAACAGTATAATGCAGCTTTCCTTAGTACAAAAACATACCCGCACTCGCCTGTACAAGACCTTGGCAAGACCTGTTATCTGCTCTGGCAGCGAAGCTTGGACCTTAGGAAAGTGTGATGAAAATAGAATTACCGGCACTTTATGCGCCTAACAGTAGGCTACACTAAACTGGACCATCAACAAAATGAAGACATCCTACAAGAACTGGGAATGAACCTGTCGTGCAATATATTTATCAATATCAAGAAAACTGGCTCCAGCACGTCAATTATATACCCAGAAGCAGGATCCCCCAAGCAATCTTTAACTACAGACCATCAGGGAAAAAACAACTAGGTCGATCTGTGAAGATATGGGGGAGAAGTTTATGTAGACCGGAACAGTTCTAGGACAGCTACAACCAACCCACTTGCCGCGGTGCATGTGCTTGAATACGGCACTGTGCTGACTCAGTGCGTGCTGCACAGTGGAAGCGATCGGTTCATCCTTCGTAGCAGTGGTGGTCAGTACAGATACGTACGGCATCTACGATTGCAATGTTTGGTTCTACCTATGTATGTGAAGCCTTATTTTCAGCTACGAAACGTAATAAAGGCCCTCAGAGAGCCAACATCAGTGATCATAACTTAAGGTGTGTATTGAGGGTTCAGAGTTGTGTTTCATTGTCTCCAAATGTGGCGAATATTTTGAACCAAAAGATGTCAGAAAGCAAGAGTGTCTACCGAAAAATGAATGTCAATAAGAATTTGATGAACATGTATTCATTACACAGTTTATATTCGTTTAATTTGAAGTTCTCTTTGTAATATTACTGTATAGTAAGTTTTATTTTGTTATTTTATATGTGTGCAACTTTTCCAGAATCAAAACTATGCTAATTTCCACTAAAAAGTACTGTTTCATTCTTATATTATAAGACATTGCATGTATATGCTATCATTTGGCTGTATAGGACTAAAGGCTTTAATTGATTTGTATTGGGTTCCTTTGTCTACAATTTAATACCAAACACAAGAGGAATATTAAACCATGTATAACACAGTTTATGACCGATTCCTTCCCTACTATCCTATCCTTAATATTTTAATGGTAACAACTACAGATTACAGGACACCACTGGGTGAAGTAATGATTGACTCATAGGGTATACTTCGCCAGCATAGGCCATTGACCTTCAGCATTATGCGCACAATACAGACACGGAGTGCTTGTGAGTTGGTTATCCCTGTTCTAGGACCATCACCTACTAGGAAGAGGAAGAAGAATCATAGTAATCAAAACGGGTGAACACAGGTTTCAAAGAATACAGGTAGCAAACTCGCGAGTGAAATACGTCGCTTATTTGCTACCTACTTCGCCTGTGATCTATCAATTTGGGAAGTACCTATGGCGTTAATTATTATTATTATTATTATTATTATTATTATTATTATTATTATTATTATTATTCTTTTCGTCGAGGACAAAGTTTTAAGTTCAGAAGTATATCGCAAAATAGCGCTGGTTCGCTTTGAATCTTCAGTGATAGTAAGATAATGTGTGTGTGTCGACACAAAATCGATTATAACTTCTATTAGCAATTCGTAGCATACCCCCGTGACGACAGTTGCCAAGCAACAACATAACCTCCAGGTTATTGACTAGAAAGGCAAAGAACGACATATTTTAACATTAGTAGACGCTAAACTCTTATTGTTACTTTGAAAATATTGCCTTCTGCACTAAAACATTTACAAGCTTGAGTTTACACTTCTACATCCAAGATTAAAAGTATTATAAAAACTAAGATGCCATTGCAATAAAATAATATACACGCATACAAACTATGTTAAACTATCTCTTCCCTTAGGTACAGTGAATAAAAAATCACATTCGTTTCCTTGGTGTCAGAAGTTAAATCAACTTCTAAAAGTTATGTTTCCCTCCTTAACTTCGATTACTAGAAGTTTCTCACCTCATGGAATCTGTCACTACGATATATCATACAATGCATATCAGGCATAAAGACAACACAATTCGGTGCCTAAAACAAGGCTTCAGGTGCCCTTCTAATCATATTTACTATCGCCAAGGAATTCTGCTGTGGGATATATTTACAAACATGCGTTATTAAAATTTAATAGTCTTGTTTTATTTCCTTTTTATTAGCTCTAATGTACGTACTACACAACTTGGAAAAATCTGTGTTACATTCACATGACTTTCTTTACCTTCTGTCGCTTATTAGTGAGTATACAAGTTATACTTACGAAAGTTTATTTTCCTACCTTCTCCATTTTAATCGAGATAAACCTTTCCGGAAATAGTTGCATTACACATTTCGTTATAGATACTAAGGGAATAGCGACAATGAAATGTTGAAGAATTGGACGCTGTATGCTGGCCCTCATATTCCATACTCTTTCCATGACATTGCGAAAAACAACTGAAAATTGGACAGAACTTGAATGAATACTGAACTATATTAACCATTAATAACGGATATCTCGGCAATAGCTGATGCCACAAAAATTTATTTGTAGTAAATTATGTGTTTTAGAGATACAAGGGCAGTCCCAGACGTACCCGACCTGACGTGTGTGTATATATATGTGTATTTTATATATATATATATATATATATATATATGGTTGTTGTTTCAAACAAATGGCTATGGTAGAAAGTACCACCCCTATAAAGCTTAAGTTTGAAGTTTGACGATGCTACGTTGTTTAGTAATTGTGTGGCAGCCATTAATAATGAACTCCCTCAGCGAATTTGTAAACATGGATAAAACTGGTCATCGTTATGTGATACAATACTTTAATCTGAAAGGCCTTAGGCCAACTAATATTAAAACTGAGCTAGATTCTACTCTGGGGAAGTCTACTCCTTCGTTTACAACAGTAAAATATTGGGTGGCAGAGTTTAAACGAGGCCGTACGAGCTGCCAAGACGAACATCGCAGTGGTCTACCAAATGAGGTGACCACGTCAGAAATTGTGAAGAAAATCCACAAAATGGTATTGGATGACGGTCGACTGAAAGTGCACGAGCTAGCAGACATCGTAGGCATTTCAATAAGTGCTGTACATCGCACACTAACTGAAAATTTAGACATGAGAAAGCTGTGCGCAAGATGGGTGCGCGTTTACTCACAATGGAACAAAAGCAGCGTCGTGAGGATGTTTCAGTCGAGTGTTTGGCGATGTTTCGCTGCAATAAAGCAGAGTTTTTGCATCGATTCATAATCATGGGCGAAACATGGGACCATCACTTCACACCTGAGACGAAGGAACAGTAAAAACAATGGATTGAAAGGGGAGAATCGGCTCCAACGAAGGCAAAGACAGTTCCATCTGCAGGCAAGGTATGGCGTCAGTTTTTTTGGAATGCGCGCGGGATACTTTTCATTGATTATCTTCAAAAAAGGAAAACAATCAATGGCGAGTATTATGCAAACTTATTGCAGCATTTGAATGATGAAATCGATATTAAGCAAACTTATTGCAGCGTTTGAATGAAGAAATCGAGCAAAAACGGCCGCATTTAGCGAAAAAGAAAGCTCTGTTTCATAAAGACAATGCACCAGTTCACACATCCATTATCGCCATGGCCAAAATCAATTAGTTAAAGTTGGAATTGCTTCCTCATGAACCCTATTCGCCAGAGCCCCCTCTGATTATTTTCTGTTTCTAAAGTTGAAGAAATGGCTTGGTGGTAAAAGATTTGCCAACAATGAAGAGGTGAAGTTTGCAGTTGATGGCTATTTTGCAGAA
The DNA here is from genome assembly GCA_030765065.1 of Deroplatys truncata. NCBI lineage: Eukaryota > Metazoa > Arthropoda > Insecta > Mantodea > Mantidae > Deroplatys > Deroplatys truncata. Next base: position 108,962,196 of record CM060985.1, read on the forward strand.
CTCGAGGGTCCTCACTATAAACAGGGTATCGAAGTTGTTGAACATCACTGGTAAAAGTGTATCGAGCTGAAAGGAGACTATGTAGAGAAATAAAGATGTTTTTTCCCAAAATGTGTGCGTTTTCTTTGTTAGGTCGGGTACTTCTGGGACATCCCTTCTCATCGAATCTGTCACTACGATACACCATATAATGCATATCAGGCATAAAGACAACACAATTTGGTGCCAAAAACAAGGCTTCAGGTGCCCTTCTAATCATATTTACTATTGCCAAGGAATCCTGCTGCGGAAAATATTTACAAACATGCATTATTAAAATGTAATAGTCTTGTTTTATTTCCTTTTGGTTAGCTCTAATTTACGTACTATACAACTTGGATAAATCTGTTACATTTACATAACTTTCTCTACCTTCTATCTCCTATTAGTGGGTATAAAAATTCTACTTACGAAAGTTTATTTTCCTACCTTTTCATTTTAATCGAGATAAACCTTTCAGGAAATAGCTGCATTACACATTTCGTTATAGACACTAAGGGAATAGCGACAGTCAAATGTTGAAGAATTGGGCGCTGTATGCTGGTCCTCATATTCCATACTCTTTCCATGACATTGCGATAAACAACTGAAAATTGGACAGAACTTGAATGAATACTGAACTATACCAACCATGAATAGTATATTTCGGAAATGCCTAATGCCACAAAACGTTATTTGAAGTAAACTGTGTTTTTTACAGATATCTATATCTTGTGTAGTACGTTTTCGTCTATCGAACGTTTACCGGTTGTGCAAGATTGTGTAAATTTCCTTCTAAATGAAGAGAACTTCACAAGCTATTCCCCAAAAATTCAAGATACACATTTTATTTATCACGTAAATATATTTAATATTATATGCTATTTTAATAAAAAAAACGTTAGAGCCATTTCTCAAAAGAAAAAGATCCGAAAAATCTTCTATGTAAAGGGTAGTTTGGGGGTGGGGGAATTTTCTTGAAAATCGTGTCGCATATTTGAAAGGTATTGAACTTAAATACAAAGTTTGGTATTTATCCGAATTTTCATTTTTGAGTTATGCTGTACAAACACAAGGACCTTTTTCTACAAATGTCTGCTTAAATGAGGGGACCTCGAAACATGTATTTACGGTGAAATCTCGTTATTGAATTTTTTGATGGAATGCAATACCTTGTCTACCTACTATACAGTGTAGAGAAAGTAAACATAGAAGTCGCAACTATCTTAGATCACAACTAACAAGAATTTTATGTCTATTACACTTTGCTTTCTGTGGTAGTAGCCAAAGTAGATGTATCCTGCTAACCCTTGCCAAACACACGAGAAGAATAAAGCCGCTGGAAGGGTTACTCTAAGGCTTCGTTGAAGGTTAGAGGAATATCCGCATGCTGTACTGCTTGCAGTGGCGTGCGGTGAACTTGAAGTCGTGAAGAAGGGTTAGGTATAGTAGTAAACCGACTACCACCATCATTGCACTCTGCGGAAATTTATGAACTAGGTCATTACTATTCCAGGTGATCGATCGGTGAATTTAAGAAAAGTGCAGTTTGTAATATATTAATTTGATATTTTTACCTTGAATTACGTATATTTAAGGGACTCTGGTATAAACTTTTGTGTTTGTAAGTAGTGATTTCCAAATAATTATATTAAAAAGTTCAAGGATTTACCAAAAATGCTCCTTATGATGCAACTCCCAGCTTTTTTGATCTCAAATGTTAATACTTAGTGGCATGATTATGTGACTAAAGGAAGTACCTACTTTGTCACACAAATACTTGTTTTATACTTTGCATTTTTTGTTTATTCGTAGTTTTTACTGTCTCTACTATTACCTGTAGTAAGTAGTAATACTGTATTCCGCCCTAAAATTCAATATCGAGATTTCACCGGAATACGCATTTTGAGGTCCCCTGAATAAAAAAAGAATCGAACACAAGACGTTTCTAATCCCTCACAGCAGCAGCACTCACTACGCCACAGATGTCTTCACAAACGCACTTTTAGAACCACCCTTGATGTCGCATCAGAAACTCACTCGCGAACACGCTGGCTTACATAGCCGTAACCGCTGGAATTTTCCAGTGGACATTCTAGAATGTTCTGGAGGAGAGGAGAAGGGAAACTATGAAAATTCTGGTTATTTGTCGATAGCGCTTCTTGTGCTCACGCTGGGCGAGAGCGCTACAGCCTCCACTTATCTCCATTTCTCTCTCCAACTGCCCGGCGTCTACCTCCTGATAAGCGTGAGCCATAGCCCTGCGTCACAATTCACCTATAGTTGCGTCGACACCTATGTTATGTCTCCAGTATCTGAAAAAGTGTAACTGAAGGGCCACACTCTCCTAATCCCTTTTTCATACCTATCCATGCCTGCTTCCAATCTGCAAAGGCAATTACTCCCTCATCTCTGCCAAAAAGCCATCTCTCATCGATATGGGCGGATTTTGTCATATTTACCCATTTTATTTCTTTGCTCAGAAACCAAAATTTTAAATTTATAAACCCGTTTCTATTAATGGAAGTTTGTCCCATTGTTTATAGTTTATGATTGCCAATTTAGTGCACTTTGCCTGTTTTCTTTGTTTTATCTAAAACGAACTTTTAAGGGGATCTCTTCTTTTCGCTAAAAACTGTTGAATTTGATATTTGTTTTGTTTTAAGGTTTGGATTCGTTATTTCTCACTAACGTGTAATGTAAGCCAACTAACATGCCGATGAAAGGGGTGTAGAGGTCATCTTTTGTTCGGTCAGTCAGTTATCAATGAGTAACACTGAAAAGGTTTACTTACACTTTTATTTTCTCTCTCGTATATTTGTGGAAAACCGCTATGAAACGGAGCGAATTTTAGCCACAGCGCGCTTTCCCTTGTAACTAGTGGAAAAAACATACTGGACGTATAAGATCAGGTCTGATTTGGAATAGAATGCGCGTTCTGTCCCCGATTCCACCACAAATTTGCTGCATTACAATCGATATTATCAAAATATGTCTCGTATAGTTTCAATAAAATGTTTAAAAAAGCAACTAAAACCAAAACAGTGTTTAATTTTGAATGAAACAATAAAAGAAATGTTCAAACATATACTTCTTATGCACTTATAAAACCCAAATACGTATAACACTTTATAATAACCAGATACAAAAAAGTTAAAATATCTTATCGAAGCATTCAGGAAGAAGAGATAAAGTACGATAGGTATGTTTATTTAACATTAAGGAAAGCAATACAACAAAGTAAATTTTATTTTATCATTTAATAAACGAGTGTAACTACTAAAGTATCTTATTACCTTGTCTACTACGTACAGTAAGTAGGGGAAGTATTGTATTCCACCCCAAAATTCGATATCGATATTTCACCGGCCTCCTGAATTAAAACCCCTTTCTAGAAAAAGGGCCGGTGTCTGTGTGAACAGCATAACTCAAAAACGAAACAAAAGGTCAGATAAATACCAAACATGGTATTAGGTTCAATACCTTCCAAAGATGCGACTCGAAGATCTTCAAGAATATCCCCCTACCCCAAACTACTGTATATATGAACATTTTTCCAAATGTTTGATTTTCTAAAATATGGTTCTAAAGATTTTGGTTAAAATGTCATATTAAAGATATTTACATACAAATAAAATGTATATATTGAATTTTCTGGAAATAGCCTGTGAAGTCCATTTCCTTTGGAAGAAATTTTGTATCATATTTTATAACTCGTAAACGTTAAGCGATAGACGAAAACGTACTACACAAAAAAATGTAGATCTGTTTAGAACACGCAATTTATTTCAAATTAAGTTTTTTTGTGGCAGAAGCCATTTCTGAGATATCCGTTATTAAAGGCTCGAATTTATTACTTGGTCTTTCTTTTAAAGTCCTGTCAACATTCAATTGCTCTTCGCGATTGCATGGAAACAGTATATATAATTTTAAAGCCAGCATATAGCGACCAGTTTTTAAACATTTGACTATCGCTGTTTTCGGATTAAAATTTAGTAGACTGGAAAATAAGCTTTAGTAAGAATAGTTTCTATACCCACTAATAAACCACAGAGGGTAGAGAAAGTCATGATTACATCGCATTTTTTTTTATTTAAATGTTCAATAAGACGACCACAGTGGAGGTAACGATGTTTATACTGAAGATACGATCGCGTGATAGGGGAACGGGTGAGAGATGCCATATATAAGGCGTGGGTGTGGTTAGTTAATCAGCCACTGTGTTGGGACGTCGTAACTTCAACGTAAATTACGATTTGTACAAAACAGGAATGCTGAATTGTGTGAAATAAGGTGCTTAAGGAGGAAAATTAGGATAAATAACCGTAATTGGTTGATTTTCTATCATCTGCTTCAACGAAATTTCCCTTAATTGTTCGGCATTTGGAATTTAATGCGACCGAAAGTACGGAAAACTTATTTTTCGGCTGAAATACGTTGCTGTAATATTTATACGAAAAGGTAAACAGACTAAAAAGAGTATTCTAATTTTTCATTCGTCTTTGACGTAGAAGCATAAAAGCATGACAATATACCCTCTTTTACTCGATATAATTAGGAGTTAAAACACACTAAAGCTCACTAAATACAACAAAAGATGAAGCCGAAATGTATTGAATTTGCAGCTCTGCGCGTGCGCGTGCCCACTACATAGTGTCCAGAAAACCACCCAAGCAAACTGGTACTGGGTAAACTGACGCACAATACTTCACCGCCGAAATTTTTGGGAAACTCAGAACTCATTATAACACGAATATGTGAGTTCTTGTGTAGAGTAGTGAAAGTCAACTGTAAACCTAAAGAGAAGCGCGCCTAATGATTAGGGGCGACACTTTGTCCCAGTCAGTCGCAAGATTTACTGGTACTGGAGTATACGGTACCTGCAGGGGCGGCTGGTGACTCGGAACTTTGGTGGTTCACAACATTATCCTTGCAATTTGAAATGTTTTAAGTAATAAATACGGAATAAGATTGTCACTATAGTCTGATTAATTTACGCAAATAAACAAGAAATGGGAATTCACAATATATAACACATGCACATTTCATGAAGATGCTACAGATCATTCACGCCATGCTTTGTCCATGTATCTTCACCACCAAACAAAACGCAAGGAAAGCAAAACAGGGCGTTTTTAATATCACAGCCACTTATCCAATCATATTTTTCATATACATCGCTGTTAAAATTCCTGTTCAAACTTCTTGTTTTTGTTTGAACTACCTGAGTGATTTTTACTTTCTCTACTACGTATAGTAAGTAGGGGAAGTATTGTATTCCACCAATTCGATACCGAGATTTCATCGGAAATACATGTTTTGAGAACCCCTGAATCCAAAAAAAGCATTTTTGGAAACATGTCCGTGTGTGTGTCTGTGAACAGCATAACTCAGAAACGAACAGTCGGATAAACACCAAACTTGGTATTTAGGTTCAGTATCTTCCAGAGATGCCACACGGTTTTCAAGAAAATCCCCCCACCACAGAGTACCCTTTACATGGAACATTTTTCGAAAATTTTAATTTTCTCAAAAATGGCTCTAACGAATTTGATTAAAATATCATATGTTTAAGATATTTTCATGACAAATAAAATGTATATCTTGAATTTTCTGGGAATGTCTCCAAAAGTATTCTTCATTGTGAACTACTTTTGGTAAACTAGTAAACCATAAGAGATAGACAAAATTTTACTGCACAAAAGATGTAGATCGCGTTAAAATACACAATTTATGTCATATACATTTTTTTTGTTGAGTGAACCATTTTCGAGATATTGCTTGTTATTCCCTTAAATTTTTCAATACTTATTTTCTCAAATGGGAATTCGTTATTCATTTTTTTGTCTTGGATATGCAAAGAGTATTAATCTGTGGCAATGGGAATAGTGCTGCACCTAGCAACCAGCTATTAAGAGATATTATGTGGTTAAAGGCTACTGTATTTCTATATTGCCCTTGTAAATATATATTCCCCTTACATCTACAAGAAAATTAGCAATAAGATAGTCTGCAAATGTTTATCTCGATTAACATGAAGTAGATGGAGAATAAGCGTTTGTAAAAATAGTTTGTACAAGAATAGAGAAAGTCGTGTGAGTGTAACACATCAGACTTTTAGGTATGGTGTGGACCTGCCAATGCATTTAATTTCATACTTTTCCTCCAAGTTTAGCGTTGAAAACGGTTGCATTAAAAGAGACTGAATGGAATTCATTGTTTCTCCTTATAGCAACGTTTACCTGTATTTAGCTAAATAAACCACTTTGATTCATAAATTAAAACCCGATACACACAACACGGCACAAACCACGTGGCATACAGGCAACGTAATTATCAGAGATGCAAGGTATAGTCTAGAGCAAGGGTGGCGAAAACGATTTCCTTCCGCGAGTCACCAAATATGCAATACGCACTGCATCACTCACAGCACGTGTAAAATAAAGGGACGATTGCAGAGAGGGAACGGCGCCTGCGAGTCAAAATAACTCGCGAGCACTTTTTCGCCACCTCTGTTCTAGACTTCTAGAGTATAGTCAGAAATGCAGTTCAGTAGATAGAAGACCGGAAGTGAGGTAAACGTTTACTGTGAATTCAATAGATGGCTCTGTGTATGGGAAGAAACGAAAAGTATTGCTCCTGTTGATCATCCTATTCTATGCTCTCTGACTACTAGGTTAACCAACAACATGCAGCTTATGCCCCTCACTTCCGCCCCTTTCAACTCGACACTCCCTTGGTTCGTCATTCCCTATACTTCACCATTATACCAATGTGGGTTGCAGCTGGGAGTGCAGTACTTGGCACCTGCAAACAATACAACGCTTGCCAAAGTCCACTCCACAAGATCATGTCAGAATGATAACCGAAATGTAAGAATCGTATACGTTATTTACATTAAAGGGAGACTTTGGTTGTAGCGCAAACGTGCTACCATATTAAGAAGCCGCCCCTGAGTACCTGTGTTCACTAGTAGATAAAGAGCAGTCCATCACCGACAGCACTAACAGGTTGCTCTTTCCTTTCATAGTGTAGTACCTTTCAATCCATAGCCTCCGTGACGTCATATGGGCAGGTAACAACCAAAGTGTCGTCCTAGCTAATGATGCTTTAAAGTTGTATATCTTTAAATAAGAGCTGAGCTGTGTATCTTATTCTTTAAACTTTTGTTCTTGAAATTTAGGTTTTTAAAATGCCCATTTCTTCTATCTTTATTGCTTCCGACTTTGTGTTTTAATTTTTTTAAAACAAATTGTTGTATTAAAGAGATCTACATTTTTTGTATAGTACATTTTCGTGTATCTCTTAACGTTTACCATTATACAAAAGTATATCAAATTCCTTACGAATGAAGAGGACTTCACATGCTATTCCCAGAAAATTCAAGATATACATTTTATTTTTGTCATGTAAATCCTTTAATATATGGTATTTTAAACAAAATCGTTAGAGCCACTCTTGACATTTTTCTAAAAAATATTTTTTATTCAGGGGGCCTCAAAGCATGTATTTCCGGTGAAATCTCGATATCGAGTTTTTGGATGGAATGCAATACCTTCACTACCTACTAGGTACGTGGTAGAGGGGGGGGGGGGAAGAAAACCTGATGTGTTGCATCAAATAAGTTTTCCTACCCACTATCTATTTTTCTCCCTACTTCATGTTAATCGAAATAAGCTTTGCATTCATTACACATTTATTTCATTGTGGGTACAAGGGGGATAGGGACAAAGGAAACCGAATCGATCGTCAGATGCTTAAACGCTAATACCTGTATGCTGGCTTGAAATTCCACATTCTTTCCATGCTAGCGAGAAACAACTGAATAGCGACAGCAATTTAAAAATGACTACATTATTGAAAAATTCAAACCAATAATAAATGACACCTCGGAAATAGCTGATGCCACAAAATAAACTTATTTGAAATAAACTGTATATTTTAAAGAGATCTACATTGTGAACGTTTTTTGTCTGTCTGCTAACGTTTATCAGTTATATAAAATTACACAACATTCCTTCCAAATTAAGACTTCACAGGTTATTCGCGGAAAATTCCAAATACGCGTTTTGTCATGTAAATATCTTAAATATACGGGAAAAAATGAAACAGTTTTATTTATGGACGATCTGCAACTGCTCTAGTTCTTAGCGTCCCATTTTATACTGGGCGTGAAAGGCCGGAAAGTTTGCTCAGAGACCTCTTTATCAAGCTTGAGGTTCTTTTATGTACCGTAAATCTACGACACTGAACCACCAGCTTTACTTCCCTTCCGAAGGAAGCCATGCTAAGGATTTTTACACCCGAAAAAATTCCATCGTCATTCGCCGGGTTTGAACCCACGGCCTAAATATAGTATTTTAATCAAAATCGTTAGTCATTTTTACTTTCTCCACCACGTAACTAGAATTCGATATCGAGATACACCAGAAATACATGTTTTGAGACTCTCAATAAAAAAAGCAGTTTTAGAAAATGTGTGTATGTGTGTGAACAGCATAACTCAAAAACGTAATGTTGGATAAATACCAAACGTGGCATTTGGGTTCAGTACCTTCAAAAGATGGGACATGAAGATTTTCAAGAAAATCCCCAACCCAAAATACCCTTTGCATGGAAGAGTTTTCAAAAATTTTAATTTCTAAAAAATGGCGCTAACGTTGATTAAAATATTATATATTAAAGATACTCACATGACAAATAAAATGTATATCTGGAATTTTCTGGTAATAGCCTGCGAAGTCCTCTTCATTAGGGAGAAATTGTGTATAATGTTGTGTAAATGGTAAACGTTAAGCGAAAGACGAAAACGTACTACACAGAAAATGTGTATCTCTTTAAAACACACAATTTGTTTCAAATAACGTTTTTTGGCATCAGCCATTCCCGAGATATCCGTTATTAATAACTGGAATTGCTCAATACTTCGACTTTCTTTTGAAGTCCTGTCGATCTTCATTTGTTTGTCGTAATATCATGGAAAGAGTGTGGAATTTTAAGGCCAGTGTGTAGCGTCCAGTTTCTAAACTATTAACGAAATGTGCAATACAGCTATTTCCTGAAAGGTTTATCTCGATTAAAATGACACTCAGCTCCGAGATGGCGAAGAAGCAGCAACGTAGAGTCGCCGAGCCTGCTAAGGCAGGACCGTCTTCTCCTCCGGCACCCGCCGAGGAGAACTCGCCGCAGCCCGGGGCAACTTATGCCTCGACCGCCGCTTCGCCGCCATCCAGCGCAACTTCGCCGCGACTGCCACCGCAGTTGCCGCCACCTTTACCGGCACCCACGCCGCCAATCCCGGGAAGTACCCAGCCTGCGCAGATCCAGCCTGTACTTCATGGGAGGTACAGCGCTGTTATTCGAGGAGTCCCGAGGGACCTGCCAGTCAGGTTCCTCATCAGCGCAGCTCACCAGCAGTGACCTTCACCCTTGAAGGCCATTCGTATCTTCGGAGCTCAGGGACCCACTTCGCTCGTGAGGATCGAGCTTGCAGACCTGGCAACTATGAAGCTGCCTTGAGGGCGGGCCTGCCCTTGTTAGGGCGGTGCTTACGCATCGAGGCCAGCCGAGTAGAACGCCATGTACCCTGCAGGCGCTGCTGTGCCTATGGGCACGAGGAGACGGCCTGCTCAGCACAACCAAGGTGCCACTACTGTGGTTCCGCCTGCACCACCTCATCGTGTACTCAGCACGACCTGCGCCGCCGTCCCGATACTGTGCAACCTGTGGAGGGTCAACGCACTTCACCGCCCAAGCGCTCTGCCTCCTGCATCCTCGCAGGAAGGCACCGCTGAAGCTACCAGCATCAACACCGCAGCCAGTGACAGCTCCACAGCCGCCGACACCAGCACCATCACCAACGCCTATCATCGAGGAAGTCCAGGGCCTACGTGACGCCGTTCAGGATCTCCACTCGGAGTTCCTGAACATGACGACGAAGCTGACAGCCCTGGAGGAACTCATCAGCGATCTTCAAACTACATCAGCTGCTCAACAGGTTTTCCTGGCTGGGCAGTTCGACAGAACTTCATCCAGACTCAACGCCATCACCGAAGCCATCCGGGTCTCATCTCTTGGTCCCAGGCTGAAGAGTAACCCGGAGAGAGTCGCGAACTTCTTGCAGCAATGCAAGGAGTTTAACCTTCAACAGCTGTACCATCATCAGTACCATCCTCAATCCTAACGTCCATTCTCTTCCAAACCCTCGCCATTCCCACTAGTGTTGCAGTCAGGTTTCATGGCTGCAACCTAGTAACTACCTTTACCCGCTCCCGCTCATAGGGTGGCAGCCAACAGCCTTCAAGTACTAACGCGGGTGCTATGCGGGACCGCACAAAACCACGTTTATTCCACTTTTCTTTCTTACATTTTCCTTCCGGTGGAGGAGTTTTTAGTGGGTATGCCGACTATTGGCGAGTCCCATACTCGCCGTCCCGACTCCCATCGGGGCTGGGGTTAAGTGATTAAATAATTTCTCCTCCACTCGAAAAAAAAATTAAAATGAAGTACATAGGAAAATAAACTTTCGTAAGAATAATTTGTATACTCGGCAATAAACGACAGAGGGCAGAGAAAGTCGCTTGAATGTATAGCATCAGAAATTTGTCTTACTGTGGTGTCATGTTTACTTTTAATTGTAATAAAGCGGAGTATGAAACGACGTGAGACATGGTGAAGCAGTAGCCAGAACGGGTTTTAGGAAGCATATGTTAGCAGGTTGGCATAATGGCCTCTTATGGTTGCTTACAGCTGCCTGCAATAAATATTAAAAAGCTGTTGATAATGCTATTCTATAACCCACTCCATTTCTCGGCATTTAAGTGATTCCTGTGCCTTTTAAGCCCGCTATGGAATGCATACGATGCACTTTTCCCATTTGCAGGTAAATTTTCCATTTGTAAAAGTGAAACCGTGTTTGAAGAAGAATACTGGGAAAAAAAAAATCTTAATGAACTCAAAGAGTTGCGAAACCGGTATTTCCTATCTCGTTACACATATCAGATGCTTTATCCGGTGGTTACCTTCTTGTACGAATAAACAACAATTTCAAATGCGCATGCATAATGTAAAGCTACCTATCTGCATAAATAACGCCTTGCCCCGTGGTTTAGGTGAATTGTCTAGCTTTAAATTGTGACAACGATAGTGCAAACGACGTTGAAGTCCTTGATGCCTCATGGGAGTTGGAAAAATCTTTGTTTATTCCTAAGACTGAGTACGATCTGTGTCGCGGAGGCATAAAATTCCATTTCAGTGGTGTCTTAACGGACAGGCACAAAGGTACGTCGACACACCATCCCGGTACTAGCTGGTTTATAAAAATAATAAATCTAAGTGGAAAATGTACCGAGCCAATTGTGAGGCAAGCATTCTGGAGGTTCCGGGTTCTATATCCGTCGACCGTCGGCCCTGACCTTGGTTTCTTCTGGATTTCCATGGTCGGTAGGCCAATATTGGGATGGTTTCTCAACTACAACGATTTCCTTTCCTTCGTTTCCCAATCATTCCGTTTATGATTCAGGTGTGCCGAGGTGGTGCCGGCGCAGATGCTTCCTCCAAGGAAAGAGTAATCCCTATGGACACTGGAGGGCTGCCTGGTTAAACGGGTCGTTCATCGCCCTCTGTGGGCAGCTCCAGTAATGGGGCGGGTCTTCGAAACAGGAACTGTTAGGGGGCTTCCTCGCGTCTCTGTGGCCTATCTGCCTGCAGCCTATAGCCGCCTGTGGTTCTTTCATTTCATCCCTTCCTCTAGGGGTGTACCCGCAATAGATTTCGCGTAGGTCGCAGTGACTGGGGTGTCCCTCTCCATCGTATTCTTCAAGTGAGGAATGTTGTGAAATAACTATCATTCATTTCACATTTTAACAGAAGTTTATGTTTGCACTGTATAGAACGAGAAGTTTTAAATTTGTTCCACATTACGTTGAAACTTCTTTCCATACAACAGAGCCTTCGTTTTGACGCATGGCTGTATTACGGGGAGATGCTTGCGCTACACTGCGCTATTTCTAACCGGTTCTGCTTCCCATCCGTTTTCCCTCCTTTCGGTGTGACGGCTAATTACTTGACGCGAAGTCTTTGTACAAGGTTAATACGTTGCAAGAACACGTGATTTTTAGGGAAACGGAATCTATTTTTAGTAAGAAACGGAAAGTAAATCGCCGTGTTCTTACAGAAGAAAAACTCGACGACAACGGAGAAGAGTTAGAACGAAGTCCAAAGAAATCTGAGAAACCTTACACAGTAATTAGGAAAGCCTTTAAAGGTTGTGTAAAAAACAATCGTTTTAAATATATCTATTTAGCTTTTTGTTTGAGCGTTAAGGATAACAAAGTGACGTCGGAAGCAACTGGTATGTCTATGGATGATTTGTGACTAAGTTATATGCAGACTGGTTATCAACACCAACCTACTTCATGACATTTTTTCATCCTCTTGAATTGTATATTAGCACATTAGTCATTTAGTTTATGAAGTATAGGGATATATATGTTTTATAACACTCTTTGCTGGTGCAGTGAAAGAAATTACTGGTTAAGATAACATTGGAAGGTAACGATGGCAGTTTCTTGAGCTTCCAAAAGCTAACAGCTGAGCAGCTGGATGTGTTCACAAGATGTCAAACGCGGAGTGATACTATAGACCCATTCTCAGGACGGAAATATTATAATTTTTTAGCAGCACTCACAATTCCGGTCCCACTACTCCGTTACTCTTTGGGGTACAAAACGATAATTTCTACAACGGATGACATCGCTGCTCGCTTGCACTCTAATCCCACAGGAAGTTTTTACCATTAAATAACTAACACTTTACTAACAGCTCGCTAGTTTCTTCCTTTTAACAAATGTTAATTTATTTCAACTTTCGTGGGCATGGAATATAATGACATTTGTAGGATGACGGATCTCAACATTATTCAAGTATTGCTAAGAGTGCCATCATAGGTAAAATTAGGAATAATATGTAGGACTTCCATTGTATACCCAGCATCAGCAAACAATCAACTTCCTGGCTATAAAATATACAAGCAGTGGCGGCTGCTGTAGAAGAGCACGTGAATGTCCTAACTTTTAAACCTTGCGAATTTATTGGCTATTTTTTCTTTGAATTCTATTTAACGTAGGTAAGTATACGCGGCAATTTAAAACCTAGGGCTTTAAATCTACCGTGCTACTTCTCTAAACTTCTCTGTATGAAACATGGCAATAGCGTAGCACGTTTTAAGGAGTTTCTGCACATGTGCAACTGCACACTTGAAGGAATGCACTATCGCGGAAACTTTTCTCGTGCTCTGTTTCCATTATCACTGTAATATTACGTAATTGCACTAGATGGTAGCACTCTACGGCAGAAGTTAGTAGGTAATGTGCGCAAGCACGGAAACTTCTCCTTGTTTCTCCATACCATCCGTTACCTCAACTTTAATTCAATTTACACATTACTTCGATCTTGCCCTAATGCGGTGTACTTGATTATGTACACATTAACAAACATCACAAAAACAACCATTTCTTTCGTCAGAATGCATTATTATTATTATCATTATTATTATTAGTATTATTATTATTATGAGCAGCTGCAATTATATCAATTTATTCATAATCATAGCTATTTTGCAGCAGATGCTATTTCACATTTGCAGGGCTGACTAAGCCTTTGTGAACACCCAAAATGTACTCACGATTCGCGACTGTGTACAAGTCACCAATGGACTGCGACTGTAATGGGCGGTAGCTCCTGAATGTGGAATTCAAAATGAACACTCTCCTGAGGCCTACACAAGCGTTTTCGATTAACTGATTGTTCAAACATTGTAACTCGATCGATTCGACCGTCCAGTCCACTATCTTCAGCTCACTGGCCCCACCTTTTTGATGACAGGAAAAATAACGATGGGGGATGTGTGTATCCGTACCTCCCCAACAATCTTTTTAACATTATGTCGTTTTTAGTAATATGAAGTTGTATTAAGAAATACATGGGAAAGAAGCTCACCCTAAATGAAGTCTTCCCCCTCTTCCCTTCCTTTCCTGGCTGCAATGCTTCATAAACGAACTACTTCATTTGAGCAACTCGCACCAAGAGAATGAATGAAGCAGTTTATAGGAACGAACTGGTTCGATATATCACTAGATTTCGAGCATTTAGCACTGTTTGAATTAAGAATGATGTTGCGGGAATGAGGTACCTACCTTATTACTTTGGTCAAGCTATTTTTCGTTTACACAAATGTATTATCAAAACATCTCGAGAACAATTTTAACATTAAAAATGCATAAAGATTAACAAAACCTAATAAATGCAATATTTCACATGAAAGAAAGCAAGAAAGGCAACTGGAGAATTGAAGCTGTTGGAAGATAGGTTTAACTTCTTTAATAAAGAAAGTTGTTCTGATGTCCGCCATATTCAACGCATTTTTATTTGCGCTACTGCATACTCACAGTAAGTAGAGGAATAATTTTATTCCAAACAATTCGATGTCGAGATTTCACCGGAAATACATGTTTCGAGGTCCCAGAATAAAAGACACATTTAAAAAACATGTCCGGGCGCGCGCGCGCGCGCGCGTGCGTGTGTGCGTGTGTGTGTGTGTGTGTGTGTGTGTGAACAGTTTAACTCAAAAACAAAATGTCGGATGAATACCAAACTTGAGATTTAAGTTCAGTATTGTAATAAATAAAAACCTGGTTACTGCAAAACATACTTTATTTACCCATTAGGCACTCAACGTAGCACAAAGGTTACACTTCAGTCGCTTTTGACACATACTAGGAACATAACAAACTGCTCCGTCGAATCACAAGTCAGAACTGTACTGCACTGACACTTTTCACTTCAATTTAACTTCTTCACTGACTGAAATTAACTCACTGGGCAAGAGCGCCCCTTGTATAATACGCACATACAAAGCGGAATGTTCTAGAAAGGGAGGTGACTAGATCCGACCCAAAGGAATTTTCTGGAACAGTAATAGCCCAACTGCGGGGAAGTGGCACATAATGATCTCGTTAGGCAACTATTGTTCTGAAGGCCGGTCGAGGGCCGACACTGGGCCGGAATGCGCTTACCGCTGGCCCACAGGTAGCTTCACGCGCGCGCGCGCGCGCGGTCACAATATGTTACAAAGATGCAACACCCCACCCCACCCCAAATACCTTTAGCTTGGACATTTTTTAACATTGATTTTCTCATAAGGGGTTACCAATTTTGATTAAAAAAACATGTATTTAAGATATTTACAGGCACATAAAACGCATATCTTGAAATTTTTGGGAATAGCCTGCGCAGTCCTCTTCATTCGGGAGGAATTTTATACAATTTCATGTAACGAGTTAACCATAAAATATAGACCAAAAAATTACTTCACAAAATTGTAGATCTCTTTTAAAAACTACAGTTTATTGCAAATAACCCTTTCTGTGGCATTATGCATTTCAGAGATATCCATTTATATTGGTTTCCATTTTTCAGTACTTTGTCATTTACGATTTCTCTACCACATACATAGTAGGTAGAGAAGGTATTTCATTTCACCCAAAAATCCGATGCGGAGATTTCACCAGAAACATGTTTTGAGGCACCCTTGAATCCGAAAAAAGTATTTTTAGCAAAAGGCGCGCGCGCGCGTTTGTGTGAACAGCATAACTAAAACGAAAAGCAGCATAAATAACAAACTTGGCTTTTGGGTTCAATACCTTCTAAAGATGTGATACGAAGTTTTTCAAGTGAATTTCTCCACCCGAAACTACCCTTGACATAGACGATTATTGGAGTTTTTTTTATGTTGTAAAAATGACTAACGAATTTGATTAAAATATCATGTATTAAATATATTTACATTACAAATAAAATTTATATCTTGAATTTTCTGGGAATAGTCTGCGAAGTCCTTTTCATTTGGAAGAAATGTTGTATAAATGATAAACGTTACGCGACGAAAACATACTTCACAAAAAATGTAGATGTCTTTAATATACCCAATTCATTTCAAATTACTTTTTCTTGTGGCATAAGCCATTTCTGAGATATCCGTTATTAATCGTTCGAATTGTTCAATACTTAGGCATTCTTTTAAAGTCCTGTTGATTTTCAGTCGTGGAAAGAGTATGGAATTTAAGCCCAGTATATAGCGTCCAGTTCTAAAGCATATGACTATCGCTATTCCCTTTGTATCCATAACGAAATGAGTAATGCAGCTATTTCCGGAAAGGCTTATCTCGATTAACATGAAGTGGGAAAATAAACTTCGTAAAAATAATTTATACACACAATAAGCGATGAGGGTAGAGAAAGTCGTGTGAACGCAACAAATAAACTTTTTTGTACAGTATTGCAAAGAAGTTGTTTTGTGATGTGAAGACTTGTTTCGTATAGTTACGGTAGAACTGTCAAATATTTGTTTGTAAAACAAATGTTAATTTATCTTATTTGCTAAAATCTTACGTACCACCCGGCAGCTCACGTACCGTCAATTGCATGCGTACGGTAAGTCGAGAACACCTGCACTAATATAAATGCGGTTTCTTTTCTACTACCACTCATCACATGCATTGCATCAAGTATGTAATATTCATATTGCATGTCAAAACCTCATTAAACCATCAAACTCATTTTCCCAAGGCTGGCCATTTTCATATTCGGTATTAAGGTTACGTTCTTTTTTAATGACATTTCCTAACTGTAGGCCCATCTTTTGTTATATTATTGTACCAAGTTGTATATCGGTTAAGGGGGAGCACACATTATCCGTAGCATATATTTATCCGAGCGAGATGGCTCCGTGGTAACGCGCGAGGCTAGCATTCGGGAGGTCCCGAGTTCGATTTCCCTGAACGCCCACTCTGACCTTGACTTATTCGTGGTTTTCCCTGGTCGGTAGACGAATGCCGAGATGGTTTCTCATCTACCACGATTTCCTTTCCATCGTTCCGCTTCCTTCTCATGTTTCGGGTGTGCTCCAAGGGTTCGTGACATAACGGCAGTGTCGGACAGATGGTGTGGATGCTTGCTTAAAGGAAAGAATATTCCCCGTAGACGCTGGAGGGTTGCTTGGTTGATGGGTTGTTCATCGACCTCTGGGCACCTAGAGTTACGGGCCGGGTCTTCGAGTCAGGAAATATTAGGGACTTCCGCGCGTCTTTGTGGCCTGTCTGCCTGCGGCCTGTAGTCTCCTGTGGTACCTCGACTTCCTCCTGGGGAAATGTTAGCCGGAACAGATCTCTCGTAGGTCGCAGTGCGCGACGTGTCCCCCTCCGTTGTATACCGTATACCTTAACTGTAGCTCACATATAAAACGTACTGATTTCATAAATCTAAATACAGTAGCGGTTAGCGAGTATACATTTTGGGTGTTAACAAAATTTTAGGAGTTAGTTCTGAATAATAGTAATAATTATGAACAAACTGATATAACTGCAGCTGCTCAATAATAATAATAATAATAATAATAATAATAATAATAATAATAATAATGCATAAATTGTCTGACGAGAGCATTTAGAGTAATACAAGGCACCAATACCGCAGTGCGCTACCACTTAGTGGCATTAACGTAAAATTCTAATTATAGTATGAAACCACAGCGCGGGAGAGGCTTCGTGCACGCCTTAAAATGTGTAGATTCCTATGTACTTGACCCATAAGCTAATTACGTCGTACCAGTCGCCCATGTGCAAAAGCTCCTTAAAACGTGCACAAATCAAGATTTGCTACTGACTATATTACCACATTTCATGGAGTTTAGAAATGAGTTTTTTTTTAAATTTATTTATGGACGCTCTTTAACCGCTGTGGCCCTTAGCGTCCCATTTTATATTGGGCGTGAAAGACCGGTAATTTTGCTCAGAAGCCTCTTTATCAGGTTTGAGGTTTTTTTTACGTGCCATAAATATACGACACGGGACCACGGCTTTACTTCTCTTCCGAAGGAAGCCACGCTAAGGATTTTTACGCCCGAAAAAATTCATCGCCCTCCGCCGGGTTTGAACCCGCGACCTTGGGAATTAGAGGCTAGCATGGTAACCACTACACCACGGAGGACGACTAGATTAGCATGGTAGATTTAAATGCCGTAGATTTTAAATTACCGCATATACGTTACGTTTAATGGAGTTCAAAGAAAAAATAACCGGTAAATCTGCAAGGTATCAAAAGTTAGGGTGCTCCCGTTCTATACAGCAGCTGCCACTGTCTAAATAATTATGATCGCTCACATAACGTTAAAGTAGAGGTAAATTTCCCGGAACAGTCTCGGAAGCAACAGGCAGCAAAACAGGGTTTGATTTAGTTATACATTTAAACGTGGTTATTATATGTAAGTGATGGGTAAAGCTATTGCTCAAACATGTATGTTCATAAGAATCTAGAACTGTGCATGTAAAACAGGACGCCACTGCATGAGCGAAAAGGTAAAGATACACGCACCTATGAAGGCCATTAGAATGCCTCCCAAAGCTGCGGTGATGACATAAATGGAAGCCACTGTACCCTTTACTAGACTCAAGAGATCCGAATGGTCTTAAGGAGCTCGGTCTCAGAGGAACAAGTATACAATTCTCTGATGAGATTAAATACCTAGGTATAATCCTGGACAAGGGATTAACCTGAAGAAACATTAGGAGGCAGGCATTAATAGGGTATGCAGGTCCTTAGGGATATGCTTGGCAAAACGTGGGGACTAAAACCTAGAGTTATGTATTGGGTATACATGTCAATGGTTAGATCTACAATCGCCTATTCTGCTTTAATTTCGTGGCCTAGGGTTAAACTTACTACTTGAAGGAAAGAACTTTCTAAATTGCTAAGGCTAGCCTGTAATTATAACCAGAGCATTTATCACTACTCCTACCATTGAAGTTTTGTTGGACCCCCCCTCCAACTGTGTGGACAGGGAAGTGAAGCTGGTCTGTCAGACTTGTGTGTAACGACACTGAAACTCAGTTCACATGCTGTGTACACTAGGGATAATAGTCTGGATTATAATTTGTGTATGAAAAAAGATAGAATGATACCAAGACAAACGGAAGGAAATTCACTATTTTATTTCCAGAACAAAGGTGAATGGGAACAAGGAACTAGTCTAAGGAACCAATAAGGTTTACTGGCGGATCCAAAACTAATGATGGAACTGGAGCAGTGTGTTTGGCTGTGGTACAAAACTTTCTTTCAGCCTCGGACAATATGCCACTGTTTTTCAAGCAGAAATGTATGTCATATTGGCTTAAGTATGGGAAAGCTCAAGTAAGGACTATAAAAATAGACACATTACTATACTTCCTGATAGCCAAGCAGAATTAAAGGCTCTTGAAGCTAGGATAACCAAATCTAAACTGGAGCACAGAGGAATCCATTACAATGAAAGAGCAGATTTAGTGAAGAAAGGAGCAGAGAACCCTTTTGTAAGTCCTGAACCTAGACTCGGGTTATCCTACGAGGGCTGTCCCAGAAGTACCCGACCTAACAAAGAAAACACAAAAATTTTGGGGGAAAAAATCATCTTTATTTCCTTACGTAGTCTTCTTTCAGCTCGATACACTTTTCCCAGTGATGTTCAATAGCTTCGATACCCTGTTCATAGTGAGAACCGTCGAGTTCTGCAAAATAGCCATCAACTGCAAACTCCACCTCTTCATCGTTGGCAAATCTTTTACTACCAAGCCATTTCTTGAACTTTGGAAACAGAAAATAATCAGAGGGGGGCTAAGTCTAGCGAATAGGGTGCATGAGGAAGTAATTCGAAATTTAACTCATTGATTTTGGCCATGGCGATAATGGATGTGTGAACTGGTGCATTGTCTTGATGAAACAGAACATTCTTTTTCGCTAAATGCGATCGTTTTTGCTTGATTTCATCATACAAACCTGCAATAAGTTTGCATAATACTCGCCATTGATTGTTTTTTCCTTTTTTGAAGATAATCAATGAAAATTATCCCACGCGCATCCCAAAAAACTGACGCCATGACCTTGCCTCAGATGGAACTGCCTTGGTCTTCTTTGGAGCAGATTCTCCCCTTTCAATTCACTGTTTAGGCTGTTCCTTCGTCTCAGGTGTGAAGTGATGGACCCATGTTTCATCCATGGTTATGAATCGACGCAAAAACTCGGCTTTATTGCAGCGAAACAACGCCAAACACTCGACTGAAACATCCTCACGACGCTGTTTTTGTTCCATAGTGAGTAAACGCGGCACCCCTCTTGCGCACAGCTTTCTCGTGTCTAAATTTTCAGTTAATGTGCGATGTACAGCACTTTTTTAAATGCCTATGATGTCTGCTAGCTTGCGTATATTCAGTCGACCGTCATCCAATAACTTTTTACTTTCTCTACTACGTATAGTAAGTAGGGGAAGTATTGCATTCCACCCAAAAATTCGATACCGAGATTTCACCGGAAATACACGTTTTGAGACCTCCTGAATCCAAAAAAAGCATTTTTAGAAACATGTCCGTGTGTGTGTCTGTGTGTCTGTGTGTGTGTGTGTCTGTGTGTGTGTCTGTGTGTGTGTGAACAGCATAACTCAAAAACGAACAATCGGATAAGCACCAAACTTGGTATTTAGGTTCAGTATCTTCCAGAGATGCGACACGAAGGTTTTCAAGAAAATCCCCCCACCCCAGACTACCCTTTACATGGAAGATTTTTCGAAAATTTTAATTTTCTCAAAAATGGCTCTAACGATTTTGATTAAAATATCATATGTTTAAGATATTTTTATGACAAATAAAATGTATATCTTGAATTTCCTGGGAATGTCTCCAAAAGTATTCTTCATTGTGAACGACTTTTGCATAACTGGTAAACCATAAGAGATAGACAAAATTTTTCTACACAAAAAATGTAGATCGCGTTAAAATACACAACTTATGTCATATACATTTCTTTTGTTGAGTGAACCGTTTTCGAGATATTGCTTGTTACTTCCTTAAATTTTACAATACTTATACTTTTTCTCAAATTCGTTATTCATTTTTACTTTCTCTACTACGTATAGTAAGTAGGGGAAGTATTGCATTCCACCCAAAAATTCGATACCGAGATTTCACCGGAAATACATGTTTTGAGACCTCCTGAATCCAAAAAAAGCATTTTTGGAAACATGTCCGTGTGTGTGTCTGTGTGTCTGTGTGTGTGTGTGTGTGTGTCTGTGTGTGTGTGAACAGCATAACTCAAAAACGAACAGTCGGATAAACACCAAACTTGGTATTTAGGTTCAGTATCTTCCAGAGATGCGACACGAAGGTTTTCAAGAAAATCCCCCCACCCCAGACTACCCTTTACATGGAACATTTTTCGAAAATTTTAATTTTCTCAAAAATGGCTCTAACGATTTTGTTTAAAATATCATATGTTTAAGATAATGCCATGAGAAATGAAATGTATATCTCGAATTTTCTGGGAATGTCTCCAAAAGTATTCTTCATTGTGAACGACTTTTGCATAACTGGTAAACCATAAGAGATAGACAAAATTTTACTACACAAAAAATGTTGATCTCGTTAAAATACACAACTTATGTTATATACATTTCTTTTGTTGAGTGAACCGTTTTCGAGATATTGCTTGTTATTCCCTTAAATTTTCCAATACTTATACTTTTTCTCAAATTCGTTATTCATTTTTTTATGTCCTGGACTTGCAAAGAGAATGGAATTCGACACGTAGCAACCAGCGTTAAAATATTTGACCATCGCTTAAAAGCTACCATATTCCCCTTGCATCTACAAGAAAATTAGCAATAAGATTGACATCTCGATATCTCGATTAACATAAAGCATATGGAGAATAGGCGTTTGTAAAAATAGACTGTACAAGAGTAGAGAAAGTCATGTGAGTGTAACACATCAGATTTTTTTTTATGTTCTGGACATGCAAAGAGAATGGAATGCGCCACATAGCAACCACCGTTAAAATATTTGACTATCGCTTAAAAGCTACCATATTTCCCTTGCATCTAAAAGAAAATTACCAATAAGATTGACATCTCGATATCTCGATTAACATGAAGCATATGGAGAATAAGCGTTTGTAAAATTAGATTGTACAAGAGTAGAGAAAGTCATGTGAGTGTAACACATCAGATTTTTTTTGTTTTGGATATGCAAAGAGTATTAATCTGTGGCAAAGAGAATGGTGCTGCACCTAGCAACCAGCTATTCAGAGATATGTATGTGCTTAAAGGTTACTGTATTTCTATATTGTCCTTGTAAATATATATTCCCCTTACATCTACAGGAAAATTAGCAAGACGATAGAGTCTGCAAATGTTTAACTCGATTAACATGAAGTAGTTGGAGACTAAGCGTTTGTAAAAATAGTTTGTACAAGAGTAGAGAAAGTCATGTGAGTGTAACAAATCAGATTTTTTTTTCTTTCTCTGCTACGTATAGTAAGTAGGGGAAGTATGGTATTCCACCCAAAAATTCGATACCGAAATTTCATCGGAAATATTCGTTTTGACGTGCCTTTCCAAATAAAGAATTTGGAAGCCTCCGTGTATTTGTGTCTGTCTGTCTCTCGTCAGTCTGTGAACAGCATAACCCAAAAACGAAAATTCGGGTAAATACCAAACTTGGTATTTGAGTTTAGTATCATCCAGGGATGCGACAGGAAATTCGCCCCACCCGAGACTACCCTTTACATAGTACATTAATTTTTTTAAAAAATGGCTCTAACGATTTTGATTAAAATATTATATATGTACATATAACTTTTTATGACAAATAAATGTATATCTTTCATATTCTGGGAATGTCCCCAAAAGTCCTCTTCATTCTGAATGGCTTTTGCATAACTGGTAAACCGTAAGAGATAGACGAAATGTTTGTACACAAGAAATGTAGACCTCGTTAAAGTACACACTTTATATCATATACGGTGTTTTTATGGCAGAGTGAACCATTTCCGAGATATTCCTTGTTATTTGTTTGAATTTTCAAATACTTATACATTTTCTCAAATGGGAATTCATTATTAGCTTTTTTATGTCCTGGACATACAAAGAGAATGGAATGCTCCACATAACAACCAGCTCTTAAAATATTTGACTATCGCTTAAAGCCTACCATATTCTCCCTTGCATCTACAAGAAAATTAGCAATAAGACGTTTATCTCGATTAATAGCAACTAGATGGAGAATAACCGTTTGTAAAAATAGTTTGTATAAGAGTAGAGCAAGTCATGTGAGTGCAAGAATTATATTTTTCCAACATTTTATGGAACTATTTTATGGTAATAAAGCTGATTAAATTTATAACACATTACAAACATTTCAAAATTCTAAATTAAACATTGTACTCATAAAAAACTAAAATGTTTAACTGGGGTCCAGTTGAATCCTGCATTGCAATCTGAAGCTTAAGAAAGATATGCTGTATTCTGAACTAGACAAGTTTTTTTATTAAAATTCATGAGCAATTTATTTTTAGAACATAACCACCAAGTTTTTAAAATCAAAGTAAATCAGTGACATTGCTAAAGTATTGTTTTTATAATATATATATTTTCATTTAACGGTATTTAATAGTTCTTCAGAAAACAGGTCATTTATATCAGTTATTAAGATAAAACACCGTTCAAGGTAAAACTGGAGAAAAATATCCATACAAAGTAACAATAACATTGCTTGAACATATGGACGCTGCCTATTTATAAGTGGTACCAATCTGTAGAGCAAAGCATCCCCTAAAGGATGAGCTAAATGTATATCCCTGCTCCGAAGAGTATAGCAGGTTTTTATTATTTCTATGAAATGATGCAGAATTCAGAGTACAAAATGGCAGATGCACTACTGTTTTTAAAAATATATTTAAAATGCAAGTTTTATGTCCACAGTGAATAAAAGTATACCAAATTAAAGAGGATATTCCAATTGTTAACACTAATAATGCAACTTTTGGCCACTCTGGCCATTTAGTGTCCCTTATTGCCGTACGGGCATGTTGCCATGGTAACTTGGTTGGTAAGAGAAGGCGCATGGAAAGTAGGAAATCCTTGGTTCAAATCCCGGCTATGTCATTCAATTTTTACTTTCTCTACTACGTATAGTAAGTGGGAGAAGTATTGTATTCCACCCAAAAATTCGATACCGAGATTTCACCGGAAATACATGTTTTGAGACTCCCTGAATCCAAAAAGGCATTTTTGGAAACATGTCCGTGTGTGTGTGTCTGTGTGTCTGTGAACAGCATAACTCAGAAACGAATAGTCGGATAAACACCAAACTTGGTATTTACGTTCAGTATTTTCCAGAGATGCGACACGAAGGTTTTCAAAAAAAATCCCCCCACCCCAGAGTACCCTTTTCATGGAACATTCTTCGAAAATTTTAATTTTCTCAAAAATGGCTCTAACGATTTTGATTTAAATATCATATGTTTAAGGTATTTTCATGACAGATGAAATGTATATCTCGAATTTTCTGGGAATGTCTTCAAAAGTGTTCTTCATTCTGAACGACTTTTGCATAACTGGTAAACCATAAGAGATAGACAAAATACTACTACACAAAAAATGTAGATCGCGTTAAATTACACAGTTTATGTTATATGCATATTTTTTGTTGGGTGAACCGTTTTCGAGATATTGCCTATTATTCCCTTAAATTTTACAATACTTATACTTTTTCTCAAATTCGTTATTCATTTCTTTTATGTCCTGGGCATGCAAAGAGAATCGAATGCGCCACATAGCAACCAGCGCTTAAAATATTTGATTATCACTTAAAACCTACCATATTCCCCTTGCATCTACAAGAATATTAGCAATAAGATTGACATCTCGATATCTCGATTAACATGAAGCATATGGAGAATAAGCGTTTGTAAAAATAGTTTGTTCAAGAGTAGAGAAAGTCATGTGAATGTAACACATCAGATTTTTTTGATTTTCTTCACAATTTCTGGCGTGGTCACCTCATTTGGTCGAATACTGCGATGTTCGTCTTGGCAGCTCGTACGGCCTCGCTTAAACTCTGCCACCCAACATTTTACTGTTGTAAGCAAAGGAGCAGACTCCCCCAGACTAGAATCTAGCTCAGCTTTAATATTAGTTGGACTAAGACCTTTCAAATGAAAGTATTATATCACGTAATGATAACCAGTTTTATTCATCTTTACAAATTTGCTGAGAGTTTACTATTAATGGCTGCCAAACAGTACTAAACAACGTGGCATCGTCAAACTTCAAACTTAGCTTTATAAGGGTGGTACTTTCTACCATAGTCATTTGTTTGAAACAATTGTTATATATACGTCAGGTCGGGTACTTCCGAGACTGACCTCGTATGTATCAGTCATAAATAATCCGAGAATGGAGCAGGAAAATCACAATAAGTACTGGAACTCTATCAGAACACAAACACTCCAAGGATCTTATTAAAGAGATAAGAAACAGGATACGAACACTGCTTTAAATAAGTGGAACTGTACTAAAACGAACGTTTGGTCTGTTAACATGACATTATCAGTCGCATGGGCATCTCTACAAAATCGGCGAAGCAATCCATCAAATATGTAGAAGATGCAGGAGAGCAAATGAAGCAGAATCTCATTTGCTGTGTGACTGTGAAACTTTCAATGTTCTTAGGGTTAAATCATCAGGAAATCGCGCAATTGTAAAATTGTCAAGAAGCTTCTACAAAGAGACTTTTAGACTTTGCGAAGGAGGCAAATCTTAAAGAACTAAATTAAGCGAAGCGCAATAGATCAAGTGGTCGGAGTGCATAGCGCATTTATTGCCCTTGCTTTCCTTTTAAAACAAAAATAAATAATAAAAGCAGCTTTCCTGTCATCTACTGGAACAAGTTGTCTTACTACTTTTATTTTTCCTCCTCTGGAGGGATTTCCAGCCTTGCAAAGGTAAATGCCCAATTACAAAAGGTATATGCTAAATGCATGGCCCTGAAAATGTCTGTCAACGTTTCATTCGAACAATGAAGTTGCTTAATAAGCTGACGAAGTTTATAAAAGATAACACAGCTGGTCAGATTTATCACACTCAAAGCAAACATTCTTCTTTAACACCCTTACCAAAGTAGCCAAATGAGACAAGTGAAAATCTTGGGTGGGATTGAAGTATGGCATATATAAGTAAATGATGCTTAGTTAAGCACTGCATGAGGGACGAGTCTATTTTATCTCCAGTGCATGAGAGCAAGAGAGCAGTAATAACTTTATCGAAGTATGGGTTCAAATGATGATTTGTTACGTTCGGTTAAATAATTAAATATATAGTGATACCAATATATATTGAATTCACTTTTCTTCGTGACGTAGCCGCGAAATGAAATACACGCGAAGCAACCTCTTCTTCGGATTATTCACTCGCTGTGGTGAAGACAATACGTCTCTAATATCTCGAAGAAGCAACACTCGCTATATGTCACAACTGTCACAAACTCGCTCGGAGATTCACACTTCATGTCGCACCAGAAAAAACACTCGCCAACTCCTGACTCGCGAACCTGCTGGCTTATATAGCTGGTGAAGGCGAAGAGAAGGGAAGCTTCCAGAAGGTTCTGGTTATCTGTTGATAGTGCTTCTGGTGTTTACGCTGGGCGAGCGCGCTACCGCGTCTACTTTTCTGTTTAGCTCTCCAAATGCCTGACTCCAACCTCCCGATAAGCTTGGGACATATCCGCTGCGTCATAGTATCAAATAGAGGATTACGCCCCTCAACAGATGTAAAGATAGGGAATTGAAGATTATGGTGCTAAATGAAACAAGCCAAACGGTGGATGGATTGTAAATAAATATATGGGGTAAATATGGCATGGGTAAGATCGAATGCCAATGGTAGATGAGATCAAAAAGTCTGAGAGGTGCTAGAGCTTGCTCTATTAAGATAACAGATGTGGAGCCTGTTTCCAAACGGTACCAAATCCACAAAATTAATAAATTTAGTCACTATGACAGCAAATTGTCTATCTCTAGAATATAAAATCTAACTTTTTCTCTCAAAAAGCGCCGAATATTTTCGCCAGCGATCATACAGTATTGTATCTTGCGGCAGAAAATAAAAAAAAATTCCACGCCTCTTTTTTTTATTTATTTATGGACGCTCTTTAACGGCTGTGGTCCTTAGCGTCCCATTCTATATTGGGCGTGAAAGACCGGTAATTTTGCTCAGAGGCCTCTTTATCAGGCTTGAGGTTCTTTTACGTGCCGTAAATCTATGACATGGGACCACTGACTTTACTTCCCTTCCGAAAGAGGCCATGCTAAGGATTCTTACGCCCGAAAAAAATCCATCGCCCTCCATCGGGTTTGAACCCGAGACCTCGGGGACTAGAGACTAGCATAGTAAACACTACAATACGGAGGACCACAAAAAATTATGCCGATTTTGAAATCTAAACATCCTTGATTTTGAGGATAATATTTATTATTATTATTATTATTATTATTATTATTATTATTATTATTATTATTATTATTATTATTATTATTAGAGCAGCAAACATAGGCTACATGTTTTGAAATAAATAATGTTTAATCGTATATTGGATTTTACAATGATAGTAATTAATTGTGCACTCCTATTCGTATTACTGTGTTATTTAGTTCATATGTACCACATTCAATTTTATAGTTTCCATTGAGAAGGTTTCTTCCAATTAATGTGTTAATTTATAGGGTACTTAAATTATATTCGAACCCACTCGCGGCCTCTCACTACTGCGCGAGACAGCCGGCAGAAGCGGACTAAAATCCTTACCTTATAATAGATGCTGGAAATGACCTTCTGCTCTCAAACAGGCAGCATATCTCGGTAAATATTCTCGCTCACTCTCCGAAGCTCAGCAGCAGGAATTTTTGTGATTTCTTGCACATTGTTTTCTCTAAGTTGCTGTAGTGTGCGAGGATTGGAACGATGCACTTTGTCTTTTAAAGAACCCCATAAATAAAAATCACAACCCGTTAGATCAGGAGAACGAGAGGGCTACAAATCAACACTAATTATTCTGTCATCAAACACCTCTCTTATTGCATGTAATGATTCGGCAGCCGTATGTGCTGTTGCAGAATCTTGCTGGAACCAACCATACGATTTCTCCTCTTCTGTCAAGCGATTGCAAAATGGCCTCAGAATTAACCTCCGATATCGCTCTGGATTTATTGTTTCATCAAAGAATATGGGCCCTATTATTCTTCTAGCACTTATCGCATACCACACTCCAATTTTCTGATCATAATGAGGCGTTTCATCCAGTAGCACAGGTTTTTCTGAAGTCCAGTATCGACTGTTGCCAGTATTCATACGTCCACCTAAATTACAACAAGATTCATCAGTGAAAAACAAAAGCTGTGGGTCAATGAAACCCCTTTCTACGGATTGGAAAAACCAGTTACAATAATTCACACGTTTAGCGGGATCATTTGGCTTTAATGCTTGCACTCGTGTGTAGCGATAGGGCTTCAGTATCAACAGACGTGTAGCATTTCTCGCAGAAGATCGAGATACGCCTGTTTGCTGCGCTAGTTTTTTCAGCGATTTTCGAAGCGAACGCTCCAAAGCGGCATCAATCACAAGAATTCCTGCTGCTGAGCTTCGGAGAGTGAGCAAGAACATTTACACGAGATATGCTGCCTGTTTGAGAGCAGAAGATGAACATCTCCAGTATCTATTATAAGGTAAGGATTTTAGTCCGCCTCTGCCGGCGCAATTTCCCCGGCGACTACCGGCTGTCTCGCGCAGTAGAGGGAGGCTGCGAGTGGGTTCGAATATAATTTAACTAACCTATATTAGGAGGCTAAAAAACTGAAGCTTTGTTAATATCCATAAGCTACTGAAACATTAACAAACGTCCATTTTACAATGTAATAGTATACATTCCAAGTTTGTTGTTAGAACAATGGCGTACCACCTGGCTTGGTTATGTTCAGATCTACATTGATGGATCCAAAACTACCAATAGAGTCGGTTACGCTTATTGCCCTTCCATTTCTGAATATGCTCGCTATCAATTGTCTGCGGAAGCTTCTAACTATATGGCCGAGATTCTCGCCACTCATACTGTCAAGAACTATGGAGTTTCCCGGCATTTTCCCAAAAGTTCAACTTTGAAGGATGCTAAAAGTATGTTACAGAGACTAGAACATCCGTTACAGAACGGTGACCTGCACCAGTGTTTCCACGACATTCTTTATTTTGTGAATTTGGCTATAGCCGAGGATCAACAAATGGATTAAAGGACATGCCGGTTATCCTTCAATGAGGATATTGACCAGCTGGCTAAACAGAGCATCACATAAGAATAATTCCAAGACATCGGACTTCCATATAACCTTTTACCAACCTTACGTGACGATAATTTTGAGCGCTGGAGTAACAAATTGTCTTTTACGAAAGCTTCAAAAGGCAGACATTACGCGACCACCCAGGAAGACACGCCGGGAATGCCATGGTTTGACATTTATCATATTGCGCGTCGACATATCACCACTAACATCACAAAGCGGCTTGGCCATGACTGTTACTCCCAACATCTTCATCACACACATATATCCAATTCCCAATGTCACTATGATCCTACAGAACATGCATACTTTAACTATTTATTGTTTAGTTTTTCACTGTACACGCTTCAACGTTCTATTTTCTCCAATGTCCATCATTCCTTATTAGTGTCAGCTCTATTGCATACTCCTCGGAAACCCGTTTATCATGCTTTAATTCAATTCCTCTAAGACACCCAGTTGCAGCTATAATTCCTCCTGCTCTGTTTGCTATCTTTATTTGTAATTTCCCTGCTCCCTGTTATTTCTAAAGTAAGATAACTCACTAATTCTTCAGTATATGTGAATATCTATGCTGGTGTCACCAAGTATTTTCGTAAGTATATTACTTGTATTTGTATTCTAAATTTATTTTACATAATTTTGTATATTCACTCTGTATGTATTTTGCTCATGCGCAGTTGTGTTGGCTGTATGAATAGCAACCAAATGCCAAATAAAAGAAATAAATTTTAAAAAATATATCTGATGTTACAATCACATGACTTTCTCCCCCCTCTATCGCTTATTAGTGGGTATACAAACTATTCTTACTAAAGCTTATTTTTCTATCTACTTCCTTTTAATCCGAATAAACTTTTGCAGAAATAGCTACATTATATATTTCGTTTTAGATACAAAGGGAACAGCGATAGTCAAATGTTCAACTGGACGTCATACGCTGCCTTAATATTCCATGCTGTTTCTATGCAATCGCTAGAAGCAACAGGAATGC
Organism: Deroplatys truncata; assembly: GCA_030765065.1. Classification (NCBI taxonomy): domain Eukaryota; kingdom Metazoa; phylum Arthropoda; class Insecta; order Mantodea; family Mantidae; genus Deroplatys; species Deroplatys truncata. Next base: position 108,992,452 of record CM060985.1, read on the forward strand.
TGAAAGGACTTTAAGAGAATGACCAAGTACTGAACAAAACGAACCATTAACAACAGCTATTTCGGAAATAGCTGATGCTACAAAAAGGTTATTTGAAATAAACTGCGTATTTTAAAGAGGTATACATTTCTTGTGCGGTACGTTTTGTCTATCGCTTCGTTTGTCAGTTATACATTCCACAACATGCTTCCGAATAAATACTTCATGGGCTATTCCTAGAAAATTCAAAATATATATTTTGTCGTGTGAATATCTAATATATATAAAGTATAACTATTTTAATCAAATCGTTACATTTTTAGAAAATCAAAGACTTCGAAAAATGTTCCGTGTAAAGGGTAATTTGGGGTGGGGGATTTTCTTGAATATCTTCGTGTCGCATCTTTGGAAGGTACTGAACCTAAGTACCTAGTTTAGTGTCGACTTTTTGTTTTTGAGTTATGCGTTCACAAACACACATGGACCTTTTTCTAAAAATGCTCTTTTTTTCGAGTCAAGCGGCCTCAAAATATGTATTTCCGGTGAAATCTCTGTATCGAATTGTTGGGTGGAATGCAATACCTTCTCTACTGCGGCGGTATAAATGACGTTAACGGTGCTGGGGGGGGGGGGGTAATTAGGCTTCGACTATTTTCTCAGCGTGGGTACGATCGAGCGTTCATATTGAAATAATTACCCAGGAGTTATTTTACTATCTTAATACTTATTATACCACTGTCTCATGATTGTGTACTTGTGTTACAATTTCTGTAGGTGTGTGCGTGTGTGAGAGAGAGAGAGAGAGAGAGAGAGAGAGAGAGAGAGAGAGACAAAGTTGCGCGCGCAACCATTAAACCCATCGCGTTTTCTTCATTTTTCGCAATACTAACAAACCCTTGGTGTATTTAATGTTGTGAGGAACTGTTTTTTGCGTCTGAAGTATTTCCCCTTAACTACGGATTCCATGCTAATTACTCGCTCCCGTCGTTTGCGATTATATTAAGTAACTGATTAGAGATTCGCGGTATTGGATGTATAAATCAAATGTGTTTCAAATCTATGGAGACTGCATGTTATGTTCAGTAACAGTATGTTTGTGTGAGTGTGTTCGGGAATGACGCTTCGATGTCTTCCTTCTATTTCCTCGACAATCGCCACTCCCGTATTTCCACCTCCAAGTGAACTATCGTAATATTTACATTGGTGGATTTTAATTCTAATTTTGTCATTGGTTATGAAAATTGGTGTTTTTCCTGATTTCTACCAATAGCATTTTAGCTGTGTAAAAAGCTTCCAGAATGTTCGATGGCTTGCCCACGCTCCTTACGGTGAGTACACATGGCGTCCGTATTAGAGAGAACAATAATTTCTAAAGATTCTTCACTGTCTTTTGTTTGAGAGATGTTCCTGTTTTAAACTTTCCAATGCCCAAGGCTACTTTTTCCTGAGTATATTCTGCCTTTTTCTTGTTTGTGTATCTGTGCTGTTGAAATGCATTGGAAATGTTACATTATCGATTTTATCCAATATATATTTTATTGTTATGGTTAATATAATTAATGTGTGGGCTAAATATACTCCTTCACTACTATATACGTGGTACACAAAGCAAAAACGTCGGCTCACTGATTTCTAATGTTAGCAATTTTCTCTCTTTATACAATTATTTAGCATGTCCTGCTCACGAAGTTGATTACATGGCGAGTACAAAGGAAATAAAACAAAACTTTTTTACATGAGGGTTATTAAAATATTTTGGCATTGGTATCGCAGCGTAATAAACAGATCAGAATCTCTTGTTTTGCTCTGTGCCTTAATTGATGGATGTGACCATCTACATATACAGTGTGTTTCAAGAAGAATCATCCAATTTCACAAGGCTATATGTTTTACATGCAACACATAAAACTGAGATATATTTTTATTATAGTTTTAAGACTACAAAGTTTTCATTTACATATTTCAAAGCATTTCACAAATATTCAATACCGGGCACATGACAAACATCTAGACGATAATCAGGCTCATCCCATACTTGTATGATTATGTTTGGTCTTACTGTAACCACTGCCGTTTCTATGCAGCATTGTAGTTTGCCCACAGCTGTTGGACACTACAAAAAACACTGCGAGACCAGGCGAACTTGGGAGGCCAATGGTGCAATGGAAGATCCACAGGACTTATAGAAAATGCATTATTGATGTTGAATGGATTCTATGTCTTGTTCGGGCACACGGGGGTGACCTGTGGATTTTCTCTTACATAAACAGTGTCTTGAAACAGCTGGTACCAACGTCGATTGCTCTGTGTAGTATACTTTTAACAAAACTCTTGCTGCACAATTGTAACTAATTTGCACCTTTTGAAATGGGGAATAAAAAATGCTTTTTGTTGCTGTGTTGTAAGTAGGGGAAGCATTGCATTCCACCTAAAAATTCGATACCGAGATTTCACCGGAAATACATATTTTGAAGCCCCCTGAATAAAAAAAAGCACTTTTAAAAAAGGTCCATGCGTGTGCCTGAACAGCATATAAAACGAAAAGTCGGACAAATACCAAATTTCGTATTTAGATTCAATATCTTTCAAAGATGCCACACGAAGATTTTAAAGAAAATCCCCCGACCCCAGACTACATTTTTCGAAAAGTTTGATTTTTTTCAAAAATGGCTAAGGAGGAGTTTTATTAAAATATATATTTAAGATATTTTCATGGCAAATAAAATGTACATCTTGAATTTTCTGGAAATGTCCTCAAAAGACGTCTTCTTTCTGAATGGCTTTGCATAACAGGTAAACCGTAAGAATTGGACAAAATGTTTCTAGCCCCAAAAATATAGAGCTCGTTAAAACACACAATTTATGTCATACACGTTTCTTCTCTTTTTTTGTGGAGTGAACCATTTCCGAGGTATTCCTTGTTACTTTTTCTCAAATGGGAATTCGTTATTCTTTGTGTGTGTGTGTGTGTGTGTGTGTGTGTGTGTGTGTGTGTGTGTGTGTGTGTACCCTGGACATGCGAATGAAATGCTCCACACAGCAACCAGCTCTTAAAAGATTTATCTCGATTAACATGAAGTAGATGGAGAATAAGTGTTTGTAAAAATAGTTTGTACAAGAGCAGAGAAAGTCAGTCATGCGAGCGTAACACATCAGATATATATTATATTTGTGGTCACAATATTACAGCAATAAAATACATTAGACACGCAAATCAATAATGGAGCAACAAAGACTATTGCTAGAGCATATGTAGAATGTTACATAGGTAATTGACGGTAGCTTGACAAATCATCAATACAGAATACAAACGAAAGTGTTGCAATTTAAATTGACGTATTCATAGAAATCTAGTTAAAATAAGGTAGTATTATGAAAGGATTTTGGATTGTTACTTTGTTGTGTCCAATTCCTAATCTTGTCAATGAAACTTTCTCTCTCCTTTGTAGCTTATATACAGATGACATGTACCCATATAATAGTATATTATGCAACGAGACTATAATTGTAGTAATTAAAACGCGAGTATTATTATTAATCGAGCGAGCGAAGCGACTCTGTTAATAATTATCATACGAGCATTTTAATTACCATTATAGTTAAGTTTCATACGACTGTTTATGCTCGACCATGTATCTAAATTGAAGGTTTCATAAGTATTCGTTTCTGGTTTGAGCGATGTGTTACAATCGTTATTCATTTATCTATGGTTACAATACAATGACCTTGTAGCACCTGTGTCAAAGTTGCTAGCGTTGTGAGACGTACTACGCAGAATAATCGATACTTGCGCTTTCACAATGTTAGGTGGCCACTTCTGATTGGTCTAATACCTATACTTTAATGAACAGTACTTTAATGAGGCCCATTAAAGTACTGCTACCAGTCGTATAAATACTACATTTTGGCATGGTCGAACATAAAGGTCCATTTTCATTGTAGTATGTGATCCAATGCTTCTTAATCTTATTTATGAATGACAGTAAACCTCAGGAGGAGTATAGATGTTTTGGATTGAGGAGTTTTGTATGGTTTTCTTTGCTGCATGATCTGCCAGTTCATTATCAGTTTTGTCACAATGTGAAGGTATCCAGAAATGATAATTTCTTTTCCCTTTGTTTTTAATGAAAGGATCATGATTTGAATGTCTTGTGTTAGAACATCTGTTGTCTATAAGCCACTAATTGCTTGTATGGAACTGAGGGAGTCAAGAGAAAATAATGAAACGTTGGTCTTCCATATTTTTTATTTTCAGCATTGCTCGCTTGATTGCGTACATTCGCATATAAAAGTGAACTTTGTCTCTGAACACTACTGCACATCCGCTCCCTTCACTAGTTTTGGATCCATCTGTGTATACACTATGTGATCAAAAATATCTGGACACCTCCACAAACATACGTTTTTCATCTTACGTGCATTGTGCTGCCACCTACTACATGGTTCTCATTATCGGCGACTTCAGTAGTCATTAGACATCGTGAAACAGCAGAACGAGACGATTGGGTGATTGGGTGTCACCTGTGTCAGAAGGTCGTCCTCCGTGGACTAGTGGTAGCCTCTAGTTCCCAAGGTCGCGGGTTCAAACCCGGCGGAGGGCGATGGATTTTTTTCGGGCGTAAAAATCCTTAGCATGGCTTCCTTCGGAAGGGAAGTAAAGCCGGTGGTCCCGTGTCGTAGATTTACGGCACGTTAAGAACCTCAAGACTGATAAAGGGGCCTCTGAGCAAAATTACCGGTGTTACACGCCCATTATAGAATGGGACGCTAAGGACCATAGTAGTTAAAGAGCGTCCATAAATAAAACTCAATTTAATTTGTGTCATAAGTCTACGCGAGATCTCCACACCCCTAAACATCCCTAGGTCCACTGTTTCTGATGTGATAGTGAAGTGGAAACGTGAAGGGACATGTACAGCACAAAAGCGTACAGGCCGACCTCGTCTGTTGACTGACAGAGGCCGCCGACATTTGAAGAGGGTCGTAAAGAGTAATAGGAAGACATCTATCCAGACCATCACACAGGAATTCCAAACTGCATCAGATCCACTCCAAGTACTATGACAGTTAGGCGTGAGGTGAGAAACCTTGGATTCCATTGTCAAGCGGCTGCTCATAAGCCACACATCACACAGAAAAATGCCAAACGACGCCTCGCTTGGGGTAAGGAGCGTTAACATTACACGATTGAACAGTGGCAAAACGTTGTGTGGAGTGACGAATCACGGTACACAATGCGGCGATCCGATGGCAGGGTGTGGGTCCGGTGAACGTCATCTACTAGCGTGTGTAGTGCCAACAGTGAAATTCGGAGGTGGTGGTGTTATGGTGTGGTCGTGTTTTTCCTGGAAGGGGAAGGGGCTTGCATCCCTTGCTGTTTGCGTGGCAGGATCACAGCGCAGACCTACATTGATATTTTAAGCATAGCTTTTTGCTTCCCATTGTTGAAGAGCAATTCGGGAATGGCGATTGCATCTTTCAACACGATCGAGCACCTGTTCATACTGCACGGACTGTGGCGGAGTGGTTACACAATAACATCCCTGTAATGGACTGACCTGCACAGAGTCCTGACTTGAATTCTATAGAACACCTTTGGGATGTTTTGGAACGCCGACTTCGTGCCAGGCCTCACCGACCTACATCGATACCTCTCCTCAGTTCCGCACTCCGTGAAGAATAGGCTGCCATTCCCCAAGACCTGATTGAAAGTATGCCTGCGAGAGTGAACGTCATCAAGGCTAAGGGTGGGCCAACACCATATTGACTTCCACATTACCGATGGAGGGCTCCACGAACTTGTACGTCATTCTCACCCAGGTGTCCGGATACTTTTGATCACATAGTGTATGTATTGGTATGTAATTGAGGAAGTTTAACTATTGTCTGTTCAGAGTCTTTTGAGCCAGTGAAAGGGGCACAAAGAATTCGCGCGGTCGGCACAGTAGCTAGAACACAGTATAGCCACACGAAGCCGAATTGGCCACGGGCCAGCAGTTTTTACCTTTCCTCTCCACTGGCTCAGAAGACTCTGAACAGACAATAATATCTATTTATATATATATATATATATATATATATATAAAATTTCAAATTAAGTAGTAACCTGGATTCATGCAGGATATTGAAAATAAAGCAACTGTTTGCATATTTTCCCCCTCCAAATTTATTGTTTTCAACTATTACTCATATACAGTATTAAAATAGGTATTATCCAATAACAAATAAAACAATGGATACAAAAATTAAAACAAGCCCATACGCTTTTTTTTATGATTTATCTGGAGCATTAAAAGCTGGAGTCTTCAGCTATCTTTTTCTGATTTATCATCTCTTTTTTTCATGCATTGTATTTCTTTTAATGTTACACATTTTTTATAATACATATAATTTCATACGCGCGCTTGTGTGTGAGTTTATGTGTGTGTGCATGTGTGTGTGTGTGTTTGCGTGTGCGTGTGCGTGTGCATGTGTGTGTGTGTGTGTTTGCGTGTGCGTGTGCGTGTGCGTGTGTGTGGTGCTTAGGTGACTTCTCAAATTTTAACTAGGTGACGACGAATTTTCTCCGCTAACCCACGCTGTAGAGCCATCCAGCGGCAGGACAGAAGAAAGGTAACAAAAGCCGTTAATTCCATCTTCCTAGCATCACGATTCACCTCCAATATCCAGTAAAATGTAGTAAATATGAGCCAAGTACAGCTATTCCGCAATGCAGGTGGTTTTCCGGGAACCTCTAGAGAGCAAGGCTCCAACAGAAGATAGGTTTTTCCTGCCCCCCCCCATTACTGTCATTCGATGCGCCACCCAATGCCATATATTGTAAGAATGTGGACCAGATATCTTAAGATTTTGTTACTAATGAACAGGGAATAGAATATTTTATCGCAACATCTCTCGGACTATCAACGGAAAATTATGTGTATGTAGTAGTCTCTTCGTATACCTATACGTTTCACTTTAGTTATTATGTTAATCTTAATTCAGTATAATTGTACTGCAGTTACTGCATCTATGGTCCGACGGTTAGCATGCTAGCTTCCAATTCCAGAGACCTAGTGTTCGATTCCTGGCTGTAGGATCCAAGTTTTTTTTTATTCCCCAACCTGCCTTAAATTTGGATGAATGAATGAGATTGTAAATGTGTAAAATTAAATCGCGGATGGTCCTTCGCGTCCCATTCTATATTGGGCGTGAAAGACCGGTAATTTTGCTCAGAGGCCTCTATCAGGCTTGATGTTCTTTTATGTGACGTAAATCAACACGGGACCACCGACTTTACTTCCCTTCCGAAGGAAGCCATGCTAAGAATTTTTACACCCAAACAATCCACGCCCTCTGCCGGGTTTTGAACCCAGGACCTCGGGGGGACTAGAGGCTAGCATGGTAACCACTACACCACGGATGACGACTTATAAATGTGTGTCAAATTAATTTTTAAATAGAAAAGAATAGGAAAAACAGAAAAATGTGATCATAAGCGCCAATGAGCAATAATAATTGTTTCAGGGGCAAAGCCGCCGATGTGAGCTTATACGTTAAAGGCGGCATATAAATGGAACAATTTAAAGAAAAAGACACACACATGCAGATATTGCAGAATTTTGTATTAGTTTATAGTTTTTTATTAGTTGGCAAGTTAATTCGTTATTGAAATTAAATTGAGTTTCCTATTTAAAATTAAATTGGACGCTCTTCAACTACTATGGTTTTTCACGCCCAATATAGAATGGGGCGCTAAGAACCAGATATTTTGATCAGAGGCCCCTATCAGGCTTGAGTTTCTTTTACGTGCCTTAAATTTACCACACGCGCCGGCTTAATTTCCCTTCCAAAAGAAGCCATGCTAAGCATTTTTACCCCCGAAAAACATCCATCACCCTTTGCCGGGCTTGAACCCGCGTCCTCGGGAACTAGAGGCTAGCATGGTACTCCTAGACCACGGAGGACGACATTCGTTATTGGAACCTGCACGTTTGTGCTTAGGTTTATTTGAGGAATCTGCTCCTAAGCACGAGATTTTCATTCAGGGGCGATACTAGAATTCACGTATTATAGTTTTCTGCTGTAAATGTATGCTAGCAATAAATAGATTAGGTGATTTTGATGTTCTATTTCAGGTTTTTTTATGTCATTGTTTTGTCATTTTCTTACCCTTTGCGTCTTTAGTGATTTTCTTGCATTTACATGGAGAATAAAATATTTTTATATTCCCGACACTTTACATAAGACAACTTATCAAATATCAGAAATTTCACTACTACAACTGAGAAATAAGAGTAACTTTGTATATCCTTTACTCACATTCTTGAAAAAAAGTGATTCCTATTTAATGGTTATTCTAGAAAGGATTGCTTGCGGATGCAAGGGTGGCTATTGTTAAGGGAACAGGTAAAAATTACTGTTATGTTTTCATGTCTCAATACTAGGAATGAGACAGGCCAGTTTCCCCTTTCTCGCGCTAATAAGTCCGTCAGTAAGGTCACTAATGTCTTTGTCCTTGTATCGTGTCATAGGCTGTGAAATCCTCTTCATTCGCAATGAATTTTGTATAATCGGAGCATGAGCCTTAGCATGATTTCTTTCGGAAGGGAAGTAAAGCCGATGGTCCCGTGTCGTAGATTTACGGCACGTAAAAAAACCTCAAGCCTGATAAAGAGGCCTCTCAGCAAAATTTCCGGCCTTTCACACCCAACATAGAATGGGACGCTAAGAACCATAGTAGTTGAAGAGCATCCATAAATAAAACTCAATTTAATTTTTTATTATCTTTTAACTCAAAGTTAATGCTACAGTTTTGTAAGACCTGCTTCAAAAGCAATTTTCTTAATATTCCTTTCAGATTCTTCAAACAAGAACATCGAGCAAAATATTTTAATTCATTTTTAAATTATCGTATTCCTTTACCTATTGTTTCTACTCGCACAGAATTACATTCATGTACAAATTAATTGATAATTTTCTGTACACAACTTTAATACATTAAATCTCAGCTTTAGATAATTTTTTTAAAAAATGTCATCTTTCAAATATTTTAGAACATCAAAATGTGGACCCTGCTAATGAACCATGTAGGGGAAAAAGAATTGCTTAAGAAGCTTTACGCCACATGACAATTCAATCTCGAAACTTTTATATGTGTAAAAACAAACGTTACAAATAGCTAATACTCTTCAGAAAAGTTATTTGATATAAATTACATATTTCAATTAGCTCTAAATTAATGTGTGGTAAGTTTTGTATTTTGTGTTGTTTTACGATTACTCGCATATCAAATTAAACAAAATCCATTCAGAATAAAGACAACTTGAAAGGTTACTCATAGAAAATTGTATCATATAGGTACGAGGGAAAGCTGGACGTCACATGGCGTGAGTGTAGCGAGCCTATAGTGCCAAATGGGTCTGGTCCCGCAACACGGGGCAGTTGACGAAACAGGACAAGATGGTGTGTGGCAATTGGCGAGCTGTTGGTGCACTGTAGTGGTGTTTTTCATTGCAATATGGCCCGTAGACACCATTTGAATGATTTCACACGGGGAAGAATCATCGGGAAACTGCAAGAAGGGCGAAGTGTGACGAGTGTTGCTCAGGAGTTTGGAATTGCTCACAGCATTATTTCACGTGCATGGGGAACCTTACAAACTATAGTCACTGCTGTCCCAAGGAGAGGTGGTGGTCGACCACGCTCAACTACAGCAGCAGATGACCGCTACATTGTGCAACAGGCAAGAAGGGATCCACGTCAAACGGTGGGTGCAATTGCAACCACATTTAACACGACAGTTAGGTACGCAATCTCACGATACACAGTGGCACGGCGACTACATTGAGCTGGTCTCTTTGCCCAACGGCCAGTACGTTGTGTTCCATTGACATCTGCAAATCGGCGGCACCGTTTGCGATGGTCCCAAGAGCATCAAAATTTATCAACGAGGAATGGGGTCCCGTGCTCTTCTCGGATGAGAGCAGATTCAGTGATTCTCGACGTATCCTCATCTGGCGAGAGGTGGGAACGCGTAATGAACCCAGGAACATCCTTGAACATAATCGTTTTCGTGGTCCGGGTGTTATGGTTTGGGGAGCCATAATGTTGCATGGGCGCACCGACCTCCAAATCTTTGAACACGGTACGCTCACTGGTCAATGTTATTGTGATGCTGTACTCCTTCCCTATGTGCGTCATTTCAGGGGTGCAGTCGGCCCTGACTTCATTTTTATGGATGACAATACGCGACCGCATCAAACAGCGCAGGTGGAGGATCTCTTGGAACGAGAAGATAATTCGGCGAATGGACTGTCCAGCCCGTTCCCCCGATTTACATCCCATTGAATACGTACGGGATGCTCTGGGGAGACGCATTGCAGCACATCCACATGCGCCAACGACCATCCAACAGTTGTCAACAGCGCCGGTGGAGGAATGGAACGCCCTACCACAAGAACTGCTTACCAACCTTGTGGCCAGCATGGGAGCACGATGCAGAGCATTCATTGCTGTCCGTGGTGGTCATGCACCCTTTTAAGCACCATGTATCTGTTTCTGTAAATCTAGAGAACCATCATATGTCGTACTGACTTTAGTATAGCTTATGGTCTATAAATAAAAGTGGCATTTCTGTTCGTCTCATTGCATATTTCGTTTAGTTGCCTACTGTAGCATACCGTAGCAGTTCCCTCTATGTATGATTCAAATTTCATCGAGGTATGTTACTTGGCAGTGTCACAGCATGCGAAGATTACTTTCGTTTTCAGGTTTTGCACACCAGTGTATATGTATCAGTAATGCAAATGTCTTAAACAGTATCGTATTTTCACCAAATTTGTTAGAGGCATTTTTGAGAGCAACAAAAAAAGTTTCCGTGTAAAGAGTAATTTTGAGTAGCGGGTTTTTTCTTGAAAGTCTTTGCATCATGAAAATCTCCAACAGTTTCGGACTGAAATATGAAATATGCTACATATCCGAGTTTTTGTTGAATATACTAATTTCTTCCACTTTTCGTCACGCATTTTTTATTCTAAAATGGCTTTTTGTGCGTGTGTGTGTTTCTTCGGACCTCAAAATGTATAGGATTTCTCGTGAAATTTCGATTATAGCATTTTTTGGATTGGATACAATACTTCCTCTACCTACAACGGCTAAGTGGTAGAGAAAGTAAAATTAAACAAGGAACAGAATATTCACCTCATTCATTGGAGCAGCTTGATTGCCTGCTATTCGTTTTTCATAAAATGCTGGGAAATGTCTGCAGACATAATTCGAGTACATTACTCTGTGTGAGCCATATAGCCAATATGGTTTAGGAATAAACCGGCTAGGTATTTATCCATTTTCCAAGGGGTAAAGGTAACGAAAACCGGAGGGGCGCCAAGCCAGGGCAGAGCACCCCAAGTAGGCTGCAACGCCCTTTTTGTTTCTATCGTGGCCCCTGGAAGGGAGGGATTAGTGGAGCGACCCCGAAGGGCGACCAGACCAGCTTTTCTACTATATACCAATGGTCGATAAACATGCGGGATGGAAAAAAATAAACAACGGAGGCCGGAATTAATCCTTATATCATGGACCAAAACCTACTTTTTTCAAGCTTGATGGTATATCCCAACTACTTTGCCTTAAACTGCTTCTACCAGTTCTCGGGTTTGTAGCTTAATTGGCTAAAGCTCCGAACCATCTTTGGCCGGATTTCAAAGTCAAACATTTAGTCACTAATTGCTTAGTGCGGCGTTGTCATGTCTTTGGCAAAAGACAGGTTAGCTCTATGTAAAGCAAACTTGACTGACGTCGCGATGTTACGGCCTTCGACAGAGGTGAAACCCTCGCTTGCAGTTTAACTAAAAAAGGTATCAATGCACATTTTCGTTATTTGATTTGTCTTGGCTTAGTATCCGTAAATTTATTGGAATCACAGAAGAGGATTTCTTTTTACTTTCTCTACTACGTATAGTAAGTAGGGGAAGTATTGTATTCCACCCCAAAAATTCGATACCGAGATTTCACCGGAAATGCATGTTTTGATATCCCCTGAATCCAAAAAAAAACATTTTTGGAAACATGTCCGTGTGTGTGTGTGTGTCTGTGTGTCTGTCTGTGTGTCTGTCTGTGAACAGCATAACTCAGAAACGAACTGTCGGATAAACACCAAACTTGGTATTTAGGTTCAGTATCTTCCAGAGGTGCGACACGAAGGTTTTCAAGAGAATCCCCCACCACAGAATACCCTTTACATGGAACATGTTTCGAAAATTTTAATTTTCTCAAAAATAGCTCTAACGATTTTGATTAAAATATCATATGTTTAAGATATTTTCATGACAAATAAAATGTATATCTTGAATTTTCTGGGAATGTCTTCAAAAGTATTCTTCATTGTGAACGACTTTTGGTAAACTGGTAAACCATAAGAGGTAAACAAAATTTTACTAGACAAAAGATGTAGATCGCGTTAAAATACACAATTTATGTCATACATTTTTGTAGTTGAATGAACCACTTTCGAGATATTGCTTGTTATTCCCTTAAATTTTTCAATACTTATTTTCTCAAATGGGAATTCGTTATTCATTTTTTTTATCTTGGATATGCAAACAGTATTAATCTGTGGAAAAGGGAATAGTGCTGCACCTAGCAACCAGCTATTAAGAGATGTGTTGGCTTAAAGGCAATAAGAGAGAGTTTGCAAATGTTTATCTCGATTAACATGAAGTAGATGGAGAATAAGCGTTTGTAAAAATAGTTTGTACAAGAGTAGAGAAAGTCATGTGAGTGTAACACATCAGATTTTTTTGTTATGTTTTACCTTTAGGAAGCATTGCTAATAAATTACCTCTATTATGATGGATATGTGGACTGAAAGTGTTAAGAACGCATTGTTTTAGTATAAGATTTTCTTCTTGTACTAGTCGGCCACAACATGAATGCGCTTGTAGGAGTGCGCCATTGTTTTTGTTGGCAATGCGTAACGTCATCAAGGCTAGGAATCAGAGGGGAGTGCACAGTTGTACAATGAAAGTTGTAAACTACTATATTTGCAGCCTCAGTCTCACTAGTAAATTCAATTCAGAATTGTGATATTTTCTTCATCCGAATGTCCTTCCGACACCCCGCACACTTGTTCCAACTGCTTAGTTCCTCTTCCCACTGAACGCACTCATATTGTGCCCGACTAGTACCTACAGTCAGTGTTCGTAACGACTGTTTCAGGATACGAAGCTGCGGCTTCTGTTGCAATAACGAAAGCATCCTTATGATCTTGCGGGCACAACTACCTGTAGATATTTTTGGGATCTGAAAAAAAAGTAGTCCTTGTTTTACTTTTTCTAACATCTGCTAGCAAAAAGTAGAGGAATACTTTTGTCCGCCAAAATTTCGATATCGAGATTACACCTAAAATAATACATGTTCTGAAGTCCCCTGAAGCCAAAGGAGGCGCGCGCGTGTGTGCGTTTGCAGGTGTGTAGAGAACTGGGAAAGTCTGATGCATACCAAACTTCGTAGATATAAATTCAGTATCTTCCAGAGATGTGACACGAAGATTTTCAAAATAATCCCCCCCAACTATGTTTTATATGCATTTTTTCGGTATTCCACCACCCTACCAAAAGCGCTTAATAAGTTTAATTAGAATACGTACACGTGTTTAAATTGTTAACATGACAAAATGTTTGCGAGGTTCATTAGGAAATTCTACAGATGAGCTACAGCTTTTACAGTATTTCCGAAGTATTTTGTTTTCAAACCTGGCATTTTCCATAGAAACATTTGTGCAAAAGCAGATTCGAGAATGATAGTACACATAGCCATATTTTGTTACAGTGCAGGCATGTGTATACGGGAAACAGCAAATTTCGAACATCATGCGGTTATCAAGTACTTCGTAAGGATGGGAAGGAATGCAACAGAATTCATACCGATATACAAACACACTAAGGGAACACTGCACCATAATTTTCAACCATTTCTAAGTGGGCCACGGTGTTTAAACAGGACCGTGAAATGGAAGATGTGGCAAATTTTGGCCTTTCGTTGCTTGCATCAAAAGAAATCAATGAAGAACGCGACATAGTTCTGCAGGATCGCCGAATAAAGGTGTCAGAAATTTCTGAAGCGCTGTGCATTTTAGGGGATCGTGTGTTTCGAATTTTGAGGGAAGAGTTGGACATAAAAGAAAGTTCTGCAAGATGGGTGTCGCAACTGCTGACTCTGGATCAAAGGCGAATCCGAGTGCAAACCTAAGCAAAGTTTCGCTAATTTTCAGAGATTCACGACTTTGCGGATCGATTTCTCACAAGTAATGAAACATGCGTGTTCTATTAGACACTCTAAGCAATCGAAGCAATAAGACCTCTACCACCAAGAAGACAAAATGTGAAATCGGTCGGGAACATTATGGCGTCGGTTTTCTGGGATGCTAAGAGTGTGATGCTAATTAATTATCTTCGCCACCGAGCGTATTATGCTAACCTTCTGGACCAACTGACCAAAATACGCGAGGAAGTGTCCGGATTGGCCAAAAAAAAAAGTCATCTTCCATCAAGACAATTCGCGTCCTCACACATATGTTGCTGCAGTGGCGAAAATGAACGAAATTGGATATGATTTGCTATCACATACAGCTTATTCCAAAGACTTAGCTTCATCCGACTTCCATCTGTTCCCTAAACTGGGAAAGTTCTTAATGGAAAGAAATTTTCGTGCCACACAGAACTTTTGTCAGTTGAGGCGTATTTTTCAGGCATGGAGAAATCCGTCTTCCATGACAGGTCCTACCTAGACCAAGTGCATTGATGTTTATGGAGACAATTATTAAAATCAGAACAGTTCAAAAATCTGAATGTGTTACATTCACATTACTTTCTGTACCCTGTGCTATTTATTAATGGGTATAAAAACTTAACCTACAGAAGCTTACATTTCTGTCTACTTCATTTTAATCGAGATAAACCGTTCAAAATAACCACGTTACACATTTTATGATAAATGCAAAGGGAATAGCGATAGCCAACTGTTTCAGAAGTGGACGCTATATGCTGGTCCGTATATTCTTTCCACGCAGTCGCGAGAAACAACTGAATGTCGGCAGGACTTTAAAAGAGCTATTTTTTATACGCTTGGAGAGTCTGCTCTTTTTCTGTCTTAGGGTGTACATTTTATTTGTCATGCAAACTCTTAAATATTGGTGCATTAATCAAATGCATTAGAGCTATTTTTGAGAAAATCAAAAATTTCGGAAAACCTTCCATGGAATGAATAGTTTGAGGTGGGGGATATTGTTGAAAATCCTCATGTCATCTTTGAGAGTTGTTGAATCTAAAATACTAAGTTTGTTATTTATCGGACATTTCATTTTGGGGCCATGCTGTTCACACATACATACACCTTTTTCTAAAAATGCTTTATTTATTATTATTCAGGGTGTCTCAAAAGATGTATTTCCTGTGAAGCCTCAGTATCGAATTTTTGGATGGAATGCAATACTTTCTCCACCTACTATGTACGCTGTCGCGCTTCCCCTAGATCCCTATAGTGTTTTTCCTTCCGCAAGGTTTTCACTTTCGTAATCAACCTTTGACTCCACCCAGCCGTATCAATTCTCTATGTGATCGACCTGAAAAAACAATACAGGAACATACAAACTAACCAATGAACGATGTTTATAATCTATGTGGAAGAAAGGATAGTTCGGATACCACCTCTATGAAAGTGTTTCGCTACATTGGCACATAAGTAAAGGCTAAAACAATTACAAATAATTCGGCCTTCTAGAGGAAGGTGCGAAGAATTATTTGCATGTGTGGTTAAACTGAAAGACAGCTACGACATTTACACATAGGGTTATTCAAAAAGAAAGAACAGACTGTAAACATTTATTCTAATGAATGACAATAGATGGCGACACATGCGATACATCCTGAATAAAGGAAAGTTCTAAATTTTATTTTATGTGTTCAAAATGAGCCCCATTTGTTATGCGAGGACGACCAGTGCTTTTCCGTTTGCACACGCAACCATTTTCTACGAATTTATTGTATCAGTTGTAAATTTTTTATGACGAGGTGGCTCTTTGTTGAACTTACAACGAAATGCACGCTGCAATGAAACAATGGATTCACTCTTTGCACACAAAACTACTTTTCCTGTGGCGTTGCCATTTTCTCGTAAACAAACCCAGCGCAACTGTAGGCACTGAATGGAACTAATAGGTGGGGGCTTAAAACTTTGAACATTCCTCTGTTCAATGATGTGTCATATGTGTTGCTATCTACTGTCGTTCATTAAAAATTAATATTTAAAATCTGCTCCTTCTTTTTGAATAACCCTGCATATGAAAGCTTTCATCAGCGACATTGAGACTAAAGCTGTTGCCGCACCTAACAGCAATAAGAAAACCGGCATTAAAAAAAATGTAATGTAGCATGAAAACATAAGGTTTTAGCTGTAATGTTACCCTTCGGAAGTTCGGTCATACTTTGGGGGGGGGTAAAGTACCCTGCATATCCAGTGGCTAAGATTATGTTCGAAAAACAGAGGTAACGCTGTTAAGGGTGGCCTAGATTTTTTCAGCACCAACATAAACAGCTCCGTTTCATTATGGGTCACATTTTATGCAAGACAATATACGTGGTAGAGAAAGTAATCAGTTTTGCTAAGCTCAGCCTGTAAAAGAGATACAAAAATACACTATAGTGGGTCTTGCACGCACGCACGCACGCACGCACACACTGATTATAAATATACAATTCCATAATGACATTTAGCATTGATTTTCAGATATTACGTTATAATTCAAAGCATCCGACACACAAAAATAAACCCAATCTTCGTAAGAGATGAAAACAAGTTCACGCCCAAGTTTACTACCGGCAAGAGGATCGTCTTTCAGTTTACCGCTAATAAAAATCCATACTGTACATATAGCATATAGGTGCCATGGTGTCGACCAGATGACCTCAATAACAGAGCCTGACCATTTTATTAGCTACCTGTCAAAACCATTAAGTAAATTAAAACAAGGAGCAACGGTCTGTCGTTCCAACTTGTTAGCAATGGCCTTCCACTGTTTTAATTACAGTAATAGCTGGATGCTATCACACATATGAAGTTCACAGCGACCTTGTGAAGACCTTGGAAGAGCGGAATTCCTTAATTCCGTTGCGAATGAGACGGAAATCCTTTGGCGTCATCTGTTACGTTAGAAATGTTAAAACTGAATTAACAACCAATGCTGATCGTTTGCATCTTGGAAAAGTGCAGTAGTTCACACTATGATAGACACACTCTCGGGCGGCGCGGCGCGGCGTCACAATCGGAGAAGACATAATTAACGTAATCTCACTGGCGGTCAATACTGGCACATTTCAGTTGCAATTTTAGTCTCACGACTTTCTCCACTTATTACCATATAATTCCCAGGACTTATTACTTTGTGTTCTACTTACCCGTAGTAAGTAGAAGAAGTTAGTATTCAACCGAAAAATTCGACATCGAGATTTTACCGGAAATACATGTTTTGAGACCCCTGAATCTAAGAAAAGCATTTTCAGAAAAATATCAATGGTGAATGAGTGTGTGTGCGCCGGCGAACAATGCAAGTCAAAAAAATCTTATGTGTTACACTCACATGACGTTCTCTACTCTTGTACAACCTATTTTTACAAACTCTAATTCTCCATCTATTTCATATTAATCGAGATAAACATTTGCAGAAACCATCTTTTGACATGCAAAGAGAATTACATTTTACATACAGCGACCAGTTCTAAAAATATTTGACTATCGCTTAAGGCCTACTATGTTCCCCTTGTTTTGTATTTGCAAGGGCAATATAGAAATACAGTAGTCTTTAAGCATAGACATATCTCTTAATAGCTGGTTGATATGTGCAGCACCTTTGCCACAGATTAATACTCTTTGCATATTGACGCAGCCACGCTGCGTCCTCCAACGATGAAGCAATACCTTTGCCTCACGATTGCTGCGTTTCTCCTCCTAGTTGTTTTTTTTTTGTTTTGTTTTTATACTTTCCCACAGCTGCTCGAGCATGAGATCTTAATCACTGGGTATGCGTGAGTGTATGTAGAGAGAAACATGAACGCTTTCTTGGAACACTTTTATTTTCACCATTTAAAATAAAACTTAAGGTTTGCCGATCACTTTTAAATGCATACGATACTACTGTGTCTTTACCAAGACCGAAGATTACTAACTACAGCTGAACGTTCTACCCTCTTGCATGTTCGTCGCCAATGTTCACAACTCGACGAGAATGTCGTTCCGCTCTCCCCGATCGCTCAGGACAGAATTAATTTCACTACCGCGCTACAAAGAGGAAAAACTCCTAACTTCCCCTTTCTCCCCTCAAAACTCCTACTCAAATTTAGCGTCATGAAGCCTCTAATGACCTTCGCTTCCCGGCCAGTGCAACTGCACCCATAAATTCCAAGAGAAACTGGTTTCAGCTATTTTATCCTTTATACCTGGGGCTGGTCCCTAATTAGCTAAACTGTGCCTGTCTGGTCTTTCTGTCGCTTTTAACAGTCAACAATTTTCCAATGCTTCTCCTTTTTATACATACACTGAAATTAAATATTTTATTATTTATTTTATATCATTATCCTTCTCACATTATTATGATAATTATTGACTTCATAATTTCGGCTTCAAATGCCCCCCATATACATTTCATATTATACAATAATATTACAATGTGTATGTCTTGCCCGAAACAATTTCCTCTCAGTAATTTCGTGATCGATCGGCAAACCTTGAATTGATTACATGATTCTTTTACAATTAGTCAACATATAAGTTTCTTTACACTGTTTACAATCATATTCCTTCTACAAATATGTTGGTCATACATATGACTTACCCTTCACACGATTCACTTTAACCATTATTATACAAAATTTACATTCACTAACATCATTCAAATTCAAACCATTATTATACAAAATTTACACTCAATAACCTACAGTATTCGATTTTAAACAATTATATTTTGTTTTCTGTTATTCTGATTTGTGTATCTGTTTTTGTTTTGTTTTTGGAGAATATTATTCTCTTTCTCACTTCACTTTCACATTGTGCACTGATCACTTTCACTTCACTGTTTCCCTTATATTTATTTTACAATTCTCATAACCTAATGACATTTCTATATTCATGTTAATGTTTCTCAGAAAATTACACCGTTCGTATTTTATCAGGAACATTCAATGATTTTCTATAAGGTCTCATAAGTTGTTTGTGCCCTTTACCAATAGATTTATTAGATTTTATATCTACTAGCTCAAAAGTATGTTCCCCAAATTTAGCAGTAATAATTACCGGAGCTTTATATAAGAGCTCTAACCTATGATTTCTTCCTTTTAATGCGCTGGATAATTTGTGATCTCTGGCAAGCACAAGGTCTCCTATTTTCGGTTCCCATTTATGCTTTCGCTTCTTTACTTTAGATTTCCTTTTTTCTGCTTTTTCTTTCAACCTGTCAACAACAATTTTAGCCCTTTGTTCTTCGGATAATGGTGATTGGTATCCTTTAATCGTTTTTGGTATTCCTTTAAAAATCGGTTCAGGTTTAATTCCTTGCATTAATTGTATTGTTGCGAATCCTGTCGTCGTATTGATGGTGTTAGTTATTATCTTTTCTATCACATTACAATACCTTACCCAATTTCTGTGATTATTATGAGTCAATACACGAAAATAGATTCCACTGTCCTTCAATATGCGTTCTGCGGGATTCCCAGATGGAAAATAAGAGGAACAATGATAGTGTTTTATATTCTGATTCTTTAAGGTCTCCCTGAAGATCTTACTACGATGTGCATATGGTTTAATATCAGTCATTTCAAATGAATGGGTGTAATTTATGCACCTTCCCGGCTTTTCTGAAAACATCTCCTTATTATCCATTAAAATTTTCTATAATTCCTTCTTTTGTTTCTCATTCAGCCTACTAGCTTGATTCACCTTATTTTTCAACAAATTTCCTATTTCGACACGTTCATCCACCCTATCGTACTTAGTTACATTCTTATCGTTCAAGCTTAATCTGGGAATTTCTTGGGTTTTTTTTTTTCGCGTTATTAATACAAAATTTGTCATGTTCTCCGCAGATTATATTTTCTTCATTAATTTCATGGCAATTCTTAAACCTTACTTCTGCTAATTTCATAGCTCCAATGTTTAACCTCCATAAAGAATGTTTCCCCTTTTATTTCTTCCTCTATCGGATCCCTGGCAATTATTCCCGAACTACTGTCCTCCAACAATGGTACGACTATGGTGTCTTGTTCTGTTTCGAGTTTCAAAATTTTATTTTCAAAATCTATAATGGAGATCCATGCGTATAGACTATCACATGTCTGTTACAAGCCTAGGTACTATTAAAAATAGCATCTCAATAATTTGCTTTCCGATTTCAATATTCATTATAGCCTGAAATCTTACTCTTTCTTTTCTTTTGCCCACCGTTACTGAACAATATCCCATGTACTGGTAAAGACAATTTTAAACCACTGTTTATTAATTCTTCATAAAAATTTTGTGAACAAACTGTAGTGTTGGCGCCGGTGTCTATTATTGAACGAAATTGTTTGCCATTAATGCCAATATTTATCCTTGATGGATCAGTTAAAATTTCGCTTTCTTCTGGCCTATCTCTCCCTTGCTGATGTTTCTCTATCATTAGTTGCCTTCCATTATTCCTACTTTTCGTGTACCGCTCATTATAGGAATGGTTCCCAATCTTCACTGAAGGTGAAGTTGATTGGGTTTGGAGTTTTCCGACACTTTGCTAATTGCTCCTGTCCCAATATCGTTATGCGAATGTCCTGGTTTCGTTTCATGACGGTAATTATTTCCCATTATTTGCCTTGTAGAGTTTATTGCGTCAATCCTATCTTCTTGAACTGGTGAATTCCTACCACTTCCACTTCTCGTCTTCTGTCTTGGTGAACTTGGTCTATACCTATTTTCATAGTTATTGCTACAATTATCTCCAGAATAGCGCCTGTTTCTAGGATACCTTTCCATTCTATCATAATTATACCTGTGAGTACGTACATAATGTTTGTGCGTTCCGTCCTCTTCCGCAGTTGACCAGGAAGAGGAAAATAAAATAAATTAACTACTAGGAGGTATTCTGAAAGAAATAGTAAGTGGGGAAAAGGTTTGGTACAGAAAAATATACCAAGTGATAAACACTGTTAAGAAATTATTTATATGCAAAGACAAAAAGGAAATCTGTAAAAAAAAAATCTGATGTGTTACACTCACACGACGTTCTCTACTCTTGTACAAACTGTTTTTACAAACGCTTATTCTCCATATGCTTCATGTTAATCGAGATGTTAATCTTATTGCTAATTTTCTTGTAGGTGCAAGGGGAATATGGTAGGCTTTAAGCGATAGTCAAATGTTTTAAGAACTGGTTGCTATGTGGAGGACATAAAAAAATGAATAACGAATTCCCATCTGAGAAAAAGTATAAGTATTGGAAAATTTAAGGGAATAACAAGCAATATCTCGAAAATGATTCACTCAACAACAAAACATGTGTATGACAAATTGTGTATTTTAACGCGATCTACATTTTTTGTGTAGTAAAATTTTGTCTATCTCTTATGGTTTACCAGTTATGCAAAAGTCGTTCACAATGAAGAATACTTTTGGAGACATTCCCAGAAAATTCTAGATATACATTTCATTTGTCAGGAAAATATCTTAAACATATGATATTTTAATCAAAATCGTTAGAGCTATTTTTGAGAAAATTAAAATTTCCGAAAAATGTTCCATGTAAAGGGTAATCAGGGGGGGATTTTCTTGAAAACCTTCGTGTCGCATCTCTGGAAGATACTGAACCTTAATACCAAGTTTGGTGTTTATCCGATTGTTCGTTTCTGAGTTATGCTGTTCACACACATACACACACACACACACACGCGCGCGCGTTTCCAAAAATGCTTTTTTTTTATTCAGGTGGTCTCAAAACATGTATTTCCGGTGAAATCTCGGTATCGAATTTTTGGGTGGAATATAATACTTCCCCTACTTACTGTACGTAGTAGAGAAAGTAAAAAGGATAAGAATGGAAGAGTCTGAATTATTATGAAAGACCAACAGAAAATTTTCCGGTCGCTGTTTAACATTCTTAGATTATAACTTTTAAATTTAAAAAATACAAGGTTCCTAGACACCAACATCCCTATCATCGTAGTTATTACTCTATGCAAGGTGGAGTTCCAACTGGAAAAAAACACAAGTTGGCAGACAGCTTGTCGATATTCAACACTAATTCTCTCAGGAGGTACAGACGTTCATACATGCTGTGAGTGCATTCATGAACGATACTTGAATAATTGTTCTTGTTCACATCGCTAAAGATATGAACATTGTGGTATTTCCACACTCATAGGGACAGTGTCTTCATACTGACTATGAGCTACGGGTTCCATGGAGCTATAAAATAATGGAGAGGCGATTTGGCTGGTACGAAAAAAACATACCGGCTATACCTATGCACAGAATGGAAGCAGCACTGATGTCCATTGCTTACTGAATAAATTATTGTAACGTTTTGCAACATTTTAAATGTACTGTAACATTGCAAACATTTGCAACATGTTAATAGTGGGGGGATACCGTGTCTCGTAAACATAAGGGAGGGGTTGACTCGCTTGCAGTCGCGCACGTAATGCATATAACCAAGGTCAAGGACAAGGGCAACGGCAACCTACCAAATCCAGTGAAATGACGGACACTGCATCATACATTATATTGCAAATTTGTTCATGAATTATACAGACAAAATACGTTTTCCAGTAATATGAATATAAACATACATAAAATAAGCATTTATATTAACAATGCGCACAGTAAATAAAAAGGTAGTTGATTGTGACCATATTATTCTACATTATGTCTGTGCATATGCTTTGTTACAATGAATAATATATATTTTGAAGTTTGCAGACGAAAACGATCTTCTATTCTCCTCCAAACAATGTATGTATTGAGAAGAGCTTCTCTCTACACCACATGACGTGATAGGGACAAATTTAAACCACGATGAGGTGCTACTCTTTGCTTTATGTGCAAACGTTAACGTGCTCTGAGTTAACGTTTTCTCGAGAACCTTCTAGTTCATCTCGAATGCTACAAAGCGTAGAATAACTTATTCTGGAGAATGTGTTTTAGTTTCTGCTGCACCTGTAGGAGCATTCCACCTTCAAATTGACTCTTGGCTATGGATAATTCCTTCACGAGTCATCGCTTCTGTCGTTTCCTTATTCCGACTCTCGAGAAGAGTGATATATCTTGACAGTTCTCTGAACTTATTAGCAGTGAACTGGATATTATACTTAGTAGCTGTTCTGACACAAGATACTTGGCTTGTTTTATTGCAGTAGTTTGTTCGTCAAGGACATTTAGTATTGCAACAGTCTGGTAGTAGTATTTTGCATAATAAAGAACGCATTCAACCAAGTACCCCATCTGGTCACAATAAGTTTTGGAGGTAAAGGAATGCCTGGTTCTGCTTCTATAAAGGTTCTTAACCTTGCAGGAAATTTCAGAAATATTTTCTTCGGGTGAGAAATGATAGTGTCTACATCTGGAAATAAGCACACAGCGACTCTGTGCAGACCATAGTGGAATCGTAGTAAAGGTGTGGGACAACCGTTACTTGTTTTCGTTCGGTGTGCGCAGTGACGTCACCTTGACTGCAATGAAAGGAAGGTTACGCGTTAGCTAATGAACGCGGCGAGGACAATAACACAGTTGTAATGTGAAAGCCTGAATGCATAATTTATCTAATTTCTAATACAAAATTACAAATGATCTCGACTCTGTTTATTCATGGGCACGCGGTTTAGACCTTGGTGTCAATCCCTCAAAATCACAGGCATTCCTGGTGGGACATCTAAGGTTGTTAGGCACTGTAGACATGCTTTCTATTCCCTTGGTTGAAATTAATGATTCTATTATCTCTGACACAATCGACAAAATATTAGGTGTTATTTCTGACAGTAAACTTAGTTGGGACAATCATATTACTGAAATTTGTAGGAAAGTAAATTCTTTAATCCATACTTTCAAGCGTTTAAATATGCCCCTGCCTAGGAACCTAAGAAAGACTTTGGTACAAACAATGGTGATGCCCCACTTCGATTATTGTGGTTCCCTCCTCACAGATTTAAGATCTAATCTGTCACGTAAATTACAGCTAGCTCACAATACGTGTGTACGTTACATCTGTGATGTACATCGTTTGATCATATAACACCATCTCTCCACGAGTTGTCATGGTTCCATCTAGTTGACCGTGGAAACATTCATTGTCTTTTACTTCTCTTTAAACTTATTCACACATCTTCCCCTACATACCTAGCTTCGCGCTTTAAAAGTTTGTCCTCGTCTCTCAACCTTCATAAACGATCGGAAAATCGTCACATACTTTCAATACCACTTCATCGAACATCATGTTTTACTGTGAAGGTTGTTAGCTTTGGAATTCACTTCCACAAGATGTCAGGGGCTGTCATAATTTATATGATTTTCGTCACAGGTTGGAGATTTTAGTTAAAAATAATTAACTTAAAAGAAATATCATTTTCATTGTATATATAGTGTATGTATGCCATATTTTTAAGAGATTAATTACTATTAACTTAGTTTCTTTATATTTTCTATTAACTTTACTGTTCCTCTATTTGTGTTATTTTGGTTTGTGTTCCTTTAGATTTTTATCTGGGTAACATCAATGTGATAGGAATTGGCACTATGTGGTTGAGTGGAAGAGAACTCCATATGGCCTTAGCTCTGCCACAGTAAATACATAAATAAATAAATAAAACAAATGGAAAGTACATGAAGCATAGATAATGTTTTGCTTAAATATGTAAAGAAATCAGTAACTTTGTATTATAAGCTGGAGCAGGACTACTCTATTACTCTACATAACAGCTATATAATTGTAATAAACAAGAATATTTACGAATTGAAATAACGCTACAAATAGTGTGAATACAGTACAATTAATTGCATTTTGGTTACAGTAGTAATAATATTTTTCTTTATAGAACACAGGATAACTAGTAACGCTGCATAACTACCATTTACCATACGCTTCTTCCTTCCAAACTGCCCTTAAAGTCACTCATCGATGAAAATAAAAGCCAAAAATTGCTAAAAATAATAAAAATGGATTTTGTGTTATTAAATACAAATACCCTTTACTTCAGTTCTCTGCAGTTGTTATAGCCATGTGGTCGTTTAAAGCATGTGAGATGTACATTTAAATGTCTGTAAAGCCTAAAAAATTATGGTCAAAGGGTGTGTACATAAAAGTGAACGAACCATTCAAAGAAGCCCAAGAATGTTCGAATGACTAACTTAAGAGCAAACGACGAATGAGGGCCTGCACATAGTATGTTAAATATTTTTAAACAGCTTGAAGACCAGAAATAACATTATGTATTTAGCGCCGTAGTTTTAAATATTGGACATTTTAAAATTATTCCGAATAATGCATTTTTGGTATACATGCTTGAGATTTGCTATACTTCCTTATAAGCTGCAACACTAAAAATGATTAAATGTTTTTGTTAGCATGCTTAGTTGTGGAGTAATTAAACAATAGTATCAGGTTGTATAAATGTTCAAGGTAAAAATTGACGACTATATTTAACATTGTCTCCAAAAATAGTAGCATAATTGATTAAACATTCATCTATATATATATATATATATTCATATAGTTTTAAAGAGTGAAATTATAGATATTATATATACATACACACACATATATATTATATATAAATGCATTGTGGAGCATTTTTTTTAAAATGGTAAAAAAAAAATTCCCTCGGGAATCAATTTGAACAGATGCACGACATTTGATTGCATTAAAACCCTAATTGCTATAATAAATTTTGAACTGACTGACTACAATTTATTAGAAATTTCATAGGTGGGTATCCTTAAGTAATTTCTGACTAAGATTTTTCCTTTTTATCTATCAGATATTTTTGTTTCATTAAATTCTCTTATTATAACAGAAGTTTTCGCCCTAATCAATACTCCTTTTACTTCCTATGGAATGGTACAAGTTATTTCCTAGTTGTTTCCTTTTTATTGCTTTGAGTAATTCCACGATTGTCTTGACATGTTTATCATGGGTAACAAAGTCCCTATGCACGTTTAAAAATATGCTTTGCATTACAGTAGCAACCAGTTAAAGTTTCATGCAAGGAAAAACTAAATTTCCTCTTGAAACAGTGTTAATCCAGTCTTTGTTGTTAGTTGGCATGAATTTTGTGTGTATTCCTAACCCAGGATACTGATTGTATTTAAATGTTGTGTAACCCGCAATTTATTTAAGACCCTCCTGAGTTATTCGCTTTTGTGCCGACATTTCACAGTTTCTGGTATATTTTCTTCTTCATGTTTTTGGGCTTCTACACCATCTGGTTTCAGGATTGCTTTAAATACGTTTTGCCGTTGCATGAAGCTCCATTTGTAATGTACATATGCTTTTTCCTGGTTTATATCACAAGTAATAAGCATTTCCCCCCTTTTTAGAAAAATCAGAAGTATTGTTACTTTGACAAAACTCAAACACAAAACTATTCCTGAAGTGTAACCAAAATTGATACGGAAAAACAATATAACTAATGATTAGGATACTATAACGCTATTATACTGTAAAGTAATTAGTAATATGATATTGTGACTAATTATAGAGGTCAAGTTACTTAATAGGAAGGGATCTTGCCTTAGGCAAGAATGTTCCCATTTTTCACGAATCTCTATCTTCCGAAAATGAGAAGCATAGTACATATATGCATTTTTGTTTTGTTTTCCTATAGTAATTATCACATCCATACACTGCACATAACTCATTTTAAAATTGGAGCTGAACAGCAAAAGAAAAGTATCAATCCAGTCTCGGTGACGTAAATGTCCCATTAACGCACATAAAACACTAATGAATTGTCACCAAGTGTGTTTGCAAGCAAGGCGACATCACTTCTCGCGTAGCTTCGCCCTGCATGGCCAGTCCTACAACTTCAATATAATTCCACCGTAGTGCAATGTTCAATGCCCATCACGTGCACCAATTTTGGATACAGCTGCTGTATTTTCTTAGCCGCCTTTTGGACATACACTATGTGATCAAAAGTATCCGGACACTCCCACAAACATACGTTTTTCATCTTAGGTGCATTGTGCTGCCACCTACTACCTGGTACTCATTATCCGCGACCTCAGTAGTCATTAGACATCGTGAAACAGCAGAATGGGACGCTCCGTGGAACTCGCGGACTTCGAACGTGGTCAGGTGATTGGGTGTCACTTGTGTCAGAAGTCTGTACGCGAGATTTCCACACTCCTAAACATTCCTAGGTCCACTGTTTCTGATGTGATAGTGAAGTGGAAACGTGAAGGGACATGTACAGCACAAAAGCGTACAGGCCGATCTCGTGTGTTGACTGACACAGAAGAAGAGGGTCGTAAAGAGTAATAGGCAGACATCTATCCGGACCATCACACAGGAATCCCAAACTGCATTAGGATCCACTCCAAGGACTATGACAGTTAGGCGTGAGGTGAGAAACCTTGGATTCCATGGTCGAGCGGCTGCTCATAAGCCACACATCACGCAGGAAAATGCCAAACGACGCCTCGCTTGGTGTAAGGAGCGTCAACATTACACGATTGAACAGTGGCAAAACGTTGTGTGGAGTGACGAATCACGGTACACAATGTGGCGATCCGATGGCAGGGTGTGGGTATGGCGAATGCCCGGTGAACGTCATCTGCCAGCGTGTGTAGTGCCAACAGTGAAATTCGGAGGTGGTGGTGCTATGGTGTGGTCGTGTTTTTCCTGGAGGGGCCTGGCACGATCACAGCGCAGGCCTACATTGATATTTTAAGCACCTTCTTGCTTCCCACTGTTGAACAATTCGAGGATGGCGATTGCATCTTTCAACACGATCGAGCACCTGTTCATACTGCACGGGCTGTGGCGGAGTGGTTACACGACAATAACATCCCTGTAATGGACTGGCCTGCACAGAGTCCTGACTTAAATCCTATAGAACACCTTTGGGATGTTTTGGAACGCCGACTTCGTGCCAGGCCTCACCGACCTACATTGATAGGTACCTCTCCTCAGTACCGCACTTCGTGAAGAATGAGCTGCCACTATATTCTAGTTACCTTGGGGCTGCCATTCCCCAAGAAACCTTCCAGCACCTGATTGAAAGTATGCCTGCGAGAGTGAACGCTGTCATCAAGGCTAAGAGTGGGCCAACACCATATTGACTTCCATCATTACCGATGGAGGGCGCCACGAAATTTTACGTCATTTTCAGCAAGGTGTCCGGATACTTTTGATCACGAAGTGTATGAGGCCCCATCAGTAACTAGAGCGTTTTTCCGTTGAACACTATCAGGCCATAAAAGTGTCATTGACTGCTCAAACACGTTCAAGATAATTAAATGGTTTACTCTTTCTAGTAATTCTGATATTAATAAGAACATTTTACCTTTATGGTTTAGACTCCGTGTACCAACAATTACATATGCTACAATCCTCCCAATACAATCTGTCGTTTCGTCTATGAAAACACTACTCTGTCGGACACGGTGTTTCTAATATCCTGAAGTACGTCTTCGGAGCACAGCTTCAGATATTCCTAGTATATTGTTGTTTCGGATGGCATTATTTTACCAGTATACTTTTCTAGAAACTGCTTGAAATAACGATTTTCGAGTTTTCAAAAGGAGAAGTTTGCGCCCACCCTCATGATGCGTAGATCCTACTTTGAGGAAAATGTATTGAAAGTGGTAATTTTTAAAAAGAAAAAAACAGCAGATAGAATTTTGAATTTTGTTAAAATTATCAGTAGGGACAAATAGAATAAATGATATTATACATAACACTTAGAACTTGGTATGATATTAAAATAAATTGTTAATTGTTATCATTAGTTGAAAATTAATATTTGTATTAAGTGCAGTTTGGGTACTGGTTACTAATACCTTAACCACTGGATACCAGTGGTTAGAATATAGTTTAATTTAGAATAGAGACTTATTATCCTTATTTTGTTTAGTTTAGAAATTGGGAATAGCTGGA
This sequence comes from Deroplatys truncata, assembly GCA_030765065.1. NCBI lineage: Eukaryota > Metazoa > Arthropoda > Insecta > Mantodea > Mantidae > Deroplatys > Deroplatys truncata. The sequence goes on from CM060985.1 coordinate 109,021,577, forward strand.
TACCAGTTATTTCATGGTGCCGGTTACCAGTAACAGTAGTTTGAATATATAATTTTGATTTGAATTTCAACTGTAATGATTATAGTTTTGAATTAATTATTATTGGTAAGTAAAGCCTTTAAAAGTAGTAAAAATGTTGTATGGTTCCATTCGCGCCTTTCTACGATAGCGGTAGACGGCAACGAGCGCCGAGGACGCGGACAGGAAAAACACCGCGCAGCCGGTTCATAGTCTTTTGGCTCTCCCTGTAGACAGTTCTGTGGTAACGTGTGGACGATTTATCTCCACGTCGAGAAGTAGCTGAACTTTAACTTCAGCTAGGCAGAATAGGAATTTATAGCCCCCCGCCAATAGCGAGAAATGTGAAGTAATATGCAGAACGCGGATCATAAACAAATACATGGAAATTAAAATCCCGTACGTAATAAATAACAACTGTGTTTGAGGTATTTTTGCAAAGAAAAGCTTTAAATAAATTTGACAGTTTCAAATTAAATTTTGAAACATTGTAATATTCACAAAGTTTAGAAAGCAAATTATAAAAAACATTCTCAAAGCTAAAAAAGGCAAAAGGAACGCATATTAATTAAATAAATAATAATTAATAATGAAAAGAGGATTATCATTTCAGTAGCATTTAGAGAATTCCCAGAATGCTACATCAGTATTAATAGTATGCTGCTCACGAGAAACCGTTCCAAACTTTAAGCACTTTTCATCATTTTTAGGATCAGCTGTAGCCACTATTTCCACCGAGTGTTCACAATCATGTTTTTCTGTGACGTGATCATTTAAGTTCTGCTTGCATTTTTAAATGCACTGGTATATTAAATTATGACAGGCTGTCTAGACGCATACGTTCATACGTTCGGTATTTCGTGTAGCCATTAAACACTCGCAAAGCAATTAGGCCACTCAGAATCCTGTCCTATGGCTAACCTTGATAACTCGTGAACGAGCGCTATTTTCGTTTCTCTGCTTGTGCAAGGCCTAGTCGCTTCTGACGTTAACTCGCATCACTGTCTACTTTCCCGACGTGTAGCTTATAATCACTACTTTATTTCCTCAGCTTTTCAATTTCCTGTATGCATAATATGATATCTCTGGCTGTTATCTAAGGCAGAGCAAGCACTACTGTCGATATCCATCCATCCATCCATCATCATCATTACGCCAAGAATGTGTGGCATTCGATTTTGTACGGAATTCGTAGCTCTTAAAATGTTCAACTGTCAAATCTGTACTTCTAAATTTCCTGCAGAATGCACGGCGAGTCCTTTTTACTTTCTCTAACACCTCCTATAGTAAGTAGAGGAAGTTTGGCATTCCATAATAAAAAAAATTGATACAGAGGTTTTACCAGGAATACATGTTTTAAGGTCCCCTATAATAAAAAAAAGTTTTCTTAGAAAAAGGCTCGAGTGCACGGGCGTGTATGAAGAGCATAACTCAAACATGAAATGTCTTAATACCAAACCTCGTATTTAAGGGCATCGTCCTCCGTGGTACCATGCTAGCTAGTTTCCGAAGTCGGAGGTTCAAACCCTGCGGAGGGCGATGGATTTTTTCAGGCGTAAAAAACCTTAGTGTGGCTTCCTTCGGAAGGGAAGTAAAGCTAATGGTCGTAGATATATGGCAGGTAAAAGAACCTCAAGCTGATAAATAGGCCTCTGAACGAAAAATTCCCGGTCTTTCGGGCCCAATATAGAATGTGACGCTATAAACCATTGTAGTTAAAGAACGTCCATAAATAAAACAATTTAATGTTTTGGTATTTAAGTTAAGCATTTTCCAAGGATGCGACACAGATTTTCAAGAATATGCCCCTACGCCAACTACCCTTTACATGGAAATTGTTTCGTTACTTTTTATTTTCTCAAAAATGACTGGCAATTTTATTTAAATACCATATATATATATATATATATATATATATATATATTTTAATATTAAACAAGAATTGTACATAATATAATTCAGGAAGAAACATGTACAAAGAGATATACAAAGCAGATTGTAACTTTGATAATTAACGGACGGGCGAGCTAGCTAATTCCACCTTTCACCAAGCTAATGAGCAAGGAACTGAAGGAATAACCATAAATAGAAAGAGGGAGACAGAAAGGAGAGAGACAGAGATTTGAATTTGGTTCCGGACACGTCACTGGGACGCGTGTGCGAAAAGTTTTGGAGCAGAATATTTTCATACATAATAAGGTAACGGGATCTGAGGACCAATTAGAAATGCCGTTACATTTTAAGGCGCGAAGGTAAGCGTCACTAGGTTTGGGTATAAAAGGGGGGAAGCAAGCCCCAAATTTTAACACTCTAATGGAATATCTTCGACACTCAGTGATATTCTCTGGACGACGGATGCAAGTGGGTGCATATGGGTGGGAAGCGTGTGCAGTTAGATTAGGCTCCTAATTTATTATTATGATGGGAATTGTTACAGATGAGAAAAGCTAGCAGCCCATAAGTATTTTATTGATAATAAACCACATTTTAAGGGAAATGCAGTGTATTTTAATTTTCCTAACCTACGAAAACCCTGAGACCAGTGAAATTAGTTAGATAGGTAATTTATTAGGAATGTAGAAATCATCAGCCGCTGAGTAGAGGTAGCCGGAGACCAAAACACTGCAGCAGAGGGCATCAACCAACCAGAGGAACATCAAATCCCGCTACAAAAGACGGACAACTTTTCCCGCACCGTGATGTAATGGTCACCATGCTAGCCTCTAGTTCTAGTGGTCGCGGGTTCAAACCCGGCGGAGGGCAATGGGTTTTTTCGGGCGTAAAAATCTTTAGTACGTCTTCCTTCGGAAGAGAAGTAAAGCCGGTGGCCCCATGTCGTAGATTAACGGCACATAAAAGAACCTCAACCCTGATAGAGGCCTTTGAGCAAAATTACCAAAATAAACCAAAACTTGAGGGTTAATTCTCGCCCAATATAGAATGGAGCGCTTAGTACCACAGTAGTTACAAAGCGTCATGAATGAAGCTCAATTTAATTTTAATGTCATGGAAAGAGCATATCATTTCAAAGACAACACATAGCGACCCACTTTTTAAAGACTTAATTATCGCTTCAGCCTCCTGTGTCCCCTTGAGCCTAAAACGAAATGTGTAATGAAACCTTTTCTGCAACCGTTAATCTCGATTAACATGAAATAGATACAAAAATAAGATGTTCTAAGAATGGTTTGTAGAAGCTATATAAAAATAGATTTCGTTAAAACATACAATTTATGCCATATGCCATTTGGGGGGGGGATCGAGTGAATCATTTCCGAGATATTCCTTGTTATTTGTTCCAATTTTCCAATACTTATTTATACTTTTTCTCAAATGAGAATCCGTTATTCCTTTTTTTTTTTTGCGGGGGGGGCCTGAACATGCAAAGAGAATGGAATGCTCCACATAGCAACCAGCTCTTAAAAGATTTTACTATCGCTTAAAGCCTACTGTATTTCAATGTTCCCCTTGCAACTACAAGAAAATTAACAATTTCTGCAGTTTTATCTCGATTAACATGAAGTAGATGGAGAATAAGCGTTTGTAGAAATAGTTTGTACAAGAGTAGGGAAAGTCATGCGAGTGTAACACATCAGATTGTTTTTAAATGGGAATCTACAATTAGGTCAAATTAAATTGAACCTAAAATGACCATCACAATGCCCCCAAAATAAAACACGACTAATGGCGTTTACTTTCCCCCATAATATCAATCAACGTTTATCAAGACATTTCTTTCTACAACGCTTAATTTTGGAGATTTTATAGAGTCTCAACTTAAACTGTCCGCCCTGTATACGTAGTACAGAAAGCAAAAATTGATTTTTGTATGGTGACAATCCTGTCATTCATTCTTAAGTTCAGCACAAGATGCCTCTGGACCATTAATCCTACTGTATCCTTGTTGAGCAACCATTATTCTGATACGAAAATGCCTTTTAATTCACAATATCCGTTGTCTTTCTACTTAATTATATAATTTTCCCTTTGGCAGGATAGAATATTTTGCGTTGTTACTTTGTCACCTAACAACCGCAGCTAGAAGTAGTGTTTTATTTCACCCTAAACTTCGATATCGAGGTTTCACCGGAAGTACGCGTTTTGAGGTGCACTAATCAAAAAATGTTTTGAAAAAACTAGGTGTGCTCCTGCACGCGTGTTCCCCTGAGAGAAAGAGAGAGAGAGAGAGAGAACAGCATGTCTCAAAAACCAAATGTCGTATAAATACCAAACTTCGTATTTAAGTTTAGCATCTTCCAAGTATGCGACATGAAGAAATTCAAGGAACTCCATCCCAAGCAACCTTTACATAAAATAATAATAATAATAATAATAATAATAATAATAATAATAACCAAACTTCTTTTATTTTCTCGAAAATGACAAACTTATGGTATTTTGATCAAAATCGTTAGTTATTTTCATGACAAAAGAAATATACATCTTGAATTTTCTGTGAACCTGAGAAGTATTTTTCGCTCTGATTAAACTTTATAAAATTTTGAAAAACTAGGAAAGCATAAGGATAGATAAAACAGGAAAAATGAAGAGATCATGAAAGCATAAAAGTTGTATTTTTGCGTAGCGTTAGATTTTTCGAAATAGTTTATGCTATGCGTATCGGATTTTACTTCGCAAGAGAGCGTTTATTTCTGAATTTGTGCTTCCAATAAATTTTTGAACGTCATTTCCACATTATTTATGCAAGTAAATATTTACTAATTATTACTTATTCTCCACGTACTTAAAGTAGAGAAAGTATTGTATTCCACTACAAAATTCAATGTCGAATACATGAATGCATGTTTTGAGACCACCTGAACCCAAAAAAAGCGTTTTTTGAAAAAGCTTCGTAAGTAAGCCTGCTAACAGCATAACTCAAAATTGATAAGTCCGATAAATCCTAAAGGTGCGACACGAAGATGTTCAAGAAAATTCCTCGCCCCAAACTATCCCTTACATGGCAAATATTTCGTTTTTTATTTTCCTTGACGATTTTTATTAAAATACTAGATGTTTAAGCTATCTGTATACATAAAATATCTTGAATTTTCTGTGAATAGGCTGTGAAAGTCCTCTTCATAATGAAGGATTTTTATACGATTGGTAAATCGTAAAAGATAGACTAAACCTTACTACAAAGAAAAGGTAGGTGTCGTCAATTATCCAACTTATGTCACTTTTTTGCGTTAACCATTTCTGAGATATTCTTTGTTATTGGTTTTTAAATTTTTCAAACACTTCATGCGTTTTTAACTGCGAATCGCTATTCTTTCTTTTTTTTCTTTTCTTTGTTTCTCTCTTTCTTTTTATTTCCCATTTCTTTCTTGGTCATCCAAAGAGGACCACTTTTAAAAGATTTAACTATCATTTTAATTTATATATTCTTCTTATACGCACAATGAAATGTGTAATTGAAGTTTAACTGTATTAACAAGAAGTAAATACAAGAATAAGCTTTTGTTAGAATAGTTTGTAGAGGAGTGAGTAGAGAAGGTCGCATGAATGCAACATTTTTTTCAATCATTTCTGGGCAAAAATGTCTCTCGAATAGCTTAAGTTGGATAGAGCTGCCTTTTAACTTATGCTAAGGTATGCCTGCGAATGTCTAATGAGTAAATGCGGCTTGGCGATTGTATCAACGGATTTTTACTTTCGCTACCACGTACCTAGTAGGTAGAGGAAGTATTGCATTCCACCCAAAAATTTGATACCAAGATTTCACCAGAAATACATGTTTCGAGGATCCCTGAATAAATAAATAAATAATAAAGAATTTTTAGATAAAGATCCGTGTGTGCGTCTTAACAGCATAACTCAAAAACGAAAAGTCGGATAAACACCACAGTTGGTATTTAAGTTATCTTCCAAAGATGCGACGCGACGATTTTCAAGAAAACTCCCCTACCACAAAGTACTTGGGTGCGGTATGATATGGATCTGCATGTTATTAATTAAACAAACCTCTTTCCCTCCTGAATTCGCATGAACTCCTTATGTGATAGACTGCAGATATAGGTCTGTATGTACCTACTGACAGGACCTTTATTGTTCACACGACAGGCTCTTCCAGTTTCTAATGCCGAGTTCAGTGGCTTACCTAAAGGTAGTAAAAATGTTAATATTTAGTTACGCATTATCAAAGATGAAATCAGAGAGATAAGAATAACAGGACTCAATTTTGAGGGCGTATCTTCACCAGAGATTACAGACTTTGTATACACTTCTAAGTGTATCAACACAATATTGTTCTGTGTACTTAACCTAAATGTTACGTGAGCAAACGCTTCATCCGACATTCCCCATCTAGATTACGTTATCTTACGAAACCATTTGCTTTACGAGTTTCGAAACCTCTTCTAATTGGATAAAATAGCGGAACTTCAACAGATTCTTTCAGTAAAGGGTTTTCAGTATGAGAATATTGATGTCTTGTTATAAAACGGTTAAAAAGTGATTTAAGGGATGAAAATGCATATAAGAGTGACTTTAGGAGTATTAGTGAGCACTTTCAACTTGTAAGCCGCCCGTAATCCCATATTAAAACTTTCTTTTATAGCAAAATCATCGCGATGTCAAAATACTCTGTTGTTAAACGTGGCAACTTGCTAAAGCAAGCAGCTCTATTTTTTGTTCAAGTCAAATGCTTACTTTCTTACTGCGCATGCGCAGAAGAAACTGCCAACCCTATTAGTGTAATCCGCAATAATATCGATGTTTTTACTTATTCTAAATATACGCTCGCCGTGGCCGAGTGGTGAGACCGCTCGCCTCCCACCGATGCGGCCCGGGTTTAATCCCAGGGACCTGCATGTGGGATTTGTGGTGGACGAAGCGGCGTCTGGGTGGGTTTTCTCCGGGTTCTCCGGTTTCCCCCGCCATTCATTCCACCAACTGCTCCATCATCACCTTTCCTTTCATCCATTTCACCATCATCTCGTTTCATCTACTTCCTTCCTCCCATACCAGGCATCGGGCTGATCACCCATCCTGGATGCTCTGTCTGATCCATGAGTGTCTGCTCCTCGACGGGCCTCTGACCCCAGGCACCCGCTTGTAAGTCCTGGGGGGGGGTGTAAGTCCTACATAAGAGGAGGGTAAACAGATAATGAATGAATGAATAAATATACGCTTTAAGAAAAATTAAAGATTTAGGCAAGTGTATAAAATTCGCTCTCGGGTTCTTACTGCCTGTTTTCTGATATACCCGTTATTTGATTTGAAGTTTGATTCCCTTCAAACACACAAAACCTAAACCAAACCTCGGGTTAAATTTCGAAACGCACTGCCGTGCGCCTGACTGCCTCTGCTCGCCTCATACCCTTCGTTTTTCTTTCTTTCTTTTTTATTCCATTAATTAGTATCCTCCTCCTGTACGAGTTAAAATCATAAAAATAATGAGTTTTAGACGCTCTAAACATAAATAAATGCAACCAGTTGTGCTTTGGTATAACTAATTATCGCCATCGCTAGCTCATTTCGCGGTATTTTTCGCTCAAATGTTGGCGGCTCTTCAGGCTGAAATCAATTACGATAGTCACAAATCTCCCACTGCTGGCCGAACCCTAAACTAATCAGAGAAGGTAAGTATGATAGTTTGTCGTATTCATGTTATAACAGCATTAAGTTTGCGATTTTATTAGCAATTATAAAGCTCAGCGTCACAGACGAAGCTGTGAGTACATAAACTTACTATGTATTGCTAGCATTATAAACAGGTCATCATTATGGCCAAAACCAAGTTTAACTGGTTATGATACACGTGTCATAATCTGAAGGATTATACAATTGTTACACGAATACGTCTACTTACCGATATCAAATGAAATGAATAAAATCATCCTCTTGGATCAAGGCTAGGATTTGAGAGATGCGAAAAAAATGCATTTATTCTAGGAGATACAGCTGCCGTCAACAAATAAGAGAACTCTGCGCGATTCATACCGTTTCCTTTCCCGTTTCCTGTGTGAGCAGATTTCTTCTTCACACTGCCTTTGTTTCATATCGCCCTGTGCTAGAGTAACTGTGCGTCATGCTTACGACGTAATAGCATTGCAACTGTTTTCAATACAAATACTTTCCTTTGTTTCCACCATTTTCTTACTCTTGCTGTCCCCTTTTAGTACGACTGAGCAACTAAAGTGATGATTCCAGAGCGTTACACACACACACAAAAGGAGTTCATTCATCCTATGAGAATGAAATTAAAAACCTGCCAGTAAAAATCTGATTTACTACCAGTCGTCACCCAAATGTTATACATTTCAAATTCATAAGCATACCAAATATATGCTGCGAGGGACATTCTTAAAGTTTCTCGGCCTGATTGAGATTCTTGTAGATGGCCGTGTTACTATGATAATCCTGTACGCGTAGATATATGTAGTCACTTGTTTGTGACGATCTATACGATCGAGTGTGACGAGTTAACGTCTACAAAATTGAAAAAAGCTGAAATACGAGCTGTGACGAATTAATTCGTCTTGAAGGATTTAACCACAGTAGAAATGAAAAGGAATTAGTTTCGATATTTAAGAATTACTGCCCTCCTTTTCGAAGGTTAAAAAGTGCGCTGCAGAATTTAAGTGTGGTTGAACATCCAGTCAAGATGAGTGCCAAAGGCCTCCCAGAACTGCTTCGGCTGACGAGATTGCGACTCAGTGATAACCGATTTAAGGTACGCAAGTTTGGCTGATATTGCAAAAAGGCCATATCCAAGTTTTGGACATGAGAAAGCTTTCTGCTCGAAAGATGCCGCGTTTATTAACAATGAACCAAAATCACATTCGAATGAGCATTTCTCAAGAGTGTTTAGACGTATTTAAACGCTGTTTCAATGAGCTTCGCCTACGTTTTTAACAATAAATGAAACACTAATGGATTCATCACTAAATGCCAGAGACGAAGGAGCAGTCCAAACAATGGGTGGCAAACCATTTGGTGCAAGTGCACCAAAGAAAACGAAAAGAGTCCCGTCTGTAAGAAAAGCCATGGCTACCGTTTTCTGGAATACTCATGGTGCGGTATCCGCCGGATAAATACCATAATTTGGTTTTGTACACGTCAAATTTTTGTTAAATTTAATGCTTTACAAAACTTTCCAAGAGTGTTACGACTTCGAAATTTTTCCTGTCAGATTGCTTCGCTTTTTAACGTCTTTGAAAGTCTTGAAAGCAAATCAGGACATGCACTAAACGGCAAGAGATTTCAACAATGATTTGATGGCTGTGGCCAAAGAAATGCGAGTGTTTACAGTGCGTCACGAAATCTGCAACATGGCCGAAAGCGAAAAGTAAACAAAAACGGCTACCTGGGCAAGGGCATGGAGATATGCACATCTATATACTCGTACTTTGTCGTATGCGAGATGATAGGTTATACAAAAGCTGGACATATCTGTACGTTGTGGGCTCCGTTGATTACAAGATAAAGCCGAGGGCATATTGATAAACTGCTAGGCAGATTTTCGAAGAATGCATGAATGCAATGTTATATAGGTATTATTTCCATTGTATTGCTTAATCGCAGTCTGATTTTATGGACCATAATACACGAAAAAACTATATAATTGCATAAATAATAACATTCCTTGCAGATTGTTACACGTGACGCAAATAGTAAAGTATCTTGCACGTGATAAAACTATCAATGTGTTCTGAAGAGGTTCAGTTTGGCAAAATAGGCAACGTGTAAATACACATTTATGACATTGTCAAGTCTTGGCAGCATGGGCGACATTTTGGGGGATTAGGAAAGCCAAATGCTCCCCCTAAATTACAACTGTATCCTTAGTACAAATATTTCACATTTAAGACATGAAAGAAGATTTTCTTTCAGGCTAAATGTTTCCTTAAAATTTACATGATAATTCGGGACACCGCTTCATGCAATCTTGCTCCCTTCCCCCCAAAACAGAAACTGAAATGACGCTCCTGCTTGCCAGGTCTTGTCAAATTTCGTCCAATGTTGTCAAATATTTTTCAGTATTTGTCAATTTTTCTGGTAAACTTTTGAATCGAAAAACAAGTTTGATGAAGTACAAGGATCTTAGGACCAGCATCTTTCAAGAATGAACACTAAGACTTTAAACTTCCAACAAATATTTCGCTGTTGTTTTCTTAAAATCGGCCCCAAAGACTTTGATCAAAATATCATAAGTATGACATGCTGACACGATAAAACGCCATTTTATCGCTATTTTTTGTGGGATAGATTGTTAAAAAAAACCTCGAAAGTTTGGGTAGGGAAGAATTTGGAAATAAAAATGGATGGAATAGATTAAGGTGTTTCTCGAAATTAATAAAATGATTTCAAAAGGAAGAAGAATGAATCAAAGTCTAGAAAATAATAAACGAAGAATGATGTGTTAAAATTCCGCAAAATAAATTGTCTTTCAACAAAAATATAGGATTGTTTGCATCAAGAAAACAGCTAGAAATTTCACGATCCAAAAATATTTAATGGTTTAATATCAACAAGCACTATTAACAAAAATAAGAATACAGTGCCAATACTGAAAGGTGATTTATGAAGTAAATATTTTATATGAAGTGATAAGCCAATTTGAAACAAACGAAACGAGAGCTATTTAATAAAATAAAGTATAGAATGTGGTGATAAGAATACTTTGATATATAAGAAGATTAAGTGGTAAAATAAATTAAGAAGGAAAAAAGATTAAGTGGAACCAAAGAAAGTATAATAAAACTGATTGCTTATTAAATAGAAGAATATTTTAATGTGCTGAATTATAAAATATTTATGTACTACAGTTACAGAGAGTTATCTCAGGATGCCATTAAATAGGACGAATTTTCTGTGAATCGCCTATGAAGTTCCTTTCATTTAACTGAATTTTGTTAATAGTGGTATACTGGAAAACCACAAGAGATATATAAAAGCATATTCTGGAAAAATGTACATTTCTTTTAAAAACACAATTATTTGTTACAAGTATTTTCGTAACCGGTTTTCGAATTCATTCATTCCTCCCTCCCTTTCTACCTTCCTTTTCCACCGCAAAAGTTTTTAAGCTTGTAAACGCTTTAATACCGTTTTACGCATGCATCTAACACGTTTGTTTCAGCGACCAAAGCGAAGAGATCACCTGGAGAACCTTATGATAAGATAATGTAAATTGGTAGGCTGTGTCTTAATTTGCAAGATGCTTTTTAAGTGTTGCAGATATGCGAATGACGCCGCACCATGACCTAGTTTCACCTTGTTGCAAAGTGCACGCTGTTATCTACTGGATCCCCAAACACAACCAGTGTGATGCAGGTCAGGGTTGAATCACGTTTGACAGGTACAGCCTAAGACAAAATAAATGAGCAACAGCCAGAGAGTTCGATTCGGAATAGGTCGGAAGCCTTCGCTGACGCTGCGTTCACAAGACATGATTTAATACCATCCTGCGTTCATTTCAAAACTGTGCGATTAAGTAGGAAGCTGTCTTTCTGCTTGGTTGTATCTATGGTAGCCGAACGGTGAGACGCGTGTGTCTCGTAATTGAAACAACCCGCGTTCGAATCTTAGTGTACATGCTTTTTTAATGTTAAATATATGGCAATGCCGTATGTTTTCCATGCATATAGCATCTATTAATTAAGACATCCATGCATAAAAAATAAACAAATTGCTCTCCTGTTTTCAAAATAAATGCCATATTAGTAAAGAATTCTAAAGTGGAAAACTAAACGAAATATTTAATTTGCTTAATATTGGATATGCAAACTCTGTCTCATTTTTGTGTTATGAATGGCGCTTGCGTGATCATGCGCACGCACCTCATAGCCTTTGAATTCTGCCTGATATGTTAGCAATATTGCCGACTTTTTGCTATGGCCTGAGCACACACAAAGACGAAGCTACGAGGAGATCTCTCCTTACGTTAGTGAACGTTGCTGGATACTCTATCTCTCAGGCTGCAAGAACACTAAGTCCCTGTATCTACAACTACGAGGTAAAAATAGATGAATTTTATTTATGGACGTTCTTCAACTACTATGGTTCTTAGCGTCCCATTCTATATTGGGCACGAAAGACCGGAAATTGCTCAGAAGTCTCTTTATCAGGTTTGAAATTCTTTTGCGTGCCGTAAATCTACTATAGGGGACCACCGGCTTTACTTCCCTTCCGAAGGAAGCCATGCTAAGTATTTTTACGCCCTAAAAAAATCAGTCACCCTCCGCCGAATTTGAACCCGCGACCTCAGGAGCTGCGGCTGCATGATACTCCTAGGCCACGGAGGACGACGACAGCGACGAGGTGGGTGCGTTTATCCAGTGAAAGGATTGTTCGCCGTTCGACCTGGTTCGGGTTAAAAGCGCTTCTCCACTCCTCAACAGGACACTGCACTTCTAGAAGAGCAGAGACAGCAATCCCTTGCAGCATGTGCCTACAATTGGAAGTAATTCTAAACTCCCTGGGTCAAATCGCACAGACTGTTCCTTTTGACTAAAGCAGGGCTCGGCAGCTAAGAGGCAGTGCCTTACAGACGATCACAGATTATGTCGCCTCGCATTTGCAGAAGAAACTGCCAACCATAGCTGGAATAGGGTTATATTCACAGACGAAGTGGCGTTTTCATTTACCTATTGTCTACTGTCCTAGAGGAAAAGGTTACGACACAAAATACGTGGCATAAATGGATGGTCAATATCGCGTATCTGTGTCGTGTTGGGGATGGATGTCACGAAGTGGTCAAGTATGTTGCGGCAGCTTGATGGCACATTAAATAGCCGGCATAGAGACATCCTCGAAAACATCATAGTTCTTTCTGTAAGAACTATATATCCCGATGGAATGATTGAATCCCAGCAAATTAACTAAGTCAGCACGTTTCAAACTGGTTCTCGCAAAGGCAAGATATCAAAGTGATTGACCTCCTTGCTCACCAGATTCTAATCTGGTGAGCACATATTTTCAATCACGATAGGTAAAGAAAGTTTTGGAGTTAAATTGACAACGCAAGACAGAAGAGGCTTTGTGGGATCAAAATACAGGATGCTTGGGAAGAAACATCCCCTAGTGAAAATTTTACTAGGAATTTGATCATCCATGCTGCGTAGAATGAGGGTAGTAATTGATGCAGAAGATTTACGCACCAGATATCAAGTTACTTTCTAGTTTCATTTGCTTTTTCATTTAAGAATTTAATACTGACTTATTTCATATTTGGTTTGAAAACAAAGAGAGCTTCAGTTTTTGTGTGGGTATAAATGCCTTGGAATCAAATAAAAGTTAGGAATCGAAAATTATATTATAATAAGCCTAATAAATATTGCGTTTTTCTGGAAAAAAAAAAGGAATTATGCTCGGGATTCCAAACTTCCTAAATTCATTCAATGTTTTACAGAAAAAGGAATGACTATCTTCTTGTACTCAAGTACTAATGTGAATCCCCATTCTAAGTAACCACAAATCACCACTGAAGCTGAACTCTGCTCTACTTTACTATTTGGTTGTTTCACTGCTTTAGTTGCTTTAACTGCTCCATATATACAGGGTGGACTATTTAAGTTGAAACTGTACAGTATCTCCAAAACTAAGCGTTGTAGAAAGAAATTTCTTGAATAAACACTGCTTGACATAGTGGGGGAAAGTAAATGTCATTAGTCGTGTTTTATTTGGAGGACGTTGTGAAGGTCAGTTTATGGTCAATTTAAATTTACCATAATTGTACGTTCCCATTTAAAAAAATTAAATTGACCTTAAAATTACTATCATAACGTCCTCCAAATAAAACACGACTATGGCATTTACTTTACCAAATAATATCAAGCAACTTTTATAAAAGACGTTTCTTTCTATAACGCTTAGTTTTGGAGATGCTGCACAGTCTCAACTTAAAATGGTCCATCCTGTGTATATAAGGGTAAAAGAAAATATATTCAGTTTCTTTCGAACTATCCATACGTCTAAGCGTGCTTTTACATTATGCGTTGCAAAGCAATGTCATCATGAATGTCCTACACAAAGCATTTTTTACGACGAATCTATAACTCAAAGAAAACAAAATTGCTGTAATACTTCATTTAGTGTTAAGTATCGAATTAATAGCTAAGTTATGGAGACAACTATATCCCTCCCACTCTGTATAATGGAGAAATGTAATCATTTTTGCTCAAAGCTATATCGATTTGAACCATTTATTCAGTGGTCGATACTAACATAAAATTGTTTAGGCTGTAACACCTGTATACAATTTCTGTGTGTTCATTTTCCATGGCCTTCTTGATCTTCCGAAGTTAGCCAACCCAACTACATTGAACAACTTAATTTTAACACAGCGCAGCCATCAAATTCACTTTAAATTAAGTTGTATTTATCCCATTATTTGTGCGGCAAACAATTCTTGCATCGTGGTTCATCAGCAAACTAATGTTAAACTCTCAAGGCAGATTGTATACTACCCTCAAAAATATTCATCACTCCAAAATTACAGACTGCAATAAAGATAACTTGTATGATATATCTCTGTTACTCTCATGGTACAACCTGAAAAACTGCTCATCAACCCGTTTTTTATGGATTGAATTATTCATTTCCAAAACTTCGATATATATATATACACACATATATATATATATACATACATTTGGAAAATCTTGCGATTTCCTATTGCAAAACTATTCTCTGAATTTAGTGAAAAGTATACATCCAATTTTTACTTTCTCTACTACGTATAGTAAGTAGGGAAAGTATTTTATTCCACCCAAAATTTCGATACCGAGATTTCACCGGAAATACATATTTTGAGACCCCCTGAATCCAAAAAAAGCATTTTTGGAAACATGTCCGTGTGTGTGTCTGTGTGTCTGTGAACAGCATAACTCAGAAACGAACAGTCGGATAAACACCAAACTTGGTATTTGGGTTCAGTATCTTCCAAGGATGCGACACGAAGGTTTTCAAGAAAATCCCCCTACCCCAGAGTACCCTTTACATGGAAGATTTTTCGAAACTTTTAATTTTCTCAAAAATGGCTCTTAACGATTTTGATTAAAATATCATATGTTTAAGATATTTTATGACAAATAAAATGTTTATCTTGAATTTTCTGGGAATGTCTCCAAAAGTATTCTTTATTGTGAACGACTTTTGCATAACTGGTAAACCATAAGAGATAGACAAAATTTTACTACACAAAAAAAGTAGATCGCGTTAACATACACAATTTATGTCATACATTTTTTTTGTTGAGTGAGCCATTTTCGAGATATTGCTTGTTATTCCCTTAAATTTTTCAATACTTGTTTTCTCAAATGGGAATTCGTTAATCATTTTTACTTTCTCTACTACGTATAGTAAGTAGGGGAAGTATTGTATTCCACCCAAAATTTCGATACCGAGATTTCACCGGAAATACATGTTTTGAGACTCACTGAATCCAAAAATAGCATTTTTGGAAACATGTCCGTGTGTGTGTCTGTCTGTGTGTCTGTCTGTGTGTCTGAACAGCATAACTCAAAAACGAAGAGTCGGATAAACACCAAACTTGGTATTTAGGTTCAGTATCTTTCAGAGATGCGACACGAAGGTTTTCAAGAAAATCCCCCTACCCCAGACTACCCTTTACATGGAACACTTTTCGAAAATTTTAATTTTCTCAAAAACGGCTCTAACGATTTTAATTAAAATATCATATGTTTAAGATATTGTCATGTCAAATAAAATGTATATCTCGAATTTTCTGGGAATGTCTCCAAAAGTATTCTTCATTATGAACGACTTTTTCATAACTGGTAAACCATAAGAGATAGACAAAATTTTACTACACGAAAAATGTAGATCGCGTTAAAATTCACAATTTATGTCATATACATTTTCTTTGTTGAGTGAACCGTTTTCGAGATATTGCTTGTTATTTCCTTAAATTTTCCAATACTTATACTTTTTCTCAAATTCGTTATTCATTTTTACTTTCTCTACTACGTATAGTAAGTAGGGGAAGTATTGCATTCCACCCAAAAATTCGATACCGAGATTTCACCGGAAATACATGTTTTGAGACCTCCTGAATCCAAAAAAAGCATTTTTGGAAACATGGCCGTGTGTGTGTCTGTGTGTGTGTGTGTGTGTGTGTGTGTCTGTGTGTCTGTGTGTGTGTGTCTGTGAACAGCATAACTCAAAAACGAACAGTCGGATAAACACCAAACTTGGTATTTAGGTTCAGTATCTTCCAGAGATGCGACACGAAGGTTTTCAAGAAAATCCCCCCACCCCAGACTACCCTTTACATGGAAGATTTTTCGAAAATTTTAATTTTCCCAAAAATGGCTCTAACGATTTTGATTAAAATATCATATGTTTAAGATAATGTCATGAGAAATGAAATGTATATCTCGAATTTTATGGGAATGTCTCCAAAAGTATTCTTCATAGTGAACGACTTTTGCATAACTGGTAAACCATAAGAGATAGACAAAATTTTACTACACAAAAAATGTAGATCGCATTAAAATACACAACTTATGTCATATACATTTCTTTTGTTGAGTGAACCGTTTTCGAGATATTGCTTGTTATTTCCTTAAATTTTCCAATACTTATACTTCTCAAATTCGTTAATCATTTTTACTTTCTCTACTACGTATAGTAAGTAGGGGAAGTATTGCATTCCACCCAAAAATTCGATACCGAGATTTCACCGGAAATACATGTTTTGAGAATCACTGAATCCAAAAAAAGCATTTTTGGAAACATGTCCGTGTGTGTGTCTGTCTGTGTGTCTGTCTGTGTGTCTGTCTGTGTGTCTGTGAACAGCATAACTCAAAAACGAACAGTCGGATAAACACCAAACTTGGTATTTACGTTCAGTATCTTCCAGAGATGCGACACGAAGGTTTTCAAGAAAATCCCCCACCCCAGACTACCCTTTACATGGAACATTTTTCGAAAACTTTGATTTTCTCAAAAACGGCTCTAACGATTTTGATTAAAATATCATATGTTTAAGATATTGTCATGACAAATAAAATGTATATCTCGAATTTTCTGGGAATGTCTCCAAAAATATTCTTCATTGTGAACGACTTTTGCATAACTGGTAAACCATAAGAGATAGACAAAATTTTACTACACAAAAAATGTAGATCGCGTTAAAATACACAACTTATGTCATATACGTTTCTTTTGTTGAGTGAACCGTTTTCGAGATATTGCTTGTTATTTCCTTAAATTTTCCAATACTTATATTTTTTCTCAAATTCGTTATTCATTTTTTTTATGTCCTGAACATGCAAAGAGAATGGAATTCGCCACATAGCAACCAGCGTTAAAATATTTGACTATCGCTTAAAAGCTACCATATTCCCCTTGCATCTACAAGAAAATTACCAATAAGATTGACATCTCGATATCTCGATTAACATGAAGCATATGGAGAATAGGCGTTTGTAAAATTAGATTGTACAAGAGTAGAGAAAGTCATGTGAGTGTAACACATCAGATTTTTTTATGTCCTGGACATACAAAGAGAATGGAATTCGCCACATAGCAACCAGCGTTAAAATATTTGACCATCGCTTAAAAGCTACCATGTTTCCCTTGCATCTACAAGAAAATTACCAATAAGATTGACATCTCGTTATCTCGATTAATATGAAGCATATGGAGAATAGGCGTTTGTAAAAATAGATTGTACAAGAGTAGAAAAAGTCATGTGAGTGTAACACATCAGATTTTTTTATGTCCTGGACATGCAAAGAGAATGGAATGCGCCACATAGCAACCAGCGATAAAATATTTGACTATCGCTTAAAAGCTACCATATTCCCCTTGCATCTACAAGAAAATTACAAATAAGATTGACATCTCGATATCTCGATTAACATGAAGCATATGGAGAATAAGCGTTTGTAAAAATAGTTTTTACAAGAGTAGAGAAAGTCATGTGAGTGTAACATCAGATTTTTTTGTCTTGGATATGCAAAGAGTTATAATCTGTGGCAAAGGGAATGGTGCTGCACCTAGCAACCAGCTATTAAGAGATATGTATGTGCTTAAAGGCTACTGTTTTTCTATATTGCCCTTGTAAATATATTTTCCCCTACATCTACAAGAAAATTAGCAATAAGATAGAGTTTGCAAATGTTTATCTCGATTAACATGAACTAGATGGAGAATAAGCGTTTGTAAAAATACTTTGTACAAGAGTAGAGAAAGTCATGTGAGTGTAACACATCAGATTTTTTTTAACTGATGAGTCTTAAGTCACATGGTGTTGGAGGTGTGTTTTGGCATCGACATCCTATCTCCATACAGTTAAGACCACCGTTGGTCGATTTATCCTGCTGAAACTGTTGCAACCAGAGCTGCCATTTTGAAATCGGGAAGGAAAAACTGAAACAACAACATATTCACAGTTGCTAAGAGTGTTCTTTGCAAACTGATAAATTTGAACCTTGGAAAAACTTGAACATCTGAAAACCAAATAAAATTTCTTGTTTACAAAGCACATAATGAAGGTATTTTTATCAAACTTGTTTAGATCCCTGGTCACTCAAACATTCCAGGAAATGATAGTAGGCATACTAGCAAAACGTGTAAGAGATTCAGGAATCCTTTCCAATATTCAGTTACCTATTAACGACGGTCTTAAGCTAATAACGGATTAAATTAATCGTAACTAGAATATGTGCACCAATACTTAACCAAAGCAACAAAATTATTCCATGGCTGGCCCCGTCTGTAAGAGCGCCTGCCTGCTCTGCGAGGGATCCCGGGATAGATTCACGGCTGGAAGGGGGAATTTTTCTCTAGCCAAGATTATTCCCTATCCTCCCCAGAGTCTGGAAGTATGAATGAGTGTGAATGTGCGTGTGATCTTGTGAAAGAAATCATAAAGTTTACCAGTAACCCAATGACAAGCGGTACGAGTTAATGTCATTGCCTAGGCAATAATATGTTCCAAACGAAATGCCCGCTGATAAGACCATCGCAGATAAAGGCGGGGTATAAATGGAACTTTAAAAAATCATTCTATAGTTTAAGTAGGTCAAGATTAATAAAATAAACCCTGTGGCGCTACAGCCTGCGAACTGCCGGCCTCATGCTCACGTACGCACGGCAGAAGTGGGCGATATGGGGTGGTCATGTGGCCAGCATCACGCATCCCCAGCCGGAAGTTGGCTCACGAGGCCAGAAACGCTGCCTATCGCAGTTCCTCGCTTTCTTCATGAAGCTTAGTGGACACCAGTCCTATACCTGGGACTTAAAATCCGCAACCCCATGGGTGGGATCTAACCAGGGCGCATTCCGTGGCCGGGAGACAGAGCACCACGCTCTAGCCCAAGGCACAGACGTCAAATTTAGCTACGTTTTCAAGAATGAGACTGGGAATCTTGCAAAACATTTCTAAAAGATACTCTCCCTCTGCCACGACCTTTATGTCTTTGAATGCGTCAACCATAATACTCAATCTTCCATTCTTAGTCACGGTACAAAATAAGCCTTCTTGGTCCTCTCAAAATTAGTAACGTTATTATGATCCAGCTAAAGTCTTCAAATTTACCTGCATTACAGAATGTAAGAAAATGCAAATGAAAATATAAATGTCTATTTCCTTCTTCCTAGGTGCACAGATTAATTATTATTTCAAAGTAGAAATTAGACGCAAACTGACCTTTTGGTTCCAAGGAGTCTTCCTTCCTTCTTTCTTTCTGGGTGCTTAGTTAAACGGCAAAGAAAAAAAATGTAAGAAATGGACATCAAAGTAATGAAAATACCTGGATTGTAGCTTTAGGAGGAAATGCGAGCACTTTGAGAGCCTGTAATCCACCCACCATCTCTTTTAGGACAGTTTCTTTTATAGGAAAATCATGACGTAATGTCAACAGTCTAGCTGTGACTGTGCATACGGAAACGTATTTGCAAACCCAAGCACAGTAGTGGGATTCTTTTCTTCTTTTCGTTACGAATGCTCGTATTAAGAAATGGATGGGAATGTAATAAACTCTAATGCATAGTGTTGACAATTGGCAGCAAAAATGTGTAGTCAACGTTTTAGAATATTTTAAGTGTTTTTTTGTTATGTTCATATTATATTGGGCTTTAACAGTAAAACAAGCATTGTAGCTATTTTATCATAAAAATGCATTTCAGTACTTCTTGAGTATTTTTTAGAACAAAAAGCAAAATATATGCAATTGCAGCCAGCTACGCATGCCATCACACCGGTTATTTTACGTGGACTCTCCCCATCCATTACCATAAGCACATTTGACTGTCGCTGGTATTCGAACTCGTGACGTTCGGCTTTGAATGGATGCCCAGTCCGTTTTATCTCAGGTTAACGATCATGGCAATTCGAATCGCTTCCATTAGTGTGTCTGTGTCAAATATATAAACTTGCTTAGGAAATTAGAAAAAGAGTGATATACGTAAACAAATAATTCATGCATTAGAGGGTTAAGGCGAACGTCTGAAGTTAGCTCTCGGCTCCTTTATTGCCCATATTGAGTTATAAATAGCGGTGTTTTCACTTTTAACATATTCGTTAAGAATTCAACTGCATGCATCATCATGAAGCTTAAGATTTAGATGATCGTCTAAACGTAGCTCTCGCCTCCTTTACACAAGAATTTCTTATGTTATACGCGTTATTTGAAACCAATTTACACATACACACACACACACACACACACACACACACACACGCCAACCTTAACCCAACCTCGGGTAATCTCGAAACCAGGCGACGTGTTGATTCACTGCGGCTCGGTACGGCCTGACGACCTCCGCTGGTCTATACTCGTTTTTTCCTTTCTATTTTTCTCTCTTTTGTTTTAGATGTACACGAGCTAAACTAAGTAGTTCTCAGCTAATTTACAACTTGAGTTAATATCCAAAGATAACGATACTTGCCACTGATATGTTGACAGCTCTGTGGTTATGAAGCGCATAAACTGCGACAGACAGCAGGCATAAATAAAGAAAATTCCTAACACGTATGAAGTTTAAGTGCAACCTACGGGCGGAAGCTGAAAGTAAGGAGGGGCGATAGATAAGGAAGTCTGTCGAGTTTAACTATTGCTTCAAAGTATAACAGAGACGCTAATAGTACTTTTGGTTCTAAGGCGTCTTTAAACAAATACTAGCAACAAGTTGCTGAATAGTATTACAATCTTTTACGGATAAGACTATGTGCACATTAATTTTGAGCTTTTTTTTTATTTAAGAATGAGCACCTTAAAGGTTTTCGTTTTACGGGGAAACGACATGTGTGCGGAATTTAGGTTATGCTGAGTTTATATAACGATAGCGGGACTGAGTTGCTGTGTATTCCTCAAAACAAAAAACAAACAAAAAAAATTGTCGGCGAGCCGAACTTAGAGTAAATTAATAACACTAGCGAGATGGCACCGTGGTAATGCGACTCGCATTCTGAGGTCTCGGGTTCGATTCCGACGACCGCACACTGTGACCCATGGCTTTTTCGGGGGTTTTCCCGCATTGTCAGGCAAATGCTACAGTGGTTTCTTTCAGCCCCCGACTTTCCTGTCCTTCCACTTCGTTCTCTCCTTCGATTCCTTCATCCTTCACCCCGTTAAGTCTGTTTTAGAGCTGAAGTGTCGCGATGGTATTTCGGTGCGGCGTGGCAGAGAAAAAAAAGATGCTGTCTGCCGAACTTTCTCCGTCCCCCGGCTTTTATCTTAAGTTGACTGCGAACTCGTGATGCAAATTTGGTTTGAATTTTTAATATTTATGTACTGTGTACGTTCTTTAAATGCAAATCGCTACATCCTCCCTCTCTCTCTCTCTCTCTCTCTCTCTCTCTCTCTCTCTTTCATGTTCATGCACAGAGATCAAAATTTCAAAGCAAAACATATTGCGAGCGGCTTTGAAAAGATTTGACTCAGTGTTCTTCTTAAACCTGCAACGAAATGTGTAAATGAAGGTTTATCTGTATTAGCAAGAAGTAGATAGAAGACTATTCTAAGAATAGTTTGTAGAAGAGTGAAAAAAGAAAGTCAAGTGTGAATGCAATACACCAAATTTTTTATATCATGATACATATTTGTCACCAACTTGTAGAGAGTTATGGCCTACGGCAATGAAACAATTATGTAACGAGTGACAAAAGTTGCTATTATATTATTTTCTCCAAAATAAACTAATAAACTTCATGCTTTTGGATTCTATTTCTTTTTTAAACTTCTTAGAAATATTCTTATATAAAATGTATCTCTAAAATTAACGCGGGAGAGAATATTTGAGAAACTGAACCCTTTCCAGCCCGAATCATTTTCGGCTAAAACAGCCCTTGAAACCGGATGGCATACGATGGGTATTTATACCCTATCTGACCTCTGATTCGTAGGTCAGCTACAGCATAACATATATGTAGTAGGTTTCCTAAGTTCAAATGCTCACTGCGGTACTATCGTCTGAGGATGGGCCCACATTAAAATAAACACTGATTGCCATGTGTGAGTTTAGACGGAATGTGGTAGCACTATAGCGGAACGAGAGAGAGAGAGAGAGAGAGAGAGAGAGAGAGAGAGAGCGCTAATATCGATAAATTAAAAGATAACCTGAAATATGCACTACTAAGTAACGAGAATTATGAACAGTTAACCCCTTCAAGCCCAAATATTCCACCCGACTTCCAGCAAAAGGTATATAAAATTTGCCAAATGGAATCATTGGTCTGGAAAGGTTAAAACCTATTTGCAGTGATTTCTACCCTATATAAAGTGTATCCGAGAGTACAGAATTTACATTGCTCCCTTAAGTATGATTGTACATTACAAATGATAAAGTATTCAGTACTGCAAAAAAGTATCAATTTCTATTAATTTGAAAAAGGAAGTTGCCAAAGGTGTTCAAGTTTGGCAACTTTCAATAGATTCAGTCTGGAGGCCCTGTCCGCGATCAGTACAAGGTATCTAGTTTTAATCACTTCATTTCTAATGGGAATAAACCTGTGGGTTCTAAGCTACGATAGAAAACAGATTAATGAAATCTATAAATCATTGAACACTGGTTCAAATTTTAACATCCTATTTCAGAGTCGTCCTTTGAAATGTTAAAATGAATGGCTCGGATTAACACACTAAAGCCTAAAGTGTAAATTAGTGCCCTTTGAGCTTCTCTTCGGTATCTAAAATCGTATTTTAATAATATGAATTAAATTATGTGAGTGTAATTAAGTTGGTAACTTTTGGAAAAGAAAGTAGGTACATATTTCACTCATACTATTCTTATTTATGGTTGATGTGTGCTTCACTTTATCGTAAAGGTATAAAAATATAACTACAAATGCTATACTATTTTCTCACCTTAGTTAACGTTAAAACAGCAGTATCTGCTTGAATGCCAACGCTATCCACACTACGTACAGTCTAGAATCTAACACGCGATCCTCCCGATAGTCTCTGTGTACATAATATCGCAAGAAAGCATTACGAATGATAATTTATGAGCATTCTCAAACACCTTTGACTATCCGCCTCCAGCTAGGTCGTTTAAGAAGGTTCCGAATGAACGATAACAAAAGATAAATAAAAAAAACCGGGAACAGAAGGATAAAACGTTTATATAAGAAAGGACACAACAGCCTTCAAACTTTCTGTATATTACTTCCTGGAAAACGTGTAGAGGGATTCAACCGTGTTATTTCCCTTTTTAAGAGAAGTGGACAGTGCACAAATTTCCAGCCAAGAAGATCGATACATTTTGTTTTCTCTACACGGTAATTCCAGAATGACGTAGGTAGGCAATAAATTCTTTCTCAAGTAACAAGATTTATGTCTCCGACCGACCTGCTTTAATAAACATTCTAATTTGCAAAGCCATTTGTCCGAAAGCGTGACAATATGAAGCAATGGCTTTATTATTTGTGAAATGAAAAAGACTGTGGCATACATCTGCATTTTAAGTTGGCACAGGATTATTCATGTCTAGTTAGATTAAGGAAGTCCCTCATTTAGGAGGCGGGACTTTAATACCCAGCCTTAATATTTTGTTTGTAATGTAGTTTTTAACGCTCAATATATGGCCTATAACTTTCGGAGGTTACCTCATTCCACCAAGCGATGACTGGACCCATTTCTGAGGTGGAGTTACCCAGAGGGCGGAATCCTTGCCTCCGATGGTAGTGTGATGAAGATGGCAGCGGAATAAAAGGAACTACAGCTTTTACCATGGACTCCGCACCACGTTGGATATCACGGACACTTCACGTGAGCAAATCAGTAAAATCGCCACCCAGAGCAGGGAATGGAACCCCGAACCCTCCGTACGAAAGCCGGAAACGAAAGCACTGCGCTAAACCGGCGCCTTTTTTTTTTAATTATAAACTATAATTTTACACAAGCGGATTCTACAGTTCTGCTCGGCTTATTCCGTAATTTGCCGAGGCGCATATTTCTTTACCTTTTCTTCTTCCTGCAAAGTGCCCCTTAAAACTGTGTTTAAAAGCATTTTAAAGAGAGAAATAATATAATGCTGTACAAATGTAGTAAGTGTATTGAAGAACGAGGAACAGTTCGAAAACACAAGATGAATTTGAGATTCTCCAGGGAACTTAACGAATGTGTGTTGCATATTATTTTATCTGCGATAATGAATAGCAGCAATTATGCGAAAATAAAATTAATTAAGCATTGTTGAACATGGTGGTTCCATTAACAAGGTCACCAACAACATTGGTGACCAACTGGAGATCGATTATCCACGCCTGGTTGTTGACCTTAAAAAACAGTAACTTGCAGCTCATATTTAGCTCCTGCATGAATTAAATTACAACTAAATATTAATAAAAAGAAAGTAAAAACACAGATAACATTTAAATGGTAAAATTTAACTATCAAACATGATTATATTCCATGTCTGCAATTATAAATATATAAAAAATTAGAGGATTTAATATAGTTCATGCATATTCCTGCGGTAAAATAGGCAAAACGCTCAGATTAAGATCACCACCGCTGACAACAGGAAATCCAACTTTCCACAATGACAGCATGAATAGGAAGTGGACAAAAACAACTGTTACACTCGCATGACTTTCTCTACTCTTGTATTTTTACAAACGCTTATTCTCCATCTACTTCATGTTAATCGGGATAAACATTTGCAGAAACTATCGTATTGCCAATTTTCTTGTGGGTGCAAGGGGAATATGGTAGGCTTTAAGTGTTGTCAAATCTTTTAAGAGCTGGTTGCTATGTGGAGCATTTCATTCTCTTTGCATGTCCAGGACATAAAAAAAGGAATTCACATTTGAGAAAAAGTATAAGTATTGGAAAATTTAAACAAATAACAAGCATTATCTTGGAAGTGGTTCACTTCGCAAAACAAACGTATATGACAAAAACTGTGTGTTTTAACTAGATCTACATTTTCTGTGTAGAAACATTTTGTCTCTCTCTCTCCCCGGTTTACCAGTTATGCAAAGCCATTGGGAATGAAGAGGATTTTGGGAATATTTCCAGAAAATTTAAGATATACATTTTATTTGCTATAAAAGTATCTTAAATATATTTTTTAATCAAAATCATTAGAGCCATTTTTGAGAAAATGTTTCGAAAAAAGTTCCATGTAAAGGGTAGTCTGGGGTGGGGGGATTTTCTTGAAAATCTTCCGTGTGACATCTTTGAAAGATACTGAACCTCAACACCAAGTTTGGTATTTATACGACTTTTCGTTTTTGAATTATGCTGCTCACAGATACACATCCACACAGAAGGACCTTTTTCCAAAAATGCTTTATTTGGATTCAGGGGCCTCAAAACGTGTATTTCCGATGAAATCTCGGTATCGAATTTTTGGGTGGAATGCAATACTTCTACTTACTAGTAGTAGAGAAAATAAACACTCTACTACTTCTCGTAGTAGAGAAAATAAAAACGATGGGAAGTAAAGCCGGTGGTCCCGTGTCGTAGATTTACGTCGCGTAAAAGAACCTCAAGCCTGATAAAAGAGGCCTCCGGGCAAAATTTCCGGCAATTCACGCCCTATATAGAAGGGACGCTAAGGACCACAGCAGTTAAAGAGTATCCATAAATATAACTCAATTTAATTTGATTTTTAGGATAAAAAAAATCCGAGGTGTTACACTCACATGACTTTCTCTACTCTTGTACGAACTATTTTTACAAATGCTTATCCTCCGTCTACTTCATGTTAGTCGAGATAAACATATGCAGAAACCATTTATTTGTAATTTTCTTATAGGTGCAAGGGTAATAAGCTTTAAGCGATAGTCAAATCTTTTAAGAACTGGTTGCTATCTGGAGCATTTCATTCCATTTGCATGTCCAGGACATAAAAAAACGAATAACGAATTTCCATTTGAGAAAAAGAATAACTTTTGGAAAATTCAAACAAATAACAAGAATATCTCGGAAATAGTTCATTCCACAAAAAAAATGTATATGACATAATTTTGTGTTTTAACGAGATCTAAATTTTTTGTGTACAACCATTTTGTCTATCTCTTGCGGTTTACCAGCTATGCAAAAGCCATCGAGAATGAAGAGGTCTTTTGGGGGATATTTCCAGAAAATCCAAAATATAATTTCATTTGTCATGAAAATATCTTAAATATATGATATTTTACAAAATCGTGTCATTTTTGAGAAAATCAAAATTTTTGAAATATGTTCTATGTAAAGGGTAGACTGGAGTGGGGGATTTTCTTGAAAATCTTCGTGTCGCATGTTTGAAATATACTGAACCTAAATCCAAGTTTGGTATTTATCGATTTCCGTTTTTGAGTTATACTGTTCACATGCACACACACGGACATTTTTCTAAAAATGTTTTTTTTTTAATCCAGGGAGCCTCAAAACACGTATTTCCGGCGAAATCTGAGTATCGAATTTTTGGGTGCAATGCAATACTTATCCTACTTAATATACGTGGTAGAGAAAGTAAAAATCTGATGTGGTACATTCACATGACTTTCACTACCCTCTTATTAGTAGGTATACAAACTATTCTCACTAAAGCTTATTTTTCTGTCGACTACATTTTAATCCAAACAAGCCTTTGCAGAAATAGCCACATTATCTACACATTTCGTTATAAAACCAAAGGGAACAACCATAGTAAGATTCAAGAACTGGACGCTATATGCTGGCCTTAAAATTCCATGTTGTTTCCATGCAATCACGAGAAACAACTGAATGTTGACAGGACTTCAAGAGAATGACCAAGTAATGAACAATTCGAACCATTAATAACGGATATCTCAGAAATGGCTTATGCCACAAAAGAAAACGTATTTGAAATAAATTGTGTATTTTAGGGGGATCTACATTTTCTGTGTGGTACATTTTCGTCTATCGTTTAACATCTACCAGTTATACAAGATAATACAAAATTTCTTCCAAATGAAGTGGGCTTCACAGGCTATTCACAGAAAATTCAAGACATACATTTTATTTGTAATGTAAACATCTTTAATATACGGTATTTTAACAAAAATCGTTAAGAGCTCCGTTTTAGTAAATCAAAAGTTTCGAAAAACCTCCCATGTTAAGGGTAGTCTGGGGTGGAGAAAGTTTCTTGAAAATCTTCGTGTCGCATCATTAGAAGGTGCTTAACTTAAATACCACGTTTGGTTGTTTATCCGATTGTTCGTTCTTTAGTTACGCTGTTCAAACACAGACATTTTTCTAAAAATGATTTTTTTTTATTCAGGGGGCCACAAAACACGTATTTCCAGTGAAACCTTGGTATCGAATTTTTGGATGACTGCAATACCCTCTCTGCAATATCTACTATGTACACCCTAAGAATAAAAAAAATCCAAATCCAATCCGCGGCCCGCTCAGAATGGTGTTTCGGAACGCGTACTTTTAGCTTCGCTCTATTATCATCTTTCATTTCGAGTGCCAGTCACTGAATGCGCTGAAAGCCGAGCGGTTATAAGCCGGTACGTAGTAATGAGGCCTACCGAGTTTCGTATAGCGAGCATAATTTTTTTCACACAAAAACTCTGTTTATTACACATATTATAATATAATTTTCAATTGCTAAAGCTTATTTGATTTTATGCTCACGCATAAAAGTTTGACTTTCTCTATCCTCTATCTTTATTAGTGGGCATACAAATTATTTTTACTAAAGCTTGATTCTCTACCTCCTAAATTTTAATCCAAATAAACCTTTGCAGAAATAGCTACATTACACATTTCGTTACAGATACAAAGAGAACAGCCATAGTCAAATGTTTTAAGAACTGGACGCTGCACACAGGCCTTAAAATTGCATACTGTTCCGTGCAATCGCATGGATATAGTATGGAATGCACTTTAGAATTCCTAATAAATGGCACTTATTCTATAAACGAAAATAATAATTTGGTTGTGTTTCTTGCATGAATGTCTTAAAATCAATACATACACTATGTGATCAAGAGTATCCGGACACCCCACAAACATACGTTTTTTCATCTTAGATGCATTGTGCTGCTACCTACTGCCTGGTACTCATTATCCGCGACCTCAGTAGTCATTAGACATCGTGAAACAGCAGAATGGGACGCTCCGTGGAACTCGCGGACTTCGAACGTGGTCAGGTGATTGGGTGTCACTTGTGTCAGAAGTCTATACGCGAGATTTCCACACTCCTAAACATCCCTAGATCCACTGTTTCTGATGTGATAGTGAAGTGGAAACGTGAAGGGACATGTACAGCACAAAAGCGTACAGGTCGACCCTCGTCTGTTGACTGACAGAGACCACCGACGTTTGAAGAGGGTCATAAAGAGTAATAGGCAGACATCTATTCAGAACATCACACAGGAATTCCAAACTGCATCAGGATGCACTCCAAGTACTATGACAGTTAGGCGTGAGGTGAGAAACCTAGGATTCCATGGTCGAGCGGCTGCTCATAAGCCACACACCACGCAGGAAAATGCCAAACGACGCCTCGCTTGGTAAGGAGCGTCAACATTACACGGTTGAACAGTGGCAAAACGTTGTGTGGAGTGACGAATCACGGTACACAATGTGGCGATCCGATGGCAGGGTGTGGGTATGGCGAATGCCCGGTGAACGTCATCTGCCAGCGTGTGTAGTGCCAACAGTGAAATTCGGAGGTGGTGGTGCTATGGTGTGGTCGTGTTTTTCCTGGAGGGGCCTGGCACGATCACAGCGCAGGCCTACATTGATATTTTAAGCACCTTCTTGCTTCCCACTGTTGAACAATTCGAGGATGGCGATTGCATCTTTCAACACGATCGAGCACCTGTTCATACTGCACGGGCTGTGGCGGAGTGGTTACACGACAATAACATCCCTGTAATGGACTGGCCTGCACAGAGTCCTGACTTAAATCCTATAGAACACCTTTGGATGTTTTGGAACGCCGACTTCGTTCCAGGCCTCACCGACCTACATCGATACCTCTCCTCAGTTCCGCACTCCGTGAAGAATGGGCTGCCATTCCCCAAGAAACCTTCCAGCACCTGATTGAAAGTATGCCTGCGAGAGTGAAGGGTGGGGTAACGCCATATTGACTTCCAGCATTACCGATGGAGGGAGCCACGAACTTGTACGTCATTTTCAGCCAGGTGTCCGGATACGTTTGATCACGTAGGTATCTTATGCGTGGAAAATATACGTCATTGCCATACATTTAGCACATTAAAATTGAAACAATAATAATAAAACATTTATGCCAAGGATTCGAACCCAGGTTACTCAGATTACGGGACACGTGCGTTTCATCGCTCAGCTACCATGCATACAACCAACTTATTGCATAGCTTTGAAATGAACGTAGGGTAGAATTAAATCGTGTATTGTGAACGCAGCCACAGCGAATGTTTTCGACGTTTTCCGAATCGAAGTCCCTTTCTGGCTGTTGCTCATTTATTTTGTCATAGGCTGTACGTGGTAGAGCAATCGTCGAAAAATAAATATGTACGGCTATGATTTTTATGTTGAAAAAAAAAGGTAAATTCCCTACAAAAGAAAAAGAAATAAAATGGATGAAAAGAACGGTTTTTAGCATTTTTTCCAGAGACTAGCAGAAGCAGAGAGATTATATTTTTTATTACACACTATATTATTTTATGTCAGTGAACCAGAAGAATTCAACCACCGAAGTTTCACGTGCAGTCTCTCTCTCTCTCTCTCTCTCTCTCTCTCTCTCTCTCTCTCTCTCTCTCTCTCTCTAAAGATAAGTTAATCTTTCGCATAAAATTATATAAAAAGTATTTAACTTTTAAAACATTACCTAAGTCTAAAATGTAATTCCAGTTGTGAATTTAATATTTATTGCCTTACAGAACGATGCAAAGTTTCAGTTTTGCGAACTTTCAAAGAGGTTTGGAAAAAAACAGTACGTACATAGTTTTAGGAAAATACAATTTCAAGATCTCTATTTAAATTTAATTCGGGACGTATGACCCAGCTTAATGATTCTGGGAAGACACTGATTAGCTGCATCCTCTACTGAAGTGCATTTCCCAGCTAGCGCC
Organism: Deroplatys truncata; assembly: GCA_030765065.1. Classification (NCBI taxonomy): domain Eukaryota; kingdom Metazoa; phylum Arthropoda; class Insecta; order Mantodea; family Mantidae; genus Deroplatys; species Deroplatys truncata. The sequence goes on from CM060985.1 coordinate 109,052,040, forward strand.
CTCTTTGTAAGCTTTACAATTCTCAGGCTCCCAACGGTCATTGCACTTCCTTCCTCCTCAGAAACTCTTATATCTGAGAATCATACGAAATGAGTTACAAGATTTCAATGGCCATAATGGCAGAGTAAGTAATTTTAACAACTGAACGTTGTATAGCTAAAACAACAATGTAAATTGAAATGTATATGAATGTTATAACAAAAGGGATAAGAAGAGAGAGAGAGAGAGAGAGAGAGAGAGAGAGAGAGAGACCTCGCGTATATGCGGTAATTTCGGAATATCCAAACGATTTTATTGACTCTTTCACCAATAGAAGTAGTTCTGCTCGACGGACATAGGCTATAAGACACCTAATTTCAATTCCTCCATGATGACTAAAAAGGATTTACAAAGCCTGTTCAGACAGCGGCGACGCCGTGGCCGAGTGGTTAGATCTCTCGCCTCCCACCGAGGCGGACCGGGTTCAATCCCTGAAAGATAACTTATAAAAGAATTTGTTTTTACACTTTTATTACCGTCACAATTAATTAATTTCACATATTGACTCTTGATACACGCCCGACTGAAACTGTTATATTTTCTAATATCACTATAATCACTTATTTGCTGCACATTATTAATTCGCGTATTTCACATTTATAGCTAACTTTATGACGTGAGAGATTCTGTAGAATTGCACGACGTATAACCTGTGAATAATTCTCTTAAATGTGCGATGTGTAACCCGCGAATACTTCTGTTGAACTGAGCGACGTATAACCTTTGTATGATTCTGTTGAACTGAACGACGTATAACCCGCGAATGTTTCTGTTGTACTGAGCGACCTTTGCCTTGTGAATTATTCTGTCAAACTGCGCGTTACCCGTCTCTGGCACGGAATTTATACTCCCTCACCCGATATGCTTAAAGATTATAATAGAGCTGCTATTGGTTAATAAAACGCGCCAACATTAGCGTCTATTTTATATGTAATCAAAATTACGAACACATATGCTCTAGGGAAAATATTCCCTCCATTTCTACAGAAAAGCGAGCTAATCTGACGTCATTTGCTTGCCTCTTCTAATTAATAAACAACTCACCCCCTCGCTCATTGTTGCCCGCTTATTGTCAGTTTCAGTGAGGTCGTGTAAACTTATTTCCTAACAATGCTTATAATTAACAAACATCTCAAATCAATGTCATACAATAAGGCTTATTTACACTACAATCACTCTGACATTTACATTGTTGTGATATAAAATACTGCCACATATGCCCCACTAGAAACATAATTATAAATATTTACAACTTGTTTGGAAATTTTATAATTGGGTTTTTAGTCTCCTGAATCTTGTAACACACGGTATTTATCACTTGCACTTAACACTGCACACGCATTTAACACACGTCATACATTTTGCCTTTTTCTCGCCACTATTTACTGGCTCTAGTCTAATGTGTTTATACATACATCTGACATTACAATTTTTATAGCAAATACTGTACCCTGAACTATTTAGTTACAAAATGTTTATACTTTCTTAGATTATTAACATAGAAATTTATACACTCAAGATTTTTAACCTGTTTCATCTTGTAATTATTGAACACATTTACCAAAATATTCATCCTCTACACAAATATATTTACATCACTTAATTCTAGACATAATTTCACATTATCTGTGTGCTATATAAGTGTTTTGCTTTAATTATGTTTACCCCTTTTTTATTGTTTTGTACTTTATATTCACAATACTATTTGAATTATATCTACGTACTTTTACTTTAATATGACATTAAATTTTCATTATTACATGCTTCATTGAAATGTGGTTACAGTTTACTAAGAAAATGTTCTTCTTCCCCTTTAAACATTTATTTTTGGCCTGATTTTATTTCTCCTTTCTCATGACATATATACATAGTTAACCCTCTTACATTCCAATACTTTGTTCTGCAGTTTAGATTTACTTATCCTGGATTTGCTTGCTTTTTTTTAGCGATCATTGCTATTCCCTTTCCTGGATCAAATTATCTATGGCTAAGCATTACTCGCAGCTGTATCGTAACCTTCCAAAATCCGTTCATGAATAGCCTCAAAGGATTCATATGAAATTTCACCCCCTGATACCATTTGTAACCAATCTAAAGCTTTCTGAACACCACATCTTTTAACAACTATCATTTTCAATTTTTCCGGTATCTTTTTAATTTGAGAATACTCTGACAAGTCTGCAATAAACTGTACTGGATTGGAGTTTTCATTTTGAGCAGCTTGGTGCTTGTTAATTTCAGAAGTTAGTTTTTTATCCACATTTATAGACAAGACTTTAACTTCTTCAGACACTTATTTTTTTGCGTTTCCGATTCCTTCTGAATTTCAGATATCTCCCCTCTGAAATTAACTTGCACCTGAATTAAATCTGCATTCGTAGCCTCCATCATCTCTCTGAGCTCACTTGAAATGCTATTCATTCGGCTACCTAACTCTGTACATTTTACATCAACATGTTCAATTTTATTATTAACCTCATTTTTTTGGTTAGATATTTCCCTGCTGATGTCTGACATTTTCTTTGAAAATTTTCCTATCTCACGTGCTATCATTTCCTGATTTTCATTTCTCATTCTTATCATACTACTATCTAGCTCCATAAATTTCTTTTCCATGTTTTCCTTGTTTTGGTCTATTTGTTTTCTAATTTCTCATTACCCTTTTCCATGTTCTGAGTTAGTTTGTGTTCTAATTTCTCATTATTCTTTTCCATATCTTCCCTTAATTGCCTATTATTTTCTTTTTGGTCAGTAATATTCTTATTTAATGTTTCACCAATATTTCTCAGCATTTCCATCATCATACTAGCATCAAAATTAACATTTCCTGCTATTCTATTCTGACTTTCTTCACTAACATTTCCTCCCTCAACGCAAAACCAGAAATTGTTCAACCAATATTTTATAATTAACAACAGAGAGGATTATTTTTATTTTAAGGTATGTACACTAAGTTTAACTTGGTCTGGGATGAGAAAAATTGGAGTTCATCAGTGTTGCCCCTATTCCGCTGTATATTGGTTAGGGATTTCTGTATTGGGTGAAAAACCTTTAAATACTACTGTACTAGAGCAGATACCTTAAATTTCATCCACTGTGATTATCTTACTCGATCATTCCGGTATCATTCACGTGATGAAAATCCTTCTCTGGCTGGTAGTTTAAGTTTCACGTAGACAAACTTAAAAACTTGGACCAAGCAAGCTTTAAGCGTACATTTAATTGAGTGTTTATTACTTTCTCTACTATGTATAGTAAGTAGAAGAGAGATTGCATTTCACCCAAAAATTCCATAAACAAAACACCGGGGCCTGACTGCCTTACCAGTGAGGTATTAAAGGAATCTCTACCAACGACCATAGAGATCTGGACATCGTATTTAGTGAATGTATGAAACAAAAAAAATACCGTACAAGTGGAAAGAATCTAGTATACGTATGCTATACAAAGAAAAAAGGGCCAAAAGACTCGCCAACTCATACCGTGGTATAGCTCTTGAATGTGCTCCGTTCAAAGAACTCTCCAGGATAACACTGAACCGCATCTTACAAGCTATCTCGCATATACCCGAGCAACAGTTTGGATTTACAACTGGCAGGTCCACAATTTAATCTATTGGGAGGGTTCTAGATATCATATGAAAGCAACCAGCAGAGCGGGTGGATATGCCTATGCCATCTTCATAGATTACGCGAAAACGTTCGATGGAATTGATAGGAACTTTCTTATGAAGAAACTACTTCGTATTCTAGGAAAAAACAACCCAACCTGCAACTCAAAGAGAATATTCTGAGCTTCAACCTATTCGCAGTCAATGACATCTCAGCCCACTAAAGACTCATAACCCAGACGAACGGTGTCCTTCAAGAAGATACACTTGGCCCGGTGTTATTCAATCTGCTGACAATGATGTAATACAAGTAGGACTAGACATCGTAATGTTCTTATACGCAGACAACATGGTCATGATGTCGGGCAACAAAGAGACCTTACAAGAAAGACTCGACAGGCTACATAGATGGTCAAACAGAAATGGACTAGACATAAGTAATTTGGGTTCCGCTAAAATCATTCTATGAGTACTCATAAGGCTCTCCTAATCCATAATTCATGGTTTTGAAAATCGCCACTATACAGTAGCGGCGTTTATCGACATCACCCGGTTTGATAAAGTGTGGCATAACGAATTGATATTAACACTTTATCGCACTGGACTTCCTCACTATTTGATTTATAATTGATAGCTTCCTCAGAGATCGGCATTCCACCTTCTGGATTGGTAATATTAAATGACCCTAACGACTCAGGACAGCAGGAGTCCTGTAAAGATTTATATTAGCTCCGTTATTATTTAATATTTATAACTACTCACGATTCTCCGAACCTTGAACCTACTAGTCTGGCGTCATATGGTGGTGTTACAGTGCTTCTTCAATCTCATTCGATCTTAACTCAGCAATAGCTGGCATTCAAACCTCTGTTAATGAGCTTAGCCAATGGAAGCTACATGGCAGTAACTATTCATAAGACTGAGGTAAAACGCCTTGCGTTACGTTCATTTCATGTTACTTCATTATAAATCAATGAACTTATTTCTGGCTGCCAAGGAATACCTCAATAAAATACTGTGTGTTACTCGGTGCTCACCTGTTCTCCCATATCGATCGCGTGGTTACTCAGGCGTCTGCTAGACTTCCCATGTCCTACGCTCTCCTTAACGACGTACTTCAATTGCTTAGAATGATTTGTAATGTTTTACCGTTCATTGATAAGAACTCTGATGGTTTATGCCGTTTCTGTGTGCAGTCGCTTCACATATCCATGTATCCAAGTACTTCAAAACAAACTCCTACAGGCAACCATCAACGTCCCATGGTTTTGTAGCAACCACAAAACTCATCGTGAACTTTAGAGATATTTCCATTCATCAGACATCCATAAACTCGCCCAGCAGTTCTCAGGAATACAAGAAGTTTCAGGGGCTGCATCATACGCGTTCGAAAGTGCCATCCAACACGCCTCTAAAGAAGACTACCACAAGGCCTACGACTCACCGCCACCTCTGGTTCAGAAGATACAGAACACTCCCAATAGCAAATTCGACTAGTTACATCTACCACGCAAATACCTATTCTATCTCAAGGAATTAAATAGCATTAGGTCCTTAAATTAACTTTCCTTAGGTTTCGCTCAAGGAGTCCTTGTGGCTAACCTCAACAAATTATTTGTCAATTCTTTATGAACAGACTGCTGTACAGCACTATAAAGCTGACCATCATAAATAAAAACTTAGATTAAAATAACTTTCCGTAATATCGCGAGAAACAACTGAAGAGCAACAGCATTTAGAATAATTGTATTAAGTATTGAAGGATTCCAACCAATAATAATTGATATCTCGCAAATAGCTGATACCACAAACAATTGCTTTAAAATAAATTGTGCACTTTAAAGAGTTCTATATTTCTTTGTGGTGCGTTTTTGTCTCTTTGGCTTTAGCAATTAATATAGCTACATTTTATTTCTCATGTAAATATCTTAAATATATGTCGTTTTCATGTAAATCATTAAGAGCCATTTTTTAGAAAATGGCGACAAATTTTCCATGTAAAGGGTAGTTTGGAGGGAGATTTTCTTGAAAATCTTCCTGTTACATCTTTGGAAGACGGTGAACTTAAATACCAAGTTTGGTATTTATCCGATTTCGTTTTGAGTTATGCTGTTCTCACACGTTCTCGTTCTCGTTCTCGCTCGCGCGCGCGCACACACACACACACACACACACACACACACACACACAGCGCCTTTCTTCTATTTTGTTTTATTCGAGGGCTCAAAACCCCTTTTTCCCGTGAAATCTCGACATCAAATTTCGGATGGAATACAATACTTCCTCTATCCACTAGGAACGTGGTAGCGAACCTAAAGAGGCATGATAGAGAAATAAATAATGGCCCTTCAACACTTACCATCCTCAAATGGGTCATGCCCTCAAGTCGCGCACCACTGATTAACACGACGACGGAAAGAAATCAGGCAGATGAACTCTTGCTAACCGGTTTGGAACAAAAGACTGCGTTGGTGAACACGTTCTCCACGGCGAAACCTATCATTTGTTTACCGCCAAACATAACATCCCGTTTTTGCCCCCAGCCAGAACGTGAACTAAGCAAATCTGACAACTTTCTGGACTTTAGAAAACTGCCAAGTTTTAATTCATATTAATATTATAAGCATAGAAAATTTGTACATATGTATGCATCTTTGTGTAGGGTAATCTGAAAAACCACTCAACCGATTCTAATAATTCTTCCACCAGTGTTCTTTCAGACGGACGTGGTCTATAAAAAATCTACTATCAATTCATAAATTACCATTAGACTAAAATGATTTCCAGAACACGAACACATTGGAGTTATAAAAGAATATATGAAGAAGGCTTGGAATGTCATAGAAGATTAATGTGAAATAACACAAATACAGCGGATATTTCATTCCAACTAATATAACAGATGGTCACGATATAGAAACTAAGTTACAGCAAAAAACAAAGGACAATCGAACCCGCTTATCGATATGCATGCGATACTAAGGCCAAAATATTTGAATAATTTTCATGTAAGGTGGTTTTGTTTTATTTGCTGTGTATGTCGCATTCAAGTTCGTTAGCAGGGCATGCTAAAAACTATTTTATAAAGAGATAAAACTGTGCCCAGCTACATTAAAAATCATTCAACTGACATTTTATAATTAACAACTCATTTTTCTTGGTCGCAAGCTATGCCTCTTTCGCAAAACAGCTAACTTTGTGGTCTGGGAGTGGGGGAAACTTTATATTCACAGCTTCACCTCTATTTTTGTATAAGTTTAGGGTTTCTGCATTATGTAGAAACTATGGAGCTTTTATGCTGTTAAATATGGGACCAAACAGAAGGTAGGTTTAAAAGTTCACCTATTGAGATTATCTAAAACATTACTCGATTATTCCCACCGATGATTGTTCCACCGCCAAAGGTACTTATATAGGCTATGCAGCATTTCCAGAACTTGGAAGTTTGGGGAGGGAGGTTAAGGAAATCTGACGTTCAGCAGATGTTTCACATCCTTTTGCATGAATAACAAGAATATTTTACATCTGTTATTGGGAATAACCAGGTCTGTATGAGGATACAATAAAGATTAAAGGGAAGGATTAACTATAAATATCCTCTAGATCATTGTACAATAATTCCAGAAAGAACGGGGGAAGGTAGATAGAACTACTTAACGGAGGGGATACCTAGCACCTCGAACCCCCCCCCCCATGGATCTTTTGTGTGTACACTCCTGGAAGGAACGTATGCCATTGGGAAACGTATGGGTTGCAGAGCGAGGCCGGCGCAAGTCGACAGAGACGCACAGAGTTCCCTAACAGTTCCAGGCTTGACCACCCGGCCACAGGAGGGTCGCTCGGAGACGTCCCTCTAGTCCGAACGGGTAAACGCGACCCAGCAGTGGAGGCTCGATAGTCCTCCCTCTAGTAGAGCCGAGAGGAAGTTCCAAATCGCAAGCCTCCGCGCCATCTGCCGACCAAACCACAGCCCCGGAGTCAACCTGAATTATGAAAGGGAAATAAAATGAGGAAATCTGTGATAGAATACACCACTTCAGCATTTGCCTATGTCAACCAGAAAAACCACGAAAAACTCATGGTCAGTGAGCGGCCTCCAGAAATCTAACTCGGGACTTCCCAAATGCGAGCCTCATACGTTACCACGGAGCCATCTCGCTGGTACGGGGGGAGGTAAATGAAATCGTCATTCAAGTTTAAAAAGCTACCCGTATAACATCAGGTAAGCAGGTAGTGGTTACATAACGCCGAAAGCAAAGCTTCTGAAACTTCTAATCTTTGCTAAAAGTTTTAAAGCTAATAAATTACCTCTTGAAATTAATACTGCAAGCCAAGGATAGCATTCCTTAAACCACCCATAAGATGCATTAATAGTACACTCGCTTCCATTTATGCCGTCATCGAAGCTTCGGGAGGCATTTTACTAACCTTCTCAGCGGGCGTGTACATAGCAGGGAGACATGTGTCTCGAGCCTTCTACCTTTGTTATTGGACCAAGCAGTGGTGCGTGTTAACTGTAGCTCACGGATGTATGTATGCAAATATTTCGAGGTGTATTTATTTCATGGAGCTCTTTTTTTTAATTTAACATCCTTTTAACCATTTAGGTCATATCGGACGATTAATAAAGTTATGTTAAAATGAGCCCGGATCCACAGATTTTAGTTACCGGACATTCGTCTTTTTAGGTTAAAAGAAAACCCCGGAAAACACCTATCCGGGTAACTCGCCCTAATCGAGATTCGAATTCCGGACCTCTTGAATGTGGGGCAGACACTATGTAAAACTGAGTTTTATTTAGTTATATGTTTGGATTGGACAGGCGATTCCAATAATGCCTAGTAAATGTGTCCTCTTTAGGAGTAAAACGTATAATGTACTTCAGTTTTACATTGTTGCCATTAAAATATTTTTTCGTGGAAATATTGTGCTTTAGTTATATATTCAAACATGGTTATTATAAGTCATGACGAGTAAAGCTATTGCTCAAAGTTGTGTATTCATATGTGAATAACCTAGAACTGTGGACGTAAAACAGAACGCCACTGTATGCGCGAAAAGGTAAAATATACCAACACCACCTCTTGCTATAGATAAATACCCCACATGTAAAGGCCAGTAGAATGCCTCCCGAAGCTCGGTGGCGGGATAAATGGAAGCGAGTGTACCTTGCAAAAACTATCCTTAGAAAACCACTTTTAACATCTCAGTGATATCGGTGGCTTGCGGCTTTTGTCTTTGGAACAATTGCTCATAGGTAATAATGTTCATTCTACCAGACTCTAGGGAGGATGGGGGAATAATACTGGCTAAAGAAAGATTCCTGCCCTCCAGCGGAGAATCGAACCCGGAACCCCAGGATTTGAAGGTTAGTATATTAACCACAAGACCAAAGAGGTCGTAAAGGCACTTTTTACAACCACCAAATGATAAATTTTGTAACCCTATCTTATACTACGTAGCTATGCAATAATTACTACGGAAATAATTTACAATGTAATTGGTGAGAAGACAGAAACTTGTCATGTGCCGCGGAATGTTAGAGAATTGATACTATGAACAAAATGCGTTGGTTTAGAAGGTCGCCAACACCCAACGTGATAAACTAATTGCTTACCTTGGAAAAGAGCTGCGTCATGTTGACAATACGCAGTGAATCACTATCAAAGAGATTTTACAAACACTGTGTGGATCGCTCTATTGATTGTCGTAGTTATGCCTTCTACGTATTTGCGAATGACATGTTTGAAGTTTATGGGTAATCATCCCACTTTTCCTTCTGCCATGTTGTCGCGTTTATCTTATGTAACACAGTAGTTAATACAGTTGAAGCTCATTTCAACAAGAGAAACAAATGAGGACTCTACAGGTATAGTCTCTAATGCGGAGCAGCTATTGGCGTCAATGTCCTCTATACTTCTTATTGCTCCGGACGCACTTCAGCCTTGAACTTATTGTGCTACCTGTATCATTTTAAAGTCAATTCATTATACCTGCAACCTTTACCAAAGAATACAGTCTCATAACAGACATGGTTTAAAATTCTGGTTCTAAAAACATTTCCCCAAAAGCAATACATATCCTGTAAGCCAAGGCCTCATAGGAACATATAGTGTGCTGAGCTGTTTCAGTTTCTTTCTTAGACAATCTGCAATCTAAGTTATCCTGAAACACTCCCATCGTGTTAGATGCTTTTTCACAGGAGCATGTCCTGGAGAAATGCAGTAATTGTTCTAAGCTGAAGTCTTTTACATTTAAATACGCATTCAACTTTTTTCTTACGTGGTTTTCTAATAAACAGCACTAGGTTACACATGAAAACGTTCTGCAGTACGCTTAAAAATAGGTGACGTTTACTAATTTCGGTGCATAGAATTAAAAAATTCTTTCCGTTTTTCCGTAGCACATCACGTTTTGGCAATGTGACAATGTTCAATGAAAATATCATTGTAACATTTGCAAAAATATTGCACATTCATATACAACTTTTAAAGAAACTGAAAAACAATAACACAAAAAGTATGTCAGTTGTATCGTGTACCCCTTTTTCTTTTCCCCATAGAGCTTTAGTGAAGTGATTTTTTTCGAGTGTTCTTTGGTAGGTTCGTCGCGTGCAAGACACCAGCAGTAATCAGCCATCATATGTACGTCCCAACGTCCCTGATAACGTCGTTCAACATCTTTCAAGTCCTGGTGAAACCTTTCACCTTGCTCTTCATTGACAGCTCCTAAATTCGACGGGAAGTAACCCAGTTGTGACTTGAGGAAATGAAGCTTCAAACTCATTACAGCCGAGCAGTCCGAAATTTTTCAGCATATTTCTGATAATTTCTTTGTATTGAGGGTCTTTCACATTGCCCAGAAATTTCTTAACCTCTCTGAATCCCTTCCACGCATCTTTTTCAACTTTATTCATAGAGCTGGTAAAATTAACATCCTTCATCAATTTCCTTATCTGTAGTCCATCAAATACTCCCTCTCTGATTTTAGGCTGCGACAATGATGAAAACTTTGCGCATACATACTGGAAGCAAGTGCAACTTTTGTCAAGAGCTTTTACGAATTATTTCATTATGCCAAGGTTTGCCTGTAATGGAGGGAGTAGAATTTTTTGACGATCAACAAGAGGCACATCAGTAACATTTTTTGGTCCAGGTTCCAGTTGCTGCCTCTTAGACAATGGTCAGTTTCCCAATGTTTGTCCATCGTCCTGCTATCCCAGTCGCAAAGAAAACCAGGAAATTTAGTGTATCATCTCTGTTGTCCTGTGACAGAACCAATGACCTTCAAGTCATCACATATTTGCCATTCATGGTCGCGGTACTTAATTTTCTCAAGAACACGCTTCAGAGTTTCATAAGAAACTCTTAGGTTCGTGGAATGTGCAAGCGGTATTGAAGCTAATATGTTGTCATTATGAAGTAACACTGCACGAAGTCTTCGTTTGGAAGAATAAATAAAAAGACGTCAGTTACTAGGCTCTCATGCTTCCCTGCCCAACTGTTGAATAAAATTACACACATCCATAAAAAACACAAGTTGCTCTTCTTCTGCAGTACTTGTGGAACTGTATTTCACGATTCCTATGTCACGAAAATGTCACGCCAGGTGAAATTCTTCTCCTGTAGCCTTGAGCCCAGTAATTCACTTTTTTGTTGTGTGAGGCTTAAATCCCTCAATAAATCATTTAACTCAAATTGATTAAACTATTGAGGTGAATTGTCACATTCTCCTGCATAAGAAGCCAACTAATTGTCGGTAGTCACGGAGATGCTTTCAGATTCACTAAAATTAAGGTCTGTTGGTGGTGTAGGTATGGGTAGTTCGGGTCCATGAGGAATGGGCCGTGTAGCCGAGTTCAGATTTGGATATTTAATTCCTGCCTTATCTCTTTTTGGTAGCCAGAAACTTTGCACATGCAAAAGTGACAATCGTCATGGCGATTCCACTGCTCTCCCCACATCACTGATTTGGCAAACAGTATTGCCTTCGGTTTTCCTTCATACCAATTACGTAATCCCTCAACACAACTGTTGCATGCACTATAAGGCGCGAACGATTTATCCTGATCACCAACGTTCTCTTTGAAACATCAGTAATGTAGTTTCTTTGTTTGAGAGTCTATTTTACATATCTTCCCGTCAAACACGTATAATTGGCGCAACAGTTCCAGACATGTGAAAATCTTAATGACAGCTATGAAGCGAGTTGCTTACCAGCTCAGGAGGTAACCGTCGTCTGCATGCTGCAGGAGTGCGTGGGACAGTCATTGTCAAATATCCGCACACCGGTTATGCAGTGCACTGCACTGCACTGATAAACTTATAAGCTATATACAGTATATTTAAATTCACCGCAGTAAAAAGCGCTTAATATAAAAACCTGTCAATCATCTGCCTCTAATTCTTTCAAACCTGACAGCCCTCCTCTTCGGCGGAATCTCAAATCATCGCCGTCATCACTGCTGTTGCTTCTTTCTGCACCATTATCCTGGATGAGAATTATTTCTATTTGATTTTCTGCAATTCCGTCTTTTTCGAAATGATGATTCTCAATTTATTCAACATGTCGGCATACATTTTGCCATTCTGGCCTTCCAATTTCTGTAAATCGCTAGCGACATAACTGCTCCACATCTTTTAATTTAAAAGTGATATTTCTGCCGGCCACCTATTTTTTGACAATAGCCCAGATTAATTCGATTGGGTTTAGATCTGGGTGATACGGTGGCAGTCTTAAGTATATTATGGCCATATCTGGTCAAGTATGTATGACTTCTGAAGCGGTTTGTTGGCTTTAATTAAGTTAACTCATTTGGTTTACTCATGCTTTCATCTAAAGCTATATTACGCCTAAGTAACCAAGCTCTCATTTCTTCTTTCAAGGAATTTGAAAGGTGCTGCTCTCTTTGAAATTACAACCAGATGCGGAAACTTTCTATGCAGACTGTATGTATGTACCACGCACTGTAAGTAAGCAAAGGCATTATATCGCTTTCGTTGATTAAGCTAAACATAAACCATTCCTAGGCTCGGCAGCTGGGGTGGCAATCAAGGTCACGATTCCAGAAGTTTTGCGCCAGCTATAACACCTACAAATGTAACTGAGAACTTTGTAGAGACCGTCTCCTGCGTAATCCTGGTGTAGAAGTCATACTCGAACTTTCATTTTAACACTAAACATATAGAAGACAAACGTGCGTATTTACACAAGTTTTCAGCTCAACTGAAGTTGAGATCTATGATAGCTTTAAATGTAAACATAAATACCTCACAAGAAGAGACCTGTCGCATAGAACAGAACTGATAAGTGCTGGAAATATAAACAAACATCTGGGTGATAAGGAAGGACGGAAATGTGCCGATTAGGAAGAAAATAAATGACAGATTTAGAATCATATAAGGAAACGTAGCAGTAAGCTGTATAGGATGAATGAATTTAGCACCATAGACAAATATGCACGTATCATAAAAACTAGATGTGATAGCCAAAAACTAAATTAATTTTTTAAATCAGGGAACTAGTTTCCATAAGGTCACATATTTTCCGTCATACCGCAGCTTACCAGGTTTGTTTCTTGGCGCTTTAAGCCAGATTTTATTATGTTCTACTTTGGACCAATTCTTAATAGCCTAGCTTACTTAGCATTGTTTCTTGTCTTGCAAGTTCATAGCTTTTTAATTTCCCACTAAGCTGCTATGACCCCGGCACCCAGATGAGCTGATCATCATTCTGTTCTGCCAAACTTGAGCATATTTAAGTAATATAAAACCAGTCCTGACATAGCTTATGGCTACTTAGAGCCTAAGTGCAGACTGGCTATCTGAAAAGATAAGAACCTGCCTCCTATAGGTACAGGGATGCCTGTTCAAGACGAAGTGATATGACCTTAAACCTTTTGGCAAGACTTCCGTATTACTCAGATATTCCGTTTTCCCTCTATGCAGAGCTTCAAGATTAATCGTAAACACCAAGCAATACTTTCAACATCATGCATTTTATTAAAAATCACTTACTTTAGTACATAGAAGTTTTATATGCATACATAAGCCAGCACATATAATGTATGTTACATTATCTCAGTCTATCTGTCCTTACAGCAACACATTTTGCATCTGTCAGCTTCAACTGCTTCGTGGTGCGCTCAATAGCACTCTTCTCTAAGCATTCCTTCGCCATACACAAATGCAGCTAACTCCTTTCTTTCTCCTTGGCACAGTGTCCGCTCAGGTTTACAAGGAAATCTCATTTAACTTAATGTCCTACATTTGCAGTTTCCTTGGAAGCACAGCATACCCCAAAACAAATATGTTTTAGGACTGCCTATTTGTGTTTTAAACAGTTTCAGACGGTTTCAGATTCCACCCGAGTATTCTTCGTATTCTTCAGGAAAAATTACAATAAGTGAATAATTTCCACCAGGATCGAGCTTCTTTCCGAAACAGACACGATTCTGGTTTACACAATGTCCGATTTGGGCAGGTTTCACCGTACTAGAATAACCTATCTTACATTTTGAGGGGATTTTAAGTTTTCTTTTTTCAGGTAAGTTTTGCCCAAGGATTTAGTTCGATTTGCACTCACTAATGCTCAGCATTGCTAGCTCAAAAAACGTTCTATCGGACGTCTCCAAATATACCAGAATATTACGATATGCTCCAATACCTACTCTATTCTAGTTTGAAAATTACCTACGAACTTTGGTGCTGATATTGGTCAGAACGGCTAAAAGTTAACGATCCACATCGTTATGAAGTTCACATTTAGGCTCTAAACACTGTTATAGCGAAAAAAAATCAGCTGTTGCGGGGATTTGGTTTGATGGTGGTTTAGAGTGGATCGCTCAAAAAGCCACGAGTGCGTCCGCTAAAAAAACACAAAGAATATCAGCGAGTCACAAGCATGGGTTGCTGCTGATAAAATTGGACAGTGAACAGTGGCGGACCCTTGATACTGGCCGCAAGTAGAACAGGATCGGGCAGATTCCCCGGATAAAAGGCAGCTGTGGCTAAAACGGCAAAGTCCTATACGCAGATGTGCTAAAACCACCTCTTTACGACAACAGGTGCGAGAGGAGGTAACTGGGGGTTGCGGGAGAGCTAGAGAATGTAGTGAAAATAGTACAAATTACCAAATGTTTCCAGAACGGCGTGTATACATACAGGGCAAGTTAGAGAATACATGTTTCCAGAAATATAATGCTTTAAATAACGGAGAGGTTTTCTTTACATCTTACCAGTAACTCCATCACCAAAGTAACAAAATATCAATAATGGGAAAGGTACAATCAAACTAAAACAGTCAATACCATAGCCGGGATTTGAAACACAGAACTGCTCAGTAAGTTGCCATTAGGGTATGCTATCTTAAAATGAATTTGAGAACGCCTTGTGGTTTACCTGGAAAAATTGCGAGTCAGTTGAGAGTTTAATGCCGATATGTTGCCATGTTAGCTCAGTTGGTCAGAGCAGCGGCATGGTAAGCCGAATCTCTGTTCTTCATATCCCAGCTATGGTTTTGAATTTTTCAGTTTGGTTTACCTTTCCGATCTTAGCTACACACAGCATGTGTGGAAGTACAAGTAACACTGATTGACCCAATAGTGGTTAACTATGAAGCCCGGAACTTGGAGTACTTACGAAATTGTAAGTCGCCATTGTGGTAAATTATCTCAAAATGAATTTTAGAACGCCTTGTGGTTTATCGGGAAAATTGTGAGCAAGTAGGGGATTTAATACCCTGCCGGCTTGTTGTCAAGGTAGCTAGTTGGTCAGGGCAGCGGCACGGAAATCTGAAGATCCGTGCTTCGTACCCTGGCTATGGCATTGCATTCTTCAGTCTGAATCTCCCAAGGCACCCAATGAACTATGAACCAGCCGCGCGGCATTTTTCCACTGGGCGTGTGGATAAGTGCAATCAAGGTCACACAGTGACTCTGGCTTGGCTTGCCTTGGCTCGACTCGGCTCGGCTCGGCAATATTGCGTTGACCTGATGCGGTTAACAAGAGATTTTAACGAGAGATTACAGAAGATATGTACGAATAAACCATATAGGGTAGAGGATGCCGAAGAAATGAGGGCCTCTTTGAAGCCTGCACTAGACTCAGAGTCCTTTGTGCCACTTAAACTGGGATTTCGATCAAATCCAATGGTCCCGATAAAACGGACCACATCCTGGATTATCTGCCTTTCTTATATCAAGTTCCGGTTAAAGGAACCTCAGGATGTATATCTGTGCACGGCAAAACCTTGGCACTTGCATTGCATAAGCTGAGAGGCTTCATTTTCCGCTCCACATTTCCTGCATAGAGTCTTGTACAAGTCCAATTATCTATGTGCAAATGTCTACAAGTGTGCTATAGTCCGTAAGATAGCCAACACCACCTGGAGTTTAGGTCTAGTTAGATTCAAAACAATCTTGCTCTGCCTTACTGCCTGGACCCGACAGTAATTCATAGACTTGCCTAGCAGTAGAAGCTTTCAGCCTCCAGTTGAGAAAGTTGAGCAGAGTACACAGCAATTGGAAACTGGTAGTAATACCAAAAGCTTGTCACATCTTGCAAATGACAAAGATTCAGCAATATCGTTGGAAGAGGAAAATAAGACGCCTCAAAGAAGCAAGGCTCTGCAAAATATGTATGGATGAAGAGGTTGGAGTGGTATTCCTACCAAATGGTCATCTTGTCACCTGTGTAAATTGTGCCCCAAGTCTACAAGACTGTCCTGTATGTCGTCAGCCCATTAAAGCAACTGTTAGGACATTCTTGTCATAGATGAAAAATCCCACATTTATACATTCAAGCTTCTTGAAGCAACTACATCACATTTTTGTATTCTTAAGTTAGAAACAATATACTCACTTATTCCTATAGCTCCTGAAGTTATTCAACTGTGCTTTAAAGCATGTCAACTTGAATATACCTGTATCCGTACACAATTTAATTTTATTACCAAACGGAACTTACTTTCTGGACGTACCTCGTATTATATTGGCTGAGTTTGTTATGTTTGTGCGAGAAATAATTAAAAGAAGCAGGTAACTTTAAATTGTGCTTTATGTTTAATTTGTGTGTGTATTCCCTAATGTTACTTGACAGAACAGAATTTAAGGCTTAATGTTTTAAAACAACAGAAATACATGTTTTGAAGAAAACATGATCCTTTGTTACTGAGCAGAGGAGAATCATTGCTGCTCAGGACATATTCAATTGTGTCATTGTTTTGTATTGTATAAGGAATCTCAAAAAATTAAAAACCATCATACTTGTTTATTCCAATATTCAAGATGAACCTTACTTGTTAGTTGTGTTATCCCATACTTGTCACTTCTGGGACACGCCAAAAAGGGTTGGGGTACTATAAAATTAAGACCAGAGTCCCTCTTTGCGAGCATGTCCAACATCTCATTACCTGTATGCCCGGGGACCCAAACAAGGGTAGCTGGCACAGAGTCCTTTGGCATTGCCAGATCAATTGAAAAAGGAATTATTGTTTCGTTATTTTGTTGTATTGTTATTTTTTTACGTTGTTATTTGCCCCACACTTTGGGCGTCAATTTGAAGTAGGTTGTATTGAAAGAGTTGTATTATATTTCAACTGTTGGGAGCCGAACTTGAAATTCGTTGCAACCGCACGTATAGTGCCCGCTTTCCGGTAGCCTTCGCCCCCCATAAAAATAGTTTAAAAAAATTAACTCTGTAATTTGACTTGTTTCTTTAAATATTATATATTTATGTTTGCCTCGGCTGCATCAGTATTATTGTTAAGAGACATGTTTCTCTTTGCAGGGTTGTGGTGCGACTGAAGAATGTAGGCTTACACAGATCATAATTTTACTTCACTCCTTTTATTAATGTT
This sequence comes from Deroplatys truncata, assembly GCA_030765065.1. Classification (NCBI taxonomy): domain Eukaryota; kingdom Metazoa; phylum Arthropoda; class Insecta; order Mantodea; family Mantidae; genus Deroplatys; species Deroplatys truncata. The sequence goes on from CM060985.1 coordinate 109,069,546, forward strand.
TGACACGATTTAAGTAACACTTCACTGATATAGAGAGAGAGCTGTGAGATTTTTTTTAATTAATTACTTGCACCTTTTAACACGTAAACTATTTTCATGTCACACTGAATACGTATTATACTTCTCGAGGACATATCTCGCGTCCGGTTAGGAACACTGTCTGCAAGCAACTCGTCCAGTTATGAGCGCTGTCTACAAGCAACTGACTTGATTTCTACCGCCTAATTTGTAAATTTCAGTATTTCAAGTCTCTGAAAGAGATTATTGCTCCTACTGATAAGATATTTCATGATGTATAAGCATCAGGATAATCTGAATATCGTCGAGGTATTCCAGCTAAATAATTTTTTTTAAATCATATTCAAAATTTGCTCCCAATGCTGATATAAATATTGTTAAAACAGAAATCACTATTCCTAATTCAATAGAATACTTTTATTTAACTTAAGCTTGTTTCTAGTTGTTGATTGGCTATTTTATAAACTGTCTCAAAATTTACATTTTTGTTACTCCAATAATGACTAGTAGCATTTAAACTTTCAAATTCATTACTGTCTCAAGGTTACCTCATTGTTAGCAGCTTTTAACCTATTATTCTCACAGCTCCTACATTATTAAATTACGTAATACATTCACATAACATTATTACATGTATACAATAATATAAACGTATACAATGACTGTAATATACACTTTTTATATATTGTTACTTATACATATTGCTTTAAGGCGGGCTGTTATCGAATTTGCATATTATATAATTAGACTGAAATCATTTAAGTGTTAAAAATACTGCCTTACAATTTGGATGCGGTTTTAACCGCCTTAAGGGCTTTTAAAGCCGCCTGGCGTATTTATGCACAGGCAAAGATTGCAGATATATCATAGTTGGTGGTGAAAATCATATGAATGTAACACTTCAGATATTTAACATCTCTGGATTACCGTAGACGTAAATACGGTCGTGATTCGTACAACCTTTCGGTATTACTAAATGCTACAACTATAATTCTGGGCATCACAGATCTGTTGCCTTAATTCGGGTTAATGAAGCGGGAGTTCCCCGTCGTTCAATGTATTATTTGTTAATGTTTCACCACTTGACATTTAGGAAGGAGGTTAGCATGCTGGGCTTCCTCCGGACTGTTGATCACTGGAACCGCAGTGGATTTCCAGGCCGGTTTTGTATTCCGACAAGTGCAAGGAAGTTGCCTTGATACTGCTTGTCGCTAGTCATGTTGGTCTTTAATCAGCTGACTTTACGCAATACTAAATTGCCCTCCCACTGCACGTCAGGTATTCGCTCTCTGTAACTGGTGTATCAGCATACTGGAAGTGCATTATTTATAGCCTCACAGATAACCAGTTTTTACTTTCCATAACATATACTTAGGTAGAGAAGGTACTTTTAGAAGCTATATAAATGTAAAAGATGGTAAGTTCTCTTCATTCGGAAGGAATTTTGCACACCATAAGAGACTGTAAACAATAAGGGACAATCAAAACCGTACCACACAAAAATTATAGATCTCTTTAAAAACAATTTAAATCTTAACATTTTTGTGGCAGCAGGCATTTCCGAGATATGTTTGAATAGTTTACCAGTTTCAGATGCTGTCGCTATTCAATTGTTTTGCGAATGTGATGGAAAGCTTATAACATTTCAAGGCCAGTATATAGTGACCGCTTTCAAAGAACTGATTATCGATTCAGTTACCCCTATTCCCCTTGTATTTACAACGAAATGTGTAATAAAACCATTTCAGCAACGGTTTCTCTCTATTAACATGAAGCAAATAGAGAAATAGCTTTCATAAAAATAGTTTGTAGAAACTACATAAACGGTAGCAAGTAGAATTTTTTTTTCAAGTGGCAAGTCGCTATTCGTTTTCTTTCTCGTGGCCATGCAACGAGCATGAAATTTCAGTTATCACGCAACGACCCACCTTTTAAAAATCTGACTACCGCTTTAGGCTACTGTATTCTTCTTACATCTACAACGGATGTGTAATGAAGGTTTATCCTGGTTAACAAGAAGAGAAGAATAAGATTTTGTAAGAATAGCTCGTAGGAGAGTGAGTAGAAAAAGTCATGCGAACAAAACATCAGACTTTTTCCTGCGTTTTGCATTAACGTCATTTTGTGATACTCGGTGTCATTCTTCTCCTTTCTCCCTCCAACTTCGTGTGTTGGGAGTGGTCGGTCTTTACGGCGACACAGTACTAATAAAATGGATTAAACCTCGTATCCCCTCCGGCCAACCCTGGTTTAAACGTGCACGTGTTATGTTACACTGTGCAGTCGGACAGCTGTTTATGTATGTTACAGTTGTTATCGTTGACTGTCATTGTTATGCTTTCAGTGTTTAACCGTCCTCCATGTGATAAGCACATGCTTATTTTGTTGCCTTGTTACATAATAGTTGTCTATTCTACAAATGTTGCGGAGGAAAATATTATCGAATGAGGAGATACGGAAATTGTTGGAACAGCCTTCTGATTCTGAAAACCCACCAAGTGAGTTTGTATTTTCCAGTAATGATAATGAAATAGATGTTGTTCAAAACTTGGAACGGCACGAATATGATGAATACCATTACGAAGAAGGTGAACAATTTAGTGCAAATTCTGCTAAGTATGACACATCGTTTTCTAGGAATGGGAACGAAATGTGAGCTACCGCCTCTCATACTGGAATTTTAGGTAGGCGGAGCAAAAGGGATATATTGAAAGAAGACCAGGGACTTACAAGATATTCAATTAGGAACTGTGATAATGAAGAGTCTTTACTTCATGTTGTTCTTTCGCGTGCCCCTCATTAGGGAAGTGTGTATGCGGAACAACAAGAAAAGTCGGATGGTTTACAAGTACTGGGTAGATATACATTTGCGTGAAATGACAAAGTTTCTTGGCGTTTTGATCCTGACTGGTGTTTACAAGTCAAGAAATGAAGATATCAATCAGCTTTGAAATGTCGAGAATGGCGACCATTGTTGAACGAAATTATGGGCAGTGCACCATATTGGAGTAAATTGCTTCGGAAGCAACGTTTACTAAAGAAGTCCGTACTAAGGCAGTAGGTTACTGCGGGAGCAATTTACGCCGGAAGTAACGTTGGAGAGCTCAATTACAATTTACTCTTTTAGTTACGACTACGGAAGCAGGAGCTCATTACCTCCGGAGGTATTATTTTGCTTGCACGATTTACTTGACGCGATCATGGATAAGGTCATGTGCGATAGGGAAAAGCGGGGCAAACCATCAGCGAAAGAGATACATGTTTGTTGGTAGAGGTAAAAAAAATTCATTTAAATATGAGTGTAAAAAAACGTGTTACAAACATGCTGGAAGAGAAATGCTGGAAAGTCGTGACGTACTGAAGAGCAGCTTAAAATTCTGGAAACAATGTTTCTAATCTTCATTTTGCATTGCAGATCACTTGCGTGTTGGAGAAATACCTCTTCCGATTTCGGAAAAGTTCACCATATTCACGGATAGACACAAAATAGTAACATGCGTGCAGTCAATTCCACCCACAATGTGGAAGAAGATTTGCCTTTTATTTTCTGAACACTCGTGTATATTTATATGTGTAGATATGCGCCTTGCTCTTAACCTCAAAAGTGCTACAACAATGCGCTTAAATACATGACCAGCAGACGCATGGTGAATGTTTATTTATAAGATCGCCTGTAATGCCGGGGTTACGATGAACTTTACTTACCGTGATATGAGCTTAAGAAATGCTGTAATGTAAAATAAAGGTATAATCGGCATGCACTTAACGTAATGGGAATGACTCTTGATTGATAGTTCTTTTATTTCTTCGAGCTAGTGCTTCACGCCGATTGGTGCTAATTACCATGCGACATCAAACTTGACGTAACGGGAAGGAAAAGTTTGACACTGCCAAACTCTTAAGTTACGTCGCGTTAAGTCAATCCTAAATATAATTTAATACAATGTTAAACTGTCACGTTACGTTAAATTCATCGTATTGCCG